>JAVLUU010000053.1:0-1214454 GCA_032206185.1 Columba guinea | reverse complement strand
AACCCCATTGGACAGCTTGAGTTTCACAAGACCTATTTGACAGAGTGTATGTGTCACAAACCCAATTGGACAGTGTGTGTGTCACAAAGTCCATGGGACAGAGTGTATGTGTCACAAACCCCATTGGACAGCGTGTGTGTCACAATCCCCTTTGGACAGAGTGTGTGTTACAAACTCCATTGGACAGCGTGTGTGTCACAAACCCCATTGGAAAGTGTGTGTCACAAACCCCATTGAACAGCGTGTGTGTCATAAACACCATTGGACAGCGTGTGTGTATCACAATCCCCATTGGATAGTGTGTGTGTGTCACAATCTCCAATGGACAGTGTGTGTGTCACAAAACCCATTGGATAGCGTATGTGTGTCACAAACCCTATTGGAGAGAGTGTGCGTGTCACAAACCCCATTGGACAGCGTGTGTGTCACAAACCCTATTGGATAGTGTGTGTGTGTCACAATCCCCACTGGACAGTGTGTGTGTCACAAAACCCATTGGATAGCATGTGTGTCACGAATCCCATTAGAAAGAGTGTGTGTCACAAACCCCATTGGATAGTGTATGTGTGTCACAAACCCTATTCGAAAGCGTGTGTGTCACAAACCCCATTGGATACCGTGTGTGTGTCACAAACCCCAATGGACAGCGTGTGTGTCACAAACCCCATTGGACAGCGTGTGTGTCACAAACCCCATTTTACAGTGTGTGTGTAACAAACCCCATTGGACAGAGTTTGTGTTTAACAATACCCATTGGACAGTGTGTGCGTCACAAACCCCATTTGACAGAGCGTGTGTGTCACAAAGCCCCGTGGACAATGTGTGTGTCACGAACGCCATTGGACAGTCTGTGTGTCACAAACCCCCCTGCACAGTCTGTGTGTCACAATCCCCAGTGGACAGCGTGTGTGTCAAAACCCCTGTGTGCAGTTTGTGTGTCACAAAACCCACTGGACAGCGAGTGTGTCAAAAACAGCCATGGACAGTGTGAGTGTCACGAAGCCCATTGGATGGCGTGTGTGTCACACCCCTTTGGACAGTGTGTGTGTCACAAACATCATTGGACAACATGTGTGTCACAAGCCCATTGGACAGAGTGTGTGTGTCACAAAACCCACTGGAGAGCGTGTGTTTCACGAACACCATTGGACAGCGTGTGTGTCACAAACACCCATGGACAGTGTTCGTTTCAAATCCCCATTGGACATCGTGTGTGTCACAAACCCTTTTGGACAGTGTGTGTCGTCACAAAACCCGCGGGAGAGCGTGTGTGCCACAAACCCCCATGGACAGTGTGTGTGTCAAAAACCCCAGTGGACAGCGTGTGTGTCACAAACCACTTTGGACAGTGTGTGTGTCACAGACGCCATTGGACAGCGTGCGTGTGTCACAATCCCTATTGGACAGTGTGTCACAAATGTCATTCGTCAGCGTATTTGTCACAAGCCCATTAGACAGAGTGTGTGTGTCACAAAACCCACTGGACAGCGTGTGTGTCAAAACGCCATTGGACAGTGTGTGTGTCAAAAAACCCACTGGACAGCGTGTGTGTCAAAAACACCCATGGACAGTGTGAGTGTCACAAACCCGATTGTATAGCGTGTGTGTCACAAACAACTTTGGACAGTGTGTGTGTCACAAAACCCACTGGACACCGTGTGTGTTCACAATGCCCAGTGGACAGCGTGTTTGTCACAATCCCCATTGTACAGCATGTGTGTCACAAATACCTTTGGACAGCGTGTGTGTGTAACAATACCCATTGGACACTGCGTGTGTCACAAACCCCATTGGACAGTGTGTGTGTCACAAACTCCACTGGACAGTGTGCGTGTCACAAACACCCATGGACAATGTGCGTGTCAGAAAACCCATTGGCCATCGTGTGTGTCACAAACCCCTTTGGAAAGTGTGTGTGTCACAAAACACCATTGGAACGCGTGTGTGTGTCACAGTCCTCTTTGACAGCGTTTCTGTCACAAACCCCATGGGACAACGTGTGTGTGTCACAATCCCCATTGGACAGCGTGTGAGTCACAAACACCATTGGACAGCGTGTGTGTGTCACAATACCCATTGGATAGTGTGTGTGTCACAAACCCAAGTGGACAGCGTGTGTGTCAAAACGCCATTGGACAGTGTGTGTGTCACAAAACACACTGGACAGCGTGTGTGTCAAAAACACCCATGGACAGTGTGAGTGTCACAAACCCGATTGGATAGCGTGTGTGTCACAAACCACTTTGGACAGTGTGTGTGTCACAAACATCATTGGACAGACTGTGTGTCACAAGCCCATTGGACAGAGTGTGTGTGTCACAAAACCCACTGGACATCGTTTGTGTCACGAACCCCATTGGACAGCGTGTGTGTCACAAGCACCATTGGACAGAGAGAGTGTGTCACAAACCCCATTGGAAAGTGTATGTTTCACAAACCCCATTGGATAGCGTGTGTCTCTCACAAACCCTTTTGGACAGTGTGTGTGTCACAAAACCCACTGGACACTGTGTTTGTTCACAATCCCCATTGGACAGCGTGTTTGTCACAATCCCCATTGGACAGCGTGTGTGTCACAAATACCATTGGACAGCGTGTGTGTGTAACAATACCCATTGGACACTGCGTGTGTCACAAACCCCATTGGACAGTGTGTGTGTCACAAACTCCACTGGACAGTGTGTGTGTCACAAACACCCATGGACAATGTGCGTGTCAGAAACCCCATTGGACATCGTGTGTGTCACAAACCCCTTTGGAAAGTGTGTGTGTCAAAAACACCATTGAACAGCGTGTGTGAGTCACAATCCCCTTTGGACAGTGTGTCAGTCGCAAACGCCATGGGACAACGTGTGTGTGTCACAATCCCCATTGGACAGCGTGTGTGTGTCACAATACCCATTGGACAGTGTGTGTTTCACAAAACCCACTGGACACCGTGTGTGTTCACAAACCCCATTGGACACCGTTTTTGTCACAATCCCCATTGTACAGCGTGTGTGTCACAAAAACAATTGGACAGCGTATGTGTGTAACAATACCCACTGGACAGTGTTTGTGTCACAAACCCCCGTGGATAGTGTGCGTGTCACAAACCCCATTTGGCATCGTGTGTGTCACAAACACCCATGGACTATGTGCGTGTCGGAAACCCCATTGGACATCGTGTGTGTCACAAACCCCTTTGGACAGTGTGTGTGTCACAAACCCCATTGGACAGCGTGTGTGTCTCACAATCCCCATTGGACAGTGTGTGTGTCACAAACCACATTGAATAGCGTGTGTATGTCACAAACCCCATTATAAAGTGTGCGTGTCACAAACCCCATTTGATAGCGCGTGTGTGTCACAATCCCCATTGGACAGCGTGTGTGCCACAAACCCAATGGGACAGAGTGTGTGTCACGAACCCCATTGTACAGTGTGTGTGTCACAAGCGCCATTGGACAGAGTGTGGTGTCACAAACCCCATTGGAAAGTGTATGTGTCACAAACCCCATTGGATAGTGTGTGTGTGTCACAAACCCTATTGGAGAGTGTGTGTGTCAAAAATCCCGCTGGAGAGCGTGTGTGTCACAAACCTCCGTGGACAGTGTGTGTGTCACAAACCCAAGTGGACAGCGTGTGTGTCAAAACCCCATTGGACTGTGTGTGTGTCACAAAACCCACTGGACAGCGTGTGTGTCACAAACACCGATGTACAGTGTGAGTGTTACAAACCCCATTGATTAGCCTGTGTGTCACAAACCAGTTTCGACAGTGTGTGTGTCAAAGACCCCATTGGACAGCGTGCGTGTGTCACAATCCCTATTGGACAGTGTGGATGTCACAAATATCATTGGACAGCGTATTTGTCACAAGCCCATTGGTCAGAGTGTGTGTGTCACAAAACCCACTGGACAGCGTGTGTGTCACGAACCCCATTGGACAGCGTGTGTGTAACAAGCACCATTGGACAGAGAGTGTGTGTCTCAAACCCCATTGGAAAGTGTATGTTTCACAAGCCCCATTGGACCGCGTCTGTGTGTCACAAACCCCATTGGACAGTGAGTGTGTCACAAACCCCATTGTACAGCGTGTGTGTTACAAACCCCCGTGGAAGATGTGTGTGTCACGAACACCTTCAGACAGTGTGTGGGTCACAAACACCCCTGGACAGTGTGTGTTTCACAATCCCCAGTGGACAGCGTGTATGTCAAAACCCCATTGGACAGTGTGTGTGTACACAAAGGCCATTGGACAGCGTGTGTGTGTCACAATCCCCATTGGACAGTGTGTGAGTCACAAACATCATTGGACAGCATGTGTGTCACAAGCCCATTGGACAGAGTGTGTGTGTCACAAGCAGCATTGGACAGAGTGGTTGTGTCACAAACCCCTTTGGAAAGTGTATTTGTCACAAACCCCATTGGATTGCGTGTGTGTGTCACTGGCCCTATTGGACAGTGTGTGTGTCACAAAATCCACTTTACAGCGTGTGTGTTCACAAACCCAGTTGGACAGCATGTTTTTAACAAGACCCATTGGACACAGTGCGTGTGTCAAAAAGCCCATTGGACAGACTGTTTGTCACAATCCCCATTGGACAGCGTGTGTGTCAAAAACACCATTGGACAGCGTGTGTGTGTAAACAATACCCATTGGATAGCGTGTCTGTGTCAGAAACCCCATTGGACAGTGTCTGTGTCACAAAACCCACTGGACAGCATGTGTGTTCACAAACCCCATTGGTCAGCGTGTTTGTCACAAGACCCATTGGACAGTGTGTGTGTCACAAAACCCATTGGATACCGTATGTGTGTCACAAACACTATTGGACAGAGTGTGTGTCACAAACCCCAT
Organism: Columba guinea; assembly: GCA_032206185.1. Taxonomy (NCBI): domain Eukaryota; kingdom Metazoa; phylum Chordata; class Aves; order Columbiformes; family Columbidae; genus Columba; species Columba guinea. The sequence continues at coordinate 1,209,612 of JAVLUU010000053.1, read as the reverse complement.
TGCACAGAGTTTGTGTTTAACAATACCCATTGGACAGTGAATGCGTCACAAACCCCATTGGACAGCGTGTGTGTCACAAACCCTTGTGGACAATGTGTCACGAATCCCATTGGACATTGTCTGTGTCACAAACCCCATTAGAAACTATGCGTGTCACAAACGCCATTCGATAGCGTGTGTCTGTCACAATCCCCAATGGACAGTGTGTCTGTCAGAAAACCCATTGGATAGCGTGTGTGTCACGAATCCCATTAGAAAGTATGTGTGCCACAAACCCCATTGGATAACGTATGTATGTCACAAACCCTATTGGACAGCGTGTGTGTCACAAACCCCATTGAACAGCGTGTGTGTCACAAACCCCACTGGACAGAGTTTGTGCTTAACAATACCCATTGGACAGTGGTTGTGTCACAAACCCCATTGGACATCGTGTGTGTCACAAGCCCTATTGGACAGCGTGTGTGTCATAAATCCCATTGGATACCGTGTGTGTGTCACAAACCCCATTATAAAGTGTGCGTGTCACAAACCCCATTGGACAGCGTGTGTGTCACAAATCCCATTGGACAGTGTGTGTGTCACAAACCCCATTGGACAGAGTTTGTGCTTAGCAATACCCATTGGAGAGTGTGTGTGTCACAAACCCCATTAGAAAGTATGCGTGTCACAAACCCCATTGGATAGAGTGTGTGTGTCACAAACACCATTGGACAGCCTGTGTGTGTCACAATACCCATTGGACAGTGTGTGTGTCACAAACCCCTTTAGAAAGACTGTGTGTCTCAAACACTATTGGATAGCGTGTGTGATGTCACAAACCCTATTGGACAGTGTGTGTGTCACAAACCCCACTGGACAGCGTGTGTGTCATGAACCCCATTGGACAGTTTGTGTGTCACAAGACCTATTGGACAGAGTGTTTGTGTCACAAAACACATTGGACAGCGTGTGTGTCACAATCCCCATTGGACAGCGTGTGCGTCACAAACCCCATTGGACAGAGTGTGTGTGTCACAAACCCCATTAGAAAGTGTGCGTGTCACAAACCCCATTGGAAAGTGTTTGTGTCACAAACACCATTGGACAGGGTGTGTGTGTTACAATCCCCATTGGACAGTGTGTGTGTCACAAAACCGATTGGATAGCCTGCGTTTCACAAACCGCATTAGAAAAAGTGTGTGTCACAAACCCCATTGGATAGCGTGTGTGATGTCACAAACCCTATTGGACAGTGTATGTGTCACAAACCCCACTGGACAGCGTGTGTGTCACGAAACCCATTGGACAGCTTGTGTGTCACAAGACCTATTGGACAGAGTGTGTGTGTCACAAACGCCGTTGGACAGCGAGTGTGTCACAATACCCATTGGACAGCGTATGGATCACAATCCCCACTCGATAGTGTGTGTGTCACAATCCCCATTGGACAGCGTGTGTGTCACAAACTCCACTGGACAGCGTGTGTGTCACAAACTCCGCTGGACAGAGTGTATGTGTCACAAACCCCATTGGATAGCGTGTGTGTGTCACAAACCCCATTATAAAGTGTGCGTGTCACAAACCCCGTTGGATAGCGTGTGTGTGTCACAAACCCCATTGGACAGTGTGTGCGTCACAATCCCCATTGGACAGCCTCTGTGTCACAAACCCCATTGGACAGCGTTTGTGTCACAAACACAATTGGACAGCGTGTGTGTGTCACAAAACCCCCTTGTACAGAGTGTGTGTCACAAACGCCGTGGACACTGTGTGTGTCACGAATGCCATTGGACAGTGTGTGTGTCACAAACCCCCCTGGACAGTGTGTGTGTTACAATCCCCAGTGGACAGCGTCTGTGTCACACACCCCTTTGGACAGTGTGTGTGTCACAAACCCTATTGGACAGTCTGTGTGTCACAAACCCCATTGGACAGCATGTGGGTCACAAGCCCCATTGGACAGCCTGTGTGTCACAAACACCATTGGACAGCGCGTGTGTGTAACAATACCCATTGGACAGTGTGTGTGTCACAAACCCCATTGGAAAGCTTCTGTGTCACAAACCCTTGCAGACACTGTATGTGTCACAAACCCATTGGACAGTGTGCGTGTCACAAACCACTCTGGACAGCATGTGTTTCACAATCCCCATTGGAGAGTGTGTGTGTCACAATCCCCATTGCACAGCGTGTGTGTCAGAAACCCCATTGGACTGAGTGTGTGTGTCACAAACCCCATTAGACATCGTGTGTGTCACAAATTCTTTTGGACAGTGTGTGTATCAGAAACCCCACTGGAAAGTGTGCGTGTCACATAACCCATTGGACATCGTGTGTGTCACAAACCCCCCGGACAGCGTGTGTGTCACGAACCCCATTGGACAGCTTGTGTGTCACAAGACACATTGGACAGAGTGTGTGTGTCTCAAACCCCATTGGACAGAGTGTGTGTTTCACAAAACCCATTGGATAGCGTGTGTGTCACAATCCCCATTGGACAGCGTGTGTGTCAGAAACCCCATTGCACAGAGTGTATGTGTCACAAACCCCATTGGCAAGTGTGTGTGTCACAAATCCCATTGGATAGCGTGTGTGTGTCACAAACTCTATTGGTCAGTGTGTGTGTCACAAACCCCATTGGACAACGTGTGTGTGTAACAATAATCATAGGACTGTATGTGTGTCACAAACCCCATTGGACAGCGTGTGTGTGTAACAATACCCATTGGACAGTGTGTGTGTCACAAACCCCATTGGACAGCGTGTGCGTGTAACAATATCCTTTGGACAGCGTGTATGTCATAAACCCCATGTAGACACTGTGTGTGTCACGATTGCCATTGTGCAGTGTGTGTGTCACAAACCCCCCTGGACAGTGTGTGTGTCACAATCCCCATTGTACAGTGTGTATGTGTCACAAACCCCATTGGACAGCGCGTGTGTGTCACAATCCTATTGGACAGTGTGTGTGTCAAAAACCCGATTGGACAGCGTGTGTGTGTCACAAAACCTCCTGGTCAGTGTGTGTGTCACAAACCTAATTGGATAGCGTGTGTGTCACAAAACCCATTTAACAGCGTGTCTGTTTCAAAAACCCCATTAGAAAATATGTGTGTCACAAACCCCTTGGAATGCATGTGTGTGTCACAAACCCGATTGGACAGTGTGTGTGTCACAATCTCCTTTGGACAGCGTGTGTGTCAAAAACCCCTTTGGACAGTGTGTTCGTCACAATACCCATTGGACAGTGTGTGTGTGTCACGAACCCCACTGTTCAGCGCGTGTGTGTAACAATACCCATTGGACAGTGTGTGTGTCACAAAACCCATTGGAAAGTGTATGTGTCACAAACCCCATTGGATAGCGTGTGTTTGTCACAAACCCTATTGGACAGTGTGTGTGTCACAATCCCCTTTTGACAGCCTGTGTGTCACAAGCCCCATTGGACAGCCTGTGTGTCACAAACACGATTCAACAGCGTGTGTGTGTCATAAGCACCATTGGACAGCGTGTTTGTGTAACAATACCCATTGGACAGTGTGTGTGTCACAAACCCCATTGGACAGCGTGTGTGTCACAAACCCTTGCAGACACTGTATGTGTCACAAACCCCATTGGACAGTGTGCGTGTCACAAACCGTTCTGGACAGCGTGTGTGTCACAATCCGCATTGCACAGCGTGTGTGTCAGAAACTCCATTGGACAGAGTGTGTGTTTCACAAACCCCATTAGACATTGTGTGTGTCACAAACCCCTTTCGACAGTGTGTGTGTCTCAAAACCCCATTGGACAGCGTGTGTGTCACAATCCCAATTGTACAGTGTGCATGTGTCACAAACCCCATTGGACAGCGTGTGTGTGTCACAATCCTATTGGACAGTGTGTGTGTCACTAACCCCATGGGACAGTGTGTCTGTCAAAAACTCCATTAGAAAGTGTGTGTGTCACAAAACCCATAGAAAAGTGTGTGTGTAACAAACCCCATTGGACAGCATATTTGTGTCACAAACACCACTGGACAGCGTGTGTGTCTCAAACCCCATTGGACAGAGCGTGTGTTTCACAAACACCATTGGACAGCGTGTGTGTCACAATCCCTATTGGACAGCGTGTGTGTCAGAAACCCCATTGCACAGAGTGTGTGTGTCACAAAACCCATTGAAAAGTGTGTGTGTCACAAACCCCTTTGGTTAGCGTGTGTGTGTCACAAACTCTATTGGTCAGTGTGTGTGTTACAACCCCCATTGGACAGCGTGTGTGTGTAACAATAATCATTGGACTGTGTGTGTGTCACAAACCCCATGGGACAGCGTGTGTGTGTCACAAACCCCATTGAAAACTGTGTGCATCACAAACCCCATTGGATAGCGTGTGTGTCACAAACCCCACTGGACAGCGTGTGTGTCACAAACACCCATGTACAGTGTGCGTGTCACAAACCCCATTGGACATCGTGTATGTCACAAACCCCATTGGACAGTGTGTGTGCCACAAACCCCATTGGACAGAGTTTGTGTCACAAACCCTATTGGACAGCGTATGTGTCACAAACACCATTGGACGTGTGTGTGACAAGCCCATTGGACAGAGTGTGTGAGTCACAACCCCCACTGGACAGCGAGTAGTGTCAGAAACCCCTTTGGACAGTGTGTATCTCAAATCCCATTGGACAACGTGAGTGTCACAAACAACATTTGACAGAGTGTGTGTCACAAACACCATTGGACAGTGTGTGTGTCACAAACCCCATTGAACAGTGTGTGTGTAACAAACCCAATTGGTCAGCGTGTGTGTCACAAACCCCATGGGACAACGTGTGTGTGTCACAAACCCCATTGCATAGCGTGTGTGTCACAAACACCATTATAAAGTGTACGTGTCACAAACCCCATTGGATAGCGTGTGGGTGTCACAAACCCTATTGGACAGTGTGTAGGTCACAATCCCCGTTGGACAGAGTTTGTGTCACAAACCCTATTGGACGGCGTGTGTGTCACAAACACCATTTTACAGTGTGTGTGTCACAAACCCCACTGGACAGCGTGTGTGTCATAAACCCCCGTGGACACGGTGTGTGTCACGAATGCCATTGGACAGTCTGTGTGTCACAAAACCTCCTGGACAGTGTGTGTGTCACAATTCCCAGTAGACAGTGTGTGTGTCAAAAACCCCAATGGACAGAGTGTGTGTGTAACAAAACCTCCAGGTCAGTGTGTGTGTCACAAAGCCCATTGGACAGCGTGTGTGTCACAAACCCCATGGGACAGCGTGTGTGTGTAACAATACCCATTGGACAGTGTGTGTGTCACAAACCCCATTGGACAGCGTGTGTGTCATAAGCCCCCTTGGACACTGTGTGTGTCACGAATGCCATTGGACAGTGTGTGTTTCACAAACCCCATTGGACAGCATGTGTGTCACAAACCCCATGGGACTGCGTGTGTGTGGCACAAACCCCATTGGAAACTGTGTGCGTCACAAACCCCATTGGATAGCGTGTGTGTGTCACAAACCCTATTGGACAGTGTGTAGGTCACAATTCCCATTGGTCAGCATCTGTGTCACAAACCCCATGGGACAGCGCGTGTGTGTCACAAACCCTCCTGGTCACTGTGTGTGTCACAAACCCCATTGGACAGCGTGTAGTTTCAGAAAACCAGTTGGACAGTGTGTGTCACAAAACCTATTGGACAGTGTGTATGTCACAAGCACCAGTGGACAGCGTGTGTCTCAGAAAACCCTTTGGACTGGGTGTGTGTGTCACTAACCCTATTGGACAGCGTGTGTGTCATAAATCTCATTGGGCAGCTGTTGTGTGTCACAATCCCCATTGGACAGTTTGTTTGTCACAAAACCCACTGGACAGCGTGTGTGTCACAAACCCAATTGGACAGCGTGTGTGTCACAAGCACCATTGGACAGAGTGTGTGTGTCACAAACCCCATTGGAAAGTGTATGTGTCACAAAACCCTTTGGATAGCGTGTGTGTGTCACAAACCCTATTGGACATTGTGTGTGTCAAAAAACCCACTGGACAGCGTGTGTGTCACAAACCCCATTGGACAGAGTGTGTGTGTAACAATACCCAATGGACATTGTGTGTGTCACAAACCCCACTGGACAGAGTGTGTGTCACAAACACCCATGGAAAGTGTGCGTGTCACAAACCCCTTTGGACATCATTTGTTTCAGAAATCCCTTTGGACAGTGTGTGTGTCACAAACCGCATTGGACAGCTTGTGTGTGTCACAATCGCCATTGGACAGTGTGTGTGTCACAAACCCCATGGGACTGAGTGTGTGTCACGAACCCCATTGGACAGCGTGTGTGTCACAAGTGCCATTGGATTTCGTGTGTGTGTCACAGTCCCCATTGGACAGTGTGTGTGTCACAAACCCCATGGTACAGAGTGTATGTAATGAACCCCATTGCACAGCGTGTGTGTCACAAGCGCCATTGGACAGCGTATGTGTGTCACAAACCCCATTGGAAAGTGTATGTGTCACAAACCCCATTGGATAGCGTGTGTGTGTCACAAACCCTCCTGGTCATTGTGTGTGTCACAAAAACCATTGGACAGCATGCGTGTCACAAACACCATTGGTCAGTGTGTGTGTAGCAAACCCAGTTGGACAGTGTGTGTGTCACAAACCCCATGGGACAGCGTGTGTGTGTCACAAACCCCATTGGAAGGTGTGTGTGTCGCAAACCCCATTGGATAGCGTGTGTGTGTCACAAAACCCATTAGAAAGTGTGCGTGTCACAAACCCTATTGGAAAGTGTGTGTTTCACAAACCCCGATGGATAGCGTATGTGTGTCACAAACCCAATAGAAAGTGTGAGTGTCACAAAACCTATTGTACAGTGTGTGTGTCACAAACCCCACTGGACATCGTGTGTGTCACAAGACCCATTGGACAGTGTGTGTGTGTCACAATCCCCATTGGACAGTGTGTATGACACAATCCCCATTGGACAGTGTCTGTGTCACACACCCCATTGGACAGAGTGTGTGTCACAAACCCCATTGGACAGCGTGTGTGTGTCACAATCCCCATTGGACAGTGTGTGTGTCACAAACCCCATGGGACAGAGTGTGTGTCACAAACACTATTGGACTGCGTTTGTGTGTCACAAGCCCATTGGACAGCGTGTGTGTGTTACAAAACCCACTGGACAGCGTTTGTGTCACGAACCCCATTGGACAGCGTGTGTGTCACAAGCACCATTGGAGAGTGTGTGTTTCAGAAAACCCACTGGACAGTGTGTGTGTGTGGCAGATTGAAATCCCCCTCCCTCCTTCAGTATGGCACATCTCCCTCTTCCCCTGCTACTTGAGGCTAACAGCTTATTTTGTTTAGCCCAGAGCACCCTGGCTCCTGGGACATTAGAAGAAGGGAGTGCCAAGGCACACTGAGCCGCGCCCAGTGTGGGGGATGTTTGGAGGCTTCAGGGGCACACACAGCCAATGTGGGGGGTGCAGAGAAGCTTCTAGAGTGCCTACAGTCAGATCTGATCAGCCAGTATAAGAACGGGACTCTCGTCAAGACTCCGCCCAATTGCCGCGGGTCTCTCGGAGCAAGAGCAAGATGCTGCCGCCGAGAGCCCCCCTGCCCGGGATGGGGACTCCGCTTGCCTCGCCGCCACGGGTGTAACTAAACTTCTCGCAGGACTGCGAGTATATTTATACTTTTCGTGCACATTTGCATGTATAACTTTCCGCGCTCCATATGAGCGCATGTAAAATTAATCGTCGCAGAATCGTGGGTGTATTTTCTTTCCGTGCACATTTGCACAAGTATTTTATTCCTCGCACAATCGCGAGTGGCCGCCGAGAGCCCCTCGCACAATCGCGAGTGTATTTTCCTCCCGTGCTTCCACATAAGCACGTGTAGGATTCCGTGCACATTTGCACGTGTAAAATAACTCTCGCAGGACTGCGAGCGTATTATAAATTTACTCTCGCGGAATCGTGAGTGCACGCTTTCCGTACTCACTACGAGTACGTGTATCTCTATAAAAATAATCCCACACCGTGTTTAGGCAAGTGAGTACTCCTCCGGGACTCGGGGGCGGCTCCGGCATTGTTTTGGTGAAGCCACGTGCATGCACTCTGTGGACCGCCCCTCTCAATAATTTCCTCCACTGATATCCGAACCTGTATTTAAGTCACTTTTGGAGTGCTAAAACCATGTTCCACGCCGGTCTAATAAAAGTTGTTCTTGGACCTTGTTGTCCCTTAAATTGACCTGTGGGTTGCCTCCGTGACAGTATGACACAATCCCCATTGGACAGCGTCTTTGTCACAAACCCAATGGGACAGAGTGTCTGTCACAAACACTATAGGACAGCGTGTGTGTGTCACAAGACCATTGGACAGAGTGTGTGTGTCACAAACCCCATTGGATAGCGTGTGTGTGTCAAAAACCCTATTGGACAGTGTGTGTGTCACAAAACCCATTGGAAAGCGTGTGTGTGACGAACCCCATTGGACAGAATGTGTGTCACAAGCACCGTTGGACAGAGTGTGGTGTCACAATCCCCATTGGACAGCGTGTGTGTCAAAAACCCCATTGGACAGTGTTTGTGTGTCACAAACCCCATTGGATAGCGTGTGTGTGTCACAAGAACCATTGGACAGCGTGTTTGTCACAAACCCCTTTGGACAGAGTGTGTGTCACAATCCCCATTGGACAGAGTGTGTGTGTTAGAAACCCTCCTGGTCAGTTTGTGTGTCACAAAACCCATTGGACAGCATGCGTGTCACAAAAACCGTTGGACAGCGTTGTTTGTGTCACAAACCCCATTGGAAAGTATGTGTCACAAACCCCATTGGATAGCGTGTGTGTCACAAACACTATTGGACAGCGTGTGTGTGTCACAAGCCCATTGGAAAGAGTGTGTGTGTCACAAAACCCACTGGCTAGCGTGTGTCTCTCAAACCCCGTTGGACAGCGTGTGTGTCACAAGTCCCATTGGACAGAGTGTATGTGTCACAAATCCCATTGGACAGTGTCAGTGTCACAATCCCCATTGGATAGCGTGTGTGTCACAAACCCCACTGGACAGTGTGTGTGTCACAATCCCCATTGGATTGCGTGTGTGTCACATACCCCATTGGACAGTGTGCGTCTGTCACAGTACCTATTAGACAGTGTGTGCGTCACAAAACTCATTGGACAGAGTTTGTGTCACAATCCCCATTGGACAGTGTGTGTGTCTCAAAACCCACTGGACACCGTGTGTGTCACAAACACCCCTGGTCATTGTTTGTGTCACAATCCCCAGTGGACAGTGTTTTGTCAAAACCCCATTGGACGGTGTGTGTGTCACAAAACCCACTGGACAGCGTGTGTGTCACAAACACCCATGGACAGTGTGAGTGTCACAAACCCCATTGGATAGCATGTGTGTCACAAACCCCATTGGACAGCGTGTGTGGGTCACAAGCACATTGGACAGAGTGTGTGTGTCACAAAACCCACTGGACAGCCTGCGTGTCACGAAACCCATTGCACAGCGTGTGTGTCACAAGCACCACTGGAAAAAGTGTGAATGTCACAAACCCCATTGGATAGTGTGTGTGTCACAAACCCTATTGGACAGTGTGTGTATCACAAAACCCATTGAACAGCGTGTGTGTCACGAACCCCATTGGACAGCATGTGTTTCACAAGACCCATTGGACAGAGTGTGTGTGTCAAAAACCCCATTGGACAGCGTGTGTGTCACAATCCCCATTTGACAGAGTGTGTGTCAAAACACACTTGGACAGTGCGTGTGTCAGAAAACCCACTGGACAGCGTGTTTGTCACAAACACCCATGGACAGTTTGTGTGTCACAAAACCCCATTGGACAGCGGGTGTGTCACAAGCCCATTGGACAGAGTGTGTGTGTCACAACACCCACTGGACAGCATGTGTGTCACAAACCCCATGGGACAGCGTGTGTGTCACAAGCCCATTGGACAGAGTGTGCGTGTCGCAATACCCACTGGACAGCGTGTGTCACAAACCCCATTGGATAGTGTGTGTGTAACAAACCCCATTAGAAAGTGTATGTGTCACAAACCTCATTGGTTAGCGTGTGTGTGTCAAAAACCCTATTGGACAGTGTGTGTGTCACAAACCCCATTGAACAGTATCTGTGTCACAAAACCCAATGGACAGCGTGTGTGTCACAAACACCCTTGGAAAGTGTATGTGTCACAAACCCCATTGGATAGCCTGTGTGTCACAATCACCATTGGACTGCGTGTGTGTCACAATCCCCATTGCACAGGGGGTGTGTGTCACGATACCCATTGGACAGTGTGTGTGTCACAAACCTCATTGGAAAGAGTTTGTATCACAAACCTCTGTGGACACTGTGTGTGTCACAAACCCCATTGGACAGTGTGCGTGACACAAACTCCACTGGACAGCGTGTGTGTCACAAACACCCATGGACAGTGTGCGTGCCACAAACCCCATTTGACAACGTGTGTGTTACAAACCCCTTTGGACAATGTGCGTGTCACAAGCCCCATTGGACAGTGTGTGTGTGTCACAATCCCCAATGGACAGAGTGTGTGTGTCACAAACCCCATTGGATAGCATGTGTGTGTCACAAGCACCATTGGACAGAGTGTGTGTTACAAAACCCACTGGACAGCGTGTGTGTCACGAACCCCTTTGGACAGCGTGTGAGTCACAAGCACCATTGGACAGAGTGTGGTGTCCCAAACCCCTTTGGAAAGTGTATGTGTCACAAACCCCTTTGGATAGCGTGTGTGTGTCACAAACCCTATGGGACAGTGTGTGTGTCACAAAACCCACTGGACAGCGTGTGTGTAACGAACCCCATTGGACAGCGTGTGTGTCACAAGCACCGTTGGACAGAGTTTTGTGTCACAATCCCTATTAGACAGCGTGTGTGTCACATACCCCATTAGACAGTGTGTGTGTGTCACAAACCGCATTGGATAGAGTGTGTGTGTCACAAACCCCATTAGAAAGGATGCGTGTCACAAACCCCATTGGATAGCGTGTGTGTGTCGCAAGCACCATTGGACAGAGTGTGGTGTCACAAACCCCATTGGAAAGTGTATGTGTCACAAACCCCATTTGAAAGAGTGTGTGTGTCACAAACCCCATTAGAAAGTATGCGTGTCACAAACCCCATTGGATAGCGTGTGTGTGTCACAAGCACCATTGGACAGAGTGTGGTTTCAAAATCCCCATTGGACAGCGTGTGTATCACAAACCCCATTGGACAGTCTCTGTGTGTCACAAACCCCATTTGATAGAGTGTGTGTGTCACAAACCCTATTGAACAGTGTGTATGTCACAAAACCCACTGGATAGCATGTGTGTCGCAAACCCCATTGGACAGCGTGTGTGTCACAAGGCCCATTGTACAGAGTGTATTTGTCACAAAGCCCACTGGACAGCGTGTGTGTCACAAACCCCTTTGGACAGTGTGTGTGTCACAAACCCCATTGGACAGCGTGTGTGTGTCACAATCCCCACTGGACAGTGTTTGTGTCACAAACCCCATGGGACAGAGTGTGTGTCACAAGCCCATTGGACAGAGTGTGTGTGTCACAAAACCCACGGGACAGCGTGTGTGTCACGAACCCCATTGGACAGCGTGTGTGTCAAAAGCACCGTTGGACAGAGTGTGGTGTCACAATCCCCATTGGACAGTGTGTGTGTGTCAGAAACCCCATTGGATAGAGTGTGTGTCTCACAAACCCCATTAGAAAGTATGCGTGTCACAAACCCCATTGGACAGTGTGTGTTTGTCACAATCCCCATTGGACAGAGTATGTGTGTCACAAACCCCATTGGACAGCGTGTGTGTCACGAACCCCATTGGATAGCGTGTGTGTGTCACAAAGCCTATTGGACATTGTGTGTGTCACAAAAACCATTGGATAGAGTGTGTGTCACAAAATCCTTTTGAAAGTATGTGTGTCACAAACCCTATAGGATAGCGTGTGTGTGTCACAAACCCTATTGTACGGTGTGTATGTCACAATCCCCATTGGACAACGTGTTTGTCACAAACCCCTTTGGACAGCGTGTGTGTCACAAACCCCATTGGAAAGTGTGTTTGTCACAAACCCCATTGGATAGGATGTGTGTGTCACAAACTCTGCTGGACAGAGTGTGTTTCACAATCCGCATTGGACAGCGTGTGTGTCACAATCCCCTCTGGACAGCATGTGTGACACAAGCACCATTGGACAGCGTGTGTGTAGTCACAATCCCCATTGGACAGTGTGTGTGTCACAAAACCCATTGGATAGTGTGTCTGTGTCACAAACCCCATTGGACAGCGTGTGTGTCACAAACCCCATTGGAAAGTGTGTGTCACAAAACCCATTGGATAGCGTGTGTGTGTCAAAAACCCCATTAGAACGTATGTGTGTCACAGACACCATTGGAAAGCATGTGTGTGTCACAAAACCTATTGGACAGTGTGTATGTCACAAGCACCAGTAGACAGCGTGTGTGTCACAAATACCATTGGACAGTGTGTGTGTCACAAACCCCAATGGATAGCGTGTGTGTGTCACAAACCCTCCTGGTCGGTGTGTGTGTCACAATCCCCATTGGACAGCAAGTAGTGTCAGAAACCCCTATGGACAGTGCGTGTCTCAAATCCCATTGGACAGAGTGTGTGTCACAAAACCCGCTGTACAGTGTGTGTGTCACAAACCCCATTGGACCGCGTGTGTGTCACAAAGCCCATGGGACAGCGTGTGTGTGACAAAAATCCCATTGGAAAGGGTGTGCGCGTCACAGAACCTATTGGATAGCGTTTGTGTGTCACAACCCCTATTGGACAGTGTGTAGGTCACAATCCACATTGAACAGCGTCTGTGTCAGAAACCCCATTGGACAGCGTGTGTGTCACTAACACCATTGGAAAGAGTTTGTGTCACAAACCCCATTGGACAGAGTGTGTATCACAAACACTTTGACAAGTGTGTGTGTCACAAACCCTTCAGACAGTGTGTGTGTCACAAACCCCATTGGACAGCGTGTGTGTGTCACAAACCCTCCTGGACAGTATTTGTGTAACAAACCCCATTGGACAGCGTGTAGTTTCAGAAACCCCATTGGACAGTGTGTGTCACAAATCCCATTGGACAGCGTGTGTGTCACAAGCCCCATTGGACAGCGTGTGTGTCAGAAACCCCATTGGACAGTGTGTGTGTCACAAACCCCATTGGACAGAGTGTGTGTGTAAGAATACCCACAGGACAGTGTGTGTGTCACAAATCCTATTGGATAGTGTGTGTGTGTCACAAACCCTCCTGATCAGTGTGCGTGTCTCAAAATCCATTGGACAGCGTGTGTGTCACAAACCCCATTGGACAGCTTGTGTGTGTCACAAACTCCTTGGGACAGCGTGTGTGTCACAAGCGTTTTTGGACAGAGTGTGTGTGTCACAAACCCCATTGGACAGCGTGTGTGTCACAATCTCCATTGGATAGCGTGTGTGTCACAATCCCCATTGGACAGCGTGTGTGTCAGAAACCCCATTGGACAGAGTGTGTGTGTCAAAAACCCCATTAGAACGTATGTGTGTCACAAACACCATTGGAAAGCATGTGTGTGTCACAAAACCTATTGGACAGTGTGTATGTCAGAAGCAACAGTGGACAGCGTGTGTGTCACAAACACCATTGGACACCGTGTTTGTTTAACAAACCACATTGGACAGAGTGTGTGTCACAAACCCCATTGTACAGTGTGTGTGTCACAAACCCCATAGGACAGCTTGTGTGTGTAACAATACCCATTGGACAGTGTGTGTGTCACAAACCTCATTGGACAGCGTGTGTGTTTAACAGTACCCATTGGATAGTGTGTGTGTCGCAAAGCCCATTGGAAAGCGTGTGTGTGATAAACCCCCGTGGACACTGTGTGTATCACGAATGCCATTCGCCAGTGTTTGTGTCACAAACCCCCGTGGACAGTATGTGTGTCACAATCCCCAGTGGACAGCGTGTGTGTCAATACCCTATTGGACAGTGTGAGTGTCACAAACCCCATTGGACAGGGTGTGTGTCACAAAACCCTTTGGACAGTGTGTGTGTCACAAACCCCATTGGACAGCGTGTGTGCGTCACGAACCCCATTGCACAGCGTGTGTGTCACAAGGCCCATTGGACAGCGTGTGTGTCACAAACCCCATTGGACCGCGTGTGTGTCACAAATACAATGGGAAAGCATGTGTGTGTCAAAAATCCCATTGGAAAGGGTGTGCCCGTCACAAAACCCATTGGATAGCGTTTGTGTGTCACAAACCCGATTGGACAGTGTGTAGGTCACAATCCACATTGAACAGCGTATGTGTCAGAAACCCCATTGGACAGCGTGTGTGTCACAAACCCTTCGGACAGTGTGTGTGTCACAAACCCCATTGGACAGCGTGTAGTTTCAGAAACCCTATTGGACACTGTGTGTCACAAATCCCATTGGACAGCGTGTGTGTCACAAACCCCATTTGACAACGTGTGTGTGTCACAAAGCCCACTTTACATAGTGTGTGTCACAAACACCCATGGACAGTGTGAGTGTCACAAACCCCGTTGGATAGCATGTGTGTGTCACAAACCCTATTGGACAGTGTGTATGACACAAATCCCATTGGACAGCGTTTGTGTCACAATCCCCAGTGGACAGTGTGTGTGTCAAAACCCCATTGGACAGTGTGTGTGTCACAAGCCCATTGGACAGAGTGTGCGTGTCACAAAACCCACTGGACAGCACGAGGTCATGAACCCAATTGGACAGCGTGTGTGTCACAAGCACCATTGGACAGTGTGTGTGTCACAAAACCCATTGAATAGCATGTGTATCACAAACCCCACTGGACAGTGTGTGTGTCACAAACCCCACTGGACAGCGTGTGTGTCACAAACACCCATGGACAGTGTGCATGTCACAAACCCCTTTGGACATAATGTGTGTTACAAATCCCTTTGGACATTGTGCATGTCACAAACCCCATTGGACATCGTGTGTGTTACAAACACCCAAGGACAGTGTGTATGTCACAAACAACATTGGACAGAGTGTTTTTCACGAACCCCATGGGACAGAGTGTGCATCACGAACCCGTTTGGACAGCGTGTGTCTCACAAGACCCATTGGACAGAGTGTGTGAGTCTCAAACCCCATTGGACAGCGTGTGTGTCACAAACACCATTGGACAGCGTTTGTCTCACAAGCCTGTTGGACAGAGAGTGTGTGTCACAAAACCCAGTGGACAGCGTGTGTGTCACGAACCCCATCGGACAGTGTGTGTTTCTGATTCACCATGGGACAGAGTGTGTGTGTCACAAACCCCATTGGAAAGTGCATGTGTCACAAACCCCATTGGATAGCGTGTGTGTGTCACAAACCCTATTGGACAGTGTGTCTGTCACAAATCGCACAGGGCAGCGTGTGTGTTCACAAACCCCTTTGGACAGCGTGTGTGTCACAAGACCTATTGGACAGAGTGTCTGTGTCACAAACCCCATTGGACAGCGTGTGTGTCACAATCCCCATTGGACAGCTTGTGTGTCACAAACACCATTGGACAGCGTGTGTGTCACAAATCCCCGTGGACAGTGTGTGTGTCACAAACCCCACTGGAGAGCATGTGTGTCACAAACACCCATGGACAGTGTGCGTGTCATAAACCCCATTGGACATAGTGTGTGTCACAAACCCCTTTGGACAGTGTGTATGTCACAAACGCCATTGGATAGCATATGTGTGTCACAAACCCTATTGGACAGAATATGTGTGTCACACACCCCATTGGACAGTGTGTGTGTCATAAACCACATTGGATAGCGTGTGTGTGTCACAAACCCCATTATAAAGTGTGCGTGTCACAAACCCCATTGGACACTGTGTGTGTCACAAACCCCATTGGATACCGTGTGTGTGTCACAAACCCCATTGGACAGCATTTGTGTCACATACCCCTGTGGACACTGTGTGTTTCAAGAACGCCATTGGACAGTGTGTGTCACAAACCCCCCTGGACAGTGTGTGTGTCACAATCCCCAGTGGACAGCGTGTGTGTCAAAACCCCACTGGATAGTGCGTGTGTCACAAAACCCACTGGACACCGTGTGTGAAACGAACCCCATTGGACAGCGTGTGTGTCACAAGCACCATTGGACAGCTTGTGTGTGTAACAAACCCCATTGGAAAGTGTATGTGTCACAAACCTTAATGGACTGCGTGTGTGTGCCACAAACCGTATTGGACAGTGTGTGTGTCACAAAACCCACTGGACAGCGTGTGTGTTCACAAACCCCACTGGACAGCGTGTTTTTCACAAGAACCATTGGACAAAGTCTTGTTGTCACAAAGCCCTTTGGACAGCGTGTGTGTGTAACAATACCCATTGGACAGTGTGTGAGTCACAAACCCCATTGGAAAGTGTGTGTCTCACAAACTCCACTGGACAGCGTGTGTGTCACAAACAACCATGGACAGTGTGAGTGTCACAAACCCCATTGGACAGCGTGTGTGTGTCACAATACCCATTCGACAGTGTGTGTGTCACAAACCCCATTACAGCGTGTCTGTGTCACAATCCCTATTGTACAGTGTGTGTGTCACAAACCCCTTTGGACAGCATGTGTGTCACAAACAGCCATGGACAGTGTGCGTGTCACAAACCCCACTGGACATCGTCTGTGTCACAATCCCCTTTGGACAGCGTGTATCTTACAAAACCCATTGGACAGCGTCTGAGTGTCACAATCCCCATTGGATAGTGTGTGTGTCATAAACCCCATGGGACAGAGTGTGTGTCACGAACCCCATTGGACAGCGTGCGTGTCACAAGCGCCATTGGACAGAGTGTGTGTGTCACAAAACCCATTGGACAGCATGTGTGTCACACACACCATTGGACAGTGAGTGTTTAACAAACCCAATTGGTCAGCGTGTGTGTCACAAACCCCATGGGCCAGCGTGTGGGTGTCACAAATCCCATTGGAAAGTGTGTGTCTCGAACCCCATTTGATAGCGTGTGTGTGTCAAAAACCCCATTAGAAAGTATGATTGTCACAAACCCCATTTGATAGCGTGTATGTGTCACAAACCCTATTGGACAGTGTGTAGGTCACAATCCCCATTGGACAGCGTGTGTGTCACGAACCCCATTGGACAGCGTGTGTGTCAAAAGCACCGTTGGACAGAGTGTGGTGTCACAATCCCCATTGGACAGTGTGTGTGTGTCAGAAACCCCATTGGATAGAGTGTGTGTCTCACAAACCCCATTAGAAAGTATGCGTGTCACAAACCCCATTGGACAGTGTGTGTTTGTCACAATCCCCATTGGACAGAGTATGTGTGTCACAAACCCCATTGGACAGCGTGTGTGTCACGAACCCCATTGGATAGCGTGTGTGTGTCACAAAGCCTATTGGACATTGTGTGTGTCACAAAAACCATTGGATAGAGTGTGTGTCACAAAATCCTTTTGAAAGTATGTGTGTCACAAACCCTATAGGATAGCGTGTGTGTGTCACAAACCCTATTGTACGGTGTGTATGTCACAATCCCCATTGGACAACGTGTTTGTCACAAACCCCTTTGGACAGCGTGTGTGTCACAAACCCCATTGGAAAGTGTGTTTGTCACAAACCCCATTGGATAGGATGTGTGTGTCACAAACTCTGCTGGACAGAGTGTGTTTCACAATCCGCATTGGACAGCGTGTGTGTCACAATCCCCTCTGGACAGCATGTGTGACACAAGCACCATTGGACAGCGTGTGTGTAGTCACAATCCCCATTGGACAGTGTGTGTGTCACAAAACCCATTGGATAGTGTGTCTGTGTCACAAACCCCATTGGACAGCGTGTGTGTCACAAACCCCATTGGAAAGTGTGTGTCACAAAACCCATTGGATAGCGTGTGTGTGTCAAAAACCCCATTAGAACGTATGTGTGTCACAGACACCATTGGAAAGCATGTGTGTGTCACAAAACCTATTGGACAGTGTGTATGTCACAAGCACCAGTAGACAGCGTGTGTGTCACAAATACCATTGGACAGTGTGTGTGTCACAAACCCCAATGGATAGCGTGTGTGTGTCACAAACCCTCCTGGTCGGTGTGTGTGTCACAATCCCCATTGGACAGCAAGTAGTGTCAGAAACCCCTATGGACAGTGCGTGTCTCAAATCCCATTGGACAGAGTGTGTGTCACAAAACCCGCTGTACAGTGTGTGTGTCACAAACCCCATTGGACCGCGTGTGTGTCACAAAGCCCATGGGACAGCGTGTGTGTGACAAAAATCCCATTGGAAAGGGTGTGCGCGTCACAGAACCTATTGGATAGCGTTTGTGTGTCACAACCCCTATTGGACAGTGTGTAGGTCACAATCCACATTGAACAGCGTCTGTGTCAGAAACCCCATTGGACAGCGTGTGTGTCACTAACACCATTGGAAAGAGTTTGTGTCACAAACCCCATTGGACAGAGTGTGTATCACAAACACTTTGACAAGTGTGTGTGTCACAAACCCTTCAGACAGTGTGTGTGTCACAAACCCCATTGGACAGCGTGTGTGTGTCACAAACCCTCCTGGACAGTATTTGTGTAACAAACCCCATTGGACAGCGTGTAGTTTCAGAAACCCCATTGGACAGTGTGTGTCACAAATCCCATTGGACAGCGTGTGTGTCACAAGCCCCATTGGACAGCGTGTGTGTCAGAAACCCCATTGGACAGTGTGTGTGTCACAAACCCCATTGGACAGAGTGTGTGTGTAAGAATACCCACAGGACAGTGTGTGTGTCACAAATCCTATTGGATAGTGTGTGTGTGTCACAAACCCTCCTGATCAGTGTGCGTGTCTCAAAATCCATTGGACAGCGTGTGTGTCACAAACCCCATTGGACAGCTTGTGTGTGTCACAAACTCCTTGGGACAGCGTGTGTGTCACAAGCGTTTTTGGACAGAGTGTGTGTGTCACAAACCCCATTGGACAGCGTGTGTGTCACAATCTCCATTGGATAGCGTGTGTGTCACAATCCCCATTGGACAGCGTGTGTGTCAGAAACCCCATTGGACAGAGTGTGTGTGTCAAAAACCCCATTAGAACGTATGTGTGTCACAAACACCATTGGAAAGCATGTGTGTGTCACAAAACCTATTGGACAGTGTGTATGTCAGAAGCAACAGTGGACAGCGTGTGTGTCACAAACACCATTGGACACCGTGTTTGTTTAACAAACCACATTGGACAGAGTGTGTGTCACAAACCCCATTGTACAGTGTGTGTGTCACAAACCCCATAGGACAGCTTGTGTGTGTAACAATACCCATTGGACAGTGTGTGTGTCACAAACCTCATTGGACAGCGTGTGTGTTTAACAGTACCCATTGGATAGTGTGTGTGTCGCAAAGCCCATTGGAAAGCGTGTGTGTGATAAACCCCCGTGGACACTGTGTGTATCACGAATGCCATTCGCCAGTGTTTGTGTCACAAACCCCCGTGGACAGTATGTGTGTCACAATCCCCAGTGGACAGCGTGTGTGTCAATACCCTATTGGACAGTGTGAGTGTCACAAACCCCATTGGACAGGGTGTGTGTCACAAAACCCTTTGGACAGTGTGTGTGTCACAAACCCCATTGGACAGCGTGTGTGCGTCACGAACCCCATTGCACAGCGTGTGTGTCACAAGGCCCATTGGACAGCGTGTGTGTCACAAACCCCATTGGACCGCGTGTGTGTCACAAATACAATGGGAAAGCATGTGTGTGTCAAAAATCCCATTGGAAAGGGTGTGCCCGTCACAAAACCCATTGGATAGCGTTTGTGTGTCACAAACCCGATTGGACAGTGTGTAGGTCACAATCCACATTGAACAGCGTATGTGTCAGAAACCCCATTGGACAGCGTGTGTGTCACAAACCCTTCGGACAGTGTGTGTGTCACAAACCCCATTGGACAGCGTGTAGTTTCAGAAACCCTATTGGACACTGTGTGTCACAAATCCCATTGGACAGCGTGTGTGTCACAAACCCCATTTGACAACGTGTGTGTGTCACAAAGCCCACTTTACATAGTGTGTGTCACAAACACCCATGGACAGTGTGAGTGTCACAAACCCCGTTGGATAGCATGTGTGTGTCACAAACCCTATTGGACAGTGTGTATGACACAAATCCCATTGGACAGCGTTTGTGTCACAATCCCCAGTGGACAGTGTGTGTGTCAAAACCCCATTGGACAGTGTGTGTGTCACAAGCCCATTGGACAGAGTGTGCGTGTCACAAAACCCACTGGACAGCACGAGGTCATGAACCCAATTGGACAGCGTGTGTGTCACAAGCACCATTGGACAGTGTGTGTGTCACAAAACCCATTGAATAGCATGTGTATCACAAACCCCACTGGACAGTGTGTGTGTCACAAACCCCACTGGACAGCGTGTGTGTCACAAACACCCATGGACAGTGTGCATGTCACAAACCCCTTTGGACATAATGTGTGTTACAAATCCCTTTGGACATTGTGCATGTCACAAACCCCATTGGACATCGTGTGTGTTACAAACACCCAAGGACAGTGTGTATGTCACAAACAACATTGGACAGAGTGTTTTTCACGAACCCCATGGGACAGAGTGTGCATCACGAACCCGTTTGGACAGCGTGTGTCTCACAAGACCCATTGGACAGAGTGTGTGAGTCTCAAACCCCATTGGACAGCGTGTGTGTCACAAACACCATTGGACAGCGTTTGTCTCACAAGCCTGTTGGACAGAGAGTGTGTGTCACAAAACCCAGTGGACAGCGTGTGTGTCACGAACCCCATCGGACAGTGTGTGTTTCTGATTCACCATGGGACAGAGTGTGTGTGTCACAAACCCCATTGGAAAGTGCATGTGTCACAAACCCCATTGGATAGCGTGTGTGTGTCACAAACCCTATTGGACAGTGTGTCTGTCACAAATCGCACAGGGCAGCGTGTGTGTTCACAAACCCCTTTGGACAGCGTGTGTGTCACAAGACCTATTGGACAGAGTGTCTGTGTCACAAACCCCATTGGACAGCGTGTGTGTCACAATCCCCATTGGACAGCTTGTGTGTCACAAACACCATTGGACAGCGTGTGTGTCACAAATCCCCGTGGACAGTGTGTGTGTCACAAACCCCACTGGAGAGCATGTGTGTCACAAACACCCATGGACAGTGTGCGTGTCATAAACCCCATTGGACATAGTGTGTGTCACAAACCCCTTTGGACAGTGTGTATGTCACAAACGCCATTGGATAGCATATGTGTGTCACAAACCCTATTGGACAGAATATGTGTGTCACACACCCCATTGGACAGTGTGTGTGTCATAAACCACATTGGATAGCGTGTGTGTGTCACAAACCCCATTATAAAGTGTGCGTGTCACAAACCCCATTGGACACTGTGTGTGTCACAAACCCCATTGGATACCGTGTGTGTGTCACAAACCCCATTGGACAGCATTTGTGTCACATACCCCTGTGGACACTGTGTGTTTCAAGAACGCCATTGGACAGTGTGTGTCACAAACCCCCCTGGACAGTGTGTGTGTCACAATCCCCAGTGGACAGCGTGTGTGTCAAAACCCCACTGGATAGTGCGTGTGTCACAAAACCCACTGGACACCGTGTGTGAAACGAACCCCATTGGACAGCGTGTGTGTCACAAGCACCATTGGACAGCTTGTGTGTGTAACAAACCCCATTGGAAAGTGTATGTGTCACAAACCTTAATGGACTGCGTGTGTGTGCCACAAACCGTATTGGACAGTGTGTGTGTCACAAAACCCACTGGACAGCGTGTGTGTTCACAAACCCCACTGGACAGCGTGTTTTTCACAAGAACCATTGGACAAAGTCTTGTTGTCACAAAGCCCTTTGGACAGCGTGTGTGTGTAACAATACCCATTGGACAGTGTGTGAGTCACAAACCCCATTGGAAAGTGTGTGTCTCACAAACTCCACTGGACAGCGTGTGTGTCACAAACAACCATGGACAGTGTGAGTGTCACAAACCCCATTGGACAGCGTGTGTGTGTCACAATACCCATTCGACAGTGTGTGTGTCACAAACCCCATTACAGCGTGTCTGTGTCACAATCCCTATTGTACAGTGTGTGTGTCACAAACCCCTTTGGACAGCATGTGTGTCACAAACAGCCATGGACAGTGTGCGTGTCACAAACCCCACTGGACATCGTCTGTGTCACAATCCCCTTTGGACAGCGTGTATCTTACAAAACCCATTGGACAGCGTCTGAGTGTCACAATCCCCATTGGATAGTGTGTGTGTCATAAACCCCATGGGACAGAGTGTGTGTCACGAACCCCATTGGACAGCGTGCGTGTCACAAGCGCCATTGGACAGAGTGTGTGTGTCACAAAACCCATTGGACAGCATGTGTGTCACACACACCATTGGACAGTGAGTGTTTAACAAACCCAATTGGTCAGCGTGTGTGTCACAAACCCCATGGGCCAGCGTGTGGGTGTCACAAATCCCATTGGAAAGTGTGTGTCTCGAACCCCATTTGATAGCGTGTGTGTGTCAAAAACCCCATTAGAAAGTATGATTGTCACAAACCCCATTTGATAGCGTGTATGTGTCACAAACCCTATTGGACAGTGTGTAGGTCACAATCCCCATTGGACAGCGTGTGTATCACAAACACCATTGGACAGCGTGTGTTGTTGCAGAAACCCTATTGGACATCGTGTGTGTCACAAACCCCTTTGGATAATGTGTGTGTCACCAGCTCCATGGGACAGCATGTGTGTCACAAAACGCATTGGACTGTGTGTGTGTCACAAAAATCATTGGACAGCATGTGTGTCACAAGCCCATTGGACAGAGTGTGTGTGTCAAAAAACCCACTGGACACCATGTGTGTGTAAAAAAACCCACTGGACACCGTGTGTGTCACAAACCCCATTGGACAGCATGTTTGTCTAAAGCGCCATTGGACAGAGTGTGTGTGTCACAAACCCCATTGGACAGCGTGTGTATCACAAACACCATTGGACAGCGTGTGTGTGTAACAATACCCATTGGACAGTGTGTGTGTCAGAAACCCCTTTGGACAGAATTTGTGTCACAAACCCCATTGGACAGCGTGTGTGTCACAAACCACATTGGACAGCGTGTGTGTGTCACAATACCCATTGGACAGTGTGTGTGTCACAAACCCCATTGGATAGCGTGTGTGTGTCACAAACCCTATTGGAGAGAGTGTGCGTGTCACAAACCCTATTGGACAGCGTGTGTGTCACAAAGCCCCGTGGACACTGTGTGTGTCACGAACGCCATTGGAGTGTGTGTGTCACAACCCCCCCTGGACAGTCTGTGTGTCACAATCCCCATTGTACATCGTTTGTATCACAAACCCCTCTGGAAAGTTTTTGTATCACAAACACCATTGGACAGCGTGTGTGTCACAATCCCCATTTAACAGTGTGTGTGTCACAAAAACGATTGGATAGCATGTGTGTCACAAACCCCATTAGAAAGACTGTGTGTCAAAAACACCATTAGATAGCGTGTGTGATGTCACAAACCCTATTGGACAGCGTGTGTGTCACAAACCCCACTGGACAGCGTGTGTCATGAACCCCATTGGACACCTCATGTGTCACAAGACGTATTGGAAAGAGTGTGTGTGTCTCAATCCCCATTGGACAGCGTGTGTGCCCCAAACCCTATAGGACAGCGTGTGTGTCATAAACCCCATTGGATACCGTGTGTGTGTAACAAACCCCATTATATAGTGTGCGTGTCACAAACCCCATTGGACAGCGTGTGTGTGTCACAAACCCCATTAGAAAGTATGCGTGTCACAAACCCCATTGGATAGCATTTTTGTGTCACAAGCCCCATTAGAAAGTGTGCGTGTCACAAACTCCATTGGAAAGTGTGTGTGTCACAATCCCCATTAGAAAGTGTGCGAGTTCACAAACCCCGTTGGAAAGTGTGTGTTTCACAAACACCATCGGACAGCGTATGTGTGTCACAATCCCCATTGGATAGTGTATGTGTGTCACAAAAACTATTGGACAGCGTGTGTGTCATAAACCCCACTGGATACCGTGTGTGTGTCACAAACCCCATTATAAAGTGTGCGTGTCACAAACCCCATAGGACAGCGTGTGTGTCACAAACCCCATTGGACAGTGTGTGTGTCACAAACCCCATTGGACAGAGCTTGTGTTTAACAATACCCATTGGACAGCGTGTGTGTCACAAACCCCATGGGACAGAGTGTGTTTGTCACAAACGCCATTGAAATGTGTGTGTCACAAACCCAATTGGATAGCATGTGTGTGTCGCAAACCACATTGGATAGCGTGTGTGTGTAACAAACCCATCTAATAATGTGTGCGTGTCACAAACCCCATTGGATAGCGTGTGTGTGTCACAAACCCCTTTGGAAAGTGTGCGTCACAAACCCCATTGGATAGCATGTGTGTGTCACAAACCCTATGGGACAGCGTGTAGGTCACAATCCCCATTGGACAGAGTCTGTGTCACAAACCCCATTGGACAGCGTTTGTGTCACAAACACAGCTGGACAGCGTGTTTGTGTCACAAACCCCCGTGGACACTGTGTTTGTCACGAAAGCCATTGGACAGTGTGTGTGTAACAAACCACCCTGGACAGTGTGTGTGTTACAGTCCCCAGTGGACAGCGTGTGTGTCACAAACCCCTTTGGACAGCATGTGTGTGTCACAAACCCCATTGGAGAGCGTGTGTTTGTCACAAGCCCCCTGGTTGTTGTGTGTGTCACAAACCCCATTGGACAGCGTCTGTGTCACAAACCCCCGTGGACATAGTGTATGTCACAAACCCCATTGGACAGCGTGTTTGTCACAAACACCATTGGACAGCGTGTGTGTGTAACAATACCCATTGGACAGTGTGTGTGTCACAAACCCCATTTTACAGCGTGTGTGTCGCAAAAACCCATGGACAGTATGCGTGTCAGAAACCCCATTGCACATCGTGCGTGTCACAAACCCTTTGGACAGTGTGTATGTCACAAACCCCATTGGACAGCGTGTGTGTGTCATAATCCCCATTGGACAGTGTCTGTGTCACAAAACCCATGGGACAGAGTGTGTGTCATGAACCCCATTGGACAGCGTGTGTGCCATAAAACCCATTGGATAGCGTGGGTTTTATAAACCCCATTAGAAAGAGTGTGTGTCACAAACCCCATTGGATAGCGTGAGTGATGTCACAAACCCTATTGGACAGTGTGTGTGTCACAAACCCCACTGGACAGCGTGTGTGTCACAAACCCCATTGGACAACGTGTGTGTCAAAATACCCATTGGACAGTTTGTGTGTCACAAACTCCATTGGACAGCGTGTGTGTGTCACAATCCAAATTGTACAGTGTGTGTGCCACAAACACCATTGGACAGCATGTGTGTCACAAGCCCATTGGACACAGTGTGCGTGTCACAAAACACATTGGACAGGGTGTGTGTCACAAACCCCATTATACAGCGTGTGTGTGTCACAATCCCCAATGTACAGTGTGTGTGTCACAAACCCCATTGGGTAGCGTGTGTGTCACAAACCCCATTGGACTGTGTGTATGTCACAAACCCCATTGGACAGCGTGTGTGTCACAATCCCCATTGGACAGCGTGTGTGTCACAAGCACCATTGGACAGCGTGTCTGTGTAACCATACCCATTGGACAGTGCGTGTGTCACAAACCCCATTGGACAGCTTCTGTGTCACAAACCCCCTTGGACACTGTGTGTGTCGCAAACCCCATTGGACAGAGTTTGTGTGTCACAAAACCACTGGACAGCGTGTGTGTCACAAACCCCATTAGATAGCGTGTGTGTCACAAGCCCCATTGGACAGCGTGTGTGTCACAAACCCCATTGGACAACGTGTGTGTCAAAATAACCATTGGACAACGTGTGGGTCACAAACACCCATGGACAGTGTGCACGTGTCAGAATCCCTATTGTACATTGTGTGTGTCACAAACACCATTGGACAGCGTGTGTGTGTAACAATACCCATTGTACACTGTGTGTGTCACAAAACCCATTGTACAGCGTGTGCGTTACAAACCCCAGTGGACACTGTGTGTCACAAACCCCATTGGACAGCGTGAGTGTCACAAACACCCATGGACAGTGTGAGTGTCGCAAACCCCATTGGACATCGTGTGTGTCACAAACGTCTTCGGACAATGTGTGTGTCACAAACCCCATTGGACAGCGTGTGTGTCACATTCCGCATCGGACAGTGTGTGTGTCACTAACCCCATGTGACAGAGTGTGTGTCACGAACCCCATTGGACAGAGTGTGTGTTTCACAAACCCCATTGGAAAGTGTATGTGTCACAAACCCTCCTGGTCAGTGTGTGTGTCACAAACCCCATTGGACAGCATGCGTGTCACCTTTGGAGAGTGTGGGTTTAACAAACCCAATTGGTCAGAGTGTGTGTCACAAACTCCATGGGACAGCGTGTGTGTGTCACAAACCCCACTGGAAAGTGTGTGTGTCACAAACCCCATTGGATAGCGTGTGTGTGTCACAAACTCCATTAGAAAGTATGCGTGTCACAAACCCCATTGGATAGCGTGTGTGTCACAAACACCATTAGACAGCGTGTGTGTGTCACAATCCCCAATGGACAGCGTGTGTGTCAAAACCCCATTGGACAGTGTGTGCGTGCCAAAACCCACTGGACAGCGTGTGTGTCACAAACACCCATGCACAGTGTGAGCGTCACAAGCCCCATTGGATAGCGTGTGTGTCACAAACCCCTTTGGACAGCGCGTCTGTCACAAACCTATTGAACAGAGTGCGTGTGTCACAAAACCCACTGGACAGCGTGTGTGTCACGAACCCCATTGGAAAGCGTGTGTGTCACAAGCACCAGTGGACAGAGTGTGTGTGTCACAAACCCCTTTTGAATGTGTATGTGTCACAAAACCCATTGGATAGCGTGTGTTAGTCACAAACCCTATTATATAGTATGTGTGTCACAATACCCATTGGACAGTGTGTGTGTTCACGAACCCCATTGGACAGCGTGTTTTTCACAAGACCCATTGGATAGAGTGTGTGTGTCACAAAGCCCATTGGACAGCTTGTGTGTCACAATCACCATTGGACAGCGTGTTTGTGTCACAATCCCCATTGGACAGCGTGTGTGTCAAAACCCCATTGGACAGTGTGTGTGTCACAAAAATCCATGGACAATATGCTTGTCACAAACCCCTTTGGACAGCGTCTGTGTCACAAACCCCCGAGGACAATGTGCGTGTCCAAACCCCGTTGGACACTGGGTTTGTCACAAACCCCATGGTACAGAGTGTGTGTCACGAACCCCATTGGACAGCGTGTGTGTCAAAAGAACCATTGGACAGAGTGTGTGTGTCACAAACCCCACTGGAAAGTGTATGTGTCACAAACTCCATTGGATAGCTTGTGTGTGTCACAAACCCTCCTGCTCAGTGTGTGTGTCACAAAACCCATTGGACTGCATGCGTGCCACAAACACTATTGGACAGTCTGTGTGTAACAAACCCAATTGGTCAGAGTGTGTGTCACAAACCCCATTGGATAGCGTGTGTGTGTCACAAAAAACATTAGAAAGTGTGCTTGTCACAAACACCATTGGATAGCGTGTGTGATGTCACAAACCCTATTGGACAGTGTGTGCGTCACAAACCCCACTGGACAGCTTGTGTGTCACAAGACCTATTGGACAGAGTGTGTGTGTCACAATCCCCATTGGACAGCGTGTGTGTCACAAACCCCATTGGACAAAGTGTGTGTGTCACAAATCCCATTGGACTGTGTGTGTGTCACAAACCCCACTGGACAGCGTGTGTGTGTCACAATATCCATTGGGCAGTGTGTGTGTCTCAAGCCCCATTGGTCAGAGTTTGTCTCACCAACCCCCGTGGACACTGTGTTTGTCACAAACCCCATTGGACAGTGGGTGTGTCACAATCTCCACTGGACAGTGTGTGTGTCACAAACACCCATGGACAGTGTGCGTGTCACAAATCCTATTGGGCAGCGTGTGTGTGTCACAAACCCCATTGGATAGCGTGTGTGTGTCACTGACCCTATTCGACAGTGTGTGTGTCACAAAATCCACTGGACAGCGTATGTGTGTAACAATACCCATTGGACAGCGTTTGTGTCACAAACCCCATTGGACAGCGTGTTTATGTCGCAAAACCCATTGGATAGCGTGTGTGATGTCACAAACCCTATCGGACAGTGTGTGTGTCACAAACCCCACTGGACAGCGTGTGTGTCTCAAACCCCATTGGACAGCTTGTGTGTCACAAGACCTATTGGACAGAGTGTGTGTGTCACAATCCCCATTGGACAGCGTGTGCGTCACAAACCCCGTTGGATAGAGTGTGTGTGTCACAAACCCCTTTGGACAGTGTGTGTGTGTCACAAACCCCATTGGACAGAGTTTGTCTCACAAACCCCCGTGGACACTGTGTGTGTCACAAACCCCATTGGACAGTGGGTGTGTCACAAACTCCACTGGAAAGCGTGTGTGTCACAAACACCCATGGACAGTGTGCGTGTCAGAAACCCCATTGGACATCGTGTGTGTCACAAACACCATTGGACAGCGTGTGTGTCACAAATCCCATTAGAAAGAGTGTGTGTCACAAACCCCATTGGATAGCGTGTGTGATGTCACAAACCCTATAGGACACTGTGTGTGTCACAAACACCACTGGACAGCCTGTGTGTCAGGAACCCCATTGGACAGCGTGTGTGTCACAATCCCCATTGGACAGGTGTGTGTCACAAACAACATTGGACTGGGTGTGTGTGTCACAAAACCTATTGGACAGTGTGTGTGTCATAAACCCCATTGGAAAGAGTGTGTGTCACAACACCACTGGACAGCGTGTGTGGGTCACAATCCCCATTGTACAGTGTGTGTGTCACAAAACCCATTGGATAGCGTGTGTGTCACAAACCTCTTTTGAAAGAGTGTGTGTCACAAATCCCCTTGGATAACGTGTGTGATGTCACAAACCCTATTGGACAGCGTGTGTGTCACAAGCCCCATTGGACAGGCTGTGTGTGTCACAAACCCCTTTGGACAGAGTGTGTGTCATAAACCCCATTGGACAGCGTGTATGTGTCACAAACCCCATTGGACAGTGTGTGTGTGTCACAAACCCCATTGGACAGCGTGTGTGTCACAAACCCCTTTGGACAGTGTGTGTGTCACAATCCCCATTGGACAGCGTGTGTGTGTCACAATTCCCATTGGACAGTGTGTGTGTCACAAACCCCATGGGACAGAGTGTGTCTCACAAACACCACTGGACAGCGTGTGTGTGTCACAAACCCCATTGGATAGCATGTGAGTGTGTCACAATGCCCATTGGACAGGGTGTAGTGTAAGAAAGCCCATTGGACAGTGTGTGTCACAAATCCAATTGGACAGCATGTGTGTGTCACAAAGCCCAGTTGACAGAGTGTGTTTCACAAAAACCATTGGACAGTGTGTGTGTCACAAACCCCATTGGACAGCGTGTGTGTGTCACAAATCCTCCTGGTCAGTGTGTGTTTCACAAACCCCATTGGACAGTGTGTGTGCCACAAATCCCATTGCTTAGCGTGTGTGTGTCACAAACTCCATTATAAAGTAGTGCGTGTTCACAAACCCCACTGGATAGCGTGTGTGTGTCACAAATCCTATTGGACAGAGTTTGTGTCACAAACCCCATTGGACAGCGTGTGTGTCACAAACACCATTGGACAGTGTGTGTCACAAACCCCATTGGACAGCGAGTGTGTCAGAAACCCCATTGGACAGTGTGTGTCACAAATCCCATTGGACAGCGTGTGTGTCACAAAGCCCATTGGACAGTGTGTGTCACAAACCCCATTGGACAGCGAGTGTGTCAGAAACCCCATTGGACAGTGTGTGTCACAAATCCCATTGGACAGCGTGTGTGTCACAATCCCGATTGGACAGTGTGTGTGCAACAAACCCCATTGGACAGCGTGTGTGTGTCACAATACCTATGGGACAGCGTGTCTGTCACAAGCCCATTGGACAGAGTGTGTGTGTCACAAAACCCACTGGACAGCGTGTGTGTCACGAACCCCATTGGACAGCGTGTATGTCACAAGTACCATTGGACAGAGTGTGTGTGTCAGAAACCCCATTGGAAAGTGTATTTGTCACATAGCCCATTAGATAGCGTGTGTGTGTTACAAACCTTATTGCACAGTGTGTGTGTCAAAAAACCCATTGGACAGCATGTGTGTCACAATCGCCATTGGAAAGTGTGTGTGTCAAAAACCCCGTTGGACAGCGTGTTTGTCACAAAACCCCGTGGAGACGGTGTGTCACGAATGTCATTGGACAGTGTGTGTGTCACAACCACCCCTGGACAGTGTGTGTGTCCAAACCCCATTCAACAGCATGTGTGTCTCAAGCACCATTGAAAATAGTGTGTGTGTCAGAAACCCCATTGGAACGTGTATGTGTCACAAACCCCACTGGATAGCGTCTGTGTATCACAAACCCTATTGGACAGTGTGTGTGTCACAAAACCCATTGGACAGCGTTTGTGTGACAAACCCCTTTGGATAGCGTGTGTGTCATAATCCACATTGGACAGAGTAGGTGTGTCACAAACCCATTGGAAAGCGTGTGTGTGTCACAAACACCATTGGACAGCGTGTGTGTCACAAGCCCATTGGACAGAGTGTGTGTGTCACAAAACCCCGTGGACACTGTGTGTATCACAAACCCCTTTGGACAGTGTGTGTGACACAAACCCCATTGTACAGAGTGTTTGTCACAAACTCATTGGACAGAGCGTGTGCGTCACAAACCCCATTGTACAGTTTGTTTGTCACAATCCCCATTGGACAGCGTGTGTGGTACAAGCCCACTGGACAGAGTGTGTGTGTCATAAAACCCCGTGGACACTGTGTGTGTCACGAACGCCATTGGACAGTGCGTGTGTTACAAAACCCACTGGGCAGCGTGCGTGTCACAAACACCCATGGACAGTGTGTGTGTCACAAACACCATGGGAAAGCGTGTATGTGTCACAATTCCCTTTGGAAAGTGTGTGTGTGTCACAATCCTTCCTGATCAGTGTGTGTGTCACAAACCCCACTGGACAGTGTGTGTGTCACAAACCCCATTGGACAGCATGTGTGTCACAAACACCTTTGGACAGAGTGTGTGTCATAAACCCCATTGGATAGCGTGTGTGTGTCACAAACTCCATTGTACAGAGTGTTTGTCACAATCCTCACTGGACAGAGTGTGTGTCACAAACCCCACTGGTCAGCGAGTGTGTCACAAACACCCATGGACAGCGTGCGTGTCACAAACCCCATTGGACATCGTGTGTGTCACAAACACCTTTGGACAGAGTGTGTGTCATAAACCCCATTGGATAGCGTGTGTGTGTCACAAACTCCATTGTACAGAGTGTTTGTCACAAGCTCATTGGACAGCGTGTGTGGTACAAGCCCATTGGACAGAATGTGTGTGTCACAAAACCCCGTGGACACTGTGTGTGTCACGAACGTCACTGGACAATGTGTGTGTCACAACCCCCCCTGGACAGTGTGTGTGTCACAAACCCCACTGGACATCGTATGTGTCACACACCCCTTTGGAAAGTGTGTGGGTCACAAACCCCACTGGATAGCGTGTGTGTCACACACACCCATGGACAGTGTGCGTGTCACAAACCGAATTGTACATCGTGTGTGTCACAAACCCCATTGGAGAGCGTTTGTGTGTCAAAAACCCCATTAGAAAGTATGCGTGTCAGAAACACCACTGGATAGCATGTGTGTGTCACAAACCCTATTGGACACTGTGTGTGTGTCACACTCCCCATTGGACACTGTGTGTGTCACAAAACCCATTGGATAGCGTGTGTGTGTCAGAAACCCTATTGGACAGATTGTGTGTGTCACAAACCCCATTGGACAGCGTGTGTGTCGTAAAACCCATTGGATATTCTGTGTGTGTCACAAACCTCATGGGACAGAGAGTGTGTCACGAATCCCATTGGACAGCGTGTGTGTCACAAACACCCATGGACTGTGTGCGTGTCACAAACCCCATTGGACATTGTGTGTGTCACAAACCCCATTGGAGAGCTTTTGTGTGTAAAAAACCCCATTAGAAAGTATGCGTGTCAAAAACCTCACTGGATAGCATGTGTGTGTCACAAACCCTATTGGATAGCGTGTGTGTGTGTCACAATCCCCATTGGACACTGTGTGTGTCACAAAACCCTTTGGATATCGTGTGTGTGTCACAAACCCTATTGGACAGATTGTGTGTGTCACAACCCCCATGGGACAGAGTGTGTGTCACGAACCCCGTTGGAAAGTGTATGTGTCACAAATCCTATTGGATAGCGTGTGTGTGTCACAAACCCCATGGGACAGCGTGTGTGTGTCACAAACACCATTGGACAGCGTGTGTTTCTCACAAACCCCATTGGACAGCGTGTGTGTCACAAACCCCATTGGATAGCGTGTGTGTGTCACAAACCCCATCGGACAGCGTGTGTGTCATAAACCCCATTAGATAGCATGTGTGTGTCACAAACCCCATGGGACCGAGTGTGTGTCACGAACCCCATTGGACAGCGTGTGTGACAAGCTCCGTTGGATAGAGTGTGTGTGTCACAAAACCCATTGAAAAGTGTGTGTGTCACAAACCCCATTGGAAAGTGTGTGTGTCACAAACTCCAGGGGACAGCGTGTGTGTCACAAACACCATTCGACAGCGTGTGTTTGTCACAAACCCTATTGGACAGTATGTGTGTCACAAACCCCATTGGATAGCATGTGTGTGTCAGAAACCCTATTGGACAGTGTGTGTGTCACAAACCCCACTGGACAGCGTGTGTGTTACAATCCCCACTGGACAGCGTGCGTGTCACAAACTCCATTGGACAGAGTGTGCGTGTCACAAAACGCATTGGAAAGCGTTTGTGTCACAATCCCCATTGGACAGCGTGTGTTTCACAAACACCCATGGACAGTGTGCGTGTCACAAACCCCATTGGACATCCTGTGTGTCACAGACCCCTTTGGACAGTGTGTGTGTCACAAACCCCATTGGAGAGCGTGTGTGTGTCACAATCCGCATTGGACTGTTTGTGTGTCACAAACCCCATGGGACAGAGTGTGTGTCACGAACCCCATTGGAAAGTGTATGTGTCACAAATACCATTGGATAGCGTGTGTGTTTCACAAACCCTCCTGGTCAGTGCGTGTGTCACAAAACCCATTGGACAGCGTGTGTGTGTAACAAACCCAATTGGTCAGCGTGTGTGTCACAAACCCCATGGGAGAGCATGTGTGTCACAATACACACTGGACAGTGTGTGTGTCACAAACCCTTCTGGTCAGTGTGTGTGTCACAAACCCCATTGGACAGTGTGTGTGTCAGAAAGCCAATTGGACAGTGTGTGTGTCACAAAACCCACTGAACAGCATCTGTTTTATCAAACCCCATTGGACAGCCTGTGTATTCACAAGACCCATTGGACAGAGTGCGTGTGTCAAAAAACCCATTGGACAGCTTGTGTGTCACAATCCCCATTGGACAGCTTGTGTGTCACAAAAACCATTGGACAGCCTGTGTGTGTAAACATACCCATTGGACAGTGGGTGTGTCAGAAACCCGGTTGTACAGCGTGTGTGTCACAAACCCCCGTGGACACTATGTGTGTCACAAACCCCATTGGACAGCATGTGTGTCACAATCCTCTTTGGAAAGTGTGTGTGTCACAAACCCCATTGGACAGTGTGTGTGTCACAAAGACTCATGGACAGTGTGCGTGTCACAAACCCCATTGGACATCCTGTTTCTCACAAACCCCTTTGGACAGTGTGTGTGTCACAAACCCCATTGGACATCAAGTGTGTGTCACAATCCCCAATAGACAGTGTGTGTGTCACAAACCCCATGGGACAGAGTGTGTGTCACGGACACCATTGGACAGCGTGTGTGTCACAAGCGCCATTGGACAGAGTGTGTGTGTCACAAACCCCATTGGAAAGTGTATGTGTCACAAACCTCATTGGATAGCGTGTGTGTGTCACAAAACCCATTGGAATGTGTGTGTGTCACAAACCCCATTGTAAAGTATGTGTGTCACAAACCCTATTGGAAAGCGTGTGTGTCAGAAACACAATTGGACAGTGTGTGTCACAAATCCCATTGGACAGCGTGTGTGTCACAATCCCCATTGAACACCGTGCGTGTCAAAAACCCCATTGGACATCGTGTGTGTGTCACAATTCCTCCTGGTCAGTGTGTGTGTCACAAACCCCATTGGAAAGTGTGTGTGTCACAAACCTCATTGTATCGCGTGTGTGTGTCACAAACTCCACTGGACACCGTGTTTTTCACGAACCCCATTGGACAGCGTGTGTGTCACAAGCACCATTGGAGAGAGTGTGTTGTCACAAACCCATTGGATAGCGTGTGTGTCACAAACCACATTGGACAGCGTGTAGTGTCACAAACCCCCGTAGACACTGTGTGTGTCACAAACCCCATTGGACAGCGTGTGTGTGTCACAATACCCTTTGGACAGTGTGTCTGTGTGTCACAAACCCCATTGGACATCGTGTGTGTCACAAACCCTTTTGGACAGTGTGTGTCTCACAAACCCCACTGGAGAGCGTGTGTGTCACGAACACCCATTTACAGTGTGTGTATCACAAACCCCATTGGACATCATGTGTGTCACAAACCCCTTTGGAAAGTGTGTGTGTCACGAACCCCATTGGACAGGGCGTGTGTGTCACAATCCCCATTGGACAGTGTTTGTGTGTCACAAACCCCGTTGGACATTGTCTGTTTCACAAACCTCTTTAGACAGTGTGTGTGTCACAAACCCCCTTGGACAGCGTGTGTGTGTCACAATCCCCACTGGACAGTGTGTGTGTCACAAACCCCATGGGACAGCGTGTGTGTAACAAGCGATATTGGACAGCGTGTGTGTGTCACAAACCCCAATGGAAAGTGTATGTGTCACAAAACCTATTGGATAGCGTGTGCATTTTACAAACCCCTTTGGAACGTGTGTGTGTCACAAACCCCACTGGACAGCGTGTGTGTCACGAACCCCATTGGACAGCTTGTGTGTCACAAGACCCATTGGAAAGCCTGTGTGTGTCACAAAACCCATTGGACAGCATGTGTGTTACAAACCCCATTGGACAGTGTGTGTGTGTCACAAACCCCATTGGTCATCATGTGTTTCACAAACCCCTTTGGACAGTGTGTGTGTGACACAATCCCCTTTGGACAGTGTGTGTGTCATAAACCCCACTGGACATCACATCTGTCACAAACACCCATGGACAGCGTGCGTGTCGCAAACCCCCGTGGACACTGAGTGTGTCACAAACCCCTTTGGACAGTGAGTGTGTCACAAAACCCATTGGACAGCGTGTGTCACAAACCCCATGGGACAGAGTGTTTGTCACAAACACTATTATACAGCATGTGTGTCACAAGCCCATTGGGCAGATTGTGTGTGTCATAAAACCCACTGGACAGCGTGTGTGTCACAAAACCCGTTGGAAAGTGTATGTGTCAGTAACCCCATTGGATAGCGTGTGTGTCACAAGCCCCATTGGATAGAGTGTATGTGTCACAAACCCTATTGGACAGCATTTGTGTCACAATCCCCATTGGACAGAGTGCGTGTCAAGAACCCCATTAGCAGCGTGTGTGTCACAAGCACCATTGGACAGGATGTGTGTGTCAGAAAACCCTACTGGACAGTGTGTATGTCACAAAATCCACTGGACAGCGTGTGTGTCACAAACCCCATTGGACAGCGTGTGTATCACAAAACCCATTGGACAGCGTGTTTGTCACAAAACCCACTGGATAGCGTTTGTGTCACAAACCCTATTTGAAAGTGTGTGTGTCACAAAACACACTGGATAGTGTCTATGTCACAAAACCCATTGGACAGCGTGTGTGTGTCACAATCCCCATTGGACAGCCTGTTTGTCACAAAACCCACTGGATAGCGTTTGTATCACAAACCCTATTTGAAAGTGTGTGTGTCACAAAACCCA
Source organism: Columba guinea (assembly GCA_032206185.1). Classification (NCBI taxonomy): domain Eukaryota; kingdom Metazoa; phylum Chordata; class Aves; order Columbiformes; family Columbidae; genus Columba; species Columba guinea. The sequence goes on along the minus strand of JAVLUU010000053.1, from coordinate 1,173,461 downwards.
CTGGAGAGCGTGTGTGTCACAAGACCCATTGGACAGAGTGTGTGTGTCACAAACCCCATTGGACAGTGTGTGTGTCACAAACCCCGTTGGCCAGCGTGTGTGTCACAAACACCATTGGACAGTGAGTGTGTCACAAACCCCATTGGACAGCGTGTGTGTGTCACAAACCCCCGTGGACACTGTGTGTGTCACGAACGCCATTGGACAGAGTGTGGTTCACAACCCCCGCTGGACAGAGTGTATGTCACAATCCTCTGTTGACAGTGTGTGTGTCAAAACCCCATTGGACATCGTGTTTGTCACAAACCCCTTTGGAGTGTGTGTGTTAAAAATCCAATGGGACAGAGTGTGTGTCACGAACCCCATTGGAGAGCGTGTGTGTCACAAACCCCATTGGACAGCGTGTGTGTCACAAACCCCATTGGACAGAGTGTGTGTGTGACAAACCCCATTGGACAGCTTGTGTGTCATAATCCCCACTTTACAGCGTGTGTGTGTCACAATCCCCATTGGACAGAGTGTGTGTGTCACAAAACCCACTGGACATCGTGTGTGTCACAAACCCTTTTGGACGGTGCGCATGTCAAAAACCTCATTGGACATCGTGTGTGTCACAAACCCCGTTGGACAGTGTGTGTGTCACAAACCCCATGGGACAGAGTGTGTGTCACGAACCCCATTGGACAGCGTGTGTGTCTACAAGCGCCATTGGACAGAGCGTGTGTGTCACAAACCCCATTAGAAAGTGTATGTGTCACAAACCCCATTGGATAGTGTGTGTGTGTCACAAACGCTCCTGGTCAGTGTGTGTGTCACAATACCCATTGGATAGCATGCGTGTCACAAACACCATGGGACAGTGTGTGTGTGTCACAAACGCCATTGGACAGTGTGTGTGTAATAAACCCCTTTGGACAGTGTGTGTGTCACGAACCCCATTGGACAGCGTGTGGGTCATAAGACCCATTGGACAGAGTGTGTGTGTCACAAACCCCATTGGACATCGTATGTTTCACAATCCCCATTGGACAGCGTGTGTGCCACAAACCCCTTTGGACAGAGTGTGTGTGACAAACCCCATTGGACACCGTGTGTGTCATAACCCCCATTTTACAGCGTGTGTGTGTTACAATCCCCATAGGACAGTGTGTGTGTGTCACAAACCCCACTGGACAGCGTGTGTGTCACAAACCCCTTTAGACAGTGTGTGTGTCACAAAACCCATTGGATAGCGTGTGTGTTCACAAACCCCATTAGAAAGTGTCTGTGTCACAAACATCACTGGGCAGCCTTTGTGTCACGAACCCCGTTGGACAGCTTGTGTGTCAAAAGACCCATTGGACAGAGTGTGTGTGTCACAAACCCCATTGTACAGCGAGTATGTCATAATCCTCATTTGACAGCGTGTGTCACAAGCCCCTTTGGACAGACTGTGTGTGTCACAAACCCCTTTAGACAGAGTGTGTGTCATAAACCCCATTGGACAGCGTGTATGTGTCACAATCCCCATTGGAAATAGTGTGTGTGTCACAAACCCCATTGGACAGCGTGTGTATCACAAACCCCTTTGGACAGTGTGTGTATCACAAACCCCACTGGACAGCGTGTGTGTCACAAAAACCCATGGACAGTGTGCGTGTCACAAAGCTCATTGGACATCGTGTGTATCACAAACCCTTTTGGACAGTGTATTGTGTCAGAAAAACCACTGGACGGCGTGTGTGTCACAAACACCCATGGACAATGTGCATGTCAGAAACCCCATTGGACATCGTGTGTGTCACAAACCCCTTTAGGACCGTGTGTGTGTCACAAACCCCATGGGACAGAGTGTGTGTAACAAACCCCATTGGACAGCGTGTGTGTCACAAACCCCCGTGGACACTGTGTGTGTCACGAACGCCATTGGACAGTGTGTGTGACAAACCCCATTGGACATCGTGTGTGTCACAAACACCCATGGACAGTGTGAGTGTCTCAAGCCCCATTGGACAGCGTGTCTGTGTCACAAACCCCTTTGGAAAGTGTATGTGTCACAAACCCCATTGGATAGCGTGTGTGTGTCACAAAGCCTATTGGAGAGTGTGTGCGTCACAATACCCATTGGACAGTGTGTGTGCCACAAACCCCATTGGACAGAGTTTGTGTCACAAACCCCATTGGACAGCGTGTGTGTGTCACAAACCTCCTGGACAGTGTGTGTGTCACAAACCCCATTGGACATCGTGTGTTTCAGAAACCCCATTGGACAGTGTGTGTAAAAAAACTCATTGGACACCGTTTGTGTCACAATCCCCATTGGACAGCGTGTGTGTGTCACAATTCCCATTGGACACTGTGTGTGTCACAAACCCCATGGGACAGACTGTGTGTCACAAACACTATTGGACAGCGTTTGTGCCACAAGCCCATTGGACAGAGTGTGTGTATCACATAATCCACTGGACAGTGTGTGTGTCACGAACCCCATTGGACAGCGTGTGTCTCACAAGAACCACTGGACAGAGTGTGGTGTCACAAATCCTACTGGAAAGTGTATGTGTCACAAACCCCATTGGATAGCGTGTGTGTGTCACAAACCCGATTGGACAGCGTGTGTGTCACAAAGACCATTGGACAGCGTGTGTGTGTCACAATCCCCATTGAACACTGTGTGTGTCACAAAACGCATTGGATAGCCTGTGTTTCACAAACCCCATTTGAAAGTGCGTGTGTCACAAACCCCGTTGGATAGCATGTGAATGTGTCACAAACCCCATTGGACAGCGTATAGTGTCAGAAACCCCATTGGACAGTGTGTGTCACAAATCCCATTGTACAGCGTGTGTGTTCACAAACCCCATTGGACAGCTTGTGTGTGTCACAATCCCCATTGGACAGCGTGTGTATAAAAAACTCCATTGGACAGCGTGTGTTTCACAAACTCCATTGGATAGCGTGTGTGTGCCACAAAACCCATTATAAAGTGTGTGTGTTACAAACCCCAGTGGATAGCGTGTGTGTGTCACAAACCCTATTGGACAGTCTGTAGGTCACAATCCCCACTGGACGGCGTCTATGTCACAAACCCCATTGGACAGCGTGTGTGTCACAAACACCATTGGACAGCATGTGTGTTTCACAATCCCCATTGGACAGTGTGTGTGTCACAAAAACCATTGGATAGCGTTTGTGTCACAAACCCCATTGGATAGCGTGTGTGTCACAATCACCTTTGGACAGTGTGTGTGTGTCACAATCCCCATTGAACAGCGTGTGTGTCACAAACCCCATTAGACAGAGTGTAGTGTCAGAAACCCCATTGGATAGTGTGTGTCACAAATCCTATTGGACAGCGTGTGTGTCACAAACACCATTGGACAGCGTGTGTGTGTCACAATCCCCATTGAACAGTGTGTGTGTCACAATCCCCATTGGACAGAGTTTGTGTCACAAACCTCAGTGGACAGCGTGTGTGTCACAAACACCATTGGACAGTGTGTGTGTCACAAAACCCACTGGACAGAGTGTGTGTGTCACAAACCCCATTGGACAGTGTGTCTGTGTCACAATACCCTTTGGATAGTGTGTGTGTCTCAATCCCCATTGGACAGAGTTTGTGTCACAAACCCTATTGGACAGCGTGCGTGTCTCAAACAGCATTGGACAGTGTGTGTGTGTCACAAATGCCATTGGATAGCATGTGTGTGTCACAAACCCCATTGCACAGCGTGTAGTGTCAGAAACCCCATTGGACAGTGTGTGTCACAAATCCCATTGGACAGCTTATGTGTGTCACGAAGCCAATTTGACAGAGTGTGTGTCACAAAAACCATTGGACAATGTGTGTGTAACATAACCAATTGTTCAGAGTGCGTGTAACAATCTCCATGAGACAGCGTGTGTGTGTCACACACTCCATTGGAAAGTGTGTGTGTCACAATCCCCATTTTATAGCGTGTGTGTGTCACAAACCCTATTGGACAGCCAGTAGGTAACAATACTCATTGGACGGAGTCTGTGTCACAAACCCCATTGGACAGCGTGTGTGTCACAAACACCATTGGACAGCATGTGTGTCACAAACACCATTGGACAGCGTGTGTGTCACAAAAACCCATGGACAGTGTGCGTGTCACAAACCCATTGCAGAGTGTGTGTCACAAAACCCATTGGATAGCGTGTGTATCACAAACCCCATTGGATAGCGTGTGTGTCGCAATCAACATTGTACAGCGTGTGTGTGTCACAATGCCCATTCAACAGTGTGTGTGTCACAATCCCCATTGGACAGCGTGTGTGTCACAAAAGCTATTGGACAGTTTGTGTGTGTCACAATACCCATTGGATAGTGTGTGTGTCACAAAACCCACTGGACAGAGTTTCTGTCACAAACCCATTGGACAGTGTGTGTGTCACAAAACGCATTGGATAGCGTGAGTGTCCCAATCCCTATTGGACAGCGTGTGTGTCAAAAACCCCATTGGACAGTGTGTGTGTGTCACAAAACCCATTGGATGGCATGTGTGTGTCACAAACCCCATTGGACAGCGTGTGTGTCACAAACTCCATTGGACAGTTTGTGTGTGTCACAAAACCCATAGGATATCATGTGTGTGTCACAAACCCCATTGGACAGCGTGTAGTGTCAGAAACCCCATTGGACAGTGTGTGTCACAAACCCCATTGGAAATAGTGTGTGTGTCACAAACCCCATTGGACAGCGTGTGTATCACAAACCCCTTTGGACAGTGTGTGTATCACAAACCCCATTCTACAGTGCGTGTGTGTCACATTCCCCATTAGACAGCGTGTGTGTCACAAAACCCACTGGACAGCGTTTGTGTTACAAACCCCATTGGACAGCGCGTGTGTCAAAATCCACATTGGACAGAGTATATATGTCACAAACCCATTGGACAACGTGTGTGTCACAATCCCCATTGAAAGGAGTCTATGTCACAAACCGCATTGGATAGCGTGTGTGTGTCACAAACCCGATTGTACAGCGTGTTTGTCACAAGACCTTTATGCAGAGTGTGTGTCACAAATCACATTGTACATCGTCTATGTCACAATCCTCACTGGACAGCATGTGTGTCGCAGACCCCATTGGACAGTGTGTGTGTGACAAACCCCATGGACAGCGTGCGTGTCACAATCCCCATTGGACAGCGTGTAGTGTCAGAAATCCCATTGGACAGTGTGTGTCACAAATCCCATTGGACAGCGTGTGTGTCACAAACCCCATTGGACAACGTGTGCGACACAAACACCATTGGGCAGTGTGTGTGTCACAAAACGCATTGGATAGCGTGTGTGTCACAATCCCCATTGGAAAGTGTGTGTGTCACAAATCCCATTGGAAAGTGTGTGTGTCATATCCCCCATTTTACAGCGTGTGTGTGTCACAGTCCTCATTGGACAGTGTGTATGTGTCACAAACCCAATTGGACATTGTGTGTATCAGCATCCCCATTGGACAGCGTGTGTGTCACAAACCCCATTGGACAGTGTGTGTGTGTGACAAACCCCATTGGACATCGTGTGTGTCACAATCCCCATTGGACTGCGTGTGTGTCAGGAACCCCATTGGACAGCGTGTGTGTCACAAGCGCCATTGGAAAGTGTGTGTGTCACAAACCCCTTTGGAAAGTGTGTGTGTCATAACCCCCATTATACAGCGTGTGTGTGTCACAATCCTCATTGGACAGTGTGTGTGTGTCACAAACCGCCTTGGACATCGTGTGTATCACCATCCGCATTGGACAGCGTGAGTGTCACAAACCCCATTGGACAGCGTGTGTGTGTCACAATCCCCATTGGACAGTGTGTGTGTGTCACAAACCTCATTGGACAGCGTGTGTATCACAAACCCCTTTGGACTGTGTGTGTGTCACAAACCCGATTCTACAGTGCGTGTGTGTCACATTCCCCATTGCACAGCATGTGTGTCACAATACCCATTGGAGATAGCGTGTGTGTCACAATCCCCATTGGACAGTGTGTGTGTCATGAATCCCATTGGACAGTGTGTCTGTGTGACAATACCCATTGGACAGTGTGTGTGTCACAAACCCCATTGGACAGCGTGTGTGTGCCACAAAACCCATTGGCTAGCATGTGTGTGTCACGAACACCATTGGACAGCTTGTGAGCCCAAAGACCCATTGGTCAGAGTGTGTGTGTCACATTCCCCATTGGACAGTGTGTGTGTGTGACAATCCCCATTAAAAAGTGTGCGTGTCACAAACCCCATTTGAAAGTGTGTGGGTCACAATCCACACTGGAGAGTGTGTGTGTCACAAAACCCATTGGATAGCGTGTGTGTCACAATCCCCATTAAATAGTGTGTGTGTGTCACAAACACCGTTGGGCAGCGTGTGTGTCACAAACCCCATTGGACAGCGTGTGTGTGTCACATACCCTTTTGGAAAGTGTGTAGGTCACAATCCCCTTTGGACAGCATCTGTGTCACAAACAGTATTGGACATCGTGTGTGTCACGAACCCCATTAGACACCGTGTGTGTCACAAGCGCCACTGGACAGAGTGTCTGTGCCACAAACCCCATTGGACAGTGTGCCTGTCACAAACCCCATTCGACACTGTGTGTGTCACAAACCCTTTTGGACAGTGTGTGTGTCACAAGCCCCACTGGACAGCGTGTGTGTCACAAACACCCATGGACAGTGTGCGTGTCACAAACCCCACTGGACAGCGTGTGTGTGTCACAAACCCCATTGGATAGAGTGTGTGTGTCACAAATCCCATTATAAAGTGTGCGTGTCACAAACCCCATTGGACAGTGTATGTGTCACAATCCCCTTTGGAGAGTGTGTGTGTCACAAAACCCATTGGATAGCATGTGTGTGTGACAAACCCTATTGGACAGTGTGTGTGTCACAAACCCCCGTGGACACAGTGTGTGTCACGAACCCCGTTGGACAGTGTGTGTGTGGAACAATACCAATTGGACAGTGTGTGTGTCACAAACCCCATTGGACAGCGTGTGTTTACAAACCCCGTGCACACTGAGTGTGTCACAAAACCATTGGACAGCGTGTGTGTCATAAACTTGACTGGACAGTGTGTGTGTCACAAAACCCATTTTACATCTTGTATGTCACAAACCCCTTTGGACAGTGTGTGTATCACAAACCCCATTGAAGAGCGTGTGTGCGTCACAAACCCCTTTAGAAAGTGTGTGTGTCAAAAACCCCATTGAACAGTGTCTGTGTCACAAACCCCATTGGACAACGTGTGTGTGTCACAATCCCCATTGGACAGTGTGTGTGTCGAAAACCCCATTGGACAGAGTGTGTGTGTCACAAAACCCATTGGCAAGTGTATGTGTCACAAACACCATTGGATAGCGTGTGTGTGTGACAAACCCTATTAGAGACTAGATGTGTCACAAAACCTGCTGGACAGCGTGTGTGTCACAAACCCCGTTGGACAGAGTGTGTGTGTCACAATACCCATTGGACCGTGTGTGTGTCACAAACCCCATTGGACAGAGTTTGTTTCACAAACCTCATTGGACAGCATGTGTGTGTAAGAAACGTATATTGGTCAGCGTGTGTGTCACAAAGCCCATTGGAGAGCGTGTGTGTCACAAACCCCATTGGACAGTGTATGTGTCACAAACCCCATTGGCCAGCGTGTGTGTGTCACAATACGCATTGGACAGTGTGTTTGTCAAAAACCCCATTGGACAGAGTTTCTGTCACAAACCCCATTGGACAGAGTGTGCGTGTAACAAACCCATATTAGTCAGTGTGTGTGTCACAAAGCCCATTGGACAGTGTGTGTGTCACAAAACCCACTGGAGAGTGTGTGTGCAACAATCCCCAGTGGACAGCGTCTGTGTCACAAACACCCATGGGCAGTGTGAGTGTCACAAACCCCATTGGATAGCGTGTGCGTCACAAACCCCTTTAGAAAGTGTGTGTGTCAAAAACCCCATTGAACAGTGTGTGTGTCAATCCCCATTGGACATCGTGTGTGTGTCACAATACCCATTTTACAGTGTGTGTGTTCACAAACACGATTGGACAGCGTGTGTGTCACAAGCCAATTGGACAGAATGTGTGTGACACAAAACCCACTGTCAGCGTGTGTGTCACGAACTCCATTGGACAGAGTGTGTGTCACAAGCACCATTGGAGAGAGTGTGTGTGTCACAAACCCCATTGGAAAGTGTATGTGTCACAAACCCCGTTGGATAGCGTATTGTGTGTGGCACAAACCCTATTGGACAGTTTGCGTGTCACAAAAACCACTGGACAGCGTGTGTGTCACAAACACCATTGGACAGCGTGTGTGTGTAACAATAATCATTGGACATCGTGTGTGTCACAAATCCCTTTGGACAGTGTGTGTGTCACAAACCCCATGGGACAGAAGGTGTGTCAAGAACCCCATTGGAAAGCCTGTGTGTCACAAGCCCCATTGGAAATTGTGTGTGTCACAAACCCCATTGGAAAGTCTATGTGTCACAAACACCATTGGATAGCGTGTGGGTTTTACAAACCCTATTGGAGAAAGTGTGTATCACAATACCCATTGGACAGTGTCTGTGTCACAAACCCCATTGGACAGAGTTTGTGTCACAAACCTCATTGGACAGTATTTGTGTCACAAACCCCATTGGACAGCGTGTGTGTGTAACGAACCCATATTGGTCAGCGTGTTTGTCACAAAGCCCATTGGAGAGCGTCTGTGTCAGAAACCCCATTGGACAGTGTGTGTGTCATAAACCCCGTTGGACAGCGTGTGTTTCACAGTCCCCATTAGACAGTGGGTCTGTGTCACAATCCCCATTGGACAGCGTGTGTTTCACAATCCCCATTTGACAGTGTGTGTGTCACAAACTCCATTGGACAGAGTTTGTGTCACAAAACACCCTGGACACTGTGTCTGTCACAAACACCATTGGACAGTGTGTGTGCAACAAAACCCACTGGACAGCGTGTGTGTCATGAACCCCATTGGGCAGTGTGTGTGTCACAAGCACCATTGGACAGAGAGTGGTGTCACAAACCCCATTGGAAAGTATGTGTCACAAAACGCACAGTACAGCGTTTGTGTCAGAAACCCCATTGGACAGACTGTGTGTCACAAACCCATTTGGACAGCGTGTGTGTGTCACAATACCCATTGGACAGTGTGTGTTTCACAAACCCCATTGGACAGAGTTTGTGTCAAAAACCCCATTGGACAGTGTGTGTGTCAGAAACACCATTGGACAGCGTGTTTGTCACAAACCCCTTTGGACAGCGTGTGTGTGTCACAAAGCCCATTTGACAGAGTGTGTGTCACAAACACCATTGGACAGTGTTTGTGTCAAAAACCCCAAAGGACAGCGTGTGTGTGTCACAAACCCTATTGGACAGTGTACAGTTCACAATCCCCATTGGACAGCGTCTGTGTCACAAACCCCATTGGACAGCGTGTGAGTCACATACACCATTGGACAGAATGTGTGTGTCACAATCCCCATTGAAATGTGACCTCCTGGTCAGCGTGTGTGTCACAAAACCCATTGGACAACATCGTGTCACAAACATCATGGGATAGTGTGTGTGTAACAAACACAATTGGTCAGCGTGTATGTCACAAACACCATGGGACAGTGTGTGTGTGTCTACAAATCCCATTGGAAAGTGTGTGTCACAAACCCCATTAGAAAGTGTGCGTGTAACAAAGCCCATTGGAAAGTGTGTGTGTCACAAACCCCATTGGATATCGTGGAGTGTCACAAACCCCATTAGAAAGTGTGCGTGTCACAAACCCCATTGGATAGCATGTGTGTTTTACAAACCCTATTGGACAGTGTGTATGTCACAATCCCCATTGGACAGTGTGTGTGTCAAAAAATCCCTTGTATAGCGTCTGTGTTATAAACCCCATTAGAAAGTGTGTGTGTGTCACAAACCCTATTGGACATGGTGTGTGTCACAAACTCCACTTGACCGCGTGTGTGTCACAAGCACTATTGGGCAGAGTGTATGTGTCACAAACCCTATTGGACAGTGTGTGTGTAACAAAACCCACTGGACAGCATGTGTGTCGCAAGCCCCATTCGACAGCGTGTGTGTCACAAACACCATTGGACAGAGTTTGTGTGTCACAATACCCATTAGACAGTGTGTTTGTCACGAACCCCATTGGACAATATCTATGTCACAAATCCCATTGGAGAGCGTGTGTGTGTCACAAACACTCCTGGTCAGTGTGTGTGTCACAAATCCCATTGGACAGCGTGTGTGTGTCACAAACCCCATTGGACAATGATTGTGTAACAAACCCAATTGTTCAGCGTGTGTGTCACAAACCCCATGGGACAGCGTATGTGTGTCACAATCCCCATTGAACAGTGTGTGTGTCATAAAACCCATTGGATAGCATGTGTGTCACAAACCCCATTTGAAAGTGTGTTTGACAAAAACCCCATTGCATAGCGTGTGTGTGTCATAAACCCTATTGGGCAGTGTGTGTGTCACAAACCCCATTGTACAGCGTGTGTGCAACGAACCCCATTGGACAGCGTGTGTGTCACAAGACCCATTGGACAGAGTGTGTGTGTCACAAACCCATTGGACAGCGTGTGTGTCACAAACCCCATTTGAAAGTGTGTGTTTCAGAAACCCGTGTATACACTGTGTGTTTCACAAACCCCATGGGACAGTGTGTGTGTCTCAAACCCCACTGGACAGCGTGTGTGTCACAAACACCCATGTACATTGTGCGTGTCACAAATCCCATTGGATATCGTGTGTGTCACAAACCCTTTTGGACAGTGTGAGTGTCACAAACCCGCTGGACAGCGTGTGTGTCACAAACCCCTTTGGACAGTGTGTGTGTCACTAACCCCATTGGACATCGTATGTGTCAGAAACACCTTTGGACAGTGTGTGTGTCACAAACCCCATTGGACAGCGTGTGTGTGTCACAATCCCCATTGGACAGTGTGTGTGTCACAAACCCCATGGGAGAGAATTCTGTAACGAACCCCATTGGACAGCGTGTGTGTCACAAGCGCCATTGGACAGAGTGTGTGTGTCACAAACCCTGCTGGTCAGTGTGTTCGTCACAAAACCCATTGGACAGCATGTGTGTCGGAAACACAATTGGACGGTGTGTGTGTAAGAAACCCAATTGTTCAGCGTGTGTCTCACAAACCCCATAGGACAGCGTGTGTGTGTCACAAAGCCCATTGGAAAGTGTGTGTGTGTCACAAACCCTATTGGACAGTGTGTGTGTCACAAAACCCATTGGACAGAGTGTGTGTGACACAATCCCCTTTGGACGGTGTGTGTCTCACAATACCCATTGGAGAGCGTGTGTGTCACAAACCCTTTGGACAGCGTGTGTGTCACAATCCCCATTGAACAGAGTTTATGTCACAAACCCCTTGGACATCGTGTGTGTCACAAACCCCATTGGACAGTGTGTGTGTGTCACAAACCCAATGGATAGCGTGTGTGTGTCGCAAACCCTATTGGACAGTGTGTGTCTCACAATACCTTACTGTACAGCGTGTAAGCAAAACGAACCACACTGGACAGCATGTGTGTCAAAAGACCCATTGGACAGAGTGTGTGTGTCACAAAACCCATTGTACAGCGTGTGTAAAACGAACCCCATTGGACAGCGTGTGTGTCACAAACCCCATGGGAAAGAATTCTGTAACGAACCCCATTGGACAGCGTGTGTGTCACAAGCACCTTTGGACAGAGTGTGTGTGTCACAAACCCTGCTGGTCAGTGTGTGCGTCACAAAACCCATTGGACAGCATGTGTGTCAGAAACACCATTGGACAGTGTGTGTGTAAGAAACCCAATTGTTCAGCGTGTGTCTCACAAACCCCATGGGACAGCGTGTGTGTGTCACAAACCCCATTGGAAAGTGTGTGCGTCATAAAACCCATTGGATAGCGTGTGTGTCACAAACCCCATTTGAAAGTGTGTTTGACAAAAACCCCATTGCATAGCGTGTGTGTGTCATAAACCCTATTGGGCAGTGTGTGTGTCACAAACCCCATTGTACAGCGTGTGTGCAACGAACCCCATTGGACAGCGTGTGTGTCACAAGACCCATTGGACAGAGTGTGTGTGTCACAAACCCATTGGACAGCGTGTGTGTCACAAACACCCATGTACAGTGTGTGTGTCACAAACCCCATTGGATATCGAGTGTGTCACAAACCCTTTTGGATAGTGTGAGTGTCACAAACCCGCTGGACAGCGTGTGTGTCACAAACCCCTTTGGACAGTGTGTGTGTCACTAACCCCATTGGACATCGTATGTGTCAGAAACACCTTTGGACAGTGTGTGTATCACAAACCCCATTGGGCAGCGTGTGTGTCACTAACCCCATTGGACATCGTATGTGTCAGAAACACCTTTGGACAGTGTGTGTATCACAAACCCCATTGGGCAGCGTGTGTGTGTCACAAGCCCCATTGGACAGTGTGTGTGTGTCACAAACCCCATTGGACAGCGTGTGTGTGTCACAATCCCCATTGGACAGTGTGTGTGTCACAAACCCCATGGGACAGAATTCTGTAACGAACCCCATTGGACAGCGTGTGTGTCACAAGCGCCATTGGACAGAGTGTGTGTGTCACAAACCCTGCTGGTCAGTGTATGCGTCACAAAACCCATTGGACAGCATGTGTGTCAGAAACACCATTGGACAGTGTGTGTGTAAGAAACCCAATTGTTCAGCGTGTGTCTCACAAACCCCATGGGACAGCGTGTGTGTGTCACAAACCCTATTGGACATCGTGTGTGTCAAAAACCCCATTGGACAGAGTGTGTGTGACTCAATCCCCTTTGGACAGTGTGTGTGTCACAATACCCATTGGACAGCGTGTGTGTAACAAACCCTTTGGACAGCGTGTGTGTCACAATCCCCATTGGACAGAGTTTATGTCACAAACCCCTTGGACATCGTGTGTGTCACAAACCCCTTTGGGCAGTGTGTGTGTCACAAACCCCATTGGACAGCGTGTGTGTGTCACAATCCCCATTGGACAGAGTGTGTGTTTCACAAACCCTATTGGACAGCGTGTGTGTCACAAACCCCTTTGGACAGTGTGTGTGACACAATCCCCTTTGCAAAGTGTGTGTGTCACAATACCCATTGGACACTGTGTGTGTCACAAACCCCATTAGAAAATGTGTGTGTCACAAACCCCACTGGACAGAGTGTGTGTCACGAACCCCATTGGACAGCGTGTGTGTCACAAGCACCATTGGACACAGCGTGTGTGTCACAATCCGCATGGGTCAGCTTGTGTGTCACAAACACCATTGGACATCGTGTGTGTCACGAACCCCTTTGGACATCGTGTGTGTCACAAAGCAATTTGGACAGTGTGTGTGTCACAAACCCCATTGGAGAGCGTGTGTGTCACAAACCGCTTTGGACAGCGTGTGTGTCACAATTCCCATTGGACAGCGTGTGTGTCAGAAACCCCATTGGACAGAGTGTGTGTGTCACAAACCCCATTGGACAGCGTGTGTGTCATAAAACCCATTGGACAGCGTGTGTGTGTCACAATCTCTATTGTACAGTGTTTGTGTTTCACAAACCCCATTGGACAGCGTGTGTGTCATAAAAACCATTGGGCAGAGTGTGTGTGTCACAGTCCCCATTGTACAGTGTTTGTGTGTCACAAACCCTATTGGACGGCGTGTGTCTCACAAACACCACTGGACAGTGTGTGTGTCATAAACATCATTGGACAGCGTGTGTGTGTCAGAAACCCCATTGGACTGAGTGTCTGTGTGACAAAGCCCATTGGACAGCGTTTGTGTGTCACAATCCCCATTGGACAGTGTGTGTGTCACAAACCCCATTGGACAGCGTGTGTGTGACACAATCCCCTTTGGACAGTGTGTGTGTCACAATACACATTGGACAGCGTGTGTGTCACAAACCCCATTTGACAGAGTGTGTGTGTCACAAACCCCTTTGGAAAGTCTATGTGTCACAAACCCTATTGGATAGCGAGTGTGTCACAAACCCCATTCGAAATTGTTCATGTCCACAAACCCCATTGGAAAGTGCATGTGTAACAAACCCCATTGGACAGTGTGTGTGTCACAATCCCCATTGGACAGCGTGTGTGTCAGAAACCCCATTGGACAGAGTGTGTGTTTCACGAACCCCATTGGACAGCATGTGTGTCATAAACCCCATTGGACAGAGTGTGTGTCACAATCCCCATTGGACAGCGTGTGTGTCAGAAACCCCACTGAACAGAGTGTGTGTGTCACAAACCCCACTGGACAGCGTGTGTGTCATAAACCCCATTGGACAGCGTGTGTGAGTCACAATCCCCATTGTACAGTCTTTGTGTGTCACAAAACCCATTGGACAGCGTGTGTGTCACAATCCCCATTGGACAGCATGTGTGTGTCCCACTCCCATTGGGACAGTGTGTGTGTCACAAAACCCAATGGACAGCGTGTGTGTCACAAGCACCATTGGACAGAGTGTGTGTGTCACAAACCCCTTTCGAAAGTGTATGTGTCACAAACCCCTTTCGAATGTGTATGTGTCACAAACCCCAGTGGATAGCGTGTGTGTGTCACAAACCCCATTAGAAAATGTGTGTGTCACAAACCCCACTGGACAGAGTGTGTGTCACGAACCCCATTGGACAGCGTGTGTGTCACAAGCACCATTGGACACAGCGTGTGTGTCACAAACCCCATTGGACAGAGTGTGTGTGTCACAAACCCCATTGGACAGCGTGTGTGTGTCACAAACCCCATTGGACAGCGTGTGTGTCATAAACCCCATTGGACAGCATGTGTGTGTCACAATCTCTATTGTACAGTGTTTGTGTTTCACAAACCCCATTGGACAGCGTGTGTGTCATAAAAACCATTGGACAGAGTGTGTGTGTCACAGTCCCCATTGTACAGTGTTTGTGTGTCACAAACCCTATTGGACAGCGTGTGTGTCATAAACCGCATTGGACAGCATGTGTGTGTCACAGACCCCATTGCACAGTGTTTGTGTGTCATCAACCCCATTGGACAGCGTGTGTGTCACAAACCCCCTTGGACAGTGTGTGTGTCACAAAACCCAATGGACAGAATGTGTGTCACAAACCCCATTGGAAAGTGTATGTGTCACAAACCCCATTGGATAGCGTGCGTGTGTCACAAACCCTCCTGGTCAGTGTGTGTGTCACAAAACCCATTGGACAGCAGGCGTGTTGCAAACACCATTGGACAGTGTGTGTGTAACAAACCCAATTGGTCAGCGTGTGTATCACAAAGCCCATTGGAAAGTGTATGTGTCACAAAACCCACTGCACTGCGTGTGTGTCACAGACCCCTTTGGACATAGTGTATGTGTCACAATCCCCATTGGACAGCATGTGTGTCACAAACCCCATTGGACAGCGTGTGTGTGTCAGAATACCCATTGGACAGAGTGTGTGTGTCTCAAACCCCATTGGATAGCATGTCTGTGTCACAAACCCTATTGGACAGTGTGTGTGTCACAAAACCCACTGGACAGCGTGTGTATCACAAACACCATTGGACAGCGTGTGTGTCACAAACCCCCCTGGACAGTGTGTGTGTCACAAACCCCATTGGAGAGCATGTGTGTCACAAATTACATTGGAAACTGCGTGTGTCACAAACCCCATGGGACAGAGTGTGTGTCACAAGCCCCATTGGACAGAGTGTGTCTGTCACAAACACCATTGGAAAGCGTAAGTGTCACAATACCCCTACGATAGTGTGTGTGTGACACAAACCCTATTGGAGAGTGTGTGTGTCACAAAAAATACTTGACAGCGTCTGTGTCATGAACCCCATTGCACAGCATGTCTGTCACAAGCCCCTTTGGACAGAGTGCGCGTGTGACAAACCCCATTTGACAGCGTGTGTGTCACAAAACCCCCTGACAGTGTGTGTCTCACAAACCCCATTTTTACAACGTGTTTTTGTCACAGTACCCATTGGACAATATGTGTCTCACAAACCCCACTGGACAGCGTGTGTGCCACAAACTCACCTGGACAGCATGTGTGTCACAAGTGCTATTGGACAGTGTGCATGTCACAAACCCCATTGGACATTGTGTCTGTCACAAACCACATGGGACAGAGTGTATGTCACAAGCCCCATTGGTCAGAGTGTGTCTGTGACAATCCCCATTGGACAGAGTGTGTGTGACAAACCCCCCTGGACAGTGTGTGTGTCACAAACCCCATTGGAGAGCATGTGTGTCACAAATCCCATTGGAAACTGCGTGTGTCACAAACCCCATGGGACAGAGTGTGTGTCACAAGCCCCATTGGACAGTGTTTTTGTCACAAACCCCACTGGACAGCGTGTGTGTCACAAACACCCATGGACAGTGTGCGTATCACAAAGCCCATTAGACATAGTTTGTGTCAGAAACCCCTTTGGACATTGTGTGTGTCACAAACCCGATGGGACCAAGTGTGTGTCACGAACCCCATTGGACAGCGTGTATGTCACAAGCGGCTTTGGACAGACTGTGTGTGTCACAAACACCTTTGGAAAGTGTATGTGTCACAAACCTCATTGGATAGCGTGTGTGTGTCACAATCCCTATTGGACAGCGTGTGTGTCACAAGCCCCATTGGACAGCATGCGTGTCACAAACACCATTGGACAGTGTATGTGTAACAAATCCAATTGGTTAGCGTGTGTGTCACAAACGCCTATGGAAAGTGTGTGTGTCACAAACCCCATTGGAAAGTGTGTGTGTCACAAACCTCATTGGATAGCATGTGTGTGTCACAATCCCCATTAGAATGTATGCGAGTCACAAACCCAATTGGACAGTGTGTGTGTGTCACAAACCCCATTGGATAGCGTATGTGTGTAACAAACCCCATTAGAAAGTGTGCGTGTCAAAAACCTCATTGGATAGCGTGTGTGTGTCAAAAACCCTATTGGACAGTGTGTGGATGACGAGCGAGTTGAGAGTGTATGGGTCAGGATCAAGGGGCAGGCTGGCAGGGGTGACACTGTTGTGGGCGTCTGTTACAGGCCACCAGATCAGGCTGAGGAAGTTGATGAGGCCTTCTATGGGCAGCTGAGAGTGGCCTCACAGTCACAGGCCCTGGTTGTTGTGGGGGATTTTAACTTCCCTGATGTTTGCTGGAAGGACCATTCAGCCAGCCAGCCACAGTCCAGGAGGTTCCTCCAGTGCATTGATGATAACTTCCTCATGCAGATGGTGGAGGAGCCGACTAGGAGAGGTGCACTGCTGGATCTCATCCTCACTAACAAGGAGGGTCTGGTCGAAGCAGTAAAGGTTGAGGGCTGCCTGGGTTGCAGTGACCACGAGATGGTGGAGTTCAGCATCTTGGGTGGCAGGAACAGAATAGCAAGCAGAATTGCAACCCTGGACTTTAGCAGGGCTAACTTTGGCCTTTTCAAGCAATTGCTGGGGGAAATCCCATGGGCAAGACTGCTTGAAGGAAAAGGGGCCCAAGATAGCTGGATTGCATTCAGAGATTGCTTCTTCCACGCTCAGGATCAGAGCATCCCCACACGAAGGAAGTCAAGGAAGGGAGCCAGGAGGCCTGCGTGGTTGAATAGGGATCTGTTGGGTATGCTCAAGCAGAAGAGGAGAGTTTACAGGTCGTGGAAGCAGGGGCTGGCCACTTGGGAAGAATATAAGACTGCTGTTAGAGGATGTAGGAAGGCAGCTAGGATAGCCAAGGCCTCCTTAGAATTACAGCTGGCGAGAGGGGTCAAGGACAGCAAAAAGAACTTTTTCAAATACATAGCAGATAAAACTAATACCAGAGGCAACGTAGGCCCACTGATGAATGGGGTGGGTGCCCTGGTGGCAGAAGATACAGAGAAGGCAGAGTTACTGAATGCCTTCTTTGTCTCTGTCTACTCTGCCGGAGGCTGTCCTGGGGAGCCCTGTACCCCTGAGACCCTGGATGAAGCCAGGTCAATGGAGGAGTTTGCTTTAGTCGATGAGGACTGGGTTAGGGAGCAATTAAATAGTCTGGACATCCATAAATCCATGGGTCCAGATGGGATGCATCCACGGGTGCTGAGGGAGCTGGCTGAAGTCATTGCTGGACCGCTCTCCATCATCTTTGCCAAGTCTTGGGAAACGGGGAAGGTGCCCGAGGATTGGAGGAAAGCAAATGTCACTCCAGTCTTCAAAAAGGGCAAGAAGGAGACCCAGGTAATTATAGACCGGTCAGCCTCACCTCTGTCCCTGGGAAAGTAATGGAACAGCTTGTCCTTGGTGCCATCTCAAGGCATATCAAGGATAAGAGGGTTATTAGGGGCAGTCAGCATGGCTTTACCAAGGATAAGTCATGCTTGACCAACCTCATAGCCTTTTATGAGAATGTAACAAGGTGGATGGATGATGGCAGAGCGGTGGATGTGGTCTACCTTGACTTCAGTAAAGCCTTTGACACAGTCTCCCACAGCATCCTCACAGCTAAGTTGAGGAGGTGTGGTCTAGACAATAGAGTAGTGAGGTGGGTTGCAAACTGGCTTAAGGAGAGAAGCCAGAGAGTGGTAGTCAATGGTGCGGAGTCTAGTTGGAGGCCAGTATCTAGTGGAGTGCCTCAGGGGTCAGTGCTGGGGCCAATATTGTTCAATATATTCATTAACGATTTAGACGAGGGAATAGAGTGCACTATCAGCAAGTTTGCCGATGACACTAAGCTGGGAGGAGTGGCTGACACGCCAGAAGGCTGTGCTGCCATCCAGCAGGACCTGGACAGGCTGGAGAGTTGGGCGGGGAATAACCTGATGAAATTTAACAAGGGAAAGTGTAGAGTCCTGCATCTGGGCAGGAACAACCCCAGGTTCCAGTATAGGTTGGGAAATTACATATTAGAGAGCAGTGTAGAGGAAAGAGACCTGGGGGTCCTGGTGGACAACAGGATGACCATGAGCCAGCACTGTGCCCTTGTGGCCAGGAAGGCCAATGGCATCCTGGGGTGCATTAGAAGGGGGGTGGCTAGTAGATCGAGAGAGGTCCTCCTTCCCCTCTACTCCGCCCTGGTGAGACCACATCTGGAATATTGTGTCCAGTTCTGGGCCCCTCAGTTCAAGAAGGACAGGGAACTGCTGGAGAGGGTCCAGCGTAGGGCAACCAAGATGATTAAGGGAGTGGAGCACCTCCCTTATGAAGAAAGGCTGAGGGAGCTGGGGCTTTTTAGTTTGGAGAAGAGGAGACTAAGGGGGGACCTCATTAATGTTTATAAATATATAAAGGGTGAGTGCCACGAGGATGGAGCCAGGCTCTTCTCGGTGGCAAACAATGGTAGGACAAGGGGTAATGGGATCAAGCTGGAACACAAGAGGTTCCGCTTAAATTTGAGAAGAAACTTCTTCTCAGTGAGGGTGACAGAGCACTGGAACAGGCTGCCCAGGGAGGTTGTGGAGTCTCCTTCTCTGGAGACATTCAAGACCCGCCTGGACATGTTCCTGTGCGACCTCACCTGGGCGTTCGTGCTCCAGCAGGGGGATTGGACTGGATGATCTTTTGAGGTCCCTTCCAATCCCAAACATACTGTGATACTGTGATACTGTGGAAAGTGTATGTGTCACAAACCCCACTGGACAGCGTGTGCGTGTCACAAGACCCATTGCACAGTGTGTGTGTCACAAACCCCATTGGGAGAGTTTGTGTCACAAACCCCATTAGAAAGTGTGTGTCTCACAAACCCCATTGGATAGCAAATGTGTGTTACAAACCTTATTGAACAGAGTGTGTGTGTCACAAACCCCATTGGACAGCGTGTGTGTCACAAAGCCCATTGCACAGCGTGTGTGTCAGAAACCCCATTGGACAGTGTGTGTCACAAATACCATTGGACAGCGTGTCTGTCACAAACCCCATTGGACAGCGTGTGTGTCACAAACCCCTTTCGGCAGTGTGTGTGTCACAAACCCCATTGGGCAGCGAGTGTGTCACAAACCTCATGGGACAGCGTGTGTGTTTCACAAACCCCATTGAAAAGTGTGTGTCACAAACCGCATTGGATAACGTGTGTGTGTCAAAAACCCCATTAGAAAGTATGTGTGTCACAAACCCCATTGGATAGCGTGTGTGTGTCACAAACCCCATTATGAAGTGTGTGTGTCACAAACCCCATTGGATAGCGTGTGTTTGTTACAAACCCTATTGGACAGTGTGTAGGTCACAATCCCCACTGGACAGCGTCTGAGTCACAAACTCCATTGGACATCCTGTGTGTGACAAATACCATGGGACAGCGTGTGTGTGTCACAATCCCCATTGGACAGTGTGTATGTCACAAAACCCATTGGATATATAGCGTGTGTGTCACAAACCCCTTTTCAAAGTGTGTGTGTCACAAAACCCATTGGATAGCGTGTGAGTGTCACAAACCCTATTGGACAGTGTTTGTGTTACAAACCCCATTGGATAGCGTGTGTGTGTGACAAACCCCATTGGACAGTGTGTGTGTCACAAACCCCATTGGACAGCGTTTGTGTTTAACAATACCCATTGGACAGTGTGAGTGTCACAAACCCCATTGGATAGCGTCTGTGTCACAATCCTTTTTGGACAGTGTGTGTCAGAAAAGCTATTGGACAGCGTCTGTGTGTCACAAACCCCATTGGACAGTGCGTGTGTGTAACAATACCCATTAGACGGTGTGGAGTGTCACAAACCCCATTGGACAGCGTGTGTGTCACAAACCCCATTGGACAGCGTTTGTGTTTAACACTACCCATTGGACAGTGTGTGTGTCACGAACGCCATTGGACAGTGTGTGTGTCACAAACCCCCCTGGACAGTTTGAGTGTCACAATCCCCAGTGGACAGCGTGTGTGTCAAAACCTCATTGGACAGTGTGTGTGTGACAAAACCCACTGGACAGAGTGTGTGTCACAATCACCCATGGACAGTGTGAGTGTCACAAACCCCATTGGATAGGGTCTGTGTCACGAACAACTTTGGACAGTGTGTGTGTCAGAAACCCCATTCGACAGCGTCTGTGTGTCACAATCCACATTGGACAGTGTGGGTGTCACAATCCCCAGTGGACAGCGTGTGTGTCTCTAACCCCGTGCACACTGTGTGTGTCACAAACCCCATTGGACAGTGTGTGTGTCATAAACTCCACTGGACAGCGTGTGTGTCACAAACACCGATGGACAGTGTGCGTGTCACAAACCCCATTTTACATCGTGTGTGTCACAAACACCTTTGGACAGTGTGTGTGTCACAAACCCCATTGGACAGCGTGTGTTTTTCAAAAAATCCTTTAGAAAGTATGTGTGTCACAAACCCCTCTGGATAGCATGTGTGTATCACATACCCGATTGGACAGTGTGTATGTCACAATCCCCATTGGACAGCGTCTGTGTCAAAAAACCCATTGGACAGCGTGTGTGTCACAAACACCATTGGACAGCGTGTGTGTGTCACAATCCCCATTGGACAGTGTGTGTGTCACAAAACCCATTGGTCAGTGTGTGTGTGTCACAAACCCCATTGGACAGTGTGTGTGTCAGAATCCCCATAAGACAGCGTGTGTGTCACAAACCCCAGTGGACAGTGTGTGTGTCAAAAACCCCACTAGATAGCGTGTGTGTCACAAACACAAATAGACAGTGTGCCTGTTACAAACCCCATTGGACAGCGTGTGTGTGTCACAATAACCATTGGACAGTGTGTGTGTCAAAAACCCCATGGGACAGAGTGTGTGTCACGAACCCCATTGGACAGTGTGTGTGTCACAAGCGCCGTTGGACAGAGTGTGCGTGACACAAACCCCTTTGGAAAGTGTATGTGTCACAAACCCCATGGGACAGCGAGTGTGTATCACAAAGCCCATTGGAAAGTGTGTGTGTCACAAACCCCATTGGATAGCGTGTGTCTGTCACAAACCCTTTTGGACAGTGTGTGTTTCACAGAACCCACTGGACACCGTGTGTGTCCACAATCCCAATTGGACAGCGTGTTTCTCACAATCCCCATTGGACAGCGTGTGTGTCGCAGATACCATTGGAAAGCGTTTGTGTGTAACAATACCCATTGGACACTGTGTGTGTCAAAAACCCCATTGGAAAGTGTGTGTGTCACAAACTCCACTGGACAGTGTGTGTGTCACAAACACCCATGGACAATGTGCGTGTCAGAAACCCCATTGGACATAGTGTGTGTCACAAACCCCTTTGGAAAGTGTGTGTGTCACAAACCCCATTGGAGAGCGTGTGTGTGTCACAATCCCCATTGGACAGTGTGTGTGTCACAAACCCCATTGTACAGTGTGTGTGTCACAAACTCCACTATACAGCGTGTGTGTCACAAACACCCATGGACCATGTGCGTGTTAGAAACCCCACTGGACATCGTGTGTGTCACGAACACCTTTAGACAGTGTGTGTGTCACAAACCCCATTGGACAGTGTGTGTGTGTCACAAACCCCATTGGAAAGTGTGTGTCACAAATCATATGGAATAGCGTGTGTGTGTCAAAAACCCCATTAGAAAGTATGTGTGTCACAAACCCCATTGGATAGCATGTGTCTGTCACAAACCCTTTTGGACAGTGTGTGTTTCACAAAACCCACTGGACACCGTGTGTGTCCACAATCCCAATTGGACAGCGTGTTTGTCACAATCCCCATTGGACAGTGTGTGTGTCACAAAACCCATTGGATAGCGTGTCTGTGTAAGAAACCCTATTAGACAGTGTGTGTGTCACAAAACCCACTGGAAAGCGTGTGTGTCACAAACGCCCCTGGAAAGTGTGTGTGTCACAAAACCCAGTGGACAGCGTGTGTGTCACAAACTCCCATGGACAGTGTGCGTGTCACAAACCCCATTGTACAACGTGTGTGTCACAAACCCTTTTGGACAGTGTGTGTGTCACAAACCCGACTGGACAGTGTGCGTGTCACAAAACCCAATGGATATTGTTTGTGCCACAAACCTCTTCGGACAATGTGTGTGTCAGAAACCCCATTGGTCAGCGTATGTGTGTCACAATCCCCATTGGACAGTGTGTGTGTCACAAAACCCATTGGATAGCGTGTCTGTGTCACAAACCCTATTGGTCAATGTCTGTTTCACAAAACCCACTGGACAGCGTGTGTGTTCACAAACCCCATTGGACAGAGTTTGTGTCTAACAATACCCATTGGACAGTGAGTGTGTCACAAACACCATTGGAGAGCGTGTGTGTCACAATACCCCCGTGGACAATGTGTGTGTCACGAACGCCATTGGTCAGTGTGTGTGCAACAAACCCCATTTGAAAGTATGCGTGTCACAAACCCCATTGGATAGAATGTGTGTGTCACAAACAGCCACGGAAAGCATGTGTGTCACAAACCCCCGTGAACACTTTTTGTGTCACAAACCCCATTGGACAGTGTGTGTGTGACAAACCCAACTGGACAGCGTGTGTGTCACAATCCCCATTTGACAGCGTGTGTGTCACAAACACCATTGGACAGATTGTGTGTGTCACAAACCCCATTGGACATCGAGTGTGTCACAATCCCCATTGGACTGCGTGTGTGTCACAAACCCCATTGGACAGCGTGTGTGTCACAAGCGCCATTGGAAAGTGTGTGTGTCATAACCCCCATTTTACAGAGTGTGTGTTTCACAATCCTCATTGGACAGTGTGTGTGTGTCACCAAACCAATTGGACATCGTGTGTATCACCATCCCCATTGGACAGCGTGTGTGTCACAAACCCCATTGGATAGCGTGTGCGTGTCACAAACGCAATTAGAAAGTGTGCGTGTTACAAACCCCATTGGATAGCTTGTGTGTGTTACGAACCCCATTGGAAAGCATTTGTTTCACAAGACCCATTGGACAGAGTGGATGTGTCACAAACCCCATTGGACATCGTGTGTATCACCATCCCCATTGGACAGCGTGTGTGTCACAAACCCCTTTGAACAGCGTGTGTGTCACAAACACCCATTGACAGTGTGCATGTCACAAACCCCATTGGAGAGTTTGTGTGTCACAAACCCCATGGGACAGTGTGCGTGTCACAAACCCCATTGGACATCGTGTGTGTGTCACAAAACCCATTAGAAAGTGTGCGTGTCAAAAACCCGATTTGAAAGTGTGTGTGTCAAAAACCTCATTGGAGAGCGTGTGTGTGTCACAAATCCTATTGGACAGTGTGTGTGTCACAAACCCCAGTGGACAGCGTGTGTGTCACAAAAAGCAATATGACCGCGTGTGTGTGTAACAATACACATTGGACAGTGTGTGTGTGTCACAAAACCCACTGGACAGTGTGTGTGTCACGAACCCCATTGAACAGCGTGTGTGTCACAAGCACCATTGGACAGAGTGTGGTGTCACAAACCCCATTGGAAAGTGTATGTGTCACAAACACCATTGTATAGCGCGTGTGTGTCACAAACCCTAATGGATAGCGTGTGTGTATAACAAACCCTATTGGATAGCGTGTGTTTCACAAACCCCATTAGAATGCGTGCGTGTCACAATCCCCATTGAATAGCGTGTGTGTGTCACAAATATATTGGACAGTGTGTAGGTCACAATCCCCATTGGACAGCGTCTGTGTGTCACAAAGCCAATGGGACAGCGTGTGTGTCACAAACCCCATTAGATAGCGTGGTTTTCAGAAACCCAATTTGAAAGTGTGTGTGTCACAAACCCCATTGGATAGCGTGTGTGTGTCACAAACCGCATTGGACAGTGTGTATGACACAATCCCCATTGGACAGCGTGTGTATCACAAACCCCACTGTATAGCGTGTGTGTCACAAACTACTTCGGACAGCGTGTGTGTCACAAACCCTATGGGACAGAGTGTGTGTCACAAACACCATTGGCAGCGTCTGTGTGACAAGACCATTGGACAGCGTGTTTGTCACAAGTGCCATTGGAAAGTGTGTCTATCAAAAACCCCACTGGAAAGTGTGTCACAAACCCCATTGGAAAGTGTGTGTGTCACAAACCCCATTGGATAGCGTGTGTGTGTCACAAACCCCATTAGAGAGTGTGCGTGTCACAAACCCCATCGGATAGAATGTACGTGTCACAAAACCTATTGGACAGTGTGTATGTCACAATCCCCATTGGACAGCGTCTGTGTCACAAACCCCATTGGACAAGGTGTGTGTCACAAACCCCATTGGATAGCATGTGTGTGTCACAAACCCTATTTGACAGCGTGTAGTGTCAGAGACACCACTGGACAGTGTGAGTCACAAGTCCCATTGGACAGCGTGTGTGTCACAAACCCCATTGGACACCGTTTGTGTGTCACAAAGCCAATTTTGGCCGAGTGTGTGTCACAAACATCATTGGACAGTGCGTGTGTCACAAACCCCATTGGACAGCGTGTGTGTCACAAACGCCATTAGAAAGTGTGTGTGTCACAAACACCATTTTACAGCGTGTGTGTCATAAACCCCATTGGACAGCGTGTGTGTGTCACAATTCCCATTGGACAGTGTGTGTGTCACAAAACCCATGGGACAGACTGTGTGTCACAAACACTATTGGACAGCGTTTGTGTCACAAGCCCATTGGACAGAGTGTGTGTGTCAGAAAACCCACTGGACAGTGTGTGTGTCACGAACCCCATTGGACAGCGTGTGTGTCAAAAGCACCACTGGACAGAGTGTGGTGTCACACACCCCATTGGAAAGTGTATGTGTCACAAACACCATTGGATAGCGTGTGTGTGTTACAAACCCTATTGGACAGCGTGTGTGTCACAAACCCCGTTGGACAGCGTGTGTGTCACAAGCCGCATTGGACAGCGTGTGTGTCAGAAACCCCATTGGACAGTGTGTGTGTGTCACAATACCCATTGGACAGGGTATGTGTCACAAACTCCTTTGGACAGAGTGTGTGTGTGACAAACCCCATTGGACAGCGCGTGTGTGTTACATTCCCCATTGGACAGCGTAGTGTGTCACGAACCCCATTGGACACCTTGTGTGTCACAAGACCCTTTGGACGAAGTGTGTGTTTCACAAACCCCATTGGACATCGTGTCTGTCACAAATACCCATGGACAGCGTGTCTGTCACAAACACCCATGGACAGCCTGCGTGTCACAAACCCCATTTGACATGGTGTGTGTCACAAATCCCTTTAGACAGTGTGTGTGTCACAAACCAAATTGGACAGCGTGTTTGTCACAAACACCATGGGACAGAGTGTTTGTCACAAACACTATTGGACAGCGTGTGTGTCACAATACCCATTGGATAGAGTGTATGTGTCACAAACCCCACTGGACAGCGTGTGTGTCACAATCCCCATTGGACAGCGTGTGTGTCACAAACCCCACTGGACAGCGTGTGTGTGTCACAAAACACCTTGGACAGTGTGTGTGTGTCACATACCCCATTGGACAGAGTTTGTGTCACAAACCCCATTGGACAGCCTGTTTGTCACAAACCCCAATGGACAGCGTGTGTGTCTCAAACCCCTGTGGACACTGTGTGTGTCACGAATGCCATTGGACAGTGTGTGTGTCACAACCCGCCCAGGACAGTGTGTGTGTCACAATCCCCAGTGGACAGAGTTTGTGTCACAAACCCCATTGGAAAGTGTGTGTGTCGCAAACCCCATTGGACAGCGTGTGTGTCACAAGAACAATTGGACATAGTGTGTGTGTCAGAAACCCCATTGGAAAGTGTATGTATACAAACCCCATTGGATAGCGTCTGTGTGTCACAAACCCTATTGGACAGTGTGTGTGTCACAAACCCTATTGGACAGAGTTTGTGTCACAAACCCCATTGGACACCGTCTGTGTCACAAACCCCATTGGAATGTGTCTATGTCACAAACCGCATTGGATAGCGTGTGTGTGTCACAAACCCCATTGTACAGCGTGTTTGTCACAAGACCTTTTTACAGAGTGTGTGTGTCACAAACCACATTGTACATTGTCTATGTCACAATCCTCACTGGACAGCATGTGTGTCGCAGACCCCATTGGACAGAGTGTGTTTGACAAACCCCATTGGACAGAGTATGTGTCACAAACCCCACAGGACAGCGTGTGTGTCACAAACCCCATTGGACAGTGTGTGTGTCACAAACCCCACTGGACAGCGTGTGTGTCACAAACACCCATGGACAGCGTGCGTGTCACAAACCCCATTATACATAGTGTGTTTCACAAACCCCTTTGGACAGTGTGTGTGTCATAAACACCATTGGATAGCGTGTGTGTGTCACAAACCCCATTGTACAGAGTGTTTGTCACAAGCTCATTGGACCTAGTGGGTGTGTCACAAACCCCATTGGACAGTGTGTTTGTCACAATCCCCATTGGACAGCGTGTGTGGTACAAGCCCATTGGACAGAGTGTGTGTGTTACGAATGCCATTGGAGAGTGTGTGTGTCACAATCCCTATTGGACAGCGTCTGTGTCTCAAACCCCCGTGGACACTGTGTGTGTCACATACCCCACAGGACATCGCATCTGTCACAAACCCCTTTGGATAACGTGTGTGTGTCACAAACCCCATTGGACAGAGTGTGTGGGTCAGAAACCCCATTGGAAAGCGTAATTGTCACACAGCCCATTGGATAGCGTGTGTGTGTCACAAACCCTGTTGGACAGTGTGTGTGTCACAAAACCCACTGGACAGCTTGTGTGTCACAAAAAGCAATATGACCGCGTGTGTGTGTAACAATACCCATTGGACAGTGTGTGTGTGTCACAAACCCCATTGGACAGAGTTTGTGTCACAAACCCCATTGGACAGCGTGCGTGTCACAAACACCATTGGACAGCGTGTGTGTGGTACAAAACCCATTGGACAGCGAGTGTGTCAGAAACCCCATTGGACAGTGTGTGTCACAAATCCCATTGGACAGCGTGTGTGTCACAAACCCCATTGGACAGCGTGTGTGTCACAAACCCCTTTGGACAGTGTCTGTGCAACAAACCACATTGGACAGCGTGTGTGTCACAGGCAGCATTGGACAGAGTGTGTGTGTCGGAAACCCCGTTGGAAAGTGTATTTGTCACACAGCCCATTGGATAGCGTGTGTGTCACAAAACATATTGGACAGTGTGTGTTTCAAAAAACCCACTGGACAGCGTGTGTGTCAAAAACCCCATTGGACAGCATGTGTGTCACAAACCTCATTGGATAGCGTATATGAGTCACAAACTCCGTTGTACAGCGTGTTTGTCAGAAGCCCAATGGACAGCGTGTGTATCACAAGCCCATTGGACAGAGTGTGTGTGTCACAAAACCCCGTGAACACTGTGTGTATCACGAACGCCATTGGACTGTGTGTGTGTCACAAACCCCCCTGAACAGTGTGTGTGTCACAAACCCCAGTGGACAGTTTGTGTGTCACAAACCCCAGTGGACAGTGTGTTTGTCACAAACACCCATGGACAGCGTGCGTGTCACAAACCCTGTTGGACATCGTGTGTGTCACTAACCCCTTTGGACAGTGTGTGTGTCACAAACCCCTTTGTACAGTGTGTGTGTCACAAACCCCATTGGACAGTGTGTGTGTCACAAACCCCATTCGACAGCGTGTGTGTCACAAGCACCATTGGACATAGTGTGTGTGTCAGAAACCCCATTGGAAAGTGTATGTGTCAAAAACCCCATTGGATAGCGTCTGTGTGTCACAAACCCTATTGTACAGTGTGTGTGTCAGAAAACCCACTGGACAGCGTTTGTGTGACAAACCCCATTGGACAGCGTGTGTTTCAAAATCCACATTGGACAGAGTATATATGTCACAAATCCATTGGACAGCGTGTGTGTCACAATCCCCATTGGACAGCGTGTGTGTCACAAACCCATTGGACAGCGTGTGAGTCACAAACCCCATTAGACAGTGTGTGTGTCACAAACCCTATTGGACAGAGTTTCTGTCACAAACCCCATTGGACAGCGTCTGTATCACAAACCCCATTGGAATGTGTCTATGTCACAAACCGCATTGGATAGCGTGTGTGTGTCACAAACCCCATTGTACAGCGTGTTTGTCACAAGACCTTTATACAGAGTGTGTGTCACAAACCACATTGTACATCGTCTATGTCACAATCCTCACTGGACAGCGTGTGTGTCGCAGACCCCATTGGACAGAGAGTGTGTCACAAACACCCACGGACAGCGTGCGTGTCACAATCCCCATTGGAATCATGTGTATCACAAACCCCTTTGGACAGTGTGTGTGTCATAAACACCATTGGATAGCGTGTGTGTGTCACAAACCCCATTGGACAGCGTGTGTGTCACGAACCCCATTGGACAGCGTGTGTGTCACAAGCACCATTGGACAGAGTGTGTGTGTCACAAAACCAGTTGGAAAGTGTATGTGTCACAAACCCCATTGGATAGCGTGTGTGTGTCACAAACCCTATTGGACAGTCTGTGTGTAGAATCCCCATTGGACAGCGTGTGTGTCACAAACTCCATTGGACAGAGTGTATGTGTGTCGAGGGTTAAGATTGCGGGGTGACAATAAAACCCTGGCAGATGTATTGTTAACCCCCTCTCCCCCCCCACTCCCCCCTTCCTCTTTGCCCCTCCCTCTCCCCCCTTTCCACTAAGGAGAGGCGATTGGGAGGAAAGAAGGACTGAGAGAAGAGAGTTGGAAAAAATTAAAGATGTTTTACTAATGCTACTAATAAGAATAGAGAAAATAATACAAAATATACAAAACCAATCTTGAAAGTCTCAGCAACTGCAGAGCCGGCACCCAAAGTCCTGGATTAGACTGTGCAGCCAATCAGAGCTGGATTCAGTCTCTCACTAGGCCTCAGTTCGCAGGGACGACTAGCAAGGTCCTCTTCTAATGTCGGCCATAAGCAGAAGGGAAAAGGGCAAAAAGGGAAAAGCTAACGAGATCCTCGTGATCTCCCACTTTTATATGAAGTATTCACGTGAATGGAATGTTATACACAGTTGGTCAGTTTCTTGCTCACTTGTTTCTTGTCGCCCCTCTCGCGAGATGTCCATCCGTGCTTATCAATAAGTTTGCATTCCATTGCTAGGTTTACCAAAACATGTGTCTGGTTCTCCAGGAAAATGCAGTTAATATGAAGGCTTTAGCTGACAGGAAAAATTCACTGAAAGAGAAACTTGTTTTTTAACAAAACCAGGACATTCCACCCCTTATAATATGCCGTTCACTGAATGCTTAAACCTTATCAATACAATCTATCAATACAATCTAATTAATCACTACTACTATATATATATATACATATGTACATATATACACAGGAGTAATTAATCTTAATCAGTGGACCATCCTTTGAAAAGTTAATTAAGTTCATTTTGTCACGACAGTCTCCCAGGGCAGGAAAAATGGTACAAGTGCATCTCATGACCACTGTTTGTGGGTTAAAGACATCAACTTCGAAGAAGTTGTCAGGCGCCACTCGAAGAAGCTAGCTCTGGTTTCATCATCACTGTTTTGATCTGAAAAACACTTATTAAACACTGTTAGCATGGCAATTCACATCATGCAGTTCAGTATTGAATATTTTCACCTAAACTCAAATCCCCTTGAGGTACACACCGAACTTCTCCATCCTTAAGCATCACCCACCAGGTGCTGCCAGGTCCCTGGGCAAAAACAATCCCACGAATGGGCTTGCCTTTGCCTGAGGCAGGAGGAACCCAGACTGCCTTTCCTAACATGTTTTTCATGTGTACTACAGGGACTTTATCTCCTTCTACAGTCCGTAGAATTTCTGACTGGGCAGGCCCGGCTCGATTGGTTGATCCCTTGGTGTTGACCAACCAAGTGGCTTTTGCTAAATGTGAATCCCAGTTTTTAAAGGTTCCACCACCAAGTGCCTTTAGTGTAGTTTTTAGCAAACCATTGTACCTTTCAATTTTCCCAGAGGCTGGTGCATGATATGGTATATGATATACCCACTCAATACCATGTTCTTTGGCCCAATTGTCTATAATACTGTTTTTGAAATGAGTACCGTTGTCTGATTCAATTCTTTCTGGCGTACCGTGTCGCCAAAGGACTTGCTTTTCAAGGCCCAAGATAGTATTTCGCGCTGTAGCATGAGGTACGGCATATGTTTCCAACCATCCAGTGGTTGCTTCCACCATTGTAAGTACATAACGCTTACCTTGACGTGTTTGTGGAAGTGTAATATAATCAATCTGCCAAGCTTCTCCATACTTATACTTTAACCATCGCCCCCATACCATACAGGCTTTAACCGTTTCGCTTGTTTGATTTCGGCGCAAGTTTCACATTCATGAACAACCTGTGAAATAGTGTCCATAGTTAAATCCACCCCTCGATCGCGAGCCCATTTATATGTTGCATCTCTACCTTGATGCCCTGAAGCATCATGGGCCCACCGAGCTAGGAAAAGTTCACCTTTATGTTGCCAGTCCAAGTCCACCTCAGCTACTTTAATCTTAGCAGCTTGATCTGCTAGTTGGTTGTTTAGATGTTCCTCGGTGGCTCGACTTCTAGGCACATGAGCATCTACATGACGAACTTTCACAGGCAGGCTCTCTAGCCGAGCAGCAATGTCTTGCCACAGTGTTGCAGCCCAAATGGGTTTACCTCTGCGCTGCCAGTTGCTTTTCTTCCATTGCTGTAGCCACCCCCACAAGGCATTTGCTACCATCCATGAGTCAGTATAGAGATAAAGTATTGGCCACTTCTCTCGTTCAGCAATGTCCAAAGGCAGCTGGATGGCTTTCACTTCTGCAAATTGACTAGATTCACCTTGTCCTTCAGTGGCTTCTGTAACTTGTCGTGTGGGACTCCACACAGCAGCTTTCCACCTTCGATGTTTTCCTACAAGACGACAGGATCCATCTGTGAACAGTGCATACTGCTTATCAGTCTCTGAAAGAGTATTATATGGTGGTGTTTCTTCAGCACGTTTTACTTCCTCCTCATCTGGAGACATCCCAAAGTCTTTGCTTTCTGGCCAGTCTGTAATCACTTCTAAGATCCCTGGGCGATTGGGATTTCCAATTCGAGCTCGTTGCGTGATCAATGCAATCCATTTACTCCACGTAACTTCGGTTGCATGATGTGTTGCGGAGTCTAGTTGGAGGCCAGTATCTAGTGGAGTGCCTCAGGGGTCAGTACTGGGGCCAATATTATTCAATATATTCATTAACGATTTAGACGAGGGAATAGAGTGCACTATCAGCAAGTTTGCTGATGACACTAAGCTGGGAGGAGTGGCTGACACGCCAGAAGGCTGTGCTGCCATCCAGCGGGACCTGGACAGGCTGGAGAGTTGGGCGGGGAATAACCTGATGAAATTTAACAAGGGAAAGTGTAGAGTCCTGCATCTGGGCAGGAACAACCCCGGGTTCCAGTATAGGTTGGGAAATTACATATTAGAGAGCAGTGTAGAGGAAAGGGACCTGGGGTTCCTGGTGGACAACAGGATGACCATGAGCCAGCACTGTGCCCTTGTGGCCAGGAAGGCCAATGGCATCCTGGGGTGTATTAGAAGGGGGGTGGCTAGTAGATCGAGAGAGGTCCTCCTTCCCCTCTACTCCGCCCTGGTGAGACCACATCTGGAATATTGTGTCCAGTTCTGGGCCCCTCAGTTCCATAAGGACAGGGAACTGCTGGAGAGGGTCCAGCGTAGGGCAACGAAGATGCTGAAGGGAGTGGAGCACCTCCCTTATGAAGAAAGGCTGAGGGAGCTGGGGCTTTTTAGTTTGGAGAAGAGGAGACTAAGGGGGGACCTCATTAATGTTTATAAATATATAAAGGGTGAGTGCCACGAGGATGGAGCCAGGCTCTTCTCGGTGGCAAACAATGGTAGGACAAGGGGTAATGGGATCAAGCTGGAACACAAGAGGTTCCGCTTAAATTTGAGAAGAAACTTCTTCTCAGTGAGGGTGACAGAGCACTGGAACAGACTGCCCTGGGAGGTTGTGGAGTCTCCTTCTCTGGAGACATTCAAGACCCGCCTGGACATGTTCCTGTGTGACCTCACCTAGGCGTTCCTGCTCCAGCAGGGGGATTGGACTAGATGATCTTTTGAGGTCCCTTCCAATCCCAAACATACTGTGATACTGTGATACTGTGATGTGGAGAGGGAACCGTCCCTTTGAACATCCAGCTCAGCACCGGCAGTCGAGGTGCCAGGAGGAGCTGTGCTTCAGTACCGATCACTTCTGAAGCAGCTCGAACTCCTTCGTATGCTGCTAGTATCTCTTTTTCAGTTGGAGTATAGTTGGCTTCAGATCCTTTGTATCCTCTACTCCAAAAACCTAAGGGTCGACCTCGGGTTTCTCCTGGTGCTTTTTGCCAGAGGCTCCAGGTAAGTCCATTATCTCCGGCTGCGGTGTAGAGCACATTTTTAACATCTAGTGCAGTCCGAACTGGTCCAAGGGCCACCGCATGAGTTATCTCACGCTTAATTTGTTCAAAGGCTTGTCGTTGTTCAGGGCCCCACTCAAACTGGTTCTTTTTATGAGTCACTCGATAGAGAGGGCTCACAATCTGGCTGTAGTCAGGAATATGCATTCTCCAAAAACCTACAATGCCCAAGAAAGTCTGTGTCTCCTTTTTATTAGTAGGTGGAGACATTGCAGCAATTTTGTTGATCACATCCATTGGGATCTGACGACGGCCATCTTGCCATTTTATTCCTAAAAACTGGATCTCTCGTGCAGGTCCCTTGACCTTGCTTCGTTTTACGGCAAAACCAGCATCCAAAAGAATCTGAATTATTCTCTCACCTTTCTTGAAGACTTCTTTCGCTGTGTCGCCCCATACGATGATGTCATCAATATATTGCAAGTGTTCTGGAGCTTTACCTTGCTCCAGCGTGGTCTGGATCAGTCCATGGCAGATGGTAGGACTGTGTTTCCACCCCTGGGGCAAGCGATTCCACGTGTAC
Organism: Columba guinea; assembly: GCA_032206185.1. Lineage (NCBI taxonomy): Eukaryota > Metazoa > Chordata > Aves > Columbiformes > Columbidae > Columba > Columba guinea. Next base: position 1,139,584 of record JAVLUU010000053.1, on the reverse strand, counting down.
TGAATGCCTCTCCAGGTGAAAGCAAACTGCGGCCTGCACTCTGCTGCTACAGGAATAGAGAAAAATGCATTAGCAATGTCAATTGTAGCATACCACTTAGCTGCCTTTGACTCCAGTTCAAATTGCAGTTCTAGCATGTCAGGCACAGCAGCACTCAGTGGTGGCGTAACTTCATTCAGGCCACGATAGTCTACAGTTAGTCTCCACTCGTCACTAGACTTACGCACTGGCCAGATTGGGCTGTTAAAAGGTGAGCGAGTCTTACTGATCACACCCTGGCTTTCCAATTGACGGATCAACTTCTGGATAGGGATCAAAGAGTCTCGGTTGGTGCGATATTGCCGGCGATGCACTGTCGTGTCAGCAATTGGCACCTGCTGATCGTCAACCATCAGCAGTCCTACAACAGAAGGGTCATCTGAAAGACCAGGCAAATCAGACAGCTGTTCAATTTTCTCAGTGTCCACAGCTGCTATACCAAATGCCCACCTATACCCTTTTGGGTCCTTAAAATACCCTCTCCTGAGGTAGTCTATGCCAAGGATGCATGGAGCATCTGGACCAGTCACAATGGGATGCTTTTGCCAGTTTTTTCCAGTTAGGCTCATTTCAGCCTCTACAACAGTCAGTTCCTGGGATCCCCCAGTCACTCCAACAATATTGATGGATTGCGTTCCTTTATAATTAGAAGGAATTATTGTGCATTGAGCACCAGTGTCCACTAAAGCTTTGTACTCCTGGGGGTGTGTTGTACCAGGCCATCGTATTTGTACAGTCCAATAAACTCTGTTATCCCTTTCCTCCACCTGGTTGGAGGCAGGGCACCTCTAATTTCTGTTTTGCACAGTCTCTGGGTGTGAATTAGAGGTTCCTTCAAGAGCATCAGAATCTCTTCTGCTCCTTTTGTAAACTGGAGCAGCCACGTTCCTAGGAGTTTTTCCTTTTATCTCACGTACTCGTTCTTGAAGTTCTGAGGTAGGTCTTCCATGCCACTTATTCATGTTTTCTCCCTGCTCATGTAGGAAGAACCACAGTGAACCTCTTTTTGTGGGCTGCCTCTGTCCTCTCTCTCGAGATTGGAAACGCCTTTTCCTAATAGCTGAAACATAGGTTTGTGCAGGTCGTGAATGGTACGTGTCTTCTCTGAGTTCTTTGATTTCTTGCAACAGCTTTTCAAACCGGTCATCAGATTTTTCACACAGTTTCTCTACAGCAGAGACACAAGCCCGTAGAGAACCAGCAAGGCTGTCCTCAAAGTCCCGGAGCTGCTCAATCACTTCATTAATCTCTTGTAGACCTCTAGTTGACCAGACCACTCCTGCCAATGACTTAGCATATGCAGGGGGTGCACTTTGTACAAATCTGCGCCACAGAGATCGTGTACAATTGATTCTATCTGGGTCTGTCCCCTCTTGGTTGTCTGATCCCAAATAGATGATCTCTCGCACAGCTAATTCTCTCAGGAACTGAATACCTCTCTCCATAGTATTCCATTTCCCTAACTTGGATATACAATCTTCCTTGTAGGGAAATCTTACTTTCATAGCTGCCAGGAGTCGGGTCCAGAGAGTAGTGGCATTAGACTCTCTTGAAATTGCCCTATCAATGGTGGAATCCCTTGACAGAGATCCCAGCTGCCTGGCTTCACCACCTTCCAACTCAATTGTTTCTGCCCCATTGTCCCAGCATCGGAGCAGCCAGGTTAAAATATTCTCGCCTTCACGACGACTAAAGTCTTTTCTCATATCTCTCAGCTCACCTGGAGAAAAGGACCGAGTGGTGGTCACTTCATCTCCTCCCTGTCCTGATGGTGCTCCTTGGGTTGATGTTGGCCCTGTGCCATCATCTGCTGCACGAGTAGTCTTTCTAGTGACTTTCTTACAACCAGCAACTGATGCTGATATGGGTTTACCATCATTTGATTTATTTCCAGAGTCTGAATGACTGTCACAGTGGTTACAGCAGCAACAGTGCCCAGTGTGTGAAGAAGGGGGGGCTGGCTTGTTAGCCTTTGAGGCTGGAGAAGTAATGTTATCTGCAGCGACCTTGGCAGAGGAACTCGTGATCTCCCACTTTATATGAAGTATTCACGTGAATGGAATGTTATACACAGTTGGTCAGTTTCTTGGTCACTTGCTTCTCATCGCCCCTCTCACGAGATGTCCATCCATGCTTATCAATAAGTTTGCATTCCATTGCTAGGTTTACCAAAACGTGTCTGGTTCTCCAGGAAAACGCAGTTAAGATGAAGGCTTTAGCTGACAGGCAAAATTCACTGAAAGAGAAACTCGTTTTTAACAAAACCAGGACAAAACTATGAAGCAAACAAATGTCCTGCAGCCTAGCCTTGCCTTGCCTGTCCTTGCCTTGCCTTATTTCCTTCTCATCCTGTTCTCTGTCCCATCCTCTCTCACTAACCCCGCGTCTGGCTGCATGTCTCTTCTTTCCTCTCTTCTTTCCTTTTCTCTCACTCTCCTGCTTCCTGCCTCTTTTCTTGCAATTCCTCCATCTCACTCCTGCAGCCCAACACTACTTTTTATTCTTCCTTCCCTTTCTCCTGCTCCCTTTGCTTTCTCCCTCTGTCCCATATCTTTCTTCCCGACTTGTCTCTTGGAGACTTTGGCCCAAATTGGCCCCACGTCTGGGCATGGTTTGACAAGTTTTCAGAGGCCTGGCTGGTGACAGCAGGGACAGCAGGCAGTGACAGGCCCTGGGCTGACAGGCTCTCCATCCCCCAGGGGGAACCTGGCTGCCACACCCAGCTGACATAGAACCTTTGTCACAATGTCCGCTACCGTGCCGAGGATGCGGTGACTCTGCAGGTGACAGGGACACTGCAGGACTTGGTGTCAGATCAGCAATTTCTCAGTTGCCCAAAGAAGCGGAATTCTGCAAATTGCTGCCTTTGCTCTTGAAATTCTGCCATCAGGTGGGTGTTTTGGTGTAATACACTGCAAACCAGAGCAGAAATGGTGAAATATTCCCATGATATGCATGGTCCCTGCACGAAAGCACCATGACTCAGCCTAAGGAGATCTGCAGCTTCTTTTTTTGTACTGCCAGCAGATTGTGGAAGTACAGTATAAAAACCATCCTTATGGAGAGATCTTCGTATTTTAGGCTTAGTCGAAGTGTCTCAAGTAGCTGGGGTTTTTGCTTGGGCCTAATCCATACTGTCTTATGGCTTTCCTCCTAGTCTGAAGACGAAAGTGCTAGAAACTATACATCAAAAAAATGTCCTGCAGCCTACCCTTGCCTTGCCTGTCCTTGCCTTGCCTTATTTCCTTCTCATCCTGTTCTCTGTCCCATCCTGTCTCACTAAGCCCTCGTCTGGCTGCATGTCTCTTCTTTCCTTTTCTCTCACTCTCCTGTTTCCTGCCTCTTTTCTTGCAATTCCTCCATCTCACTCCTGCAGCCCAACACTACTTTTTATTCTTCCTTCCCTTTCTCCTGCTCCCTTCGCTTTCTCCCTCTGTCCCATATCTTTCTTCCCGACTTGTCTCTTGGAGACTTTGGGCCAAATTGGCCCCAAGTCTGGGCATGGTTTAACAAGTTTTCAGAGGCCTGGCTGGTGACAGCAGGGAAAGCAGGCAGTGACAGGCCCCGGGGCTGACAGGCTCCCCATCCCCTAGAGGGCGCCTGGCTGCCACACCCAGCTGACATAGAACCTTTGTCACAATGCCCGCTACCGTGTCGAGGATGCAGTGACTCTGCAGGTGACAGGGACACTGCAGGACTTGCTGTCAGCTCAGCAATTTCTCAGTTCCCCAAAGAAGCGGAATTCTGCAAATTGCTGCCTTTGCTCCTGAAAGGATGTCATCAGGTGGGTGTTTTGGTGTCATACACTGAAAACAGAGCAGAAACTGTGAAATATACGCATGATATGCATGGTCCCTGCCCCAAAGCACCATGACTCAACCTAAGGAGATCTGCAGCTTATTTCTTTGTACTGCCAGCAGATTGTGGAAGTACAGTATAAAAACCATCCTTATGGAGAGATCTTCGAATTTTAGGGTTAATCTAAGTGTCTCAAGAAGCTGGGGTTTTTGCTTGGGCCTAATCCATACGGTCTTATGGCTTTCCTCCTAGTCTGAAGACGAATGTGCTAGAAACTATACAGCAAGAAAATGTCCTGCAGCCTACCCTTGCCTTGCCTGTCCTTGCCTGTCCTTGCCTTGCCTTATTTCCTTCTCATCCTCGTCTCTGTCCCATCCTCTCTCACTAACCCCTCGTCTGGCTGCATGTCTCTTCTTTACTTTTCTCTCACTCTCCTGCTCCCTTTTCTTTTCTTGCAATTGCTCCATCTCACTCCTGCAGCCCAACACTACTTTTTATTCTTCCTTCCCTTTCTCCTGCTCCCTTCACTTTCTCCCTCTGTCCCATATCTTCCTTCCAGACTTGTCTTTTGTAGACTTTGGGCTAAATTGGCCCCACGTCTGGGCATGGTTTCAAAGGTTTTCAGAGACCTGGCTAGTGACAGCAGGGACAGCAGGCAGTGACAGGCCCAGGGCTGACAGGCTCCCCATCCCCTAGGGGGCGCCTGGCTGCCACACCCAGCTGACATAGAACCTTTGTCACAATGCCCGCTACCGTGGCGAGGATGTGATGACTCTGCAGCTGACAGGGACACTGCAGGACTTGGTGTCAGCTCAGCAATTTCTCAATTCCCCGAAGAAGCGAATTTCTGCAAATTGCTGCCTTTGCTCTTGAAAGGATGTCATCAGGTGGGTGTTTTGGTGTAACACACTGAGAACAGAGCAGAAATGGTGAAATATTCCCATGATATGCATGGTCCCTGCACCAAAGCACCATGACTCAGCCTAAGGAGACCTGCAGCTTCTTTTTTTGTACTGCCAGCAGATTGTGGAAGTACAGTATAAAAACCATCCTTATGGAGAGATCTTCATATTTTAGGCTTAGTCTAAGTGTCTCAAGTAGCTGGGGTTTTTGCTTGGGCCTAATCCATACGGTCTCATGGCTTTCGTCCTAGTCTGAAGACGAATGTGCTAGAAACTATAAAGCAAAAAAATGTTCTGCAGCCTATCCTGTCCTTTCCTGTCCTTTCCTTCCCTTATTTCCTTCTCATCCTGTTCTCTGTCCCATCCTCTCTCACTAAGCCCTCGTCTGGCTGCATGTCTCTTCTTTCCTTTTCTCTCGCTCTCCTGCTTCCTGCTTCTTTTCTTGCAATTCCTCCATCTCACTCCTGCAGCCCTACACTACTTTTTATTCTTCCTTCCCTTTCTCCTGCTCCTTTTGCTTTCTCCCTCTGTCCCATACCTTTCTTCCCGACTTGTCTGTTGGAGGTATTGGGCCAAATTGGCCCCAAGTCTGGGCATGGTTTGACCTGTTTTCAGAGGCCTGGCTGGTGACAGCAGGGACAGCAGGCAGTGAGAGGCCCGGGGCTGACAGGCTCCCCATCCCCTAGGGGGCGCCTGGCTGCCACACCCAGCTGACATAGAACCTTTGTCACAATGCCCGCTACCGTGGCGAGGATGCAGGTGACAGGGACACTGCAGGACTTGGTGTCAGCTCAGCAATTTCTCAGTTCCCCAAAGAAGCGGAATTCTGCAAATTGCTGCCTTTGCTCTTGAAAGATGTCATCAGGTGGGTGTTTTGGTGTAATACACTGAAAACAGAGCAGAAACTGTGAAATATTCCCATGACATGCATGGTCCCTGCCCCAAAGCACCATGACTCAGCCTAAGGAGATCTGCAGCTTCTTTTTTTGTACTGCCAGCAGATTGTGGAAGTACAGTATAAAAACCATCCTTATGGAGAGATCTTCATATTTTAGGCTTAGTCTAAGTGTCTCAAGTAGCTGGGGTTTTTTCTTGGGCCTAATCCATACGGTCTCATGGCTTTCCTCCTAGTCTGAAGATGAATGTGCTAGAAACTATACAGCAAAAAAATGTCCTGCAGCCCAGCCTTGCCTTGCCTGTCCTTGCCTTGCCTTATTTCCTTCTCATCCTGTTCTATGTCCCATCCTCTCTCACTAACGCCTCGTCTGGCTGCATGTCTCTTCTTTCCGTTTCTCTCACTCTCCTGCTTCCTGCCTCTTTTCTTGCAATTCCTCCATCTCACTCCTGCAGCCCAACACTACATTTTATTCTTCCTTCCCTTTCTCCTGCTCCCTTCGCTTTCTCCCTCTGTCCCATATCTTTCTTCCCGACTTGTCTCTTGGAGACTTTGGGCCAAATTGGCCCCAACTCTGGGCATGGTTTGACAAGTTTTCAGAGGCCTGGCTAGTGACAGCAGGGAAAGCAGGCAGTGACAGGCCCGGGGCTGACAGGCTCCCCATCCCCTAGGGGGCGCCTGGCTGCCACACCCAGCTGACATAGAACCTTTGTCACAATGCCCGCTACCGTGGCGAGGATGCGGTGATTCTGCAGGTGACAGGGACACTGCAGGACTTGCTGTCAGCTCAGCAATTTCTCAGTTCCCCAAAGAAGCGGAATTCTGCAAATTGCTGCCTTTGCTCTTGAAAGATGTCATCAGGTGGGTGTTTTGGTGTAATACACTGAAAACCAGAGCAGAAATGGCTAAATATTCACATGATATGCATGGTCCCTGCCCCAAAGCACCATGACTCAGCCTAAGGAGATCTGCAGCTTATTTTTTTGTACTGCCAGCAGATTGTGGAAGTACAGTATAAAAACCATCCTTATGGAGAGATCTTCGTATTTTAGGCTTAGTCTAAGTGTCTCAAGTAGCTGGGGTTTTTGCTTGGGCCTAATCCATGCGGTCTCATGGCTTTCCTCCTAGTCTGAAGACGAATGTGCTAGAAACTATACAGCAAAAAAATGTCCTGCAGCCCAGCCTGTCCTTGCCTGTCCTTGCCTTGCCTTATTTCCTTCTCATCCTGTTCTCTGTCCCATCCTCTCTCACTAACCCCTCGTCTGGCTGCATGTCTCTTCTTTCCTTTTCTCTCACTCTCCTGCTTCCTGCCTCTTTTCTTGCAATTCCTCCATCTCACTCCTGCAGCCCAACACTACTTTTTATTCTTCCTTCCCTTTCTCCTGCTCCCTTCGCTTTCTCCCTCAGTCCCATATCTTTCTTCCCGACTTGTCTGTTGGAGACTTTGGGCCAAATTGGCCCCACGTCTGGGCATGGTTTGACCAGTTTTCAGAGGCCTGGCTGGTGACAGCAGGGACAGCAGGCAGTGACAGGCCCGGGGCTGACAGGCTCCCCATCCCCTAGGGGGCGCCTGGCTGCCACACCCAGCTGACATAGAACCTTTGTCACAATGCCCGCTACCGTGGCGAGGATGCGGTGACTCTGCAGGTGACAGGGACACTGCAGGACTTGGTGTCAGCTCAGCAATTTCTCAGTTCCCCAAAGAAGCGGAATTCTGCAAATTGCTACTTTGCTCTTGAAAGATGTCATCAGGTGGGTGTTTTGGTGTAATACACTGAAAACAGAGCAGAAACTGTGAAATATTCCCATGATATGCATGGTCCCTGCCCCAAAGCACCATGACTCAGCTTAAGGAGATCTGCAGCTTCTTTTTTTGTACTGCCAGCAGATTGTGGAAGTACAGTATAAAAACCATCCTTATGGAGAGATCTTCGTGTTTTAGGCTTAGTCTAAGTGTCTCACGTAGCTGGGGTTTTTGGTTGGGCCTAATCCATACGGTCTCATGGCTTTCCTCCTAGTCTGAAGACGAATGTGCTAGAAACTATAAATCAAAAAAATGTCCTGGTGCCTAGCCTTGCCTTGCCTGTCCTTGCCTTGCCTTATTTCCTTCTCATCCTGTTCTCTGTCCCATCCTCTCTCACTAACCCCTCGTTTGGCTGCATGTCTCTTCTTTCCTTTTCTCTCACTCTCCTGCTCCCTTCTCTTTTCTTGCAATTCCTCCATCTCACTCCTGCAGCCCAACACTACTTTTTATTCACAGAATCACAGAATCGACTGGGTTGGAAAAGACCTCAGAGATCATCAAGTCCAACCCTTGGCCCGACTCTAGTCCATTTACTAGATCATGGCACTAAGTGCCATGTCCAATCTCAGTTTAAAAACCTCCAGGGACGGCGAGTCCACTGCCTCCCTGGGCAGGCCATTCAAATGCCTGACCACTCTCTCTGTAAAGAATTTCTTTCTAATATCGAGCCTAAATTTCCCCTGGTAGAGTTTAAGCCCATGCCCCCTTGTCCTGTTGCTAACTGCCTGGGAGAAGAGACTAATCCCCACCTGGCTATAACTTCCCTTCAGGTAGTTATAGAGAGTGATGAGGTCACCTCTAAGCCTCCTCTTCTCCAGACTAAACAACCCCAGCTCCCTCAGCCTCTCCTCATAGGTCTTATGTTCGAGTCCTTTCACCAGTCGTGTTGCTCTTCTCTGGACCCGCTCCAGCACTTCAATGTCTTTCCTGAACTGAGGGGCCCAGAACTGAACACAATACTCCAGGTGTGGCCTCACCAATGCAGAGTACAGGGGAAGGATCGCTGCCCTTGTCCTGCTGACTACGCTATTTTTGATACAGGACAGGATACTGTTGGCCTTCTTGGCCACCTGGGCACACTGTTGGCTCATGTTGAGCTTCCTGTCCATTAGTCCCCCCAGGTCCCTTTCTGTCTGACTGCTCTCCAGCCACTCAGTGCCCAGCCTGTAGCGCTGCAGGGGGTTGTTGTGACCAAAGTGCAGCACCCGGCACTTGGCCTTGTTGAATTTCATCCCATTGGAATCAGCCCATTTTTCCAGTCTAGCCCTCCTGCCTTCCAGCAGGTTGACACTCCCTCCCAACTTGGTGTCATCAGCAAATTTGCTGATGATGGTCTCAATCCCCTCATCTAAATCATCAATAAAGATGTTAAACAGGACTGGACCCAACACGGACCCCTGGGGAACACCACTAGTGACTGGCCGACAGCTGGATGCAGCCCCATTCACCAGCACTCTCTGGGCTCAGCCCTCCAGCCAGTTCTTAACCCAGCGTAGAGTACACTTGTCCAAGCCATGGGCTACCAGCTTTTGCAAGAGTATATTATGGGAGACAGTGTCAAAGGCCTTGCTGAAGTCCAGATAGACCACATCCACGGCTTTCCCCTCATCCACCAGGTGAGTCACCTGATCATAAAAGGAGATAAGGTTGGTCAGACAGGACCTGCCCCTCCTAAACCCATGCTGGCTGGGTCTGATCCCTTGTCCATCCTGAAGGTGCTGTGTGATTCCATTCAGGATGATCTGCTCCATAACCCTGCCAGGCACCGAGGTCAGGCTGACAGGCCTGTAGTTGCCAGGGTCAGCTCTGCAGCCCTTTTTGTGGACTGGGGTAACATTGGCCAATTTCCAATCATATGGGACCTCCCCAGTGAGCCAGGACTGTTGGAAGATGATGGAGAGCGGCTTGGCAAGTTCTTCTGCTAGCTCCCTCATCACCCTAGGATGGATCTCATCTGGTCCCATAGACTTGTGAGGATCCAGATGGCTCAGTAAATCACTAACTATTTCCTCCTGGAATACAAGGGGCCTATTTGGCTTCCTATCTCTGTCAACCACCTCCAGAGATGAGTTGTCCTGAGGGCCACCTGTCTTACTGGTAAAAACTGAGGCAAAGTAGGTATTAAGTACCTCAGCTTTTTCCTCATCTTTGTTAACTATATTTCCCTCAGAGTCCAACAGAGAATGGAGGTTTTCCCTGCCCCTCCTTTTGTTATTAACATATTTGAAGAAGGACTTTTTATTATCCCTGACACAATTGGCCAAATTAACTTCAAATTGCACTTTTGTTTCCCTGATTTTTTTTCTGCATGATCTAGCTATTTCCGTAAATTCATCATAAGTAGCCAGCCCTTTTTTCCACAGTCGGTAAAGTCTCTTTTTATTTCTGATTTCATTCAGAATCTCCCTGTTTAGCCAAGCCGGTTGTCTTCCCCGCCGGCCAGCCTTTCGGTACACTGGTATAGCCTGTTCCTGTGCACTCAAAACCACCTGCTTGAAGCATGTCCAACCCTCCTGGGCCCCCTTGTTTTTAAGCATTGTTTCCCAGGGTATGCTCTGAACTAGACTTCTGAATAGGCAAAAATCTGCCCTCCGGAAGTCCAGCGTAGAGGTTTTGTTAGTGGTTCTCCCTGCATCTCTGAGTATTGAAAATTCTATTATTTCATGGCCGCTATGCCCCAGGCGGCCTCCAACCACTACATCTCCCACCAGCCCTTCTCTATTTGTAAACAGTAGGTTCCTTCCCTTTCTCCTGCTCCCTTCGCTTTCTCCCTCTGTCCCATATCTTTCTTCCCGACTTGTCTCTTGGAGACTTTGGGCCAAATTGGCCCCAAGTCTCGGCATGGTTTGACAAGTTTTCAGAGGCCTGGCTGGTGACAGCAGGGACAGCAGGCAGTGACAGGCCCCGGGGCTGACAGGCTCCCCATCCCCTAGGGGGCGCCTGGCTGCCACACCCAGCTGACATAGAACCTTTGTCACAATGCCCGCTACCGTGTCGAGGATGCGGTGACTCTGCAGGTGACAGGGACACTGCAGGACTTGGTGTCAGCTCAGCAATTTCTTAGTTCCCCAAAGAAGCGGAATTCTCCAAATTGCTGCCTTTGCTCTTGAAAGATGTCATCAGGTGAGTGTTTGGGTGTAATACACTGAAAACCAGAGCAGAAATGGTGAAATATTCCCATGATATGCATGGTCCCTGCCCCAAAGCACCATGTCTCAGCCTAAGGAGATCTGCATCTTATTTTTTTGTACTGCCAGCAGATTGTGGAAGTACAGTATAAAAACCATCCTTATGGAGAGATCTTCATATTTTAGGCTTAGTCTAAGTGTCTCAAGTAGCTGGGGTTTTTGCTTGGGCCTAATCCATATGGTCTCATGGCTTTCCTCCTAGTCTGAAGACGAATGTGCTAGAAACTATTAAGCAAAAAAATGCCCTGGTGCCTAGCCTGCCCTTGCCTGTCGTTGCCTTGCCTTATTTCCTTCTCATCCTGTTCTCTGTCCCATCCTCTCTCACTAACCCCTCGTTTGCCTGCATGTCTCTTCTTTCCCTTTCTCTCACTCTCCTGCTTCCTGCCTCTTTTCTTGCAATTCCTCCATCTCATTCCTGCAGCCCAACACTACTTTTTATTCTTCCTTCCCTTTCTCCTGCTCCCTTCGCTTTCTCCCTCTGTCCCATATCTTTCTTCCCGACTTGTCTCTTGGAGACTTTGGGCCAAATTGGACCCAGGTCTGGGCATGGTTTAACAAGTTTTCAGAGGCCTGGCTGGTGACAGCAGGGACAGCAGGCAGTGAAAGGCCCGGGGCTGACAGGCTGCCCATCCCCCAAGGAGCGCCTGGCTGCAACATCCAGCTGACATAGAACCTTTGTCACAATGCCCGCTACCGTGGCGAGTATGCAGTGACTCTGCAGGTGACAGGGACACTGCAGGACTTGGTGTCATCTCAGCAATTTCTCAGTTCCCCAAAGAAGCGGAATTCTGCAAATTGCTGCCTTTGCTCTTGAAAGGATGTCATCAGGTGGGTGTTTTTGTGGCATACACTGACAACAGAGCAGAAACGGTGAAATATTCCCATGATATGCATGGTCCCTGCCCCAAAGCACCATGACTCAGCCTAAGGAGATCTGCAGCTTCTTTTTTTGTACTGCCAGCAGATTGTGGAAGTACAGTATAAAAACCATCCTTATGGAGAGATCTTCGTATTTTAGGCTTAGTCTAAGTGTCTCAAGTAGCTGGGGTTTTTGCTTGGGCCTAATTCATATGGTCTTTTGGCTTTCCTCGAAGTCTGAAGACGAATGTGCTGGAGACTATAAAGCAAAAAAATGTCCTGCAGCCTACCCTTGCCTTTCCTGTCCTTGCCTGTCCTTGCCTTGCCTTATTTCTTTCTCATCCTGTTTTCTGTCCCATCCTCTCTCACTAAGCCCTCGTCTGGCTGCATGTCTCTTCTTTCCTTTTCTCTCACTCTCCTGCTTCCTGCCTCTTTTCTTGCAATTCCTCCATCTCACTCCTGCAGCCCAACACTACTTTTTATTCTTCCTTCCCTTTCTCCTGCTCCCTTCGCTTTCTCCCCCTCTCCCATATCTTTCTTCCCGACTTGTCTGTTGGAGACATTGGGCCAAATTGGCCCCAAGTGTGGGCATGGTTTGACAAGTTTTCAGAGGCCTGGCTGGTGACAGCAGGGACAGCAGGCAGTGGCAGGCCCGGGGCTGACAGGCTCCCCATCCCCTAGGGGGTGCCTGGCTGCCACACCCAGCTGACATAGAACCTTTGTCACAATGCCCGCTACCGTGGCGAGGCTGCGGTGACTCTGCAGGTGACAGGGACACTGCAGGACTTGGTGTCAGCTCAGCAATTTCTCAGTTCCCCAAAGAAGCGGAATTCTGCATATTGCTGCCTTTGCTCTTGAAAGGATGTCATCAGGTGGGTGTTTTGGTGTAATACACTACCTGCCAAGAAGGATGCAGCCACCCAGGCTTCTGGCTGCACGGAGTGTCTGTGTCTGGCATTAAGTATCAGAGAATGGTATGGGAGGCACCTGTGTAAGATGTGACCAGGTCAATGACTTACTGTGCCTAGTGGTGGAGCTTAAGGAAGAGGTGGAGAGACTAAGGAGCATTAGGGAGAGTGAAGAAGAAATAGACTGGTGGGGTCAGGCTCTTTTGACTCCTAAGGGTGTGCAACAGGAGATGGCAAAGCCTTGTCCCTCCTGCCATAAGGCGGATACAACAGATCTAATTGATGGGGGGGAATGGAAACAGGTCCTTGATCGGAGAGGTAAAAGAACCCTCTCTCAAACCCCATCACCACCCTTGGTGCCCCTAACAAATAGATATGAGGCCCTGGACCCTGAAAATCAGGCAGAGGACAGCCGAGAAGATCCACCTGGAGAGCCCTCTGGATGGACCTCATCAACAAAAAGAATCATAACTGCAGCTGTAAGAGGAAAAAAAAAAAGAAGAGTGGTAGTAGTCGGCGACTCTCTTCTGAGGGGAACAGAGGGCCCTATATGTCGCCCAGACCCATCCCACAGGGAGGTCTGCTGCCTTCCTGGAGCTACGGTGAGGGACATTAATAGGAGACTTCTGGAGCTGATTCAGCCCTCAGACTACTATCCCCTGTTAATAGTCCAAGCTGGCAGTGAGGACATCAACAGAAGAAGTATCAAGACAATTAAAAAGGACTTTAAAGCACTGGGTCAGTCAGTTCATGGGACCGGAGCACAAGTGATATTTGCCTCAGTTCCTGTGCTAGCTGGGATGGATGATGAACTAAATAAAGAGAGGAGCAGAAAAGCCCATCTCATCAACAGGTGTCTTAAGGATGGTGTCACCATCAAAATTTTGGGTTTTTTGACCATGGGGCAAGCTCCGTGGTACCCAGTCTCCTCAAATCAGATGGGCTTCATCCTTCTAGGGAGAGCAAGAGGACTATAGCCCATAAGTTGGCAGGGCTGATCAGGAGGGCTTTAAACTAGGTTTGAAGGGGGAAGGGATTGAAACTGGGCTCTCCAAAGATCAGCCTAAGGATGGAAAGCCCGAATTAAGAGGGAAATCAGCAGCCCACTTGAAGTGCATGTACGCTAATGCACGCAGTATGGGCAACAAACAAGAGGAGCTGGAAGCCATCGTGCAGCAGGAAAGCTATGACATAGTTGCCATCACAGAAACATGGTGGGATGACTCTCATGACTGGAGTGCTGCTATGTGTGGCTATAAGCTCTTCAGAAAAGATAGGCAGGGTAGGAGAGGTGGAGGGGTGGCTTTATATGTTAGAGAGTCTCTTGACTCTGTTAAACTTGAGGTCGGCAGTGACAAGGTTGAGTGCCTGTGGACCAGAATCAGGGGGAAGTCCAACAAGGCTGACATCCTCGTGGGTGTCTGTTATAGACCGCCCAACCAGGACGATGAAGGAGATGAATTATTCTACAAGCAGCTGGCAGATGTCTCAAAATTGACGGCCCTTGTTCTTGTGGGTGACTTTAACCTGCCGGATATCTGCTGGGAGCTCAATACTGCACAGAAGAGGCAGTCTAGGAAGTTCCTAGAGTGTATAGAGGACAATTTCCTTCATCAGCTGGTAAATGAGCCCACCAGGGGCAAGACCCCGCTAGACCTACTGTTTACAAATAGAGAAGGGCTGGTGGGAGATGTAGTGGTTGGAGGCCGCCTGGGGCATAGCGACCATGAAATAATAGAATTTTCAATACTCAGAGATGCAGGGAGAACCACTAACAAAACCTCTACGCTGGACTTCCGGAGGGCAGATTTTTGCCTATTCAGAAGTCTAGTTCAGAGCATACCCTGGGAAACAATGCTTAAAAACAAGGGGGCCCAGGAGGGTTGGGCATGCTTCAAGCAGGTGGTTTTGAGTGCACAGGAACAGACTATACCAGTGTGCCGAAAGGCTGGCCGGCGGGGAAGACAACCGGCTTGGCTAAACAGGGAGATTCTGAATGAAATCAGAAATAAAAAGAGACTTTACCGACTGTGGAAAAAAGGGCTGGCTACTTATGATGAATTTACGGAAATAGCTAGATCATGCAGAAAAAAAGTCAGGGAAACAAAAGTGCAATTTGAAGTTAATTTGGCCAATTGTGTCAGGGATAATAAAAAGTCCTTCTTCAAATATGTTAATAACAAAAGGAGGGGCAAGGAAAACCTCCATTCTCTGTTGGACTCTGAGGGAAATATAGTTAACAAAGATGAGGAGAAAGCTGAGGTACTTAATACCTACTTTGCCTCAGTTTTTACCAGTAAGACAGGTGGCTCTCAGGACAACTCATCTCTGGAGATGGTTGGCAGAGATAGGAAGCCAAATAGGCCCCTTGTATTCCAGGAGGAAATAGTTGGTGATTTACTGAGCCATCTGGATCCTCACAAGTCTATGGGACCAGATGAGCTCCATCCTAGGGTGATGAGGGAGCTAGCAGAAGAACTTGCCAAGCCTCTCTCTATCATCTTCCAACAGTCCTGGCTCACTGGGGAGGTCCCATATGATTGGAAATTGGCCAATGTTACCCCAGTCCACAAAAAGGGCTGCAGAGCTGACCCTGGCAACTCCAGGCCTGTCAGCCTGACCTCGGTGCCTGGCAGGGTTATGGAGCAGATCATCCTGAATGGAATCACACAGCACCTTCAGGATGGACAAGGGATCAGACCCAGCCAGCATGGGTTTAGGAGGGGCAGGTCCTGTCTGACCAACCTGATCTCCTTTTATGATCAGGTGACCCAGCTGGTGGATGAGGGGAAAGCCGTGGATGGGGTCTATCTGGACTTCAGCAAGGCCTTTGACACTGTCTCCCATAATATACTCTTGCAAAAGCTGGTAGCCCATGGCTTGGACAAGTGTACTCTACGCTGGGTTAAGAACTGGCTGGAGGGCCGGGCCCAGAGAGTGCTGGTGAATGGGGCTGCATCCAGCTGGCTGCCAGTCACTAGTGGTGTTCCCCAGGGGTCAGTGTTGGGTCCAGTCCTGTTTAACATCTTTATTGACGATTTAAATGAGGGGATTGAGACCATCATCAGCAAATTTGCTGATGACACCAAGTTGGGAGGGAGTGTCGACCTGCTGGAAGGCAGGAGGGCTTTGCAGAGGGATCTGGATAGACTGGAAAAATGGGCTGATTCCAATGGGATGAAGTTCAATAAGGCCAAATGCCGGGTGCTGCACTTTGGTCACAACAACCCCCTGCAGCGCTACAGGCTGGGCGCAGAGTGGCTGGAGAGCAGTCAGACAGAAAGGGACCTGGGGGTACTAATTGACAGGAAGCTCAACATGAGCCAACAGTGTGCCCAGGTGGCCAAGAAGGCCAATGGTATCCTGTCCTGTATCAAAAACAGCGTGGTCAGCAGGACAAGGGAAGTGATCCTTCCCCTGTACTCTGCATTGGTGAGGCCACACCTGGAGTATTGTGTTCAGTTCTGGGCCCCTCAGTTCAGGAAAGACACTGAAGTGCTGGAGCGGGTCCAGAGAAGAGCAACACGACTGGTGAAGGGACTTGAACACAAGCCCTATGGGGAGAGGCTGAGGGAGCTGGGGTTGTTTAGTCTAGAGAAGAGGAGGCTTAGAGGTGACCTCATCACTCTCTAGAACTACCTGAAGGGAAGTTATAGCCAGGTGGGGATTGGTCTCTTCTCCCAGGCAGTTAGCAACAGGACAAGGGGGCATGGGCTTAAACTCTACCAGGGGAAATTTAGGCTGGATATTAGAAAGAAATTCTTTACAGAGAGAGTGGTCAGGCATTGGAATGGCCTGCCCAGGGAGGTAGCGGACTCGCCGTCCCTGGAGGTTTTTAAACTGAGATTGGACATGGCAGTTAGTGCCATGATCTAGTAAATGGACTAGAGTTGGGCCAAGGGTTGGACTCGATGATCTCTGAGGTCTTTTCCAACCCAGTCGATTCTGTGATTCTGTGATTCTGTGAATCCCCATGCTACAGAGTGTGTGTCACGAACCCCATTGGACACAGTGTGTGTGTCACAAACCCCATTGGACAGCATGTGTGTGTCGCAAACCCCATGGGACAGAGTACGTGTCACAAACCCAATTGGACAGCGTGTGTGTAATAAACCCCATTGGACAGCGTGTGTGTGTCACAATCCCCATTGGACAGCGTGTGTGTGTCACAAACCCCATGGGATAGAGTGTGTGTGTCACAAACCCCATTAGAAAGTATGCGTGTCACAAACCCCATTGGTCAGCGTGTGTGTGTCACAAGCCCATTGGACAGAGTGTGTGTGTCACAAAACCCACTGGGCAGCGTGTGTGTCACGAACCCCATTGGACAGAGTGTGTGTCACAAACCCCATTGGACAGTGTGTGTCTGTCAGAAACCCCATGTGATAGAGTATGCGTGTCACAAACCCCATTGGTCAGCGTGTGTGTGTCACGAACCCCATTGGACAGAGTGTGTGTCACAAACCCCATCGGACAATGTGTGTGTGTCAGAAACCCCATGTGATAGAGTGTGTGTGTCACAAACCCCATTAGAAAGTATGCGTGTCACAAACCCCATTGCACAGCGTGTGTGTGTCACAAACCCCATTAGACAGCGTGTGTTTCACAAACCCCTTTGGACAGTGTGTGTGTCACAAACCCCATGGGACAGAGTGTGTGTCACAAACACTATTGGTCAGCGTGTGTGTGTCACAATCCCCATTGGACAGAGTGTGTGTGTCACAAAACCCAATGGACAGTGTGTGTGTAATGAACCCCATTGGACAGCGTGTGTGTCACAAGCACCGTTGGACAGAGTGTTGTGTCACAATCCCCATTAGACAGCGTGTGTGTGAAAAACCCCATTGGACAGTGTGTGGTGTCACAAAAACCATTGCACAGCGTGTGTGTCACAAACCCCATTGGACAGTGTGCGTGTGTCACAAATCCCATTTGATAGAGTGTGTGTGTCACAAACCCTATTGGACAGTGTGTGTGTCACAAAACCCATTGGATAGCGTACGTGTCACAAACGCCATTGGACAGTGTGTGTGTCAAAAGCCCCATTGTACAGAGTGTATTTGTCACAAAGCCCACTGGACAGCGTGTGTGTCACGAACCCCATTGGACAGCGTGTGTGTCACAATCCCAATTGGACTGCGTGTGTGTGTCACAAGCACCGTTGGACAGAGTGTGGTGTCACAAACCCCATTGGAAAGTGGATGTGTCACAAACCCCATTGGATAGCGTGTGTGTCACAAGCCCTATTGGACAGTGTGTGTGTCACAAAACCCACTGGATAGCGTGTGTGTCACAAACCCCATTGGACAGCGTGTGTGTCACAAGCCCCATTGGACAGAGTGTATTTGTCACAAAGCCCATTGGACAGCGTGTGTGTCACAATCCCAATTGGACAGCGTGTGTGTCACAAACCCCATTGGATAGGGTGTGTGTGTCACAATACCCATTGGACAGTAGTGCGTATCACAAACCCCATTGGACATCGTGTGTGTCACAAACCCCTTTGGACAGTGTGTGTGTCACAAACCCCATTAGACAGCGTGTTTGTGTCACAATCCCAATTGGACAGAGTGTGGGTGTCACAAACCGCATGGGACAGAGTGTGTGTCACGAACCCCATTGGACAGCGTGTGTGTCACAAGCGCCATTGGAAACTGTATGTGTCACAAACCCCATTGGATAGCGTGTGTGTGTCAAAAACCCCACTAGAAAGTATGTGTGTCACAAACCCCATTGGACAGAGTGTGTGTGTCACAAACCCTATTGGACAGAGTGTGTGTTTCACAAACCCCACTGGACAGCGTGTGTGTCACAAACCCCATTGGACAGCGTGTGTGTGTCGAAAACCCCATGGGACAGAGTGTGTGTCGCAATCCCCATTGGACAGTGTGTGTGTCACATACCCCATGGGGCAGAGTGTGTGTCACAAACACTATTGGTCAGGGTGTGTGTGTCACAAGCCTATTGGACAAAGTGTGTGTGTTTCACAAAACCCACTGGACAGCGTGTGTGTCTCGAACCCCATTGGACAGCGTGTGTGTCACAAACCCCTTTGGAAAGTATGTGTCACAAACTGCATTGGATAGCGTGTGTTTGTCAAAAACCCCATTAGAAAGTATGTGTGTCACAAACCTCATTGGATAGCATGTGTGTGTCACAAACCCCATTTGACAGAGGGTGTGTCACAATCCCCATTGGACAGTGTGTGTGTGTCACAAACCCCATTAGACAGCGTGTGTGTCACAAACCCCTTTGGACAGTGTAGTGTGTCACAAACCCCATTGGACAGCGTGTGTGTGTAAAAATCCCCATTGGACAGAGTGTGTGTGTCACAAAACCCAATAGACAGCGTGTGTGTCACGAACCCCATTGGACAGCGTGTGTGTCACAAACCCGATTAGACAGTGTGTGTGTCACAAGCCTCATTGGACAGCGTGTGTGTCAAAATCCCCACTGGACAGCGTGTGTGTCACAAACCCCATTGGACAGCATGTGTGTCACAAACCCCATTTGAAAGTGTTTGTGTCACAAACCCAATTGGATAGCGTGTGTGTGTCAGGAACCCTCCTGGTCAGTGTGCGTGTCACAAACACCATTGAACAGCGTGTGTGTGTCAAAACCCGATTGGAAAGTGTGTGTCACAAACCCCATTGGATAGCCTGTGTGTGTCAAAAACCCCATTAGAAAGTATGTGTGTCACAAACCCCTTTGGATGGCATGTGTGTGTCACAAACCCTACTGGACAGTGTGTGTGTGTTGCAAACGCCAAGGGACAGAGTGTGTGTCACAAACCACATTGGACAGCGTGTGTGTGTTGCAAACCCCATGGGACAGAGTGTGTGTCACAAACCGCATTGGACATCGTGTGTGTAATAAACCCCATTGGACAGCGTGTGTGTCACAAGCCCCATTGGACAGAGTGTATTTGTCACAAAGGCCATTGGACAGCGTGTGTGTCACGAACCCCATTGGACAGCGTGTGTGTCACAAACCCCATTGGATAGCATGTGTGTGTCACAAACCCTATTGGACATTGTGTGTGACAAAATCCCCATTGGACAGCGTCTTTGTCACAAACTCAATGGGACAGAGTGTGTGTCACAAACACTATAGGACAGCATGTGCGTGTCACAAACCCAATGGACAGAGTGTGTCTGTCACAAAACACACTGGACAGCGTGTGTGTCACGAACCCCTTTGGACAGCGTGTGTGTCACAAGCACCATTGGACAGAGTGTGGTGTCACAAACCCTTTTGGATAGAGTGTGTGTGTCACAAACCCCATTAGAAAGTATGCGTGTCACAAACCCCATTGGATAGCGTGTGTGTGTCACAAACCCTATTGGACAGTGTGTGTGTCACAAAACCCACTGGATAGCGTGTGTGTCACAAACCCAATTGGACAGTGTATGTGTGTCACAAAGCCCATTGGACAGCGTGTGTGTGACACACAACCTATTGGACAGAGTGTGTGTTTCACAAACCCCATTGGATATCGTGTGTGTCACAAACCCCATTGGACAGTGTGTGTGTGTCACAAACCCCATTAGACAGCGTGTGTGTCACAAACCCGTCTGGACAGTGTGTGTGTCACAAACCCCATTAGAAAATATGCGTGTCACAACCCTCATTGGATAGCGTGTGTGTCACAAACCCCATTGGACAGTGTGTGTGTGTCACAAAACCAACTGGATAGCATGTGTGTCACAAACCCCATTGGACAGCGTGTGTGTCACAAGCCCCATTGTACAGAGTGTAATTGTCACAAAGCCCATTGGACAGCGTGTGTGTCACAAACCCCTTTGGACTGTGTTTGTGTCACAAAACCCATTGGACAGCGTGTGTGTGTCACAATCCCCATTGGACAGAGTGTGTGTGTCACAAACCCCATTGGATAGAGTGTGTGTGTCACAAACCCCATTAGAAAGTATCCTTGTCACAAACCCCTTTGGATAGCGTGTGTGTCACAAGCACCATCGGACAGAGTGTGGTGTCACAAACCCCATTGGAAAGTGTATGTGTCACAAACCCCATTGGATAGCGTGTGTGTGTAACAAACCCTATTGGACAGCGTGTGTGTCACAAAACACACTGGACAGCGTGTGTGTCACAAGCATCATTGGAGAGAGTGTATCTGTCACAAACCCCATTTGATAGAGTGTATGTGTGTCACAAACCCCATTAGAAAGTATGAGTGTCACAAACCCCATTGGACAAAGTGTGTGTGTCACAATCCCCATTAGACAGCGTGTGTGTCACAAACCCCATCGGACAGCGTGTGTGTGTCACAATACCCATTTGACAGTGTGTGTGTCACAAACCTGTTTCGAGAGAGTTTGTGTCACAAACCCCATTGGACAGCATGTGTGTCACAAACCCCACTGGGAAGAGTGTGCGTGACAAACCCCATTGGACAGCGTGTGTGTGACAAACCCCATTGGACAGTGTACGTGTCCCAAACCCCATTGGTCAGCAAGTGTGACACAAGCACCATTGGACAGAGTGTGTGTGTCACAAAACACATTGGACAGTGTGTGCGTCACAAACCCCATTGTACAGTGTGTCTGTCACAAACCCCTTTGGACAGAGTTCGTGTCACAAACCCCATTGGGCAGCGTGTGTGTCACAAACCCCATTGGGCAGAGTGTGTGTGTCACAAACCGCATTGTACAGAGTGTTTGTCAGAAGCTCTTTGGACAGAGTGTGTGTGTCACAAACCCCATTGTACAGTGTGTCTGTCACAAACCCCATTGGACAGAGTGTGTGTGATAAACCCCATTGGAGAGAGTGTGTGTCACAAACACCATTGGACAGCGTGTGTGACACAAGCCTATTTTACTGAGTGCGTGTATAACAAAACCCACTGGACTGCGTGTGTGTCACGAACCCCATTGGAGAGCGTGTGTGACACAAGCACCATTGGAAAGTGTATGTGTCACAAAAGCCATTGGATAGCATGTGTGTGTGTCACAAAGCCTATTGGAGAGTGTGTGTATCACAAAACCCACTGGACAGCAAGTGTGTCAGAAACCCCATTGGACAGCGTGTGTGTAACAAACCTCTTTGGACAGCGTGTGTGCTTCACAATACCCTTTCGACAGTGTGTGTGTCAGAAACCCCATTGGACAGAGTTTGTTTCACAAACCCCATTGGACAGCGTGTGTGTCACAAACACCATTGGACAGTGTGTGTGTCACAAACCCCGTTGGAAAGCGTGTGTGTGTCACAAACCTCCTTGTCAGTGTGTGTGTCACAATCCCAAGTGGACAGCGTGTGTGTCACAATACCCATTGGACAATGTGTGTGTCACAAACCCCATTGGATAGGGTGTGTGTCTCTCTTAGTCTCTCTTATGGAGAGATCTTCGTATTTTAGGCTTAGTCTAAGTGTCTCAAGTAGCTGGGGTTTTTGCTTGGGCCTAATCCATACGGTCTTATGGCTTTCCTCCTAGTCTGAAGACGAATGTGCTACAGACTATAAAGCAAAAAAATGTCCTGCAGCCTACCCTTGCCTTTCCTGTCCTTGCCTGTCCTTGCCTTGCCTTATTTCTTTCTCATCCTGTTCTCTGTTCCATCCTCTCTCACTAACCCCTCATCTGGCTGCATGTCTCTTCTTTCCTTTTCTCTCACTCTCCTGCTCCCTTCTCTTTTCTTGCAATTCCGCCATCTCACTCCTGCAGCCCAACACTACTTTTTATTCTTCCTTCCCTTTCTCCTGCTCCCTTCGCTTTCTCCCTCTGTCCCATATCTTTCTTCCCGACTTGTCTGTTGGAGACTTTGGGCCAAATTGGCTCCACGTCTGGGCATGGTTTGACAAGTTTTCAGAGGCCTGGCTGGTGACAGCAGGGACAGCAGGCAGTGACAGGCCCGGGGCTGACAGGCTCCCCATCCCCTAGGGGGTGCCTGGCTGCCACACCCAGCTGACATAGAACTTTTGTCACAATGCCCGCCTCCGTGGCGAGGATGCGGTTACTCTGCAGGTGACAGGGACACTGCAGGACTCTGTGTCATCTCAGCAATTTCTCACTTCCCCAAAGAAGCGGAATTCTGCAAATTGCTGCCTTTGCTCTTGAAAGGATGTCATCAGGTGGGTGTTTTGGTGGCATACACTGAAAACAGAGCAGAAACTTTTAAATATTCCGATGACATGCATGGTCCCTGCCCCAAAGCACCATGACTCAGCCTAAGGATATCTGCAGCTTCTTTTTTTGTACTGCCAGCAGATTGTGGAAGTACAGTATAAAAACCATCCTTATGGAGAGATCTTCGTATTTTAGGCTTAGTCTAAGTGTCTCAAGTAGCTGGGGTTTTTGCTTGGGCCTAATCCATATGGTCTTTTGGCTTTCCTCGAAGTCTGAAGACGAATGTGCTAGAGACTATAAAGCAAAAAAATGTCCTGCAGCCTACCCTTGCCTTTCCTGTCCTTGCCTGTCCTTGCCTTGCCTTATTTCTTTCTCATCCTGTTTTCTGTCCCATCCTCTCTCACTAACCCCTCGTCTGGCTGCATGTCTCTTCTTTCCTTTTCTCTCACTCTCCTGCTTCCTGCCTCTTTTCTTGCAATTCCTCCATCTCACTCCTGCAGCCCAACACTACTTTTTATTCTTCCTTCCCTTTCTCCTGCTCCCTTCGCTTTCTCCCTCTGTCCCATATCTTTCTTCCCGACTTGTCTCTTGGAGACTTTGGGCCAAATTGGCCCCAACTCTGGGCATGGTTTGACAAGTTTTCAGAGGCCTGGCTGGTGACAGCAGGGACAGCAGGCAGTGACAGGCCCGGGGCTGACAGGCTCCCCATCCCCTAGGGGGCGCCTGGCTGCCACACCCAGCTGACATAGAACCTTTGTCACAATGCCCGCTACCGTGGCGAGGCTGCGGTGACTCTGCAGGTGACAGGGACGCTGCAGGACTTGGTGTCAGCTCAGCAATTTCTCAGTTCCCCAAAGAAGCGGAATTCTGCAAATTGCTGCCTTTGCTCTTGAAAGGATGTCATCAGGTGGGTGTTTTGGTGTAATACACTACCTGCCAAGAAGGATGCAGCCACCCAGGCTTCTGGCTGCACGGAGTGTCTGTGTCTGGCATTAAGTATCAGAGAATGGTATGGGAGGCACCTGTGTAAGATGTGACCAGGTCAATGACTTACTGTGCCTAGTGGTGGAGCTTAAGGAAGAGGTGGAGAGACTAAGGAGCATTAGGGAGAGTGAAGAAGAAATAGACTGGTGGGGTCAGGCTCTTTTGACTCCTAAGGGTGTGCAACAGGAGATGGCAAAGCCTTGTCCCTCCTGCCATAAGGCGGATACAACAGATCTAATTGATGGGGGGGAATGGAAACAGGTCCTTGATCGGAGAGGTAAAAGAACCCTCTCTCAAACCCCATCACCACCCTTGGTGCCCCTAACAAATAGATATGAGGCCCTGGACCCTGAAAATCAGGCAGAGGACAGCCGAGAAGATCCACCTGGAGAGCCCTCTGGATGGACCTCATCAACAAAAAGAATCATAACTGCAGCTGTAAGAGGAAAAAAAAAAAGAAGAGTGGTAGTAGTCGGCGACTCTCTTCTGAGAGGAACAGAGGGCCCTATATGTCGCCCAGACCCATCCCACAGGGAGGTCTGCTGCCTTCCTGGAGCTAGGGTGAGGGACATTAATAGGAGACTTCCGGAGCTGATTCAGCCCTCAGACTACTATCCCCTGTTAATAGTCCAAGCTGGCAGTGAGGACATCAACAGAAGAAGTATCAAGACAATTAAAAAGGACTTTAAAGCACTGGGTCAGTCAGTTCATGGGACCGGAGCACAAGTGATATTTGCCTCAGTTCCTGTGCTAGCTGGGATGGATGATGAACTAAATAAAGAGAGGAGCAGAAAAGCCCATCTCATCAACAGGTGTCTTAAGGATGGTGTCACCGTCAAAATTTTGGGTTTTTTGACCATGGGGCAAGCTCCGTGGTACCCAGTCTCCTCAAATCAGATGGGCTTCATCCTTCTAGGGAGAGCAAGAGGACTATAGCCCATAAGTTGGCAGGGCTGATCAGGAGGGCTTTAAACTAGGTTTGAAGGGGGAAGGGATTGAAACTGGGCTCTCCAAAGATCAGCCTAAGGATGGAAAGCCCGAATTAAGAGGGAAATCAGCAGCCCACTTGAAGTGCATGTACACTAATGCACGCAGTATGGGCAACAAACAAGAGGAGCTGGAAGCCATCGTGCAGCAGGAAAGCTATGACATAGTTGCCATCACAGAAACATGGTGGGATGACTCTCATGACTGGAGTGCTGCTATGTGTGGCTATAAGCTCTTCAGAAAAGATAGGCAGGGTAGGAGAGGTGGAGGGGTGGCTTTATATGTTAGAGAGTCACTCGACTCTGTTAAACTTGAGGTCAGCAGTGACAAGGTTGAGTGCCTGTGGACCAGAATCAGGGGGAAGTCCAACAAGGCTGACATCCTCGTGGGTGTCTGTTATAGACCGCCCAACCAGGACGATGAAGGAGATGAATTATTCTACAAGCAGCTGGCAGATGTCTCAAAATCGACGGCCCTTGTTCTTGTGGGTGACTTTAACCTGCCGGATATCTGCTGGGAGCTCAATACTGCACAGAAGAGGCAGTCTAGGAAGTTCCTAGAGTGTATAGAGGACAATTTCCTTCATCAGCTGGTAAATGAGCCCACCAGGGGCAAGACCCCGCTAGACCTACTGTTTACAAATAGAGAAGGGCTGGTGGGAGATGTAGTGGTTGGAGGCCGCCTGGGGCATAGCGACCATGAAATAATAGAATTTTCAATACTCAGAGATGCAGGGAGAACCACTAACAAAACCTCTACGCTGGACTTCCGGAGGGCAGATTTTTGCCTATTCAGAAGTCTAGTTCAGAGCATACCCTGGGAAACAATGCTTAAAAACAAGGGGGCCCAGGAGGGTTGGGCATGCTTCAAGCAGGTGGTTTTGAGTGCACAGGAACAGGCTATACCAGTGTGCCGAAAGGCTGGCCGGCGGGGAAGACAACCGGCTTGGCTAAACAGGGAGATTCTGAATGAAATCAGAAATAAAAAGAGACTTTACCGACTGTGGAAAAAAGGGCTGGCTACTTATGATGAATTTACGGAAATAGCTAGATCATGCAGAAAAAAAGTCAGGGAAACAAAAGTGCAATTTGAAGTTAATTTGGCCAATTGTGTCAGGGATAATAAAAAGTCCTTCTTCAAATATGTTAATAACAAAAGGAGGGGCAAGGAAAACCTCCATTCTCTGTTGGACTCTGAGGGAAATATAGTTAACAAAGATGAGGAGAAAGCTGAGGTACTTAATACCTACTTTGCCTCAGTTTTTACCAGTAAGACAGGTGGCTCTCAGGACAACTCATCTCTGGAGATGGTTGGCAGAGATAGGAAGCCAAATAGGCCCCTTGTATTCCAGGAGGAAATAGTTGGTGATTTACTGAGCCATCTGGATCCTCACAAGTCTATGGGACCAGATGAGATCCATCCTAGGGTGATGAGGGAGCTAGCAGAAGAACTTGCCAAGCCGCTCTCTATCATCTTCCAACAGTCCTGGCTCACTGGGGAGGTCCCATATGATTGGAAATTGGCCAGTGTTACCCCAGTCCACAAAAAGGGCTGCAGAGCTGACCCTGGCAACTCCAGGCCTGTCAGCCTGACCTCGGTGCCTGGCAGGGTTATGGAGCAGATCATCCTGAATGGAATCACACAGCACCTTCAGGATGGACAAGGGATCAGACCCAGCCAGCATGGGTTTAGGAGGGGCAGGTCCTGTCTGACCAACCTGATCTCCTTTTATGATCAGGTGACCCAGCTGGTGGATGAGGGGAAAGCCGTGGATGGGGTCTATCTGGACTTCAGCAAGGCCTTTGACACTGTCTCCCATAATATACTCTTGCAAAAGCTGGTAGCCCATGGCTTGGACAAGTGTACTCTACGCTGGGTTAAGAACTGGCTGGAGGGCCGGGCCCAGAGAGTGCTGGTGAATGGGGCTGCATCCAGCTGTCGGCCAGTCACTAGTGGTGTTCCCCAGGGGTCAGTGTTGGGTCCAGTCCTGTTTAACATCTTTATTGACGATTTAGATGAAGGGATTGAGACCATCATCAGCAAATTTGCTGATGACACCAAGTTGGGAGGGAGTGTCGACCTGCTGGAAGGCAGGAGGGCTCTGCAGAGGGATCTGGATAGACTGGAAAAATGGGCTGATTCCAATGGGATGAAGTTCAATAAGGCCAAATGCCGGGTGCTGCACTTTGGTCACAACAACCCCCTGCAGCGCTACAGGCTGGGCGCAGAGTGGCTGGAGAGCAGTCAGACAGAAAGGGACCTGGGGGTACTAATTGACAGGAAGCTCAACATGAGCCAACAGTGTGCCCAGGTGGCCAAGAAGGCCAACGGTATCCTGTCCTGTATCAAAAACAGCGTGGTCAGCAGGACAAGGGAAGTGATCCTTCCCCTGTACTCTGCATTGGTGAGGCCACACCTGGGGTACTGTGTTCAGTTCTGGGCCCCTCAGTTCAGGAAAGACATTGAAGTGCTGGAGCGAGTCCAGAGAAGAGCAACACAACTGGTGAAGGGACTTGAACATAAGACCTATGAGGAGAGGCTGAGGGAGCTGGGGTTGTTTAGTCTAGAGAAGAGGAGGCGTAGAGGTGACCTCATCACTCTCTATAACTACCTGAAGGGAAGTTATAGCCAGGCGGGGATTGGTCTCTTCTCCCAGGCTGTTAGCAAGAGGACAAGGGGGCATGGGCGTAAACTCTACCAGGGGAAATTTAGGCTGGATATTAGAAAGAAATTCTTTACAGAGAGAGTGGTCAGGCATTGGAATGGCCTGCCCAGGGAGGTAGTGGACTCGCCGTCCCTGGAGGTTTTTAAACTGAGATTGGACATGGCACTAAGTGCCATGATCTAGTAAATGGACTAGAGTTGGGCCAAGGGTTGGACTCGATGATCTCTGAGGTCTTTTCCAACCCAGTCGATTCTGTGATTCTGTGATTCTGTGAATCCCCATGTTACAGAGTGTGTGTCACGAACCCCATTGGACAGCGTGTGTGTGTCACAAACCCCATTGGACAGCGTGTGTGTGTCGCAAACCCCATGGGACAGAGTACGTGTCACAAACCCAATTGGACAGTGTGTGTGTAATAAACCCCATTGGACAGCGTGTGTGTGTCACAATCCCCATTGGACAGCGTGTGTGTCACAAACCCCATGTGATAGAGTGCGTGTGTCACAAACCACATTAGAAACTATGCGTGTCACAAACCCCATTGGTCAGCGTGTGTGTGTCACAAGCCCATTGGACAGAGTGTGTGTGTCACAAAACCCACTGGGCAGCGTGTGTGTCACGAACCCCATTGGACAGAGTGTGTGTCACAAACCCCATTGGACAGCGTGTGTGTGTCACAAACCCCATTAGACAGCGTGTGTTTCACAAACCCCTTTGGACAGTGTGTGTGTCACAATCCCCATTGGACAGAGTGTGTGTGTCACAAAACCCACTGGACAGCGTGTGTGTAATGAACCCCATTGGACAGCGTGTGTGTCACAAGCACCGTTGGACAGAGTGTTGTGTCACAATCCCCATTAGACAGCGTGTGTGTCAAAAACCCCATTGGACAGTGCGTGGTGTCACAAAAACCATTGGACAGCGTGTGTGTCACAAACTCCATTGGACAGTGTGCATGTGTCACAAACCCCATTTGATAGAGTGTGTGTGTCACAAACCCTATTGAACAGTGTGTGTGTCACAAAACCCATTGGATAGCGTGTGTGTCACAAACGCCATTGGACAGTGTGTGTGTCACAAGCCCCATTGTACAGAGTGTATTTGTCACAAAGCCCACTGGACAGCGTGTGTGTCACAATCCCAATTGGAAAGCGTGTGTGTCACAAACCCCATTGGATAGGGTGTGCGTGTCACAAACCCCATTGGACATCGTGTGTGTCACAAACCCCTTTGGACAGTGTGTGTGTCACAAACCCCATTAGACAGCGTGTTTGTGTCACAATCCCGATTGGACAGAGTGTGTGTGTCACAAACCGCGTGGGACAGAGTGTGTGTCACGAACCCCATTGGACAGCGTGTGTGTCACAAGCGCCAGTGGAAACTGTATGTGTCACAAACCCCATTGGATAGCGTGTGTGTGTCAAAAACCCCACTAAAAAGTATGTGTGTCACAAACCCCATTGGATAGCGTGTGTGTGTCACAAACCCTATTGGACAGAGTGTGTATTTCACAAACCCCATTGGACAGCGTGTGTGTCACAAACCCCATTGGACAGCGTGTGTGTGTCGAAAACCCCATGGGACAGAGTGTGTGTCACAAACCCCATTGGACAGCGTGTGTGTAGAAACCCAATTGGACAGCGTGTGTGTGTCGCAATCCCCATTGGACAGTGTGTATGTTACATACCCCATGGGGCAGAGTGTGTGTCACAAACACTATTGGTCAGGGTGTGTGTGTCACAACCCTATTGGACAGAGTGTGTGTGTTTCACAAAACCCACTGGACAGCGTGTGTGTCTCGAACCCCATTGGACAGCGTGTGTGTCACAAACCCCATTGGAAAGTATGTGTCACAAACCGCATTGGATAGCGTGTGTGTGTCAAAAACCCCATTAGAAAGTATGTGTGTCACAAACCTCATTGGATAGCGCATGTGTGTCACAAACCCCATTTGACAGAGTGTGTGTCACAATCCCCATTGGACAGTGTGTGGGTGTCACAAACCCCATTAGACAGCGTGTGTGTCACAAACCCCTTTGGACAGTGTAGTGTGTCACAAAACCCATTGGACAGCGTGTGTGTGTAAAAATCCCCATTGGACAGTGTGTGTGTCACAAACCCCATTGGACAGTGTGTGTGTGTCACAAAACCAACTGGATAGCATGTGTGTCACAAACCCCATTGGACAGCGTGTTTGTCACAAGCCCCATTGTACAGAGTGTAATTGTCACAAAGCACATTGGACAGCTTGTGTGTCACAAACCCCTTTGGACAGCGTGTGTGTCACAATCCCCATTGGACAGAGTGTGTGTGTCACAAACCCCATTGGATAGAGTGTGTGTGTCACAAAACCAACTGGATAGCATGTGTGTCACAAACCCCATTGGACAGCGTGTTTGTCACAAGCCCCATTGTACAGAGTGTAATTGTCACAAAGCACATTGGACAGCTTGTGTGTCACAAACCCCATTGGACAGCGTGTTTGTCACAAGCCCCATTGTACAGAGTGTAATTGTCACAAAGCACATTGGACAGCTTGTGTGTCACAAACCCCTTTGGACAGCGTGTGTGTCACAATCCCCATTGGACAGAGTGCGGTGTCACAAACCCCACTGGAAAGTGTATGTGTCACAAACCCCATTGGATAGCGTGTGTGTGTAACAAACCCTATTGGACAGCGTGTGTGTCACAAAACCCACCTGACAGCGTGTGTGTCACAAGCCCCATTGCAGAGAGTGTATCTGTCACAAACCCCATTTGATAGAGTGTATCTGTGTCACAAACCCCATTAGAAAGTATGAGTGTCACAAACCCCATTGGACAGAGTGTGTGTGTCACAATCCCCATTAGACAGCGTGTGTGTCACAAACCCCATCGGTCAGCGTGTGTGTGTCACAATACCCATTTGACAGTGTGTGTGTCACAAATCCGTTTCGAGAGAGTTTGTGTCACAAACCCCATTGGACAGTGTGTGTGTCACAAACCCCACTGGGCAGAGTGTGTGTAACAAACCCCATTGGACAGCGTGTGTGTGACAAACCCCATTGGACAGCGTATGTGTCCCAAATCCCATTGGTCAGCAAGTGTGACACAAGCACCATTGGACAGAGTGTGTGTGTCACAAAACACATTAGACAGTGTGTGTGTCACAAACCCCATTGGACAGCGTGTGTGTGTCACAAACCCTATTGGACAGTGTGTAGGTCACAATCCCCATTGGACAGTGTCTGTGTCACAAACCCCATTGGACATCGTGTGTATCACAAACACTATTTTACAGCGTGTGTGTGTCACAATCCCCACTAGACAGTATGTGTGTCACAAAAACCATTGGATAGCGTATGTGTCACAAAATCCTTTTGAAAGTATGTGTGTCACAAACCCTATTGGATAGCGTGTCTGTGTCACAAAACCTATTGGACAGTGTGTGTGTCACAAACCCCATTGGACAGTGTGTGTGTCACAAACCCCATTGGACAGCGTGGGTGTGTCACGAACCCCATTAGAAAGTGTGCATTTCACAAATCCCATTGCATAGGATGTGTGTGTCACAAACTTTGCTGGACAGAGTGTGTTTCACAATCTGCATTGGATAGCGTGAGTGTCACAATCCCCCCAGGACAACGTGTGTGACACAAGCACCATTGGACAGCGTGTGTGTAGTCACAATCCCCTTTGGACAGTGTGTGTGTCACAAAACCCATTGGATAGCGTGTGTGTCACAAACCCCATTAGAAAGTGTGTGTGTCACAAACCCCATTGGACAGCGTGTGTGACACAAACCCCATTGGACAGCGTGTGTGTGTCACAAACCCAATTGGATAGCGTGTGTGTGTCAAAAACCACATTAGAAAGTATGTGTTTCACAAACCCCATTGGAATGCATGCGTGTGTCACAAACCCTATTGGACAGTGTGTATGTCACAATCCCCATTGGACAGCGAGTGGGTCGCAAGCCCCTTTGGGCAGCGTGTGTGTCACAAACGCTATTGGACAGTGTGTGTTTCTCAAAACCCTTTGGTCAGCGTGTGTGTGTCACAATCTTCTTTGGACAGTGTGTGTGTGTCACAAACCCCTTTGGACAGTGTGTGTGTCACAAACGCCATTGGACAGCATGTGTGTGTCACGAACCCCACTGGACAGAGTGTGTGTCAAAAGCACCATTGGACAGAGTGTGTGTCACAAACTCCATTGGAAAGTGTATGTGTCACAAACCCCATTGGATAGCGTGTGTGTGTCACAAACCCTATTGGACAGTGTGTGTGTCACAAAACCCACTGCACAGCGTGTGTGTCACAAACCCCATTGGACAGCGTATGTGTCACAAGCCCCATTGGACAGCGTGTGTGTCACAAACACCATTGGACAGCGTGTGTGTGTAACAATACCCATTGGACAGTGTGTGTGTCACAAACCCCATTGGACAGCTTGTGTGTCACAAACCCTCGCAGACACTGTATCTGTCACAAACCCCATTGGACAGTGTGCGTGTCACAAACCCCTCTGGACAGCGTGTGTGTCACAGTCCCCATTGGAAAGCGTGTGTATCACAATCCCCATCGGACAGTGTGTGTGTCAGAAACCCCATTGGACAGAGTGTGTGTTTCACAAACCCCATTAGACACTGTGTGTGTCACAAACCCTTTTGGACAGTGTGTGTATCACAAACCCCACTGGACAGTGTGCGTGTCACTTAACCCATTGGTCAACGTGTGTGTCACAAACCCCTTTGGACAGTGTGTGTGTCACAAAGCCCATTGGACAGCGTGTGTGTCACAATCCCAATTGTACAGTGTGTATGTGTCACAAATGCCATTGGACAACGTTTGTGTCACAAACCCCTTTGGACATCGTGTTTGTCACAAACCCCTTTGGACAGTGTGCGTGTCACAAACCCCATTGGACATCGTGTTTGTCACAAACCCTTTTGGACATCGTGTGTGTCACAATCCCCATTGTACAGTGTTTGTGTGTCACAAACCCCACTGGACAGTGTGCGTGTCACACAACCCATTGGGCATCGTGTGTGTCACAAACCACACTGGACAGCGTGTGTGTCACGAGCGCCATTGGACAGCTTGTGTGTCACAAGACACATTGGACAGAGTGTGTGTGTCACAAACCCCATTGGACAGCATGTGTGTTTCAAACCCCATTGGACAGAGTGTATGTTTCACAAACCCCATTGGACAGCGTTTGTGTCACAATCCCTATTGGACAGCGTATGTGTCAGAAACCCCATTGCACAGAGTGTGCGTTTCACAAACGCCATTGGAAAGTGTGTGTGTCACAAACCCCATTGGATAGCGTGTGTGTGTCACAAACTCTATTGGTCAGTGTGTGTGTCACAACCCCCATTGGACAGCGTGTGTGTGTAACAATAATCATTGGACTGTGTGTGTGTCACAAACCCCATTGGACAGCGTGTGTGTGTAACAATACCAATTGCACAGTGCGTGTGTCAGAAACCCCATGGGACAGAGTTTGTGTCACAAACCCTCCTGGTCAGTATTTGTGTCACAAACCCCATTGGACAGCGTGTAGTTTCAGAAACCCCATTGGACTGTGTGTGTTACAAATCCAATTGAACAGCGTGTCTGTGTCACAATCCCCATTGGACAGTGTGTGTGTCACAATTCCCATTGGAAAGTGTGTGTGTCACAAACACCATTGGACAGCGTGTGTGTCACAAACCCCATTGGACAGAGTTTGTGTCACCAACCACCGTGGACACTGTGTGTGTCACAGACCACATTGGAGAGTGTGTGTGTCACAAACTCCACTGGACAGCGTGTGTGTCACAAACATCAATGGAAATTGTGCGTGTCAGAAACCCCATTGGACATCGTGTGTGTCACAAACCCCTTTGGACAGTGTGTGTGTCACAAACCCCATTGGACAGCGTGTGTGTCACAATCCCCACTGGACAGGTGTGTGTCACAAACGCCATTGGACAGTGTGTGTGTGTCACAATACCCATTGGACAGTGTGTGTGTGACAAACCCCATTGGACAGAGTTTGTGTCACCAACCCCCGTGGAAAGTGTGCTTGTCAGAAACCCCATTGGACATCATGTGTGTCACAAACCCCTTTGGACAGTGTGTCTGTCACAAACACCCATGGACAGTGTGCGTGTCACAAACCCCATTCGACATAGTGTGTATCACAAGCCCCATTGGACAGAGTGTATGTGTCACAAACCCCATTGGACAGCGTGTCTGTCACAATCCCCATTGGACAGTGTCTGTGTCACAAACCCCATGGGACAGAGTGTGTGTCACGAACCCCATTGGAAAGTGTATGTGTGACAAAACCCATTGGATAGCCTGTGTGTGGCACAAACCCTCCTGGTCAGTGTGTGTGTCACAAAACCCATTGGACAGCATGCGTGTCACAAACACTATTGGACAGTCTGTGTGTAACAAACCCAATTGGTCAGCGTGTGTGTCACAAACCCCAATGGAAAGAGTGTGTGTCACAAACACCATTGGACAGCGCGTGTGTGTCTCAAACCCCAATGGAAAGAGTGTATGTCACAAACACCATTGGACAGAGTGTGTGTGTCACAATCCCCATTGGACAGTGTGTGTGTCACAAAACCCATTGGATAGCGTGTGTCACAAACCTCTTTTGAAAGAGTGTGTGTCACAAATCCCATTGGATAACGTGTGTGATGTCACAAAACCTATTGGACAGCATGTGTGTGTCACAATCCCCATTGGACAATGTGTGTGTCACAAACCCCATCGGACTAACTGTGTGTCACGAACGCCATTGGACAGCGTGTGTGTCACAAGCGCCATTGGACAGAGTGTGTGTGTCACTAACCCCATTGGAAAGTGTATGTGTCACAAACCCGATTGGATAGTGTGTGTGTGTCAAAAATCCCATTAGAAAGTATGTCTGTCACAAACCCCATTGGATAGCATGTGTGTCACAAACACCGTTGGACAGCTTGTGTCTGTCACAATCCCCATTGGACAATGTGTGTGTGTGTCAGAATCCCCATTGGACAATGTGTGTGTGTGTCACGAACGCCATTGGACAGCGTGTGTGTCAAAACCCCATTGGACTCTGTGTGTGTGAGAAAACCCACGGGACAGCGTGTGTGTCACAAACACACCCATGGACAGTGTGAGTGTTTCAAGCCCCATTGGACAGCGTGTCTGTGTCACAATCCCCATTGGACAGTGTGTGTGTCACAAACACCATTGGACAGCGTGAGTGTCACGAACTGCATTGGACAGCGTGTGTGTCACAAGCACCATTGGACAGATTTTGTGTCACCAACCACCGTGGACACTGTGTGTGTCACAAACCCCTTTGGACAGTGTGTGTGTCACAAACTCCACTTTATAGTGTGTGTGTCACAAGCCCCATTTGACAGCGTGTGTGATGTCACAAACAGTATTAGACACTGTGTGTGTCACAAACCCCTTGGGACAGCGTGTGTGTGTCACAAACCCCATTAGAAATTGTGCGTGTCACAAACCCCCTTGGAAAGTGTGTGTATCACAAAACCCATTGGATAGCGTGTGTGTCAGAAACCCCATTAGAAAGAGTGTGTGTCTCAAACCCCATTTGATAGCGTGTGTGTGTCAGAAAGCCTATTGGACAGTGTGTAGGTCACAATCCCCATTGGACAGCGTCTGTGTCACAAACCCCATTGGACAGCTTGTGAGTCACAAACACCATTGGACAGCGTGTGTGTACCACAATCCTCATTGGACAGTGTGTGTGACAGAAAACCCATTGGACAGTGTGTTTGTGTCACAAAACCCATTGGACAGTGTGTGTGTCACAAACCACAGTGGACAGCATGTTTGTCAAAAACCCATTGGACAGCGTGTGTGTCACAAACACCCATGGACAGTATGCGTGTCACAAACCCCATTGGAAAGTGCATGTGTCACAAACCCCACTGCACAGTGTGTGTGTTACAAACACCCATGGACAGTGTGCGTGTCACAAACCCCATTGTACATCGTGTGTGTCACAAACCCCATTGGACAGTGTGCGTGTCACAAACCCCATTGGACATCGTGTGTGTCACAAATCTCTTCGGACAATGTGTGTAGTCACAAACCACATTGGATAGCGTGTGTGTGTCAAAAACCCCATATAGAAAGTATGTGTGTCACAAACCCCATTGTATAGCGTGTGTGTGTCACAATCCCTATTGGACAGTGTATGTGTCACAAACATCATTGGACAGCGTGTGTGTCACAAGCCCATTGGACAGAGTGTGTATGTTACAAAACACACTATACAGCATGTGTGTCAGTAACCCCATAGGACAGCGTGTGTTTCACAAACCCCATTGGACAGAGAGTGTGTGTCACAAACCCCATGGGAAAGTGTATCTTTCACAAACCTCATTGGATAGCGTGTGTCTCTCACAAACCCTTTAGGACAGTGTTTGTCACAAAACCCACTGGACAGCGTCTGTGTCACAAGCCCCATTGCACAGTGTGTGTGTCACAAACTCCACTGGACAGCGTGTGTGTCACAAACACCCATGGACAATGTCCGTGTCACAAACTCCATTGGACATCGTGTGTGTCACAAACCCCATTGGACAGTGTGTGTGTCACAAACCCCATTGGAAAACCTGTGTGTGTCACAAACCCCATTGGATAGTATGTGTCACAAACCCTATTGGACAGCGTGTGTGTCACAAACACCATTGGAAAACCTGTGTGTGTCACAAACCCCATTGGATAGTATGTGTCACAAACCCTATTGGACAGCGTGTGTGTCACAAACACCATTGGACAGTGTGTGTGTCACAATCCCCATTGGACAGTGTCTGTGTCACAAACCCCATTGGACAGCGTGTGTGTCACAAGCACCATTGGACAGAGAGTGTGTTTCACAAACCCCATTGAACAGTGTGTGTGTGTCACAAACCCCATTGCAAAGTGTATGGGTCACAAACCCCATTGGACATGTGTGTGTGTCACAAAGCCTATTGGAGAGTGTGTGTGTACAAAACCCGCTGGAGAGCAAGTGTGTCAGAAACCCCATTGGACAGCGTGTGTGTAACAAACCTCTTTGGACAGCGTGTGTGCTTCACAATACCCTTTCGACAGTGTGTGTGTCAGAAACCCCATTGGACAGAGTTTGTTTCACAAACACCATTGGACAGCGTGTGTGTCACAAACACCATTGGACTGTGCGTGTGTCACAAACCCCACTGGACAGCGTGTGTGTGTCACAAACCTCCTGGTCAGTGTGTGTCACAATCCCAAGTGGACAGTGTGTGTGTCACAATACCCATTGGACAGTGTGTGTGTCACAAACCCGTTTGGAGAGAGTTTGTGTCACAAACCCCATTGTACAGCGTGTTTGTAACAAGCCCTTTGGGCAGAGTGTGTGTGTCACAAACCCCATTGTACAGCGTGTTGGTCACAATCCCCATTTTACAGCATGTGTGTCACAATCCCCTTTGGACATTGTGTGTCACAAACCCCATTGCACAGCGTGTGTGTGTCACAATCCGCATTGGACACTGTGTGTGTCACAAACCCCATGGGACTAAGAGTGTGTCACGAACGCCATTTTACAGTGTGTGTGTCACAAACATCCATGGACAGTGTGTGTGTCACAATCCCAAGTGGACAGCGTGTGTGTCAAAACCCCATTGGACAGTGCGTGTGTGACAAAACCCACTGGACAGCGTGTGTGTCACAAACACCCATGGACACTGTGATTGTCACAAACACCTTTGGACAGCGTGTGTGTCACAAACCCCATTGGACAGAGTTTGTGTCACAAACCCCATTGTACAGTGTGTGTTTTACAAACACCCATGTACCGCGTGCGTGTAACAAACCCCATTGGACATAGTGTGTGTCACAAACCCCATTGGACAGCGTGTGTGTGTCACAATCCCCATTGGACAGTGTGTGTGTCACAAAAACCATTGGACAGCGTGTGTGTCACAAACACCCATGGACAGTGTAAGTGTCACAAACCCCATTGGATAGCGTGTGTGTCACAGACACCTTTGGACAGAGTGTGTGTCACAAACCCCATTGGACTGCGTGTGTGTGTCACAATCCCCATTGGACAGCGTGTGTGTCATAACCCAATTGGACAGTGTGTGTGCCACAAAACCCACTGGACAGCGTGTGTGTCACAAACACCCATGGACAGTGTAAGTGTCACAATCCCCATCGGATTGCGTGTGTGTCACAAACCCCAATGGACAGTGTATTTGTCACAAATCCCATTGTATAACATGTGTGTTCACAATCCCATTGGACAGATTGTTTTTCACAAGACCCATTGAACAGAGTGTGTGTTTCACAAAGCCCATTGGACAGCTTGTGTGTCACAACCCCATTGGACAGCGTGTGTGTCACAAACCCCATTGGACAGCGTGTGTGTGTAACAATACCCATTGTACAGTGTGTGTGTCACAATCCCCATTGGATAGAGTGTGTGTCACAAACCCCACTGGACAGCGTGTGTGTCACAAACACCCATGGACAGTGTGTGTGTCACAAATCCCATTGGACAGCGTGTGTGTGTCATAATCCCCATTGGACAGTGTGTGTGTCACAAACCCCATGGGACAGAGTGTGTGTCACGATTCCCATTGGACAGCGTGTCTGTAACAAGCACCGTTGGACAGAGTGTGAGTGTCACAAACCCCACTGGATAGTGTGTGTGTCACAAACCCCATTAGAAAGTGTGTGTGTCACAAACCCCATTGGATAGCGTGTGTGTGTCACAAACCCTATTGTACAGTGTGTGTGTCACAAACCCCATTGAAAAGTATGTGTGTCACGAACCCCATTGAACAGCGTGTGTGTCACAAGACCCATTGGACAGATTGTGTGTCATAAACCCCATTGGACAGCGTGTGTGTCAATACCCAATTGGACAGTGTGTGTGTCACAAAAGCCACTGGGCAGTGTGTGTGTGTCACAATCCCCATTGGACAGTGTGTGTGTCACAAACACTATTGGACAGCGTGTGTGTGTCACAAAACCATTTTACAGGGTGCGTGTGTCACAAGCCCCATTGGACAGATTGTATGTGTCACAAACCCCATTGGACAATGTGTGTGTCACAATCCCCATTGCACAGAGTGTGTGTTTCACAAACCCCATTGGACAGAGTGTGTGTCAAAACCCAATTGGTCAGTGCGTGTGTCACAAAACCCACTGGACAGGGTGTGTGTCACAAACCCCCCTAGTCAGTATGTGTGTCACAATCCCCAGTGGACAGCGTGTGTGTCAAAACCCCATTGGACAGTGTGTGTGTCACAAAACCCACTGGATAGCGTGTGTGTTCCAAACAACCATGGACAGTGTGAGTGTCAAAAACCCTATTGGATAGCGTGTGTGTCACACACCCCTTTGACCATCTGTGTTTCACAAACCTCTTTGGACAGCGTGTGTGTGTCACAATCCCCATTGGACAGTGTGTGTGTCACAAAAAGCATTGGACAGCGTGTGTGTCACAAGCACCACTGGACAGAGTGTGAGTGTCATAAACCCCATTGGATAGTGTGTGTGTCACAAACCCAATTGGATAGCGCGTGTGTGTCACAAACCCCATTAGAAAGTGTGCGTGTCACAAACCCCTTTGGAAAGTGTGTGTGTCACAATCCCCATTTGATAGCGTGTGTGTGTCGCAAACCCCATTAGATAGTGTGCGTGTCACAAACCCCATTTGATAGATTGTGTGTGTCAAAAACCCCATTGGACAGTGTGTGTGTCACAAACCCAATTGGATAGAGCGTGTGTGTCACGAACCCTATTGGACAGTGTGTATGTTACAATCCCCATTGGACAGCGTGTGTGTCACAAACACCACTGGACATCGTGTGTGTGTCACAATACCCATTGAACAGTGTGTGTGTCACAATCCCCATTGGACAGCGTGTGTGTCACAAACCCCATTGGACAGTGTGTCTGTGTCACAATACCCAATGGACAGTGTGTGTAACTATCCCCATTGGACAGCGTGTGTGTCACAAACACCATTGGACAGCATGTGTGTGTCACATTCCCCATTGGACAGTGTATGTTCACAAAACCCATTGGATAGCGTGTGTGTCACAATCCCCATTGAACAGTGTGTGTGTCACTAAACGCATTGGACAGAGTTTGTGTCACAAACCCCATTGGACAGTGTGTGTGTCACAAAACGCATTGGATAGCGTTTGCCTCACAATCCCCATTGGAAAGCGTGTGTGTCATAAACCCCATTGGACAGGTTGTGTGTGTCACAAAACCCATTTTATAGCATGTGTGTGTCACAAACCCCATTGGACAACGTGTGTGTCACAATCCCCATTGGACAGCGTGTGTGTCACAAGCGCCATTGGAAAGTGTGTGTGTCACAAACCCCAATGGAACGTGTGTGTGTCATAACCCCCATTTTACAGCGTGTGTGTGTCACAATCCTCATTGGACAGTGTGTATGTTACAATCCCCATTGGACAGCGTGTGTGTCACAAACACCACTGGACATCGTGTGTGTGTCACAAACCCAATTGGACATCGTGTGTATCACGATCCCCATTGGACCGCGTGTGTGTCACAAAGCCCATTTGCCGAGAGAAATATTCCATCAGAGTTCCAGACCCGAGCGGACGGAGGAAGGAATGCGGTCGACCCAAATATGAGTGATAAGCATACCTCCACTTTATTGATGCACTAAGCTGGTTTATATAAGACTTACAATAATTATGCATACTCGTCATCTATTAATTGGATAGTATACAATAATTATGCCTACTCGTCTTCTATTGATTGGATAGTATACATAATGAGCTCAACCTTCTTGTGGTTTCTCTGGAATGCAACCTCCTCACCCTGCTAGAGATAATTCCCCAGCTTGTTTATCTAAACGCTCAGCTGAACCAGAGAGCAACCGCTCAGTACTTTTCCACTATGCTACACCAGACTCATGCTAACTGAGGCCTACTCATGCTAACTTAGAACAAAATTCTCCTGATACAACGGATCAATAGAGCCATGCCCCTTCTCTATTAGCCATGTCCCAACACCCATTGGACAGAGTGTGTGTGTGACAAACCACACTGGACATCGAGTGTGTCACAATCCCCATTGGACAGCGTTTGTGTCAGGAACCCCATTGGACAGCGAGTGTGTCGCAAGCGCCATTAGAAAGTGTGTGTGTCACAAACCCCATTGGACATCGTATGTGTCACAAACACCATTGGACAGTGTGTGTGTCACAAACCCCATTGGACAGCGTGTGTGTGTCACAATCCCCATTGGTCAGCGTGTGTGTGTCACAAACTCCATTCTACAGTGAGTGTGTGTCACATTCCCCATTGGACAGCGTGTGTGTCACAATACCCATTGGACAGAGCGTGTGTGTCACAATCCCCATTGGACAGCGTGTGTGTCATGAATCCCATTGGACAGTGCGTCTGTGTGACAATACCCATTGGACAGTGTGTGTGTCACAATACCCATTCGACAGCATGTGTGTCACAAAACCCATTGGATAGCATGCGTGTCACAAACACCATTGGACAGTGTGTGTGTAACAAAACCAATTCGTCAGCGTGTGTGTCACAAACCCCATGGGACAGCGAGTGTGTGTCACAAACCCCATTTGAAAGTGTGTGTGTCACAATCCCCATTGGAGATTGTATGTGTCACAAAACCCATTGGATAGCGTGTGTGTGTCACAAACACCGTTGGACAGCGTGTGTGTCATAAACCACATTGGTCAGAGTGTGTGTGTCACATTCCCCATTGGACAGTGTGTGTGTCACAAACCCCATTGGACAGTGTGTGTGTCACAAAACCCACTGGAAAGTGTGTGTGTCACAAACTCCTTTGGACAGTGTGTGTGTCACAAACCCAACTGGACAGCGTGTGTGTCACAATCCCCATTGGACAGCGTGTGTGTCACAAACCCCATTGGACATATTGTGTGTGTTACAAACCCCATTGGACATTGAGTGTGTCACAATCCCCATTGGACAGCGTGTGTGTCACAGACCCCATTGGACAGATTGTGTGTGTCACAATCCCCGTTGGGCAGCGTGTGTGTCAGGAACCCCATTGGACAGCGTGTGTGTCACAAGCGCCATTGGAAAGTGTGTGTTTCACAAACCCCATTGGAAAGTGTGTGTGTCATAACCCCCATTTTACAGAGTGTGTGTGTCACAATACTCATTGGACAGTGTGTGTGTGTCACAAACCCAATTGGACATCGTGTGTATCACCACCCCCATTGGACAGCGTGTGTGTCACAAACCCCATTGGACAGAGTGTGTGTGTGACAGACCCCGTTGGACATCGAGTTTGTCACAATCCCCATTGGACAGCGTGTGTGTCAGGAACCCCATTGGACAGCGTGTGTGTCACAAGCGCCATTGGAAAGTGTGTTGTCAAAAACCACATTGGAAAGTGTGTGAGTCATAACCCCCATTTTACAGTGTGTGTGTGTCACAATCCTCATTGGACAGTGTGTGTGTGTCACAAACCCCATTGGACATCGTGTGTATCACAAACCCCTTTGGACAGTGTGTGTGTGTCACAAACCCCATTGGACAGAGTTTGTCTCACCAACCCCCGTGGACACTGTGTTTGTCACAAACCCCATTGGACAGTGGGTGTGTCACAAACTCCACTGGAAAGCGTATGTGTCACAAACACCCATGGACAGTTTGCGTGTCACAAACTCCATTGGACATCGTGTGTGTCACAATCCCCTTTGGACATTGTGTGTCACAAACGCCATTGCACAGCGTGTGTGTGTCACAATCCGCATTGGACACTGTGTGTGTCACAAACCCCATGGGACTAAGAGTGTGTCACGAACGCCATTTTACAGTGTGTGTGTCACAAACATCCATGGACAGTGTGTGTGTCACAAACCCCATTGGATAGCGTGTGTGTCACAAGCGCCATTGGACAGAGTGTGTGTGTCACACACCCCATTGGCAGCGTGTGTGTCACAAAACACACTGGATAGCGTGTGTGTGTCACAAACCCCATTGGAAAGAGTGTGTGTCACGAACACCTTTGGACAGCGTGTGTGTGTCACAATCCTCATTGGACAGTGTGTGTGTCTAAAAACCATTGGCTAGCGTGTGATGTCACAAACCCTATTGGACAGTGTGTGTGTCACAAACCCCATGGGACAGAGTGTGTGTGAAAAAACCCACTGGACAGCGTGTGTGTCACAAACACCCATGGACAGTGTGAGTGTCAGAAACACCATAGGACAGCGTGTCACGAACCCCATTGGACAGCGTGTGTGTCACAAACACCCATGGACAGTGTGAGTGTCACAAGCACCATTGGACAGCGTGTGTGTCACAAGGCTATTGGACAGAGTGCGCGTGTCACGAAACCCACTGGACAGCGTGTTTTTCACAAGACGCATTGGACAGAGTGTGTGTGTCACAAAGCCCATTGGACAGCGTGTGTGTCACAATCCCCATTGGACAGCGTGTGTGTCACAAACCCCCTTGGACAGTGTGTGTGTCACAAACTCCACTGGACAGTGTGTGTGTCACAAGCCCCATTGGACAGTGTGTGTGTCACAAACCCCATTGGACAGTGTGTGTGTCACAAGCTCCATTGGACAGCGTGTGTGTCACAAACCCCATTGGACAGTGTGTGTGTCACAAGCTCCATTGGACAGCGTGTGTGTCACAAACCCCATTGGACACCGTGTGTGTCACAAACCCTGTTGGACAGTGTAGAGGTCACAATCCCCATTGGACAGCGTCTGTGTCACGAACCCCATTGGACAGTGTGTGTGTCACAAACCCCATTGGACAGCGTGTGTGTGTCACAAACCCCATTGGAAAGTGTGTGTGTCACAAACCCCACTGGACAGCGTGTGTGTTACAAACACCCATGGACAGTGTGCGTGTCACAAGCCCCATTGGATAGCGTGTGTGTCACAAACCACTTTGGACAGTGTGTGTGTCACAGACCCCATTGGACAGCGTGTGTGTGTCACAATCCCTATTGGACAGTGTATGTGTCACAAACATAATTGGACAGCGTGTGTGTCACAAGCCCATTGGACAGAGTGTGTGTGTCACAAAACCCACTGGACAGCATGTGTGTCACGAACCCCATTGGACAGCGTGTGTGTCACAACCACCATTGGACAGAGAGTGTGTGTCACAAACCCCATTGTATAGCGTGTGTCTGTCACAAACCCTTTAGGACAGTGTTTGTCACAAAACCCACTGGACACCGTGTGTGTCACAAACCTCATTGGAAAGTGTGTGTCACAAACCCCATTGGACAGTGTGTGTGTCACAAACACCATTGGACAGCATGTGTTTGTAACAATACCCATTGGACAGTGCGTGTGTCACAAACCCCATTGGACAGTTTGTGTGTCACAAACTCCACTGGAGAGAGTGTGTGTCACAAACACCCATGGACAATGTGCGTGTCACAATCTCCATTCGACATCGTGTGTGTCACAAACCTCTTTGGACAGTGTGTGTGTCACAAACCCCATTGGACAACGTGTGTGTGTCACAAACCCCATTGGAAAGTGTGTGTCACAAACCCCATTTGATAGCGTGTGTGTGTCATAAACCCTATTGGACAGCGTGTATGTCACAATCCCCACTGGACAGCGTCTGTGTCACAAACCCCATTGGACAGCGTGTGTGTCACAAACACCATTGGACAGCGTGTGTGTGTCACAATCCCCATTGGACAGTGTGTGTGTCTAAAAACCATTGGATAGCGTGTGATGTCACAAACCCTATTAGACAGTGTGTGTGTCACAAACCCCATGGGACAGAGTGTGTGTGAAAAAACCCACTGGACAGCGTTTGTGTCACAAACACCCATGGACAGTGTGAGTGTCAGAAACACCATAGGACAGCGTGAGTGTCACGAACCCCATTGGACAGCGTCTGTGTCACAAACACCCATGGACAGTGTGAGTGTCACAAGCACCATTGGACAGCGTGTGTGTCACAAGGCTATTGGACAGAGTGCGTGTGTCACGAAACCCACTGGACAGCCTGTTTTTCACAAGACCCATTGGACAGAGTGTGTGTGTCACAAAGCCCATTGGACAGCGTGTGTGTCACAATGCCCATTGGACAGCGTGTGTGTCACAAACCCCCTTGGATAGTGTGTGTGTCACAAACTCCACTGGACAGTGTGTGTGTCACAAGCCCCATTGGACAGTGTGTGTGTCACAAACCCCATTGGACAGTGTGTGAGTCACAAGCTCCATTGGACAGCGTGTGTGTCACAAACCCCATTGGACAGTGTGTGTGTCACAAGCTCCATTGGACAGCGTGTGTGTCACAAACACCATTGGACACCGTGTGTGTCACAAACCCCTTTGGACAGCGTGTGTGTCACAAACCCCATTGGACAGTGTGTGTGTCACAAGCCCCATTGGACAGCATGTGTGTCACATACCCCATTGGACAGCGTGTGTGTGTCAAAAACCCCATTAGAAAGTATGTGTTTCACAAACCCCATTGGATAGCGTGTATGTGTCACAAACCCTGTTGGACAGTGTAGAGGTCACAATCCCCATTGGACAGCGTCTGTGTCACGAACCCCATTGGACAG
This sequence comes from Columba guinea, assembly GCA_032206185.1. Lineage (NCBI taxonomy): Eukaryota > Metazoa > Chordata > Aves > Columbiformes > Columbidae > Columba > Columba guinea. The sequence continues at coordinate 1,094,902 of JAVLUU010000053.1, read as the reverse complement.
TGTGTGTGTCACAGACCCCATTGGACAGCGTGTGTGTGTCACAATCAACATTGGACAGTGTGTGTGTCACAAAAGCCACTGGACAGCGTGTGTGTGTCACAAACCCCAGTGGACAGCGTGTGTGTCAAAACCACATTGGATAGCGGGTCTGTCACAAAAACCCATGGAGAGAGTACGTGTCACAAACCCCATTGGAAAGTGTGTGTGTCACAAACCCCACTGGACAGCGTGTGTGTTACAAACACCCATGGACAGTGTGCGTGTCACAAGCCCCATTGTACATCGTGTGTGTCACAAACCTCTTTGGACAGTGTGTGTGTCACAGACCCCATTGGACAGCGTGTGTGTGTCACAATCCCTATTGGACAGTGTATGTGTCACAAACATAATTGGACAGCGTGTGTATCACAAGCCCATTGGACAGAGTGTGTGTGTCACAAAACCCACTGGACAGCCTGTGTGTCACGAACCCCATTGGACAGCGTGTGTGTCACAACCACCATAGGACAGAGAGTGTGTGTCACAAACCCCATTGGAAAGTGTATGTTTCACAAACCCCATTGTATAGCGTGTGTCTGTCACAAACCCTTTAGGACAGTGTTTGTCACAAAACCCACTGGACACCGTGTTTGTCACAAACCTCATTGGAAAGTGTGTGTCACAAACCCCATTGGACAGTGTGTGTGTCACAAACACCATTGGACAGCATGTGGTTGTAACAATACCCATTGGACAGTGCGTGTGTCACAAACCCCATTGGACAGTTTGTGTGTCACAAACTCCACTGGAGAGAGTGTGTGTCACAAACACCCATGGACAGTGTGCGTGCCACAATCCCCATTGGACATCATGTGTGTCACAAACCTCTTTGGACAGTGTGTGTGTCACAAATCCCATTGGACAACGTGTGTGTATCACAAACCCCATTGGAAAGTGTGTGTCACAAACCCCATTGGATAGCGCGTGTGTGTCAAAAACCCCATTATAAAGTGTGCGTGTCACAAACCCCATTTGATAGCGTGTGTGTGTCATAAACCCTATTGGACAGCGTGTGTGTCACAATCCCCACTGGACAGCGTCTGTGTCACAAACCCCATTGGACAGCGTGTGTGTCACAAACAACATTGGACAGCGTGTGGTTGTCACAATCCCCATTGGACAGTGTGTGTGTCACCAAACCCATTGGACAACGAGTGTGTTACGAACCCTATTGGACAGCGTGTGTGTCACAAGCACCATTGGACAGAGAGTGTGTGTCACAAACCCCATTGGAAAGTGTATGTTTCACAAACCCCATTGGATAGCGTGTGTCTGTCACAAACCCTTTTGGACAGTGTTTTTCACAAAACCCACTGAACACCGTGTGTGTTCACAAACCCCATTGGACAGCGTGTGTGTCACAAACACCATTGGACAGCGTGTGTGTGTCACAATTCCCACTGGACAGTGTGTGTGTCACAAACCCCATTGGAAAGTGGGTGTCACATACCCCTTTGGACAGCGTGTGTGTCTGAAACCCTACTGGACAGTGTGTAGGTTACAATCCCCATTGGACATAGTGTGTGTCACAAACCCCATTGGACAGCGTGTGTGTCACAAACACCATTGGACAGCGTGTGTGTGTCACAATCCCCATTGGACAGTCTGTGTGTCACATCCCCATTGGAAAGTGTATGTGTCACAAACCCCATTGGATAGCGTGTGTGTGTCACAAACCCTATTGAACAGTGTGTGTGTCACAAATCCCAGTGGACAGCGTGTGTGTCAAAACCCCATTGGACAATGTGTGTGTCACAAAACCCACTGGGTAGCGTGTGTGTCACAAACATCCATGGACAGTGTGAGAATCACAAACCCCTTTAGATAGCGTGTGTGTCACAAACCACTTTGGACAGTGTGTGTGTCACAGACCCCATTGGACAGCGTGTGTGTGTCACAATCCCTATTGTACAGTGTGTGTGTCACAAACATCATTGGACAGCGTGTGTGTCACAAGCCCATTGGACAGAGTGTGTGTGTCAAACCACATTAGACAGAGTGTGTGTCATAAACACCATTGGACAGCGTGTGTGACACAAGCCTATTGGACAGAGTGCGTGTGTCACAAAACCCACTGGACAGCGTGTTTGTCACAAACCCCATTGGACAGAGTTTGTGTCACAAACCCCATTGGACAGCGTGTGTGTCACAATCACCATTGGACAGAGCGTGTGTTCACAAACCCCATTGGAAAGTGTATGTGTCACAAAGTGCATTTTATAGCGTGTACGTGTCACAAACCACACTTGATGGCATGTGTGTGTCACAAACCCCATTGTACAGCATGTTTGTCACAAGCCCTTTGTACAGAGTGTGTGTGTTACAAACCCTATTGTACAGCGTGTTTGTCATAATCCCCGTTGGACAGCGTTTGTGTCACAAACCCCATTGGGCAGAGTGTGTGTGTCAAACCACATTGGACAGAGTGTGTGTCATAAACCCCGTTGGTCAGAGAGTGTGACACAAGCGCCACTGGACAGAGTGTGTGTATCACAAACCATATTGTACAGCGTGTTTGTCACAAGCCCTTTGGACAGAATGTGTGTGTCACAAACTCCATTGTACAGCGTGTTGGTCACAATCCCAATTTTACAGCGTGTGTGTCACAAACCCCATTGGACAGCGTGTGTGTGTCACAAACCCTCCTGGTCAGTTTGTGTGTCACAAAACCCACTGCACAGCGTGTGTGTCACGAATCCCATTGGACAGCGTGTGTGTCACAAACCCCGTTGGACAGCGTGTGTATCAAAAGCCACATTCGACAGAGTGTATGAGCCACAAAACCCATTGGACACGTGTGTGTCACAATACCCTTTGGACAGTGTGTGTGTCACAAACCCCATTGGACAGTGTGTGTGTCACAAACCCCATTGGACAGAGTTTGTGTGACAAACCCCATTGGACAGCGTGTGTGTCATAAACCCCATTGGAAATTGTATGTGTCACAAACCGCATTGGATAGCGTGTGTGTGTCACAAACCCCATTGGACAGCGTGTGTGTCACAAGCCCATTGGACAGAGTGTGTGTGTCAAAAAACCCACTAGACAGCATGTGTGTCATGAACCCCATTGGACAGCGTGTGTGTCTCAATCACCACTGGACAGAGTGTTTGTCTCACAAACCCCATTGGAAAGTGTATGTATCACAAACCCCATTGGACAGTGTGTGTGTCACAAATCCCATCAGACAGTGTCTGTGTCACAATACCCATTGGACAGCGTGTGTGTAACAAAGTCACCTGGACAGTGTGTGTGTCACAAAACCCATTGGACAGCGTGTGTGTCACAAACCCCATTGGAAATTGTGTGTGTCACAAACCCCACTGGATAGCGTGTGTGTCACAAAACCCACTGGATAGCGTGTGTGTCACAAACCCCATTGGATAGCGTGTGTGTGTCACAAACCCCATTGGAAATTGTGTGTGTCACAATCCCTGTTGGAGTGAGTCTGTGTCACAAACCCCATTGGACAGCTTGTCTGTCACAAACCCCATTAGACAGTGTGTGTGTCACAATCCCCTTGGACAGTGTGTTTATCACAAACACCCCTGGAGAGTCTCTGTGTAACAAACCCCATTGGACAGAGTGTGTGTCACAAAGTCACCTGGACAGTGTGTGTGTCGCAAACCCTACTGGACAGTGTGTGTGTCGCAAACCCCGTTGCACAGTGTGTGTGTCACAAACCCCATTGGACAGCGAGTGTGTGTCACATACCCCATTGGAAAGCGTGTGTGTAATAAACCACATTTTATAGCGTGTGTGTATCACTATGAAGGAAACAAATGTCCTGCAGCCTAGCCTTGCCTTGCCTGTCCTTGCCTGTCCTTGCCTTGCCTTATTTCCTTCTCATCCTGTTCTCTGTCCCATCCTCTCTCACTAACCCCTCGTCTGGATGCATGTCTCTTCTTTCCTTTTCTCTCACTCTCCTGCTTCCTGCCTCTTTCCTTTCAATTCCTCCATCTCATTCCTGCATCCCAACACTACTTTTTATTCTTCCTTCCCTTTCTCCTGCTCCCTTCGCTTTCTCCCTCTCTCCCATATCTTTCTTCCCGACTTGTCTGTTGGAGACTTTGGGCCACTTTGGCCCCAAGTCTGGGCATGGTTTGACCAGTTTTCAGAGGCCTGGCTGGTGACAGCAGGGACAGCAGGCAGTGACAGTCCCAGGGCTGACAGGCTCCCTCTCCCCTAGGGGGCGCTCGGCTACCACTCCCAGCTGACATTGAACCTTTGTCACAATGCCCGCTACCGTGGCGAGGATGCGGTGACTCTGCAGGTGACAGGGACACTGCAGGACTTGCTGTCAGCTCAGCAATTTCTCAGTTCCCCAGAAAAGCGGAATTCTGCAAATTGCTGCCTTTGCTCTTGAAATTCTGCCATCAGATGGGTCTTTTGGTGTAATACACTGGAAACCAGAGCAGAAATGGTGAAATATTCCCATGATATGCATGATCCCTGCACCAAAGCATCATGACTCAGCCTAAGGAGATCTGCAGCTTAATTTTTGTACTTCCAGCAGATTGTGGAAGTACAGTATAAAAACCATTCTTATCGAGAGATCTTCGTATTTTAGGCTTAGTCTAAGTGTCTCAAGTAGCTGGAGTTTTTACTTGGGCCTAATCCATACGGTCTTATGGCTTTCCTCCCCGTCTGAAGACGAATGTGCTAGAAACTATAAAGCAAAAACATGTCCTGCAGCGTAGCCTTGCCTGTCATTGCCTGTCCATGCCTGTCCTTGCCTTGCCTTATTTCCTTCTCATCCCGTTCTCTGTCCCATCCTCTCTCACTAACCCCTCGTCTGGATGCATGTCTCTTCTTTCCTTTTCTCTCACTCTTCTGCTTCCTGCCTCTTTTCTTGCAATTCCTCCATCTCACTCCTGCAGCCCAACACTACTTTTTATTCTTCCTTCCCTTTCTCCTGCTCCCTTCGCTTTCTCCCTCTGTCCCATATCTTTCTTCCCGACTTGTCTCTTGGAGACTTTGGGCCACTTTGGCCCCAAGTCTGGGCATGGTTTGACCAGTTTTCAGAGGCCTGGCTGGTGACAGGAGGGACAGCAGGAAGTGACAGGCCCGGGGCTGACAGGCTCCCCATCCCCTAGGGGGCGACTTTCTGCCACAACCAGCTGACATAGCACCTTTGTCACAATGCCCGCTACCATGGCGAGGATGTGGTGACTCTGCAGGTGACAGGGACACTGCAAGACTTGGTGTCAACTCAGGAATTTCTCACTTCCCCAAAGAAGCGGAATTCTGCAAATTGCTGCCTTTGCTCTTGAAAGATGTCATCAGGTGGGTGTTTTGGTGTAATACACTGAAAACCAGAGCAGAAATGGTGAAATATTCCCATGATATGCATGGTCCCTGCACCAAAGCACCATGACTCAGCCTAAGGAGATCTGCAGCTTATTTTTTTGTACTGCGAGCAGATTGTGGAAGTACAGTATAAAAACCATCCTTTTGAAGAGATCTTCGTATTTTAGGCTTAGTCTAAGTGTCCCAAGTAGCTGGGGTTTTTGCTTGGGCCTAATCCATAAGGTCTTATGGCTTTCCTCCTCGTCTGAAGACGAATGTGCTAGAAACTATGAAGCAAACAAATGTCCTGCAGCCTAGCCTTGCCTTGCCTGTCCTTGCCGGTCCTTGCCTTGCCTTATTTCCTTCTCATCCTGTTCTCCGTCCCATCCTCTCTCACTAACCCCTCGTCTGGCTGCATGTCTCTTCTTTCCTCTCTTCCTTCCTTTTCTCTCACTCTCCTGCTTCCTGCCTCTTTTCTTCAATTCCTCCATCTCACTCCTGCAGCCCAACACTACTTTTTATTCTTCCTTCCCTTTCTCCTGCTCCCTTCGCTTTCTCCCTCTGTCCCATATCTTTCTTCCCGACTTGTCTCTTGGAGACTTTGATCCACTTTGGCCCCATGTCTGGGCATGGTTTGACCAGTTTTCAGAGGCCTGGCTGGTGACAGGAGGGACAGCAGGCAGTAAGAGGCCCGGGGCTGACAGGCTCCCCCTCCCCTAGAGGGTGCTCGGCTTCCACACCCAGCTGCCATAGAACCTTTGTCACAATGCCCGCTACCGTGGCGAGGATGCGGTGACTCTGCAGGTGACAGGGACACTGCAGGACTTGCTGTCAGCTCAGCAATTTCTCAGTTCCTCAAAGAAGCGGAATTCTGCAAATTGCTGCCTTTGCTCTTGAAAGGATATCATCAGGCGGTTGTTTTGGTGGAATACACTGAAAACCAGAGTAGACATGGTGAAATATTCCCATGAGATGCATGATCCCTGCCCCAAACCACCATGACTCAGCCTAAGTAGATCTGCAGCTTATTTTTTTGTACTGCCAGCAGATTGTGGAAGTACAGTATAAAAAAAATCCTTATGGAGAGATCTTCGTCGTTTAGGCTTAGTCTAAGTGTCTCAAATAGCTGGGGTTTTTGCTTGGGCCTAATCCATAAGGTCTTATGGCTTTCTTCCTCATCTGAAGACGACTGTCCTAGAAACTATGAAGCAAACAAATGTCCTGCAGCCTAGCCTTGCCTTGCCTGTCTTTGCCTGTCCTTGTCTTACCTTATTTCCTTCTCATCCTGTTCTCTGCCCCATCCTCTCTCACTAACCCCTCGTCTGGATGCATGTCTCTTCTTTCCTCTCTTCTTTCCTTTTCTCTCACTCTCCTGCTTCCTGTCTCTTTTCTTTCCATTCCTCCATCTCACTCCTGCAGCCCAACACTACTTTTTAATCTTCCTGCTCCCTTCGCTTCCTCCCTCTGTCCCATATCTTTCTTCCCGTCTTGTCTGTAGGAGGCTTGGGGCCACTTTGGCCCCAAGTCTTGGCATGGTTTGACCAGTTTTCAGAGGCCAGGCTGGTGACAGGAGGGACAGCAGGCAGTGACAGGCCCGAGGCTGACAGGCTCCCCCTCCCCTAGGGGGCGCTCGGCTGCCACACCCAGCTGACATTGAACCTTTGTCACAATGCCCGCTACCGTGGCGAGGATGCGGTGACTCTGCAGGTGACAGGGACACTGCAGGACTTGCTGTCAGCTCAGCAATTTCTCAGTTCCCCAAGGAAGGGGAATTCTGCAAATTGCTGCCTTTTTCTCTTGAAAGGATGTCGTCAGGTGGGTGTTTTGGTGTAATACACTTAAAACCAGAGCAGAAATGGTGAAATATTCCCATGAGATGCATGATCCCTGCACCAAACCACCATGACTCAGCCTAAGTATATCTGCAGGTTGTTTTTTTGTACTGCCAGCAGATTGTGGAAGTACAGTATAAAAACCATCCTTATGGAGAGATCGTTGTACTTTAGGCTTAGTCTAAGTGTCTCAAGTAGACGGGGTTTTTGCTTGGGCCTAATCCATAAGGTATTATGGCTTTCCTCCTCGGCTGAAGACGCATGTCCTAGAAACTATGAAGCAAATAAATGTCCTGCAGCCTAGCCTTGCCTTGCTTGTTCTTGCCTTGCCTTATTTCCTTCTCATGCTGTTCTCTGTCCCATCCTCTCTCACTAACCCCTCGTCTGGCTGCATGTCTTATCTTTCCTCTCTTCTTTCCTTTTCTCTCACTCTCCTGCTTCCTGCCTCTTTTCTTTCAATTCCTCCATCTCACTCCTGCAGCCCAACACTACTTTTTATTCTTCCTTCCCTTTCTCCTGCTCCCTTTGCTTTCTCCCTCTGTCCCATATCTTTCTTCCCGACTTGTCTGTTGGAAACTTTGGGAAACTTTGGCCCCAAGTCTTGGCATGGTTTGACCAGTTTTCAGAGGCCTGGCTGGTGACAGGAGGGGCAGCAGGCAGTGACACGCCTGGGGCTGACAGGCTCCCCCAACCCTAGGGGGCGCTTGGCTTCCACACCCAGCTGACATAGAACCTTTGTCACAATGCCCACTACCGTGGCGAGGATGCGGTGACTCTGCAGGTGACAGGGACACTGCAGGACTTGGTGTCAGCTCAGCAATCTCTCAGTTCCCCAAAGAAGCGGAATTCTGCAAATTGCTGCCTTTGCTCTTGAGAGGATGTCATCAGGTGGGTGTTTTGGTGGCATACACTGAAAACAGAGCAGAAACTGTGAAATATTCCCATGACATGCATGGTCCCTGCCCCAAAGCACCGTTACTCAACCTAAGGAGATCTGCAGCTTATTTTTTTGTACTGCCAGCGGATTGTGGAAGTACAGTATAAAAACCATCCTTATGGAGAGATCGTTGTACTTTAGGCTTAGTCTAAGTGTCTCAAGTAGCTGGGGTTTTTGCTTGGGCCTAATCCATATGGTCTTATGGCTTTCCTCCTAGTCTGAAGACGAATGTGCTAGAGACTATAAAGCAAAAAAATGTCCTGCAGCCTACCCTTGTCTTTCCTGTCCTTGCCTATCCTTGCCTTGCCTTATTTCTTTCTCATCCTGTTCTCTGTCCCATCCTCTCTCACTAACCCCTCGTCTGGCTGCATGTCTCTTCTTTCCTTTTCTCTCACTCTCCTGCTTCCTGCCTCTTTTCTTGCAATTCCTCCATCTCAATCCTGCAGCCCAACACTACTTTTTATTCTTCCTTCCCTTTCTCCTGCTCCCTTCGCTTTCTCCCTCTGTCCCATATCTTTCTTCCCCACTTCTCTGTTGGAGACTTTGGGCCAAATTGGCCCCAAGTCTGGGCATGGTTTGACCTGTTTTGAGAGGCCTGGCTGGTGACAGCAGGGACAGCAGGCAGTGACAGGCCCGGGGCTGACAGGCTCCCCATCCCCTAGGGGGCGCCTGGCTGCCACACCCAGCTGACATAGAACCTTTGTCACAATGCCCGCTACCGTGGCGACGATGCGGTGACTCTGCAGGTGACAGGGACACTGCAGGACTTGCTGTCAGCTCAGCAATTTCTCAGTTGCCCAAAGAAGCGGAATTCTGCAAATTGCTGCCTTTGCTCTTGAAAGATGTCATCAGGTGGGTGTTTTGGTGTAATACACTGAAAACCAGAGCAGAAATGGTGAAATATTCCCATGATATGCATGGTCCCCGCACCAAAGCACCATGACTCAGCCTGAGGAGACCTGCAGCTTATTTTTTTGTACTGCCAGCAGATTGTGGATGTACAGTATAAAAGCCATCCTTATGGAGAGATCTTCGTATTTTAGGCTTAGTCTAAGTGTCTCAAGTAGCTGGGGTTTTTGCTTGGGCCTAATCCATACGGTCTTATGGCTTTCCTCCTAGTCTGAAGACGAATGTGCTAGAAACTATAACGCAAAGAACTGTCCTGCAGCCTAGCCTTGCCTTGCCTGTACATGCCTGTACTTGCCTTGACTTATTTCCTTCTCATCCTGTTCTCTGTCCCATCCTCTCTCACTAACCCCTCGTCTGGCTGCATGTCTCTTCTTTCCTTTTCTCTCACTCTCCTGCTTCCTGCCTCTTTTCTTGCAATTCCTCCATCTCACTCCTGCAGCCCAACACTACTATTTATTCTTCCTTCCCTTTCTCCTGCTCCCTTCACTTTCTCCCTCTGTCCCAGATCTTTCTTCCTGACTTCTCTGTTGGAGACTTTGGGCCAAATTGGCCCCACGTCTGGGCATGGTTTGACCTGTTTTCAGAGGCCTGGCTGGTGACAGCAGGGACAGCAGGCAGTGACAGGCCCGGGGCTAACAGGCTCCCCATCCCCTAGAGGGCGCCTGGCTGCCGCACCCAGCTCACATAGAACCTTTGTCACAATGCCCGCTACCATGGCGTGGATGCGGTGACTCTGCAGGTGACAGGGACACTGCAGGACTTGGTGTCAGCGCAGCAATTTCTCAGTTCGCCAAAGAAGCTGAATTCTGCAAGTTGCTGCCTTTGCTCTTGAAATTCTGCCATCAGGTGTGTGTTTTGGTGTAATATACTGAAAACCACAGCAGAAATGGTGAAATATTCCCATGATATGCATGGTCCCTGCCCCAATGCACTATGACTCAGCCTATGGAGATCTGCAGCTTCTTTTTTTGTACTGCCAGCAGATTGTGGAAGTACAGTATAAAAACCATCCTTATGGAGAGATCTTCGTATTTTAGGCTTAGTCTAAGTGTCTCAGGTAGCTGGGGTTTTTGCTTGGGCCTAATCCATATGGTCTTATAGCTTTCCTCCTAGTCTGAAGAGGAATGTGCTAGAAAACATAAAGCAAATAAATGTCCTGCAGCCTAGCCTTGCCTTGCCTGTCCTTGCCTTGCCTTATTTCCTTCTCATCCTGTTCTCTGTCCCATCCTCTCTCACTAACCCCTCATCTGGCTGCATGTCTCTTCTTTCCTTTTCTCTCACTCTCCTGCTTCCTGCCTCTTTTCTTGCAATTCCTCCGTCTCACTCCTGCAGCCCAACACTACTTTTTATTCTTCCTTCCCTTTCTCCTGCTCCCTTCGCTTTCTCCCTCTGTGCCATATCTTTCTTCCCGACTTGTCTGTTGGAGCCTTTGGGCCAAATTGGCCCCAAGTCTGGGCATGGTTTGACCTGTTTTGAGAGGCCTGGCTGGTGACAGCAGGGACAGCAGGCACTGACAGGCCCGGGGCTGACAGGCTCCCCATCCCCTAGGGGGCGCCTGGCTGCCACACCCAGCTGACATAGAACCTTTGTCACAATGCCCGCTACCGTGGCGACGATGCGGTGACTCTGCAGGTGACAGGGACACTGCAGGACTTGCTGTCAGCTCAGGAATTTCTCACTTCCCCAAAGAAGCGGAATTCTGCAAATTGCTGCCTTTGCTCTTGAAAGATGTCATCAGGTGGGTGTTTTGGTGTAATACACTGAAAACCAGAGCAGAAATGGTGAAATATTCCCATGATATGCATGGTCCCTGCACCAAAGCACCATGACTCAGCCTGAGGAGACCTGCAGCTTATTTTTTTGTACTGCCAGCAGATTGTGGATGTACAGTATAAAAGCCATCCTTATGGAGAGATCTTCGTATTTTAGGCTTAGTCTAAGTGTCTCAAGTAGCTGGGGTTTTTGCTTGGGCCTAATCCATACGGTCTTATGGCTTTCGTCCTAGTCTGAAGACGAATGTGCTAGAAACTATAACGCAAAGAACTGTCCTGCAGCCTAGCCTTGCCTTGCCTGTACATGCCTGTACTTGCCTTGACTTATTTCCTTCTCATCCTGTTCTCTGTCCCATCCTCTCTCACTAACCCCTCGTCTGGCTGCATGTCTCTTCTTTCCTTTTCTCTCACTCTCCTGCTTCCTGCCTCTTTTCTTGCAATTCCTCCATCTCACTCCTGCAGCCCAACGCTACTATTTATTCTTCCTTCCCTTTCTCCTGCTCCCTTCACTTTCTCCCTCTGTCCCAGATCTTTCTTCCTGACTTCTCTGTTGGAGACTTTGGGCCAAATTGGCCCCACGTCTGGGCATGGTTTGACCTGTTTTCAGAGGCCTGGCTGGTGACAGCAGGGACAGCAGGCAGTGACAGGCCCGGGGCTAACAGGCTCCCCATCCCCTAGAGGGCGCCTGGCTGCCGCACCCAGCTCACATAGAACCTTTGTCACAATGCCCGCTACCATGGCGAGGATGCGGTGACTCTGCAGGTGACAGGGACACTGCAGGACTTGGTGTCAGCGCAGCAATTTCTCAGTTCGCCAAAGAAGCTGAATTCTGCAAGTTGCTGCCTTTGCTCTTGAAATTCTGCCATCAGGTGTGTGTTTTGGTGTAATATACTGAAAACCAGAGCAGAAATGCCAAAATATTCCCATGATATGCATGGTCCCTGCCCCAATGCACTATGACTCAGCCTATGGAGATCTGCAGCTTCTTTTTTTGTACTGCCAGCAGATTGTGGAAGTACAGTATAAAAACCATCCTTATGGAGAGATCTTCGCATTTTAGGCTTAGTCTAAGTGTCTCAGGTAGCTGGGGTTTTTGCTTGGGCCTAATCCGTACGGTCTTATGGCTTTCCTCCGAGTCTGAAGACGAATGTGCTAGAAACTATAAAGCAAAAAAATGTCCTGCAGCCTAGCCTTGCCTTGCCTGTCCTTGCCTGTCCTTGCCTTGCCTTATTTCCTTCTCATCCTGTTCTCTGTCCCATCCTCTCTCACTAACCCCTCGTCTGGCTGCATGTCTCTTCTTTCCTTTTCTCTCACTCTCCTGCTTCCTGCCTCTTTTCTTGCAATTCCTCCATCTCACTCCTGCAGCCCAACACTACTTTTTATTCTTCCTTCCCTTTCTCCTGCTCCCTTCGCTTTCTCCCTCTGTGTCATGTCTTTCTTCCTGACTTGTCTGTTGGAGAGTTAGGGCCAAATTGGCCCCACGTCTGGGCATGGTTTGACAAGTTTTCAAAGGCCTGGCTGGTGACAGCAGGGACAGCAGGCAGTGACAGGCCCGGGGCTGACAGGCTCCCCATACCCTAGGGGGTGCCTGGCTGCCACACCCAGCTGACATAGAACTTTTGTCACAATGCCCGCCTCCGTGGCGAGGATGCGGTGACTCTGCATGTGACAGGGACACTGCAGGACTCTGTGTCATCTCAGCAATTTCTCAGTTCCCCAAAGAAGCGGAATTCTGCAAATTGCTGCCTTTGCTCTTGAAAGGATGTCATCAGGTGGGTGTTTTGGTGGCATACACTGAAAACAGAGCAGAAACTTTTAAATATTCCGATGACATGCATGGTCCCTGCCCCAAAGCACCATGACTCAGCCTAAGGAGATCTGCAGCTTCTTTTTTTGTACTGCCAGCAGATTGTGGAAGTACAGTATAAAAACCATTCTTATGGAGAGATCTTCGTATTTTAGGCTTAGTCTAAGTGTCTCAAGTAGCTGGGGTTTTTGCTTGGGCCTAATTCATATGGTCTTTTGGCTTTCCTCGAAGTCTGAAGACGAATGTGCTGGAGACTATAAAGCAAAAAAATGTCCTGCAGCCTACCCTTGCATTTCCTGTCCTTGCCTGTCCTTGCCTTGCCTTATTTCTTTCTCATCCTGTTCTCTGTCCCATCCTCTCTCACTAGCCCGTCGTCTGGCTGCATGTCTCTTCTTTCCTTTTCTCTCACTCTCCTGCTTCCTGCCTCTTTTCTTGCAATTCCTCCATCTCACTCCTGCAGCCCAACACTACTTTTTATTCTTCCTTCCCTTTCTCCTGCTCCCTTCGCTTTTTTCCTCTGTCCCATATCTTTCTTCCCGACTTGTCTGTTGGAGACTTTGGGCCAAATTGGCCCCAACTCTGGGCATGGTTTGACAAGTTTTCAGAGGCCTGGCTGGTGACAGCAGGGACAGCAGGCAGTGACAGGCCCCGGGGCTGACAGGCTCCCCATCCCCTATTGGGCGCCTGGCTGCCACACCCAGCTGACATAGAACCTTTGTCACAATGCCCGCTACCGTGGCGAGGATGCGGTGACTCTGCAGGTGACAGGGACACTGCAGGACTTGGTGTCAGCTCAGCAATTTATCAGTTCCCCAAAGAAGCGGAATTCTGCAAATTGCTGCCTTTGCTCTTGAAAGATGTCATCAGGTGGGTGTTTTGGTGTAATACACTGAAAACCAGAGCAGAAATGGCGAAATATTCCCATGATATGCATGGTCCCTGCCCCAAAGCACCATGACTCAGCCTAAGGAGATCTGCAGCTTCTTTTTTTGTGCTGCCAGCAGATTGTGGAAGTAGAGTATAAAAACCATCCTTACGGAGAGATATTCGTATTTTAGGCTTAGTCTAAGTGTCTCAAGTAGCTGGGGTTTTTGCTTGGGCCTAATCCATACGGTCTTATGGCTTTCCTCCTAGTCTGAAGACGAATGTGCTAGAAACTATAAATCAAAAAAATGTAATGCAGCCTAGCCTTGCCTTGCTTTTCCTTGCCTGTCCTTGCCTTGCCTTATTTCCTTCTCATCCTGTTCTCTGTCCCATCCTCTGTCACTAACCCCTCGTCTGGCTGCATGTCTCTTCTTTCCTTTTCTCTCACTCTCCTGTTCCCTTCTCTTTTCTTGCAATTCCACCATCTCACTCCTGCAGCCCAACACTACTTTTTATTCTTCCTTCCCTTTCTCCTGCTCCATTCGCTTTCTCCCTCTGTCCCATATCTTTCTTCCCATCTTGTCCGTTGGAGACTTTGGGCCAAATTGGCCCCACGTCTGGGCATGGTTTGACAAGTTTTCAGAGGCCTGGCTGGTGACAGCAGGGACAGCAGGCAGTCACAGGCCCGGGGCTGACAGGCTCCCCATCTCATAGGGGGCGCCTGGCAGCCACACCCAGCTGACATAGAACCTTTGTCACAATGCCCGCTACCATGGCGAGGCTGCCGTGACTCTACAGGTGACAGGGACACTGCAGGACTTGGTGTCAGCTCAGCAATTTCTCAGTTCCCCAAAGAAGCGGAATTCTGCAAATTGCTGCCTTTGCTCTTGAAAGGATGTCATCAGGTGGGTGTTTTGGTGTAATACACTGAAAACAGAGCAGAAACTGTGAAATATTCCCATGACATGCATGGTCCCTGCCCCAAAGCACCATGACTCAGCCTAAGGAGATCTGCAGCTTCTTTTTTTGTACTGCCAGCAGATTGTGGAAGTACAGAATAAAAACCATCCTTATGGCGAGGTCTTCGTATTTTATGCTTAGTCTAAGTGTCTCAAGTAGCTGGGGTTTTTGCTTGGGCCTAATCCGTACGGTCTTATGGCTTTCCTCCAAGTCTTAAGACGAATGTGCTAGAAACTATAAAGCAAAAAAATGTCCTGGTGCCTAGCCTTGCCTTGCCTGTCCTTGCCTTGCCTTATTTCCTTCTCATCCTGTTCTCTCTCCCATCCTCTCTCACTGACCCCTCGTCTGTCTACATGTCTCTTCTTTCCTTTTCTCTCACTCTCCTGCTTCCTGCCTCTTTTCTTGCAATTCCTCCATCTCACTCCTGCAGCCCAACACGACTTTTTATTCTTCCTTCCCTTTCTCCTGGTCCCTTCCCTTTCTCCCTCTGTGCCATATCTTTCTTCCCGACTTGTCTGTTGTAGACTTTGGGCCAACGTGGCCCCAAGTCTGGGCATGGTTTGACAGGTTTTCAGAGGCCTGGCTGGTGACAGCAGGGACAGCAGGCAGTGACAGGCCCCGGGTCTGACAGGCTCCCCATCCCCTAGGGGGCGCCTGGCTGCCACACCCAGCTGACATAGAACCTTTGTCACAATGCCCGCTACCGTGGCGAGGATGCGGTGACTCTGCAGGTGACAGGGACACTGCAGGACTTGGTGTCAGCTCAGCAATTTCTCAGTTCCCCAAAGAAGCGGAATTCTGCAAATTGCTGCCTTTGCTCTTGAAAGGATGTCATCAGGTGGGTGTTTTGGTGTAATACACTGAAAACCAGAGTAGAAATGTTGAAATATTCCCATGATATGCATGGTCCCTGCCCCAAAGCACCATGACTCAACCTAAGGAGATCTGCAGCTTCTTTTTTTGTACTGCCAGCAGATTGTGGAAGTACAGTATAAAAAACCATCCTTATGGAGAGATCTTCGTATTTTAGGCTTAGTCTAAGTGTCTCAAGTAGCTGGGGATTTTGCTTGGGCCTAATCCATACTGTCTTAAGTCTTTCCTCCTAGTCTGAAGACGAATGTGATAGAAACTATAAAGCAAAAAAATGTCCTGCAGCCCAGCCTGTCCTTGCCTGTCCTTGCCTTGCCTTATTTCCTTCTCATCCTGTTCTCTGTCCCATCCTCTCGCACTAAACCCTCGTCTGGCTGCATGTCTCTTCTTTCCTTTTCTCTCACTCTCCTGCTTCCTGCCTCTTTTCTTGCAATTCCTCCATCTCACTCCTGCAGCCCAACACTACTTTTTATTCTTCCTTCCCTTTCTCCTGCTCCCTTCGCTTTCTCCCTCTGTCCCATATATTTCTTCCCGACTTGTCTCTTGGAGACTTTGGGCCAAATTGGCCTCACGTCTGGGCATGGTTTGACAAGTTTTCAGAGGCCTGGCTGGTGACAGCAGGGACAGCAGGCAGTGACAGGCCCCGGGCCTGACAGGCTCTCCATCTCCTAGGGGGCACCTGGCTGCCTCACCCAGCTGACATAGAACCGTTGTCACAATGCCCACTAAAGTAGCGAGGATGCGGTGACTCTGTAGGTGACAGGGACACTGCAGGACTTGCTGTCAGCTCAGCAATTTCTCAGTTCTCCAAAGGAGCGGAATTCTGCAAATTGCTGCCTTTGCTCTTGAAAGATGTCATCAGGTGGGTGTTTTGATGTAACACACTGAAAACCAGAGCAGAGATGGTGAAATATTCCCATGATATGCATGGTCCCTGCCCCAAAGCACCATGACTCAGCCTAAGGTGACCTGCAGCTTCTTTTTTTGTACTGCTAGCAGATTGTGGAAGTACAGTATAAAAACCATCCTTATGGAGAGATCTTCGTATTTTAGGCTTAGTCTAAGTGTCTCAAGTAGACAATGGTTTTTGCTTGGGCCTAATCCATACGGTCTCATGGCTTTTCTCCTAGTCTGAAGACGAATGTGCTAGAAACTATAAATAGAAAAAATGTCCTGGTGCCTAGCCTGTGTTTCCCTGTCCTTGCCTTGCCTTATTTCCTTCTCATCCTTTTCTCTGTCCCATCCTCTCTCACTAAGCCCTCGTCTGGCTGCATGTCTCTTCTTTCCTTTTCTCTCACTCTCGTGCTTTTTGCCTCTTTTCTTGCAATTCCTCCATCTCACTCCTGCAGCCCAACACTCCTTTTATCCTTCCTTCCCTTTCTCCTGCTCCCTTCGCTTTCTCCCTCTGTCCCATATCTTTCTTCCCCACTTGTCTGTTGGAGACTTTGGGCCAAATTGGCCCCAAGTCTGGGCATGGTTTGACAAGTTTTCAGAGGCCTGGCTGGTGACAGCAGGGACAGCAGGCAGTGACAGGCCCGGGGCTGACAGGCTCTCCATCTCCTAGGGGGCGCCTGGCTGCCACACCCAGCTGACATAGAACCTTTGTCACAATGCCCGCTACCGTGGCGAGGATGTGGTGACTCTGCAGGTGACAGGGACACTGCAGGACTTGCTGTCAGCTCAGCAATTTCTCAGTTCCCCAAAGAAGCCGAATTCTGCAAATTGCTGCCTTTGCTCTTGAGAGGATGTCATCAGGTGGGTGTTTTGGTGTAATACACTGAAAACAGAGCAGAAACGGTGAAATATTCCCATGACATGCATGGTCCCTGCCCCAAAGCACCATGACTCAACCTAAGGAGATCTGCAGCTTATTTTTTTGTACTGCCAGCACATTGTGGAAGTACAGTATAAAAACCATCCTTATGGGGAGATCTTCGTATTTTAGGCTTAGTCTAAGTGTCTCAAGTAGCTGGGGTTTTTGGTTGGGCCTAATCTATACGGTCTTATGGCTTTCCTCCTAGTCTGAAGACGAATGTGCTAGAAACTATAAAGCAAAAAAATGTCCTGCAGCCTAGCCTTGCCTTGCCTGTCCTTGCCTGTCTTTGCCTTGCCTTATTTCCTTCTCATCCTGTTCTCTGTTCTGTCCTCTCTCACTAACCCCTCGTTTGGCTGCATGTCTCTTCTTTCCTTTTCTCTCACTCTCCTGCTCCCTTCTCTTTTCTTGCAATTCCGCCATCTCACTCCTGCAGCCCAACACTACTTTTTATTCTTCCTTCCCTTTCTCCTGCTCCCTTCGCTTTCTCCCTCTCACAGTATCACAGTATCACAGTATGTTTGGGATTGGAAGGGACCTCAAAAGATCATCTAGTCCAATCCCCCTGCTGGAGCACGAACGCCTAGGTGAGGTCACACAGGAACATGTCCAGGCGGGTCTTGAATGTCTCCAGAGAAGGAGACTCCACAACCTCCCTGGGCAGCCTGGGCCAGTGCTCTGTCACCCTCACTGAGAAGAAGTTTCTTCTCAAATTTAAGCGGAACCTCTTGTGTTCCAGCTTGATCCCATTACCCCTTGTCCTACCATTGTTTGCCACCGAGAAGAGCCTGGCTCCATCCTCGTGGCACTCACCCTTGATATATTTATAAACATTAATGAGGTCCCCCCTTAGTCTCCTCTTCTTCAAACTAAAGAGACCCAGCTCCCTCAGCCTTTCTTCATAAGGGAGGTGCTCCACTCCCTTAATCATCTTGGTTGCCCTACGCTGGACCCTCTCCAGCAGTTCCCTGTCCTTCTTGAACTGAGGGGCCCAGAACTGGACACAATATTCCAGATGTGGTCTCACCAGGGCGGAGTAGAGGGGAAGGAGGACCTCTCTCGATCTACTAGCCACCCCCCTTCTAATACACCCCAGGATGCCATTGGCCTTCCTGGCCACAAGGGCACAGTGCTGGCTCATGGTCATCCTGTTGTCCACCAGGACCCCCAGGTCCCTTTCCTCTACACTGCTCTCTAATATGTAATTTCCCAACCTATACTGGAACCTGGGGTTGTTCCTGCCCAGATGCAGGACTCTATACTTTCCCTTGTTAAATTTCATCAGGTTATTCCCCGCCCAACTCTCCAGCCTGTCCAGGTCCCGCTGGATGGCAGCACAGCCTTCTGGCGTGTCAGCCACTCCTCCCAGCTTAGTGTCATCAGCAAACTTGCTGATAGTGCACTCTATTCCCTCGTCTAAATCGTTAATGAATATATTGAATAATATTGGCCCCAGCACTGACCCCTGAGGCACTGCACTAGATACTGGCCTCCAACTAGACTCCGCACCATTGACTACCACTCTCTGGCTTCTCTCCTTAAGCCAGTTTGCAACCCACCTCACTAGTCTATTGTCTAGACCACACCTCCTCAACTTAGCTGTGAGGATGCTGTGGGAGACTGTGTCAAAGGCTTTACTGAAGTCAAGGTAGACCACATCCACCGCTCTGCCATCATCCATCCACCTTGTTACATTCTCATAAAAGGCTATGAGGTTGGTCAAGCATGACTTACCCTTGGTAAAGCCATGCTGACTGCCCCTAATAACCCTCTTATCCTTGATATGCCTTGAGATGGCACCAAGGACAAGCTGTTCCATTACTTTCCCAGGGACAGAGGTGAGGCTGACCGGTCTATAATTACCCGGGTCCTCCTTCTTGCCCTTTTTGAAGACTGGAGTGACATTTGCTTTCCTCCAGTCCTCGGGCACCTCCCCCGTTTCCCAAGACTTGGCAAAGATGATGGAGAGCGGTCCAGCAATGACTTCAGCCAGCTCCCTCAGCACCCGTGGATGCATCCCATCTGGACCCATGGATTTATGAATGTCCAGACTATTTAATTGCTCCCTAACCCAGTCCTCATCGACTAAAGCAAACTCCTCCATTGGCCTGGCTTCATCCAGGGTCTCAGGGGTACAGGGGGGCTCCCCAGGACAGCCTCCGGCAGAGTAGACAGAGACAAAGAAGGCATTCAGTAATTCTGCCTTCTCTGTATCTTCTGCCACCAGGGCACCCACCCCGTTCATTAGTGGGCCTACATTGCCTCTGGTATTAGTTTTATCTGCTATGTATTTGAAAAAGTTCTTTTTGCTGTCCTTGACCCCTCTCGCCAGCTGTAATTCTAAGGAGGCCTTGGCTATCCTAGCTGTCTTCCTACATCCTCTAACAGCAGCCTTATATTCTTCCCAAGTGGCCAGCCCCTGCTTCCACGACCTGTAAACTCTCCTCTTCTGCTTCAGCATACCCAACAGATCCCTATTCAACCACGCAGGCCTCCTGGCTCCCTTCCTTGACTTCCTTCGTGTGGGGATGCTCTGATCCTGAGCGTGGAAGAAGCAATCTCTGAATGCAATCCAGCTATCTTGGGCCCCTTTTCCTTCAAGCAGTCTTGCCCATGGGATTTCCCCCAGCAATTGCTTGAAAAGGCCAAAGTTAGCCCTGCTAAAGTCCAGGGTTGCAATTCTACTTGCTATTCTGTTCCTGCCACCCAAGATGCTGAACTCCACCATCTCGTGGTCACTGCAACCCAGGCAGCCCTCAACCTTTACTGCTTCGACCAGACCCTCCTTGTTAGTGAGGATGAGATCCAGCAGTGCACCTCTCCTAGTCGGCTCCTCCACCATCTGCATGAGGAAGTTATCATCAATGCACTGGAGGAACCTCCTGGACTGTGGCTGGCTGGCTGAATGGTCCTTCCAGCAAACATCAGGGAAGTTAAAATCCCCCACAACAACCAGGGCCTGTGACTGTGAGGCCACTCTCAGCTGCCCATAGAAGGCCTCATCAACTTCCTCAGCCTGATCTGGTGGCCTGTAACAGACGCCCACAACAGTGTCACCCCTGCCAGCCTGCCCCTTGATCCTGACCCACACACTCTCAACTCGCTCGTCATCCACTCCTGGGCAGAATTTAGTACATTGTAGTTGCTCTCTCACATAGAGAGCAACTCCACCACCACGCCTGGCTGGCCTGTCTTTCCTGAATAGGGCATAGCCATCCATGACCACATTCCAGTCATGTGAACTGTCCCACCATGTTTCCGTAATTGCCACCAGATCATAATCTCCCGACCGAACACAGGATTCTAACTCCTCCTGCTTATTCCCCATGCTGCGCGCATTGGTGTACAGGCATTTCAGGGAGCGAGCAGAGCACACCAATTTCTCCCTAGGGGCATAGGAGGCCACCCGGTCCTCATCAGTTTTAGAATGCTGCCCCACTGGGACAAGCCCAGCTACAACCCCATCCCCCTTCGAGCCTAGTTTAAAGCTCTCCAGATGAGCCCAGCTAATTCCTGCCCCAGCATCCTTTTGCCCCTGCGAGATAAACCTTTCCCGCTTGACACTGTCCGGACTGGTGACTTATAAAACCAACCATTATCAAAAAATCCAAAACCCTGCCTGTAGCACCAGTCTTGGAGCCAATCATTTAGACACTGAACTTTCCTATTGCATCCCACGTCGTTACTTGAAGATGGAAGGAGTGAAGAGAAGATCACTTGAGCCCCTGTTTCTATAAATATATGAGCAACAAAAGGAGGGCTAAAGGGAATCTCCATCCCCTGAGGGGTACGGGGGGAAACACAGCAGCAGAAGACGAGGGAAAGGCTGAAGTACTAAGTGCTTTCTTTGCCTCAGTCTTTAAGAGTCAGAGTGGTGGTGCTCCAGGTACCCAGCACCCTGAGTCAGGAGACAGGCTCGCGGTGCAGAATGAAGCCACAATAATCCAAGGGGAAATGGTTAGCGACCTGCTACACCACTTGCACACCCACAAGTCTATGGGGCCAGATGGGATACGCCCAAGGGTGCTGAGGGAGCTGGCCAAGGTGATCACTAAGCCACTTCGCACTATCTATCAGCAATCCTGGTTAACTGGGGAGGTCCCGGTTCACCGGGAGTTGGCTAATGTGACGCCCATCCACAAGAAGAGCTAGAAGGAGGATCCAGGGAACTACAGACCTGTCAGTCTGGTCTCGGTGCCAGGGAAGGTCATGGAGAAGAACATCATGAGTGATATCACACAGCACATACAAGCAAACCACGTGATCAGGCCCACTCAACATGGGTCTTGCTTCACCAACCTGATGTCCTCTTACAACAACGTGACCCACCTAGTAGATGAGGGAAAGGCCGTGGATGTTGTGTAATTAGACTTCAGTAAAGCCTTTGACACCCTATCCCACAGCATCCTCCTGGAGAAGCTGGCAGCTCCTGGCCTGCATGGGTGTATTCTTCAGCAGGTAAAGAACTTCTCCCCAAGTAGCAAGAGACAGGACAAGAGGAAATGGCCTCACATTGCGCCAGGGGAGGTTAAGATTGGATATTAGGAAAAAATTCTTCATGGTGAGGGTGGTAAAGCAGTCTGTTCTTTCTAAAGCAGGAAGGGACACAGCCAATGTCTCTGTGCTGCAAGTTCCTACCACAGCTTTCAACTTTCTGAGTTTCTGCAGAGCTTAGAAACTGTCCTGGTTTTGTTAAAAGCAAGACCAGTTCTCTTTGAGTGATTTTTCTTTCATCTATGTTCTTCTAGGTGGCTGTACTTTTCTGAGTTTTAGCCTGCATATTTTTTCTAGGATGCTGTACTCGGTGCTGATAAGAGACCAAAGGAATGCTGAAGAAGCTCGTGTTTAGATTTATTACTATGTTAGCTAAGAAAGTCTGATAAGTTGGGAGTAACATCCCATGCAAACTGCCTAAAATCAGCACTGGGTTGTGGTTCCTTTAACCAATGTCCCCATGTCCATTCCTCATGGCGTGGGACATCTCAGATGAGTGCAGAGCAGGGTGACACACCACAGGGCTGAGGTGCCTCCCATCCCTTGGCAGTGGCAACAGAAGGCCAGACAGACACTGTGACTCCTGCCTCTGTGTGTAAAAGGGACAACTCTGGCTCTGAACATCCCTGGGTGCAGAAGGAGTCCAGGATGCCAGCTCAGATGTGGATGCCTGACAGACCCTGACATTTCTGTGTGTGACTCCAGGAACAAACCCCACTGGCCCAGCGAGATTCATCTCAGCTGCCCTGGACAACCTCATTGCAAGTGCTCCTGTCTGCTACGTCACCCTTGCCCATGATGCCGGGCTGTGCTCTCAAAAGTGCCACAGCAATCAGAGAGGTTCTGGGGTCCTTGGAAAAGCCAGACATCCAACCCAACTTCAAGAAGGGCTCTTTATTAAAATCCAGCCATTTTTCCGCAAGCAGAGCTGCTCCTCCACCTGGGTCAGCGACGCCAGCAGCACAGGGCTTGCAGGGCCCATCGTGATCGTGGCTGCTCCCTTGGACTGCTCAGGATGACAATGGTCTGAGCAGCGAGGGAGCGGACGAAGGATTTACTGTCCGTCTCCAAGGGCCGAAGGGCTGCAACGGAAAGAAGCAGAGCCCAGATGATCTCCCACATCGGCAGAGACACCCAGGCATCCCCTCCTGACCACGCTCCCTACTCACCACTGCAGATCTCAGCCAGCTTCTCCTCCTCCCTTCGGTCCCTCAGGGGCCGCGCAGCCAGCCCTGGGCACAGAGTTCCATCAGACCCCTGTTCCCTCCCCCTCATCAGAGCTGGCCCCAGGGGATACCCCAGAGCTGACATAGCGGGACCGAGCAAGGCAGCCACCAAGCCCACCTGTGTGGGCAGGGCTGGGAGGGGAGGCCAAGGCCCTGCACGGGGCAGCTGGGGTTCTGAAGCCACAGGGCTGCTCCTTGTGCCAGGGCAGCAGTGGGGACTGGGACCAGGCTGCCAAGAGAGAGACCCTGGGGCTGTGACTCACCGATGAACCTCACGGCCGCCTCTCGCAAGCTGGCCTGAGCATCCCTCAGGTATGGCAGGCTCTGACTCAAGAACTCTTGAGCCCTGCTCCTGTTCTGCTCCAGCTGGAGAGAGCACAAGGGTGCGAGCATGTCACTGTCTGCAGCCCACCCCGAGCTGGCTGGACCAGTCCCTCCTCCCAGTAACCCAGGTTTCCCTTTCCCCGCAGGCCACTCCTGCCCCCCAGCCAGTAGCCCTGTTGGGCTGAGGCTGAGAGACAGACACAGGCAGAGTGGTCCCAGGGGTGCTGAGAGTCCTCCTTCCCGCCAGGCGTGGGGCAGAGGGAAGAGCCCTTGGGGGTTCTGTTCTTGAGGACAGGGAACAAGGGCGCAGCTCGGGGCTGCAGCAGGGCGGGCGAGGCACATCTGCAGAGCCTACAGCCCAGACATGTGGGGCAGCCCTCAGTCAGCCTGGGCCTTCGCTGTTCTCACCAAGCTCTCTCCAATCCTCCATGTCTGCTGAGTCCGCACTAGGTGTCTGAGCTGCTTCCATTTCAGGAGCTCTGCTGCACCAAGGAGGGCTTCCCTGGCGGCCTGCGGAACAGCAGAAGCTGGGACATGGCACCCACAGTCTGCATAAGGAGACCTGGCGTCCCCCCATTCTTGGCTTTGTTTCTGGAACACCTGCCCTTTGGGGGCAGCGACATGCCCTGGCCCAAACATCTGGGGCTCTCTTGGGCACAGCCCTGGGGGACAGGGACTGAGGCTCAAAGCTCGAGACCCAGCACCTGCAGGGACAGCTGAGGAGCCCGTAGGGATGCGCCTGTTCGGGCCTCGGTGGCCACAGGCTGCTGCTGAGCCCTGTGAGACCAGCTATGGCAGGTGGTGGAAATGGCCATGGCAGCTTCTCTACTGCTACTCGTGCTGGGTCTGTAAGGACCCTTCCTATGGGCTGGAGGAGGCTGCCAGTTGCCAGCAGCCCTGTCCCCTGATGCCCAGGCCACCTGTCTGCTGTCAGCACACCCCTCTCTGCCTCAGTGCTCAGCGTGGAAATCTGTACCTTGGCCACGTTGTTGCTCTGATCGCTCAAACGAAAGAAGAGGGGGAGCAGTGCACGGTGCACATAGCTCTTAATCCTCTTCTTGTCGTGCACCATCACTGACTGCACCCGCTCTCTGAAGAGGCAGATGGAGAGCTCTCGCAGCTGGCTGGACTCCTGGGAGGAAGGAGGAAAGCCGGACTTCAATCCCAGCAGCTCTCTGCCCGTGGTGAGCAGGGGCAGTATCGGGGCTGACGTGAGGGGAGATGCTCCAGGGTCAGGTTGTGCAGAAGCCCAGAAGTCATCCCACGAGAGCCCAGGGGAGCAGAGCCTGCTCCCAGTGCTGTCCACGGGGCTGGGCTGAAGGGCAGCTGTCACTGCAGGCTGCCCACCCCCAGGGCTCAGTCTCCGTCATCAGCCTTACATCATCAAAGAGGGGCAGGAGCTTTTCCTCCAGCTGCTCGACAGTGGGTCTGGCCTCTTCCCTCTTCAGGTGTCCCATCACGCTGCAGAAGAATGTCAGGACTCTCCTTTTCACATCTGTGTTGCTGTGGTCGAGCAACCCCACAACTTGTGGCAGGAGGGACTGTATTTTTCTTGCCTGTGTGGAAAACAGTTTCATTTTTGTGAAAGGATCAAAGACCACCCTGGCAAAAAAGCCAGTCACTGAGTACCAGCCTCCTGTCCAGCTTCATGGCAGGTGGTGGCACAGGAATCTCTGTGGCAGCCTCCTGGCAGGTGGTGGCCATGGGCACAGCCATGGAGATACAAGAGAGCAGGGCCAGGGCAGGGAGGGTTGAAAAGCAATGACTCCCTGTGTCCTGCTCAGCCGTCCCCTTTTCCCACAGGCCCCCATGGGCAGATGTCTTGGAGAGACTCCGTGCCTGGAAAGCTCCCCAGGCAGCCATCAGGCCCCAGCACGGCAGGGCGGGCATGTGGAGCTCTCACCCACTGCCTGACCCCCAGCCAATGCCAAGCCACCACCTCACCCAATGCCCCACCCCACCTGGCAACATGGCTCGCTTGACACCGCCCCGCTCACCATGTCAGGACTTTCAGACCCACTGATGACGCCTTCGGGAAACATAGAGTCTATGACCAGGAGTCTTTTGCGCAAGTTTTTTAAGATCTTCTTCAGAGGCCGGGGTCTGGAGATCATCATGTCCCACATGTCCAGGGCAGTCCTGCGAGAGAGCGCTCTGTCAGCAGGGCAGCCTGGGCCACAGCAGCGTGTCCAGGCTCAGCGCTGCAGGACGCTTGGGATGCCCTGGGCAGCAGCAGAGGCTGAGCTGCTGCTCCCGTGGGGCTGGCAGGAGTGCAGTGGGGGGCTCTGGGCTGGCTTGCTCAGCTGTGGCTGCTGCGGGCCTGGCTGACCCCCAGCGCTGGAAAATGTGGTGGGAGGGAGGGTCCTGCTCCTCGGGGGTGTCCTGCAGGATTCCTTGGCTCTGTGCCCCTCTCCCCACAGGGAACAAGCCCTCATGGCTTTTGGGGCCAGTACCTGTCTCCTGGTGGAGCGATCCTCAGCAGCGTTGTGAGCACCTTCCCAGGTCTCCTGTCAGCCATGAGCAGAAGCAGGGACGCCACGCTCTGCCGAGCTGGTGCTGTGTTGATGCTGTCCAGGTTTTTGTGGATGCATCTCATGATCTTGGGCAGCTGGAGGAGATACAGGTGAGGATGGCGCTGTCACTGGAGTGCAGCCACTTCCTCAGCTGTCCTTCCCATTCCTCTCTGCCACCTTCATGTGGCTTCAGATTCCTGAGACACCAGGGGTTGGGGGTAGGGATGGAGGAAGGAACAAGGCCTGACAGGGCTGAAGCCTGGCAGGGCAACCCAGCCACTGGCCACTTACATCCGCCAGCCAGAAGTCAGGGAATTCCATGACCATGTCCAGCAAGTCTGTTGCCCGCTTCTTGTCAAAGATGCTGGTGTCTCTCATCGCCTCGATGAACACAAGGACGATGTCTGTCCTTTCAGAAGTTCTGAGGTATCTCGCACAGGACTATGGGAGGAAGGAAAGAAAAGAAGGAAGTGAAGCCAAATCACACCGAGCGCCCTGATGCTGCTGCTTAGCCAGGCAGTGCCAGCAGCCCTGCAGAGACACCCGACAGTGCTGGTGGCAGAGCCCGCAGCAAAGCTGGCAGCAGGGGCGGCAGTGACTGCACGGGGAGGATGAGAACAGAGGCCCTGGAGTGAGGGAGGAGGGTTGGACTCATGGGCACAGGGTGCTGGCCCTGTCGTGAACCAGGGCTTGCTGGTGGCCAGGAGGACTGGGGCTGCTGCTGGGACACTGGTGCCAAAGCCCGGAACCCAAGCATGTGTCCAGGGCTGGCTCTGTGGGTCGTCAGGGCTTTGCAGGCCCGTGCCGGCCACAGCTCCCAAAGCAGCTGCCTGGGCAGCAGCCGCGCATGGGGCAGCTGCAGGCTGCTCTGGGGTGCAGGGATGGGGAGACGGCCTGGCTGGAGGGTGCCTGGCTCCTTACCGCCAGTGTGGGATGTCTGAATAGCGCAGAGCTCATCTTCTCAATCCTCCCCACAGCCCTCTCCTGCACACATTCTCTCTCAGAGGTGGTGAAGGTCAAGAGCATCTGGGAAGAGAGAAGCTGCTGGTGAGCCCTGGGAGCAGCCAGCACTCCAGCAGAAGTAGCACCGCTCAACTCCTGGGCTGGACTCTGTTCTCAAGCAAAGCCTGTAGTGGGGTTCTGGCCCTCAGGCCCCTGGGAGGCTTGGAACAAATGCCCTGGGCCCGCCCTGTGGCCAGGCAGGGAGGCAGATGTCACCCTCTGCGGCCACTGTGCTGCAGAAGAGCCTGGCGGGCAGCCCCTGGTTCCCCGGGGAGGTGGGCACCCTCCCGGCAGCGCTCTCTCTGCACGGCACCGGGTGAGACTGTCCACTCCAGAGTGGACACCCTGTCCCCCAGGGTGAAGAACAGTCCTTGTGAAGCCCACTCTTTGCACACGCCAGACCTGGAAGATATTCTGGAGCAGCTCGCTGACTCTGGAGGCTGAAGAGCCGAGCACCAATGCCTGCAGCATGTTGTCCATGGCTTCCATGGTCTGCAAGGAGACAACGAGTTTTGGCCGTGTTTCCTGCCATCTGTTTCACACAGGGGGGACTGATATGAACTCTCAGTGCCAAGAGGCAACTCCTGTGCTGATTTTCTGTGTCTGGGAGAGACTCAGGGGCAAATAATTTGCTACAGGCAGAGCAGCAATTGGCACTGGATGTGGCCAGGCCAACTGTCAGCAGATGAAGGCATGAGGGTGTGAAAGCAGAGCTGAGACCAACCCTGCCTTGTCTTTCTGGTTATATATCAGCATGGGGTGAACAGGGAGCAGACAGAGGGACTGTTGGGTCCTGCAGTTCACCAAGCACTTACTTTTAAGAAGAGATAACGGCCCATATCCTGCATTTTCTCTTCTGGAGGAAGCAAGAAGACACTAGAGAAGCAGGCTTGGAGGAGGCTTGCCTCCTTGCCCTCCAGCGCCCTCTCCACTGCGCTGCAAAGAGAGAGGAGCCAGTCACACTTTGGTATTTGGAGCAGTGCCTTGAGATCTCGTGCAGGGGTCCCCGGGAGGGATGGGCAGGTACCTCAGTTCGGCAATGGCAAGCATGGCGTTCCACCGCACCGCCGTGCGCAGTTTGTTTCTGGGCTCCTCTTCCAGCAGCACCTGCAGAGCACAGCCGGGATGGGACCTGGCAGTTGCCAGCACCCAGTGCCACCAGCCCCTGGCCCTGCCCAGCGCTGTCCTCACAGGGTGCCGGGGGCATCGCCCCCTTCCCCAGAGACGCCACGTATCCCCTCACCTTGATATTCTCTGCCAGACCATATCTCTGGCAGAAGAGATCTAGGCCCTGTGGAGGGCCATGGCGCTTGCTGTTGTAGCACAGGTCACAAATGTTCTGAAGAAACGGAATCTTCTGGCTCTCCTCCTGGCAGCCAGGGGACAGAGAGACAAACAGGGAGTGTGAGATGGGGACACACAGCCAGCGGCACCACAGCATGGGGGTGCAGTGCCAATGAGCGCCCTGGGAGAAGCAGCTCTGCCCAGCCAGCACCCTCCAGCACCCTGCAGCAGAACCCCTGTCAGCAGACACCAGCTCAGCCGCCTTCCAAACGGCCATGGTTACCTTTTCTGGGCTGCTGACAAAGGACACAATGGAGTCCACGCATCTCTTTTCGAATTGGTAGACAGGTAACCAGCCAGCATCTAATAAAGGAGGAGAGCAGGGAGGGCTGCAGAGAGGGTTTGCAGGCAGGACAGAGCAGAGGAAGGAGCTCTGCCCCATGTCCATCCCAGTGCCCGCTGCCCTGGCATGGTCTTCCCATGCGTGTCACGGCTGGAGGGTGCCTGGCAGACGGGCTGAGATGCTGGAGCCAGGCAGGATGGGGAAAGCCCCCAGTGCAGTGGGTGAGGAACTCGCTTCAGACGGGCAGGAAAGGTCCCCGTCCCACAGCTCGACTGCCTCCTGCCCACCCAGCTGCCTCTCGCTGCCAGTGCCCTGGAGCAGGAGTTGGGTCCCCTCTGCCTGCAGAAGCTGTGCTGGGGCCGGCTCCCAGCTCACAGCAGCCCTGGGCTTCAGGCAGCATAATCACCACCCATGGGAACCCCCTGCCAACCTGTGGGGAAACGTGGTCCCGGTGTGGAGCAGAGAGCCATAGCTGGGCCCCATCCTGGCCAGACAATCAGGGCCCCTGACTCACCGATCTGCAGTGGCTGGACCACATCCACTTGCTTGGGGTCCAGTGGAGATCTGAGCTCCTGGGGAGCCCCAACCTCCTCCTGCCAAGCCAGCCTAGATCGGATGGGGGGTCTCTCTGCCATTTTGCAGTCAAAGGCTAGGACTAAGGATGGCGAAGGCGGATGCTTCTGCAAAACGCCTTGGTGCCGCAGCTCTGCCAGAGGCAGCGATGAAAGGTGTGGGCTGCGCTCGTGTGCTCCTCGTTGGGGAAAGACGTGAGCTGCGCTCAGGAGCTCCTTGCTCGAAGTCTGCCAGGGGCAGCAGAGAGTCTGCCGGGGGCAGCTAGAGCTAGGTTGTGGTTGGACTCGATCTTAAGTGTCTCTTCCAACCAAAAAGATTCTCCGATTCTCTGAAAGACGTGGGCTACGCTTGGGGCTCTCGCCAGCTCCGTGCTCGCACCCTGTCTCGTCACCGTCCTGTCGGACAGTGTGGGCTGGGCCCGCAGCTGCGCTGAGCACGTGCAGGGCAGTGGGTGTCACCAAGTGAGGTCACAAAGGGCCCCACTGTGACCCTGTGCCTGGGCAAGGAGGGTCAGGATGTCCCCTTGGGAGGCTCAGGTCAGCTCAGCCCTGGGCACCTGCCTGATACAAATTTCAATCCGTTTCTAAAAGTTCCAGCACCCATTGTTCTGAGCATAGTCTTTAACAGTCTGCTGCACCGCTCCATTTCCCCAGCGGCTGGTGCATGGTGGGGATGTCACAGACACACTCAGTGCCATCTCCTTGCTCCAGGAGCATCCATCTCTGAGGATGTTGCGGAAAGGAGTCCCGTTGTCTGGCTCAGTTCTCTCTGGGCTGCCGTGTGTGGCAGATGCACTTGATCCCCCAATCACCCCCAGCCAAACCCACAGCAGTTTGGTTCAGACTCCAGAGGAGGGAAGGGCCTGAGCCGTAACCAGGCCAAGAACTCCTGCCAGGAGACCCACAGGGAAGCAGAAGAGCAGATGAACGCCGGGAACTTGTGGGTGTACAAGTCTCAGACACTTTTACTACTGTGTGCAATGTGACTACGAGTCTATCACTTCATTCCATAAATACAACAGCGTGGATGAGCCACTGTGAGCTCTCCCTGCTAAATAAGTGAGCTGTATGGCAATGGTTTTACTACTCACAGCTCAGTGGATGAGACCAATTTAAGTTTCATATTAATCATTTACCTTAAGTAGAGGCACACTAAATATAATCAATTCTTTATGGACATAAGGTTGTATGATTTTTAATATACTCTTTGCTTCATGTTACTTGGTAAACTGTATTTGCTAAAATTTTAAGCTGTAAAGTGCTGCTCATATCTACCAAAAGCAACTACAAATAGAATCACAGAATCGCAGAATCGACTGGGTTGGAAAAGACCTCAGAGATCATCAAGTCCAACCCTTGGTCCAACTCCAGTCCATTGACTAGATCATGGCACTAAGTGCCATGTCCAATCTCAGTTTAAAAACCTCCAGGGCCGGTGAGTCCAGCACCTCCCTGGGCAGCCATTCCAATGCCTGACCACTCTCTCTGCAAAGAATTTCTTTCTAATCTCCAGCCTCAATTTCCCCTGGCAGAGTTGAAGCCCATGGCCCCTTGTCCTATTGCTGATGCCTGGGAGAAGAGACCAATCCCCACCTGGCTATAACTTCCCTTCAGGTAGTTCTAGAGAGTACTGAGCTCACCTCTAAGCCTCCTCTTCTCCAGACTAAACAAGCCCAGCTCCCTCAGCCTCTCCCCATAGGGCTTGTGCTCAAGTCCCTTCACCAGTCGTGTTGCTCTTCTCTGGACCCGCTCCAGCACTTCAATCTCTTTCCTGAACTGAGGGGCCCAGAACTGAACACAATACTCCAGGTGTGGCCTCCCCAATGCAGAGCACAGGGGAAGGGTCACTGCCCTTGTCCTGCTGGCCACGCTATTTTTGATACAGGACAGGACACCATTGGCCTTCTTGGCCACCTGGGCACACTGTTGGTTCATGTTGAGCTTCCTGTCCATTAGTCCCCCAGGTCCCTTTCTGCCTGACTGCTCTCCAGCCACTCTGCGCCCAGCCTGTAGCGCTGCAGGGGGTTGTTGTGACCAAAGTGCAGCACCCGGCACTTGGCCTTATTGAACTTCATCCCATTGGAATCAGCCCATTTTTCCAGCCTATCCAGATCTCTCTGCAGAGCCCTCCTGCCCTCCAGCAGGTCGACACTCCCTCCCAACTTGGTGTCATCAGCAAATTTGCTGATGATGGTCTCAATCCCCCCATCTAAATCGTCAATAAAGATGTTAAACAGGACTGGACCCAACACTGACCCCTGGGGACACCACTAGTGACTGGCCGCCAGCTGGATGCAGCCCCATTCACCAGCACTCTCTGGGCCCGGCCCTCCAGCCAGTTCTTAACCCAGCGTAGAGTACACTTGTCCAAGCCATGGGCTACCAGCTTTTGCAGGAGTATATTATGGGAGACAGTGTCAAAGGCCTTGCTGAAGTCCAGATAGACCACATCCACGGCTTTCCCCTCATACACCAGCTGGGTCACCTGATCATAAAAGGAGATCAGGTTGGTCAGACAGGACCTGCCCCTCCTAAACCCATGCTGGCTGGGTCTGATCCCTTGTCCATCCTGAAGGTGCTGTGTGATTCCATTCAGGATGATCTGCTCCATAACCCTGCCAGGCACCGAGGTCAGGCTGACAGGCTGACACTAACCTCTCTCACTAACCCCTCGTCTGGCTGCATGCCTCTTCTTTCCTTTTCTCTCACTCTCCTGCTTCCTGCCTCTTTTCTTGCAATTCCTCCATCTCACTCCTGCAGCCCAACACTACTTTGTATTCTTCCTTCCCTTTCTCCTGCTCCCTTCGCTTTCTCCCTCAGTCCCATATCTTTCTTCCTGACATGTCTGTTGGAGACTTTGGGCCAAATTGGCCCCACGTCTGGGCATGGTTTGACAAGTATTCAGAGGCCTGGCTGGTGACAGCAGGGACAGCAGGCAGTGACAGGCTCGGGGCTGACAGGCTCCCCATCCCCTAGGGGGTGCCTGGCTGCCACACCCAGCTGACATACAACGTTTGTCACAATGCCCGCTACCGTGGCGAGGCTGCGGTGACTCTACAGGTGACAGGGACACTGCAGGACTTGGTGTCAGCTCAGCAATTTCTCAGTTCCCCAAAGAAGCGGAATTCTGCAAATTGCTGCCTTTGCTCTTGAGAGGATGTCATCAGGTGGGTGTTTTGGTGTAATACACTGAAAACAGAGCAGAAACTGTGAAATATTCCCATGATATGCATGGTCCGTACCCCAAAGCACCATGACTCAACCTAAGGAGATCTGCAGCTTCTTTTTTTGTACTGCCAGCAGATTGTGGAAGTATAGTATAAAAACCATCCTTATGGAGAGATCTTCGTATTTTAGGCTTAGTCTAAGTGTCTCAAGTAGCTGGGGTTTTTGCTTGGGCCTAATCCATACGTTCTTATGGCTTTCCTCTTAGTCTGAAGTCAAATGTGCTAGAAACTATAAAGCAAAAAAACGTCCTGCAGCCTAACCTTGCCTTGCCTATCCTTGCCTTTTCTTTGCCTTGCCTTATTTCCTTCTCATCCTGTTCTCTGTCCCAAACTCTCTCACTAAGCCCTCGTCTGGCTGAATGTCTCTTCTTTCCTTTTCTGTCACTCTCCTGCTCCCTTCTCTTTTCTTGTAATTCCTCCATCTCACTCCTGCAGCCCAACACTACTTTTTATTCTTCCTTCCCTTTCTCCTGCTCCCTTCGCTTTCTCCCTCTGTCCCATATCTTCCTTCCCGACTTCTCTGTTGGAGACTTTGGGCTAAATTGGCCCCACGTCTGGGCATGGTTTGAAAGGTTTTCAGAGACCAGGCTGGTGACAGCAGGAACAGCAGGCAGTGACAGGCCCGGGGCTGACAGGCTCCCCATACCCTAGGGGGCACGTGGCTGCCACACCCAGCTGACATAGAACCTTTGTCACAATGCCCGCTACCGTGACGAGGATGCGATGACTCTTCAGGTGACAGGGACACTGCAGGATTTGGTGTCAGCTCAGCAATTTCTCACTTCCTTAAAGAAGCGGAATTCTGAAAATTGCTGCCTTTGCTCTTGAAAGATGTCATCAGGTGGGTGTTTTGGTGTAATACACTGAAAACAGAGCAGAAACTGTGAAATATTTCCATTATATACGTGGTCCCTGCCCCAAAGCACCATGACTCAGCCTAAGGAGATCTTCAGCTTATTTTTTTGTACTGCCAGCAGATTGTGGAAGTACAGTATAAAAACCATCCTTATGGAGAGATCTTCGTATTTTAGCTTAGTCTAAGTGTCACAGGTAGCTGGGGTTTTTGCTTGGGCCTAATCCATACGGTCTTATGGCTTTCCTCCTAGTCTGAAGACGGATATGCTAGAAACTATAAAGCAAAAAAATGTCCTGGTGCCTAGCCTTGCCCTGTCTGTCCTTGCCTGTCCTTGCCTTGCCTTATTTCCTTCTCATCCTATTCTCTGTCCCATCCTCTCTCACTAACCCCTCGTCTGGCTGCATGTCTCTTCTTTCCTTTTCTCTCACTCTCCTGCTTCCTGCCTCTTTTCTTGCAATTCCTCCATCTCACCCTTGCAGCCCAACACTACTTTTTATTCTTCCTTCCCTTTCTCCTGCTCCCTTCGCTTTCTCCCTCTGTCCCATATCTTTCTTCCCGACTAGTCTGTTGGAGACTTTGGGCCAAATTGGCCCCAAGTCTGGGCATGGTTTGACAAGTTTTAGAGGCCTGCCTGGTGACAGCAGGGACAGCAGGCAGTGACAGTCCCCGGGGCTGACAGGCTCCCCATCCCTTAGGGGGCGCCTGGCTGCCACACCCAGCTGACATAGAACCTTTGTCACAATGCCCGCTACCGTGGCGAGGATGCGGTGACTCTGCAGGTGACAGGGACACTGCAGGACTTGCTGTCAGCTCAGCAATTTCTCAGTTCTTCAAAGAAGCGGAATTCTGCAAATTGCTGCCTTTGCTCTTGAAAGATGTCATCAGATGGGTGTTTTGGTGTAATACACTGAAAACCAGAGCAGAAACTGTGAAATATTCCCATGATATTCATGGTCCCTTTCCCAAAGCACCATGACTCAGCCTGAGGAGATCTGCAGCTTCTTTTTTTGTACTGCCAGCAGATTGTGGAAGTACAGTATAAAAACCATCCTATGGAGAAATCTTCGTATTTTAGGCTTGGTCTAAGTGTCTCATGTAGCTGGGGTTTTTGCTTGGGCCTAATCCATACGGTCTTATGGCTTTCCTCCTAGTCTGAAGACGAATGTGCTAGAAACTATAAAGCAAAAAAATGTCATGCAGCCTAGCCTGTCCTTGCCTGTCCTTGCCTTGCCTTATTTCCTTCTCATCCTGTTCTCTGTCCCATCCTCTCTCACCAACCCCTCGTCTGGCTGCATGTCTCTTCTTTCCTTTTCTCTCACTCTCCTGCTCCCTTCTCTTTTCTTGCAATTCCTCCATCTCACTCCTGCAGCCCAACACTACTTTTTATTCTTCCTTCCCTTTCTCCTGCTCCCTTTCCTTTCTCCCTCTGTCCCATATCTTTCTTCCCGACTTGTCCGTTGGAGACTTTGGACCAAATTGGCCCCAAGTCTGGTCATGGTTTTACAAGTTTTCAGAGGCCTGGCTGGTGACAGCAGGGACAGCAGGCAGTGACAGGCCCGGGACTGAGAGGCTCCCCATCCCCTAGGGGGCGCCTGGCTGCCACACCCAGCTGACATAGAACCTTTGTCACAATGCCCTCCAACGTGGCGAGGATGTGGTGACTCTGTAGGTGACAGGGACACTGCAGGACTTGGTGTCAGCTCAGAAATTTCTCACTTCCCCAAAGAAGCGGAATTCTGCAAATTGCTACTTTGCTCTTGAAAGATGTCATCAGGTGGGTGTTTTGGTGTAATACACTGAAAACCAGGGCAGAAACGCTGAAATATTCCCATGATATGCATGGTCCCTGCCCCAAAGCACCATGAGTCAACCTAACGAGATCTGCAGCTTATTTTTTATACTGCCAGCAGATTGTGGAAGTACAGTATAAAAAACATCCTTATGGAGAGATCTTCGTATTTTAGGCTTAGTCTATGTGTCTCAAGTAGCTGCGGTTTTTGCTTGGGTTTAATCCATACGGTCTCATGGCTTTCCTCCTAGTCTGAAGACGAATGTGCTAGAAACTATAAATCAAAAAAATGTCCTGGTGCCTAGCCTGTCCTTGCCTGTCCTTGCCTTGCCTTATTTCCTTCTCATTCTGTTCTCTGTCCCATCCTCTCTCACTAAATCCTCGTCTGGCTGCATGTCTCTTCTTTCCTTTTCTCTCACTCTCCTGCTTCCTGCCTCTTTTCTTGCAATTCCTCCATCTCACTCCTGCAGCCCAACACTACTTTTTATTCTTCCTTCCCTTTCTCCTGCTCCCTTCGCTTTCTCCCTCTGTCCCATATCTTCCTTCCCCACTTGTCTGTTGGAGACTTTGGGCCAAATTGGCCCCACGTCTGGGCATGGTTTGAAAGGTTTTTAGAAGCCTGGCTAGTGACAGCAGGGACAGCAGGCAGTGACAGGCCAGGGGCTGACAGGCTCCCCATCCCCTAGGCGGTGCCTGGCTGCCACACCCAGCTGACATAGAACCTTTGTCACAATGCCCGCTACCGTGGCGAGGATGCGGTGACTCTGCAGGTGACAGGAACACTGCAGGACTTGCTGTCAGCTCAGCAATTTCTCACTTTCCCAAAGAAGCGGAATTCTGCAAATTGCTGCCTTTGCTCTTGAAAGGATGTCATCAGGTGGGTGTTTTGGTGTAATACACTGAAAACAGAGCAGAAACTGTGAAATATTCCCATGACATGCATGGTCCCTGCCCCAAAGCACCATGACTCAGCCTAAGGAGATCTGCAGCTTATTTTTTTGTACTGCCAGCAGATTGTGGAAGTACAGTAGAAAAACCATCCTTATGGAGAGATCTTCGCATTTTAGGCTTAGTCTAAGTGTCTCAAGTAGCTGGGGTTTTTGCTTGGGCCTAATCCATGTGGTCTCATGGCTTTCCTCCTAGTCTGAAGACGAATGTGCTAGAAACTATAAATCAAAAAAATGTCCTGGTGCCTAGCCTTGCCTTGCCTGTCCTTGCCTGTCCTTGCCTTGCCTTATTTCCTTCTCATCCTGTTCTCTGTCCCATCCTCTCTCACTAACCCCTCGTCTGGCTGCATGTCTCTTCTTTCCTTTTCTCTCACTCTCCTGCTTCCTGCCTCTTTTCTTGCAATTCCTCCATCTCACTCCTGCAGCCCAACACTACTTTTTATTCTTCCTTCCCTTTCTCCTGCTCCCTTCGCTTTCTCCCTCTGTCCCATATCTTTCTTCCCGACTTGTCTGTTAGAGACTTTGGGCCAAATTGGCAATACGTCTGGGCATGGTTTGACAAGTTTTCAGAGGCCTGGCTGGTGACAGCAGGGACATCAGGCAGTGACAGGCCCCGGGGCTGACAGGCTCCCCATCTCCTAGGGGGTGCCTGGCTGCCACACCCAGCTGACATAGAACCTTTGTCACAATGCCCGCTACCGTGGCGAGGATGCGGTGACTCTGCAGGTGACAGGGACACTGCAGGACTTGCTGTCAGCTCAGCAATTTCTCAGTTCTCCAAAGAAGCGGAAGTCTGCAAATTGCTGCCTTTGCTCTTGAAAGATGTCATCAGGTGGGTGTTTTGGTGTAACACACTGAAAAACAGAGCAGAAACTGTGAAATATTCCCATGATATGCATGGTCCCTGCCCCAAAGCACCATGACTCAGCATAAGGTGATCTGCAGTTTGTTTTTTTGTACTGCCAGCAGATTGTGGAAGTACAGTACAAAAACCATCCTTATGGAGAGGTCTTTGCATTTTAGGCTTAGTCTAAGTGTCTCAAGTAGCTGGGGTTTTTGCTTGGGCCTAATCCTTACGGTCTTATGGCTTTCCTCCTAGTCTGAAGACGAATGTGCTAGAAACTATACAGCAAAAAAATGTCCTGCAGCCCAGCCTTGCCTTGCCTGTCCTTGCCTTGCCTTATTTCCTTCTCATCCTGTTCTCTGTCCCATCCTCTCTCACTAACCCCTTGTCTGGCTGCATGTCTCTTCTTTCCTTTTCTCTCACTCTCCTGCTTCCTGCCTCTTTTCTTGCAATTCCTCCATCACACTCCTGCAGCCCAACACTACTTTTTATTCTTCCTTCCCTTTCTCCTGCTCCCTTCGCTTTCTCCCTCTGTCCCATATCTTTCTTCCCGACTTGTCTGATGGAGACTTTGTGCCAAATTGGCAATATGTCTGGGCATGGTTTGACAAGTTTTCAGAGGCCTGGCTGGTGACAGCAGGGACAGAAGGCAGTGACAGGCCCCGGGGCTGACAGGCTCCCCATCCCCAAGGTGGTGCCTTGCTGCCACACCCAGTTGACATAGAACCTTTGTCACAATGCCCGCTACCGTGGCGAGGATGCGGTGACTCTGCAGGTGACAGGGACACTGCAGGACTTGGTGTCAGCTCAGCAATTTCTCAGTTCTCCAGAGAAGCGGAAGTCTGCAAATTGCTGCCTTTGCTCTTGAAAGATGTCATCAGGTTGGTGTTTTGGTGTAATACACTGAAAACCAGAGTAGAAACTGTGAAATATTCCCATGATATGCATGGTCCCTGCCCCAAAGCACCATGACTCAGCCTAAGGAGATCTGAAGCTTATTTTTTTGTACTACCAGCAGATTGTGGAAGTACAGTATAAAAACCATCCTTATGGAGAGATCTTAATATTTTAGGCTTAGTCTAAGTGTCTCAGGTAGCTGGGGTTTTTGCTTGAGCCTAATCCATACGGTCTTATTTCTTTCTTCCTAGTCTGAAGACAGATATGCTAGAAACTATAAAGCAAAAAAATGTCCTGATGCTTAGCCTTGCCTTGCCTGTCCTTGCCTGTCCTTGCCTTGCCTTATTTCCTTTTCATCCTGTTCTCTGTCCCATCCTCTCTCACTAAGCCCTCGTCTGGCTGCATGTCTCTTCTTTCCTTTTCTCTCACTCTCCTGCTCCCTTGTCTTTTCTTGCAATTCCTCCATTTCACTCCTGCAGCCCAACACTACTTTTTATTCTTCCTTCCCTTTCTCCTGCTCCCTTCGCTTTCTCCCTCTGTCCCATAACTTCCTTCTCGACTTGTTTCTTGGAGACTTTGGGCCAAATTGGCCCCACGTCTGGGAATGGTTTGAAAGGTTTTCAGAGGCCTGGCTGGTGACAGCAGGGACAGCAGGCAGTGACAGGCCCCGGGGCTGACAGGCTCCCCATTTCCTAGGGCGCGCCTGGCTGCCACACCCAACTGACACAGAACATTTGTCACAATGCCCGCTACCGTGGCGAGGATGCGGTGACTCTGCAGGTGACAGGGACACTGCAGGACTTGCTGTCAGCTCAGCAATTTCTCACTTCCTCAAAGAAGCGGAATTCTGCAAATTGCTGCCTTTGCTCTTGAAAGGATGTCATCAGGTGGGTGTTTTGGTGTAATACACTGAAAACCAGAGCAGAAATGGCGAAATATTCCCATGATATGCATGGTCCCTGCCCCAAAGCGCCATGACTCAGCCTAAGGAGATCTGCAGCTCATTTTTTTGTATTGCCAGCAGATTGTGGATGTACAGAATAAAAACCATCCTTATGGAGAGATCTTCGTATTTTAGGCTTAGTCTAAGTGTCTCAGGTAGCTGGGGTTTTTGCTTGGGCCTAATCCATACGGTCTTATGGCTTTCCTCCTAGTCTGAAGACGAATGTGCTAGAAACTATAAAGCAAAAAAATGTCCGGGTGCCTCGCCTTGCCTTGCCTGTCCTTGCCTGGCCTTATTTCCTTCTCATCCTGTTCTCTGTCCCATCCTCTCTCACTAACCCCTCGTCTGGCTGCATGTCTCTTCTTTCCTTTTCTCTCACTCTCCTGCTTCCTGCCTCTTTTCTTGCAATTCCTCCATCTCACTCCTGCAGCCCAACACTACTTTTTATTCTTCCTTCCCTTTCTCCTGCTCCCTTCGCTTTCTCCCTCTGTCCCATATCTTTCTTCCCGACTAGTCTGTTGGAGACTTTGGGCCAAATTGGCCCCAAGTCTGGGCATGGTTTGACCTGTTTTCAGTGGCCTGACTGGTGACAGCAGGGACAGCAGGCAGTGACAGGCCCGGGGCTTACAGGCTCCCCATCCCCTAGGGGGCGCCTGGCTGCCACACCCAGCTGACATAGAACCTTTGTCGCAATGCCCACTACCGTGGCGAGGCTGCGGTGACTCTGAAGGTGACAGGGACACTGCAGGACTTGGTGTCAGCTCAACAATTTCTCACTTCCCCAAAGAAGCGGAATTCTGCAAATTGCTGCCTTTGCTCTTGAAAGATGTCATCAGGTGGGTGTTTTGGTGGCATAGACTGAAAACAGAGCAGAAACTGTGATATATTCCCATGACATGCATGGTCCCTGCCCCAAAGCACCATGACTCAGCCTAAGGAGATCTGCAGCTTCTTTTTTTGTACTGCCAGCAGATTGTGGAAGTACAGTATAAAAACCATCCTTATGGAGAGATCTTCGCATTTTAGGCTTAGTCTAAGTGTCTCAAGTAGCTGGGGTTTTTGCTTGGGCCTAATCCATACGGTCTTATGGCTTTCCTCCTAGTCTGAAGACTTATGTGCTAGAAACTATAAAGCAAAAAAATGTCCTGGTGCCTAGCCTGTCCTTCCCTGTCCTTGCCTTGCCTTATTTCCTTCTCATCCTGTTCTCTGTCCCATCCTCTCTCACTAACCCCTCGTCTGGCTGCATGTCTCTTCTTTCCTTTTCTCTCACTCTCCTGCTTCCTCCCTCTTTTCTTGCAATTCCTCCATCTCACTCCTGCAGCCCACACTACTTTTTATTCTTCCTTCCCTTTCTCCTGCTCCCTTCGCTTTCTCCCTCTGTCCCATATCTTTCTTCCCGACTTGTCTCTTGGAGACTTTGTGCCAAATTGGCCCCACGTCTGGGCATGGTTTGCAAGGTTTTCAGAGGCCTGGCTGGTGACAGCAGGGACAGCAGGCAGTGACAGGCCCGGGGCTGACAGGCTCCCTATCCCCTAGGGGGCGCCTGGCTGCCACACCCAGCTGACATAGAACCTTTGTCACAATGCCTGCTACCGTGGCGAGGATGCGGTGACTCTGCAGGTGACAGGGACACTGCAGGACTTGCTGTCAGCTCAGCAATTTCTCACTTCCCTGAAGAAGCGGATTTCTGCAAATTGCTGCCTTTGCCCTTGAAAGATGTCATCAGGTGGGTGTTTTGGTGTAATACACTGAAAACAGAGCAGAAACTGTGAAATATTCCCATGATATGGATGGTCCCTGCCCCAAAGCACCAT
The DNA here is from genome assembly GCA_032206185.1 of Columba guinea. Lineage (NCBI taxonomy): Eukaryota > Metazoa > Chordata > Aves > Columbiformes > Columbidae > Columba > Columba guinea. The sequence goes on along the minus strand of JAVLUU010000053.1, from coordinate 1,054,735 downwards.
GACTCAGCTTAAGGAGATCTGCAGCTTCTTTTTTTGTACTGCCAGGAGATTGTGGAAGTACAGTATAAAAACCATCCTTATGGAGAGATCTTCGTGTTTTAGGCTTAGTCTAAGTGTCTCAAGTAGCTGGGGTTTTTGCTTGGGCCTAATCCATACGGTCTCAAGGCTTTCCTCCTAGTCTGAAGACGAATGTGCTAGAAACTATAAATCAAAAAAATGTCCTGGTGCCTAGCCTTGCCTTGCCTGTCCTTGCCTTGCCTTATTTCCTTCTCATCCTGTTCTCTGTCCCATCCTCTCTCACTAACCCCTCGTTTGGCTGCATGTCTCTTCTTTCCTTTTCTCTCACTCTCCTGCTCCCTTCTCTTTTCTTGCAATTCCGCCATCTCACTTCTGCAGCCCAACACTACTTTTTATTCTTCCTTCCCTTTCTCCTGCTCCCTTCGCTTTCTACCTCTGTCCCATATCTTCATTCCCGACTTGTCTCTTGGAGACTTTGTCCAAATTGGCCCCACGTCTGGGAATGGTTTGAAAGGTTTTCAGAGACCTGGCTGGTGACAGCAGGGACAGCAGGCAGTGACAGGCCCGGGGCTGACAGGCTCCCCATCCCCTAGGGGGCGCCTGGCTGCCACTCCCAGCTGACACAGAACCTTTGTCACAATGCCCGCTACCGTGGCGAGGCTGCGGTGACTCTGCAGGTGACAGGGACACTGCAGGACTTGGTGTCAGCTCAGCAATTGCTCACTTCCCCAAAGAAGCGGAATTTTACAAATTGGTGCCTTTGCTATTGAAAGATGTCATCAGGTGGGTGTTTTGGTGTAATACACTGAAAACCAGAGCAGAAATGGCGAAATATTCCCATGATATGCATGGTCCCTGCCCCAAAGCACCATGACTCAGCCTAAGGAGACCTGCAGCTTATTTTTTTGTACTGCCAGCAGATTGTGGAAGTACAGTATAAAAACCATCCTTATGGAGAGATCTTCGTATTTTAGGCTTAGTCTAAGTGTCTCAAGTTGCTGGGGTTTCTGCTTAGGCCTAATCCATACCGTCTTATGGCTTTCCTCCTAGTCTGAAGACGAATGTGCTAGAAAATATAAAGCAAAAAAATGTCCTGCAGCGTAGCCTTGCCTTGCCTGTCCTTGCCTGTCCTTCCCTTGTCTTATTTCCTTCTCATCCTGTTCTCTGTCCCATCCTCTCTCACTAACCCCTCGTCTGGCTGCATGTCTCTTCTTTCCATTTCTCTCACTCTCCTGCTTCCTGCCTCTTTTCTTGCAATTCCTCCATCTCACTCCTGCAGCCCAACACTACTTTTTATTCTTCCTTCCCTTTCTCCTGCTCCCTTCGCTTTCTCCCTCTGTCCCATATCTTTCTTCCCGACTAGTCTCTTGGAGACTTTGGGCCAAATTGGACCCACGTCTGGGCATGGTTTGACAAGTTTTCAGAGGCCTGGCTCGTGACAGCAGGGACAGCAGGCAGTGACAGGCCCCGGGGCTGACAGGCTCCCCATCCCCTAGGGGGCGCCTGGCTGCCACACCCAGCTGACATAGAACCTTTGTCACAATGCCCGCTACCGTGGCGAGGATGCGGTGACTCTGCATGTGACAGGGACACTGCAGGACTTGCTGTCAGCTCAGCAATTTCTCACTTCCCCAAAGAAGCGGAATTCTGCAAATTGCTGCCTTTGCTCTTGAAAGATGTCATCAGGTGGGTGTTTTGGTGTAATACACTGAAAACCAGTGTAGAAATGTTGAAATATTCCCATGATATGCATGGTACCTGCCCCAAAGCACCATGACTCAGCCTAAGGAGATCTGCAGCTTCTGTTTTTGTACTGCCAGCAGATTGTAGAAGTACAGTGTAAAAACCATCCTTATGGAGAGATCTTCGTATTTTAGGCTTAGTCTAATTGTCTCAAGTAGCTGGGGTTTTTGCTTGGGCCTAATCCATACGGTCTTATGGCTTTCCTCCAAGTCTGAAGACGAATGTGCTAGAAACTATAAAGCAAACAAATGTCCTGGTGCCTAGCCTGTCCTTGCCTGTCCTTGCCTTGCCTTATTTCCTTCTCATCCTGTTCTCTGTCCCATCCTCTCTCACTAACCCCTCGTTTGGCTGCATGTCTCTTCTTTCCTTTTCTCTCACTCTCCTGCTTCCTGCCTCTTTTCTTGCAATTCCTCCATTTCACTCCTGCAGCCCAACACTACTTTTTATTCTTCCTTCCCTTTCTCCTGCTCCCTTCGCTTTCTCCCTCTGTCCCATATCTTTCTTCCCGACTTGTCTCTTGGAGACTTTGGGCCAAATTGGCCCCACGTCTGGGCATGGTTTGACAAGTTTTCAGAGGCCTGGCTGGTGACAGCAGGGACAGCAGGCAGTGACAGGCCCCGGGGCTGACAGGCTCCCCATCCCCTAGGGGGCGCCTGGCTGCCACACCCAGCTGACATAGAACCTTTGTCACAATGCCCGCCTCCGTGGCGAGGATGCGGTAACTCTGCAGGTGACAGGGACACTGCAGGACTTGGTGTCAGCTCAGCAATTTCTCAGTTCCCCAAAGAAGCGGAATTCTGCAAATTGCTGCCTTTGCTCTTGAAAGATGTCATCAGGTGGGTGTTTTGTTGTAACACACTGAAAACAGAGCAGAAACTGTGAAATATTCCCATGATATGCATGGTCCCTGCCCCAAAGCACCATGACTCAGCCTAAGGAGATCTGCAGCTTATTTTTTTGAACTGCCAGTAGATTGTGGAGGTACAGTATAAAAACCATCCTTATGGAGAGATCTTCGTATTTTAGGCTTAGTCTAATTGTCTCAAGTAGCTGGGGTTTTTGCTTGAGCCTAATCCATACGGTCTTATGGCTTTCCTCCTAGTCAGAAGACGAATGTGCTAGAAACTATGAAGCAAAAAAATGTCCTGCAGCCTAGCCTTGCCTTGCCTGTCCTTGCCTGTCCTTGCCTTGCCTTATTTCCTTCTCATCCTGTTCTCTGTCCCATCCTCTTTCACTAACCCCTTGTCTGGCTGCATGTCTCTTCTTTCCTTTTCTCTCACTCTCCTGCTTCCTGCCTCTTTTCTTGCAATTCCTCCATCTCACTCCTGCAGCCCAACACTACTTTTTATTCTTCCTTCCATCTCCTGCTCCCTTCGCTTTCTCCCTCTGTCCCATATCTTTCTTTCCGACTTGTCTGTTGGAGACTTTGGGCCAAATTGGCCCCACGTCTGGGCATGGTTTGACAAGTTTTCAGAGGCCTGGCTGGTGACAGCAGGGACAGCAGGCAGTGACAGGCCCGGGGCTGACAGGCTCCCCATCCCCTAGGGGGCGCCTGGCTGCCACACCCAGCTGACATAGAACCTTTGTCACAATGCCCGCTACCGTGGCGAGGATTCGGTGACTCCGCAGGTGACAGGGACACTGCAGGACTTGGTGTCAGCTCAGCAATTTCTCAGTTCCCCAAAGAAGCGGAATTCTGCAAATTGCTGCCTTTGCTCTTGAAAGATGTCATCAGGTGGGTGTTTTGGTGTAATACACTGAAAACCAGAGCAGAAACTGTGAAATATTCCCATGATATGCATGGTTCCGGCCCCAAAGCACCATGACTCAGCTTAAGGAGATCTGCAGCTTCTTTTTTTGTACTGCCAGCAGATTGTGGAAGTACAGTATAAAAACCATCCTTATGGAGTGGTCTTCGGATTTTAGGCTTAGTCTAAGTGTCTCAAGTAGCTGGGGTTTTTGCTTGGGCCTAATCCATATGGTCTCATGGCTTTCCTCCTAGTCTGAAGACGAATGTGCTAGAGACTATAAAGCAAAAAAATGTCCTGGTGCCTAGCCTATCCTTGCCTGTCCTTGCCTTGCCTTATTTCCTTCTCATCCCGTTCTCTGTCCCATCCTCTTTCACTAACCCCTAGTCTGGCTGCATTTCTCTTCTTTCCTTTTCTCTCACTCTCCTGCTCCCTTCACTTTTCTTGCAATTCTTCCATCTCACTCCTGCAGCCCAACACTACTTTTTATTCTTCCTTCCCTTTCTCCTGCTCCCTTCGCTTTCTCCCTCTGACCCATATCTTTCTTCCCGACTTGTCTGTTGGAGACTTTGGGCCAAATTGGCCCCACGTCTGGGCATGGTTTGACAAGTTTTCAGAGGCCTGGCTGGTGACAGCAAGGACAGCAGGCAGCGACAGGCCCGGGGCTGACAGTCTCCCCATCCCCTAGGGGGCGCCTGGCTGCCACACCCATCTGACATAGAACCTTTGTCACAATGCCCGCTACCGTGGCGAGGATGCGGTGACTCCGCAGGTGACAGGGACACTGCAGGACTTGCTGTCAGCTCAGCAATTTCTCAGTTCCCCAAAGAAGCGGAATTCTGCAAATTGCTGCCTTTGCTCTTGAAAGATGTCATCAGGTGGGTGTTTTGGTGTAATACACTGAAAACCAGAGCAGAAACTGTGAAATATTCCCATGATATGCATGGTCCTGGCCCCAAAGCACCATGACTCAGCCTAAGGAGATCTGCAGCTTATTTTTTTGTACTGCCAGCAGATTGTGGAAGTACAGTATAAAAACCATCCTTATGGAGAGATCTTCGTATTTTAGGCTTAGTCTAAGTGTCTCAAGTAGCTGGGGTTTTTGCTTGGGCCTAATCCATACGGTCTCATGGCTTTCCTCCTAGTCTGAAGACGAATGTGCTAGAAACTACAAAGCAAAAAAACGTCCTGCAGCCGAGCCTTGCATTGCCTGTCCTTGCCTTACCTTATTTCCTTCTCATCCTTTTCTCTGTCCCATCCTCTCTCACTAACCCCTCGTCTGGCTGCATGTCTCTTCTTTCCTTTTCTCTCACTCTCGTGCTTTTTGCCTCTTTTCTTGCAATTCCTCCATCTCACTCCTGCAGCCCAACACTCCTTTTATCCTACCTTCCCTTTCTCCTGCTCCATTCGCTTTCTCCCTCTGTCCCATATCTTTCTTCCCAACTTGTCTGTTGGAGACTTTGGGCCAAATTGGCCCCAAGTCTGGGCATGGTTTGACAAGTTTTCAGAGGCCTGGCTGGTGACAGCAGGGACAGCAGGCAGTGACAGGCCCGGGGCTGACAGGCTCCCCATCCCCTAGGGGGCGCCTGGCTGTCACACCCAGCTGACATAAAACCTTTGTCACAATGCCCGCTACCGTGGCGAGGATGCGGTGACTCTGCAGGTGACAGGGACACTGCAGGACTTGGTGTCAGCTCAGCAATTTCTCAGTTCCCCAAAGAAGCGGAATTCTGCAAATTGCTGCCGTTGCTCTTGAAAGATGTCATCAGGTGGGTGTTTTGGTGTAATACACTGAAAACCAGAGCAGAAACTGTGAAATATTCCCATGATATGCATGGTTCCGGCCCCAAAGCACCATGACTCAGCTTAAGGAGATCTGCAGCTTCTTTTTTTGTACTGCCAGCAGATTGTGGAAGTACAGTATAAAAACCATCCTTATGGAGTGGTCTTCGGATTTTAGGCTTAGTCTAAGTGTCTCAAGTAGCTGGGGTTTTTGCTTGGGCCTAATCCATATGGTCTCATGGCTTTCCTCCTAGTCTGAAGACGAATGTGCTAGAGACTATAAAGCAAAAAAATGTCCTGGTGCCTAGCCTATCCTTGCCTCTCCTTGCCTTGCCTTATTTCCTTCTCATCCCGTTCTCTGTCCCATCCTCTTTCACTAACCCCTAGTCTGGCTGCATTTCTCTTCTTTCCTTTTCTCTCACTCTCCTGCTCCCTTCACTTTTCTTGCAATTCTTCCATCTCACTCCTGCAGCCCAACACTACTTTTTATTCTTCCTTCCCTTTCTCCTGCTCCCTTCGCTTTCTCCCTCTGACCCATATCTTTCTTCCCGACTTGTCTGTTGGAGACTTTGGGCCAAATTGGCCCCAAGTCTGGCCATGGTTTAGACAAGTTATCAGAGGCCTGGCTGGTGACAGCAGGGACAGCAGGCAGTGACAGGCCCGGGGCTGACAGGCTCCCCATCCCCTAGGGGGTGCCTGGCTGCCACACCCAGCTGACATAGAACCTTTGTCACAATGCCCGCTACCGTGGCGAGGATGCGGTGACTCTGCAGGTGACAGGGACACTGCAGGACTTGGTGTCAGCTCAGCAATTTCTCACTTCCCCAAAGAAGCGGAATTCTGCAAATTGCTGCCTTTGCTCTTGAAAGATGTCATCAGGTGGGTGTTTTGGTGTAACACACTGAAAACCAGAGCAGAAACTGAGAAATATTCCCATGATATGCATGGTCCCTGCCCCAAAGCACCATGACTCAGCCTAAGGAGATCTGCAGCTTCTTTATCTGTACTGCCAGCAGATTGTGGAAGTACAGTATAAAAACCATCCTTATGGAGAGATCTTTGTATTTTAGGCTTAGTCTAAGTGTCTCAGGTAGCTGGGGTTTTTGCTTGGGCCTAATCCATACGGTCTTATAGCTTTCCTCCTAGTCTGAAGACGAATGTGCTAGAAAACATAAAGCAAAAAAATGTCCTGCAGCCTAGCCTTGCCTTGCCTGTCCTTGCCTGTCCTTGCCTTGCCTTATTTCCTTCTCATCCTGTTCTCTGTCCCATCCTCTCTCACTAACCCCTCGTCTGGGCGTATGTCTCTTCTTTCCTTTTCTCTCACGCTCCTGCTTCCTGCCTGTTTTCTTTCGATTCCTCCATCTAACTCCTGCAGCCCAGAATACTTTTTATTCTTCCTTCCCTTTCTCCTGCTCCCTTTGCTTTCTACCTCTGTCCCATATCTTTCTTCCCGACTTGTCTCTTGGAGACTTTGGCCCAAATTGGCCCCAAGTCTGGGCATGGTTTGGCAAGTTTTCAGAGGCCTGGCTGGTGACAGCATGGACAGCAGGCAGTGACAGGCCCCAGGGCTGACAGGCTCCCCATCCCCTAGGTGGCGCCTGGCTGCCACACCCAACTGACACAGAACCTTTGTCACAATGCCCGCTACCGTGGCGAGGATGCGGTGACTCTGCAGGTGACAGGGACACTGCAGGACTTGCTGTCAGCTCAGCAATTTCTCAGTTCCCCAAAGAAGCGGAATTCTGAAAACTGCTGCCTTTGCTCTTGAAAGATGTCATCAGGTGGGTGTTTTGGTGTAATACACTGAAAACCAGAGCCGAAATGGCGAAATATTCCCATGATATGCATGGTCCCTGCACCAAAGCACCATGACTCAGCCTAAGGAGATCTGCCACTTCTTTTTTTGTACTGCCAGCAGATTGTGGAAGTACAGTATAAAAACCATCCTTATGGAGAGATCTTCGTATTTTAGGCTTAGTCTAAGTGTCTCAAGTAGCTGGGGTTTTTGCTTGGGCCTAATCCATACGGTTTTATGGCTTTCCTCCTAGTCTGAAGATGAATGTTCTAGAAACTATAAATCAAAAAAATGTCCTGGTGCCTATCCGGTCCTTGCCTGTCTTTGCCTTGCCCTATTTCCTTCTCATCCTGTTCTCTGTCCCATCCTCTCTTACTAATCCCTCATCTGGCTGCATGACTCTTCTTTCCTTTTCTCTCACTCTCCTGCTTCGTGCCTCTTTTCTTTCAATTCCTCCATCTCATTCCTGCAGCCCAACACTACTTTTTATTCTTCCTTCCTTTTCTCCTGCTCCCTTCGCTTTCTCCCTCTGTCCCATATCTTTCTTACCGTCTTGTCTTTTGGAGACTTTGGGCCAATTTAGCCCCAAGTCTGGGCATGGTTTGACCAGTTTTCATAGGCCTGGCTGGTGACATCAGGAACAGCAGGCAGTGACAGGCCCGGGGCTGACAGTCTCCTCCTGCCCAAGGGGGCTCTCGGCTGGACAGTGTGTGTGTCACAAACCCATTGGACAGTATGTGTGTGTTCACAAACCCTGTTGGACAGCATGTGTGTCACAAGCCGCACTAGGCAGTGTGTGTCACAACCCCCACTGGACCGCGTGTGTGTGTCACAAAACCCATTGGACGGCGTGTGTTTCTCTCAAACCCCATTGGACACTCTGTGTGTCACAAACCGATTTGGATGGCGTATGTATGTCACAAACTCCATTGTATAGTGTGTTTGTCTAAACCCCCTGGACAGCGTGTGTGTGTGTCACAAACTTCATTGGACAGTGTGTGTGTCACAAACCCCATTGGACATCGTGTGTGCTTCACAAAGCCCATTGGACACCGAGTGTATCTCAAATCCCACTGGACAGCGTGTCTGTCACAAAACCCATTGGACATGTGCGTGTCATAAACCCCCCTGGACAGCGAGTGTGTCACAAAACCCACTGGACATTGTGTGTGTCACAAACACCCATTGGACACTGAGTGTGTCACAAACCCCATTGGATAGCATGTGTGTCACTAACCCAATTGGACATGTGTGTGTCATAAACACCCCTGGACAGCATGTGTGTCGCAAAACCCACAGGACATTATGTGTGTCACAAACACCCATTGGTCACTGAGTGTGTCACAAACCCCACTGGACAGCGTGTGTGTCACAAAACCCATTGGACATGTGTGTGTCACAAACCCCATTGTACAGCATGTGTGTCACAAACCCTATTGGACATTGTGTGTGTCACAAAACCCACTGGACATTGTGTGTGTCACAAACACCCATTGGACACTGCGTGTGTCACAAACATCATTGGACAGCCTGTGTGTCACAAACCGCCCTGAACTGCATGTGTGTCACAAACCCCATTGGACACTGTGTGTGTCTCCATCCCATTGGACAGCGTGTGTGTCACAAGCCCCATTGGACAGAGTGTATGTGTCACAAACCCCATTGGACAGCGTGTGTGTCACATTCCGCATTGGACAGTGTGTGTGTCACAAACCCCATGGTACAGAGTGTGTGTCACGAACCCATTGGACAGCGTGTGTGTGTCACAAGCGCCATTGGACAGAGTGTGTGTGTCACAAACCCCAATGGAAAGTGTATGTGTCACAAACCCCATTGGATAGCGTGTGTGTGTCACAAACCCCATTATAAAGTGTGCGTGTCACAAACCCCATTAGAAAGTGTGAGTGTCACAAACACCATTGGACAGAGTGTGTGTCACAAACCCCATTGGACAGAGTTTGTGTCACCAACCCCCGTGGACACTGTGTGTGTCACAAACCCCATTGGACATTGTGTGTGTCACAAACTCCACTGGACAGCGTGTGTGTCACAAACACCCATGGACAGTGTGCGTGTCACAAACCCCATTGGACATCGTGTGTGTCACAAACCTCTTTGGACAGTGTGTGTGTCACAAACCCCATTGGACATCGTGTGTGTCACAAACCTCTTTGGACAGTGTGTGTGTCAAAAACCCCATGGGAGACAGAGTGTGTGCCAAACCCCATTGGACAGTCTGTGTGTCACAATCCCCATTGGAAAGTGTATGTGTCACAAACCCCATTTGATAGCGTGTGTGTGTCACAAACCCTATTGAACAGTGTGTGTGTCACAAACCCCAGTGGACACCGTGTGTGTCAAAACCCCATTGGACAATGTGTGTGTCACAAAACCCACTGGGTAGCGTGTGTGTCACAAGCCCATTGGACAGAGTGTGTGTGTCAAAAAACCCACTAGACGGCATGTGTGTCATGAACCCCATTGGACAGCGTGTGTGTCTCAATCACCATTGGACAGAGTGTTTGTCTCACAAACCCCATTGGAAAGTGTATGTATCACAAACCCCATTGGATAACGTGTGTGTCACAATCCCCATTAGACAGCGTGTGTTTCACAAACCCCATCGGACAGCGTGTGTGTCACAAACCCATTTGGAGAGAGTTTGTGTCACAAACCCCATTAGGCAGCGTGTGTGTCACAATCCCCATTGGAAAGTGTATGTGTCACAAAGCGCATTTTATAGCGTGTACGTGTCACAAACCACACTTGATAGCATGTGTGTGTCACAAACCCCATTGTACAGCATGTTTGTCACAAGCCCTTTGTACAGAGTGTGTGTGTTACAAACCCCATTGGACAGCGTGTGTGTCACAAACCCCATTGGACAGAGTGTGTGTGTCAAACCACATTGGACAGAGTGTGTGTCACAAACACCATTGGACAGCGTGTGTGACACAAGCCTATTGGACAGAGTGCGTGTGTCACAAAACCCACTGGACAGCGTGTGTGTCACAAACCCCATTGGACAGAGTTTGTGTCACAAACCCCATTGGACAGCGTGTGTGTCACAATCACCATTGGACAGAGCGTGTGTTCACAAACCCCATTGGAAAGTGTATGTGTCACAAACCGCACGGGAGAGCGTGTGTGTATCACAAACCCCATTGTACAGCGTGTTTTTCACAAGCCCTTTGGACAGAGTGTGTGTGGCACAAATCCCATTGTACAGCTTGTTTGTCATAATCCCCATTGGACAGCGTGTGTGTCACAAACCCCATTGGAAAGAGTGTGTCTGTCAAACCACATTGGATAGAGTGTGTGTCACAGACCCCATTGGACAGTGTGTGTGTGACAAACCCCATTTTACAGTGTGTGTGTCACAAACCCCATTGGATAGCGTGTGTGTGTCACAAGCCCCACTGGACAGCGTGTGTGTCATAAACCCCCGTGGACACTGTGTGTGCCACGAATGCCATTGGACAGTGTGTGTATCACAATCCCCAGTGGACAGTGTGTGTGTCAAAAACCCCAATGGTCAGCGTGTGTGTGTCACAAACCCCATGGGGCAGCGTGTGTGTGTCACAAACCCCATTGAAAAGTGTGTGCGTCACAAACCCCATTGGATAGCGTGTGTGTGTCACAAATCCTATTGGACAGTGTGTAGGTCACAATCCCCATTGGACAGCGTCTGTGTCACAAAACCCATTGGACACCATGAGTGTGTAACAATACCCATTGGACAGTGTGAGTGTCACAAAGCCCATTGGACAGCGTGTGTGTTTCACAAACTCTCCTGGTCAGTGTGTGTGTCACAAACCCCATTGGACAGTGTGTGTCACAAATCCCTTTGGACAGCGTGTGTGTCAGAAATCCCATTGGACAGAGTGTGTGTGTCACAAACCAAATTGGTAAGTGTATGTGTCACAAACCAATTGGATTGCGTGTGTGTGTCACAACCCCTCCCCGTCAGTGTGTGTGTCACAAACCCCATTGGAAAGCGTGTGTGTGTCACAAACCGCATTGGAATGTGTGTGTGTCACAAACCCCATTGGATAGCGTGTGTGTGTCACAAACCCTATTGGACAGCGTGTGTGTCACAAAACCCACTGGACAACGTGTGTGTCACAAATCCCGTTGGACAGCGTGTGTGTCACAAGCCCCATTGGACAGAGTGTGTGTCACAAACACCATTGGACAGCGTGTGTGTGTAACAATCCCCATTGGACAGTCTGTGTGTCACAAAAACCATTGCACAGCGTGTGTTTCACAAACCCCTGTAGGCACTGTATGTGTCACAAAACCCATTGAAGAGTATGTGTGTCAAAAACCTCTCTGGACAGCGTGTGTGTCACAATCCCCTGTGGTCATCGTGTGTGTCACAATCCCCATTGTACAGTGTTGGTGTGACAAACACCATTGGACACCATGTGTTTCATAAACCCCATTGGACAGCGTGTGTGTGTCATAATCCCCTTTGTACAGTGTTCGTGTGTAACAAACCCCTTTGGACAGCCTGTGTGTCATAAACCCCATTGGACAGCGTGTGTGTGTCACAATCCCCATTGTACAGTGTTTGTGTATCACAAACCCCATTGGACAGAGTGTGTGTCACAAACCCCTTTGGACAGTGTGTGTGTCACAAACCCAATTGGACAGCGTGTGTGTGTCACAATCCCCTTTGGACAGTGTGTGTGTCACAAAACCCATTGGACAGCGTGTGTATCACAAGCACCATTGGAAGGTGTATGTATCACAAACCCCATTGGATAGAGTTTGTGTGTCACAAACCCTATTAGACAGTGTGTGTGTCACAAGCCCCATTGGACAGCCTGTGTGTCGCAAACACCATTGGACAGCGTCTGAGTGTAACAAACCCCATTGGACAGCGTGTGTGTCATAAACCCCATGGGACAGAGTGTGTGTCACAAAACCCATTGGTCAGCGTGTGTGTCACAAACACCATTGGATAGCGTGTGTGTGTCACAAACCCCATTAGAAAGTGTGCATGTCACAAACACCATTGGACTGCGTGTGTGTGTCTCAATCACCATTGGACAGTGTGTGTGTCAAAAAACCCATTGGATAGCGTGTGTTTCACAAACCCCATTAGAAAGAGTGTGTGTCAGAAACCCCATTGGATAGCGTGTGTGATGTCACAAACCCTATTGGACAGTGTGTGTGTCACAAACCCCAATGGACAGCGTGTGTGTTCACGAACCCCATTGGACAACGTGTGTGTCACAATACCCATTGGACACCGTGTGGGTCACAAACCCCATTGGACAGGGTGTGTGTGTCACAAACCCCATTAAGAAAGTATTTGTGTCACAAACCGCATTGGACAGTGAGTGTGTCACAAACCCCCCTGGACGTTGTGTGTGTCACAAACCCCATTTTACAGCATGTGTGTTTCAAATACCATTGGACAGCGTGTGTGTGTGACAAAACCCATTGGACAGTGTGTGTGTCACAGACCCCTTGGACAGAGTGTGTGTGTCACAAACCCCCCTGTACAGTGTTTGTGTGTCACAAGCCCCATTGGAGACCGTGTCTGTCAAAAACCCCATTGGACAACGTGTGTGTCTCACAATACCCGTTGTAGAGTGTGTGTGTCACAAACCCCTCTGGACAGCGTGTGTGTCACAAGCCCCATTGGACAGCGTGTCTGTCACAAACCCCATTGGACAGCGTGTCTGTCACAAACCCCATTGGACAGCGTGTGTGTCTCACAATACCCGTTGTAGTGTGCGTGTGTCACAAAACCCTCTGTACAGCGTGTGTGCCACAAACAGCCCTGGAGACTCTCTGTGTAACAAACCCCATTGGACAGCGCATGTGTCACAAACCCACCTTGACAGTGTGTGTGTCACAAACCCCATTGGACAGCATCCGTGTCACAAACACCATTGGACACCGTGTGTTTTTCACAATCCCCACTGGAAAGTGTGTGTGTCGCAAACCACATTGGATAGCGTTTGTGTGTCACAAACTCTATTGGACAGTATGTGTGTCACAAACCCAACTGGACAGCGTGTGTGTCACAAGCCCCATTAGACAGATTGTGTGTGTCACAAACATCATTGGACAAGGTGTGTGTCACAATCCCCATAGGACAACGTGTCTGTCCACATACCCATTGGACAGGGTGTATGTGTCACAATCCCCATTGGACAGAGTGTGTGTGACAAACCCCATTGGACAGTGTGTGTGTCACAAATCCCATCAGACAGTGTCTGTGTCACAAAGCCCCTTGGACAACATGTGTGTGTCACAATACCCATTGGACAGCATGTGTGTAACAAAGTCACCTGGACAGTGTGTGTGTCACAATCCCCATTGGACAGCGTGTGTGTCACAAACCCCATTGGAAATTGTGTGTGTCACAAACCCCACTGGATAGCGTGTGTGTCACAAACCCCATTGGATAGCGTGTGTGTGTCACAAACCCCATTGGAAATTGTGTGTGTCACAATCCCTGTTGGAGTGAGTCTGTGTCACAAACCCTATTGAACAGCGTGTCTGTCACAAACCCCATTAGACAGTGTGTGTGTCACAAACCCATTGGACAGTGTGTTTATCACAAACACCCCTGGAGAGTCTCTGTGTAACAAACCCCTTTGGACAGAGTGTGTGTCACAAAGTCACCTGGACAGTGTGTGGGTCGCAAACCCTCCTGGTCAGAGTGTGTGTCACAAACCCCGTTGCACAGTGTGTGTGTCACAAACCCCATTGGACAGCGAGTGTGTGTCACATAACCCATTGGAAAGCGTGTGTGGCACAAACCACATTTTATAGCGTGTGTGTATCACTATGAAGCAAACAAATGTCCTGCAGCCTAGCCTTGCCTTGCCTGTCCTTGCCTGTCCTTGCCTTGCCTTATTTCCTTCTCATCCTGTTCTCTATCCCATCCTCTCTCACTAACCCCTCGTCTGGATGCATGTCTCTTCTTTCCTTTTCTCTCACTCTCCTGCTTCCTGCCTCTTTCCTTTCAATTCCTCCATCTCACTCCTGCAGCCCAACACTACTTTTTATTCTTCCTTCCCTTTCTCCTGCTCCCTTCGCTTTCTCCCTCTCTCCCATACATTTCTTCCCTACTTGTCTGTTGGAGACTTTAGGCCACTTTGTCCCCAAGTCTGGGCATGGTTTGACAAGTTTTCAGAGGCCTGGCTGGTGACAGCAGGGACAGCAAGCAGTGACAGTCCCAGGGCTGACAGGCTCCCCATCCCCTAGGGGGCGCTCAGCTACCACTCCCAGCTGACATTGAACCTTTGTCACAATGCCTGCTACCGTGGCGAGGATGCGGTGACTCTGCAGGTGACAGGGACACTGCAGGACTTGGAGTCAGCTCAGCAATTTCTCAGTTACCCAGAAAAGCGGAATTCTGCAAATTGCTACCTTTGCTCTTTAAATTCTGCCATCAGATGGGTGTTTTGGTGTAATACACTGGAAACCAGAGCAGAAATGGCGAAATATTCCCATGATATGCATGATCCATGCACCAAAGCATCATGACTCAGCCTAAGGAGATCTGCAGCTTAATTTTTGTACTGCCAGCAGACTGTGGAAGTACAGTATAAAAACCATTCTTATCGAGAGATCTTCGTATTTTAGGCTTAGTCTAAGAGTCTCAAGTAGCTGGAGTTTTTGCTTGTGCCTAATCCATACGGACTTATGGCTTTCCTCCCCGTCTGAATACGAATGTGCTAGAAACTATAAAGCAAAAACATGTCTTGCAGCGTAGCCTGTCCTTGCCTGTCCATGCCTGTCCTTGCCTTGCCTTATTTCCTTCTCATCCTGTTCTCTGTCCCATCCTCTCTCACTAACCCCTCGTCTGGATGCATGTCTCTTCTTTCCTTTTCTCTCACTCTCCTGCTTCCTGCCTCTTTTCTTTCGATTCCTCCATCTCACTCCTGCAGCCCAAAACTACTATTCATTTTTCCTTCCCTTTCTCCTGCTCCCTTCGCTTCCTCCCTCTGTCCCATATCTTTCTTCCCGACTTGTCTCTTGGCGACTTTGGGCCACTTTGGCCCCAAGTCTGGGCATGGTTTGACCAGTTTTCAGAGGCCTGGCTGGTGAACAGGAGGGACAGCAGAGAGTGAGAGGCCCGGGGCTGACAGGCTCCCCCTTCCCTAGCGGGAGCTGGGCTGCCACACCTAGCTGACATAGAACCTTTGTCACAATGCCCGCTACCATGGCGAGGATGCGGTGACTCTGCAGGTGACAGGGACACTGCAAGACTTGGTGACAACTCAGAAATTTCTCAGCTCCCCAAAGAAGCGGAATTCTGCAAATTGCTGCCTTTGCTCTTGAAAGGATGTCATCAGGTGGGTGTTTTGGTGTAATACACTGAAAACCAGAGTAGAAATGGGGTAATATTCCCATGAGAGGCATGATCCCTACACCAAACAACCATGACTCAGCCTAAGTAGATATGCAGCTTATTTTTTTGTACTGCCAGCAGATTGTGGAAGTACAGTATAAAAACCATCCTTATGGAGAGATCTTCGTATTTTAGGCTTAGTCTAAGTGTCTCAAGTAGCTGGGGTTTTTGCTTGGGCCTAATCCATACGGTCTTATGGCTTTCCTCCTAGTCTGAAGACGAATGTGCTAGAAACTATAAATCAAAAAAATGTCCTGCAGCCTACCCTTGCCTTGCCTGTCCTTGCCTGGCCTTAGTTCCTTCTCATCCTGGTCTCTGTCCCATCCTCTCTCACTAAGCCCTCGTTTGGCTGCATGTTTCTTCTTTCCTTTTCTCTCACTCTCCTGCTTCCTGTCTCTTTTCTTGCAATTCCTCCATCTCACTCCTGCAGCCCAACACTACTTTTTATTCTTCCTTCCCTTTCTCCTGCTCCCTTCGCTTTCTCCCTCTGTCCCATATCTTTCTTCCCGACTTGTCCGTTGGAGACTTTGGGCCAAATTGGCCCCAAGTCTGGGCATGGTTTGACCTGTTTTCAGAGTCCTGGCTGGTGACAGCAGGGACAGCAGGCAGTGACAGGCCCGGGGCTGACAGGCTCCCCATCCCCTAGGGGGCGCCTGGCTGCCACACCCAGCTGACATAGAACCTTTTTCACAATATCCGCTACCGTGGCGAGGATGCGGTGACTCTGCAGGTGACAGGGACACTGCAGGACATGGTGTCCGCTCAGCAATTTCTCAGTTGCCCAAAGAAGCGGAATTCTGCAAATTGCTGCCTTTGCTCTTGAAAGATGTCATCAGGTGGGTGTTTTGGTGTAATACACTGAAAACCAGAGCAGAAATGGTGAAATATTCCCATGATATGCATGGTCCCTGCCCCAAAGCACCATGACACAGTCCAAGGAGATCTGCAGCTTATTTTTTTGTACTGCCAGCAGATTGTGGAAGTACAGTACAAAAACCATCCTTATGGAGAGATCTTCGTATTTTAGACTTAGTCTAAGTGTCTCAAGTAGCTGGGGTTTTTGCTTGGGCCTAATCCATACGGTCTTATGGCTTTCCTCCTAGTCTGAAGACGAATGTGCTAGAAACTATAAAGCAAAAAAATGTCCTGGTGCCTAGCCTGTCCTTGCCTGTCCTTGCCTTGCCTTATTTCCTTCTCATCCTTTTCTCTTTCCCATCCTCTCTCACTAAGCCCTCATCTGGCTGCATGTCTCCTCTTTCCTTTTCTCTCACTCTCCTGCTTCCTGCCTCTTTTCTTGCAATTCCTCCATCTCACTCCTGCAGCCCAACACTACTTTTTATTCTTCCTTCCCTTTCTCCTGCTCCCTTCGTTTTCTCCCTCTGACCCATACCTTTCTTCCCGACTTGTCTGTTGGAGACTTTGGGCCAAATTGGCCCCAAGTCTGGGCATGGTTTGACCTGTTTTCAGAGGCCTGGCTGGTGACAGCAGGGACAGCAGGCAGTGACAGGCCCGGGGCTGACAGGCTCCCCATCCCCTAGGGTGCGCCTGGCTGCCACACCGAGCTGACATAGAACCTTTGTCACAATGCCCGCTACCTTGGCGAGGATGCGGTGACTCTGCAGGTGACAGGGACCCTGCAGGACTTGGTGTCAGCTCAGCAACTTCTCAGTTGCCCAAAGAAGCGGAATTCTGCAAATTGCTGCCTTTGCTCTTGAAAGATGTCATCAGGTGGGTGTTTTGGTGTAATACACTGAAAACCGGAGCAGAAATGGTGAAATATTCCCATGATATGCATGGTCCCTGCCCCAAAGCACCATAACTCAGCCTGAGGAGATCTGCAGCTTATTTTTTTGTACTGCCAGCAGATTGTGGAAGTACAGTATAAAAACCATCCTTATGGAGAGATCTTCGTATTTTAGGCTTAGTCTAAGTGTCTCAAGCAGCTGCAGTTTTGCTTGGGCCTAATCCATACGGTCTCATGCCTTTCCTCCTAGTCTGAAGACGAATGTGATAGAAAATAAAAATCAAAAAAATGTCCTGGTGCCTAGCCTGTCCTTGCCTGTCCTTGACTTGCCTTATTTCCTTCTCATCCTGTTCTCTGTCCCATCCTCTCTCACTAAGCCCTCGTCTGGCTGCATGTCTCTTCTTTCCTTTTCTCTCACTCTCCTGCTTCCTGCCTCTTTTCTTGCAATTCCTCCATCTCACTCCTGCACCCCAACACTACTTTTTATTCTTCCTTCCCTTTCTCCTGCTCCCTTCGCTTTCTCCCTCTGTACCATATCTTTCTTCCCGACTTGTCTCTTAGAGACTTTGGGCCAAATTGGCCCCAACTCTGGGCATGGTTTGACAAGTTTTCAGAGGCCTGGCTGGTGACAGCAGGGACAGCAGGCAGTGACAGGCCCGGGGCTGACAGGCTCCCCATCCCCTAGGGGGCGCCTGCCTGCCACACCCAGCTGACATAGAACCTTTGTCACAATGCCCGCTACCGTGGCGAGGATGCAATGACTCTGCAGGTGACAGGGACACTGCAGGACTTGGTGTCAGCTCAGCAATTTCTCAGTTCCCCAAAGAAGCAGAATTCTGCTAATTGCTGCCTTTGCTCTTGAAAGATGTCATCAGGTGGGTGTATTGGTGTAATACACTGAAAACCAGAGCAGAAATGGCAAAATATTCCCATGATATGCATGGTCCCTGCACGAAAGCACCTGACTCAGAATAAGGAGATCTGCAGCTTCTTTTTTTGTGCTGCCAGCAGATTGTTGAAGTAGAGTATAAAAACCATCCTTATGGAGAGATCTTCGTATTTTAGGCTTAGTCTAAGTGTCTCAAGTAGCTGGGGTTTTTGCTTGGGCCTAATCCATACCGTCTTATGGCTTTCCTCCTAGTCTGAAGACGAATATTCTAGAAACTATACAGCAAAAAAATGTCCTGCAGCCCAGCCTGTCCTTGCCTGTCCTTGCCTTGCCTTATTTCCTTCTCATCCTGTTCTCTGTCCCATCCTCTCTCCCTAACCCCTTGTTTGGCTGCATGTCTCTTCTTTCCTTTTCTCTCACTCTCCTGCTTCCTGCCTCTTTTCTTGCAATTCCTCCATCTCACTCCTGCAGCCCAACACTACTTTTTATTCTTCCTTCCCTTTCTCCTGCTCCCTTTGCTTTCTCACTCTATCCCATATCTTTCTTCCCCACTTGTCTGTTGGAGACTTTGGGCCAAATTGGCCCCAAGTCTGGGCATGGTTTGACCTGTTTTCAGAGGCCTGGCTGGAGACAGCAGGGACAGCAGGCAGTGACAGGCCCCGGGGCTGACAGGCTCCCCATCCCCTAGGGGGCGCCTGGCTGCCACACCCAGCTGACATAGAACCTTTGTCACAAGGCCCGCTACCGTGGCGAGGATGCGGTGACTCTGCAGGTGACAGGGACACTGCAGGACTTGGTGTCAGCTCAGCAATTTCTCACTTCCCCTAAGAAGCGGAATTCTGCAAATTGCTGCCTTTGCTCTTGAAAGGATGTCATCAGGTGGGTGTTTTGGTGTAACACACTGAAAACAGAGCAGAAACTGTGAAATATTCCCATGACATGCATGGTCCCTGCCCCAAAGCACCATGACTCAGCCTAAGGAGATCTGCAGCTTATTTTTTTGTACTGCCAGCAGATTGTGGAAGTACAGTATAAAAAACATCCTTATGGAGAGATCTTCGTATTTTAGGCTTAGTCTAAGTGTCTCAGGTAGCTGGGGTTTTTGCTTGGGCCTAATCCATACGGTCTCATGGCTTTCCTCCTAGTCTGAAGACGAATGTGCTAGAAACTATAAATCAAAAAAATGTCCTGGTGCCTAGACTGTCCTTGCCTGTCCTTGCCTTGCCTTATTTCCTTCTCATCCTGTTCTCAGTCCCATCCTCTCTCACTAACCCCTCGTCTGGCTGCATGTCTCTTCTTTCCTTTTCTCTCACTCTCCTGCTTCCTGCCTCTTTTCTGGCAATTCCTCCATCTCACTCCTGCAGCCCAACACTACTTTTTATTCTTCCTTCCCTTTCTCCTGCTCCCTTCGCTCTCTCCCTCTGTCTCATATCTTTCTTCCCGACTTGTCTGTTGGAGACTTTGAGCCAAAGTGGCCCCAAGTCTGGGCATGGTTTGACAAGTTTTCAGAGGCCTGGCTGGTGACAGCAGGGACAGCAGGCAGTGACAGGCCCGGGGCTGACAGGCTCCCCATCCCCTAGGGGGCACCTGGCTGCCACACCCAGCTGACATAGAACCTTTGTCACAATGCCCACTACCGTGGCGAGGCTGCGGTGACTCTGCAGGTGACAGGGACACTGCAGGACTTGGTGTCAGCTCAGCAATTTCTCAGTTCCCCAAAGAAGCGAAATTCTGCAAATTGCTGCCTTTGCTCTTGAAAGGATGTCATCAGGTGGGTGTTTTGGTGTAATACACTGAAAACCAGAGCAGAAATGGTGAAATATTCCCATGACATGCATGGTCCCTGCCCCAAAGCACCATGACTCAGCCTAAGGAGATCTGCAGCTTATTTTTTTGTACTGCCAGCAGATTGTGGAAGTACAGTATAAAAACCATCCTTATGGAGAGATCTTCGTATTTTAGGCTTAGTCTAAGTGTCTCAAGTAGCTGGGGTTTTTGCTTGGGCCTAATCCATACGGTCTCATGCCTTTCCTCCTAGTCTGAAGACGAATGTGCTAGAAACTATAAATCAAAAAAATGTCCTGGTGCCTAGCCTGTCCTTGCCTGTCCTTGCCTGTCCTTGCCTTGTCTTATTTCCTTCTCATCCTGTTCTCTGTCCCATCTACTCTCACTAACCCCTCATCTGGCCGTATGTCTCTTCTTTCCTTTTCTCTCACTCTCCTGCTTCCTGCCTCTTTTCTTGCAATTCCTCTATCTCACTCCTGCAGCCCAACACTACTTTTTATTCTTCCTTCCCTTTCTCCTGCTCCCTTCGCTTTCTCCCTCTGTCCCATATCTTTCTTCCCGACTTATCTGTTGGAGACTTTGGGCCAAATTGGCAATATGTCTGGGCATGGTTTGACAAGTTTTCAGAGGCCTGACTGGTGACAGCAGGGACAGCAGGCAGTGACAGGCCTGGGGCTGACAGGCTCCCCATCCCCTAGGGGGCGCCTGGCTGCCATACCCAGCTGACATAGAACCTTTGTCACAATGCCCGCTACCGTGGCGAGGATGCGGTGACTCTGCAGGTGACAGGGACACTGCAGGAATACTGTCAGCTCAGAAATTTCTCAGTTGCCCAAAGAAGCGGAATTCTGCAAATTGCTACTTTGCTCTTGAAAGATGTCATCAGGTGGGTGTTTTGGTGTAATACACTGAAAACCAGAGCAGATAGGACGAAATATTCCCATGATATGCACGGTCCCTGCCCCAAAGCACCATGACTCAGCCTAAGGAGATCTGCAGCTTCTTTTTTTGTACTGCCAGCAGGTTGCGGAAGTACAGTATAAAAACCATCCTTATGGAGAGATCTTCGTATTTTAGGCATAGTCTAAGCGTCTCAAGTAGCTGGGGTTTTTTCTTGGCCCTAATCCATACTGTCCTAAGGCTTTCCTCCTAGTCTGAAGACGAATGTGCTAGAAACTATACAGCAAAAAAATGTCCTGCAGCCCAGCCTTGCCTTGCCTGTCCTTGCCTGTCCTTGCCTTGTCTTATTTCCTTCTCATCCTGTTCTCTGTCCCATCCTCTCTCACTAACCCCTCGTCTGGCTGCATGTCTCTTCTTTCCTTTTCTCTCACTCTCCTGCTTCCTGCCTCTTTTCTTGCAATTCCTCCATCTCACTCCTGCAGCCCAACACTACTTTTTATTCTTCCTTCCCTTTCTCCTGCTCCCTTCGCTTTCTCCCCCTGTCCCATATCATTCTTTACGACTTGTCTCTTGGAGACTTTGGGCCAAATTGGCCCCAGGTCTGGGCATGGTTTGACAAGTTTTCAGAGGCCTGGCTGGTGACAGCAGGGACAGCAGGCAGTGACAGGCCCCGGGGCTGACAGGCTCCCCATCCCCTAGGGGGCGCCTGGCTGCCACACCCACCTGACATAGAACCTTTGTCACAATGCCCGCTACCGTGGCGAGGATGCGGTGACTCTGCAGGTGACAGTGACACTGCAGGACTTGTTGTCAGCTCAGCAATTTCTCAGTTCCCCAAAGAAGCGGAATTCTGCAAATTGCTGCCTTTGCTCTTGAAAGATGTCATCAGGTGGGTGTTTTGGTGTAATACACTGAAAACCAGAGCAGAAATGGCGAAATATTCCCATGATATGCATAGTCCCTGCCCCAAAGCACCATGACTCAGCCTAAGGAGATCTGCAGCTTCTTTTTTTGTACTACCAGCAGATTGTGGAAGTACAGAACAAAAACCATCCTTATGGACAGATCTTCGTATTTTAGGCTTAGACTAAGCGTCTCAAGTAGCTGGGGTTTTTGCTTGGCCCTAATCCATACGGTCTCATGGCCTTCCTCCTAGTCTGAAGACGAATGTGGTGGAAACTATAAAGCAAAAAAATTTCCTGGTGCCTAGCCTGTCCTTGCCTGTCCTTGCCTTGCCTTATTTCCTTCTCATCTTGTTCTCTGTCCCATCCTCTCTCACTAACCTCTCGTCTGGCTGCATGTCTCTTCTTTCCTTTTCTCTCACTCTCCTGCTTCCTGCCTCTTTTCTTGCAATTCCTCCATCTCACTCCTGCAGCCCAACACTACTTTTTATTCTTCCTTCCCTTTCTCCTGCTCCCTTCGCTTTCTCCCCCTGTCCCATATCTTTCTTTACGACTTGTCTCTTGGAGACTTTGGGCCAAATTGGCCCCAACTCTTGGCATGGTTTGACAAGTTTTCAGAGGCCTGGCTGGTGACAGCAGGGACAGCAGGCAGTGACAGGCCCGGGGCTGACAGGCTCCCCATCCCCTAGGGGGCGCCTGGCTGCCACACCCACCTGACATAGAACCTTTGTCACAATGCCCGCTACCGTGGAGAGGATGCGGTGACTCTGCAGGTGACAGGGACACTGCAGGACTTGCTGTCAGCTCAGCAATTTCTCAGTTCCCCAAAGAAGCGGAATTCTGCAAATTGCTGCCTTTGCTCTAGAAAGATGTCATCAGGTGGGTGTTTTGGTGTAATACACTGAAAACCAGAGCAGAAATGGTGAAATATACCCATGATATGCATGGTCCCTGCCCCAAAGCACCATGACTCAGCCTAAGGAGATCTGCAGCTTCTTTTTTTGTACTGCCAGCAGATTGTGGAAGTACAGTATAAAAACCATCCTTATGGAGAGATCTTCGTATTTTAGGCATAGTCTAAGTGTCTCAAGTAGCTGGGGATTTTGCTTGGGCCTAATCCATACTGTCCTAAGGCTTTCCTCCTAGTCTGAAGACGAATGTGCTAGAAACTATACAGCAAAAAAATGTCCTGCAGCCCAGCCTTGCCTTGCCTGTCCTTGCCTGTCCTTGCCTTGCCTTATTTCCTTCTCATCCTGTTCTCTGTCCCATCCTCTCTCACTAAGCCCTAGTCTGGCTGCATGTCTCTTCTTTCCTTTTCTCTC
The DNA here is from genome assembly GCA_032206185.1 of Columba guinea. Classification (NCBI taxonomy): domain Eukaryota; kingdom Metazoa; phylum Chordata; class Aves; order Columbiformes; family Columbidae; genus Columba; species Columba guinea. The sequence goes on along the minus strand of JAVLUU010000053.1, from coordinate 1,031,727 downwards.
ACTCTCCTGCTTCCTGCCTCTTTTCTTGCAATTCCTCCATCTCACTCCTGCAGCCCAACACTACTTTTTATTCTTCCTTCCCTTTCTCCTGCTCCCTTTGCTTTCTCCCTCTGTCCCATATCTTTCTTCCCGACTTGTCTGTTGGAGACTTTGAGCCAAAGTGGCCCCAAGTCTGGGCATGGTTTGACAAGTTTTCAGAGGCCTGGCTGGTGACAGCAGGGACAGCAGGCAGTGACAGGCCCGGGGCTGACAGGCTCCCCATCCCCTAGGGGGCGCCTGGCTGCCACACCCACCTGACATAGAACCTTTGTCACAATGTCCGCTACCGTGGCGAGGATGCGGTGACTCTGCAGGTGACAGGGACACTGCAGGGCTTGTTGTCAGCTCAGCAATTTCTCAGTTCCCCAAAGAAGCGGAATTCTGCAAATTGCTGCCTTTGCTCTTGAAAGATGTCATCAGGTGGGTGTTTTGGTGTAATACACTGAAAACCAGAGCAGAAATGGCGAAATATTCCCATGATATGCATGGTCCCTGCCCCAAAGCACCATGACTCAGCCTAAGGAGATCTGCAGCTTCTTTTTTTGTACTGCCAGCAGATTGTGGAAGTACAGTATAAAAACCATCCTTATGGAGAGATCTTCGTATTTTAGGCTTAGTCTAAGTGTCTCAAGTAGCTGGGGTTTTTGCTTGGGCCTAATCCATACGGTCTTATGGCTTTCGTCCTAGTCTGAAGACGAATGTGCTGGAAACTATAAAGGAAAAAATTGTGCTGCAGCCTAGCCTTGCCTTGCCTGTACATGACTTGCCTTATTTCCTTCTCATCCTGTTCTCTGTCCCATCCTCTCTCACTAAGCCCCCGTCTGCCTGCATGTCTCTTCTTTCCTTTTCTCTCACTCTCCTGCTTCCTGCCTCTTTTCTTGCAATTCCTCCATCTCACTCCTGCAGCCCAACACTACTTTTTATTCTTCCTTCCCTTTCTCCTGCTCCCTTTGCTTTCTCCCTCTGTCCCATATCTTTCTTCCCGACTTGTCTGTTGGAGACTTTGGGCCAAATTGGCCCCAAGTCTGGGCATGGTTTGACAAGTTTTCAGAGGCCTGGCTGGTGACAGCAGGGACAGCAGGCAGTGACAGGCCCGGGGCTGACAGGCTCCCCATCCCCTAGGGGGCGCCTGGCTGTCACACCCAGCTGACATAGAACCTTTGTCACAATGCCCGCTACCGTGGCGAGTATGCGGTGACTCTGCAGGTGACAGGGACACTGCAGGACTTGCTGTCAGCTCAGCAACTTCTCACTTCCCCAAAGAAGCGGAATTCTGCAAATTGCTGCCTTCGCTCTTGAAAGATGTCATCAGGTGGGTGTTTTGGTGCAATACACTGAAAACCAGAGCAGAAATGGCGAAATATTCCCATGATATGCATGGTCCCTGCCCCAAAGCACCATGACTCAGCCTAAGGAGATCTGCAGCTTCTTTTTTTGTACTGCCAGCAGATTGTGGAAGTACAATATAAAAACGATCCTTATGGAGAGATCTTCGTATTTTAGGCTTAGACTAAGTGTCTCAAGTAGCTGGGGTTTTGCTTGGGCCTAATCCATACGGTCTCATGGCCTTCCTCCTAGTCTGAAGACGAATGTGCTAGAAACTATAAAGCAAAAAAATGTCCTGGTGCCTAGCCTGTCCTTGCCTGTCCTTGCCTTGCCTTATTTCCTTCTCATCCTGTTCTCTGTCCCATCCTCTCTCACTAACCCCTCGTCTGGCTGCATGTCTCTTCTTTCCTTTTCTCTCACTCTCCTGCTTCCTGCCTCTTTTCTTGCAATTCCTCCATCTCACTGCTGCAGCCCAACACTACTTTTTATTCTTCCTTCCCTTTCTCCTGCTCCCTTCGCTTTCTCCCTCTGTCCCATATCTTTCTTCCCGACTTGTCTCTTGGCGACTTTGGCCCAAATTGGCCCCACGTCTGGGCATGGTTTGACAAGTTTTCAGAGGCCTGGCTGGTGACAACAGGGACAGCAGGCAGTGACAGGCCCGGGGCTGACAGGCTCCCCATCCCCTAGGGGGCGCCTGGCTGCCACACCCACCTGACATAGAACCTTTGTCACAATGCCCGCTACCGTGGCGAGGATGCGGTGACTCTACAGGTGACAGGGACACTGCAGGACTTGGTGTCAGCTCAGCAATTTCTCACTTCCCCAAAGAAGCGGAATTCTGCAAATTGCTGCCTTTGCTCTTGAAAGGATGTCATATAGGTGGGTGTTTTGTTGTAACACACTGAAAACAGAGCAGAAACTGTGAAATATTCCCATGATATGCATGGTCCCTGCCGCTAAGCACCATGACTCAGCCTAAGGAGATCTGCATCTTATTTTTCTGTACTGCAAACAGATTGTGGAAGTACAGTATAAAAACCATCCTTATGGAGAGATCTTCGTGTTTTAGGCTTAGTCTAAGTGTCTCAAGTAGCTGGGGTTTTTGCTTGGGCCTAATCCATACGGTCTTATGGCATTCCTCCGAGTCTAAAGATGAATGTGCTAGAAACTATAAAGGAAAAAAATGTCCTGTAGCCTAGCCTTGCATTGCCTATCCTTGCCTGTCCTTGCCTTGCCTTATTTCCTTCTCATCCTGTTCTCTGTCCCATCCTCTCTCACTAACCCCTCGTCTGGCTGCATGTCTCTTCTTTCCTTTTCTCTCACTCTCCTGCTTCCTGCCTCTTTTCTTGCAATTCCTCCATCTCACTCCCGCAGCCCAACACTACTTTTTATTCTTCCTTCCCTTTCTCCTGCTCCCTTTGATTTCTCCCTCAGTCCCATATCTTTCTTCCCGACTTGTCTGTTGGAGACTTTGGGCCCAATTGGCCCCACGTCTGGGCATGGTTTGACCAGTTTTCAGAGGCCTGGCTGGTGACAGCAGGGACAGCAGGCAGTGACAGGCCCGGGGCTGACAGGCTCCCCATCCCCTAGGGGGCGCCTGGCTGCCACACCCAGCTGACATAGAACCTTTGTCACAATGCCCGCTACCGTGGCGAGGCTGCGGTGACTCTGCAGGTGACAGGGACACTGCAGGATTTGCTGTCAGCTCAGCAATTTCTCAGTTCCCCAAAGAAGCGGAATTCTGCAAATTGCTACTTTGCTCTTGAAAGGATGTCATCAGGTGGGTGTTTTGGTGTAATACACTGAAAACAGAGCAGAAACTGTGAAATATTCCCATGATATGGATGGTCCCTGCCCCAAAGCACCATGACTCAGCTAAAGGAAATCTGCAGCTTCTTTTTTTGTACTGCCAGCAGATTGTGGAAGTACAGTATAAAAACCATCCTTATGGAGAGATCTTCGTGTTTTAGGCTTAGTCTAAGTGTCTCAAGTAGCCGGGGTTTTTGCTTGGGCCTAATCCATACGGTCTCATGGCTTTCCTCCTAGTCTGAAGACGAATGTGCTAGAAACTATAAATCAAAAAAATGTCCTGGTGCCTAGCCTTGCCTTGCCTGTCCTTGCCTTGCCTTATTTCCTTCTCATCCTGTTCTCTGTCCCATCCTCTCTCACTAACCCCTCGTTTGCCTGCATGTCTCTTCTTTCCTTTTCTCTCACTCTCCTGCTCCCTTCTCTTTTCTTGCAATTCCTCCATCTCACTCCTGCAGCCCAACACTACTTTTTATTCACAGAATCACAGAATCACAGAATCGACTGGGTTGGAAAAGACCTCAGAGATCATCAAGTCCAACCCTTGGCCCAACTCTAGTCCATTTACTAGATCATGGCACTAAGTGCCATGTTCAATCTCAGTTTAAAAACCTCCAGGGACGGCGAGTCTACTACCTCCCTGGGCAGGCCATTCAAATGCCTGACCACTCTCTCTGTAAAGAATTTCTTTCTAATATCCAGCCTAAATTTCCCCTGGTAGAGTTTAAACCCATGCCCCCTTGTCCTGTTGCTAACTGCCTGGGAGAAGAGACCAATCCCCACCTGGCTATAACTTCCCTTCAGGTAGTTATAGAGAGTGATGAGGTCACCTCTAAGCCTCCTCTTCTCCAGACTAAACAACCCCAGCTCCCTCAGCCTCTCCTCATAGGGCTTGTGTTCAAGTCCTTTCACCAGTCGTGTTGCTCTTCTCTGGACCCGCTCCAGCACTTCAATGTCTTTCCTGAACTGAGGGGCCCAGAACTGAACACAATACTCCAGGTGTGGCCTCACCAATGCAGAGTACAGGGGAAGGATCACTTCCCTTGTCCTGCTGACCACGCTATTTTTGATACAGGACAGGATACCATTGGCCTTCTTGGCCACCTGGGCACACTGATGGCTCATGTTGAGCTTCCTGTCAATCAGCACCCCCAGGTCCCTTTCTGTCTGACTGCTCTCCAGCCACTCTGCGCCCAGCCTGTAGCGCTGCAGGGGGTTGTTGTGACCAAAGTGCAGCACCCGGCATTTGGCCTTATTGAACTTCATCCCATTGGAATCAGCCCATTTTTCCAGTCTATCCAGATCCCTCTGCAGGGCCCTCCTGCCTTCCAGCAGGTCGACACTCCCTCCCAACTTGGTGTCATCAGCAAATTTGCTGATGATGGTCTCAATCCCCTCATCTAAATCGTCAATAAAGATGTTAAACAGGACTGGACCCAACACGGACCCCTGGGGAACACCACTAGTGACTGGCCGACAGCTGGATGCAGCCCCATTCACCAGCACTCTCTGGGCCCGGCCCTCCAGCCAGTTCTTAACCCAGCGTAGAGTACACTTGTCCAAGCCATGGGCTACCAGCTTTTGCAAGAGTATATTATGGGAGACAGTGTCAAAGGCCTTGCTGAAGTCCAGATAGACCACATCCACGGCTTTCCCCTCATCCACCAGCTGGGTCACCTGATCATAAAAGGAGATCAGGTTGGTCAGACAGGACCTGCCCCTCCTAAACCCATGCTGGCTGCGTCTGATCCCTTGTCCATCCTGAAGGTGCTGTGTGATTCCATTCAGGATGATCTGCTCCATAACCCTGCCAGGCACCGAGGTCAGGCTAACAGGCCTGGAGTTGCCAGGGTCAGCTCTGCAGCCCTTTTTGTGGACTGGGGTAACATTGGCCAATTTCCAATCATATGGGACCTCCCCAGTGAGCCAGGACTGTTGGAAGATGATGGAGAGCGGCTTGGCAAGTTCTTCTGCTAGCTCCCTCATCACCCTAGGATGGATCTCATCTGGTCCCATAGACTTGTGAGGATCCAGATGGCTCAGTAAATCACCAACTATTTCCTCCTGGAATACAAGGGGCCTATTTGGCTTCCTATCTCTGTCAACCACCTCCAGAGATGAGTTGTCCTGAGGGCCACCTGTCTTACTGGTAAAAACTGAGGCAAAGTAGGTATTAAGTACCTCAGCTTTCTCCTCATCTTTGTTAACTATATTTCCCTCAGAGTCCAACAGAGAATGGAGGTTTTCCTTGCCCCTCCTTTTGTTATTAACATATTTGAAGAAGGACTTTTTATTATCCCTGACACAATTGGCCAAATTAACTTCAAATTGCACTTTTGTTTCCCTGATTTTTTTTCTGCATGATCTAGCTATTTCCGTAAATTCATCATAAGTAGCCAGCCCTTTTTTCCACAGTCGGTAAAGTCTCTTTTTATTTCTGATTTCATTCAAAATCTCCCTGTTTAGCCAAGCCGGTTGTCTTCCCCGCCGGCCAGCCTTTCGGCACACTGGTATAGCCTGTTCCTGTGCACTCAAAAATACCTGCTTGAAGCATGCCCAACCCTCCTGGGCCCCCTTGTTTTTAAGCATTGTTTCCCAGGGTATGCTCTGAACTAGACTTCTGAATAGGCAAAAATCTGCCCTCCGGAAGTCCAGCGTAGAGGTTTTGTTAATGGTTCTCCCTGCATCTCTGAGTATTGAAAATTCTATTATTTCATGGTCGCTATGCCCCAGGCGGCCTCCAACCACTACATCTCCCACCAGCCCTTCTCTGTTTGTAAACAGTAGGTCTAGCGGGGTCTTGCCCCTGGTGGGCTCATTTACCAGCTGATGAAGGAAATTGTCCTCTATACACTCTAGGAACTTCCTAGACTGCCTCTTCTGTGCAGTATTGAGCTCCCAGCAGATATCCGGCAGGTTAAAGTCACCCACAAGAACAGGGGCCGTTGATTTTGAGACATCTGCCAGCTGCTTGTAGAATAATTCATCTCCTTCATCGTCCTGGTTGGGCGGTCTATAACAGACACCCATGAGGATGTCAGCCTTGTTGGACTTCCCCCTGATTCTGGTCCACAGGCACTCAACCTTGTCACTGTCGACCTCAAGTTTAACAGAGTCAAGAGACTCTCTAACATATAAAGCCACCCCTCCACCTCTCCTACCCTGCCTATCTTTTCTGAAGAGCTTGTAGCCACACATAGCAGCACTCCAGTCATGAGAGTCATCCCACCATGTTTCTGTGATGGCAACTATGTCATAGCTTTCCTGCTGCACGATGGCTTCCAGCTCCTCTTGTTTGTTGCCCATACTGCGTGCATTAGTGTACATGCACTTCAAGTGGGCTGCTGATTTCCCTCTTAATTCGGGCTTTCCATCCTTAGGCTGATCTTTGGAGAGCCCAGTTTCAATCCCTTCCCCCTTCAAACCTAGTTTAAAGCCCTCCTGATCAGCCCTGCCAACTTATGGGCTATAGTCCTCTTGCTCTCCCTAGAAGGATGAAGCCCATCTGATTTGAGGAGACTGGGTACCACGGAGCTTGCCCCATGGTCAAAAAACCCAAAATTTTGACGGTGACACCAATCCTTAAGCCACCTGTTGATGAGATGGGCTTTTCTGCTCCTCTCTTTATTTAGTTCATCATCCATCCCAGCTAGCACAGGAACTGAGGCAAATATCACTTGTGCTCCGGTCCCATGAACTGACTGACCCAGTGCTTTAAAGTCCTTTTTAATTGTCTTGATACTTCTTCTGTTGATGTCCTCACTGCCAGCTTGGACTACTAACAGGGGATAGTAGTCTGAGGGCTGAATCAGCTCGGGAAGTCTTCTATTAATGTCCCTCACCCTAGCTCCAGGAAGGCAGCAGACCTCCCTGTGGGATGGGTCTGGGCGACATATAGGGCCCTCTGTTCCCCTCAGAAGAGAGTCACCGACTACTACCACTCTTCTTTTTTTTTTTTCCTCTTACAGCTGCAGTTATGATTCTTTTTGTTGATGAGGTCCATCCAGAGGGCTCTCCAGGTGGATCTTCTTGGCTGTCCTCTGCCTGATTTTCAGGGTCCAGGGCCTCATATCTATTTGTTAGGGGCACCAAGGGTGGTGATGGGGTTCGAGAGAGGGTTCTTTTACCTCTCCGATCAGGGACCTGTTTCCATTCCCCCCCATCAATTAGATCTGCTGTATCCGCCTTATGGCAGGAGGGACAAGGCTTTGCCATCTCCTGTTGCACACCCTTAGGAGTCAAAAGAGCCTGACCCCACCAGTCTATTTCTTCTTCACTCTCCCTAATGCTCCTTAGTCTCTCCACCTCTTCCTTAAGCTCCACCACTAGGCACAGTAAGTCATTGACCTGGTCACATCGTACACAGGTGCCTCCCATACCATTCTCTGATACTAATGCCAGACACAGACACTCTGCGCAGCCAGAAGCCTGGGTGGCTGCATCCTTCTTGGCAGGTAGTGTCTGTGTAGACACACTCTTTGTATTAATGGCAGCAACAACTTTCCTTTTTCTAGAAACCATTGCTACCCTTAGTTAAATTGGGGACAAGAAAAACAAAATGAAACCCTGGACAAACTCACCTACAAGAGCTAGTTGTGTCTAGTCTACTTACCCTGCCACACCCCAGTCTGTGTCACCAGCGACAAGTGAGAGGTCTAACAGCAAGGAGTGACAGGACCTCTGAACCCTACTGCAGGAGCAGCCCTAGTCACTGCTGCAGCACCGTGTGGGTAGTGCTCACCTGCCTCACAAGCACGTCCACCTCCCAGCGCCTGGTGGGCAGCGACGCGTCGCTGCCCTCCCGGAGGCCTTTTCAAAGCAAGGGGGAGGGGTGTGACTCCCGTCACCGTGGTAACGGTCGCGCCACGTCAGCCGGTTCCGCAAGGGCTGCCGGGGACTCCCGGGTAGCGGAATCGAAAACGCGACCAGAAACCCCTCTCTTTACCCTCTCTTACCTCTGTAGCTTCGAGATTTCGCTCCCGGCTCCGGCCGAGCTGGCTTCAGTCCTTCCCTTTCTCCTGCTCCCTTCGCTTTCTCCCTCTGTCCCATATCTTTCTTCCCGACTTGTCTGTTGGAGACTTTTGGCCAAATTGGACCCACGTCTGGGCATGGTTTGACAAGTTTTCAGAGGCCTGGCTGGTGACAGCAGGGACAGCAGGCAGTGACAGGCCCCGGGGCTGACAGGCTCCCCATCCCCTAGGGGGCGCCTGGCTGCCACACCCAGCTGACATAGAACCTTTGTCACAATGCCCGCTACCGTGGCGAGGCTGCGGTGACTCTGCAGGTGACAGGGACACTGCAGGACTTGGTGTCAGCTCAGAAATTTCTCAGTTCCCCAAAGAAGCGGAATTCTGCAAATTGCTGCCTTTGCTCTTGAAAGATGTCATCAGGTGGGTGTTTTGGTGTAATACACTGAAAACCAGAGCAGAAACTGTGAAATATTCCCATGATATGCATGGTCCCTGCCCCAAAGCACCATGACTCAGCCTAAGGAGACTGCAGCTTCTTTTTTTGTACTGCCAGCAGATTGTGGAAGTACAGAATAAAAACCATCCTTATGGAGAGATCTTCGTATTTTAGGCTTAGTCTAAGAGTCTCAGGTATCTGGGGTTTTTGCTTGGGCCTAATCCATACGGTCTTATGGCTTTCCTCCTAGTCTGAAGACGAATGTGCTAGAAACTATAAAGCAAAAAAATGTCCTGCAGCATACCCTTGCCTTTCCTGACCTTGCCTTGCCTTATTTCCTTCTCATCCTGTTCTCTGTCCCATCCTCTCTCACTAACCCCTCGTCTGGCTGCATGTCTCTTCTTTCCTTTTCTCTCACTCTCCTGCTTCCTGCCTCTTTTCTTGCAATTCCTCCATCTCACTCCTGCAGCCCAACACTACTTTTTATTCTTCCTTCCCGTTCTCCTGCTCCCTTCGCTTTCTCCCTCAGTCCCATATCTTTCTTCCCGACTTGTCTGTTGGAGACTTTGGGCCAAATTGGCCCCACGTCTGGGCATGGTTTGACAAGTTTTCAGAGGCCTGGCTGGTGACAGCCGGTACAGCAGGCAGTGACAGGCCCGGGGCTGACAGGCTCCCCATGCCCTATAGGGCGCCTGGCTGCCACACCCAGCTGACATAGAACCTTTGTCACAATGCCCGCTACCGTGGCGAGGATGCGGTGACTCTGCAGGTGACAGGGACACTGCAGGACTTGGTGTCAGCTCAGCAATTTCTCAGTTGCCCAGAGAAGCGGAATTCTGCAAATTGCTGCCTTTGCTCTTGAAAGATGTCATCAGGTGGGTGTTTTGGTGTAATACACTGAAAACAGAGCAGAAACGGTGAAATATTCCCATGACATGCATGGTCCCTGCCCCAAAGCACCATGACTCAGCCTAAGGAGATCTGCAGCTTCTTTTTTTGTACTGCCAGCAGATTGTGGAAGTACAGTATAAAAACCATCCTTATGGAGAGCTCTTCGTATTTTAGGCTTAGTCTAAGTGTCTCAAGTAGCTGGGGTTTTTGGTTGGGCCTAATCCATACGGTCTCATGGCTTTCCTCCTAGTCTGAAGACGAATGTGCTAGAGACTATAAAGCAAAAAAATGTCCTCCAGCCTAGCCTTGCCTTGCCTGTCCTTGCCTGTCCTTGCCTTGCCTTATTTCCTTCTCATCCTGTTCTCTGTCCCATCCTCCCTCACTAACCCCTCGTCTGGCTGCATGTCTCTTCTTTCCTTTTCTCTCACTCTCCTGCTTCCTGCCTCTTTTCTTGCAATTCCTCCATCTCACTCCTGCAGCCCAACACTACTTTTTATTCTTCCTTCCCTTTCTCCTGCTCCCTTCGCTTTCTCCCTCAGTCCCATATCTTTATTCCCGACTTGTCTGTTGGAGACTTTGGGCCAAATTGGCCCCACGTCTGGGCATGGTTTCACAAGTTTTCAGAGGCCTGGCTGGTGACAGCAGGGATAGGAGGCAGTGACAGGCCCGGGGCTGACAGGCTCCCCATCCCCTAGGGGGCGCCTGGCTGCCACACCCAGCTGACATAGAACCTTTGTCACAATGCCCGCTACCGTGGCGAGGCTGCGGTGACTCTGCAGGTGACAGGGACACTGCAGGACTTGCTGTCAGCTCAGCAATTTCTCAGTTCCCCAAAGAAGCGGAATTTTACAAATTGGTGCCTTTGCTATTGAAAGATGTCATCAGGTGGGTGTTTGGGTGTAATACACTGAAAACCAGAGCAGAAATGGCGAAATATTCCCATGATATGCAAGGTACCTGCCCCAAAGCACCATGACTCAGCCTAAGGAGACCTGCAGCTTATTTTTTTGTACTGCCAGCAGATTGTGGAAGTACAGTATAAAAACCATCCTTATGGAGAGATCTTCATATTTTAGGCTTAGTCTAAGTGTCTCAAGTTGCTGGGGTTTCTGCTTAGGCCTAATCCATACCGTCTTATGGCTTTCCTCCTAGTCTGAAGACGAATGTGCTAGAAAATATAAAGCAAAAAAATGTCCTGCAGCCTAGCCTTGCCTTGCCTGTCCTTGCCTGTCCTTGCCTTGTCTTATTTTCTTCTCATCCTGTTCTCTGTCCCATCCTCTTTCACTAACCCCTCGTCTGGCCGTATGTCTCTTCTTTCCTTTTCTCTCACTCTCCTGCTTCCTGCCTCTTTTCTTGCCATTCCTCCATCTCACTCCTGCAGCCCAACACTACTTTTTATTCTTCCTTCTCTTTCTCCTGCTCCCTTTGCTTTCTCCCCCTCTTACATATCTTTCTTCCCGACTTGTCTGTTGGAGACTTTGGGTCAAATTGGCCCCAAGTCTGGGCATGGTTTGACAAGTTTTCAGAGGCCTGGCTGGTGACAGCAGAGACAGCAGGCAGTGACAGGCCCCGGGGCTGACAGGCTCCCCATCCCCTAGGGGGCGCCTGGCTGCCACACCCAGCTGACATAGAACCTTTGTCACAATGCCCGCTACCGTGGCGACGATGCGGTGACTCTGCAGGTGACAGGGACACTGCAGGACTTGCTGTCAGCTCAGCAATTTCTCAGTTGCCCAAAGAAGCGGAATTCTGCAAATTGCTGCCTTTGCTCTTGAAAGATGTCATCAGGTGGGTGTTTTGGTGTAATACACTGAAAACCAGAGCAGAAACTGTGAAATATTCCCATGATATGCATGGTCCCTGTCCCAAAGCAGCATGACTCAGTGTAGGGGATCTGCAGCTTATTTTTTTGTACTGCCAGCAGATTGTGGAAGTACAGTATAAAAACCATCCTTATGGAGAGATCTTCGTATTTTAGGCTTAGTCTAAGTGTCTCAAGTAGCTGGGGGTTTGGCTTGGGCCTAATCCATACGGTCTCATGGCTTTCCTCCTACTCTGAAGACGAATGTGCTAGAAACTATAAATCAAAAAAATGTCCTGGTGCCTAGCCTGCCCTTGCCTGTCCTTGCCTGTCCTTGCCTTGCCTTATTTCCTTCTCATCCTGTTCTCTGTCCCATCCTCTCTCACTAACCCCTCGTCTGGCTGCATGTCTCTTCTTTCCTTTTCTCTCACTCTCCTGCTTCCTGCCTCTTTTCTTGCAATTCCTCCATCTCACTCCTGCAGCCCAACACTACTTTTTATTCTTCCTTCCCTTTCTCCTGCTCCCTTCGCTTTCTCCCTCTGTGCCATATCTTTCTTCCAGATTTCTCTGTTGGAGACTTTGGGCCAAACTGGACCCACGTCTGGGCATGGTTTGACAAGTTTTCAGAGGCCTGGCTGGTGACAGCAGGGACAGCAGGCAGTGACAGGCCCGGGGCTGACAGGCTCCCCATCCCCTAGGGGGCGCCTGGCTGCCACACCCAGCTGACATAGAACCTTTGTCACAATGCCCGCTACCGTGGAGAGGATGCGGTGACTCTGCAGGTGACAGGGACACTGCAGGACTTGGTGTCAGCTCAGCAATTTCTCAGTTCCCCAAAGAAGCGGAATTCTGAAAATTGCTGCCTTTGCTCTTGAAAGGATGTCATCAGGTGGGTGTTTTGGTGTAATACACTGAAAACCAGTGCAGAAACTGTGAAATATTCCCATGATATGCATGGTCCCTGCCCCAAAGCACCATGACTCAGCGAACGAGATCTGCAGCTTATTTTTTTGTACTGCCAGCAGATTGTGGAAGTACAGTATAAAAACCATCCTTATGGAGAGATCTTCGTATTTTAGGCTTAGTCTAAGTGTCTCAGGTAGCTGGGGTTTTTGTTTGGGCCTAATCCATACGGTCTCATGGCTTTCCTCCTAGTCTGAAGACGAATGTGCTAGAAACTATAAATCAAAAAAATGTCCTGGTGCCTAGCCTTGCCTTGCCTGTCCTTGCCTGTCCTTGCCTTGCCTTATTTCCTTCTCATCCTGTTCTCTGTCCCATCCTCTCTCACTAACCCCTCGTCTGGCTGCATGTCTCTTCTTTCCTTTTCTCTCACTCTCCTGCTTCCTGCCGCTTTTCTTGCAATTCCTCCATCTCACTCCTGCAGCCCAACACTACTTTTTATTCTTCCTTCCCTTTCTCCTGCTCCTTTCGCTTTCTCCCTCTGTCCCATATCTTCCTTCCCAACTTGTCTCTTGGAGACTTTGTCCAAATTGGCCCCACGTCTGGGAATGGTTTGAAAGGTTTTCAGAGACCTGGCTGGTGACAGCAGGGACAGCAGGCAGTGACAGGCCCCGGAGCTGACAGGCTCCCCATCTCCTAGGGGGCGCCTGGCTGCCACACCCAGCTGACATAGAACCTTTGTCACAATGCCCGCTACCGTGTCGAGGATGCGGTGACTCTGCAGGTGACAGGGACACTGCAGGACTTGCTGTCAGCTCAGCAATTTCTCAGTTCCCCAAAGAAGCGGAATTCTGCAAATTGCTGCCTTTGCTCTTGAAAGATGTCATCAGGTGGGTGTTTTGGTGTAATACACTGAAAACAGAGCAGAAACTGTGAAATATTCCCATGGTATGCATGGTCCCTGCCCCAAAGCACCATGACTCAGCGAACGAGATCTGCAGCTTATTTTTTTGTACTGCCAGCAGATTGTGGAAGTACAGTATAAAAACCATCCTTATGGAGAGATCTTCGTATTTTAGGCTTAGTCTAAGTGTCTCAAGTAGCTGGGGTTTTTGCTTGGGCCTAATCCATACGGTCTTATGGCTTTCCTCCTAGTCTGAAGACGGATATGCTAGAAACTATAAAGCAAAAAAATGTCCTGCAGCCTAGCCTGTCCTTTTTTGTCCTTGCCTGTCCTTGCCTTGCCTTATTTCCTTCTCATCCTGTTCTCTGTCCCATCCTCTGTCACTAACCCCTCGTCTGGCTGCATGTCTCTTCTTTCCCTTTCTCTCACTCTCCTGCTTCCTGTCTCTTTTCTTGCAATTCCTCCATCTCACTCCTGCAACCCAACACTACTTTTTATTCTTCCTTCCTTTTCTCTTGCTCCCTTCGCTTTCTCCCTCTGTCCCATATCTTTCTTCCCGACTTGTCTGTTGGAGACTTTGGGCCAAGTTGGCCCCAAGTCTGGGCATGGTTTGACAAGTTTTCAGAGGCCTGGATGGTGACAGCAGGGACAGCAGGCAGTGACAGGCCCCGGGGCTGACAGGCTCCCCATCCCCTAGGGGGCGCCTGGCTGCCACACCCAGCTGACATAGAACCTTTGTCACAATGCCCGCTACCGTGTCGAGGATGTGGTGACTCTGCAGGTGACAGGGACACTGCAGGACTTGGTGTCAGCTCAGCAATTTCTCAGTTGACCAAAGAAGCGGAATTCTGCAAATTGCTGCCTTTGCTCTTGAAAGATGTCATCAGGTGGGTGTTTTGGTGTAATACACTGAATACAAGAGCAGAAGTGGCGAAATATTCCCATGATATGCATGGTCCCTGCCCCAAAGCACCATGACTCAACCTAAGGAGATCTGCAGCTTATTTTTTTGTACTGCCAGAAGATTGTGGAAGTACAGTATAAAAACCATCCTTATGGAGAGATCTTCGTATTTTAGGCTTAGTCTAAGTGTCTCAAGTAGCTGGGGTTTTTGCTTGGGCCTAATCCATACGGTCTTATGGCTTTCCTCCTAGTCTGAAGACGAATGTGCTAGAAACTATAAAGCAAAAAAATGTCCTGCAGCCTAGCCTTGCCTTGCCTGTCCTTGCCTGGCCTTATTTCCTTCTTATCCTGTTCTCTGTCCCATCCTCTCTCACTAACCCCTCGTCTGGCTGCATGTCTCTTCTTTCCTTTTCTCTCACTCTCGTGCTCCCTTCCCTTTTCTTGCAATTCCTCCATCTCACTCCTGCAGCCCAACACTACTTTTTATTCTTCCTTCCCTTTCTCCTGCTCCCTTCGCTTTCTCCCTCTGTCCCATATCTTTCTTCCCAACTTGTCTGTTGGAGACTTTGGGTCAAATTGGCCCCACGTCTGGGCATGGTTTGACAAGTTTTCAGAGGCCTGGCTGGTGACAGCAGGGACAGCAGGCAGTGACAGGCCCGGGGCTGACAGGCTGCCCATCCCCTAGGGGGCGCCTGGCTGCCACACCCAGCTGACATAGAACCTTTGTCACAATGCCCGCTACCGTGGCGAGGATGCGGTGACTCTGCAGGTGACAGGGACACTGCAGGACTTGGTGTCAGCTCAGCAATTTCTCAGTTGACCAAAGAAGCGGAATTCTGCAAATTGCTGCCTTTGCTCTTGAAAGATGTCATCAGGTGGGTGTTTTGGTGTAATACACTGAAAACAAGAGCAGAAATGGCGAAATATTCCCATGATATGCATGGTCCCTGTCCCAAAGCAGCATGACTCAGTGTAGGGGATCTGCAGCTTATTTTTTTGTACTGCCAGCAGATTGTGGAAGTACAGTATAAAAACCATCCTTATGGAGAGATCTTCGTATTTTAGGCTTAGTCTAAGTGTCTCAAGTAGCTGGGGGTTTGGCTTGGGCCTAATCCATACGGTCTCATGGCTTTCCTCCTACTCTGAAGACGAATGTGCTAGAAACTATAAATCAAAAAAATGTCCTGGTGCCTAGCCTGCCCTTGCCTGTCCTTGCCTGTCCTTGCCTTGCCTTATTTCCTTCTCATCCTGTTCTCTGTCCCATCCTCTCTCACTAACCCCTCGTCTGGCTGCATGTCTCTTCTTTCCTTTTCTCTCACTCTCCTGCTTCCTGCCTCTTTTCTTGCAATTCCTCCATCTCACTCCTGCAGCCCAACACTACTTTTTATTCTTCCTTCCCTTTCTCCTGCTCCCTTCGCTTTCTCCCTCTGTGCCATATCTTTCTTCCAGATTTCTCTGTTGGAGACTTTGGGCCAAACTGGACCCACGTCTGGGCATGGTTTGACAAGTTTTCAGAGGCCTGGCTGGTGACAGCAGGGACAGCAGGCAGTGACAGGCCCGGGGCTGACAGGCTCCCCATCCCCTAGGGGGCGCCTGGCTGCCACACCCAGCTGACATAGAACCTTTGTCACAATGCCCGCTACCGTGGAGAGGATGCGGTGACTCTGCAGGTGACAGGGACACTGCAGGACTTGGTGTCAGCTCAGCAATTTCTCAGTTCCCCAAAGAAGCGGAATTCTGAAAATTGCTGCCTTTGCTCTTGAAAGGATGTCATCAGGTGGGTGTTTTGGTGTAATACACTGAAAACCAGTGCAGAAACTGTGAAATATTCCCATGATATGCATGGTCCCTGTCCCAAAGCACCATGACTCAATGTAGGGGATCTGCAGCTTATTTTTTTGTACTGCCAGCAGATTGTGGAAGTACAGTATAAAAACCATCCTTATGGAGAGATCTTCGTATTTTAGGCTTAGTCTAAGTGTCTCAAGTAGCTGGGGGTTTGGCTTGGGCCTAATCCATACGGTCTCATGGCTTTCCTCCTAGTCTGAAGACGAATGTGCTAGAAACTATAAATCAAAAAAATGTCCTAGCGCCTAGCCTTGCCTTGACTGTCCTTGCCTGTCCTTGCCTTGCCTTATTTCCTTCTCATCCTGTTCTCTGTCCCATCCTCTCTCACTAACCCCTCGTTTGGCTGCATGTCTCTTCTTTCCGTTTCTCTCACTCTCCTGCTTCCTGCCTCTTTTCTTGCAATTCCTCCATCTCACTCCTGCAGCCCAACACTACTTTTTATTCTTCCTTCCCTTTCTCCTGCTCCCTTCGCTTTCTCCCTCTGTCCCATATCTTTCTTCCCGACTTGTCTCTTGGAGACTTTGGGCCAAATTGGACCCACGTCTGGGCATGGTTTGCAAGGTTTTCAGAGGCCTGGCTGGTGACAGCAGGGACAGCAGGCAGTGACAGGCCTGGGGCTGACAGGCTCCCCATCCCCTAGGGGGCGCCTGGCTGCCACACCCAGCTGACATAGAACCTTTGTCACAATGCCCGCTACCATGGCGAGGATGCGGTGACTCTGCAGGTGACAGGGACACTGCAGGACTTGGTGTCAGCTCAGCAATTTCTCAGTTCCCCAAAGAAGCGGAATTCTGCAAATTGCTGCCTTTGCTCTTGAAAGGATGTCATCAGGTGGGTGTTTTGGTGTAATACACTGAAAACCAGAGCAGAAACTGTGAAATATTCCCATGGTATGCATGGTCCCTGCCCCAAAGCACCATGACTCAGCGAACGAGATCTGCAGCTTATTTTTTTGTACTGCCAGCAGATTGTGGAAGTACAGTATAAAAACCATCCTTATGGAGAGATCTTCGTATTTTAGGCTTAGTCTAAGTGTCTCAGGTAGCTGGGGTTTTTGTTTGGGCCTAATCCATACGGTCTCATGGCTTTCCTCCTAGTCTGAAGACGAATGTGCTAGAAACTATAAATCAAAAAAATGTCCTGGTGCCTAGCCTTGCCTTGCCTGTCCTTGCCTGTCCTTGCCTTGCCTTATTTCCTTCTCATCCTGTTCTCTGTCCCATCCTCTCTCACTAACCCCTCGTCTGGCTGCATGTCTCTTCTTTCCTTTTCTCTCACTCTCCTGCTTCCTGCCGCTTTTCTTGCAATTCCTCCATCTCACTCCTGCAGCCCAACACTACTTTTTATTCTTCCTTCCCTTTCTCCTGCTCCTTTCGCTTTCTCCCTCTGTCCCATATCTTCCTTCCCAACTTGTCTCTTGGAGACTTTGTCCAAATTGGCCCCACGTCTGGGAATGGTTTGAAAGGTTTTCAGAGACCTGGCTGGTGACAGCAGGGACAGCAGGCAGTGACAGGCCCCGGAGCTGACAGGCTCCCCATCTCCTAGGGGGCGCCTGGCTGCCACACCCAGCTGACATAGAACCTTTGTCACAATGCCCGCTACCGTGTCGAGGATGCGGTGACTCTGCAGGTGACAGGGACACTGCAGGACTTGCTGTCAGCTCAGCAATTTCTCAGTTCCCCAAAGAAGCGGAATTCTGCAAATTGCTGCCTTTGCTCTTGAAAGATGTCATCAGGTGGGTGTTTTGGTGTAATACACTGAAAACAGAGCAGAAACTGTGAAATATTCCCATGGTATGCATGGTCCCTGCCCCAAAGCACCATGACTCAGCGAACGAGATCTGCAGCTTATTTTTTTGTACTGCCAGCAGATTGTGGAAGTACAGTATAAAAACCATCCTTATGGAGAGATCTTCGTATTTTAGGCTTAGTCTAAGTGTCTCAAGTAGCTGGGGTTTTTGCTTGGGCCTAATCCATACGGTCTTATGGCTTTCCTCCTAGTCTGAAGACTTATGTGCTAGAAACTATAAAGCAAAAAAATGTCCTGCAGCCTAGCCTGTCCTTTTTTGTCCTTGCCTGTCCTTGCCTTGCCTTATTTCCTTCTCATCCTGTTCTCTGTCCCATCCTCTGTCACTAACCCCTCGTCTGGCTGCATGTCTCTTCTTTCCCTTTCTCTCACTCTCCTGCTTCCTGTCTCTTTTCTTGCAATTCCTCCATCTCACTCCTGCAACCCAACACTACTTTTTATTCTTCCTTCCTTTTCTCTTGCTCCCTTCGCTTTCTCCCTCTGTCCCATATCTTTCTTCCCGACTTGTCTGTTGGAGACTTTGGGCCAAGTTGGCCCCAAGTCTGGGCATGGTTTGACAAGTTTTCAGAGGCCTGGATGGTGACAGCAGGGACAGCAGGCAGTGACAGGCCCCGGGGCTGACAGGCTCCCCATGCCCTAGGGGGCGCCTGGCTGCCACACCCAGCTGACATAGAACCTTTGTCACAATGCCCGTTTCCGTGGCGAGGATGTGGTGACTCTGCAGGTGACAGGGACACTGCAGGACTTGGTGTCAGCTCAGCAATTTCTCAGTTGACCAAAGAAGCGGAATTCTGCAAATTGCTGCCTTTGCTCTTGAAAGATGTCATCAGGTGGGTGTTTTGGTGTAATACACTGAATACAAGAGCAGAAGTGGCGAAATATTCCCATGATATGCATGGTCCCTGCCCCAAAGCACCATGACTCAACCTAAGGAGATCTGCAGCTTATTTTTTTGTACTGCCAGAAGATTGTGGAAGTACAGTATAAAAACCATCCTTATGGAGAGATCTTCGTATTTTAGGCTTAGTCTAAGTGTCTCAAGTAGCTGGGGTTTTTGCTTGGGCCTAATCCATACGGTCTTATGGCTTTCCTCCTAGTCTGAAGACGAATGTGCTAGAAACTATAAAGCAAAAAAATGTCCTGCAGCCTAGCCTTGCCTTGCCTGTCCTTGCCTGGCCTTATTTCCTTCTTATCCTGTTCTCTGTCCCATCCTCTCTCACTAACCCCTCGTCTGGCTGCATGTCTCTTCTTTCCTTTTCTCTCACTCTCGTGCTCCCTTCCCTTTTCTTGCAATTCCTCCATCTCACTCCTGCAGCCCAACACTACTTTTTATTCTTCCTTCCCTTTCTCCTGCTCCCTTCGCTTTCTCCCTCTGTCCCATATCTTTCTTCCCAACTTGTCTGTTGGAGACTTTGGGTCAAATTGGCCCCACGTCTGGGCATGGTTTGACAAGTTTTCAGAGGCCTGGCTGGTGACAGCAGGGACAGCAGGCAGTGACAGGCCCGGGGCTGACAGGCTGCCCATCCCCTAGGGGGCGCCTGGCTGCCACACCCAGCTGACATAGAACCTTTGTCACAATGCCCGCTACCGTGGCGAGGATGCGGTGACTCTGCAGGTGACAGGGACACTGCAGGACTTGGTGTCAGCTCAGCAATTTCTCAGTTGACCAAAGAAGCGGAATTCTGCAAATTGCTGCCTTTGCTCTTGAAAGATGTCATCAGGTGGGTGTTTTGGTGTAATACACTGAAAACAAGAGCAGAAATGGCGAAATATTCCCATGATATGCATGGTCCCTGCCCCAAAGCACCATGACTCAGCCTAAGGAGATCTGCAGCTTATTTTTTTGTACTGCCAGCAGATTGTGGAAGTACAGTATAAAAACCATCCTTATGGAGAGATCTTCGTATTTTAGGCTTAGTCTAAGTGTCTCAAGTAGCTGGGGTTTTTGCTTGGGCCTAATCCATACGGTCTTATGGCTTTCCTCCTAGTCTGAAGACGGATGTGCTAGAAACTATAAAGCAAAAAAATGTCCTGCAGCCTAGCCTTGCCCTGCCTGTCCTTGCCTGTCCTTGCCTTGCCTTATTTCCTTCTCATCCTGTTCTCTGTCCCATCCTCTCTCACTGACCACTCGTCTGGCTGCATGTCTCTTCTTTCCTTTTCTCTCACTCTCCTGCTTCCTGCCTCTTTACTTGCAATTCCTCCATCTCACTCCTGCAGCCCAACACTACTTTTTATTCTTCCTTCCATTGCTCCTGCTCCCTTCGCTTTCTCCCTCTGTCCCATATCTTCCTTCCCGACTTGTCTCTTGGAGACTTTGGGCCAAATTGGCCCCACGTCTAGGCATGGTTTGACAAGTTTTCAGAGGCCTGGCTGGTGACAGCAGGGACAGCAGTCAGTGACAGGCTCGGGGCTGACAGGCTCCCCATCCCCTAGGGGGCGCCTGGCTGCCACACCCAGCTGACATAGAACCTTTGTCACAATGCCCGCTACCGTGGCGAGGATGCGGTGACTCTGCAGGTGACAGGGACACTGCAGGACTTGGTGTCAGCTCAGCAATTTCTCAATCCCCAAAGAAGCGGAATTCTGCAAATTGCTGCCTTTGCTCTTGAAAGATGTCATCAGGTGGGTGTTTTGGTGTAATACGCTGAAAACTGAGCAGAAACTGTGAAATATTCCCATGATATGCATGGTCCCTGCCCCAAAGCACCATGACTCAGCCTAAGATCTGCAGCTTCTTTTTTTGTACTGCCAGCAGATTGTGGAAGTACAGTATAAAAACCATCCTTATGGAGAGATCTTCGTATTTTAGGCTTAGTCTAAGTGTCTCAAGTAGCTGGGGTTTTTGCTTGGGCCTAATCCATACGGTCTCATGGCTTTCCTCCTACTCTGAAGACGAATGTGCTAGAAACTATAAAGCAAAAAAATGTCCTGCACTTTAGCCTTGCCTTGCCTGTCCTTGCCTGGCCTTATTTCTTTCTCATCCTGTTCTCTGTCCCATCCTCTCTCACTAACCCCTCGTCTGGCTGCATGTCTCTTCTTTCCTTTTCTCTCAATCTCCTGCTCCCTTCTCTTTTCTTGCAATTCCGCCATCTCACTCCTGCAGCCCAACACTGCTTTTTATTCTTCCTTCCCTTTCTCCTGCTCCCTTCGCTTTCTCCCTCTGTCCCATATCTTTCTTCCCGACTTGTCTGTTGGAGACTTTGGCCCAAATTGGCCCCACGTCTGGGCATGGTTTGACAAGTTTTCAGAGGCCTGGCTGGTGACAGCAGGGACAGCAGGCAGTGACAGGCCCAGGCAAAACAGGTGCCCCATCCCCTAGGTGGCGCCTGGCTGCCACACCCAGCTGACATAGAACCTTTGTCACAATGCCCGCTACCGTGGCGAGGATGCGGTGACTCTGCAGGTGACAGGGACACTGCAGGACTTGGTGTCAGCTCAGCAATTTCTCAGATCCCCAGAGAAGCTGAATTCTGCAAGTTGCTACCTTTGTTCTTGAAATTCTGCCATCAGGTGTGTGTTTTGTGTAGGGGAAAGGGACCTGGGGGTCTTGGTGGACAACAGGATGACCATGAGCCAGCACTGTGCCCTTGTGGCCAGGAAGGCCAATGGCATCCTGGGGTGTATTAGAAGGGGCGTGTCTAGTAGATCGAGAGAGGTCCTCCTTCCCCTGTACTCCGCCCTGGTGAGACCACATCTGGAATATTGTGTCCAGTACTGGGCCCCTCAGTTCAAGAAAGACAGGGAACTGCTGGAGAGGGTCCAGCGTAGGGCAACCAAGATGATTAAAAGAGTGGAGCACCTCCCTTATGAAGAAAGGCTGAGGGAGCTGGGGCTCTTTAGTTTGGAGAAGAGGAGACTAAGGGGGGACCTCATTAATGTTTATAAATATATAAAGAGTGAGTGCCATGAGGATGGAGCCAGGCTCTTCTCAGTGGCCAACAGTGATAGAACAAGGGGTAATGGGATCAAGCTGGAACACAAGAGGTTCCGCTTAAATTTGAGAAAAAACTTCTTCTCAGTGAGGGTGACAGAGCACTGGAACAGGCTGCCCAGGGAGGTTGTGGAGTCTCCTTCTCTGGAGACATTCAAAACCCGCCTGGACATGTTCCTGTGCGACCTCACCTAGGCGTTCCTGCTCCAGCAGGGGGATTGGACTAGATGATCTTTTGAGGTCCCTTCCAATCCCAAACATACTGTGATAACGTGATACTGTGAATATACTGAAAACCAGAGCAGAAATGGTGAAATATTCAAATGATATGCATGGTCCCTGCCCCAAAGCACCATGACTCAGCCTAAGGAGATAGGAGATCTGCAGCTTCTTTTTTTGTACTGCCAGCAGATTGTGGAAGTACAGTATAAAAACCATCCTTATGGAGAGATCTTCGTATTTTAGGCTTAGTCTAAGTGTCTCAAGTTGCTGGGGTTTCTGCTTGGGCCTAATCCATACGGTCTTATGGCTTTCCTCCTAGTCTGAAGACGAATGTGCTAGAAAATATAAAGCAAAAAAATGTCCTGCAGCCTAGCCTTGCCTTGCCTATCATTGCCTGTCCTTGCCTTGCCTTATTTCCTTCTCATCCTGTTCTCTGTCCCATCCTCTGTCACTAACCCCTCGTCTGGCTGCATGTCTCTTCTTTCCTTTTCTCTCACTCTCCTGCTTCCTGCCTCTTTTCTTGCAATTCCTCCATCTCACTCCTGCAGCCCAACACTACTTTTTATTCTTCCTTCCCTTTCTCCTGCTCCCTTCGCTTTCTCCCTCTGTCCCATATCTTTCTTCCCGACTTGTCTGTTGGAGACTTTGGGCCAAATTGGCCCCACGTCTGGGCATGGTTTGACAAGTTTTCAGAGGCCTGGCTGGTGACAGCAGGGACAGCAGGCAGTGACAGGCCCGGGGCTGACAGGCTCCCCATCCCCTAGGGGGCGCCTGGCTGCCACACCCAGCTCACATAGAACCTTTGTCACAATGCCCGCTACCGTGGCGAGGATGCGGTGACTCTGCAGGTGACAGGGACACTGCAGGACTTGGTGTCAGCTCAGCAATTTCTCAGTTGCCCAAAGAAGCGGAATTCTGCAATTTGCTACTTTGCTCTTGAAAGATGTCATCAGGTGGGTGTTTTGGTGTAATACACTGAAAACCAGAGCAGAAACTGTGAAATATTCCCATTATATGGATGGTCCCTGCCCCAAAGCACCATGACTCAGCTTAAGGAGATCAGCAGCTTCTTTTTTTGTACTGCCAGCAGATTGTGGAAGTACAGTATAAAAACCATACTTATGGAGAGATCTTCGTGTTTTAGGCTTAGTCTAAGTGTCTCAAGTAGCTGGGGTTTTTGCATGGGCCTAATCCATACGGTCTTATGGCTTTCCGCCTAGCCTGAAGACAAATTTGCTAGAAACTATAAAGCAAAAAAATGTCCTGCAGCCTAGCCTTGCCTTGCCTGTCCTTGCCTTGCCTTATTTCCTTCTCATCCTGTTCTCTGTCCCATCCTCTCTCACTAACCCCTCGTCTGGCTGCATATCTCTTCCTTCCTTTTCTCTCACTCTCCTGCTCCCTTCTCTTTTCTTGCAATTACGCCATCTCACTCCTGCAGCCCAACACTACTTTTTATTCTTCCTTCCTTTTCTCCTGCTCCCTTTGCTTTCTCCCTCTGTCCCATATCTTTCTTCCCGATTTGTCTGTTGGAGACTTTGGGCCAAATTGGCCCCACGTCTGGGCATGGTTTGACAAGTTTTCAGAGGCCTGGCTGGTGACAGCAGGGACAGCAGGCAGCGACAGGCCCGGGGCTGACAGGCTCCCCATCCCGTAGTGGGCGCCTGGCTGCCACACCCAGCTGACATAGAACCTTTGTCACAATGCCCGCTACCGTGGGCAGGATGCGGTGACTCTGCAGGTGACAGGGACACTGCAGGACTTGCTGTCAGCTCAGCAATTTCTCAGTTGCCCAAAGAAGCGGAATTCTGCAAATTGCGGCCTTTGCTCTTGAAAGATGTCATCAGGTGGGTGTTTTGGTGTAATATACTGAAAACCAGAGCAGAAATGGTGAAATATTCCCATGAGATGCATGATCCCTGCACCAAACCACCATGACTCAGCCTAAGTAGATCTGCAGCTTGTTTTTTTGTACTGCCAGCAGATTGTGGAAGTACAGTATAAAAACCATCCCTATGGAGAGATCGTTGAACTTTAGGCTTAGTCTAAGTGTCTCAAGTAGCCGGGGTTTTTGCTTGGGCCTAATCCATAAGGTGTTATGGCTTTCCTCCTCGTCTGAAGACGCATGTCCTAGAAACTATGAAGCAAACAAATGTCCTGCAGCCTAGCTTTGCCTTGCTTGTTCTTGCCTTGCCTTATTTCCTTCTCATCCTGTTCTCTGTCCCATCCTCTCTCACTAACCCCTCGTCTCGATGTATGTCTCTTCTTTCCGTTTCTCTCACTCTCCTGCTTCCTGCCTCTTTTCTTGCAATTCCTCCATCTCACTCCTGCAGCCCAACACTACTTTTTATTCTTCCTTCCCTTTCTCCTGCTCCCTTCGCTTTCTCCCTCTGTCCCATATCTTCCTTCCCGACTTGTCTCTTGGAGACTTTGGGCCAAATTGGCCCCACGTCTGGGCATGGTTTTAAAGGTTTTCAGAGGCCTGGCTGGTGACAGCAGGGACATCAGGCAGTGACAGGCCGGGGGCTGACAGGCCTCCCATCCCGTAGGGGGCACCTGGCTGCCACACCCAGCTGACATAGAACCTTTGTCACAATGCCCGCTACCGTGGCGAGGATGCGGTGACTCTGCAGGTGACAGGGACACTGCAGGACCTGCTGTCAGCTCAGCAATTTCTCACTTCCCCGAAGAAGCGAATTTCTGCAAATTGCTGCCTTTGCTCTTGAAAGGATGTCATCAGGTGGGTGTTTTGGTGTAATACACTGAAAACAAGAGCAGAAATGGCGAAATATTCCCATGATATGCATGGTCCCTGCCCCAAAGCACCATGACTCAGCCTAAGGAGATCTGCAGCTTATTTTTTTGTACTGCCAGAAGTTTGTGGAAGTACAGTATAAAAACCATCCTTATGGAGAGATCTTCGTATTTTAGGCTTAGTCTAAGTGTCTCAAGTAGCTGGGGTTTTTGCTTGGGCCTAATCCATACGGTCTTATGGCTTTCCTCCTAGTCTGAAGACGGATATGCAAGAAACTATAAAGCAAAAAAATGTCCTGCAGCCTAGCCTTGCCCTGCCTGTCCTTGCCTGTCCTTGCCTTGCCTTATTTCCTTCTCATCCTGTTCTCTGTCCCATCCTCTCTCACTAACCCCTCGTTTGGCTGCATGTCTCTTCTTTCCTTTTCTCTCACTCTCCAGCTTCCTGCCTCTTTTCTTCCAATTCCTCCATCTCACTCCTGCAGCCCAACACTACTTTTTATTCTTCCTTCCCTTTCTCCTGCTCCCTTTGCTTTCTCCCTCTGTCCCATATCTTTCTTCCCGACTTGTCTCTTGGAAACTTTGGGCCAAATTGGCCCCAAGTCTGGGCATGGTTTGACAAGTTTTCAGAGGCCTGGCTGGTGACAGCAGGGACAGCAGGCAGTGACAGGCCCGGGGCTGACAGGCTCCCCATCTCCTAGGGGGCGCCTGGCTGCCACACCCAGCTGACATAGAACCTTTGTCACAATGCCTGCTACCGTGGCGAGGCTGCGGTGACTCTGCAGGTGACAGGGACACTGCAGGACTTGGTGTCAGCTCAGCAATTTCTCACTTCCCCAAAGAAGCGGAATTCTGCAAATTGCTGCCTTTGCTCTTGACAGGATGTCATCAGGTGGGTGTTTTGGTGTAATACACTGAAAACAGAGCAGAAACTGTGAAATATTCCCATGACATGCATGGTCCCTGCCCCAAAGCACCATGACTCAGCCTAAGGAGATCTGCAGCTTATTTTTTTGTACTGCCAGCAGATTGTTGAAGTACAGTATAAAAACCATCCTTATGGAGAGATCTTCGTATTTTAGGCTTAGTCTAAGTGTCTCAAGTAGCTGGGGTTTTTGCTTGGGCCTAATCCATACGGTCTTATGTCTTTCCTCCGAGTCTGAAGACGAATGTGCTAGAAACCATAAAGCAAAAAAATGTCCTGCAGCCTAGCCTGTCCTTTTTTGTCCTTGCCTGTCCTTGCCTTGCCTTATTTCCTTCTCATCCTGTTCTCTGTCCCATCCTCTGTCACTAACCCCTCGTCTGGCTGCATGTCTCTTCTTTCCCTTTCTCTCACTCTCCTGCTTCCTGCCTCTTTTCTTGCAATTCCTCCATCTCACTCCTGCAACCCAACACTACTTTTTATTCTTCCTTCCTTTTCTCTTGCTCCCTTCGCTTTCTCCCTCTGTCCCATATCTTTCTTCCCGACTTGTCTGTTGGAGACTTTGGGCCAAGTTGGCCCCAAGTCTGGGCATGGTTTGACAAGTTTTCAGAGGCCTGGATGGTGACAGCAGGGACAGCAGGCAGTGACAGGCCCCGGGGCTGACAGGCTCCCCATCCCCTAGGGGGCGCCTGGCTGCCACACCCAGCTGACATAGAACCTTTGTCACAATGCCCTCCAATGTGGCGAGGATGTGGTGACTCTGCAGGTGACAGGGACACTGCAGGACTTGGTGTCAGCTCAGCAATTTCTCAGTTGACCAAAGAAGCGGAATTCTGCAAATTGCTGCCTTTGCTCTTGAAAGATGTCATCAGGTGGGTGTTTTGGTGTAATACACTGAATACAAGAGCAGAAATGGCGAAATATTCCCATGATATGCATGGTCCCTGCCCCAAAGCACCATGACTCAACCTAAGGAGATCTGCAGCTTATTTTTTTGTACTGCCAGAAGATTGTGGAAGTACAGTATAAAAACCATCCTTATGGAGAGATCTTCGTATTTTAGGCTTAGTCTAAGTGTCTCAAGTAGCTGGGGTTTTTGCTTGGGCCTAATCCATACGGTCTTATGGCTTTCCTCCTAGTCTGAAGACGAATGTGCTAGAAACTATAAAGCAAAAAAATGTCCTGCAGCCTAGCCTTGCCTTGCCTGTCCTTGCCTGGCCTTATTTCCTTCTTATCCTGTTCTCTGTCCCATCCTCTCTCACTAACCCCTCGTCTGGCTGCATGTCTCTTCTTTCCTTTTCTCTCACTCTCCTGCTTCCTGCCTCTTTTCTTGCAATTCCTCCATCTCACTCCTGCAGCCCAACACTACTTTTTATTCTTCCTTCCCTTTCTCCTGCTCCCTTCGCTTTCTCCCTCTGTCCCATATCTTTCTTCCCAACTTGTCTGTTGGAGACTTTGGGTCAAATTGGCCCCACGTCTGGGCATGGTTTGACAAGTTTTCAGAGGCCTGGCTGGTGACAGCAGGGACAGCAGGCAGTGACAGGCCCGGGGCTGACAGGCTGCCCATCCCCTAGGGGGCGCCTGGCTGCCACACCCAGCTGACATAGAACCTTTGTCACAATGCCCGCTACCGTGGCGAGGATGCGGTGACTCTGCAGGTGACAGGGACACTGCAGGACTTGGTGTCAGCTCAGCAATTTCTCAGTTGACCAAAGAAGCGGACTTCTGCAAATTGCTGCCTTTGCTCTTGAAAGATGTCATCAGGTGGGTGTTTTGGTGTAATACACTGAAAACAAGAGCAGAAATGGCGAAATATTCCCATGATATGCATGGTCCCTGCCCCAAAGCACCATGACTCAGCCTAAGGAGATCTGCAGCTTATTTTTTTGTACTGCCAGCAGATTGTGGAAGTACAGTATAAAAACCATCCTTATGGAGAGATCTTCGTATTTTAGGCTTAGTCTAAGTGTCTCAAGTAGCTGGGGTTTTTGCTTGGGCCTAATCCATACGGTCTTATGGCTTTCCTCCTAGTCTGAAGACGGATATGCTAGAAACTATAAAGCAAAAAAATGTCCTGCAGCCTAGCCTTGCCCTGCCTGTCCTTGCCTGTCCTTGCCTTGCCTTATTTCCTTCTCATCCTGTTCTCTGTCCCATCCTCTCTCACTGACCACTCGTCTGGCTGCATGTCTCTTCTTTCCTTTTCTCTCACTCTCCTGCTTCCTGCCTCTTTACTTGCAATTCCTCCATCTCACTCCTGCAGCCCAACACTACTTTTTATTCTTCCTTCCATTGCTCCTGCTCCCTTCGCTTTCTCCCTCTGTCCCATATCTTCCTTCCCGACTTGTCTCTTGGAGACTTTGGGCCAAATTGGCCCCACGTCTAGGCATGGTTTGACAAGTGTTCAGAGGCCTGGCTGGTGACAGCAGGGACAGCAGTCAGTGACAGGCCCGGGGCTGACAGGCTCCCCATCCCCTAGGGGGCGCCTGGCTGCCACACCCAGCTGACATAGAACCTTTGTCACAATGCCCGCTACCGTCTTGAGGATGCGGTGACTCTGCAGGTGACAGGGACACTGCAGGACTTGGTGTCAGCTCAGCAATTTCTCAATCCCCAAAGAAGTGGAATTCTGCAAATTGCTGCCTTTGCTCTTGAAAGATGTCATCAGGTGGGTGTTTTGGTGTAATACGCTGAAAACTGAGCAGAAACTGTGAAATATTCCCATGACATGCATGGTCCCTGCCCCAAAGCACCATGACTCAGCCTAAGGAGATCTGCAGCTTCTTTTTTTGTACTGCCAGCAGATTGTGGAAGTACAGTATAAAAACCATCCTTATGGAGAGATCTTCATATTTTAGGCTTAGTCTAAGTGTCTCAAGTAGCTGGGGTTTTTGCTTGGGCCTAATCCATACGGTCTCATGGCTTTCCTCCTACTCTGAAGACGAATGTGCTAGAAACTATAAAGCAAAAAAATGTCCTGCAGTTTAGCCTTGCCTTGCCTGTCCTTGCCTTGCCTTATTTCTTTCTCATCCTGTTCTCTGTCCCATCCTCTCTCACTAACCCCTCGTCTGGCTGCATGTCTCTTCTTTCCTTTTCTCTCAATCTCCTGCTCCCTTCTCTTTTCTTGCAATTCCGCCATCTCAATCCTGCAGCCCAACACTGCTTTTTATTCTTCCTTCCCTTTCTCCTGCTCCCTTCGCTTTCTCCCTCTGTCCCATATCTTTCTTCCCGACTTGTCTGTTGGAGACTTTGGCCCAAATTGGCCCCACGTCTGGGCATGGTTTGACAAGTTTTCAGAGGCCTGGCTGGTGACAGCAGGGACAGCAGACAGTGACAGGCCCAGGCAAAACAGGTGCCCCATCCCCTAGGTGGCGCCTGGCTGCCACACCCAGCTGACATAGAACCTTTGTCACAATGCCCGCTACCGTGGCGAGGATGCGGTGACTCTGCAGGTGACAGGGACACTGCAGGACTTGGTGTCAGCTCAACAATTTCTCAGATCCCCAGAGAAGCTGAATTCTGCAAGTTGCTACCTTTGTTCTTGAAATTCTGCCATCAGGTGTGTGTTTTGTGTAGGGGAAAGGGACCTGGGGGTCTTGGTGGACAACAGGATGACCATGAGCCAGCACTGTGCCCTTGTGGCCAGGAAGGCCAATGGCATCCTGGGGTGTATTAGAAGGGGCGTGTCTAGTAGATCGAGAGAGGTCCTCCTTCCCCTGTACTCCGCCCTGGTGAGACCACATCTGGAATATTGTGTCCAGTACTGGGCCCCTCAGTTCAAGAAAGACAGGGAACTGCTGGAGAGGGTCCAGCGTAGGGCAACCAAGATGATTAAAAGAGTGGAGCACCTCCCTTATGAAGAAAGGCTGAGGGAGCTGGGGCTCTTTAGTTTGGAGAAGAGGAGACTAAGGGGGGACCTCATTAATGTTTATAAATATATAAAGGGTGAGTGCCATGAGGATGGAGCCAGGCTCTTCTCAGTGGCCAACAGTGATAGAACAAGGGGTAATGGGATCAAGCTGGAACACAAGAGGTTCCGCTTAAATTTGAGAAAAAACTTCTTCTCAGTGAGGGTGACAGAGCACTGGAACAGGCTGCCCAGGGAGGTTGTGGAGTCTCCTTCTCTGGAGACATTCAAAACCCGCCTGGACATGTTCCTGTGCGACCTCACCTAGGCGTTCCTGCTCCAGCAGGGGGATTGGACTAGATGATCTTTTGAGGTCCCTTCCAATCCCAAACATACTGTGATAACGTGATACTGTGAATATACTGAAAACCAGAGCAGAAATGGTGAAATATTCAAATGATATGCATGGTCCCTGCCCCAAAGCACCATGACTCAGCCTAAGGAGATAGGAGATCTGCAGCTTCTTTTTTTGTACTGCCAGCAGATTGTGGAAGTACAGTATAAAAACCATCCTTATGGAGAGATCTTCGTATTTTAGGCTTAGTCTAAGTGTCTCAAGTTGCTGGGGTTTCTGCTTGGGCCTAATCCATACGGTCTTATGGCTTTCCTCCTAGTCTGAAGACGAATGTGCTAGAAAATATAAAGCAAAAAAATGTCCTGCAGCCTAGCCTTGCCTTGCCTATCATTGCCTGTCCTTGCCTTGCCTTATTTCCTTCTCATCCTGTTCTCTGTCCCATCCTCTGTCACTAACCCCTCGTCTGGCTGCATGTCTCTTCTTTCCTTTTCTCTCACTCTCCTGCTTCCTGCCTCTTTTCTTGCAATTCCTCCATCTCACTCCTGCAGCCCAACACTACTTTTTATTCTTCCTTCCCTTTCTCCTGCTCCCTTCGCTTTCTCCCTCTGTCCCATATCTTTCTTCCCGACTTCTCTGTTGGAGACTTTGGGCCAAATTGGCCCCACGTCTGGGCATGGTTTGACAAGTTTTCAGAGGCCTGGCTGGTGACAGCAGGGACAGCAGGCAGTGACAGGCCCGGGGCTGACAGGCTCCCCATCCCCTAGGGGGCGCCTGGCTGCCACACCCAGCTCACATAGAACCTTTGTCACAATGCCCGCTACCGTGGGCAGGATGCGGTGACTCTGCAGGTGACAGGGACACTGCAGGACTTGGTGTCAGCTCAGCAATTTCTCAGTTGCCCAAAGAAGCGGAATTCTGCAATTTGCTACTTTGCTCTTGAAAGATGTCATCAGGTGGGTGTTTTGGTGTAATACACTGAAAACCAGAGCAGAAATGGAGAAATATTCCCATGATATGCATGGTCCCTGCCCCAAAGCACCATGACTCAGCCTAAGGAGATCTGCAGTTTATTTTTTTGTACTGCCAGCAGATTGTGGAAGTACAGTATAAAAACCATCCTTATGGAGAGATCTTCGTATTTTAGGCTTAGTCTAAGTGTCTCAAGTAGCTGGGGATTTTGCTTGGGCCTAATCCATACTGTCTTAAGGCTTTCCTCCTAGTCTGAAGACGAATGTGCTAGAAACTATAAAGCAAAAAAATGTCCTGCAGCCTAGCCTTGCCTTGCCTGTCCTTGCCTTGCCTTATTTCCTTCTCATCCTGTTCTCTGTCCCATCCTCTCTCACTAACCCCTCGTCTGGCTGCATGTCTCTTCTTTCCTTTTCTCTCACTCTCCTGCTCCCTTCTCTTTTCTTGCAATTTTTCCATCTCACTCCTACAGCCCAACACTACTTTTTATTCTTCCTTCCCTTTCTCCTGCTCCCTTCGCTTTCTCCCTCTGTCCCATATCTTCCTTCCCGACTTGTTTCTTGGAGACTTTGTCCAAATTGGCCCCACGTCTGGGAATGGTTTGAAAGGTTTTCAGAGGCCTGGCTGGTGACAGCAGGGACAGCAGGCAGTGACAGGCCCCGGGGCTGACAGGCTCCCAATCCCCTAGGGCGCGCCTGGCTGCCACACCCAGCTGACACAGAACCTTTGTCACAATGCCCGCTACCGTGGCGAGGATGCGGTGACTCTGCAGGTGACAAGGACACTGCAGGACTTGGTGTCAGCTCAGCAATTTCTCAGTTCTCCAAAGAAGCGGAATTTTGCAAATTGCGGCCTTTGCTCTTGAAAGATGTCATCAGGTGGGTGTTTTGGTGTAATATACTGAAAACCAGAGCAGAAATGGTGAAATATTCCCATGAGATGCATGATCCCTGCACCAAACCACCATGACTCAGCCTAAGTAGATCTGCAGCTTGTTTTTTTGTACTGCCAGCAGATTGTGGAAGTACAGTATAAAAACCATCCCTATGGAGAGATCGTTGAACTTTAGGCTTAGTCTAAGTGTCTCAAGTAGCCGGGGTTTTTGCTTGGACCTAATCCATAAGGTGTTATGGCTTTCCTCCTCGTCTGAAGACGCATGTCCTAGAAACTATGAAGCAAACAAATGTCCTGCAGCCTAGCTTTGCCTTGCTTGTTCTTGCCTTGCCTTATTTCCTTCTCATCCTGTTCTCTGTCCCATCCTCTCTCACTAACCCCTCGTCTCGATGTATGTCTCTTCTTTCCGTTTCTCTCACTCTCCTGCTTCCTGCCTCTTTTCTTGCAATTCCTCCATCTCACTCCTGCAGCCCAACACTACTTTTTATTCTTCCTTCCCTTTCTCCTGCTCCCTTCGCTTTCTCCCTCTGTCCCAGATCTTTCTTCCCGACTTGTCTGTTGGAGACTTTGGGCCAAATTGGCCCCCAGTCTGGGCATGGTTTGACCTGTTTTCAGAGGCCTGGCTGGTGACAGCAGGGACAGCAGGCAGTGACAGGCCCGGGGCTGACAGGCTCCCCATCCCCTAGGGGGCGCCTGGCTGCCACACCCAGCTGACATAGAACCTTTGTCACAATGCCCGCTACCGTGGCGAGGATGCGGTGACTCTGCAGGTGACAGGGACACTGCAGGACTTGGTGTCAGCTCAGAAATTTCTCACTTCCCCAAAGAAGCGGAATTTTGCAATTTGCTACTTTGCTCTTGAAAGATGTCATCAGGTGGGTGTTTTGGTGTAATACACTGAAAACCAGAGCAGAAACTGTGAAATATTACCATGATATGCATGGTCCCTGCACCAAAGCACCATGACTCAGCCTAAGGAGATCTGCAGCTTATTTTTTTATACTGCCAGCAGATTGTGGAAGTACAGTATAAAAACCATCCTTATGGAGAGATCTTCGTATTTTAGGCTTAGTCTAAGTGTCTCAAGTAGCTGGGGATTTTGCGTGGGCCTAATCCATACGGTCTCATGGCTTTCCTCCTTGTCTGAAGACGAATGTGCTAGAAACTATAAACCAAAAAATGTCCTCCAGCCTAGCCTTGCCTTGCCTGTCCTTGCCTGTCCTTCCCTTGCCTTATTTCCTTCTCATCCTGTTCTCTGTCCCATCCTGTCTCACTAAGCCCTCGTCTGGCTGCATGTCTCTTCTTTCCTTTTCTCTCACTCTCCTGCTTCCTGCCTCTTTTCTTGCAATTCCTCCATCTCACTCCTGCAGCCCAACACTACTTTTTATTCTTCCTTCCCTTTTCCTGCTCCCTTCGCTTTCTCCCTCTGACCCAGATCTTTCTTCCCGACTTGTCTGTTGGAGACTTTGGGCCAAATTTGCCCCAAGTCTGGGCATGGTTTGACCTGTTTTCAGAGGCCTGGCTGGTGACAGCAGGGACAGCAGTCAGTGACAGGCCCGGGGCTGACAGGCTCCCCATCCCCTAGAGGGTGCCTGGCTGCCACACCCAGCTGACATAGAACCTTTGTCACAATGCCTGCTACCGTGGCGAGGATGCGGTGACTCTCGAGGTGACAGGGACACTGCAGGACTTGGTGTCAGCTCAGAAATTTCTCACTTCCCCAAAGAAGCGGAATTCTGCAAATTGCTGCCTTTGCTCTTGAAAGGATGTCATCAGGTGGGTGTTTTGGTGTAATACACTGAAAACCAGAGCAGAAACTGTGAAATACTCCCATGATATGCATGGTCCCTGTCCCAAAGCACCATGACTCAGTGTAGGGGATCTGCAGCTTATTTTTTTGTACTGCCAGCAGATTGTGGAAGTACAGTATAAAAACCATCCTTATGGAGAGATCTTCGTATTTTAGGCTTAGTCTAAGTGTCTCAGGTAGCTGGGGTTTTTGCTTGGGCCTAATCCATACGGTCTTATGGCTTTCCTCCAAGTCTGAAGACGGATATGCAAGAAACTATAAAGCAAAAAAATGTCCTGCAGCCTAGCCTTGCCCTGCCTGTCCTTGCCTGTCCTTGCCTTGCCTTATTTCCTTCTCATCCTGTTCTCTGTCCCATCCTGTCTCACTAAGCCCTCGTCTGGCTGCATGTCTCTTCTTTCCGTTTCTCTCACTCTCCTGCTTCCTGCCTCTTTTCTTGCAATGCCTCCATCTCACTCCTGCAGCCCAACACTACTTTTTATTCTTCCTTCCCTTTCTCCTGCTCCCTTCACTTTCTCCCTCTGTCCCATATCTTTCTTCCCGACTTGTCTGTTGGAGACTTTGTGCCAAATTGGCCCCAAGTCTGGGCATGGTTTGACCTGTTTTCAGAGGCCTGGCTGGTGACAGCAGGGACAGCAGGTAGTGACAGGCGCAGGGCTGACAGGCTCCCCATCCCCTAGACGGTGCGTGGCTGCCACACCCAGCTGACATAGAACCTTTGTCACAATGCCCGCTACCGTGGCGAGGATGCGGTGACTCTGCAGGTGACAGGGACACTGCAGGACTTGCTGTCAGCTCAGCAATTTCTCAGTTCCCCAAAGAAGCGGAATTCTGCAAATTGCTGCCTTTGCTCTTGAAAGGATGTCATCAGGTGGGTGTTTTGGTGTAATACACTGAAAACCAGAGCGAAAATGGTGAAATATTCCCATGAGATGCATGATCCCTGCACCAAACCACCATGACTCAGCCTAAGTAGATCTGCAGCTTGTTTTTTTGTACTGCCAGCAGATTGTGGAAGTACAGTATAAAAACCATCCTTATGGAGAGATCTTCATATTTTAGGCTTAGTCTAAGTGTCTCAAGTAGCCGGGGTTTTTGCTTGGGCCTAATCCATAAGGTGTTATGGCTTTCCTCCTCGTCTGAAGACGCATGTCCTAGAAACTTTGAAGCAAACAAATGTCCTGCAGCCTAGCCTTGCCTTGCTTGTTCTTGCCTTGCCTTATTTCCTTCTCATGCTATTCTCTGTCCCATCCCGTCTCACTAACCCCTCGTCTGGCTGCATGTCTTATCTTTCCTCTCTTCTTTCCTTTTCTCTCACTCTCCTGCTTCCTGCCTCTTTTCTTTCAATTCCTTCATCTCACTCCTGCAGCCCAACACTACTTTTTATTCTTCCTTCCCTTTCTCCTGCTCCCTTTGTTTTCTCCCTCTGTCCCATATCTTTCTTCCCGACTTGTCTCTTGGAAACTTTGGGAAACTTTGGCCCCAAGTCTTGGCATGGTTTGACCAGTTTTCAGAGGCCTGGCTGGTGACAGGAGGCACAGCAGGCAGTGACACGCCTGGGGCTGACAGGCTCCCGCTCCCCTAGGGGGCGCTTGGCTTCCACAACCAGCTCGCATAGAACTTTGTCACAATGCCCACTACCATAGAGAGGATGCGGTGACTCTGCAGGTGACAGGGACACTGCAGGACTTGCTGTCAGCTCAGCAATTTCTCAGTTCCCCAAAGAAGCGGAATTCTGCAAATTGCTGCCTTTGCTCTTGAAAGATGTCATCAGGTGGGTGTTTTGGTGTAATACACTGAATACAAGAGCAGAAGTGGCGAAATATTCCCATGATATGCATGGTCCCTGCCCCAAAGCACCATGACTCAACCTAAGGAGATCTGCAGCTTATTTTTTTGTACTGCCAGAAGATTGTGGAAGTACAGTATAAAAACCATCCTTATGGAGAGATCTTCGTATTTTAGGCTTAGTCTAAGTGTCTCAAGTAGCTGGGGTTTTTGCTTGGGCCTAATCCATACGGTCTTATGACATTCCTCCGAGTCTGAAGACGAATGTGCTAGAAACTATAAAGCAAAAAAATGTCCTGCAGCCTAGCCTTGCCTTGCTGTCCTTGCCTGTCCTTGCCTTGCCTTATTTCCTTCTCATCCTGTTTTCTGTCCCATCCTCTCTCACTAAGCCCTCGTCTGGCTGCATGTCTCTTCTTTCCGTTTCTCTCACTCTCCTGCTTCCTGCCTCTTTTCTTGCAATTCCTCCATCTCACTCCTGCAGCCCAACACTACTTTTTATTCTTCCTTCCCTTTCTCCTGCTCCCTTTGCTTTCTCCCTCCTTCCCAGATCTTTCTTCCCGACTTGTCTCTTGGAGACTTTGGGCCAAATTGGACCCACGTCTCGGCATGATTTAACAAGTTTTCAGAGGCCTGGCTGGTGACAGCAGGGACAGCAGGCAGTGACAGGCCCGTGGCTGACAAGCTGCCCATCCCCTAGGGGGCGCCTGGCTGCCACACCCAGCTGACATAGAACCTTTGTCACAATGCCCGCTACCGTGGCGAGGATGCGGTGATTCTGCAGGTGACAGGGACACTGCAGGACTTGCTGTCAGCTCAGCAATTTCTCAGTTCCCCAACGAAGCGGAATTCTGCAAATTGCTGCCTTTGCTCTTGAAAGATGTCATCAGGTGGGTGTTTTGGTGTAATACACTGAAAACCAGAGCAGAAATGGCGAAATATTCCCATGATATGCATGGTCCCTGCCCCAAAGCACCATGACTCAGCCTAAGGAGATCTGCAGCTTCTTTTTTTGTACTGCCAGCAGATTGTGGAAGTACAGTATAAAAACCATCCTTATGGAGAGATCTTCGTATTTTAGGCTTAGTCTAAGTGTCTCAAGTAGCTGGGGTTTTTGCTTGGGCCTAATCCATACGGTCTCATGGCTTTCCTCCTACTCTGAAGACGAATGTGCTAGAAACTATAAAGCAAAAAAATGTCCTGCAGTTTAGCCTTGCCTTGCCTGTCCTTGCCTGGCCTTATTTCTTTCTCATCCTGTTCTCTGTCCCATCCTCTCTCACTAACCCCTCGTCTGGCTGCATGTCTCTTCTTTCCTTTTCTCTCAATCTCCTGCTCCCTTCTCTTTTCTTGCAATTCCGCCATCTCAATCCTGCAGCCCAACACTGCTTTTTATTCTTCCTTCCCTTTCTCCTGCTCCCTTCGCTTTCTCCCTCTGTCCCATATCTTTCTTCCCGACTTGTCTGTTGGAGACTTTGGCCCAAATTGGCCCCACGTCTGGGCATGGTTTGACAAGATTTCAGAGGCCTGGCTGGTGACAGCAGGGACAGCAGGCAGTGACAGGCCCAGGCAAAACAGGTGCCCCATCCCCTAGGTGGCGCCTGGCTGCCACACCCAGCTGACATAGAACCTTTGTCACAATGCCCGCTACCGTGGCGAGGATGCGGTGACTCTGCAGGTGACAGGGACACTGCAGGACTTGGTGTCAGCTCAGCAATTTCTCAGATCCCCAGAGAAGCTGAATTCTGCAAGTTGCTACCTTTGTTCTTGAAATTCTGCCATCAGGTGTGTGTTTTGTGTAGGGGAAAGGGACCTGGGGGTCTTGGTGGACAACAGGATGACCATGAGCCAGCACTGTGCCCTTGTGGCCAGGAAGGCCAATGGCATCCTGGGGTGTATTAGAAGGGGCGTGTCTAGTAGATCGAGAGAGGTCCTCCTTCCCCTGTACTCCGCCCTGGTGAGACCACATCTGGAATATTGTGTCCAGTACTGGGCCCCTCAGTTCAAGAAAGACAGGGAACTGCTGGAGAGGGTCCAGCGTAGGGCAACCAAGATGATTAAAAGAGTGGAGCACCTCCCTTATGAAGAAAGGCTGAGGGAGCTGGGGCTCTTTAGTTTGGAGAAGAGGAGACTAAGGGGGGACCTCATTTATGTTTATAAATATATAAAGGGTGAGTGCCATGAGGATGGAGCCAGGCTCTTCTCAGTGGCCAACAGTGATAGAACAAGGGGTAATGGGATCAAGCTGGAACACAAGAGGTTCCGCTTAAATTTGAGAAAAAACTTCTTCTCAGTGAGGGTGACAGAGCACTGGAACAGGCTGCCCAGGGAGGTTGTGGAGTCTCCTTCTCTGGAGACATTCAAAACCCGCCTGGACATGTTCCTGTGCGACCTCACCTAGGCGTTCCTGCTCCAGCAGGGGGATTGGACTAGATGATCTTTTGAGGTCCCTTCCAATCCCAAACATACTGTGATAACGTGATACTGTGAATATACTGAAAACCAGAGCAGAAATGGTGAAATATTCAAATGATATGCATGGTCCCTGCCCCAAAGCACCATGACTCAGCCTAAGGAGATAGGAGATCTGCAGCTTCTTTTTTTGTACTGCCAGCAGATTGTGGAAGTACAGTATAAAAACCATCCTTATGGAGAGATCTTCGTATTTTAGGCTTAGTCTAAGTGTCTCAAGTTGCTGGGGTTTCTGCTTGGGCCTAATCCATACGGTCTTATGGCTTTCCTCCTAGTCTGAAGACGAATGTGCTAGAAACTATAAAGCAAAAAAATGTCCTGCAGCCTAGCCTTGCCTTGCCTATCATTGCCTGTCCTTGCCTTGCCTTATTTCCTTCTCATCCTGTTCTCTGTCCCATCCTCTGTCACTAACCCCTCGTCTGGCTGCATGTCTCTTCTTTCCTTTTCTCTCACTCTCCTGCTTCCTGCCTCTTTTCTTGCAATTCCTCCATCTCACTCCTGCAGCCCAACACTACTTTTTATTCTTCCTTCCCTTTCTCCTGCTCCCTTCGCTTTCTCCCTCTGTCCCATATCTTTCTTCCCGACTTGTCTGTTGGAGACTTTGGGCCAAATTGGCCCCACGTCTGGGCATGGTTTGACAAGTTTTCAGAGACCTGGCTGGTGACAGCAGGGACAGCAGGCAGTGACAGGCCCGGGGCTGACAGGCTCCCCATCCCCTAGGGGGCGCCTGGCTGCCACACCCAGCTCACATAGAACCTTTGTCACAATGCCCGCTACCGTGGCGAGGATGCGGTGACTCTGCAGGTGACAGGGACACTGCAGGACTTGGTGTCAGCTCAGCAATTTCTCAGTTGCCCAAAGAAGCGGAATTCTGCAATTTGCTACTTTGCTCTTGAAAGATGTCATCAGGTGGGTGTTTTGGTGTAATACACTGAAAACCAGAGCAGAAACTGTGAAATATTCCCATTATATGGATGGTCCCTGCCCCAAAGCACCATGACTCAGCTTAAGGAGATCAGCAGCTTATTTTTTTGTACTGCCAGCAGATTGTGGAAGTACAGTATAAAAACCATCCTTATGGAGAGATCTTCGTGTTTTAGGCTTAGTCTAAGTGTCTCAAGTAGCTGGGGTTTTTGCATGGGCCTAATCCATACGGTCTTATGGCTTTCCGCCTAGCCTGAAGACAAATTTGCTAGAAACTATAAAGCAAAAAAATGTCCTGCAGCCTAGCCTTGCCTTGCCTGTCCTTGCCTGGCCTTATTTCCTTCTCATCCTGTTCTCTGTCCCATCCTCTCTCACTAACCCCTCGTCTGGCTGCATATCTCTTCCTTCCTTTTCTCTCACTCTCCTGCTCCCTTCTCTTTTCTTGCAATTACGCCATCTCACTCCTGCAGCCCAACACTACTTTTTATTCTTCCTTCCCTTTCTCCTGCTCCCTTTGCTTTCTCCCTCTGTCCCATATCTTTCTTCCCGACTTGTCTGTTGGAGACTTTGGGCCAAATTGGCCCCACGTCTGGGCATGGTTTGACAAGTTTTCAGAGGCCTGGCTGGTGACAGCAGGGACAGCAGGCAGCGACAGGCCCGGGGCTGACAGGCTCCCCATCCCCTAGTGGGCGCCTGGCTGCCACACCCAGCTGACATAGAACCTTTGTCACAATGCCCGCTACCGTGGGCAGGATGCGGTGACTCTGCAGGTGACAGGGACACTGCAGGACTTGCTGTCAGCTCAGCAATTTCTCACTTCCCCAAAGAAGCGGAATTTTGCAAATTGCGGCCTTTGCTCTTGAAAGATGTCATCAGGTGGGTGTTTTGGTGTAATATACTGAAAACCAGAGCAGAAATGGTGAAATATTCCCATGAGATGCATGATCCCTGCACCAAACCACCATGACTCAGCCTAAGTAGATCTGCAGCTTATTTTTTTGTACTGCCAGCAGATT
Organism: Columba guinea; assembly: GCA_032206185.1. NCBI lineage: Eukaryota > Metazoa > Chordata > Aves > Columbiformes > Columbidae > Columba > Columba guinea. The sequence goes on along the minus strand of JAVLUU010000053.1, from coordinate 992,217 downwards.
GTGGAAGTACAGTATAAAAACCATCCCTATGGAGAGATCGTTGAACTTTAGGCTTAGTCTAAGTGTCTCAAGTAGCCGGGGTTTTTGCTTGGGCCTAATCCATAAGGTGTTATGGCTTTCCTCCTCGTCTGAAGACGCATGTCCTAGAAACTATGAAGCAAACAAATGTCCTGCAGCCTAGCTTTGCCTTGCTTGTTCTTGCCTTGCCTTATTTCCTTCTCATCCTGTTCTCTGTCCCATCCTCTCTCACTAACCCCTCGTCTCGATGTATGTCTCTTCTTTCCGTTTCTCTCACTCTCCTGCTTCCTGCCTCTTTTCTTGCAATTCCTCCATCTCACTCCTGCAGCCCAACACTACTTTTTATTCTTCCTTCCCTTTCTCCTGCTCCCTTCGCTTTCTCCCTCTGTCCCAGATCTTTCTTCCCGACTTGTCTGTTGGAGACTTTGGGCCAAATTGGCCCCCAGTCTGGGCATGGTTTGACCAGTTTTCAGAGGCCTGGCTGGTGACAGCAGGGACAGCAGGCAGTGACAGGCCCGGGGCTGACAGGCTCCCCATCCCCTAGGGGGCACCTGGCTGCCACACCCAGCTGACATAGAACCTTTGTCACAATGCCCGCTACCGTGGCGAGGATGCGGTGACTCTGCAGGTGACAGGGACACTGCAGGACTTGCTGTCAGCTCAGCAATTTCTCAGTTCCCCAAAGAAGCGGAATTTTACAAATTGGTGCCTTTGCTATTGAAAGATGTCATCAGGTGGGTGTTTGGGTGTAATACACTGAAAACCAGAGCAGAAATGGCGAAATATTCCCATGATATGCATGGTCCCTGCCCCAAAGCACCATGACTCAGCCTAAGGAGACCTGCAGCTTATTTTTTTGTACTGCCAGCAGATTGTGGAAGTACAGTATAAAAACCATCCTTATGGAGAGATCTTCGTATTTTAGGCTTAGTCTAAGTGTCTCAAGTAGCTGGGGATTTTGCTTGGGCCTAATCCATACGGTCTCATGGCTTTCCTCCTTGTCTGAAGACGAATGTGCTAGAAACTATAAACCAAAAAATGTCCTCCAGCCTAGCCTTGCCTTGCCTGTCCTTGCCTGTCCTTGCCTTGCCTTATTTCCTTCTCATCCTGTTCTCTGTCCCATCCTGTCTCACTAAGCCCTCGTCTGGCTGCATGTCGCTTCTTTCCTTTTCTCTCACTCTCCTGCTTCCTGCCTCTTTTCTTGCAATTCCTCCATCTCACTCCTGCAGCCCAACACTACTTTTTATTCTTCCTTCCCTTTTCCTGCTCCCTTCGCTTTCTCCCTCTGACCCAGATCTTTCTTCCCGACTTGTCTGTTGGAGACTTTGGGCCAAATTTGCCCCAAGTCTGGGCATGGTTTGACCTGTTTTCAGAGGCCTGGCTGATGACAGCAGGGACAGCAGGCAGTGACAGGATGGGGCTGACAGGCTCCCCATCCCCTAGAGGGTGCCTGGCTGCCACACCCAGCTGACATAGAACCTTTGTCACAATGCCTGCTACCGTGGCGAGGATGCGGTGACTCTCGAGGTGACAGGGACACTGCAGGACTTGGTGTCAGCTCAGCAATTTCTCAGTTGCCCAAAGAAGCGGAATTCTGCAAATTGCTGCCTTTGCTCTTGAAAGGATGTCATCAGGTGGGTGTTTTGGTGTAATACACTGAAAACCAGAGCAGAAACTGTGAAATACTCCCATGATATGCATGGTCCCTGTCCCAAAGCACCATGACTCAGCCTAAGTAGATCTGCAGCTTATTTTTTTGTACTGCCACCAGATTGTGGAAGTACAGTATAAAAACCATCTTTTTGAAGAGATCTTTGTATTTTAGGCTTAGTCTAAGTGTCTCAAGTAGCTGGGGATTTTGCTTGGGCCTAATCCATACGGTCTTATGGCATTCCTCCGAGTCTGAAGACGAATGTGCTAGAAACTATAAAGCAAAAAAATGTCCTGTTGCCTAGCCTGTCCTTGCCTGTCCTTGCCTTGCTTTATTTCCTTCTCATCCTGTTCTCTGTCCCATCCTCTCTCACTAAGCCCTCGTCTGGCTGCATGTCTCTTCTTTCCTTTTCTCTCACTCTCCTGCTTCCTGCCTCTTTTCTTGCAATTCCTCCATCTCACTCCTGCAGCCCAACACTACTTTTTATTCTTCCTTCCCTTTCTCCTGCTCCCTTCGCTTTCTCCCTCTGACCCAGATCTTTCTTCTCGACTTGTCTGTTGAAGACTTTGGGTCAAATTGGCCCCAAGTCTGGGCATGGTTTGACCTGTTTTCAGAGGCCTGGCTGGTGACAGCAGGGACAGCAGGCAGTGACAGGATGGGGCTGACAGGCTCCCCATCCCCTAGGGGGCGCCTGGCTGCCACACCAAGCTGACATAGAACCTTTGTCACAATGCCCGCTACCGTGGTGAGGATGCGGTGACTCTGCAGGTGTCAGGGACACTGCAGGACCTGCTGTCAGCTCAGCAATTTCTCAGTTCCCCAAAGAAGCGGAATTCTGCAAATTGCTGCCTTTGCTCTTGAAAGATGTCATCAGGTGGGTGTTTTGGTGTAATACACTGAAAACCAGAGCAGAAATGGTGAAATATTCCCATGATATGCATGGTCCCTGTCCCAAAGCACCATGACTCAGTCTAAGGAGATCTGCAGCTTATTTTTTTGTACTGCCAGCAGATTGTGGAAGTACAGTATAAAAACCATCCTTATGGAGAGATCTTCGTATTTTAGGCTTAATCTAAGTGTCTCAAGTAGCTGGGGTTTTTGCTTGGGCCTAATCCATACGGTCTTATGGCTTTCCTCCAAGTCTGAAGACGAACGTGCTAGAAACTATAAAGCAAAAAAATGTCCTGCAGCCTAGCCTGTCCTTGCCTGTCGTTGCCTTGCCTTATTTCCTTCTCATCCTGTTCTCTGTCCCATCCTCTCTCACTAACCCCTCGTCTGGCTGCATGTCTCTTCTTTCCTTTTCTCTCACTCTCCTGCTTCCTGCCTCTTTTCTTGCAATTCCTCCATTTCACTCCTGCAGCACAACACTACTTTTTATTCTTCCTTCCCTTTCTCCTGCTCCCTTCGCTTTCTCCCTCTGTCCCATATCTTTCTTCCCGACTTGTCTCTTGGAGACTTTGGGCTAAATTGGCCCCACGTCTGGGCATGGTTTGACAAGTTTTCAGAGGCCTGGCTGGTATACAGCAGGGACAGCAGGCAGTGACAGGCCTGGGGCTGACAGGCTCCCCATCCCCTAGGGAGTGCCTGGCTGCCATACCCAGCTGACATAGAACCTTTGTCACAATGCCCGCTACCGTGGCGAGGATGTGATGACTCTGCAGGTGTCAGGGACACTGCAGGACTTGGTGTCAGCTCAGCAATTTCTCACTTCCCCAAAGAAGCGGAATTCTGCAAATTGCTGCCTTTGCTCTTGAGAGGATGCCATCAGGTGGGTTTTTTTGTGGCATACACTGAAAACAGAGCAGAAACTGTGAAATATTCCCATGACATGGATGGTCCCTGCCCCAAAGCACCATGACTCAACCTAAGGAGATCTGCAGCTTATTTATTTTTACTTCCAGCAGATTGTGGAAGTACAGTATTAAAACCATCCTTATGGAGAGATCTTCGTATTTTAGGCTTAGTCTAAATGTCTCAAGTAGCTGGGGTTTTTGCTTGGGCTTAATCCATACGGTCTTATGGCTTTCCTCCAAGTCTGAAGACGAATGTGCTAGAGACTATAAAGCAAAAAAATGTCCTGGTGCCTTTCCTGTCCTTGCCTGTCCTTGCCTTGCCTTATTTCCTTCTCATCCTGTTCTCTGTCCCATCCTGTCTCACTAACCCCTCGTCTGGCTGCATGTCTCTTCTTTCCTTTTCTCTCACTCTCCTGCTCCCTTCTCTTTTCTTGCAATTCCTCCATCTCACTCCTGCAGCCCAACACTACTTTTTATTCTTCCTTCCCTTTCTCCTGCTCCCTTCGCTTTCTCCCTCTGTCCCATATCTTCCTTCCCGACTTCTCTGTTGGAGACTTTGGGCTAAATGGGCCCCATGTCTGGGCATGGTTTGAAAGGTTTTCAGAGACCTGGCTGGTGACAGCAGGGACAGCAGGCAGTGACAGGCCCGGGGCTGACAGGCTCCCCATACCCTAGGGGGCATGTGGCTGCCACACCCAGCTGACATAAAACCTTTGTCACAATGCCTGCTACCGCGGCGTGGATGCGGTGACTCTGCAGGTGACAGGGACACTGCAGGACTTGGTGTCAGCTCAGCAATTTCTCACTTCCCCGAAGAAGCAGAATTCTGCAAATTGCTGCCTTTGGTCTTGAAAGGATGTCATCAGGTGGGTGTTTTGGTGTAATACACTGAAAACAGAGCAGAAACTGTGAAATATTCCGATGACATGCATGGTCCCTGCCCCAAAGCACCATGACTCAGCCTAAGGAGATCTGCAGCTTATTTTTTTGTACTGCCAGCAGATTGTGGAAGTACAGTATAAAAAACATCCTTATGGAGAGATCTTCGTATTTTAGCTTAGTCTAAGTGTCTCAGGTAGCTGGGGTTTTTGCTTGGGCCTAATCCATACGGTCTTATGGCTTTCCTCGAAGTCTGAATACGAATGTGCTAGAAACTATAAAGCAAAAATTGTCCTGCAGCCTACCCTTGCCTTTCCTGTCCTTGCCTGTCCTTGCCTTGCCTTATTTCTTTCTCATCCTGTTCTCTGTCCCATCCTCTCTCACTCACCCCTCGTCTGGCTGCATGTCTCTTCTTTCCTTTTCTCTCACTCTCCTGCTTCCTGCCTCTTTTCTTGCAATTCCTCCATCTCACTCCTGCAGCCCAACACTACTTTTTATTCTTCCTTCCCTTTCTCCTGCTCCCTTTGCTTTCTCCCTCTGTCCCATATCTTCCTTCCCGACTTGTCTGTTGGAGACTTTGGGCCAAATTGGCCCCACGTCTGGGCATGGTTTGACAAGTTTTCAGAGGCCTGGCTGGTGACAGCAGGGACAGCAGGCAGTGACAGGCCCGGGGCTGACAGGCTCCCCATTCCCTAGGGGGTGCCTGGCTGCCACACCCAGCTGACATAGAACCTTTGTCACAATGCCCGCCTCCGTGGCGAGTATGCGGTGACTCTGCAGGTGACAGGGACACTGCAGGACTTGGTGTCAGCTCAGCAATTTCTCAGTTCCCCAAAGAAGCGGAATTCTGCAAATTGCTGCCTTTGCTCTTGAGAGGATGTCATCAGGTGGGTGTTTTGGTGGCATACACTGAAAACAGAGCAGAAACTGTGAAATATTCCCATGACATGCATGGTCCCTGCCCCAAAGTACCATGACTCAACCTAAGGAGATCTGCAGCTTCTTTTTTTGTACTGCCAGCAGATTGTGGAAGTACAGTATAAAAACCATCCTTATGGAGAGATCTTCGTATTTTAGGCTTAGTCTAAGTGTCTCAAGTAGCTGGGGTTTTTGCTTGGGCCTAATCCATACGGTCTTATGGCTTTCCTCCAAGTTTGAAGACGAATGTGCTAGAAACTATAAAGCAAAAAAATGACCTGCAGCCTACCCTTTCCTTGCCTATCCTTGCCTGTCCTTGCCTTGCCTTATTTCCTTCTCATCCTGTTCTCTGTCCCATCCTCTCTCACTAACCCCTCATCTGGCTGCATGTCGCTTCTTTCCTTTTCTCTCACGCTCCTGCTCCCCTCTCTTTTCTTGCAATTCCTCCATCTCACTCCTGCAGCCCAACACTACTTTTTATTCTTCCTTCCCTTTCTCCTGCTCCCTTCGCTTTCTCCCTCTGTCCCATACCTTCCTTCCCGACTAGTCTGTTGGAGACTTTGGGCCAAATTGACCCCACGTCTGGGCATGGTTTGAAAGGTTTTCAGAGGCCTGGCTAGTGACAGCAGGGACAGCAGGCAGTGACAGGCCCGGGGCTGACAGGCTCCCCATACCCTAGGGGGCGCCTGGCTGCCACACCCAGCTGACATAGAACCTTTGTCACAATGCCTGCTACCGTGTCGAGGCTGCGGTGACTCTGCAGGTGGCAGGAACACTGCAGGACTTGGTGTCAGCTCAGAAATTTCTCAGTTGCCCAAAGAAGCGGAATTCTGCAAATTGCTGCCTTTGCTCTAGAAAGGATGTCATCAGGTGGGTGTTTTGGTGTAACACACTGAAAAGAGAGAAGACACTGTGAAATATTCCCATGACATGCATGGTCTCTGCCCCAAAGCACCATGACTCAGCCTAAGGAGATCTGCAGCTTCTTTTTTTGTACTGCCAGCAGATTGTGGAAGTACAGTATAAAAACCATCCTTATGGAGAGATCTTCATATTTTAGGCTGGGTCTAAGTGTCTCAAGTAGCTGGGGTTTTTGCTTGGGCGTAATCCATACGGTCTTATGGCTTTCCTCCTAGTCTGAAGACGAATGTGCTAGAAACTATAAAGCAAAAAAATGTCCTGCAGCCTACCCTTGCCATTCCTGTCCTTGCCTGTCCTTGCCTTGCCTTATTCCCTTCTCATCCTGTTCTCTGTCCCATCCTCTCTCACTAACCCCTTGTCTGGCTGCATGTCTCTTCTTTCCTTTTCTCTCACTCTCCTGCTTCCTGCCTCTTTTCTTGCAATTCCTCCATCTCACTCCTGCAGCCCAACATTACTTTTTATTCTTCCTTCCCTTTCCCGTGCTCCCTTTGCTTTCTCCCTCTGTCCCATATCTTTCTTCCCGACTTGTCCGTTGGAGACTTTGGGCCAAATTGGCCCCACGTCTGGAAATGGTTTGACCTGTTTTCAGAGGCCTGGCTGGTGACAGCAGGGACAGCAGGCAGTGACAGTCTCGGGGCTGACAGGCTCCCCATCCCCTAGGGGGCGCCTGGCTGCCACACCCAGCTGACATGGAACCTTTGTCACAATGCCCGCTACCGTGGCGAGGCTGCGGTGACTCTGCAGGTGACAGGGACACTGCAGGACTTGGTGTCAGCTCAGCAATTTCTCAGTTCCCCAGAGAAGCGGATTTCTGCAAATTGCTGCCTTTGCTCTTGAAAGGATGTCATCAGGTGGGTGTTTTGGTGTAATACACTGAAAACACAGCAGAAACTGTGACATATTCCCATGAAATGCATGGTCCCTGCCCCAAAGCACCATGACTCAGCCTAAGGAGATCTGCAGCTTATTTTTTTGTACTGCCAGCAGATTGTGGAAGTACAGTATAAAAACCATCCTTATGGAGAGATCTTCGTATTTTAGGCTTAGTCTAAGTGTCTCAAGTTGCTGGGGTTTTTGCTTGGGCCTAATCCATACTGTCTTAATGCTTTCCTCCTAGTCTGAAGACGAATGTGCTAGAAACTATAAAGCAAAAAAATGTCCTGCAGCCCAGCCTTGCCTTGCCTGTCCTTGCCTTGCCTTATTTCTTTCTAATCCTGTTCTCTGTCCCATCCTCTCTCACTAAGACCTCGTCTGGCTGCATGTCTCTTCTTTCCTTTTCCCTCACTCTCCTGTTTCCTGCCTCTTTTCTTGCAATTCCTCCATCTCACTCCTGCAGCCCAACAATACTTTTTATTCTTCCTTCCCTTTCTCCTGCTCCCTTCGCTTTCTCCCTCTGTCCCATATCTTTCTTCCCGACTTGTCTGTTGGAGACTTTGGGCCAAGTTGGCCACAAGTCTGGGCATGGTTTGACCTGTTTTCAGAGGCCTGGCTGGTGACAGCAGGGACAGAAGGCAGTGACAGGCCTGGGGCTGACAGGCTCCCCATCCTCTGGGGAGCGCCTGGCTGCCATACCCAGCTGACACAGAACCTTTGTCACAATTCCCGCTACCGTGGCAAGGATGCGGTGACTCTGCAGGTGACAGGGACACTGCAGGACTTGGTGTCAGCTCAGCAATTTCTCACTTCCCCAAAGAAGCGGAATTCAGCAAATTGCTGCCTTTGCTCTTGAAAGAAAGTCATCAGGTGGGTGTTTTGGTGTAATACACTGAAAACCAGAGCAGAAACTGTGAAATATTCCCATGATATGCATGGTCCCTGCTCCAAAGCACCATGACTCAGCCTAAGGAGATCTGCAGCTTCTTTTTTTGTACTGCCAGCAGATTGTGGAAGTACAGTATAAAAACCATCCTTATGGAGAGATCTTCATATTTTAGGCTTAGTCTAAGTGTCTCAAGTAGCTGGGGTTTTTGCTTGGGCCTAATCCATACGGTCTTATGGCATTCCCCCGAGTCTGAAGACGAATGTGCTAGAAACTATGAAGCAAAAAAATGTCCTGCAGCCTAGCCTTGCCTTGCCTGTCCTTGCCTGTACTTGCCTTGCCTTATTTCCTTCTCATCCTGTTCTCTGTCCCATCCTCTTTCACTAACCCCTCGTCTGGCTGCATGTCTCTTCTTTCCTTTTCTCTCACTCTCCTGCTTCCTGCCTCTTTTCTTGCAATTCCTCCATCTCACTCCTGCAGCCCAACACTACTTTTTATTCTTCCTTCCCTTTCTCCTGCCTCCTTCGCTTTCTCCCTCTGTCCCATATCTTTCTTCCTGACTTGTCTGTTGGAGACTTTGGGCCAAAATTACCCCAAGTCTGGGCATGGTTTGTCAAGTTTTCAGAGGCCTGGCTGGTGACAGCAGGGACAGCAGGCAGTGACAGGCCTCGGGGCTGACAGGCTTCCCATCCCCTAGGGGGCGCCTGGCTGCCACATCCAGCTGACCTAGTACCTTTGTCACAATGCCCGCTACCGTGGCGAGGCTGCGGTGACTCTGCAGGTGACAGGGACACTGCAGGACTTGGTGTCAGTTCAGAAATTTCTCACTTCCCCAAAGAAGCGGAATTCTTCAAATTGCTGCCTTTGCTCTTGAAAGATGTCATCAGGTGGGTGTTTTGGTGTAATACACTGAAAACCAGTTTAGAAATGGTGAAATATTCTCATGATATGCATGGTCCCTGCCCCAAAGCACCATGACTCAGCCTAAGGAGATCTGCAGCTTCTTTTTTTGTACTGCCAGCAGATTGTGGAAGTACAGTATAAAACCCATCCTTATGGAGAGATCTTCGTATTTTAGGCTTAGTCTAAGTGTCTCAAGTAGCTGGGGATTTTGCTTGGGCCTAATCCATACTGTCTTAAGGCTTTCCTCCTAGTCTGAAGACGAATGTGCTAGAAACTATACAGCAAAAATTGTCCTGCAGCTAAGCCTTGCCTTGCCTGTCCTTGCCTTGCCTTATTTCCTTCTCATCCTGTTCTCTGTCCCATCCTCTCTCACTAAGCCCTCGTTTGGCTGCATGTCTCTTCTTTCCTTTTCTCTCACTCTCCTGCTTCCTGCCTCTTTTCTTGCAATTCCTCCATTTCACTCCTGCAGCCCAACACCACTTTTTATTCTTCTTTCCATTTCTCCTGCTCCCTTCGCTTTCTCCCTCTGTCCCATATCTTTCTTCCCGACTTGTCTCTTGGAGACTTTGGGCTAAATTGGCTCCACGTCTGGGCATGGTTTGACAAGTTTTCAGAGGCCTGGCTGGTGACAGCAGGGACAGCAGGCAGTGACAGGCCCCGGGGCTGACAGGCTCCCCATCCCCTAGGGGGCGCCTGGCTGCCATACCCAGCTGACATAGAACCTTTGTCACAATGCCCGCTACCGAGGCGAGGATGCGGTGACTCTGCAGGTGACAGGGACACTGCAGGACTTGCTGTCAGCTCAGCAATTTCTCACTTCCCCAAAGAAGCGGAATTCTGCAAATTGCTGCCTTTGCTCTTGAAAGATGTCATCAGGTGGGTGTTTTGGTGTAATACACTGAAAACCAGAGCAGAAATGGCGAAATATTCCCATGATATGCATGGTCCCTGCCCCAAAGCACCACTACTCAGCCTAAGGAGATCTGCAGCTTCTTTTTTTGTACTGCCAGCAGATTGTGGAAGTACAGTATAAAAACCATCCTTATGGAGAGATCTTCATATTTTAGGCTTAGTCTAAGTGTCTCAAGTAGCTGGGGTTTTTGCTTGGGCCTAATCCATACGGTCTCATGGCTTTCCTCCTAGTCCGAAGACGAATGTGCTAGAAGCTATACAGCAAAAAAATGTCCTGCAGCCCAGCCTTGCCTTGCCTGTCCTTGCCTTGCCTTATTTCCTTCTCATCCTGTTCTCTGTCCTATCCTCTCTCACTAACCCCTCGTCTGGCTGCATGTCTCTTCTTTCCTTTTCTCTCACTCTCCTGCTTCCTGCCTCGTTTCTTGCAATTCCTCCATCTCACTCCTGCAGCCCAACACTACTTTTTATTCTTCCTTCCCTTTCTCCTGCTCCCTTTGCTTTCTCCCTCTGTCCCATATCTTTCTTCCCGACTTGTCTCTTGGAGACTTTGGGCCAAATTGGCCCCAAGTCTGGGCATGGTTTGACAAGTTTTCAGAGGCCTGGCCGGTGACAGCAGGGACAGCAGGCAGTGACAGGCCCGGGGCTGAGAGGCTCCCCATCCCCTAGGGGGCGCCTGGCTGCCACACCCACCTGACATAGAACCTTTGTCACAATGCCCGCTACCGTGGCGAGGATGCGGTGACTCTGCAGGTGACAGGGACACTGCAGGACTTGCTGTCAGCTCAGCAATTTCTCAGTTCCCCAAAGAAGCGGAATTCTGCAAATTGCTGCCTTTGCTCTTGAAAGGATGTCATCAGGTGGGTGTTTTGGTGTAATACACTGAAAACAGAGCAGAAACTGTGAAATATTCCCATGACATGCATGGTCCCTGCCCCAAAGCACCATGACTCAGCCTAAGGAGATCTGCAGCTTCTTTTTTTGTACTGCCAGAAGATTGTGGAAGTACAGTATAAAAACCATCCTTATGGAGAGATCTTCGTATTTTAGGCTTAGTCTAAGTGTCTCAAGTAGCTGGGGTTTTTGCTTGGGCCTAATCCATACGGTCTTATGGCTTTCCTCCTACTCTGAAGACGAATGTGCTAGAAACTATAAAGGAAAAAAATGTCCCACAGCCTAGCTTTGCCTTGCCTGTACATGCCTTGCCTTATTTCCTTCTCATCCTGTTCTCTGTCCCATCCTCTCTCACTAACCCCTCGTCTGGCTGCATGTCTCTTCTTTCCTTTTCTCTCACTCTCCTGCTTCCTGCCTCTTTTCTTGCAATTCCTCCATCTCACTCCTGCAGCCCAACACTACTTTTTATTCTTCCTTCCCTTTCTCCTGCTCCCTTCGCTTTCTCCCTCTGTCCCATATCTTTCTTCCCGACTTGTCTGTTGGAGACTTTGGGCCAAATTGGCCCCAACTCTGGGCATGGTTTGACAAGTTTTCAGAGGCCTGGCTGGTGACAGCAGGGACAGCAGGCAGTGACAGGCCCGGGGCTGACAGGCTCCCCATCCCCTAGGGGGCGCCTGGCTGCCACACCCAGCTGACATAGAACCTTTGTCACAATGCCCGCTACCGTGGTGAGGATGCGGTGACTCTGCAGGTGACAGGGACACTGCAGGACTTGCTGTCAGCTCAGCAATTTCTCACTTCCCCAATGAAGCGGAATTCTGCAAATTGCTGCCTTTGCTCTTGAAAGGATGTCATCAGGTGGGTGTTTTGGTGTATTACACTGAAAACAGAGCAGAAACTGTGAAATATTCCCATTATATACGTGGTCCCTGCCCCAACGCACCATGACTCAGCCTAAGGAGATCTTCAGCTTATTTTTTTATACTGCCAGCAGATTGTGGAAGTACAGTATAAAAACCATCCCTATGGAGCGATCTTCGTATTTTATCTTAGTCTAAGTGTCTCAGGAAGCTGGGGTTTTTGCTTGGGCCTAATCGATACGGTCTTATGGCTTTCCTCCTAGTCTGAAGACGAATGTGCTAGAAATTATTAAGCAAAAAAATGTCCTGCAGCCTAGCATAGCCTTGCCTGTCCTAGCCTTGCCTTATTTCCTTCTCATCCTGTTCTCTGTCCCATCCTCTCTCACTAACCCCCCCGTCTGGCTGCATGTCTTTTCTTTGTTTACTCTCACTCTCCTGCTTCCTGCCTATTTTCTTGCAATTCCTCCATCTCACTAATGAAACCCAACACTACTTTTTATTCTTCCTTCCCTTTCTCCTGCTCCCTTCGATTTCTCCCTCTGTCCCATATCTTTCTTCCCGACTTGTCTGTTGGAGACTTTGGCCCAAATTGGCCCCAAGTCTGGGTGTGGTTTGGCAAGTTTTCAGAGGCCTGGCTGGTGACAGCATGGACAGCAGGCAGTGACAGGCCCGGGGCTGACAGGCTCCTCATCTCCTAGGGGCCGCCTGGCTGCCACACCCAGCTGACATAGAACCTTTGTCACAATGCCCGCTACCGTGGCTAGGCTGTGGTGACACTGCAGGTGACAGGGACACTGCAGGACTTGCTGTCAGCTCAGAAATTTCTCAGTTCCCCAAAGAAGCGGAATTCTGCAAATTGCTGCCCTTGCTCTTGAAAGGATGTCATCAGGTGGGTGTTTTGTTGCAACACACTGAAAACAGAGGAGAAACTGTGAAATATTCCCATGATATGCATGGTCCCTGCCCCAAAGGACCATGACTCAGCCTAAGGAGATCTGCAGCTTCTTTTTTTGTACTGCCAGCAGATTGTGGAAGTACAGTATAAAATCCATCCTTATGGAGAGATCTTCGTATTTTAGGCTTAGTCTAAGTGTCTCAAGTAGCTGGGGTTTTTGCTTGGGCCTAATCTATACGGTCTTATGGCTTTCCTGCTAGTCTGAAGACGAATGTGCTATAAAGCAAAAAAATGTCCTGCAGCCTAGCCTTGCCTTGCCTGTCCTTGCCTGTCCTTGCCTTGCCTTATTTCCTTCTCATCCTGTTCTCTGTCCCATCCTCTCTCACTAACCCCTTGTTTGGCTGCATGTCTCTTCTTTCCTTTTCTCTCACTCTCCTGCTTCCTGCCTCTTTTCTTGCAATTCCTCCATCTCACTCTTGCAGCCCAACACTACTTTTTATTCTTCCTTCCCTTTCTCCTGCTCCCTTCGCTTTCTCCCTCTGTCCCATATCTTTCTTCCCGACTTGTCTGTTGGAGACTTTGGGCCAAATTGGCCCCAACTCTGGGCATGGTTTCACAAATTTTCAGAGGCCTGGCTGGTGACAGCAGGGACAGCAGGCAGTGACATCCCGAGGCTGACAGGCTGCCCATCCCCTAGGGGGCGCCTGGCTGCCACACCCAGCTGACATAGAACCTTTGTCACAATGCTCGCTACCGTGGCGAGGATGCGGTGACTCTGCAGGTGACAGGGACACTGCAGGACTTGGTGTCAGTTCAGCAATTTCTCAGTTGCCCAAAGAAGCGGAATTCTGCAAAATGCTGCCTTTGCTCTTGAAATTCTGCCATCAGGTGGGTGTTTTGGTGTAATACACTGAAAACCAGAGAAGAAATGGTGAAATATTCCCATGATATGCATGGTCCCTGCCCCAAAGCACCATGACTCAGCCTAAGGAGATCTGCAGCTTCTTTTTTTGTACTGCTAGCAGATTGTGGAAGTACAGTATAAAAACCATCCTTATGGAGAGATCTTCGTATTTTAGGCTTAGTCTAAGTGTCTCAAGTAGCTGGGTTTTCTGCTTGGGCCTAATCCATACCGTCTTATGGCTTTTCTCCTAGTCTGGAGACGAATGTGCTAGAAAACATAAAACAAAAAAATGTCCTGCAGCCTACCCTTGCCTTGCCTGTCCTTGCCTGTCCTTGCCTTGCCTTATTTCCTTCTCATCCTGTTTTCTGTCCCATCCTCTCTCACTAACCCTCGTCTGGCTGCATGTCTCTCCTTTCCTTTTCTCTCACTCTCCTGCTTCCTGCCTCTTTTCTTGCAATTCCTCCATCTCACTCCTGCAGCCCAACACTACTTTTTATTCTTCCTTCCCTTTCTCCTGCTCCCTTCGCTTTCTCCCTCTGTCCCATATCTTTCTTCCCGACTTGTCTCTTGGAGACTTTGGGCCAAATTGGCCCCAACTCTGGGCATGGTTTGACAAGTTTTCAGAGGCCTGGCTGGTGACAGCAGGGACAGCAGGCAGTGACAGGCCCGGGGCTGACAGGCTCCCCATCCCCTAGAGGGTGCCTGGCTGCCACACCCAGCTGACATAGAACCTTTGTCACAATGCCCGCTGCCGTGGCGAGGCTGCGGTGACTCTGCAGGTGACAGGGACACTGCAGGACTTGCTGTCAGCTCAGCAATTTCTCAGTTGCCCAAAGAAGCGGAATTCTGCAAATTGATGCCTTTGCTCTTGAAAGATGTCATCAGGTGGGTGTTTTGGTGTAATACACTGAAAACCAGAGAAGAAATGGCGAAATATTCCCATGATATGCATGGTCCCTGCCCCTAAGCACCATGACTCAGCCTAAGGAGATCTGCAGCTTATTTTTTTGTACTGCCAGCAGATTGTGGAAGTACAGTATAAAAACCATCCTTATGGAGAGATCTTCGTATTTTAGGCTTAGTCTAAGTGTCTCAAGTAGCTGTGGTTTTTGCTTGGGCCTAATCCATACGGTCTCATGGCTTTCCTCCTACTCTGAAGACGAATGTGCTAGAAACTGCAAAGCAAAAAAATGTCCTGGTGCCTAGCCTGTCCTTGCCTGTTGTCGAGGGTTAAGATTGCGGGGTGACAATAAAACCCAGGCAGATGTATTGTTAACCGCCTCTCCTCCCCCACTCCCCCTTTTCTCTTTGCCCCTCCCTCTCCCCCCTTTCCACTAAGGAGAGGCGATTGGGAGAAAAAGAAGGACAGAGTGAAGAGAGTTGGAAAAAATTAAAGATGTTTTACTAATGCTACTAATAAGAATAGAGAAAATAATACAAAATATACAAAACCAATCTTGAAAGTCTCAGCAACTGCAGAGCCAGCAACCAAAGTCCTGGATTAGACTCTGCAGCCAATCAGAGCTGGATTCAGTCTCTCACTAGGCCTCAGTTCGCAGGGACGACTAGCAAGGTCCTCTCCTAATGTCGGCCATAAGCAGAAGGGAAAAAGGCAAAAAGGGAAAAGCCAAAAGCTAACGAGATCCTCGTGATCTCCCACTTTTATATGAAGTATTCACGTGAATGGAATGTTATACACAGTTGGTCAGTTTCTTGCTCACTTGTTTCTCGTCGCCCCTCTCGTGAGATGTCCATCCGTGCTTATCAATAAGTTTGCATTCCATTGCTAGGTTTACCAAAACATGTGTCTGGTTCTCCAGGAAAATGCAGTTAATATGAAGCTTTAGCTGACAGGAAAAATTCACTGAAAGAGAAACTTGTTTTTAACAAAACCAGGACATTCCACCCCTTATAATATGCCATTCACTGAATGCTTAAACCTTATCAATACAATCTATCAATACAATCTAATTAATCACTACTACTATATATATATACATATGTACATATATACACAGGAGTAATTAATCAGTGGACCATCCTTTGAAAAGTTCATTAAGTTCATTTTGTCACGACAGTCTCCCAGGGCAGGAAAAATGGTACAAGTGCATCTCATGACCACTGTTTGTGGGTTAAAGACATCAACTTCGAAGAAGTTGTCAGGCGCCACTCGAAGAAGCTAGCTCTGGTTTCATCATCACTGTCTTGATCTGAAAGACACTTATTAAACACTGTTAGTACGGCAATTCACATCCTGCAGTTCAGTATTTAATATTTTCACCTAAACTCAAATCCCCTTGAGGTATACACCGAACTTCTCCATCCTTAAGCATCACCCACCATGTGCTGCCAGGTCCCTGGGCAAAAACAATCCCACGAATGGGCTTGCCTTTGCCTGAGGCAGGAGGAACCCAGACTGCCTTTCCTAACATGTTTTTCATGTGTACTACAGGGACTTTATCTCCTTCTACAGTCCACAGAATTTCTGATTGGGCAGGCCCGGCTCGATTGGTTGATCCCCTGGTGTTGACCAACCAAGTGGCTTTTGCTAAATGTGAATCCCAATTTTTAAAGGTTCCACCACCAAGTGCCTTTAGTGTAGTTTTTAGCAAACCATTGTACCTTTCAATTTTCCCAGAGGCTGGTGCATGATATGGAATATGATATACCCACTCAATACCATGTTCTTTGGCCCAATTGTCTATAAGACTGTTTTTGAAATGAGTACCGTTGTCTGATTCAATTCTTTCTGGCGTACCATGTCGCCAAAGGACTTGCTTTTCAAGGCCCAAGATAGTATTTCGGGCTGTAGCATGAGGTACGGCATATGTTTCCAACCATCCAGTGGTTGCTTCCACCATTGTAAGTACATAACGCTTACCTTGACGTGTTTGTGGAAGTGTAATATAATCAATTTGCCAAGCTTCTCCATACTTATACTTTAACCATCGCCCCCCATACCATACAGGCTTTAACCGTTTCGCTTGTTTGATTTCGGCGCAAGTTTCACATTCATGAATAACCTGTGAAATAGTGTCCATAGTTAAATCCACCCCTCGATCGCGAGCCCATTTATATGTTGCATCTCTACCTTGATGCCCTGAAGCATCATGGGCCCACCGGGCTAGGAAAAGTTCACCTTTATGTTGCCAGTCCAAGTCCACCTTAGCTACTTTAATCTTAGCAGCTTGATCTGCTTGTTGGTTGTTCAGATGTTCCTCGGTGGCTCGACTTTTAGGCACATGAGCATCTACATGACGAACTTTCACAGGCAGGCTCTCTAGCCGAGCAGCAATGTCTTGCCACAGTGTGGCAGCCCAAATGGGTTTACCTCTGCGCTGCCAGTTGCTTTTCTTCCATTGCTGTAGCCACCCCCACAAGGCATTTGCTACCATCCATGAGTCAGTATAGAGATAAAGCATTGGCCACTTCTCTCGTTCAGCAATGTCCAAAGCCAGCTGGATGGCTTTCACTTCTGCAAATTGACTGGATTCACCTTGTCCTTCAGTGGCTTCTGTAACTTGTCGTGTGGGACTCCACACAGCAGCTTTCCACCTTCTATGTTTTCCTACAAGACAACAGGATCCATCTGTGAACAGTGCAGACTGCTTATCAGTCTCTGAAAGAGTATTATATGGTGGTGCTCCTTCAGCACGTTTTACTTCCTCATCTGGAGACATCCCAAAGTCTTTGCTTTCTGGCCAGTCTGTAATCACTTCTAAGATCCCTGGGCGATTGGGATTTCCAATTCGAGCTCGTTGCGTGATCAATGCAATCCATTTACTCCACGTAACTTCGGTTGCATGATGTGGAGAGGGAACCGTCCCTTTGAACATCCAGCTCAGCACCGGCAGTCGAGGTGCCAGGAGGAGCTGTGCTTCAGTACCGATCACTTCTGAAGCAGCTCGAACTCCTTCGTATGCTGCTAGTATCTCTTTTTCAGTTGGAGTATAGTTGGCTTCAGATCCTTTGTATCCTCTACTCCAAAAACCTAAGGGTCGACCTCGGGTTTCTCCTGGTGCTTTTTGCCAGAGGCTCCAGGTAAGTCCATTATCTCCGGCTGCGGTGTAGAGCACATTTTTAACATCTAGTCCAGTCTGAACTGGTCCAAGGGCCACCGCATGAGTTATCTCACGCTTAATTTGTTCAAAGGCTTGTCGTTGTTCAGGGCCCCACTCAAACTGGTTCTTTTTATGAGTCACTCGATAGAGAGGGCTCACAATCTGGCTGTAGTCAGGAATATGCATTCTCCAAAAACCTACAACACCCAAGAAAGTCTGTGTCTCCTTTTTATTAGTAGGTGGAGACATTGCTGCAATTTTGTTGATCACATCCATTGGGATCTGACGACGGCCATCTTGCCCTTTTATTCCTAAAAACTGGATCTCTCGTGCAGGTCCCTTGACCTTGCTTCGTTTTATGGCAAAACCAGCATCCAAAAGAATCTGAATTATTCTCTCACCTTTCTCGAAGGCTTCTTTCGCTGTGTCACCCCATACGATGATGTCATCAATATATTGCAAGTGTTCTGGAGCTTTACCTTGCTCCAGCGTGGTCTGGATCAGTCCATGGCAGATGGTAGGACTGTGTTTCCACCCCTGGGGCAAGCGATTCCACGTGTACTGGATGCCTCTCCAGGTGAAAGCAAACTGCGGCCTGCACTCTGCTGCTACAGGAATAGAGAAAAATGCATTAGCAATGTCAATTGTAGCACACCACTGAGCTGCCTTTGACTCCAGTTCAAATTGCAGTTCTAGCATGTCAGGCACAGCAGCACTCAGTGGTGGCGTAGCTTCATTCAGGCCACGATAGTCTACAGTTAGTCTCCACTCGTCACTAGACTTACGCACTGGCCAGATTGGGCTGTTAAAAGGTGAGCGAGTCTTACTGATCACACCCTGGCTTTCCAATTGACGGATCAACTTCTGGATAGGGATCAAAGAGTCTCGGTTGGTGCGATATTGCCGGCGATGCACTGTCATGTTAGCAATTGGCACCTGCTGATCGTCAACCATCAGCAGTCCTACAACAGAAGGATCATCTGAAAGACCAGGCAAATCAGACAGCTGTTCAATTTTCTCAGTGTCCACAGCTGCTATACCAAATGCCCACCTATACCCTTTTGGGTCCTTAAAATACCCTCTCCTGAGGTAGTCTATGCCAAGGATGCATGGAGCATCTGGACCAGTCACAATGGGATGCTTTTGCCAGTTTTTTCCAGTTAGGCTCATTTCAGCCTCTACAACAGTCAGTTCCTGGGATCCCCCAGTCACTCCAACAATATTGATGGATTGCGTTCCTTTATAATTAGAAGGAATTATTGTGCATTGAGCACCAGTGTCCACTAAAGCTTTGTACTCCTGGGGGTGTGTTGTACCAGGCCATCGTATTTGTACAGTCCAATAAACTCTGTTATCCCTTTCCTCCACCTGGTTGGAGGCAGGGCACCTCTAATTTCTGTTTTGCACAGTCTCTGGGTGTGAATTAGAGGTTCCTTCAAGAGCATCAGAATCTCTTCTGCTCCTTTTGTAAACTGGAGCAGCCACGTTCCTAGGAGTTTTTCCTTTTATCTCACGTACTCGTTCTTGAAGTTCTGAGGTAGGTCTTCCATGCCACTTATTCATGTTTTCTCCCTGCTCATGTAGGAAGAACCACAGTGAACCTCTTTTTGTGGGCTGCCTCTGTCCTCTCTCTCGAGATTGGAAACGCCTTTTCCTAATAGCTGAAACATAGGTTTGTGCAGGTCGTGAATGATATGTGTCTTCTCTGAGTTCTTTGATTTCTTGCAACAGCTTTTCAAACCGGTCATCAGATTTTTCACACAGTTTCTCTACAGCAGAGACACAAGCCCGTAGAGAACCAGCAAGGCTGTCCTCAAAGTCCCGGAGCTGCTCAATCACTTCATTAATCTCTTGTAGACCTCTAGTTGACCAGACCACTCCTGCCAATGACTTAGCATATGCAGGGGGTGCACTTTGTACAAATCTGCGCCACAGAGATCGTGTACAATTGATTCTATCTGGGTCTGTCCCCTCTTGTTTGTCTGATCCCAAATAGACGATCTCTCGCACAGCTAATTCTCTCAGGAACTGAATACCTCTCTCCATAGTATTCCATTTCCCTAACTTGGATATACAATCTTCCTTGTAGGGAAATCTTACTTTCATAGCTGCCAGGAGTCGGGTCCAGAGAGTAGTGGAATTAGACTCTCTTGAAATTGCCCTATCAATGGTGGAATCTCTTGACAGAGATCCCAGCTGCCTGGCTTCACCACCTTCCAATTCAATTGTTTCTGCCCCATTGTCCCAGCATCGGAGCAGCCAGGTTAAAATATTCTCGCCTTCACGACGACTAAAGTCTTTTCGCAGATCTCTCAGCTCACCTGGAGAAAAGGACCGAGTGGTGGTCACTTCATGTCCTCCCTGTCCTGATGATGCCCCTTGGGTTGATGTTGGCCCTGTGCCATCATCTGCTACACGGGTGGTCTTTCTAGTGACTTTCTTACAACCAGCAACTGATGCTGATATGGGTTCACCATCATTTGATTTATTTCCAGAGTCTGCATGACTGTCACAGTGGTTACAGCAGCAACAGTGCCCAGTGTGTGAAGAAGGGGGGGCTGCCTTGTTAGCCTTTGAGGCTGGAGAAGCAATGTTATCTGCAGCGACCTTGGCAGAGGAACTCTGCGGAGGAGCTGTAGCTTCAGCCTGCGAAGCCGCGGTTGCGGGGGCAGTGGCTGCAGTGGCAGCTTTTGCTGTTTTGCTCTTTCTCGAACGGCTTGGAGTGCTTTTTGCTAAAGCTTCCGAAGACGCACCGCAAATCTCAGGACTAAAAAGAGACGCAAACCTTCTATTGAACCCCATTTCTCTTAACAGAAGCACAAACTGACACACATTCAGCAAACCAGATAACACCATCACAGTTCTATCAAAACTCCAAGGATATTCAAAGTTCTCTAAAACATTTGCGAACTGTCCTAGCGAAAAAACGAAAGTATTGTTGCTCAGCCTTTCTAAAGATTCGCTCGACCAATTAGCAAACACAGAGCCGTACTGCTCTTTAATCTCTCCTGGAGGCTTTTCAAGGTAAAGCAGAAGCAAGTAGAAATTAATTAGCGGCTGCAGTATAATGAAATAAACCAGTGACAAACCACACAGTATCATCATGACCATTGTCCAGTTCCTTGTTGTTATATAATGAATACTTCGATTTAAAAAGAAAGCCCAACACAGATATGGAATCAATGAGCACAATGTAGAAAATAACTGATACAACTTATGCCATAACATCTTTAAATCAGTGTAATTCACTTTGCCTTAATACAACTAAATAATATCCAAAGCAAACGGACGCGCGAGTATCACAACTCTATGAGTTGGCACCGTGCCAAGAAAACTGAAAGGTACGTCAGAGCAGTAGAAAAGCCAAAAATATTCAATTTTACCCCTTTCTCTTGCCCCTTGTTGGGCGCCAATTATCTGTCGAGGGTTAAGATTGCGGGGTGACAATAAAACCCTGGCAGATGTATTGTTAACCCCCTCTCCCCCCCCACTCCCCCTTTTCTCTTTGCCCCTCCCTCTCCCCCCTTTCCACTAAGGAGAGGCGATTGGGAGGAAAGAAGGACAGAGAGAAGAGAGTTGGAAAAAATTAAAGATGTTTTACTAATGCTACTAATAAGAATAGAGAAAATAATACAAAATATACAAAACCAATCTTGAAAGTCTCAGCAACTGCAGAGCCGGCAACCAAAGTCCTGGATTAGACTCTGCAGCCAATCGGAGCTGGATTCAGTCTCTCACTAGGCCTCAGTTCGCAGGGACGAATAGCAAGGTCCTCTCCTAATGTCGGCCATAAGCAGAAGGGAAAAAGGCAAAAGGGAAAAAGCCAACGAGATCCTCGTGATCTCCCACTTTTATATGAAGTATTCACGTGAATGGAATGTTATACACAGCTGGTCAGTTTTCTTGCTCACTTGCTTCTCGTTGCCCCTCTCGCGAGATGTCCATCCGTGCTTATTAATAAGTTTGCATTCCGTTGCTAGGTTTACCAAAACATGTGTCTGGTTCTCCAGGAAAATGCAGTTAATATGAAGGCTTTAGCTAACAGGCAAAATTCACTAAAAGAGAAACTTGTTTTTAACAAAACCAGGACACCTGTCCTTGCCTTGCCTTATTTCCTTCTCGTCCTGTTCTCTGTCCCATCCTCTCTCACTAACCCCTCGTCTGGCTGCATGTCTCTTCTTTCCTTTTCTCTCATTCTCCTGCTTCCTGCCTCTTTTCTTGCAATTCCTCCATCTCAATCCCGCAGCCCAACACTACTTTTTATTCTTCCTTCCCTTTCTCCTGCTCCCTTCGCTTTCTCCCTCTGTCCCATATCTTTCTTCCCGACTTGTCTCTTGGAGACTTTGGGCCAAATTGGCCCCAACTCTGGGCATGGTTTGACAAGTTTTCAGAGGCCTGGCTGGTGACAGCAGGGACAGGAGGCAGTGACAGGCCCCGGGGCTGACAGGCTCCTCATCTCCTAGGGGGCGCCTGGCTGCCACACCCAGCTGACATAGAACCTTTGTCACAATGCCCGCTACCGTGGCGAGGATGCTGTGACTCTGCAGGTGACAGGGACACTGCAGGACTTGGTGTCAGCTCAGCAATTTCTCAGTTCCCCAAAGAAGCGGAATTCTTCAAATTGCTGCCTTTGCTCTTGAAAGATGTCATCAGGTGGGTGTTTGGGTGTAATACACTGAAAACCAGAGCAGAAATGGCAAAATATTCCCATGATATGCATGGTTCCTGCCCCAAAGCACCATGACTCAGCCTAAGGAGATCTGCAGCTTCTTTTTTTGTACTGCCAGCAGATTGTGGAAGTACAGTATAAAAACCATCCTTATGGACAGATCTTCGTATTTTAGGCTTAGTCTAAGTGTCTCAAGTGGCGGGGGATTTTGCTTGGGCCTAATTCATACTGTCTTATGGCTTTCCGCCTAGTCTGAAGACGAATGTGCTAGAAACTATACAGCAAAAAAATGTCCTGCAGCCCAGCCTTGCCTTGCCTGTCCTTGCCTTGCCTTATTTCCTTCTCATCCTGTTCTCTGTCCCATCCTCTCTCACTAACCCCTCGTCTGGCTGCATGTCTCTTCTTTCCTTTTCTCTCACTCTCCTGCTTCCTGCCTCTTTTCTTGCAATTCCTCCATCTCAGGCCTGCAGCCCAACACTACTTTTTATTCTTCCTTCCCTTTCTCCTGCTCCCTTTGCTTTCTCCCTCTGTGCCATATCTTTCTTCCCGACTTGTCTCTTGGAGACTTTGGGCCAAATTGGCCCCAACTCTGGTCATGGTTTGACAAGTTTTCAGAGGCCTGGCTGGTGACAGCAGGGACAGCAGGCAGTGACAGGCCCGGGGCTGACAGGCTCCCCATTCCCTAGGGGGTGCCTGGCTGCCACACCCAGCTGACATAGAACCTTTGTCACAATGCCCGCTACCGTGGCGAGGATGCGGTGACTCTCGAGGTGACAGGGACACTGCAGGACTTGCTGTCAGCTCAGCAATTTCTCAGTTGCGCAAAGAAGCGGAATTCTGCAAATTGCTGCCTTTGCTCTTGAAAGATGTCATCAGGTGGGTGTTTTGGTGTAATACACTGAAAACCAGAGCAGAAATGGTGAAATATTCCCATGATATCCATGGTCCCTGCCCCAAAGCACCATGACTCAACCTAAGGAGATCTGCAGCTTATTTCTTTGTACTGCCAGCAGATTGTGGATGTACAGTATAAAAACCATCCTTATGGAGAGATCTTCGTATTTTAGGCTTAGTCTAAGTGTCTCAAGTAGCTGGGGTTTTTGGTTGGGCCTAATCTACACGGTCTTATGGCTTTCCTCCTAGTCTGAAGACAAATGTGCTAGAAACTATAAAGCAAAAAAATGTCCTCCAGCCTACCCTTGCCTTGCCTGCCCTTGTCTGTCCTTGCCTTGCCTTATTTCCTTCTCATCCTGTTCTCTGTCCCATCCTCTCTCACTAACTCCTCGTCTGGCTGTATGTCTCTTCTTTCGTTTTCTCTCGCTCTCCTGCTTCCTGCCTCTTTTCTTGCAATTCCTCCATCTCACTCCTGCAGCCCAACACTAGTTTGTATTCTTCCTTCCCTTTCTCCTGCTCCCTTCGCATTCTCCCTCTGTCCCATATCTTTCTTCCTGACTTGTGCCTTGGAGACTTTGGGCCAAATTGGCCCCAAATCTGGGCATGGTTTGTCAAGTTTTCAGAGGCCTGGCTGGTGACAGCAGGGACAGCAGGCAGTGATAGGCCCCGGGGCTGACAGTCTCCCCATTTCCTAGGGGGCGCCTGGCTGCCACACCCAGCTGACATAGAACCTTTGTCACAATGCCCGCTACCGTGGCGAGGCTGTGGTGACTCTGCAGGTGACAGGGACACTGCAGGACTTGCTGTCAGCTCAGCAATTTCTCAGTTCCCCAAAGAAACAGAATTCTGCAAATTGCTGCCTTTGCTCTTGAAAGATGTCATCAGGTGGGTGTTTTGGTGTAATACACTGAAAACCAGAGCAGAAACTGTGAAATATTCCCATGACATGCATGGTCCCTGCCCCAAAGCACCATGACTCAGCCTAAGGAGATCTGCAGCTTCTTTTTTTGTACTGCCAGCAGATTGTGGAAGTACAGTATAAAAACCATCCTTATGGAGAGATCTTTGTATTTTAGGCTTAGTCTAAGTGTCTCAAGTAGCTGGGGTTTTGCTTGGGCCAGTTCATACTGTCTTATGGCTGTCCTCCTAGACTGAAGACGAATGTGCTAGAAACTATACAGCAAAAAAATGTCCTGCAGCCCAGCCTTGCCTTGCCTGTCCTTGCCTTGCCTTATTTCCTTCTCATCCTGTTCTCTGTCCCATCCTCTCTCACTAACCCCTCGTCTGGCTGCATGTCTCTTCTTTCCTTTTCTCTCACTCTCCTGCTTCCTGCCTCTTTTCTTGCAATTCCTCCGTCTCACTCCTGCAGCCCAACACTACTTTTTATTCTTCCTTCCCTTTCTCTTGCTCCCTTCGCTTTCTCCCCCTGTCCCATATCTTTCTTTACGACTTGTCTCTTGGAGACTTTGGGCCAAATTGGCCCCAACTCTTGGCATGGTTTGACAAGTTTTCAGAGGCCTGGCTGGAGACAGCAGGGACAGCAGGCAGTGACAGGCCCGGGGCTGACAGGCTCCCCATCCCCTAGGGGGCACCTGGCTGCCACACCCAGCTGACATAGAACCTTTGTCACAATGCCCGCTACCGTGGCGAGGATGCGGTGACTCTGCAGGTGACAGGGACACTGCAGGACTTGGTGTCAGCTCAGCAATTTCTCAGTTGACCAAAGAAGCGGAATTCTTCAAATTGCTGCCTTTGCTCTTGAAAGGATGTCATCAGGTGGGTGTTTTGGTGGCATACACTGAAAACAGAGCAGAAACGGTGAAATATTCCCATGACATGCATGGTCCCCGCCCCAAAGCACCATGACTCAGCCTAAGGAGATCTGCAGCTTCTTTTTTTGTACTGCCAGCAGATAGTGGAAGTACAGTATAAAAACCATCCTTATGGAGAGATCTTCGTATTTTAGGCTTAGTCTAAGTGTCTCAGGTAGCTGGGGTTTTTGCTTGGGCCCAATCCATACGGTCTTATGGCTTTCCTCCTAGTCTGAAGACGAATGTGCTAGAAACTATAAAGCAAAAAAATGTCCTGCAGCCTACCCTTGCCTTGCCTGTCCTTGCCTGTGCTTGCCTTGCCTTATTTCCTTCTCATCCTGTTCTCTGTCCCATCCTTTCTCACTAACCCCTCGTCTGGCTGCATGTCTCTTCTTTCCTTTTCTCTCACTCTCCTGCTCCCTTCTCTTTTCTTGCAATTCTGCCATCTCACTCCTGCAGCCCAACAATACTTTTTATTCTTCCATCCCTTTCTCCTGCCCCCTTCGCTTTCTCCCTCTGTCCCATATCTTTCTTCCCGACTTGTCTGTTGGAGACTTTGTGCCAAATTGGCCCCACGTCTGGGCATGGTTTGAAAGGTTTTCAGAGGCCTGGCTGGTGACAGCAGGGACAGCAGGCAGTGACAGGCCCGGGGCTGACAGGCTCCCCATCCCCTAGGGGGCGCCTGGCTGCCACACCCAGCTGACATAGAACCTTTGTCACAATGCCCGCTACCGTGGCGAGGATGCGGTGACTCTGCAGGTGACAGGGACACTGCAGGACTTGGTGTCAGCTCAGCAATTTCTCACTTCCCCAAAGAAGCAAAATTCTGCAAATTGCTGCCTTTGCTCTTGAAAGGATGTCATCAGGTGGGTGTTTTGGTGTAATACACTGAAAATAGAGCAGAAACTTTGAAATATTCCGATTACATGCATGGTCCCTGCCCCAAAGCACCATGACTCAACTTAAGGAGATCTGCAGCTTATATTTTTGTACTGCCAGCAGATTGTGGAAGTACAGTATAAAAACCATCCTTATGGAGAGATCTTCGTATTTTAGGCTTAGTCTAAGTGTCTCAAGTAGCTGGGGTTTTTGCTTGGGCCTAATCCATACGGTCTCATGGCTTTCCTCCTAGTCTGAAGACGAATGTGCTAGAAACTATAAAGCAAAAAAAAGTCCTGGTACCTAGCCTGTCCTTGACTGTCCTTGCCTGGCCTTATTTCCTTCTCATCCTGTTCTCTGTCCCATCCTCTCTCACTAACCCCTCGTCTGGCTGCATGTCTCTTCTTTCCTTTTCTCTCACTCTCCTGCTTCCTGCCTCTTTTCTTGCAATTCCTCCATCTCACTCCTGCAGCCCAACACTACGTTTTATTCTTCCTTCCCTTTCTCCTGCTCCCTTCGCTTTCTCCCTCTGTCCCATATCTTTCTTCCCGACTTGTCTCTTGGAGACTTTGGGCCAAATTCGCCCCAACTCTGGGCATGGTTTAACAGGTTTTCAGAGGCCTGGCTGGTGACAGCAGGGACAGCAGGCAGTGACAGGCCCGGGGCTGACAGGCTCCCCATCCCCTAGGGGGCGCCTAACTGCCACACCCAGCTGACATAGAACCTTTGTCACAATGCCCGCTACCGTGGCGAGGATGCAGTGACTCTGCAGGTGACAGGGACACTGCAGGACTTGGTGTCAGCTCAGAAATTTCTCAGTTCCCCAAAGAAGCGGAATTCTGAAAATTGCTTCTTTGCTCTTGAAAGATGTCATCAGGTGGGTGTTTTGGTGTAATACACTGAAAACCAGAGCAGAAACTGTGAAATATTCCCATGATATGCATGGTCCCTGCCCCAAAGCACCATGACTCAACCTAAGGAGATCTGCATCTTCTTTTTTTCTACTGCCAGCAGATTGTGGAAGTACAGTATAAAAACCATCCTTATGGAGAGATCTTCGTATTTTAGGCTTAGTCTAAGTGTCTCAAGTAGCTGGGGTTTTTGCTTGGGCCTAATCCATACAGTCTTATGGCTTTCCTCCTAGTCTGAAGACGAATGTGCTAGAGACTATAAAGCAAAAAAATGTCCTGCAGCCCAGCCTTGCCTAGCCTGTCCTTGCCTGTCCTTGCCTTGCCTTATTTCCTTCTCATCCTGTTCTCTGTCCCATCCTCTCTCACTTAACCCTCGTCTGGCTGCATGACTCTTCTTTCCCTTTCTCTCACTCTCCTGCTTCCTGCCTCTTTTCTTGCAATTCCTCCATCTCACTCCTGCAGCCCAACACTACTTTTTATTCTTCCTTCCATTTCTCCTGCTCCCTTCGCTTTCTCCCTCTGTCCCATATCTTTCTTCCCAACTTGTCTGTTGGAGACTTTGGGCCAAATTGGCCCCAAGTCTGGTCATGGTTTGACAAGTTTTCAGAGGCCTGGCTGGTGACAGCAGGGACAGCAGGCAGTGACAGGCCCGGGGCTGACAGGCTCCCCATCCCCTAGGGGGCGCCTGGTTGCCACACCCAGCTGACATAGAACCTTTGTCACAATGCCCGCTACCGTGGCGAGGATGCAGTGACTCTGCAGGTGACAGGGACACTGCAGGACTTGGTGTCAGCTCAGGAATCTCTCAGTTCCCCAAAGAAGAGGAATTCTGCAAATTGCTGCCTTTGTTCTTGAGAGGATGTCATCAGGTGGGTGTTTTGGTGGCATACACTGAAAACAGAGCAGAAACTGTGAAATATTCCCATGACATGCATGGTCCCTACCCCAAAGAACCATGGCTCAACCTAAGGAGATCTGCAGCTTCTTTTTTTGTACTGCCAGCAGATTGTGGAAGTACAGTATAAAAACCATCCTTAGAAAGTGATCTTCATATTTTAGGCTTAGTCTAAATGTCTCAAGTAGCTGGGGATTTTGGTTGGGCCTAATCTATACGGTCTTATGGCTTTCCTCCTAGTCTGAAGATGAATGTCCTAGAGACTATAAAGCAAAAAAATGTCCTGCAGCCTAGCCTTGCCTTGCCTGTCCTTGCCTGTCCTTGCCTTGCCTTATTTCCTTCTCATCCTGTTCTCTGTCCCATCCTCTCTCACTAACCCCTCGTCTGGCTGCATGTCTCTTCTTTCCTTTTCTCTCACTCTCCTGCTCCCTTCTCTTTTCTTGCAATTCCTCCATCTCACTCCTGCAGCCCAACACTACTTTTTATTCTTCCTTCCCTTTCTCCTGCTCCCTTCGCTTTCTCCCTCTGTCCCATATATTTCTTCCCGACTTGTCTGTTGGAGACTTTGGGCCAAGTTGGCCCCACGTCTGGGCATGGTTTGACAAGTTTTCAGAGGCCTGGCTGGTGACAGCAGGGACAGCAGGCAGTGACAGGCCTGGGGCTGACAGGCTGCCCATCCCCTAGGGGGCGCCTGGCTGCCACACCCAGCTGACATAGAACCTTTGTCACAATGCCCGCTACCGTGGCGAGGATGCGGTGACTCTGCAGGTGACAGGGACACTGCAGGACTTGGTGTCAGCTCAGCAATTTCTCAGTTCCCCAAAGAAGCGGAATTCTGCAAATTGCTGCCTTTGCTCTTGAAAGATGTCATCAGGTGGGTGTTTTGGTGTAATACACTGAAAACCAGAGCAGGAATGGTGAAATATTCCCATGATATGCATGGTCCCTGCACCAAAGCACCATGACTCAGCCTAAGGAGACCTGCAGCTTCTTTTTTTGTACTGCCAGCAGATTGTGGATGTACAGTATAAAAACCATCCTTATGGAGAGATCTTCGTATTTTAGGCTTAGCCTAAGTGTCTCAAGTAGCTGGGGATTTTGCTTGGGCCTGATCCATACGGTCTTACGGCTTTCCTCCTAGTCTGAAGACGAATGTGCTAGAAACTATAAAGCAAAAAAATGTCCTGGTGCCTAGCCTGTCCTTGCCTGTCCTTGCCTTGCCTTATTTCCTTCTCATCCTGTTCTCTGTCCCATCCTCTCTCACTAAGCGCTCGTCTGGCTGCATGTCTCTTCTTTCCTTTTCTCTCACTCTCCTGCTTCCTGCCTCTTTTCTTGCAATTCCTCCACCTCACTCCTGCAGCCCAACACTACTTTGTATTCTTCCTTCCCTTTCCCCTGCTCCCTTTCCTTTCTCCCTCTGTCCCATATCTTTCTTCCCGACTTGTCTGTTGGAGACTTTGTGCCAAATTGGCCCCAAGTCTGGGCATGGTTTGACCTGTTTTCAGAGGCCTGGCTGGTGACAGCAGGGACAGCAGGCAGTGACAGGCCCAGGGCTGACAGGCTCCCCATCCCATAGGGGGCGCCTGGCTGCCACACCCAGCTGACATAGAACCTTTGTCACAATGCCCGCTACCGTGGCGAGGATGCGGTGACTCTGCAGGTGACAGGGACACTGCAGGACTTGGTGTCAGCTCAGCAATTTCTCCATTCCCCAAAGAAATGGAATTCTGCAAATTGCTGCCTTTACTCTTGAAAGGATGTAATCACTTGGGTGTTTTGGTGTAATACACTGAAAACACAGCAGAAACTTTGAAATATTCCCATGACATGCATGGACCCTGCCCCAAAGCACCATGACTCAACCTAAGGAGATCTGCAGCTTATTTTTTTGTACTGCCAGCAGATTGTGCAAGTACAGTATATAAACCATCCTTATGGAGAGATCTTCGTATTTTAGGCTTAGTCTAAGAGTCTCAAGTAGCTGGGGCTTTTGCTTGGGCCTAATCCATACGGTCTTATGGCTTTCCTCCTAGTGTGAAGACGAATGTACTAGAAACTATAAAGCAAAAAAATGTCCTGCAGCCTAGCCTTGCCTTGCCTGTCCTAGCCTTGCCTTATTTCCTTCTCATCCTGTTCTCTGTCCCATCCTCTCTCACTAACCCCTCGTCTGGCTGCATGTCTCTTCTTTCCTTTTCTCTCACTCTCCTGCTTCCTGCCTCTTTTCTTGCAATTCCTCCATCTCACTCCTGCAGCCCAACACTACTTTTTATTCTTCCTTCCCTTTCCCCTGCTCCCTTCGCTTTCTCCCTCTGTGCCATATCTTCCTTCCCGACTTGTCTCTTGGAGACTTTGGGCCAAATTGGCCCCACTTCTGGGCATGGTTTGAAAGGTTTTCAGAGGCCTGGCCGGTGACAGCAGGGACAGCAGGCAGTGACAGGCCCGGGGCTGACAGGCTCCCCATCTCCTAGGGGGTGCCTGGCGGCCACACCCAGCTGACATAGAACCTTTGTCACAATGCCCGCTACCGTGGCGAGGATGCGGTGACTCTGCAGGTGACAGGGACACTGCAGGACTTGCTGTCAGCTCAGCAATTTCTCAGTTCCCCAAAGAAGCGGAATTCTGCAAATTGCTGCCTTTACTCTTGAAAGATGTCATCAGGTGGCTGTTTTGGTGCAATATACTGAAAACCAAAGCAGAAATGGCGAAATATACCCATGATATGCATGGACCCTGCCCCAAAGCACCATGACTCAGCCTAAGGAGATCTGCAGCTTCTTTTTTTGTACCACCAGCAGATTTTGGAAGTACAGAATAAAAACCATCCTTATGGAGAGATCTTCGTATTTTAGGCTTAGTCTAAGTGTCTCAAGTAGCTGGGGTTTTTGCTTGGGCCTAATCCATACGGTCTCACAGCTTTCATCCTATTCTGAAGACGAATATGCTAGAAACTATAAATCAAAAAAATGTCCTGGTGCCTAGCCTTGCCTTGCCTGTCCTTGCCTTGCCTTATTTCCTTCTCATCCTGTTCTCTGTCCCATCCCCTCTCACTAAGCCCTCGTTTGCTGCATGTCTCTTCTTTCCTTTTCTCTCACTCTCCTGCTTCCTGCCTCTTTTCTTGCAATTCCTCCATCTCACTCCTGCAGCCCAACACTACTTTTTATTCTTCCTTCCCTTTCTCCTGCTCCCTTCGCTTTCTCCCTCTGACCCAGATCTTTCTTCCCGACTTGTCTGTTGGAGACTTTGGGCCAAATTGGCCCCAAGTCTGGGCATGGTTTGACACGTTTTCAGAGGCCTGGCTGGTGACAGCAGGGACAGCAGGCAGTGACAGGCCCCGGGGCTGACAGGCTCCCCATCCCCTAGGGGGCGCCTGGCTGCCACACCCAGCTGACATAGAACCTTTGTCACAATGCCCGCTACCGTGGCGAGGATGCGGTGACTCTGCAGGTGACAGGGACTCTGCAGGACTTGGTGTCAGCTTAGCAATTTCTCAGTTGCCCAAAGAAGCGGAATTCTGCAAATTGCTGCCTTTGCTCTTGAAATTCTGCCATCAGGTGGGTGTTTTGATGTAATACACTGAAAACCAAAGCAGAAATGGTGAAATATTCCCATGATATGCATGGTCCCTGCCCCAAAGCACCATGACTCAGCCTAAGGAGATCTGCAGCTTCTTTTTTTGTACTGCCAGCAGATTGTGGAAGTACAGTATAAAAACCATCCTTATGGAGAGATCTTCGTATTTTAGGCTTAGTCTAAGTGTCTCAAGTAGCTGGGGTTTTTTGCTTGGGCCTAATCTATACGGTCTTATGGCATTCCTCCGAGTCTGAAGACAAATGTGCTAGAAACTATAATGCAAAAAAATGTCCTGCAGCCTAGCCTTGCCTTGCCTGTTCTTGCCTGTCCTTGCCTTGCCTTATGTCCTTCGCATCCTGTTCTCTGTCCCATCCTCTCTCACTAACCCCTCGTCTGGCTGCATGTGTCTTCTTTCCTTTTCTCTCACTCTCCTGCTCCCTTCTCTTTTCTTGCAATTCCTCCATTTCACTCCTGCAGCCCAACACTACTTTTTATTCTTCCTTCCCTTTCTCCTGCTCCCTTCGCTTTCTCCCTCTGTCCCATATCTTTCTTCCCGACTTGTCTGTTGGAGACTTTGGGCCAAATTGGCCCCAAGTCTGGGCATGGTTTGACCTGTTTTCAGTGGCCTGACTGGTGACAGCAGGGACAGCAGGCAGTGACAGGCCCCGGGGCTGACAGGCTCCCCATCCCCTAGGGGGCGCCTGGCTGCCACACCCAGCTGACATAGAACCTTTGTCACAATGCCCGCTACCGTGGCGAGGCCGCGGTGACTCTGCAGGTGACAGGGACACTGCAGGACTTGGTGTCATCTCAGCAATTTCTCACTTCCCAAAGAAGCGGAATTCTGCAAATTGCTGCCTTTGCTCTTGAAAGGATGTCATCAGGTGGGTGTTTTGGTGTAATACACTGAAAACCAGAGACAAAATGGTGAAATACTCCCATGATATGCATGGTCCCTGCCCCAAAGCACCATGACTGAGTCTAAGGAGATCTGCAGCTTCTTTTTTTGTACTGCCAGCAGATTGTGGAAGTACAGTATAAAAACCATCCTTATGGAGAGATCTTCGTATTTTAGGTTATTCTAAGTGTCTCAAGTAGCTGGGGTTTTTGCTTGGGCCTAATCCATACGGTCTCATAGCTTTCATCCTAGTCTGAAACGAATGTGATAGAAAATAAAAATCAAAAAAATGTCCTGGTGCCTAGCCTGTCCTTGCCTGTCCTTGACTTGCCTTATTTCCTTCTCATCCTGTTCTCTGTCCCATCCTCTCTCACTAACCCCTCGTCTGGCTGCATGTCTCTTCTTTCCTTTTCTCTCACTCTCTTGCTTCCTGCCTCTTTTCTTGCAATTCCTCCATTTCACTCCTGCAGCCCAACACTACTTTTTATTCTTCCTTCCCTTTCTCCTGCTCCCTTCGCTTTCTCCCTCTGTCCCAGATCTTTCTTCCCGACTTGTCTCTTGGAGACTTTGGACCAAATTGACACCAAGTCTGGGCATGGTTTGGCATGTTTTCAGAGGCCTGGCTGGTGACAGCAGGGACAGCAGGCAGTGACAGGCCCGGGGCTGACAGGCTTCCCATCCCCTAGGGGGCGCCTTGCTACCACACCCAGCTGACATAGAACCTTTGTCACAATGCCCGCCTCCGTGGCGTGGAAGCGGTGACTCTGCAGGTGACAGGGACACTGCAGGACTTGCTGTCAGCTCAGAAATTTCTCAGTTCCCCAAAGACGCGGAATTCTGCAAATTGCTGCCTTTGCTCTTGAAAGATGTCATCAGGTGGGTGTTTTGGTGTAATACACTGAAAACCAGAGCAGAAATGGTGAAATATTCCCATGACATGCATGGTCCCTGCCCCAAAGCACCATGACTCAGCCTAAGGAGATCTGCATCTTCTTTTTTTGTACTGCCAGCAGATTGTGGAAGTACAGTATAAAAACCATCCTTATGGAGAGATCTTCATATTTTAGGCTTAGTCTAAGTGTCTCAAGTACCTGGGGTTTTTGCTTGGGCCTAATCCATACGGTCTCATGGCTTTCCTCCTAGTCTGAAGACGAATGTGCTAGAAACTATAAAGCAAAAAAAAGTCCTGGTACCTAGCCTGTCCTTGCCTGTCCTTGCCTGGCCTTATTTCCTTCTCATCCTGTTCTCTGTCCCATCCTCTCTCACTAACCCCTCGTCTGGCTGCATGTCTCTTCTTTCCTTTTCTCTCACTCTCCTGCTTCCTGCCTCTTTTCTTGCAATTCCTCCATCTCACTCCTGCAGCCCAACACTACTTTTTATTCTTCCTTCCCTTTCTCCTGCTCCCTTCGCTTTCTCCCTCTGTCCCATATCTTTCTTCCCGACTTGTCTGTTGGAGACTTTGGGCCAAATTGGCCCCAACTCTGGGCATGGTTTGACAAGTTTTCAGAGGACTGGATTGGCCCCAACTCTGGGCATGGTTTGACAAGTTTTCAGAGGCCTGGCTGGTGACAGCAGGGACAGCAGGCAGTGACAGGCCCCAGGGCTGACAGGCTCCCCATCCCCTAGGGCATGCTTGGCTTCCACACCCAGCTGACATAGAACCTTTGTCACAATGCCCGCCTCCGTGGCGTGGAAGCGGTGACTCTGCAGGTGACAGGGACACTGCAGGACTTGCTGTCAGCTCAGAAATTTCTCAGTTCCCCAAAGAAGCGGAATTCTGCAAATTGCTGCCTTTGCTCTAGAAACGATGTCATCAGGTGGGTGTTTTGGTGTAATACACTGAAAACCAGAGCAGAAATGGCGAAATATTCCCATGATATGCATGGTCCCTGCCCCAAAGCACCATGACTCAGCCTAAGGAGATCTGCAGCTTCTTTTTCTGTACTGACAGCAGATTGTGGAAGTACAGTATAAAAACCATCCTAATAAAGAGATCTTCGTATTTTAGGCTTAGTCTAAGTGTCTCAAGCAGCTGAAGTTTTGCTTGGGCCTAATCCATACGGTGTTATGGCATTCCTCCGAGTCTGAAGAAGAATGTGCTAGAAACTATACAGCAAAAAAATGTCCTGCAGCCCAGCCTTGCCTTGCCTGTCCTTGCCTTGCCTTATTTCCTTCTCATCCTGTTCTCTGTCCCATCCTCTCTCACTAACCCCTCGTCTGGCTACATGTCTCTTCTTTCCTTTTCTCTCACTCTCCTGCTTCCTGCCTCTTTTCTTGCAATTCCTCCATCTCACTCCTGCAGCCCAACACTAATTTTTATTCTCCCTTCCCTTTCTCCTGCTCTCTTCGCTTTCTCCCTCTGTGCCATATCTGCTTCCCGACTTGTCTTTTGGAGACTTTGTGCCAAATTGGCCCCACGTCTGGGCATGGTTTGAAAGGTTTTCAGAGGCCTGGCTGGTGACAGCAGGGACAGCAGGCAGTGACAGGCCCGGGGCTGACATGCTCCCCATCCCCTAGGGGGCGCCTTGCTGCCACAACCAGCTGACATAGAACCTTTGTCACAATGCCCGCTACCGTGGCGAGGATGCGGTGACTCTGCAGGTGACAGGGACACAGCAGGACTTGGTGTCAGCTCAGCAATTGCTCACTTCCCCAAAGAAGCGGAATTCTGCAAATTGCTGCCTTTGCTCCTGAGAGGATGTCATCAGGTGGGTGTTTTGGTGGCATACACTGAAAACAGAGCAGAAACTGTGAAATATTCCCATGACATGCATGGTCCCTGCCCCAAAGCACCATGACTCAGCCTAAGGAGATCTGCAGCTTATTTATTTGTACTGCCAGCAGATTGTGGAAGTACAGTATAAAAACCATCCTTATGGAGAGATCTTCGTATTTTAGGCTTAGTCTAAGTGTCTCAATTAGCTGGTGTTTTCGGTTGGGCCTCTATCTATACGGTCTTATGGCTTTCCTCCTAGTCTGAAGACGAATGTGCTAGAGACTATAAAGCAAAAAAATGTCCTCCAGCCTAGCCTTGCCTTGCCTGTCCTTGCCTGTCCTTGCCTTGCCTTATTTCTTTCTCATCATCTTCTCTGTACCACCCTCTTTCACTAACCCCTCGTCTGGCTGCATGTCTCTTCTTTCCTTTTCTCTCACTCTTCTGTTCCCTTCTCTTTTCTTGCAATTCCGCCATCTCACTCCTGCAGCCCAACACTACTTTTTATTCTTCCTTCCCTTTCTCCTGCTCCCTTCGCTTTCTCCCTCTGTCCCATATCTTTCTTCCCGAATTGTCTCTTGGAGACTTTGGGCCAAATTGGTCCCACGTCTGGGCATGGTTTGACAAGTTTTCAGAGGCCTGGCTGGTGACAGCAGGGACAGAAGGCAGTGACAGGCCCCGGGGCTGACAGGCTCCCCATCTCCTAGGGGGCGCCTGGCTGCCACACCCAGCTGACATAGAACCTTTGTCACAATGCCCGCTACCGTGGCGAGGATGCGGTGACTCTGCAGGTGACAGGGACACTGCAGGACTTGCTGTCAGCTCAGCAATTTCTCAGTTGCCCAAAGAAGCGGAATTCTGCAAATTGCTGCCTTTGCTCTTGAAAGATGTCATCAGGTGGGTGTTTTGGTGTAACACACTGAAAACCAGAGCAGAAATGGTGAAACATTCCCATGACATGCATGGTCCCTGCCCCAAAGCACCATGACTCAGCCTAAGTAGATCTGCAGCTTGTTTTTTTGTACTGCCAGCAGATTGTGGAAGTACAGTATAAAAACCATCCTTATGGAGAGATCTTCGTATTTTAGGCTTAGTCTAAGAGTCTCAAGTAGCTGGGGCTTTTGCTTGGGCCTAATCCATACGGTCTCATGGCTTTCCTCCTAGTCTAAAGACAAATGTGCTAGAAACTATAAATCAAAAAAATGCCCTGGTGCCTAGCCTGCCCTTGCCTGTCGTTGCCTTGCCTTATTTCCTTCTCATCCTGTTCTCTGTCCCATCCTCTCTCACTAACCCCTCGTCTGGCTGCATGTCTCTTCTTTCCTTTTCTCTCACTCTCCTGCTTCCTGCCTCTTTTCTTGCAATTCCTCCATCTCACTCCTGCAGCCCAACACTACTTTTTATTCTTCCTTCCCTTTCTCCTGCTCCCTTCGCTTTCTCCCTCTGTCCCATATCTTTCTTCCCGACTTGTCTGTTGGAGACTTTGGGCCAAATTGGCCCCAAGTCTGGGCATGGTTTGACAAGTTTTCAGAGGCCTGGCTGGTGACAGCAGGGAAAGAAGGCAGTGACAGGCCCCGGGGCTGACAGGCTCCCCATCCCCTAGGGGGCGCCTGGCTGCCACACCCAGCTGACATAGAACCTTTGTCACAATGCCCGCTTCCGTGGCGAGGATGCGGTGACTCTGCAGATGACAGGGACACTGCAGGACTTGGTGTCATCTCAGCAATTTCTCACTTCCCCAAAGAAGCGGAGTTCTGCAAATTGCTGCCTTTGCTCTTGAAAGGATGTCATCAGGTGGGTGTTTTTGTGGCATACACTGACAACAGAGCAGAAACGGTGAAATATTCCCATGACATGCATGGTCCCTGCCCCAAAGCACCATGACTCAGCCTAAGGAGATCTGCAGCTTATTTTTTTGTACTGCCAGCAGATTGTGGAAGTACAGTATAAAAACCATCCTTATGGAGAGATCTTCGTATTTTAGGCTTAGTCTAAGTGTCTCAATTAGCTGGTGTTTTCGGTTGGGCCTCTATCTATACGGTCTTATGGCTTTCCTCCTAGTCTGAAGACGAATGTGCTAGAGACTATAAAGCAAAAAAATGTCCTGCAGCCTACCCTTGCCTTGCCTGTCCTTGCCTGTCCTTGCCTTGCCTTATTTCCTTCTCATCCTGTTCTCTGTCCCATCCTCTCTCACTAACCCCTCGTCTGGCTGCATGTCTCTTCTTTCCTTTTCTCTCACTCTCCTGCTCCCTTATCTTTTCTTGCAATTCCTCCATCTCACTCCTGCAGCCCAACACTACTTTTTATTCTTCCTTCCCTTTCTCCTGCTCCCTTCGCTTTCTTACTCTGTCCCATATCTTTCTTCCCGACTTGTCTGTTGGAGACTTTGGGCCAAATTGGTCCCACGTCTGGGCATGGTTTGACAAGTTTTCAGAGGCCTGGCTGGTGACAGCAGGGACAGCAGGCAGTGACAGGCCCGGGGCTGACAGGCTCCCCATCCCCTAGGGGGTGCCTGGCTGCCACACCCAGCTGACATAGAACCTTTGTCACAATGCCCGCTACCGTGGCGAGGATGCGGTGACTCTGCAGATGACAGGGACACTGCAGGACTTGGTGTCAGCTCAGCAGTTTCTCAGTTCCCCAAAGAAGCGGAATTCTGCAAATTGCTGCCTTTGCTCTTGAAAGGATGTCATCAGGTGGGTGTTTTTGTGGCATACACTGACAACAGAGCAGAAACGGTGAAATATTCCCATGACATGCATGGTCCCTGCCCCAAAGCACCATGACTCAGCCTAAGGAGATCTGCAGCTTATTTTTTTGTACTGCCAGCAGATTGTGGAAGTACAGTATAAAAACCATCCTTATGGAGAGATCTTCGTATTTTAGGCTTAGTCTAAGTGTCTCAAGTAGCTGGGGTTTTTGCTTGGGCCTAATCCATACGGTCTTATGGCTTTCCTCCTAGTCTGAAGACGAATGTGCTAGAGACTATAAAGCAAAAAAATGTCCTGCAGCCTACCCTTGCCTTGCCTGTCCTTGCCTGTCCTTGCCTTGCCTTATTTCCTTCTCATCCTGTTCTCTGTCCCATCCTCTCTCACTAACCCCTCGTCTGGCTGCATGTCTCTTCTTTCCTTTTCTCTCACTCTCCTGCTCCCTTCTCTTTTCTTGCAATTCCTCCATCTCACTCCTGCAGCCCAACACTACTTTTTATTCTTCCTTCCCTTTCTCCTGCTCCCTTCGCTTTCTTACTCTGTCCCATATCTTTCTTCCCGACTTGTCTCTTGGAGACTTTGGGCCAAATTGGTCCCACGTCTGGGCATGGTTTGACAAGTTTTCAGAGGCCTGGCTGGTGACAGCAGGGACAACAGGCAGTGACAGGCCCGGGGCTGACAGGCTCCCCATCCCCTAGGGGGCGCCTGGCTGCCACACCCAGCTGACATAGAACCTTTGTCACAATGCCCGCCTCCGTGGCGAGGATGCGGTGACTCTGCAGGTGACAGGGACACTGCAGGACTTGGTGTCAGCTCAGCAGTTTCTCAGTTCCCCAAAGAAGCGGAATTCTGCAAATTGCTACTTTGCTCTTGAAAGGATGTCATCAGGTGGGTGTTTTGGTGTAATACACTACCTGCCAAGAAGGATGCAGCCACCCAGGCTTCTGGCTGCACGGAGTGTCTGTGTCTGGCATTAGTATCAGAGAATGGTATGGGAGGCACCTGTGTAAGATGTGACCAGGTCAATGACTTACTGTGCCTAGTGGTGGAGCTTAAGGAAGAGGTGGAAAGACTAAGGAGCATTAGGGAGAGTGAAGAAGACATAGACTGGTGGGGTCAGGCTCTTTTGACTCCTAAGGGTGTGCAACAGGAGATGGCAAAGCCTTGTCCCTCCTGCCATAAGGCGGATACAGCAGATCTAATTGATGGGGGGAATGGAAACAGGTCCCTGATCGGAGAGGTAAAAGAACCCTCTCTCGAACCCCATCACCACCCTTGGTGCCCCTAACAAATAGATATGAGGCCCTGGACCCTGAAAATCAGGCAGAGGACAGCCAAGAAGATCCACCTGGAGAGCCCTCTGGATGGACCTCATCAACAAAAAGAATCATAACTGCAGCTGTAAGAGGAAAAAAAAAAAGAAGAGTGGTAGTAGTCGGCGACTCTCTTCTGAGGGGAACAGAGGGCCCTATATGTCGCCCAGACCCATCCCACAGGGAGGTCTGCTGCCTTCCTGGGGCCAGGGTGAGGGACATTAATAGAAGACTTCCCGAGCTGATTCAGCCCTCAGACTACTATCCCCTGTTAGTAGTCCAAGCTGGCAGCGAGGACATCAACAGAAGAAGTATCAAGATAATTAAAAAGGACTTTAAAGCACTGGGTCAGTCAGTTCATGGGACGGGAGCACAAGTGATATTTGCCTCAGTTCCTGTGCTAGCTGGGATGGATGAGGAACTAAATAAAGAGAGGAGCAGAAAAGCCCATCTCATCAACAGGTGGCTTAAGGATTGGTGTCACCGTCAAAATTTTGGGTTTTTTGACCATGGGGCAAGCTCCGTGGTACCCAGTCTCCTCAAATCAGATGGGCTTCATCCTTCTAGGGAGAGCAAGACGACTATAGCCCATAAGTTGGCAGGGCTGATCAGGAGGGCTTTAAACTAGGTTTGAAGGGGGAAGGGATTGAAACTGGGCTCTCCAAAGATCAGCCTAAGGATTGAAAGCCCGAATTAAGAGGGAAATCAGCAGCCCACTTGAAGTGCATGTACACTAATGCACGCAGTATGGGCAACAAACAAGAGGAGCTGGAAGCCATCGTGCAGCAGGAAAGCTATGACATAGTTGCCATCACAGAAACATAGTGGGATGACTCATATGACTGGAGTGCTGCTATGTGTGGCTACAAGCTCTTCAGAAAAGATAGGCAGGGTAGGAGAGGTGGAGGGGTGGCTTTATATGTTAGAGAGTCACTCGACTCTGTTAAACTTGAGGTCAGCAGTGACAAGGTTGAGTGCCTGTGGACCAGAATCAGGGGGAAGTCCAACAAGGCTGACATCCTCGTGGGTGTCTGTTATAGACCACCCAACCAGGACGATGAAGGAGATGAATTATTCTACAAGCAGCTGGCAGATGTCTCAAAATCGACGGCCCTTGTTCTTGTGGGTGACTTTAACCTGCCGGATATCTGCTGGGAGCTCAATACTGCACAGAAGAGGCAGTCTAGGAAGTTCCTAGAGTGTATAGAGGACAATTTCCTTCATCAGCTGGTAAATGAGCCCACCAGGGGCAAGACCCTGCTAGACCTACTGTTTACAAACAGAGAAGGGCTGGTGGGAGATGTAGTGGTTGGAGGCCGCCTGGGGCATAGCGACCATGAAATAATAGAATTTTCAATACTCAGAGATGCAGGGAGAACCATTAACAAAACCTCTACGCTGGACTTCCGGAGGGCAGATTTTTGCCTATTCAGAAGTCTAGTTCAGAGCATACCCTGGGAAACAATGCTTAAAAACAAGGGGGCCCAGGAGGGTTGGACATGCTTCAAGCAGGTGGTCTGGAGTGCACAGGAACAGGCTATACCAGTGTGCCGAAAGGCTAGCCGGCGAGGAAGACAACCGGCTTGGCTAAATAGGGAGATTTTGAATGAAATCAGAAATAAAAAGAGACTTTACCGACTGTGGAAAAAAGGGCTGGCTACTTATGATGAATTTACGGAAATAGCTAGATCATGCAGAAAAAAGATCAGGGAAACAAAAGTGCAATTTGAAGTTAACTTGACCAATTATGTCAGGGATAATAAAAAGTCCTTCTTCAAATATGTTAATAACAAAAGGAGGGGCAAGGAAAACCTCCATTCTCTGTTGGACTCTGAGGGAAATATAGTTAACAAAGATGAGGAGAAAGCTGAGGTACTTAATACTTACTTTGCCTCAGTTTTTACCAGTAAGACAGGTGGCCCTCAGGACAACTCATCTCTGGAGGTGGTTGACAGAGATAGGAAGCCAAATAGGCCCCTTGTATTCCAGGAGGAAATAGTTGGTGATTTACTGAGCCATGTGGATCCTCACAAGTCTATGGGACCAGATGAGATCCATCCTAGGGTGATGAGGGAGCTAGCAGAAGAACTTGCCAAGCCGCTCTCCATCATCTTCCAACAGTCCTGGCTCACTGGGGAGGTCCCATATGATTGGAAATTGGCCAATGTTACCCCAGTCCACAAAAAGGGCTGCAGAGCTGACCCTGGCAACTCCAGGCCTGTCAGCCTGACCTCGGTGCCTGGCAGGGTTATGGAGCAGATCATCCTGAATGGAATCACACAGCACCTTCAGGATGGACAAGGGATCAGACCCAGCCAGCATGGGTTTAGGAGGGGCAGGTCCTGTCTGACCAACCTGATCTCCTTTTATGATCAGGTGACCCAGCTGGTGGATGAGGGGAAAGCCGTGGATGTGGTCTATCTGGACTTCAGCAAGGCCTTTGACACTGTCTCCCATAATATACTCCTGCAAAAGCTGGTAGCCCATGGCTTGGACAAGTGTACTGTACGCTGGGTTAAGAACTGGCTGGAGGGCCGGGCCCAGAGAGTGCTGGTGAATGGGGCTGCATCCAGCTGTCGGCCAGTCACTAGTGGTGTTCCCCAGGGATCAGTGTTGGGTCCAGTCCTGTTTAACATCTTTATTGACGATTTAGATGAGGGGATTGAGACCATCATCAGCAAATTTGCTGATGACACCAAGTTGGGAGGGAGTGTCGACCT
The DNA here is from genome assembly GCA_032206185.1 of Columba guinea. Classification (NCBI taxonomy): domain Eukaryota; kingdom Metazoa; phylum Chordata; class Aves; order Columbiformes; family Columbidae; genus Columba; species Columba guinea. Next base: position 950,874 of record JAVLUU010000053.1, on the reverse strand, counting down.
GCTGGAAGGCAGGAGGGCTCTGCAGAGGGATCTGGATAGACTGGAAAAATGGGCTGATTCCAATGGGATGAAGTTCAATAAGGCCAAATGCCGGGTGCTGCACTTTGGTCACAACAACCCCCTGCAGCGCTACAGGCTGGGCACTGAGTGGCTGGAGAGCAGTCAGACAGAAAGGGACCTGGGGGTACTAATTGACAGGAAGCTCAACATGAGCCAACAGTGTGCCCAGGTGGCCAAGAAGGCCAATGGTATCCTGTCCTGTATCAAAAACAGCGTGGTCAGCAGGACAAGGGAAGTGATCCTTCCCCTGTACTCTGCATTGGTGAGGCCACACCTGGAGTATTGTGTTCAGTTCTGGGCCCCTCAGGTCAGGAAAGACATTGAAGTGCTGGAGCGGGTGCAGAGAAGAGCAACACGACTGGTGAAAGGACTCGAACATAAGACCTATGAGGAGAGGCTGAGGGAGCTGGGGTTGTTTAGTCTAGAGAAGAGGAGGCTTAGAGGTGACCTCATCACTCTCTATAACTACCTGAAGGGAACTTATAGCCAGGTGGGGATTGGTCTCTTCTCCCAGGCAGTTAGCAATAGGACAAGGGGGCATGGGCGTAAGCTCTACCAGGGGAAATTTAGGCTGGATATTAGAAAGAAATTCTTTACAGAGAGAGTGGTCAGACATTGGAATGGCCTGCCCAGGGAGGTAGTGGACTCGCCGTCCCTAGAGGTTTTTAAACTGAGATTGGACATGGCACTTAGTGCCATGATCTAGTAAATGGACTAGAGTTGGGCCAAGGGTTGGACTTGATGATCTCTGAGGCCTTTTCAAACCCAGTCGATTCTGTGATTCTGATTCTGTGATTCTGTGGATAGTGTGTGTATGTCACAAACCCTATTGGACAGTGTGTGTGTCACAAAACGCACTGGACAGCGTGTGTGTTCACAAACCCCATTGGACATCGTGTGTGTCACAATCCCCATTGGACAGCGTGTGTGTCACAAATCCCGGTGGACACTGTGTGTGTCCCAAACCCCATTGGACAGTGTGCGTGTCACAAACCCCATTGGACATAGAGTGTGTCACAAACACCTTTGGACAGTGTGGGTGTCACAAACCCCATTGGACATTGTGTGTGTCACAAACCCCTTTGGACAGTGTGTGTGTCACAAACCCCATTGGTCAGCATGTGTGTGTCACAATCCCCATTGGACAGTGTGTGTGTCACAAACCACATGGGTCAGAGTGTGGGTCACAAACCACATGGGTCAGAGTGTGTGTCACGAAACCGATTGGACAGCATCTGTGTTCACAAGCGCCATTGGACAGAGTGTGTGTCACAAACCCCATTGGAAAGTGTATGTGTCACAAACACCATTGGATAGCGTGTGTGTGTCACAAACCCTCCGGGTCAGTGTGTGTGTCACAAACCCCGTTGGAAAGTGTATGTGTCACAAACCCCATTGGACAGTGTGTGTGTCACAAAACGCACTGGACAGCGTGTGTGATCACAAACCCCATTGGACAGCGTGTGTGTCACAAGACCCATTGGACAGAGTGTATGTGTCACAAACCCCATTGGACAGCGTGTGTGTCACAAGTCCCCATGGACACTGTGTGTGTCAAAAACCCCATTGGACAGTGTGTGTGTCACAAACAACCATGGACAGTCTGCATGTCACAAACCCCATTGGACACCGTGTGTGTTACAAACATCCATGGACAGTGCGTGTGTCACAAACCCCATTGGACACCGTGTTTGTCACAAGCGCCATTGGACAGAGTGTGTGTGTCACGAAACCCATTGGAAAGTGTGTGTGTCACAAACCCCATTGGATAGCGTGTGTGTGTCACAAACCCTATTGGACAGTGTGTGTGTCACAAACCCCACTGGACAGCGTGTCTGTCACGAAGTCCATTGGACAGCGTTTGATGTCACAAGCACCATTGTACAGAGTGTGTGTGTCACAAGCCCCATTGGACACCGTGTGTGTCACAAACCCCTTTGGACAGTGTGTGTGTCACAAAACCCTTTAGAGAGCGTGTGTGTGTCACAATCCCCATTGGACAGTGTGTTTGTCACAAACCCAGTGGGACAGAGTGTGTGTCACATACACCATTGGACAGCGCGTGTGTCACAAGCCCATTGGACAGAGTGTGTGTTTCTCAAAACCCACTGGAGAGTGTGTGTGTGACGAACCCCATTGGACAGCGTATGTGTTCACAAGCACCATTGGACAGAGTGTGTGTGTCACAAACCCCATTGAAAAGTGTACGTGTCACAAACCCCGTGGATAGCATGTGTGTGTCACAATCCCCATTGGACAGTGTGTGTGTCACAAACCCCATGGGACAGCGTGTGTGTCAGACACCCCATTGGACAGTGTGTGTCACAAATCCCATTGGACAGCGTGTGTGTCACAAAAACCATTGGAGAGCGTGTGTGTCACAAGCCCATTTGACAGAGTGTGTGTGTCACAAAACCCGCTGGACAGCGTGTGTGTCACGAACCCCATTGGACAGCGTGTGTGTCACAAAACCACTGGACAGCGTGTGTTTCACAAACCCCTTTGGACAGAGTGTGTGTGTGACAATTCCCATCGAATTGCGTGCGTGTCACAAAACCTTTTGGACAGTGTATTTGTCACAAAGCCCATTGTATAGCATGTGTGTTCCCAATCCCATTAGACAGATTGTTTTTCACAAGACCCATTGGACAGAATGTGTGTGTCACAAAGCCCATTGGACAGCGTGTGTGTCACAATCCCCATTGGACAGCGTGTGTGTCACAAACCCCATTGGACAGCATGTGTGTGTAACAATACCCATTTTACAGTGTGTGTGTCACAATCCCCATTGGATAGATTGTGTGTCACAAACCCCATTGGACAGCGTGTGTGTGTCATAATCCCCATTGGACAGTGTGTGTGTCACAAACCCCATGGGACAGAGTGTGTGTCACGATCCCCATTGGACAGTGTGTGTTTCACAAACCCCATGGAACAGAGTGTGTGTCACGATCCCCATTGGACAGCGTGTCTGTAACAATCACCACTGGACAGAGTGTGAGTGTCACAAACTCCATTGGATAGTGTGTGTGTCACAAACCCCATTAGAAAGTGTGAGTGTCACAAACCCCATTGGACAGTATGTGTGTCACAAACCCCATTGAACAGCGTGTGTGTCACAAGACCCATTGGACAGCTTGTGTGTCATAAACCCCATTGGACAGCGTGTGTGTGTCACAAACCCTATTGGACAGGGTGTGTGTCACAAAACGCACTGGACAGCGTGTGTGTGTCACAATCCCCATTGGACAGTGTGTGTGTCACAAACACCATTGGACAGCGTGTGTGTCACAAGCCCATTTTACAGAGTGTGTGTGTCACAAACCCCATTGGAAAGTGTATGTGTCACAAACCCCTTTAAATAGCGTGTGTGTGTCACAAACCCATTGAACAGCGTGTGTGTCACGAACCCCATTGGACAGAGTCTGTAGTCACAATCCCCATTGGACAGCGTGTGTGTCACAAACCCCATTGGACAGATTGTGTGTCATAAACCCCATTGGACAGCGTGTGTGTGTCACAATCCCCATTGGACAGCGTGTGTGTCACAAACACCCCGGGTTCAGTGTGTGTGTCACAATCCCCAGGGGACAGCGTGTGTGTCAAAACCCCATTGGACAGTGTGTGTGTCACAAAACCCACTGGACAGCGTGTGTGTCACAAACAACAATATACAGTGTGAATGTCACAAACCCCTTTGGATAGCGTGTGTGTCACAAGCACCATTGAACAGCGTGTGAGTCACAAGCCCATTGGACAGAGTGTGAGTGTCACAAACCCCATTGGATAGAATGTGTGTGTCACAAACCCCATTGGATAGAATGTGTGTGTCACAAAACCGACTGGACAGCGTGTGTGTCACAGACACCATTGGACAGCGTGTGTGTCACAAGCGCCATTGGAAAGTGTGTGTGTCACAAACCCCATTAGAAAGTGTGTGTGTCACAAACCCCATTGGATAGAATGTGCGTGTCACAAACCGTATTGGGCAGTGTGTATGTCACAATCCCCATTGGACAGCGTCTGTGTCACAAACCCCATTGGACAGCGAGTGTGTCACAAACACCATTGGACAGCATGTGTGTGTCACAACCCCCATTGGACAGTGTGGGTGTCACAAAACGTATTGGATAGAGTGTGTGTCACAAACCCCATTAGGAAGTGTGCGTGTCACAAACCGCACTGGTCATCGTGTGGGTCACAAACTCCATTGGACAGTGTATGTGTCACAAACCCCATGAGACAGCGTGTGTGTCACGAACCCCATTGGACAGCGTGTGTGTCACAAGCGCCATTGGACAGAGTGTGTCTGTCACAAACCCCATTGGAAAGTGTATGTGTCACAAACCCCATTGGATAGCGTGTGTGTGTCACAAACCCCATTAGAAAGTGTGCATGTCACAAACCCCATTGGACAGTATGTATGTCACAGTCCCCATTGGACAGCGTCTGTGTCACAAACCCGATTGGACACCGTGTGTGTCACAAACATCATTGGAAAGCGTGTGTGTGTCACAATCCCTATTGGACAGTGTGTGTGTCAGAAACCCCAATGGACATCGAGTGTGTCACAATCCCCATTGGACAGCGTGTGTGTCAAAACCCCTTTGGGCAGTGTGTGTGTGACAAAACCCACTGGACAGCGTGTGTGCCACAAACACCCATGGACACTGTGAGTGTTACAAACCCCATTAGATAGCGTGTGTGTCACAAACCCCTTTGGGCAGTGTGTGTGTCACAAACCCCATTGGACAGCGTGTGTGTGTCACAATCCCCATTCGACAGTGTGTGTGTCACAAACACTATTGGACAGCGTGTGTGTCACAAGCCTATTGGACAGAGTGCGCGTGTCACAAAACCCACTGGACACCGTGTGTGTCACAAGCACCATTGGACAGAGTGTATGTGTAACAATACCCATTGGACAGCGTGTATGTCACAAACCCCACTGGACAGTGGTTGTGTCACAAACCCCATTGGACAGCGTGTGTGTGTCACAAACCTCCTGGACAGAGTGTGTGTCACAAACCCCATTGGACATCGTGTGTGTCAGAAACCCCATTGGACAGTGTGTGTCACAAACCCAATTGGACAGCGTGTGTGTGTCACAATCCCCATTGGACAGTGTGTGTATCACAAACCCCATTGGACAGCGTGTGTGTGTCACAATCCCCATTGGACACTGTGTGTGTCACAATACCCATTGGACAGCAAGTGTGTCAGAAGACGATTGGACAGATTGTGTATGTCACAAAACCCACTGCACAGCATGTGTGTCACGAATCCCATTGGACAGCGTGTGTGTCACAAGCACCATTGGACAAGGTGTGTGTGTCACAAACCCCATTGGAAAGTGTATGTGTCACAAACCCCATTGGATAGTGTGTGTGTCACAAACACTATTGGACAGTGTGTGTGTCACAAAACCCACTGGACAGAGTTTGTGTGACAAACCCCATTGGAGAGCGTGTGTGTCATAAACCCCATTGGAAAGTTTATGTGTCACAAACAGCATTGGATAGATTGTGTGTGTCACACACCCCATTGGACAGCGTGTGTGTCACAAGCCCATTGGACACAGTGTGTGTGTCAAAAAACCCACTAGACAGCATGTGTGTCATGAACCCCATTGGACAACGTGTGTGTCTCAATCACCATTGGACAGAGTGTTTGTCTCACAAACCCCAATGGAAAGTGTATGTATCACAAACCCCATTGGATAGCGTGTGTGTCACAATCCCCATTAGACAGCGTGTGTGTCACAAACCCCATCGGACAGCGTGTGTGTGTCACAGTACCCACTGGACAGTGTGTGTGTCACAAACCCGTTTGGAGAGAGTTTGTGTCACAAACCCAATTGGACATCGTGTGTGTCACAAACCCCATTGTACAGCATGTTTGTCACAAGCCTTTGTACAGAGTGTGTGTGTTACAAAACCCATTGTACAGCGTGTTTGCCATAAACCCCATTGGACAGCGTGTGTGTCACAAACCCCATTGGGCAGAGTGTCTGTGTTAAACCACACTGGACAGAGTGTGTGTCACAAACCCCATTGGACAGAGTGTGTGTGACAAACCCCATTGGACAGTGTATGTGTCACAAACCCCTTTGGACAGAGTGTGTCTGACAAACCCCATTGGACAGTGTATGTGTCACAAACCCCATTGGTCAGAGAGTGTGACACAAGCGCCACAGGACAGAGTGTGTGTGTCACAAACCATATTGTACAGCGTGTTTGTCACAAGCCCTTTGGACAGAGTGTGTGTGTCACAAACCCCATTGTACAGCGTGTTGGTCACAATCCCAATTTTACAGCGTGTGTGTCACAAACCCGATTGGACAGAGTGTGTGTGACAAACCCCATTGGAGAGAGTGTGTTTCACAAACCCCATTGGACAGCGTGTGTGTGTCACAAACCCTCCTGGTCAGTTTGTGTGTCACAAAACCGAATGGACAGCGTGTGTGTCACAAACCCCTTTAGACAGTGTGTGTGTCACAAACCCCATTGGATAGAGTGTGTATGTCACAATCCCCACTGGACAGTGTGTGTGTCACAAACCCCATTGGACCGCGTGTGTGTGTCACAATACCCATTGGACAGCAAGTGTGTCACAAGACCATTGGACAGAGTGTGTGTGTCACAAAACTTACTGCACGGCGTGTGTGTCACGAATCCCTTCGGACAGCATGTGTGTCACAAGCACCATTGGAAAGAGTGTGTGTGTCACAAACTCCATTGGAAAGTGTATGTGTAACAAACCCCATTGGACAGCGTGTGTGTCAGAAACCCCATTGGACAGTGTGTGTCACAAATCTCATTGGACAGCGTTTTTGTCACAAACCCCATTGGACAGTGTGTGTGTGTCACAAACCCCATTGGAAAGCGTGTGTGTCACAAACCCCCGTATACACTGTGTGTGTCACAAACCCCATTGGACAGTGTGTGTATCACAAACCCCATTGGACATCTTGTGTGTCACAAACCCTCGCAGACACTGTATGTGTCACAAACCCCATTGGACAGTGTGCGTGTCACAATCCCCATTGGACAGACTGTGTGTTTCACAAACCCCATTAGACACTGTGTGCATCACAAACCCCACTGGACAGTGTGGGTGTCACATAACCCATTGGTCATCGTGTGTGTCACAAACCCCTTTGGACAGTGTGTGTGTCACAAAGCCCACTGGACAGCGTGTGTGTCACAATCCCAATTGTACAGTGTGTATGTGTCACAAACCCCATTGGACATCGTGTTTGTCACAAACCCCTTTGGACAGTGTGCGTGTCACACACCCCATTGGACATCGTGTTTGTCACAAACCCCTTCGGACATCGTGTGTGTCACAATCCCCATTGTAAAGTGTTTGTGTGTCACAAACACATTGGACAGTGTGCCTGTCACAAACCGCTCTGGACAGCGTGTGTGTGACAATCCCCATTGGAGAGCCTGTGTGTCACAATCCCCATTGCACAGCGTGTGTGTCAGAAACCCCATTGGACAGAGTGTGTGTATCACAAACCCCATTAGACATCGTGTGTGTCACAAAGCCTTTTGGACAGTGTGTGTATCACAAACCCCAATGGACAGTGTGCGTGTCACATAACCCATTGGACATCGTTTGTGTCACGAACCCCATTGGACAGCTTGTGTGTCACAAGACACATTGGACAGAGTGTGTGTGTCACAAACCCCATCGGACAGCGTGTGTGTCTCAAACACCATTGGACAGCATGTATGTGTAACAATACCCATTGGACAGTGTGTGTGTCACAAATCCCATTGGACAGCTTGTATGTCACAAACCCTTGCAGACACTGTATGTGTCACAAAACCCATTGGACAGTGTGCGTGTCACAAACCCCTCTGGACAGCGTGTGTGTCACAATCCCCATTGGAAAGCGTGTGTGTCACAATCCCCATTGGACAGCGTGTTTGTCAGAAACCCCATTGCACAGAGTCTATGTGTCACAAACTCCATTGGAAAGTGTGTGTGTCACAAATCCCATTGGATAGCGTATGTGTGTAACAATAATCATTGGAAAGTGTGTGTGTCACAAATACAATTGGATAGCGTGTGTGTGTCACAAACTCTATTGGTTCGTGTGTGTGTCACAAACCCCATTGGACAGCGTGTGTGTGTAACAATAATCATTGGACTGTGTGTGTGTCACACACCCCATTGGACAGCGTGTATGTGTAACAATACCCATTGGACAGTGTGTGTGTCACAAACCCCATTGGACAGCGTGTGTGTGTAACAATACCCATTGGACAGCGTGTGTGTCATAAACCCCATGTGGACACTGTGTATGTCACGAATGCCATTGTGCAGAGTGTGTGTCACAAACCCCCCTGGACAGTGTGTGTGTCACATTCCCCATTGTACAGTGTGTATGTGTCACAAACACCATTGGACAGTGTGTGTTTCAAAAACCCCAATGGACAGCGTGTGTGTGTCACAAAACCTATTGGTCAGTGTGTGTGTCACAAACCCCATTGGACAGCTTGTGTGTCACAAACCCCATTGGACAGCGTCTGTGTGTCAAAAAACCCATTAGAAAATAAGTGTGTCACAAACCCCATTGGAATAAATGTGTGTGTCACAAACCCTATTGGACAGTGTATATGTCACAATCCCCATTGGACAGCGTGTGTGTCACAAGCCCCTTTGGTCAGCGTGTGTGTGTCACAATCTCCTTTGGAGAGTGTGTGTGTCAGAAAACCCATTGGACAGCGTGTGTGTCACAAACACCTTTGGACAGTGTGTGTGTCACAAACGCCATTGAACAGCATGTGTGTGTCACAAAAGCCACTGGACAGCGTGTGTGTCACAAGCACCATTGGACGGAGTGTGTGTCACAAACCCCATTAAAAAGTTTATGTGTCACAAACCCCATTGCATAGCGTGTGTGTGTCACAAACCCTATTGGAAAGTGTGCGTGTCACAAAACCCACTGGACAGCGTGTGTGTCACAAACACCACTGGACAGCGTGGGTGTCTCAAACCCCATTGGACAGAGTGTGTGTGTCACAAACCCCATTGGACAGCGTGTGTGTCTCAAACCCCATTGGACAGCGTATGTGTCACAAGCCCCATTGGACAGCGTGTGTGTCACAAACACCATTGGACAGCTTGTGTGTGTCAAAATCCCCATTAGACAGTATGTTTGTCACAAACCCCTTTGGACAGCGTGTGTGTGTCACAAAACCTATTGGACAGTGTGTGTGTCACAAACCCTCGCAGACACTGTATGTGTCACAAACCCCATTGGACAGTGTGCGTGTCACAAACCCCTCTGGACAGCGTGTGTGTCACTATCCGCTTTGCACAGCGTGTGTGTCAGAAACCTTATTGGACAGAGTGTGTGTGTCACAAACCCCATTAGACATCGTGAGTGTCACAAACCCTTTTGGACAATGTGTGTATCACAAACCCCACTGGACAGTGTGCGTGTCACATAACCCATTGGACATCGTGTGTGTCACAAACCCCTTTGGACAGTGTGTATGTGTCACAAACCCCATTGGACATCCTGTGTGTCACAAACCCCTTTGGACAGTGAGAGTGTCACAACCCCCATTGGACAGCGTGTGTGTGTCAAAATCCTATTGGACAGTGTGTGTGTCACTAACCCCATGGGACAGCGTGTCTGTCACAAACTCCTTTAGAAAGTGTGTGTGTCACAAAACCCATAGGAAAGTGTGTGTGTGTAACAATACCCATTGGACTGTGTGTGTGTCACAAACCCCATTGGACAGCGTGTGTGTCACAATCTCCATTGGACAGCGTGTGTGTCAGAAACCCCATTAGACAGAGTGTGTGTCGCAATCCCTATTGGACAGCGTGTGTGTCAGAAACTCCATTTAACAGAGTGTGTGTGTCACAAACCCCATTGGACAGCGTGTGTGTGTCACAATGCCCCATTGGACAGTGTTTGTGTGTCACAACACCGCTTTGACAGTGTGTGTGTCACAAACCCCTTTGGACAGTGCGTGTGTCACAAACACCATTGGACAGAGTATGTGTGTCACAAACCCTATTGGACAGTGTGTTTGTCACAAAACCCAATGGACAGCGTGTGTGTCACAAACACTCATTGGACAGTGTGTGTGTGTCCCAATCTCCTTTGGACAGAGTGTGTGTCACAAATCCCATTGGATAGCGTGTGTGTCACAAGCACAATTGGACAGAGTGTGTGTGTCAAAAACCCCATTGGAAAGTGTATGTGTCACAAACCCCATTGGACAGCGTGTGTGTGTCACGAACCCCATTGGACAGCGTGTGTGTCACAAACACCATTGGACATCGTGTGTCTCACAAGCCCCATTGGACAGCGTGTGTGTCACAAACACCATTGGACATCGTGTGTCTCACAAGCCCCATTGGACAGTGTGTGTGTCACAAAACCCATGGGACAGAGTGTTTGTCACAAACACTATTGGACAGCATGTGTGTCACAAGCCCATTGGACATAGTGTGCGTGTCACAAAACCCACTGGACTGCGTGTTTGTCACGAACCCCATTGGACAGAGTGTGTGTCACAAGCACCATTGGAAAGTGTATGTGTCACAAACCCCATTGGATAGCGTGTGTGTGTCACAAACCCCACTGGACAGTGTGTGTGTCACAAAACCCACTGGACAGCGTGAGTGTCAAAAACCCCATTGGACAGAGTTAGTGTCACAAACACTATTGGATAGTGTGTGTGTCACAAACACCTTTGGACAGTGTGTGTGTCACAAAACCCACTGGACAGCGTGCAGTGTCAGAAACCCCATTGGACAGTGTGTGTGTGTAACAAACCTCTTTGGACAGTGTGTGTATCAAATTCCATTTGACAACGTGTGTGTCACAAACCGCATTTGACAGAGTGTGTGTCACAAACACCATTGGAAAGTGTGTGTGTCACAAACCCCATTGGATAGCGTGTGTGCAACGAATCCCATTGGACAGCGTGTGTGTCACAAGACCTCTTGGACATAGTGTGTGTGTCATAAAACCCATTGGACAGAGTGTGTGTGTAAGAATACCCATAGGACAGTGTGTGTGTCACAATCCCTCCTGGTCAGTGTGCGTGTCGCAAAAACCATTGGACAGTGTGTGTGTAAGAAACCCAATGGGTCAGGGTGTTTGTCACAAACCCCATTAGAAAGTGTGTGTGTCACAATCCCCATTGGAAAGTGTGTGTGTCACAAAGCCCAATGGATAGCTTGTGTGTGCCACAAACCCCATTAGAAAGTGTGTGTGTCACAAACAGCATTGGGAAATATGTGTGCCACAAATTCCTTTGGATAGCATGGGTGTGTCACAAACCTTATTGTACAGTGTGTGTGTCACAAACCCCACTGGATAGCGTTTGTGTGTCACAAACCCTATCAGACAGTGGTGTGTCACAAACCCCACTGGATAGCGTGTGTGTCACGAACCCCATTGGACAGCTTGTGTGTCACAACACCCATTGGACAGAGTGTGTGTGTCACTAACCCCATTGGACAGCGTGTGTGTCACAAAACCCATTGGACCTCGTGTGTGTCATAAACCCCATTGGACAGCGTGTGTGTCACAATCCCCATTGGACAGCGTGTGTGTCACAAACCCCATTGGACAGAGTTTGTGTCACAAACCCTATTGGACAGCGTGTGTGTCACAAACCCCATTGGACAGTGTGTGTGTCACAAACCCCATTGGACAGACTTTGTGTGTCAAAAACCCCATTGGACAGAGTTTGAGTCACAAACCCCATTGGACAGTGTGTGTGTCACAAAACCCATTGGACAGCGTGTGTGTGTCACAATCTCCTTTGGACAGTGTGTGTGTGTGACAAAACCCATTGGACAGCGTGTAGCGTCAGAAACCCCTTTGGACAGTGTGTATCATAAAAACCATTGGACAGCGTATGTGTCACAAATCCCATTTGAGAGCGTGTGTGTGTCACAAACCCCATTTGACAGAGTGTGTGTCACAAGCACCACTGGACAGTGTGTGTTTCACAAACCCCTTTGGACAGCGTGGGTGTGTCACAAACCCTCCTTGTCAGCGTGTGTGTCACAGGCACCACTGGACAGAGTGTGTTTGACACAAACCCTATTGGACAGTGTGTAGGTTACAATCCCCATTGGACAGCATCTGTGTCACAAACCCCATTGGACAGCGTGTGCGTCAAAACCCCATTGGACAGTATGTGTGTCAGAAAACCCACTGCACAGAGTGTGTGTCACAAACACCAATGTCTATTGTGTGTGTCACAAACCCCCGTGGACAGTGTGTGTGTCACAATCCCCATTGGACAGCGTGGGTGTGTCACAAACCCTCCTGGTCAGCGTGTGTGTCACGAACCCCATTGTACAGCGTGTGTGTCACAAACCCCAGTCTACACTGTCTGTCACGAACGCCATTGGACAGTGTGTGTGTCACAAACCCCCATGGACAGTGTGTGTGTCACAAACCCCCGTGGACACTGTGTGTCACGAACACCATTGGACAGTGTGTGTGTCACAAACCCCCGTGGACAGTGTGTGTGTCACAATCCCCAGTTGACAGCGTGTGTCACAATCCCCATTTGACAGCGTGTGTTTCACAAACCCCATTGGACAGCGTGGGTGTGTCACAAACCCTCCTGGTCAGTGTGTGTGTCACAAACCCTATTGGACAGCGTGTGTGTGTAACAATACCCATTGTACAGCGTGTGTGTCACAAACCCCCGTGGACACTGTGTGTCACGAACGCCATTGGACAGTGTGTGTGTCACAATCCTCCGTTGACAGCGTGTGTGTCAAAACACAATTGGACAGCGTGTGTGTCAAAAGAACCCTATGACAGTGTGTGTGTGTCACAAACCCCATTGGAAAGTGTATGTGTCACAAACCCCATTGGATAGCGTGTGTGTGTCACAAACCCTATTGGACAGTGTGTAGGTCACAATACCCATTGGACAGCGTGTGTGTCACAATCCCCATTGGACAGCGTGTGTTTTTCACAAACACCATTCGACAGTGTGTGTGTCACAAACCGCATTGGACAGCGTTTGTGTGTAACAATACCCATTGGACAACGTGTGTGTCACAAACCGCCGTGGACACTGTGTGTGTCACGAATGCCATTGGACACTGTGTGTGTCACAATCCCCAGTGGACAGCGTGTGTGTCAAAACCCCTGTGGAGAGTGTGTGTGTCACAAAACCCACTGGACAGCGTGTGTGTCACAAAAAGCAATGGAAAGTGTGAGTGTCACAAACCCTATTGGACAGCGTGTGTGTCACAAACCCTTTTGGACAGTGTCTGTGTCACAATCCCAGTTGGAGAACGTGTGTATCACAAGCCAATTTAACAGAGTGCGTGTGTCACAAAACCCACTGGACAGCGTGTGTGTCACAAACCCCATTGGACAGCGTGTGTGTCACAAGCACCATTGGACAGAGTGTGTGTGTCACAAACACCGCTGGACAGCGTGTGTTTCACAAACCCAATTGGACATTTTGGACAGTGTGTGTGTCACAAACCCCATGGGACAGAGTGTGTTTCACGAACCCCATTGGACATCGTGTGTGTGTCACAAGCGCCATTGGACAGAGTCTGTTTGTCACAAACCCCATTGGAAAGTGTATGTGTTCCAAACCCCATTGGATAGCGTGTGTGTGTCACAAACCCTATTGGACAGCTTCAGTGTCACAACCCCCGTGGACACTGTGTGTGTCACGAAAGCCACTGGACAGCATGTGTTTCACAAACCCCATTGGACAACTTGTGTGTCACAAACCCCTTTGGACAGTGTGTGTGTCAAAAGAATCATTGGACAGAGTGTGTGTGTCACAAACCCTGTTGGACAGTGTGTAGGTCACAATCCCCATTGAACACAGTCTGTGTCACAAACCCCATTGGACAGCGTGTGTGTCACAAACACCATTGGGCAGCGTGTGTGTGTCACAGTCCCCATTGGACAGTGTGTGTTTCATAAACACTCATGGACAGTGTGGTTGTCAGGAACCCCATTGGACATCGTTTGTGTCAGAAACCCCTTTGGACAGTGTGTGTGTCACAAGCACCATTGGACAGAGTGTGTGTGCCACAAACCCCTTTGGAAAGTGTATGTGTCATAAACCCCATTGGATAGCGTGTGTGTGTCACAAACCCTATTAGACAGTGTGTGTGTCACAAAACACACTGGACAGCGTGTGTGTCACAAACCCCATTGGAAAGTGTATGTGTCACAAAACCCATTGGATATTGTGTGTGTGTCACAATCCCCATTGGACAGTGTGTGTGTCACAAACCCCATGGGACTGAGTGTGTCTCACGAACCCCATTGGACAGTGTGTGTGTCACAAGTGCCATTGGACAGAAAGTGTGTATCTCACAAACCCCATTGGAAAGTGTAGGTGTCACAAACACGATTGGACAGTGTGTGTGTGTCACAATCCCCATTGGACAGTGTGTGTGTCACACACCCCATTGGATAGCGTGTGTTTCATAAACCCCATTGGATAACGTGTGTGTGTCACAAACCCCATTATAAAGTGTGCGTGTCACAAACCCTTTTGGACAGCGTGTGTGTCACAAACCCCATTGGACAGTGTGTGTGTCACAAACCCCATTGGACAGACTTTGTGTGTAAGAATACCCATTGGACAGTGTGTGTATCACAAACCCCATTGGACAGTTTGTGTGTCACAAACCATATTGGACAGAGTTTGTGTTTAACAACACCCATTGGACAGCGTGTGTGTCACAAACCCCCGTGGAAAATGTGTGTGTCACGAACGCCATTGGACAGTGTGTGTGTCACAAACCCCATTGGACATCGTGTGTGTCACAAACCCTTCTGGACAGTGTGTGTGTCACAAACCCCACTGGGCAGCGTGTGTGTGTTACAATCCCCATTGGACTGCGTGTGTGTCACAAACGCAATGGGACAGAGTGTGTGCCACGAACCCCATTGGACAGCGTGTGTGTCACAAACCCCATTGGATAGCGTGTGTGTCACAAACCACATTGGACAGAGTTTGTGTTTAACAATACCCATTGGACAGTGTGTGTATCACAAAACCCATTGGACAGTGTGTGTATCACAAACCCCACTGGACAACGTGTGTGCCACAAACACCCATGGACAGTGTGCGTAGTCACAAACCCCATTGGACATCGTGTGTGTCACAAACCCCTTTGGACAGTGTGTGTGTCACAAACCCCATTGCACAGTGTTTGTGTGTCACAATCCCCATTGGTCAGTGTGTGTGTCACAATACCCATGGGACAGAGTGTGTGTCACGAACCCCATTGCACAGCCTGTGTGTCACAAGCGCCATTGGACAGAGTGTGTGCGTCACAAACCCCATTGGAACGTGTATGCGTTACAAAACCCACTGAATAGTGTGTGTGTGTAAACAAACCCTCCTGGTAAAATGTGTGTGTCACAAAACCCATTGGACAGCATGCGTGTCATACACACCATTTGACAGTGTGTGTGTAACAAACCCAATTGGTCAGCGTGTGTGTCTCAAACCCCATGGGACAGTGACTGGGTGTCACAAACCCCATTGGACATCGTGCATGTCACAAACCCCATTAAACAGCGTGTGTGTGTCACAATCCCCATTGGACAGTGTGTGCGTCACAAACCCCATGGGACGTCGTGTGTGTCACAAGCGGCATTGGACAGAGTGTGTGTGTCACAAACCCCTTTGGAAAGTGTATGTGTCACAAACCCTATTGGATAGCGAGTGTGTGTCACAAACCCCATTCGAAATTGTGCGTGTCCACAAACCCCATTGGAAAGTGTGTGTGTAACAAACCCCATTGGACAGTGTGTGTGTGTCACAGTCCCCATTGTACAGTGTTTGTGTGTCACAAACCCTATTAGACAGCGTGTGTGTCATAAACCGCATTGGACAATGTTTGTATGTCATCAACCCCATTGGACAGCGTGTGTGTCACAAACCCCCTTGGACAGTGTGTGTGTCACAAAACCCAATGGATAGAATGTGTGTCACAAGCACCAGTAGACAGAGAGTGTGTGTCACAAACCCCATTGGACAGCATGCATGTTGCAAACACCATTGGACAGTGTGTGTGTAACAAACCCAATTGGTCAGCGTGTGTGTCACAAAGCCCATTGGAAAGTGTATGTGTCACAAAACCCACTGCACTGCGTGTGTGTCACAGACCCCATTGGACAGAGTGTATGTGTCACAGTCCCCATTGGACAGCATGTGTGTCACAGTCCCCATTGGACAGCATGTGTGTCACAATACCCATTGGACAGAGTGTGGGTGTCTCAAACCCCGTTGGATAGCGTGTCTGTGTCACAAACCCTATTGGACAGCGTGTGTGTCACAAATCGCATTGGAAAGTGTGTGTGTCACCAACCCCATTGGATAGTGTGTTACAAACTGTACTGGACAGTGTGTGTGTCACGAACCCCATTAGGCAGCATGTGTGTCACAACCCCCCCTGGACATCGCGTGTGTCACAATCACCATTGGACAGCGTGTGTGTCACAAAAAGCAATGGAAAGTGTGAGTGTCACAAACCCTATTGGACAGCGTGTGTGTCACAAACCCTTTTGGACAGTGTCTGTGTCACAATCCCAGTTGGAGAACGTGTGTATCACAAGCCAATTTAACAGAGTGCGTGTGTCACAAAACCCACTGGACAGCGTGTGTGTCACAAACCCCATTGGACAGCGTGTGTGTCACAAGCACCATTGGACAGAGTGTGTGTGTCACAAACACCGCTGGACAGCGTGTGTTTCACAAACCCAATTGGACATTTTGGACAGTGTGTGTGTCACAAACCCCATGGGACAGAGTGTGTTTCACGAACCCCATTGGACATCGTGTGTGTGTCACAAGCGCCATTGGACAGAGTCTGTTTGTCACAAACCCCATTGGAAAGTGTATGTGTTCCAAACCCCATTGGATAGCGTGTGTGTGTCACAAACCCTATTGGACAGCTTCAGTGTCACAACCCCCGTGGACACTGTGTGTGTCACGAAAGCCACTGGACAGCATGTGTTTCACAAACCCCATTGGACAACTTGTGTGTCACAAACCCCTTTGGACAGTGTGTGTGTCAAAAGAATCATTGGACAGAGTGTGTGTGTCACAAACCCTGTTGGACAGTGTGTAGGTCACAATCCCCATTGAACACAGTCTGTGTCACAAACCCCATTGGACAGCGTGTGTGTCACAAACACCATTGGGCAGCGTGTGTGTGTCACAGTCCCCATTGGACAGTGTGTGTTTCATAAACACTCATGGACAGTGTGGTTGTCAGGAACCCCATTGGACATCGTTTGTGTCAGAAACCCCTTTGGACAGTGTGTGTGTCACAAGCACCATTGGACAGAGTGTGTGTGCCACAAACCCCTTTGGAAAGTGTATGTGTCATAAACCCCATTGGATAGCGTGTGTGTGTCACAAACCCTATTAGACAGTGTGTGTGTCACAAAACACACTGGACAGCGTGTGTGTCACAAACCCCATTGGAAAGTGTATGTGTCACAAAACCCATTGGATATTGTGTGTGTGTCACAATCCCCATTGGACAGTGTGTGTGTCACAAACCCCATGGGACTGAGTGTGTCTCACGAACCCCATTGGACAGTGTGTGTGTCACAAGTGCCATTGGACAGAAAGTGTGTATCTCACAAACCCCATTGGAAAGTGTAGGTGTCACAAACACGATTGGACAGTGTGTGTGTGTCACAATCCCCATTGGACAGTGTGTGTGTCACACACCCCATTGGATAGCGTGTGTTTCATAAACCCCATTGGATAACGTGTGTGTGTCACAAACCCCATTATAAAGTGTGCGTGTCACAAACCCTTTTGGACAGCGTGTGTGTCACAAACCCCATTGGACAGTGTGTGTGTCACAAACCCCATTGGACAGACTTTGTGTGTAAGAATACCCATTGGACAGTGTGTGTATCACAAACCCCATTGGACAGTTTGTGTGTCACAAACCATATTGGACAGAGTTTGTGTTTAACAACACCCATTGGACAGCGTGTGTGTCACAAACCCCCGTGGACAATGTGTGTGTCACGAACGCCATTGGACAGTGTGTGTGTCACAAACCCCATTGGACATCGTGTGTGTCACAAACCCTTCTGGACAGTGTGTGTGTCACAAACCCCACTGGGCAGCGTGTGTGTGTTACAATCCCCATTGGACTGCGTGTGTGTCACAAACGCAATGGGACAGAGTGTGTGCCACGAACCCCATTGGACAGCGTGTGTGTCACAAACCCCATTGGATAGCGTGTGTGTCACAAACCACATTGGACAGAGTTTGTGTTTAACAATACCCATTGGACAGTGTGTGTATCACAAAACCCATTGGACAGTGTGTGTATCACAAACCCCACTGGACAACGTGTGTGCCACAAACACCCATGGACAGTGTGCGTAGTCACAAACCCCATTGGACATCGTGTGTGTCACAAACCCCTTTGGACAGTGTGTGTGTCACAAACCCCATTGCACAGTGTTTGTGTGTCACAATCCCCATTGGTCAGTGTGTGTGTCACAATACCCATGGGACAGAGTGTGTGTCACGAACCCCATTGCACAGCCTGTGTGTCACAAGCGCCATTGGACAGAGTGTGTGCGTCACAAACCCCATTGGAACGTGTATGCGTTACAAAACCCACTGAATAGTGTGTGTGTGTAAACAAACCCTCCTGGTAAAATGTGTGTGTCACAAAACCCATTGGACAGCATGCGTGTCATACACACCATTTGACAGTGTGTGTGTAACAAACCCAATTGGTCAGCGTGTGTGTCTCAAACCCCATGGGACAGTGACTGGGTGTCACAAACCCCATTGGACATCGTGCATGTCACAAACCCCATTAAACAGCGTGTGTGTGTCACAATCCCCATTGGACAGTGTGTGCGTCACAAACCCCATGGGACGTCGTGTGTGTCACAAGCGGCATTGGACAGAGTGTGTGTGTCACAAACCCCTTTGGAAAGTGTATGTGTCACAAACCCTATTGGATAGCGAGTGTGTGTCACAAACCCCATTCGAAATTGTGCGTGTCCACAAACCCCATTGGAAAGTGTGTGTGTAACAAACCCCATTGGACAGTGTGTGTGTGTCACAGTCCCCATTGTACAGTGTTTGTGTGTCACAAACCCTATTAGACAGCGTGTGTGTCATAAACCGCATTGGACAATGTTTGTATGTCATCAACCCCATTGGACAGCGTGTGTGTCACAAACCCCCTTGGACAGTGTGTGTGTCACA
Organism: Columba guinea; assembly: GCA_032206185.1. Taxonomy (NCBI): domain Eukaryota; kingdom Metazoa; phylum Chordata; class Aves; order Columbiformes; family Columbidae; genus Columba; species Columba guinea. Next base: position 931,558 of record JAVLUU010000053.1, on the reverse strand, counting down.
AAACCCAATGGATAGAATGTGTGTCACAAGCACCAGTAGACAGAGAGTGTGTGTCACAAACCCCATTGGACAGCATGCATGTTGCAAACACCATTGGACAGTGTGTGTGTAACAAACCCAATTGGTCAGCGTGTGTGTCACAAAGCCCATTGGAAAGTGTATGTGTCACAAAACCCACTGCACTGCGTGTGTGTCACAGACCCCATTGGACAGAGTGTATGTGTCACAGTCCCCATTGGACAGCATGTGTGTCACAGTCCCCATTGGACAGCATGTGTGTCACAATACCCATTGGACAGAGTGTGGGTGTCTCAAACCCCGTTGGATAGCGTGTCTGTGTCACAAACCCTATTGGACAGCGTGTGTGTCACAAATCGCATTGGAAAGTGTGTGTGTCACCAACCCCATTGGATAGTGTGTTACAAACTGTACTGGACAGTGTGTGTGTCACGAACCCCATTAGGCAGCATGTGTGTCACAACCCCCCCTGGACATCGCGTGTGTCACAATCACCATTGGACAGCGTGTGTGTCACAAACAACAAAGGACAGTGTTTGTTTCACAAACCCCAGTGTACAGAGTTTGTGTGTCACAATCACAATTGGACAGAGTGTGTGTGACATACCCCATTGGACAGTGTGTGTGTCACGAACCCCCTGGACAGTGTTTGTGTCACAAACCCCATTTCACAGTGTGTGTGTGTCACAAACACTATTGGACAGCATGTGTGTGTCAAAAATCTTTGGACAGTGTATGTGTCACAAACCCCACAGGACAGCGTGAGTGTCACAAACGCACCTGGACAGTGTGTGTGTCACAATCCTCATTGGACAGCGTGTGTGTCACAAACCCCCCTGTACAGTGTGCGTGTCACAATCCCCATTGGACAGCGTGTGTTTCCCAAACCCCATTGGACAGTCTGTGTGTCACAAACACCTCTGGACAGCTTGTGTGTCACAAAAACCCCTGGACAGTGTGTGTGACACAAACCCCATTGGACAGCGTGTGTGTCTCTCAATTCCCATTGGACAGTGTGTGTCACAAACCCCATTGGACAGAGTTTGTGTCACAATCCCCTTTCGACAGTGTGTGTGTTACAAGCCCAATTGGACAGAGCGTGTTTTTCACGAGCCCCATTGGATAGCGTGTGTATGTCACAAACCCCATTGGATACCATATGTGTGTCACAAACCCCGCTGGACAGTGTGTGTGTCACAAAACCCACTTGACAGCGTCTGTGTCATGAACCCCATTGCACAGCGTGTGTGTCACAAGCCCCTTTGGACAGAGTGCATGTGTGACAAACCCCATTTGACAGTGTGTGTGTCACAAACCTCATTTTTACAACGTCTTTGTGTCACAGTACCCATTGGATAATATGTGTCTCACAAACCCCACTGGACAGCGTGTGTGCCACAAACTCACCTGGACAGCATGTGTGTCACAAGTGCTATTGGACAGTGTGCGTGTAACAAACCGCATTGGACAGAGTGTATGTCACAAGCCCCATTGGTCAGAGTGTGTCTGCGACAATCCCCATTGGACAGAGTGTGTGTGACAAACCCCATTGGACAGTGTGTGTATCACAATCCCCATTGGACGGCGTGTATGTCACAAACCCCCGTGGACACTGTGTGTGTCACAAACCCTGTTGGACAGTGTGTGTGTCACAAACCCCACTGGACAGCGTGTGAGTCACAAACACCCATGGACAGTGTGCGTGTCACAAACACCATTGGACAGCGTGTGTGTCACAAGCGGCTTTGGACAGACTGTGTGTGTCACAAACACCATTGGAAAGTGTATGTGTCACAAGCCTCATTGGATAGAGTACGTGTGTCACAAATCCCATGGGACAGAGTGTGTGTCACAAACCACATTGGACAGCATGCGTGTCACAAACACCATTGGACAGTGTGTGTGTAATAAATCCAATTGGTTAGCGTGTGTGTCACAAACCCCTTTGGAAAGTGTGCATGTCACAAACCCCATTGGAAAGTGTGTGTGTCACAAACCTCATTGGATAGCATGTGTGTGTCACAATCCCCATTAGAAGGTATGCGTATCACAAACCCCATTGGATAGCGTGTGTATGTCACAAAACCTATTGGACAGTGTGTGTGTCACAAACCCCACTGGACAGCGTGTGTTTCACAAACCCAATTGGACAGCGTGTGTGTGTCACAATCCCTATTGGACAGTCTGTGTGACACAAACACCACTGCACAGCATGTGTGTCACAACACCCATTGGACAGCTTGTGTGTGTCACAATCCCCATTGGACAGTGTGTGTGTCACAAAACCCATTCAATAGCGTGTGTGTCACAAACCCCGTTAGAAAGTGTGTGTGTCACAAACCCCATTGAATAGTGTGAGTGTGTCACAATCCCCATTGGACAGTGTGTCTGTCACAAACCCCATGGCACAGAGTGTCTGTCACAAACACTATTGGACTGCGTGTGTGTTTCACAAGCCCATTGGACAGAGTGTGTGTGTCACAAAACCCACTGGACAGCATGTGTGTCACAAATCTCGTGGGACAGTGTGTGTTTCAAAATCTCCATTGGACAGCGTGTGTGTGTCACAATACCCATTGGACAGAGTGTGTTTCACAAACCCCATTGGACACTGTGTGTATCATAAAAGCCATTGGACACCGTGCCTGTCACAGTCCCCATTGGACAGCGTTTGTGTCAGAAACCCCATTGGAAAGTGTGTTTGTCACAAAACCCATTTGACAGAATGCGTGTCACAAAACACATTGGACAGAGTGTGTGTCACAAATCCGATTGGACAGGGTGTGTTACAATCCCCCGTGTACAATGTCTGTGTCACAAACCCCATTGGACAGCGTGTGTGTCACAAACCCCACTGGACAGTGCGTTTGTAACAAACCCAATTGGTCAACGTGTGTGTGTCGCAAATGCCCCTGGACAGTGTGTGTGTCTCAAACCCTATTGGACAGCGTGTGTGTCACAAACCACCCTGGACAGCGTGTGTGTCACAATCCCAGTTGGACAGAGTTTGTGACAGAAACCCCATTGGAGAGTGTGTGTGTCACAAACCCCATTAGACAGCGAGTGTGTCACAAACACCATTGGACAGCGTGTGTGTGACACAATCCCCATTGGAGAATGTGTGTGTCATGAACCCCACTGGACAGCATGTGTGTCACGAAACCCATTGGACTGCGTGTGTGTCACAAACACCATTGGACAGCACGCGAGTCACAAACACCATTGGACAGTGTGTGTTTCACAATCTCCATTGGACAGCGTGTGTGTCACAAATCCCATGGGACAGTGTGTGTGTCACAATCCCCATTGGACAGTGTGTGTGTGTCACAAACCCCTTTGGACACTGTGTGTGTCACAATCCCCATTGGACAGTGTGTGTGTGTCCCAATTCCCATTGGACTGTGTGCGTGTCACAAACCCCATTGCAGAGCATGTGTGTCACAAGGCCCATTGTACAGCGTGTGTGTGTAACAATACCCATTGGACAGTGTGTCTGTCACAATTCCCATTGGACTGCGTGTGTGTCACAAACCCCTGTGGACACTGTGTGTGTCACAAACCATACTGGACAGTGTGTGTAATACAAACCCCACAGGACAGCGTCTGTATTACAAACACCCATGGACAGTGTGCGTGTCACAATCTCCATTGGACATCGTTTGTATCAGAAACCCCTTTGGACAGTGTGAGTGTAACAAACCCCATTGGACAGTGTGTGTGTGTCACAATCGCCATTGGACAGTGAGTGTGTGACAAACCCCATGGGACTCAGTGTGTCACGAAATTCGTTGGACAGCTTGTTTGTCACAAGCACCATTGGACAGAGTGTGTGTGTCACAAAGCCCGTTGGAAAATGTATGTGTCACAAACCTCATTGGATAGCGTGTGTGTGTCACAATCCCCATTGGACAGTGTGTGTGTCACAAACCCCATGGGACTAACTGAGTGTCACGAAGCCCATTGCACAGCGTGTGTGTCACAAGTGCCATTGGACAGAGTGTGTGTGTCACAAACCCCATGGGAAACTGTATGTGTCACAAACCTAATTGGATAGCGTGTGTGTGTCGCAAACCCTCCTGGTCAGTGTGTGTGTCACAAAACGCACTGGACAGCATGCGTTTCAAAAACACCATTGGACAGTGTGTGTGTAACAAACCCAATTGGTCAGCGTTTGTGTCACAAACCCCATGGGACAGCGTGAGTGTGTTACAAACCCCATTGGAAAGTGTGTGTGTCACAAAACCCATTGGAAAGTGTGTGTGTCACAAACCCCATTAAAGTGTGTGTGTCACAAACCCCATTGGATAGCGTGTGTGTGTCACGAACCCTATTGGACAGTGTGTGTGTCACAAACCCAACTGGACAGCGTGTGTGTTCACGAACCCCATTAGACAGCGTGTGTGTCACAAGACCCATTGGACAGAGTGTGTGTGTCACGAACCCCATTGGACAGCGTGTGTGTCACCAACTCCATTGGACCGCTTGTGTGTCACAAGCGCCATTGGAAAGAGTGTGTGTCACAAACCCCATTGGATACCGTGTGTATGTCACAAACCCCACCAGAAAGCGTGCGTGTCACAAACCCCATTTTATAGCGTGTGTGTTTCACAAAGCCAATTGGACAGTGTGTGTGTCACAAACCCCCCTGGACAGGGTGTCTGTCACGAACACCATTGGATAGCGTGTGTGTCACAAGACCCATTGGACAGCGTGCGTGTCACAATCCCCATTGGACAGCTTGTGTGTCATAAACGCCATTGGACATTGTGTGTGTAACAAACCCAAATGGTCAGCGTGTGTGTAACAAACACCATGGAACAGCCTGTGTGTGTCACAAACCCCTTTGGAAAGTGTGAGTCACAAACCCCATTGGATAGTGTGTGTTTGTCAAAAACCTCATTAGAAAGTATGTGTGTCACAAAACCCATTGGATAGCATGTGTGTGTCACAAACCCCATTGGAAAGTGTATGTGTCACAAACACCATTGGATAGCGTGTGTGTGTCACAAACCCTCCTGGTCAGTGTGTGTGTCACAAAACCCACTGGACAGCATGCGAGTCACAAACACCATTGGACAGTGTGTGTGTAACAAACCCAGTTGGTCAGCGTGTGTGCCACAAACCCCATGGGACAGCATGTGTGTGTCACAAAACCCATTGGAAAGTGTGTGTCACAAACCACTTTGGATCGCTTGTGAGTGTCAAAAACCCCTTTAGAAAGTATTTTTGACACAAACCCCATTGGATAGCATGTGTGTGTCATAAACCCTATTGGACAGTTTGTATTTCACATTCCCCATTGGATAGCCTCTGTGTCACAAACCCCATTCCACAGCGTATGCGTCACAAACACCATTGGACAGCGTGTGTGTGTCACAATCCTCATTGGACAGTGTGTGTGTCACAAACCCCATTGGACAGCCTGTGTGTGTCATAATACCCCTTGGACAGTGTGTGTTTCACAAAACCCATTGGACAGCGTGTGTGTGTCACAATAACCATTGGACAGTGTGTGTGTCACGAACACTATTGGACTGCGTGTGTTTGACAAGGCCATTGGACAGCGTGTGTGTGTGTCACAAACCCCATTGGATAGCGTCTGTGTCACAAGCCCCATTGGAGAGCGTGTGTGTCACAAGCAACATTGGACAGCGTGTGTGTCACAAGCCCCATTGGACAGCGTGTGTGTCACAAACACCATTGGACAGCGTGTGTGTGTAACAATACCCATTGGACAGTGTGTTTGTCATAAACCCCATTGGACAGTGTGCGTGTCACAATCCCCATTGGACAGAGTTTGTGTAACAAGCCCCATTGGACAGCGTGTCTGTGTCACAATACACATTGGAAAGTGTTTGTCACAAACCCCATTGGACAGCATGTGTGTCACGAACCGCATTGGACAGCGTGTGTGTGTCACAATAACCATTGGACAGTGTGTGTGTCACAAACCCCAGTGGACAGGGCGTGTGCGTCACAATCTCCATTGTACAGTGTGTGTGTCACAAACACCATCGGACAGCGTGTGTGTCACAAGCCCATTGGACAGAGTGTGTGTGTCACAATCCCCACTGTACAGTGTGTGTGTCACAAACCCCGTTTGGTAGCGTGTGTGTCACAAACCCCTTTGGGCTGTGTGTGGGTTACAAACCCCTTTGGACTGTGTCTGTGTCACAATCCCCATTGGACAGAGTGTATGTGTCAAAAACCCCATTGGACAGTGTGTAGGTCACAATCCCCATTGGACAGGGTCTGTGTCAAAAACACCATTGGACAGCGTATGTAGTCACAAACACCATTGGACAGCTTGTGTGTGTCACAATCCCCATTGGACAATGTGTGTGTGTGTCACAAAACCCATAGGATAGCATGTGTGTCACAAATCCCCGTGGACACTGTCTGTGTCACGAACGCCATTGGACAGTGTGTGTATCACAAACCCCCCTGGACAGTGTGTGTGTCACAATCCCCAGTGGGCAGCGTGTGTCTCACAATCCCCCGTGGACACTGTGTGTGTCACAAACCCCATTGGACAGTGTGTGTGTCACAAATCCCATTGGACAGAGTTTGTGTCACAAACCCCATTGGACAGCATGTGTGTGTCACAAAACCCATTGGATACCGTGTGTGTCACAAACCCCTTTTGAAAGAGTGTGTGTCACAAATCCCATTGGATAGCGTGTGATGTCACAAACCCCATTGGATTGCGTGTGTGATGTCACAAACCCTATTTGACAACGTGTGTGCTCACAAAACCCATTGTACAGCGTGTGTGTCACAAACCCCCGTGGACACTGTGTGTGTCACAAACCCCATTGGACAGTGTGAGTGTCACAAACACCATTGGACTGTGTGTGTGTAACAAACTCAATTGGTCAGCGTGTGTGTCACAAACCCCATTGGGACAGAGTATGTGTGTCACAAACCCCATTGGACATCGTGTATGTCACTAACCTCTTCGGAGAATGTGTGTGTCACAAACCCCATTGGACAGCGTGTGTGTCACAATCCCCATTGGACAGTGTGTGTGTCACAATCCCCATGGGACACAGTGTGTGTCACAAACCCCATAGGAAAGTGTGTGTGTCACGAACCCCATTGGATAGCCTGTGTGTGTCACAGAACCCATTGGACAGAGTGTATGTGTTACAAACCCCATTGGACAGCGTGTGTATCGCAATTCCCATTGGACAGCGTGTGTGTCAAAAACCCTATGGGACAGCGTGTGTGTCACAATCCCCATTGGACAGTGTGTGTGTCACAAACCCCATGGGACACAGTGTGTGTCACAAACCCCATAGGAAAGTGTGTGTGTCACAAACACCATTGGACAGCGTGTGTGTGTCACAATCCCCATTGGACAGTTTGTGTGTCAGAAAACCCATTGGATAGCGTGTGTGTCACAAACCCCAGTGGAAAGTGTATGTTTCACAAACTCCATTGGATAACGTGTGTCTGTCACAAACCCCATTGGACAGTGTGTGTGTCACAAACACCATGGGACAATGTGTGTGTGTCACAAATCCCATTGGCAAGCGTGTGTCACAAACACCATTGGACAGCGTGTGTGTCAAAAACACCATTGGACAGCGTGTGTGTCTAACAATACCCATTGGACAGTGTGTGTGTCACAAACCCCATTGGACACCGTCTGTGTCACAAACCCCCGTGGACACTGCGTGTGTCACAAACCCCATTGGACAGTGTGTGTGTCACAAACTCCACTGGACAGCGTTTGTTTCACAATTCCCATTGGACAGCGTGTATGTCACAAACCCCATGGGACTGCATGTGTGTGTCACAAACCCCATTGGAAAGTTTGTGTCACAAACCCCAGTGGATAGCGTGTGTGTGTCACAAGCCCCATTGGACAGAGTGTAGGTCACAATCCCCATTGGACAGTGTGTGTGTCATAAACACCATTTGACAGCGTGTGTGTCACAAGCCTACTGGACAGAGTGTGTGTGTCACAAACCCCATTAGAAAGTATGCGTGTCACAATCCCCATTGGATAGCATGTGTGTGTCACAAACCCCACTGGAAAGTGTGTGTGTCACAAACACCATTGGACAGCGTGTGCGTGTCACAATCCCCATTGGACAGTGTGTGTGTCACAAAACCCATTGGATAGAGTGTGTGTGTCAGAAACCCCCCTTGACAGTGTATATGTCACAATCCCCAGTGGAAAGCGTGTGTGTCAAAACCCAGTTGGACAGTGTGTGTGTGCCAAAACCCACTGGACAGCATGTGTGTCACAAACACCCATGGACAGTGTGAGTGTCACAAACCCCATTGGAACGCGTGTGTGTCACAATCCCCATCGGACAGTGTCTGTGTCACGAACCCCATTGGAAAGCGCGTGTGTCACAAGCACCATTGGACAGTGTGTGTGTGTCACAAACCCCATTGGAATGTGTATGTATCTCAAAACGCATTGGATAGCGTGTGTATGTCACAAACCCTATTGTATAGTATGTGTGTCACAAAACCCACTGGACAGCGTGTGTGTCACAAAACCAATTGGACAGCGTGTTTTTCACAAGACCCATTGGACAGAGTGTGTGTGTCACAAAGCCCATTGGACAGCGTCTGTGTCACAAACCCCCGTGGACACTGTGTGAGTCACAAACCCCATTGGACAGTGTGTGTGTCACAAACCCCACTGGATAGCGAGTGTGTCACAAACACCCATGGACAGTGTGCCTGTCACAAACCCCATTGTACATCGTGTGTGTCACAAAACCTTTTGGACATTGTGTGTGTCACAAAAAGCCGTGGACAATGTGTGTGTCACGAACGCCATTGGGCAGTGTGTGTGTCACAAACCCCCCTGGACTGTGTGTGTGTCACAATCCCCAGGGGACAGCGTGTGTGTAAAAACCCCATTGGACGGTGTGTGTGTGACAAAGCCCACTGGACAGCGTGTGTGTCACAAACACCATTGGACAGCGTGTGTGTCACAAACACCATTGGACAGCGTGTGTGTGTCACAATCCTCACTGGACAGTGTGTGTGATAGAAAACCCATTGGATAGCGTGTTTGTGTCACAAAACCCATTGGACAGTGTGTGTGTCACAAACCACAGTGGACAGCATGTTTGTCAAAAACCCATTGGACCGCGTGTGTGTCACAAACACCCATGTACAGTATGCGTGTCACAAACCCCATTGGAAAGTGCATGTGTCACAGACCCCACTGCACAGTGTGTGTGTTACAAACACCCATGGACAGTGTGCGTGTCACAAACCCCATTGTACATCGTGTGTGTCACAAACCCCATTGGACAGTGTGCGTTTCACAAACCCCATTGGACATCGTGTGTGTCACAAATCTCTTCGGACAATGTGTGTAGTCACAAACCCCATTGGATAGCGTGTGTGTGTCAAAAACCCCATTAGAAAGTATGTGCGTCAAAAACCCCATTGGATAGCGTGTGTGTGTCACAAACCCTTTAGGACAGTGTTTGTCACAAAACCCACTGGACACCGTGTGTGTTCACAAAAGCCATTGGACAGCGTGTTTGTCACAATCCCCACTGGACAGCGTCTGTGTCACAAGCCCCATTGCACAGTGTGTGTGTCACAAACTCCATTGGACAGCGTGTGTGTCACAAACACCCATGGACAATGTCCGTGTCACAAACCCCATTGGACATCGCGTGTGTCACAAACCCCATTGGACAGCGTGTGTGTCACAAACCCCATTGGAAAACCTGTGTGTGTCACAAACCCCATTGGATAGTATGTGTCACAAACCCCATTGGATAGCGTGTGTGTCACAAACCCCATTATAAAATGTGAGTGTCACAATGCCCATTGTACAGAGTCTGTGTCACAAACCCCATTGGACAGCGTGTGTGTCACAAACCCCATTGGACAGCGTGTGTGTCACAAGCACCATTAGACAGAGAGTGTGTGTCACAAACCCCATTGGAAAGTGTATGTTTCACAAACCCCATTGGATAGCGTGTGTCTGTCACAAACCCTTTTGGACAGTGTTTGTCACAAAACCCACTGGACACCGTGTGTGTTCACAAACCCCATTGGACAGTGTGTGTGTGTCACAAACCCCATTGCAAAGTGTATGTGTCACAAACCCCATTGGACATGTGTGTGTGTCACAAAGCCTATTGGAGAGTGTGTGTGTACAAAACCCACTGGAGAGCAAGTGTGTCAGAAACCCCATTGGACAGCGTGTGTGTAACAAACCTCTTTGGACAGCGTGTGTGCTTCACAATACCCTTTCGACAGTGTGTGTGTCAGAAACCCCATTGGACAGAGTTTGTTTCACAAACACCATTGGACAGCGTGTGTGTCACAAACACCATTGGACAGTGCGTGTGTCACAAACCCATTGGACAGCGTGTGTGTGTCACAATCCTCCTCGTCAGTCTGTGTCACAATCCCAAGTGGACAGCGTGTGTGTCACAATACCCATTGGACAGTGTGTGTGTCACAATCCCGTTTGGAGAGACTTTGTGTCAAAAACCCCATTGTACAGCGTGTTTGTAACAAGCCCTTTGGGCAGAGTGTGTGTGTCACAAACCCCATTGTACAGCGTGTTGGTCACAATCCCCATTTTACAGCATGTGTGTCACAAACCCCATTGGACAGAGTATGTGTGACAACCCCATCGGAGAGAGTGTGTGTCACAAACCCCATTGGAGAGCGTGTGTGTCACAAACCCCCCTGGACAGTGTGTGTGTCACAATCCCAAGTGGACAGCATGTGTGTCAAAACCCCATTGGACAGAGTTTGTGTCACAAACCCCATTGTACAGCGTGTGTTTTACAAACACCCATGTACCGCGTGCGTGTCACAAACCCCATTGGACATAGTGTGTGTCACAAACCCCATTGGACAGGGTGTGTGTGTCACAAACCCCATTGGACATAGTGTGTGTCACAAACCCCATTGGACAGCGTGTGTGTGTCACAATCCCCATTGGACAGTGTGTGTGTCACAAACACCATTGGACAGCGTGTGTGTCACAAACACCCATGGACAGTGTAAGTCTCACAATCCCCATTGGATAGCATGTGTGTCACAGACACCTTTGGACAGCGTGTGTGTCACAAACCCCATTGGAGAGATTGTGTGTCATAAACCCCATTGGACTGCGTGTGTGTGTCACAATCCCCATTGGACAGCGTGTTTGTCAAAACCCAATTGGTCAGTGCGTGTGTCACAAAACCCACTGGACAGGGTGTGTGTCACAAACCCCCCTAGTCAGTATGTGTGTCACAATCCCCAGTGGACAGCGTGTGTGTCAAAACCCCATTGGACAGTGTGTGTGCCACAAAACCCACTGGATAGCGTGTGTGTTCCAAACAACCATGGACAGTGTGAGTGTCAAAAACCCTATTGGATAGCGTGTGTGTCACACACCCCTTTGACCGTCTGTGTTTCACAAACCTCTTTGGACAGCGTGTGTGTGTCACAATCCCCATTGGACAGTGTGTGTGTCACAAACCCCTTTGGACAGTGTGTGTGTCACAAACCCCATTGGATAATGTGTGTGTGTCACAAACCCTATTGGACAGTGTGTGTGTCACAAACCCAATTGGATAGCGCGTGTGTGTCACAAACCCCATTAGAAAGTGAGCGTGTCACAAACCCCTTTGGAAAGTCTGTGTGTCACAAACCCCATTTGATAGCGTGTGTGTGTCGCAAACCCCATTAGATAGTGTGCGTGTCACAAACCCCATTTGATAGATTGTGTGTGTCAAAAACCCCCGTGGACAGCGTCTGTGCCACAAACCCAATTGGATAGCGCGTGTGTGTCACAAACATCATTGGACAGCGTGTGTGTGTCACAATCCCCATTGGAAAGTGTATGTGTCACAATCCCCATTGGATTCCGTGTGTGTGTGTCACAAACCCTGTTGGACATTTGACGTCGTGTGTGTCACAAAGCCCTTTGGACAGTGTGTGTGTCAGGAAACCCACTGGACATCGTGTGTGTCACAAACACCCATGGAGAGTTTGCGTGTCACAAACCCCATTGGACATCGTGTGTGTCACGAACCCCATTAGACAGCGTGTGTGTCACAAACCCCATTGGACAGAACGTCTGTGACACAAACCCCATTGGAAAGTGTGTGTCTCACAAACCCCATTGGATAGTGTGTGTGTGTTACAAACCCTATTGGACAGTGTGTGTCACAAGACCCATTGGACAGACTGTGTGTGTCACAAACCCTATTGGACAGTGTGTTTCACAAGACCAATTGGACAGAGTGTGTGTGTCACAAACCCCTTTGGACAGTGTGTGTGTCACAAACCCCACTGGACACTGTGTGTGTTCACAAACCCCATTGGACAGCGTGTGTGACATAAACCCCATTGGACAACGTGTGCGTATCACAGTCTCCATTGGACAGTTCGTGTGTGTCACAAACCCCTTTAGAAAGACTGTGTGTGACAAACCCCACTGGACAGAGTGTGTGTCACAAACCCTATTGGACAGCGTGTGTGTCACAATCACCATTGGACATCGTCTGTGTCACAATCCCCATTGGACAGCGTGTGTGTCACAAACCCCATTGGACAGGCTGTATGTTACAAACCCTATTGGACAGCGTGTGTGTCACAAACTCCTTTGGACAGAGTGTGTGTGTCACAAACCCCACTGGACAGTGTGTGTGTGTCACAAACCCCACTGGACAGCGTGTCTGTCACATTCCCCATTGGACAGCGTGTGTGTCACAGTACCCATTGGACATAGTGTGTGTGTCACAAAACCCATTGGATAGCGCTTGTGTGTCACAAACCACTTTAGAAAGTGTCTGTGTCACAAACCCCAGTGGATAGCGTTTGTGTGTCACAAACCCTGTTGGACTGTGTGTGTGTCACAAACCCCACTGGACAGCGTTTGTGTCACAAACACCATTGGACAGCGTGTGTGTCACAAGCCCCATTGGACAGACTGTGTGTGTCACAAACCCCTTTGGACAGAGTGTGTGTCATAAACCCCATTGGACAGCTTGTGTCACAAACCCCATTGGACAGTGTGTGTGTCACAATCCCCATTGGACAGAGTTTGTGTCACAAACCTCAGTGGATAGCGTGTGTGTGTCACAAACCTCATTGGACAGCGTGTAGTGTCAGAAACCCCATTGGACAGTGTGTGTCACAAACCCCATTGGACAGCGTGTGTGTGTCACAAACCCCATTGGACAGCGTGTGTGTGTCACAAACCCTCCTGGTCAGTGTGTGTGTCACAAGCAGCATTGGAAAGTGTGTGTGTCACAAACCCCATTGGAAAGTGTGTGTGCCACAAATCCCATTGCATAGCGTGTGTGTGTCAAAAACGCCATTATAAAGTAGTGCGTGTTCACAAACCCCACTGGATAGCGTGTGTGAGTCACAAACCCTATTGGACAGTGTGTATGTCACAATCCCCATTGGACAGCGTGTGTGTCACAAACCCCATTGGACAGCGTGTGTGTCACAAACACCACTGGACATCGTGTGTGTGTCACAATCCCCATTGAACAGTGTGTGTGTCACAATCCCCATTGGACAGCGTGTGTGTCACAAACCCCATTGGACAGTGTGTCTGTGTCACAACACCCAATGGACAGTGTGTGTGTCACATTCCCCATTGGACAGTGTATGTTCACAAAACCCATTGGATAGCGTGTGTGTCACAAACCCCATTGGATAGCGTGTGTGTCACAATCCTCATTGAACAGTGTGTGTGTCACAACACGCATTGGATAGCGTGTGTGTCACAATCCAGACTGGATAGTGTGTATGTCACAAATCCCATTGGACAGAGTTTGTGTCACAAACCCCATTGGACAGTGTGTGTGTCACAAAACGCATTGGATAGCGTTTTCCTCACAATCCCCATTGGACAGCGTGTGTGTCATAAACCCCATTGGACAGGTTGTGTGTGTCACAAAACCCATTTTATAGCATGTGTGTGTCGCAAACCCCATTGGACAACGTGTGTGTCACAAACACCATTGGACAGTGTGTGTGTCACAAAACGCATTGGATAGCGTGTGTGTCACAATCCCCACTGGACAGCGTGTGTGTCATAAACCCCATTGGACAGAGTGTGTGTGTGACAAACCCTACTGGACATCGAGTGTGTCACAATCCCCAATGGACAGCGTGTGTGTCAGGAACCCCATTGGACAGCGTGTGTGTCACAAGCGCCATTGGAAAGTGTGTGTGTCACAAACCCCATTGGACATCGTGTGTGTCACAAACACCATTGGACAGAGAGTGTGTGTCACAAACCCCATTGGACAGTGTGTGTGTGTCACAAACCTCGTCGGACAGCGTGTGTATCACAAACCCCTTTGGACTGTGTGTGTGTCACAAACTCCATTCTACAGTGCGTGTGTGTCACATTCCCCATTGGACAGCGTGCGTGTCACAATACCCATTGGACAGAGCGTGTGTGTCACAATCCCCATTGGACAGCGTGTGTGTCATGAATCCCATTGGACAGTGTGTCTGTGTGACAATACCCATTGGAGAGTGTGTGTGTCACAAAACCCATTGGATAGCATGTGGGTCACAAACCCCATTTGAAAGTGTGTGTGTCACAAACCCCGTTGGACAGCGTGTGTGTGTCACGAACCCCTTTGGACAGCTTGTGAGCCAAAAGACCCATTGGTCAGAGTGTGTGTGTCACATTCCCCATTGGACAGTGTGTGTGTCACAAACCCCATTGGATAGCATGTGTGAGTCGCAAACCCCACTGGACAGTGTGTGTGTCACAAAACCCACTGGAAAGTGTGTGTGTCACAATCCCCATTGGACAGCGTGTGTGTCACAGACCCCATTGGACAGAGTGTGTGTGTCACAATCCCCATTGGACAGCGTGTGTGTCACAGACCCCATTGGACAGAGTGTGTGTGTCACAATCCCCATTGGACAGCGTGTGTGTCAGGAACCCCATTGGACAGCGTGTGTGTCACAAGCGCCATTGGAAAGTGTGTGTGTCACAAACCCCATTGGAAAGTGTGTGTGTCATAACCCCCCTTTTACAGAGTGTGTGTGTCACAATCCTCATTGGACAGTGTGTGTGTGTCACCAACCCCATTGGACATCGTGTGTATCACCATCCCCTTTGGACAGCGTGTGTGTCACAAACCCCGTTGGACAGCGTGTGTATCACAAACCCCTTTGGACAGTGTGTGTGTCACAAACCCCATTCTACAGTGCATGTGTGTCACATTCCCCAATGGACAGCGTGTGTGTCACAATCCCCATTGGACAGCATGTGTGTCACAAACACCGTTGGATAGTGTGTGTGTAACAAACCCAGTTGGTCAGCGTGTGTGCCACAAACCCCACGGAACAGCATGTGTGTGTCACAAACCCCATTGGAAAGTGTGTGTCACAAACCACTTTGGATCGCTTGTGAGTGTCAAAAACCCCATTAGAAAGTATTTTTGACACAAACCCCATTGGATAGCATGTGTTTGTCATAAACCCTATTGGACAGTTTGTATTTCACATTCCCCATTGGATAGCCTCTGTGTCACAAACCCCATTCCACAGCGTATGTGTCACAAACACCATTGGACAGCGTGTGTGTCACAATCCTCATTGGACAGTGTGTGTGTCACAAAACCCATTGGATAGCGTGTGTGTCACAAACCCCATTGGACAGCCTGTGTGTGTCATAATACCCATTGGACAGTGTGTGTTTCACAAAACCCATTGGACAGCGTGTGTGTGTCACAATAACCATTGGACAGTGTGTGTGTCATGAACACTATTGGACTGCGTGTGTTTGACAAGGCCATTGGACAGCGTGTGTGTGTGTCACAAACCCCATTGGATAGCGTCTGTGTCACAAGCCCCATTGGAGAGCGTGTGTGTCACAAGCAACATTGGACAGCGTGTGTGTCACAAACACCATTGGACAACGTGTGTGTGTAACAATACCCATTGGACAGTGTGTTTGTCATAAACCCCATTGGACAGTGTGCGTGTCACAATCCCCATTGGACAGAGTTTGTGTCACAAGCCCCATTGGACAGCTTGTCTGTGTCACAATACACATTGGAAAGTGTTTGTCACAAACCCCATTGGACAGCATGTGTGTCACGAACCGCATTGGACAGCGTGTGTGTCACAACCACCATTGGACAGAGAGTGTGTGTCACAAACCCCATTGGAAAGTGTATGTTTCACAAACCCCATTGGATAGCGTGTGTGTGTCACAAACCCCAGTGGACAGCGAGTGTGTCAAAACCCCATTGGACAGTTTGTGTGTCACAAACTCCACTGGAGAGTGTGTGTGTCACAAACACCCATGGACAATGTGCGTGTCACAATCCAAATTGGACATCGTGTGTGTCACAAACCTCTTTGGACAGTGTGTGTGTCACAAACCCCATTGGACAACGTGTGTGTGTCAGAAACCCAATTGGTCAGCGTGTGTGTCACAAACCCCACTGGATAGCGCGTGTGTGTCAAAAACCCCATTATAAAGTGTGCGTGTCACAAACCCCATTTGATAGCGTGTGTGTGTCACAAACCCTATTGGACAGCGTGTGTGTCACAATCCCCACTGGACAGCGTCTGTGTCACAAACCCCATTGGACAGCGTGTGTGTCACAAACACCATTGGACAGCGTGTGTGTGTCACAATCCCCATTTGACAGTGTGTGTGTCACAAAACCCATTGGACAACGTGTGTGTCATGAACCCCATTGGACAGCGTGTGTGTCACAAGCACCATTGGACAGAGAGTGTGTGTCACAAACCCCATTGGAAAGTGTATGTTTCATAAACCCCATTGGATAGCGTGTGTCTGTCACAAACCCTTTTGGACAGTGTTTGTCACAAAACCCACTGAACACCATGTGTGTTCACAAACCCCATTAGACAGTGTGTGTGTCACAATCCCCATTGGACATCGTGTGTGTCACAAACACCATTGGACAGCATGTGTGTGTAACAATACCCACTGGACACCGTGTGTGTCACAAACCTCATTGGAAAGTGTGTGTGTCACAAACCTCTTTGGACAGTGTGTGTGTCACAAACCCCATTGGACAGCGTGTGTGTTTCCCAATCCCCATTGAACAGTGTGTATGTCACAAACCCCATTGGACAGCATGTGTGTGTCACAATTCCCACTGTACAGTGTGTGTGTCACAAACCCCATTGGAAAGTGGGTGTCACATACCTCATTGGACAGCGTGTGTGTCTGAAACCCTACTGGACAGTGTGTAGGTTACAATCCCCATTGGACAGCGTCTGTGTCACAAACCCCATTGGACAGCGTGTGTTTCACAAACACCATTGGACAGCGTGTCTCTGTCACAATCCACATTGGACAGTGTGTGTGTCACAAACCCCAGTGGACAGCGTTTGTGTCACAAATATGATTGGACAGCGTGTTTGTCACAAGCCCATTGGTCAGAGTGTGTGTGTCACAAATCCCACTGGAAAGCGTGTGTGTCACAAACCCCATTGGACAGCGTGTGTGTCACAAGCACCATTGGACAGAGTGTGTGTGTCACAAACCCCATTGGAAAGTATATGTGTCGCAAACACCATTGGATAGCGTGTGTGTATCACAAACCCTTTTGGACAGTGTTTGTGTCATAAAACACACCGGACACCGTGTGTATTCACAAACCCCATTGGACAGCGTGTTTTTCACAAGAGCCATTGGACAGAGTGCGTGTGTCACAAAGCCCATTGGACAGCATGTGTGTCACAAACCCCATTGGACAGAGTTTGTGTCACCAACCCCCGTGGACACTGTGTGTGTCACAAACCCCATTGGACATTGTATTTGTCACAAACTCCACTGAACAGCGTGTGTGTCACAAGCACCCATGGACAGTGTGCGTGTCTCAAAACCCATTGGAGAGCGTGTGTGTCACAAAGCCCTTTGTACAGTGTGTGTGTCACAAACCCCATTGGACAGTGTGCGTGTCACAAACCCCATTGGAGATCGTGTGTGTCACAAACCCATTTGGACAGTGTGTGTGTCACAAACCCCATTGGACAGTGTGTGTGTCACAAACACCCATGGACAGTGTGCGTGTCATAAACCCCATTGGACATCGTGTGTGTCACAAACCTCTTTGGACAGTGTGTGTGTCAAAAACGCCATGGGAGAGAGTGTGTGTCACAAACCCCATTGGACAGTCTGTGTGTCACAATCCCCATTGGAAAGTGTATGTTTCACAAACCCCATTGGATAGCGTGTGTGTGTCACAAACCCTATTGAACAGTGTGTGTGTCACAAACCCTATTGAACAGTGTGTGTGTCACAAACCCCAGTGGACAGCGTGTGTGTCAAAACCCCATTGGACAATGTGTGTGTCACAAAACCCACTGGTTAGCGTGTGTGTCACAAACATCCATGGACAGTGTGAGTATCACAAACCCCATTAGATAGCGTGTGTGTCACAAACCACTTTGGACAGTGTGTCTGTCACAGACCCCATTGGACAGCGTGTGTGTGTCACAATCCCTATTGGACAGTGTATGTGTCACAAACATCATTGGACAGTGTGTGTGTCACAAGCCCATTGGACAGAGTGTGTGTGTCAAAAAACCCACTAGACAGCATGTGTGTCATGAACCCCATTGGACAGCGTGTGTGTCTCAATCACCATTGGACAGAGTGTTTGTCTCACAAACCCCATTGGAAAGTGTTTGTATCACAAACCCCATTGGATAGCGCGTGTGTCACAATCCCCATTAGACAGCGTGTGTGTCACAAACCCCATTGGACAGTGTGCGTGTCACAAACCCCATCGGACAGCGTGTGTGTGTCACAATACCCACTGGACAGTGTGTGTGTCACAAACCCGTTTGGAGAGAGTTTGTGTCACAAACCCCATTGGACAGCGTGTGTGTCACAATCCCCATTGGAAAGTGTATGTATCACAAAGCGCATTTTATAGCGTGTACGTGTCACAAACCACACTTGATGGCATGTGTGTGTCACAAACCCCATTGTACAGCATGTTTGTCACAAGCCTTTGTACAGAGTGTGTGTGTTACAAACCCTATTGTACAGCGTGTTTGTCATAATCCCCATTGGACAGCGTTTGTGTCACAAACCCCATTGGGCAGAGTGTGTGTGTCAAACCACATTGGACAGTGTATGTGTCATAAACCCAGTTGGTCAGAGAGTGTGACACAAGCGCCACTGGACAGAGTGTGTGTGTCACAAACCATATTGTACAGCGTGTTTGTCACAGGCCCTTTGGACAGAGTGTGTGTGTCAGAAACCCCATTGTACAGCGTGTTGGTCACAATCCCAATTTTACAGCGTGTGTGTCACAAACCCCTTTGGACAGAGTGTGTGTGACAAACCCCACTGGAGAGAGTGTGTTTCACAAACCCCATTGGACAGCGTGTGTGTGTCACAAACCCTCCTGGTCACTTTGTGTGTCACAAAACCCACTGCACAGCGTGTGTGTCACGAATCCCATTGGACAGCGTGTGTGTCACAAGCACCATTGGACAAGGTGTGTGTGTCACAAACCCCATTGGAAAGTGTATGTGTCACAAGCACCATTGGACAAGGTGTGTGTGTCACAAACCCCATTGGAAAGTGTATGTGTCACAAACCCCATTGTATAGCGTGTGTGTGTCACAAAGACTATTGGACAGTGTGTGTGTCACAAAACCCACTGGACAGTGTGTGTGTCACAAACCCCGTTGGACAGCGTGTGTATCAAAAGCCACATTCGACAGAGTGTATGTGCCACAAAACCCATTGGACACGTGTGTGCCACAATACCCTTTGGACAGTGTGTGTGTCACAAACCCCATTGGACAGTGTATGTGTCACAAACCCCATTGGACAGAGTTTGTGTGACAAACCCCATTGGACAGCGTGTGTGTCATAAACCCCATTGGACAGCGTGTGTGTCTCAATCACCATTGGACAGAGTGTTTGTCTCACAAACCCCATTGGAATGTGTCTGTATCACAAACCCCATTGGATAACGTGTGTGTCACAATCCCCATTAGACAGCGTGTGTGTCACAAATCCCATCGGACAGCGTGTGTGTGTCACAATACCCACTGGACAGTGTGTGTGTCACAAACCCGTTTGGAGAGAGTTTGTTTCACAAACCCCATTGGACAGCGTGTGTGTCACAATCCCCATTGGAAAGTGTATGTGTCACAAAGCGCATTTTATAGCGTGTACGTGTCACAAACCACACTTGATAGCATGTGTGTGTCACAAACCCCATTGTACAGCATGTTTGTCACAAGCCTTTGTACAGAGTGTGTGTGTTACAAACCCCATTGTACAGCGTGTTTGTCACAAGCCCTTTGTACAGAGTGTGTGTGTTACAAACCCCATTGTACAGCATGTTTGTCACAAGCCCTTTGTACAGAGTGTGTGTGTTACAAACCCCATTGGACAGCGTTTGTGTCACAAACCCCATTGGACAGAGTGTGTGTGTCAAACCCCATTGGACAGCGTGTGTGTCTCAATCACCATTGGACAGATTGTTTGTCTCACAAACCCCATTGGAAAGTGTCTGTATCACAAACCCCATTGGACAGCGTGTGTGTCACAAACCCCATTGGACAGAGTGTGTGTGTCAAACCACATTGGACAGAGTGTGTGTCACAAACACCATTGGACAGCGTGTGTGACACAAACCCCATTGGACAGAGTTTGTATCACAAACCCCATTGTACAGCGTGTTTTTCACAAGCCCTTTGGACAGAGTGTGTGTGCCACAAATCCCATTGTACAGCTTGTTTGTCATAATCCCCATTGGACAGCGTGTGTGTCACAAACCCCATTGGACAGTGTGTGTGTGACAAACCCCATTGGATAGCGTGTGTGTGTCACAATCCCCACTGGACAGTGTGTGTGTCAAAAACCCCAATGGACAGCGTGTGTGTTTCACAAACCCCATGGGGCAGCGTGTGTGTGTCACAAACCCCATTGGAAAGTGTGTGCGTCACAAACCCCATTGGATAGCGTGTGTGTGTCACAAATCCTATTGGACAGTGTGTAGGTCACAATCCCCATTGGACAGCGTCTGTGTCACAAAACCCATTGGACACCATGAATGTGTAACAATACCCATTGGACAGTGTGTGTGTCACAAAGCCCATTGTACAGCGTGTTTGTTTCACAAACTCTCCTGGTCAGTGTGTGTGTCACAAAACCCATTGGATAGTGTGTGTCACAAATCCGATTGGACAGCGTGTGTGTCAGAAATCCCATTGGACAGAGTGTGTGTGTCACAAACCAAATTGGTAAGTGTATGTGTCAAAAAACAATTGGATAGCGTGTGTGTGTCACAACCCCTCCCCGTCAGTGTGTGTGTCACAAACCCCATTGGAAAGCGTGTGTGTGTCACAAACCGCATTGGAATGTGTGTGTGTCACAAACCCCATTGGATAGCGTGTGTGTGTCACAAACCCTATTGGACAGCGTGTGTGTCACAAAACCCACTGGACAACGTGTGTGTCACAAATCCCGTTGGACAGCGTGTGTGTCACAAACACCATTGGACAGCGTATGTGTGTAACAATCCCCATTGGACAGTCTGTGTGTCACAAAAAACATTGCACAGCGTGTGTTTCACAAACCCCTGTAGGCACTGTATGTGTCACAAAACCCATTGAAGAGTGTGCGTGTGTGTCACAATCCCCTCTGGTCATCGTGTGCGTCACAATCCCCATTGTACAGTGTTGGTGTGACAAACACCATTGGACAGCATGTGTTTCATAAACCCCATTGGACAGCGTGTGTGTGTCATAATCCCCTTTGTACAGTGTTTGTGTGTAACAAACCCCTTGGACAGCCTGTGTGTCATAAACCCCATTGGAGAGCGTGTGTGTGTCACAATCCCCATTGTACAGTGTTTGTGTATCACAAACCACATTGGACAGAGTGTGTGTCACAAACCCCTTTGGACAGTCTGTGTGTCACAAACCCAACTGGACAGCGTGTGTGTGTCCCAATCCCCTTTGGACAGTGTGTGTGTCACAAAATCCATTGGACAACGTGTGTGTCACAAGCACCATTGGAAAGTGTATGTATCACAAACCTCACTGGATAGAGTTTGTGTGTCACAAACCCTATTAGACAGTGTGTGTGTCACAAGCCCCATTGGACAGCCTGTGTGTCGCAAACACCATTGGACAGCGTCTGAGTGTAACAAACCCCATTGGACAGCGTGTGTGTCACAAACCCCATGGGACAGAGTGTGTGTCACGAACCCCATTGGACAGCGTGTGTGTGTCACAAACCCTCCTGGTCAGTGTGTGTGTCACAAAACCCGTTGGACAGCATGCGTGTCACAAACACCCTTGGACACTGTGTGTGTAACAAAAAAAATTGGTCAGCGTGTGTGTCACAAACCCCATTAGAAAGAGTGTGTGTCAGAAACCCCATTGGACAGCGTGTGTGATGTCACAAACCCTATTGGACAGTGTGTGTGTCACAAACCCCAATGGACAGCATGTGTGTTCACGAACCCCATTGGGCAACGTGTGTGTCACAATACCCGTTGGACACTGTGTGGGTCACAAACCCCATTGGACAGGGTGTGTGTGTCACAAACCCCAGTAAGAAAGTATTTGTGTCACAAACCGCATTGGACAGTGAGTGTGTCACAAACCCCCCTGTACATTGTGTGTGTTACAAACCCCGTTGGACAGCGTGTGTGTCAAAAACCCCATTGGACAGAGTGTGTGTGACAAAACCCACTGGACAGTGTGTGTGTCACCAACCCCCCTGGACGCTGTGTGTGTCACAAACCCCATTTTACAGCATGTGTGTTTCAAATACCATTGGACAGCGTGTGTGTGTGACAAAACCCATTGGACAGTGTGTGTGTCACAGACCCCTTGGACAGAGTGTGTGTGTCACAAACCCCCCTGTACAGTGTTTGTGTGTCACAAGCCCCATTGGAGAGCGTGTCTGTCAAAAACCCCATTGGACAACGTGTGTGTCTCACAATACCCCTTGTAGAGTGTGTGTGTCACAAACCCCTCTGGACAGCGTGTGTTTTTCACAATCCCCACTGGAAAGTGTGTGTGTCGCAAACCACATTGGATAGCGTTTGTGTGTCACAAACTCTATTGGACAGTGTGTGTGTCACAAACCCAACTGGACAGCGTGTCTGTCACAAACCCCATTGGACAGCGTGTCTGTCACAAACCCCATTGGACAGCGTGTGTGTCTCACAATACCCGTTGTAGAGTGCGTGTGTCACAAAACCCTCTGGACAGCGTGTGTGCCACAAACAGCCCTGGAGACTCTCTGTGTAACAAACCCCATTGGACAGAGCATGTGTCACAAACCCACCTTGACAGTGTGTGTGTCACAAACCCCATTGGACAGCGTGTGTTTTTCACAATCCCTACTGGAAAGTGTGTGTGTTGCAAACCACATTGGATAGCGTTTGTGTGTCACAAACTCTATTGGACAGTATGTGTGTCACAAACCGAACTGGACAGCGTGTGTGTCACAAGCCCCATTAGACAGATTGTGTGTGTCACAAACATCTTTGGACAGGGTGTGTGTCACAATCCCCATAGGACAACATGTCTGTCCACATACCCCATTGGACAGGGTGTATGTGTCACAATCCCCATTGGACAGAGTGTGTGTGACAAACCCCATTGGACAGTGTGTGTGTCACAAATCCCATCAGACAGTGTCTGTGTC
This sequence comes from Columba guinea, assembly GCA_032206185.1. Taxonomy (NCBI): domain Eukaryota; kingdom Metazoa; phylum Chordata; class Aves; order Columbiformes; family Columbidae; genus Columba; species Columba guinea. The sequence goes on along the minus strand of JAVLUU010000053.1, from coordinate 907,884 downwards.
ACAAAGCCCCTTGGACAACGTGTGTGTGTCACAATACCCATTGGACAGCGTGTGTGTAACAAAGTCACCTGGACAGTGTGTGTGTCACAAAACCCATTGGACAGCGTGTGTGTCACAAACCCCATTGGAAATTGTGTGTGTCACAAACCCCACTGGATAGCGTGTGTGTCACAAAACCCATTGGATAGCGTGTGTGTCACAAACCCCATTGGATAGCGTGTGTGTGTCACAAACCCCATTGGAAACTGTGTGTGTCACAATCCCTGTTGGAGTGAGTCTGTGTCACAAACCCCATTGGATAGCGTGTCTGTCACAAACCCCATTAGACAGTGTGTGTGTCACAAACCCCATTAGACCGTGTGTGTGTCACAAACCCCTTGGACAGTGTGTGTGTCACAAAGTCACCTTGACAGTGTGTGTGTCGCAAACCCTACTGGACAGTGTGTGTGTCACAAACCCCGTTGGACAGCGAGTGTGTGTCACATACCCCATTGGAAAGCGTGTGTGTCACAAACCACATTTTATAGCGTGTGTGTATCACTATGAAGCAAACAAATGTCCTGCAGCCTAGCCTTGCCTTGTCTGTCCTTGCCTGTCATTGCCTTGCCTTATTTCCTTCTCATCCTGTTCTCTGTCCCATCCTCTCTCACTAACCCCTCGTCTGGCTGCATGTCTCTTCTATCCTCTCTTCTTTCCTTTTCTCTCACTCTCCTGCTTCCTGCCTCTTTTCTTTCGATTACTCCATCTCACTCCTGCAGCCCAAATCTGCTTTTCATTCTTCCTTCCCTTTCACCTGCTCCCTTCGCTTCATCCCTCTGTCCCATATCTTTCTTCCCGACTTGTCTCTTGGCGACTTTGGGCCACTATGGGCCCAAGTCTGGGCATGGTTTGACCAGTTTTCAGAGGCCTGGCTGGTGACAGGAGTGACAGCAGGGAGTGAGAGGCCCGGGGCTGACAGGCTCCCCATCCTATAGGGGGCGCCTGACTGCCACACCCAGCTGACATAGAACCTTTGTCACAATGCCCGCTACCGTGGCGAGGATGCGGTGACTCTGCAGGTGACAGGGACACTGCAGGACTTGCTGTCAGCTCAGCAATTTCTCAGTTCCCCAAAGAAGCGGAATTCTGCAAATTGCTGCCTTTGCTCTTGAAAGATGTCATCAGGTGGGTGTTTTGGTGTAATACACTGAAAACCAGAGCAGAAATGGCGAAATATTCCCATGATATGCATGGTCCCTGCCCCAAAGCACCATGACTCAGCCTAAGGAGATCTGCAGCTTCTTTTTTTGTACTGCCAGCAGATTGTGGAAGTACAGTATAAAAACCATCCTTATGGAGAGATCTTCGTATTTTAGGCTTAGTCTAAGTGTCTCAAGTAGCTGGGGTTTTTGCTTGGGCCTAATCCATACGGTCTTATGGCTTTCCTCCTAGTCTGAAGACGAATGTGCTAGAAACTATAAAGCAAAAAAATGTCCTGGTGCCTAGCCTGTCCTTTCCTGTCCTTGCCTTGCCTTATTTCCTTCTCATCCTGTTCTCTGTCCCATCCTCTCTCACTAAGCCCTCATCTGGCTGCATGTCTCTTCTTTCCTTTTCTCTCACTCTCCTGCTTCCTGCCTCTTTTCTTGCAATTCCTCCATCTCACTCCTGCAGCCCAACACTACTTTTTATTCTTCCTTCCCTTTCTCCTGCTCCCTTCGCTTGCTCCCTCTGTCCCATATCTTTCTTCCCGACTTGTCTGTTGGAGACTTTGGGCCAAATTGGCCCCACGTCTGGGCATGGTTTGACAAGTTTTCAGAGGCCTGGCTGGTGACAGCCGGGACAGCAGGCAGTAACAAACCCGGGCCTGACAGGCTTCCCATCCCCTAGGGGGCGCCTGGCTGCCACACCCAGCTGACATAGAACCTTTGTCACAATGCCCGCTACCGTGGCGAGGATGCGGTGACTCTGCAGGTGACAGGGACACTGCAGGACTTGGTGTCAGCTCAGCAATTTCTCAGTTCCCCAAAGAAGCGGAATTCTGCAAATTGCTGCCTTTGCTCTTGAAAGATGTCATCAGGTGGGTGTTTTGGTGTAATACACTGAAAACCAGAGCAGAAATGGCGAAATATTCCCATGATATGCATGGTCCCTGCCCCAAAGCACCATGACTCAGCCTAAGGAGATCTGCAGCTTCTTTTTTTGTACTGCCAGCAGATTGTGGAAGTGCAGTATAAAAACCATCCTTATGGAGAGATCTTCATATTTTAGGCTTAGTCTAAGTGTCTCAAGTAGCTGGGGATTTTGCTTGGGCCTAATCCATACTGTCTTAAGCCTTTCCTCCTAGTCTGAAGACGAATGTGCTAGAAACTATAAAGCAAAAAAATGTCCTGCAGCCTAGCCTTGCCTTGCCTGTCCTTGCCTGTCCTTGCCTTGCCTTATTTCCTTCTCATCCTGTTCTCTGCCCCATCCTCTCTCACTAACCCCTCGTTTGGCTGCATGTCTCTTCTTTCCTTTTCTCTCACTCTCCTGCTCCCTTCTCTTTTCTTGCAATTCCTCCATCTCACTCCTGCAGCCCAACACTACTTTTTATTCTTCCTTCCCTTTCTCCTGCTCCCTTCGCTTTCTCCCTCTGTCCCATATCTTTCTTCCCGACTTGTCTGTTGGAGACTTTGGGCCAAATTGGCCGCATTTTGGGCATGGTTTAACAATTTTTCAGAGGCCTGGCTGATGACAGCAGGGACAGCAGGTAGTGACAGGCCAGGGGCTGACAGGCTCCCATCCCCTAGGTGGCGCCTAACTGCCACACCCAGCTGACATAGAACCTTTGTCACAATGCCCGCTACCACGTCGAGGATGCGGTGACTCTGCAGGTGACAGGGACACTGCAGGACTTGGTGTCAGCTCAGCAATTTCTCAGTTCCCCAAAGAAGCAGAATTCTGCAAATTGCTGCCTTTGCTCTTGACAGGATGTCATCAGGTGTGTGTTTTGGTGTCATACACTGAAAACAGAGCAGAAACTGTGAAATATTCCCATGACATGCATGGTCCCTGCCCCAAAGCAGCATGACTCAACCTAAGGAGATCTGCAGCTTATTTCTTCGTACTGCACGCAGATTGTGGAAGTACAGTATAAAAGCCATCCTTATGGAGAGATCTTCGTATTTTAGGCTTAGTCTAAGTGGCTCAGGCAGCTGGGGTTTTTGCTTGGGCATAATCCATACGGTCTTATGGCTTTCCTCCTAGTCTGAAGACGAATGTGCTAGAGACTATAAAGCAAAAAAATGTCCTGCAGCCTAGCCTGTCCTTGCCTGTCCTTGCCTGTCCTTGCATTGCCTTATTTCCTTCTCATCCTGTTCTCTGTCCCATCCTCTCTCACTAAGCCCTAGTCTGGCTGCATGTCTCTTCTTTACTTTTCTCTCACTCTGCTGCTTCCTGCCTCTTTTCTTGCAATTCCTCCATCTCACTCCTGCAGCCCAACACTACTTTTTATTCTTCCTTCCCTTTCTCCTGCTCCCTTCGCTTTCTCCCTCTGTCCCATATCTTTCTTCCCGACTTGTCTGTTGGAGACTTTGGGCCAAATTGGCCCCACGTCTGGGCATGGTTTGACAAGTTTTCAGAGGCCTGGCTGGTGACAGCAGGGACAGCAGGCAGTGACAGGCCCGGGGCTGACAGGCTCCCCATCCCCTAGGGGGCGCCTGGCTGCCACACCCAGCTGACATAGAACCTTTGTCACAATGCCCGCTACCGTGGCGAGGATGCGGTGACTCTGCAGGTGACAGGGACACTGCAGGACTTGGTGTCAGCTCAGCAATTTCTCAGTTCCCCAAAGAAGCGGAATTCTGCAAATGGCTGCCTTTGCTCTTGAGAGGATGTCATCAGGTGTGTGTTTTGGTGTCATACACTGAAAACAGAGCAGAAACTGTGAAATATTCCCATGACATGCATGGTCCCTGTCCCAAAGCACCATGACTCAACCTAAGGTGATCTGCAGCTTATTTTTTTGTACTGCCAGCAGATTGTGGAAGTACAGTATAAAAACCATCCTTATGGAGAGATCTTCGTATTTTAGGGTTAGTCTAAGTGTCTCAAGTAGCTGGGGTTTTTGCTTGGGCCTATTCCATAGTGTCTTATGGCTTTCCTCCTAGTCTGAAGACGGATATGCTAGAAACTATAAAGCAAAAAACGTCCTGCAGTTTAGCCTTGCCTTGCCTGTCCTTGCCTCTCCTTGCCTTGCCTTATTTCCTTCTCATCCTGTTCTCTGTCCCATCCTCTCTCACTAAGCCCTCGTCTGGCTGCATGTCTCTTCTTTCCTTTTCTCTCACTCTCCTGCTCCCTTCTCTTTTCTTGCAATTCCGCCATCTCACTCTTGCAATTCCGCCATCTCACTCCTCCAGCCCAACACTACTTTTTATTCTTCCTTCCCTTTCTCCTGCTCCCTTCGCTTTCTCCCTCTGTTCCATATCTTCCTTCCCGACTTGTCTCTTGGAGACTTTGGGCCTAATTGGCCCCATGTCTGGGCATGGTTTGAAAGGTTTTCAGAGGCCTGGCTGGTGACAGCAGGGACAGCAGGCAGTGACACGCCAGGGGCTGACAGGCTCCCCATCCCCTAGGGGGAACCTAACTGCCACATCCAGCTGACACAGGACCTTTGTCACAATGCCCGCTACCGTGGCGAGGATGCGGTGACTCTGCAGGTGACAGGGACACTGCAGGACTTGGTGTCAGCTCAGCAATTTCTCAGTTTCCCACAAGAAGCGGAATTCTGCAAATTGCTGCCTTTGCTCTTGACAGGATGTCATCAGGTGGGTGTTTTGGTGTAACACACTGAAAACAGAGCAGAAACTGTGAAATATTCCCATGACATGCGTGGTCCCTGCCCCAAAGCACCATGACTCAACCTAAGGAGATCTGCAGCTTATTTTTTTGTACTGCCAGCAGATTATGGAAGTACAGTATAAAAACCATCCTTATGGAGAGATCTTCCTATTTTAGGATTAGTCTAAGTGTCTCAAGTAGCTGGGGTTTTTGCTTGGGCCTCATCCATACAGTCTCATGGCTTTCCTCCTAGTCTGAAGACGAATGTGCTAGAAACTATAAAGCAAAAAAATGTCCTGGTGCCTAGCGTGTCCCTGCCTGTCCTTGCCTTGCCTTATTTCCTTCTCATCCTGTTCTCTGTCCCATCCTCTCTCACTAACCCCTCGTCTGGCTGCATGTCTCTTCTTTCCTTTTCTCTCACTCTCCTGCTTCCTGCCTCTTTTCTTGCAATTCCTCCATCTCAATCCTGCAGCCCAACACTACTTTTTATTCTTCCTTCCCTTTCTCCTGCTCCCTTCGCTTTCTTCCTCTGTCCGATATCTTTCTTCCCGACTTGTCTGTTGGAGACTTTGGGCCAAATTGGCCCCACGTCTGGGCATGGGTTGATAAGTTTTCAGAGGCCTGGCTGGTGACAGCAGGGACAGCAGGCAGTGACAGGCCCGGGGCTGACAGGCTCCCCATCCCCTAGGTGGCGCCTGGCTGCCACACCCAGCTGACACAGAACCTTTGTCACAATGCCCGCTACCGTGGCGAGGATGCGGTGACTCTGCAGGTGACAGGGACACTGCAGGACTTGGTGTCAGCTCAGCAATTTCTCAGATCACCAGAGAAGCTTAATTCTGCAAGTTGCTACCTTTGTTCTTGAAATTCTGCCATCAGGTGTGTGTTTTGTTTAGGGGAAAGGGACCTAGGGGTCCTGGTGGACAACAGGATGACCATGAGCCAGCACTGTGCCCTTGTGGCCAGGAAGGCCAATGGCATCCTGGGGTGTATTAGAAGGGGCGTGTCTAGTAGATAGAGAGAGGTCCTCCTTCCCCTGTACTCCGCCCTGGTGAGACCACATCTGGAATATTGTGTCCAGTACTGGGCCCCTCAGTTCAAGAAAGACAGGGAACTGCTGGAGAGGGTCCAGCGTAGGGCAACGAAGATGATTAAAAGAGTGGAGCACCTCCCTTATGAAGAAAGGCTGAGGGAGCTGGGGCTCTTTAGTTTGGAGAAGAGGAGACTAAGGGGGGACCTCATTAATGTTTATAAATATATAAAGGGTGAGTGCCATGAGGATGGAGCCAGGCTCTTCTCAGTGGCCAACAATGATAGAACAAGGGGTAATGGGATCAAGCTGGAACACAAGAGGTTCCGCTTAAATTTGAGAAAAAACTTCTTCTCAGTGAGGGTGACAGAGCACTGGAACAGGCTGCCCAGGGAGGTTGTGGAGTCTCCTTCTCTGCAGACATTCAAAACCCGCCTGGACATGTTCCTGTGCGACCTCACCTAGGCGTTCCTGCTCCAGCAGGGTGATTGGACTAGATGATCTTTTGAGGTCCCTTCCAATCCCAAACATACTGTGATACCGTGATACTGTGAATATACTGAAAACCAGAGCAGAAATGGTGAAATATTCCCATGATATGCATGGTCCCTGCCCCAAAGCACCATGACTCAGCCTAAGGAGATCTGCAGCTTCTTTTTTTGTACTGCCAGCAGATTGTGGAAGTACAGTATAAAAACCATCCTTATGGAGAGATCTTCGTATTTTAGGCTTAGTCTAAGTGTCTCAAGTTGCTGCGGTTTCTGCTTGGGCCTAATCCATACCGTCTTATGGCTTTCCTCCTAGTCTGAAGACGAATGTGCTGGAAAATATAAAGCAAAAAAATGTCCTGCATCCTAGCCTTGCCTTGCCTGTCCTTGCCTGTCCTTGCCTTGTCTTATTTCCTTCTCATCCTGTTCTCTGTCCCATCCTCTCTCACTAAGCCCTCGTCTGGCTGCATGTCTCTTCTTTCCTTTTCTCTCACTCTCCTGCTTCCTGCCTCTTTTCTTGCAATTCCTCCATCTCACTCCTGCAGCCCAACACTCCTTTTTATTCTTCCTTCCCTTTCTCCTGCTCCCTTCGCTTTCTCCCTCTGTCCTATATCTTTCTTCCCGACTTGTCTGTTGGAGACTTTGTGCCAAATTGGACCCACGTCTGGGCATGGTTTGACAAGTTTTCAGAGGCCTGGCTGGTGACAGCAGGGACAGCAGGCAGTGACAGGCCCGGGGCTGACAGGCTCCCCATCCCCTAGGGGGCGCCTGGCTGCCACACCCAGCTGACATAGAACCTTTGTCACAATGCCCGCTACTGTGGAGAGGATGAGGTGACTCTGCAGGTGACAGGAACACTGCAGGACTTGGTGTCAGCTCAGCAACTTCTCACTTCCCCAAAGAAGCGGAATTCTGCAAATTGCTGCCTTTGCTCTTGAAAGGATGTCATCAGGTGGGTGTTTTGGTGTAACACACAGAAAACAGAGAAGAAACTGTGAAATATTCCCATGACATGCATGGTCTCTGCCCCAAAGCACCATGACTCAGCCTAAGGAGATCTGCAGCTTTTTTTTTGTACTGCCGCCAGATTGTGGAAGTACAGTATAAAAACCATCCTTATGGAGAGATCTTCTTATATTAGGCTTAGTCTAAGTGTCTCAAGTAGCTGGGGTTTTTGCTTGGGCCTAATCTATACGGTCTTATGGCTTTCCTCCTAGTCTGAAGACGAATGTGCTAGAGACTATAAAGCAAAAAAATGTCCTGCAGCCTAGCCTTGCCTTGCCTGTCCTTGCCTGTCCTTGCCTTGCCTTATTTCCTTCTCATCCTGTTCTCTGTCCCATCCTCTCTCACTGACCACTCGTCTGGCTGCATGTCTCTTCTTTCCTTTTCTCTCACTCTCCTGCTTCCTGACTCTTTTCTTGCAATTCCTCCATCTCACTCCTGCAGCCCAACACTACTTTTTATTCTTCCTTCCCTTTCTCCTGCTCCCTTCGTTTTCTCCCTCTGTCCCATATCTTTCTTCCCGACTTGTCTCTTGGAGACTTTGGGCCAAATTGGCCCCACGTCTGGGCATGGTTTGACAAGTTTTCAGAGGCCTGGCTGGTGACAGCACGGACAGCAGGCAGTGACAGGCCCGGGGCTGACAGGCTCCCCATCCCCTAGGGGGTGCCTGGCTGCCACACCCAGCTGACATAGAACCTTTGTCACAATGCCCGCTACCGTGGCGAGGGTGCGGTGACTCTGCAGGTGACAGGGACACTGCAGGACTTGGTGTCAGCTCAGCAATTTCTCAGTTCCCCAAAGAAGCGGAATTCTGCAAATTGCTGCCTTTGCTCTTGAAAGATGTCATCAGGTGGGTGTTTTGGTGTAATACACTGAAAACCAGAGGAGAAATGGCGAAATATTCCCATGATACGCATGGTCCCTGCCCCAAAGCACCACGACTTAGCCTAAGGAGAACCGCAGCTTATTTTTTTGTACTGCCAGCAGATTGTGGAAGTACAGTATAAAAACCATCCTTATGAAGAGATCTTCGTATTTTAGGCTTAGTCTAAATGTCTCAAGTAGCTGGGGCTTTTGCTTGGGGCTATTCCATACGGTCTTATGGCTTTCCTCCTAGTCTGAAGACGAATGTGCTAGAAACTATAAAGCAAAAAAATGTCCTGCAGCCTATCCTGTACTTTCCTCTCCTTTCCTTGCCTTATTTCCTTCTCATCCTATTCTCTGTCCCATCCTCTCTCACTAAGCCCTTGTCTGGCTGCATGTCTCTTCTTTCCTTTTCTCTCACTCTCCTGCTCCCTTCTCTTGCAATTCCTCCATCTCACTCCTGCAGCCCAACACTACTTTTTATTCTTCCTTCCCTTTCTCCTGCTTCCTTCGCTTTCTCCCTCTGTCCCATATCTTTCTTCCCGACTTGTCTGTTGGAGAGTTTGGGCCAAATTGGCCCCACGTCTGGGCATGGTTTGACAAGTTTTCAGAGGCTTGGCTGGTGACAGCAGGGACAGCAGGCAGTGACAGGCCCGGGGCTGACAGGCTCCCCATCTCCTAGGGGGCGCCTGGCTGCCACACACAGCTGACATAGAACCTTTGTCACAACGCCCGCTACCGTGGCGAGGATGCGGTGACTCTGCAGGTGACAGGGACACTGCAGGACTTGGTGTCAGCTCAGCAATTTCTCAGTTCCCCAAAGAAGCGGAATTCTGCAAATTGCTGCCTTTGCTATTGAAATTCTGCCATCAGGTGTGTGTTTTGGTGTAATATAGTGAAAACAGAGCAGAAACTGCAAAATATTCCCATGATATGCATGGTCCCTGCCCCAAAGCACCATGACTCAGCCTAAGGAGATCTGCAGGTTATTTCTTTGTACAGCCAGCAGATTGTGGAAGTACAGTATAAAAACCATCCTTATGGAGAGATCTTCGTATTTTAGGCTTAGTCTGAGTGTCTCCAGTAGCTGGGGTTTTTGCTTGGTCCTAATCCACAAGGTCTTATGGCTTTCCTCCTAGTCTGAAGATTGATGTGCTAGAAACTGTAATAAATTTTGACTCGAAATTAACTTGAATAACACAAATTAATTCCCAATGGATTTCAACGGAATAAGCAAAGACAGCGCTCGGCCGCTTCTCCAATGGCGCGCGCGGGAAAAACTTCTTCCGGCCTTTTTATAGGGTCCCGGGTTCGTTGCTCAGAGTGCCACGTCACTCATTCTTTCTGAGAATGTGTCCTCTGTTGTCAGGCAGTTAATCTCCTATCTTCTCACCTACCCCTGCCCCCCTCCCACCTTTAGAGGACCGAACATTTAAGGCAATTGCATAACAAAGGGCAGGGGCTTCCCATGTTGCACAAAAACCCCTGAGGGTTTCCTATTAACAAGTGTTAATGAGCAAACATCTCTAACTCTTAGAATTGTTTATTGCAATTCCCCCCTTTTCTTTTTCTACTTATTTTGTTCATTAAAGCGTTGTAATTCTTGAGTGGGTAACTGCTCATACTTTGCTTTAACTAATAATAAATGTGCTGCTTCTAGCCTGCTTTTCACAATAGCTATTACTTCATTAAAAATACATGGTCCAAACATCAACACTAGCATTAAGAGAATCAACGGCCCTGCTATAGTAGAGAGGAGGGTTGTAAGCCAAGGTGATTGTCTAAACCGGGTTTCATACCAACTCTCCCGAGATTCATATTCCCTTTTTCATTTTTCTGTATTTTCTCGTAGCTTATTCATGGTATTTCTTACTAGATCTGTGTGGTCTGCATATACACAGCATTCCTCCTTTAAAGTTGCGCAAAGACCTCCTTCTTTGAAGAACACTAGATCTAATTCTTGTCGGTTTTGCAAGACCACTTCTGACAAGGATCTGACTGATTTTTCTAGCGCAGTAATAGATTGCTCTATTCTTTGCAGATCCTCATCGACGGCTACTCTCAATGCCACGAATTCTTGGTTTTGGCTGACTATTGAGGCAATTCCTGTTCCTGCACCTGCTACACTGAGGGCCATTATCATACCTAAGGTCAAAGCAGTGATCGGTTCCCTTTTGTTAATCAGTGTGTAAAGACAGTTTCTAGCTGATATTCATATTCTTTCAGGTGATAAGTAATTTTAGGGATTACCTCCACTTGTATACAAAATTCTTTCATGGTTTTTAGATAATTCATAGAAACACAAGGTGTAAGTCTGGTTTTTGAACATATCCACTTGGAATTATTGGCGGGTATTACCCAGTCACCAGGCCTATTAGCTTTAAGGGTGCCATTTATACATAAATACCGTTTTCCAGGAGGTATTTGACCTATACATATTCCTTGCCCCTGGACTTGTTGCAACGATATCCCTTGAGTATTATTTTCCCACCTACAAGACCCAGGATTTGATCCATTAGCGAGCTTTGGCATATTTCTTAGTCCAATAGCTTCGAAATATGGTGGTTTGGTATTTAAGCATAACCAGCATTCTGCTGTTAAATTTGGGTGTGTTTTGTTAATCACCTGATAGCTCGCATTTATTAGAGTCCAAAGTGGGTTTACTTCTTCCAGTTGTGTAAATGCATCTATATCAGAGCTATTTGTCATTGTTATATTAAGTATCTTAGAAGTTTTATTTATCTTTAATTTCCCCGTTATTATCGCATTAGGGCCTATTGATTGGGATTTCCCTTCTAGGGCAGGTTCTTTTTGTATCTTTATAAGTGTCCCTCGATCAGTCCTAGTCTCCCAGATCCTTACACCCCAAGTTTTGCCGATTGACCACTCCTGGTCCTGCGGTTGCAAGACTGTAATTTCTAATGTTTTGCAATTCCCTGGGTCAGAACTACCGTAAAGCGATGGGAGAGATTGTCGACAATCTCTAGGCCACCAGTTGACTTGGAGGTATTTATCCGGATTGGCAACGTTCCATGCTGTGGCTATTGTCTCACAACCCAAATAAGCACAATAATATTGGTTAGGATAGTTGCAATATCCCTTTCCTGGATTGGAGCCAGGGCACCAATAAGTTGATACTACACTTCCCTTTTTATGTGGAGGTTTGCAGTGACCAAAATTCCAGTCTTCCCCAGAACTTAAATGTCCAAATAAATCACAAATGGTTACGTTAAATGAGGGTGCACCTATGGTTACGTTTTCTTCAATCACACGACTTTCCTCTGCTTGAATTAAAGTCCACTTATACAGTCTATGCGCTGTTTTTCCCTAGCTCAGCAATAATAGCAACATCAACATAGTGTACCAGATTGGGCTGCATTGACTCTGGCTCATTCCTCCTTGCTTTTTAGCTAGTGCCTGGGTGTGCCGCTTAACATTGGGGTAGCTCGGCCAATATTTTGGCATAGTTCCACTCAGGCTCTTGTTTCCACCGTTTCTTATTCTTCTGCCTCGCCCGTCGACCCGGTTGCTTCGAGCCATGGGGTAAACCATCTTCTCGGCAGCAAGAATATTCTTCAGGAAACCCTGAATGCTTTTGCTCTCCATGCCTTTGTTTATACAATTCCCAATTATAGTCTTTGACTATAGGAGAGTGGCACAGTATTTTCTTTATGGTAGTTCTACAGCACACCCTTGTTATTTGTATTTTAGAGGGGTTGGTTCATTAGGGTGAGAGCAAAACCGCCCAGGCTATATTTCGTGGGTGTCTATACACCACCAGTCAGGACTGTCGGGTTGAATCTCTTTTTCGTGCGACTTTTGATTTCAATGCCAAATCTGTAATTTCTAATTCTATACTATAACACTGATTGCGTATTCCTCTAGAGGAATACTGTCTATACAATGCAACCACCAATTGTTTCAGCACACTATGCACCTAAAGCATATAAAAAGGATAACAATTACAACCTATATTAATACATCTAACTCTATGATTTTTACAAATGGGATATTCATAAACAACTTTATTGGGGTTTTTTTGTACTTGCATGATATGATTCAACAAGCCCAAGCCCATTTATTGTTTCTGTAGTTTAACTTTCAGAGGATCGTCTGTGGGCTCTGCAGTCCAGGCATTAGTCTTGACTGGACCTTTAACTCAGCTGGCGTGTGTCCACCCCTTTTCGGCAGTTCGGATGGCTGTTTCTGTAGTGAGTAAAACAACATAAGGTCCCTCCCATCGAGGGGTTAATGATGTTTCTTTCCATGTTTTTATGAGTACCTTATCTCCAGGTTCTAGGGTATGTATTTTTATGTCCAGCCCATTCTTGTGCCAAGACCCCGTATGCAGTCCCTGCATCTATATTAGTGAACAAATAAAATGGTTTCCGTATATCTGGCAAGCTCAACACAGGGGCACTTATCAGCTCTTCCTTTATGCAATCAAATTGTTCCTCATCTTGTTCCGTCCATTGTACCAGTTTTTCCTGTGTTAATTTTTCATACAAAAATTTTACCTTCTTTGTATAATTTTCGATCCATTGTCTACAGTATTCAGTTAGTCCTAATATTTGTCTTATCTGTCATTTAAACTTTGGGGCTGGCAATGACAAGATCCCATTTACTCTTTCAGGGTCCAAATATTTGGTCCCCCTGCTTAAATAGTGTCCTAGATATTTGACTTCTTGCTCAACAAACTGGAGTTTGGTCTTTGACACTTTGAGCCCCTGTAGACTAAGGAAATTTAATAATTTAATACTTTCTTGTCTAACCACTTCTTCGTCTTGCCCTGCTAACAAGAGATCATCTACATATTGCACTAGTACCACTTCTGGACTGCGCTCATATCCCTGCAGAATTTGTTCTAAAGCTTGCCCGAACAAGTTAGGTGACTCCGTAGACCCCTGGGGAAGCACAGTCCATCGCAAAGGCAAAATAGTCTCGGCTCTCTTCATCAAGCGGGCAAGCCCAAAAGGCATCCTTTAAATCTATAACACTATACCATTGATCATTCGGACCTAATTGACTCAGGAGGGTATACGGGTTGGCCACTACAGGGAATCGACTCACGGTTCTTTTATTCACCTCCCTCAGGTCATGTACTAGTCTCCATTTTCCATCTTTCTTTCTTACGGGTAAAATGGGGATATTAAAGGGAGACATACTGGGCTCGAGTAGGCCTTTTTCTAGTAATCTTTCTATTTCTGGTTTTAATCCCCTTCGGCCCTCTTCGGATACTGGATATTGTTTTACACGAAGGGGTATTTCTGGACTAGAAATTTTAACTTTAAAGGGTGTTATGTCCAGCTTCCCTACTGAGTCTTCTGTATACCATACTTCAGGATTAATTTTATTTTCATCTTCCACCCTGAGACGACATCATCTTATCCGAATTTCTTTCCCGGTTACTTCTAAATTAACACCCAATTCAATTATTAAATCCCGTCCCAAGAGGTTATATTCAGCTTCAGGAACTAAAAGTAAATTTCCCACTCCTATTTTGGAATCGGTTTCAATAACTACTCCTTTTATAACAGGGACCCGAACTGGCTCTCCCTTTGCCCCAATTACTTGCATAGTGTTGGAAGATATCTCGCATCCCTTGGGTAAAGTTTGTATGGTAGATCGTTCTGCTCCAGAATCTACAAGAAATTCAATTTCTTGCTGCTGAGGACCCACTTTTAGTTTTATCAAGGGCTCTGTTCCTTTTTGGGTCCCCAGCAAGAAGAGCCCCTGACACCCCTATTCCGCTTTAAACATTTTCTCATCCACCACTTTCTTCCTACAGTTCCGCTTCATGTGCCCTTTCTTTCCACAGTAAAAGCATTCTACCGGCTCACCCCGTTCCATTGCAGTCTCGTCATTAAGGGGTCTTGCCTTAGGACTAGGCCCCTTATACTGTGCCCTTCGGTCTCTGGATTTCCATTGCTGTTGGGTTGTACCTTCTGTGACTGCTGCAACCACCATTCGTACAGTCCTCCGCTCTTTCTCATCCTCTCTCCTAACATACACTTTCTGAGCTTCCCTCAATAGTTCATCTAACCCCACGGTTTTGCCAATCTCCTAATTTTTCTAGCTTTTTCCTAATATCTATCCAAGATCTAGCTACAAATTGTGTTTTTAACAGCGCCTCTCCCACAGGGGTACTAGGGTCTAACCCCGAATACAATTGTAAGTTTTTCCTGAGCCGTTCCAACCACTCTGTAGGTGTTTCATCTTTCTTTTGGTGTTCACTAAATACCTTGCCAGTGTTCTGACCCCTTGGAACAGACTCTCTAATGCCTTGGACTAATATAGTCCGTAGGTCTTGCATATGACCCCTATGTAATGGATCCTGATTGTTCCAGTCAGGTCTTTGCAGCGGCCATTTAATGTCGGCTGCAGGACCTTGCTGATGCTGTTCATCCCAAATCTGCATACCGGCCCTATGGATCATTCCCCTCTCTTCTGCAGTGAACAATATTCCTATTATCGATTGCAACTCATCCCAAATGTATACATTGGGCCCTAAAAATTAGTGTCCTGGTTTTGTTAAAAACAAGTTTCTCTTTCAGTGAATTTTGCCTGTCAGCTAAAGCCTTCATATTAGCTGCATTTTCCTGGAGAACCAGACACATGTTTTGGTAAACCTAGCAATGGAATGCAAACTTATTGATAAGCATGGATGGACATCTCGCGAGAGGGCGACGAGAAACCGGTGACCAAGAAACTGACCAACTGTGTATAACATTCCATTCACGTGAATACTTCATATAAAAGTGGGAGATCACGAGGATCTCGTCCCTTTTTCCCTTTTCCCCTTTTTCCTTATGGCTGACATTAGGAGAGGACCTTGCTAGTCGTCCCTGCGAACTGAGGCCCAGTGAGAGACTGAATCCAGCTCCGGTTGGCTGCAGAGTCCAGTCCAGGACTTTGGGTGCCTGCCCTGCAGTTGCTGAGACTTTCAAGATTGGTTTTGTATATTTTGTATTATTTTCTCTATTCTTATTAGTAGCATTAGTAAAACACCGTTAATTTTTCCAACTCTCTTCTCTCTGTTCTTCTTTCCCTCCCGATCGGCTGTGGGAAAGGGGGAAGAGGGAGTGGCAAAAAGGGGGAAGTGGAGGGGGAGAGGCGGTTAACAATACATCTGCCAGGGTTTTATTGTAACCCCGCAATCTTAACCCTCGACAATTGGTCAACCCGCTCTGCTACTCCCAACGGGTCTTCTAGCAAACTCCCCATTTCCTTTTTAAAATCTCTAACATCCCCGGAGTTAAGAGGTACTGCCACATATCCCATTCCCACCTGAGGTCCTCCCATCGTGATCTCTCGCAGCGGATATAGTTGCCCTGGTGTTTGCTGTTGCTGTTGTCTAGTCTTGCTACGCGTGACAGGCCCCGTGGACTGGTTATCATCCGAACACTCTGGGTTCGGTGCCGAAGGGGGTGGACTAGGGACTGGGCTAGGAACTGGTACCGGAGGTGGCGGTGGTGGTACATAAGGTGGGGTTGTCATCGGGATCTCTTCCTCATGCCGCTTATTTCTCTGGCGGCCATGTTTATCACCCCCCTTTTAACGGGTATAGATTAACCCTAGTCTCTGATCTTATCCATAATAATGCGTATTCACTTTCTTCTGAACTAAAAGGCTCCTTTGAATTAACATAAATGTTTAAAGCCTGACAGATCCAGTCCTCAAATGATCCGAAAACTGGCCAATATAGGTGGTCTCTATGGATCTCTTTACCACCCCAAACTTCCATTCAATAATGTATCATTTTCGTTTTGCTTTTACCCCGCCTAGAGGGGTAATCATCCCAATACCTAACAATTAATCCTAACGGACTACCTGGGGGAATTGGGGGAAGCCTTTCCTGCGGTTGCCCTCCCATGGGAACAGAATGCCTACTTTTCCTCTGTCCCATCTTCTGAGATACCCTCCCCTGTATCTCAGGAATCCCAGCCCCAACCCAGCGGATAACCGGCCTATACTCACGCGTCCTGTGTCTTCACTCGGGTCTTCGTGCACAAAGTTTAAGGGGCTGCCGGCATTTACTTTGCTTATTGCAATTTAGAATGTTCGTCGGTGAAGGATCCGGTGACAAGGGTCCCACAAGGGCCGCTTAAAAAAAGAAGCGGGGCGCCTCCCTTAGAGGGGTTGCCACCGAATATGCTTCATCCGAGTCACGGCACCAAATTGTAATAAATTTTGACTCGAAATTAACTTGAATAACACAAATTTATTCCCGATGGATTTCAACGCAATAAGCAAAGACAGCGCTGGGCGGCCATGAGATTGGCTTCTCCAATGGCGCACCCAAAAAACTTCTTCCAGCCTTTTTCTAGGGTCCCGGGTTCGTTGCTCAGAGCGCCACGTCACTCGTTCTTTCTGCGGATGTGTCCTCTGTTGTCAGGCAGTTAATCTTCTATCTTCTCACCGACCCCTGCCCCCCGCCACCTTTAGAGGATCGAACATTTAAGGCAATTGCATAACAAAGGGCAGGGGCTTCCCATGTTGCACAATAACCCCTGAGCGTTTCCTATTAACAAGTGTTAATGAACAAACATCTCTAACTCAATAACCTCTGAGCGTTTCCTTTTAAGAAGCTTTAATGAACAAACATTTCTAACTCTTAGAATTGTTTATTGCAGTGATACTGTGAGTCTTGTTTCACGAACCTCAGGGAGGTTTTTTCCTTCCCTGAAAATCCCTGTTCATTAGAACTGAAGAATTTAAGTTTGTCCAGACAGCACATGAGTTTCAGGCTTTGGGGCAGAGTTTTCTTTGGGATTTTACTGTGATCATCAGCAAGGTATTAAAGAATCCCAGGAGTTGCTGCCAAACCCAAGCAGTGGCAGAAATATAATAAATCACAGGTCCTAAATATTAAGCAACGGCCTTGGGAATTCACCCATAGTCCATCTGGTATGAAAACATAGCTTTTTGAGATATTTATCTTTATATCCAGCAGAATGGGGGAGAGAATCAGAAGACTTAAAGTGATAAAACTCACTGGCTGACAGTTTAACCAGGAAAGTAAAAGCCATGCACACAAGCAAACTGGCACTGGCACCACTGGCACTGCCACTGGCACTGCAAGCGGCACCTCTGTCCCTGTGGTGCCTCCTCCTGCCGCGCCCCTGGGGCTGCGGCCAGCCCAGGGGCTCCTCCTGCATCTCCTGCACCGCGGCAGGGACCAGGGACCTGGCAGCACATGGTGGTGGTGACCTGGGGCCGGTGCTGCAGTGGGATGGCCGGTAGCCATGGAGCCCGGGTAGCACTGTGGGTGTCACGGAGGCACCACAAAAGGCAGTTTTAGGTAGACAACAAGTTCCAAAGCAGACTTTATTCTAGACGGGAAAGCATAGCAAATAAACTAGAAAAAGGGTTTATACAATTATTTAGCACTCCAACAACATAAAATTCAGGTTCAGATATCACTTGAGGAGGTTATTTGGGTATGACAACATAAGAATAACAAGGATCGACAATGTGCCCGCATTCACTCACCAGAAACAAAACTAGAGGCCTCTCACTCATGGGTACCCCGAAGAAACAATCACTCACCTGGGCTGGGCGAGGGCTCTCACTTGCCTGGGGTAGGCAAGGACTCATTCCAGGATATATCCAGTAGAGAAAAACAACCACCCGGCACAGGAGGAGGTGCGGCGCTCTCAGTGCCAGGCAGTCTCCTTAGACAGCGTCCCAGTCTAAGGGAGGGCTCCAGTTCACAGACCTGCTGCTCTGAGAAGACCACTCCAAGGGGCTTTTCGGTGGGGGCCCCGCTCTATAGTCTGGTCAGATGTGGCTGTGGGCATTTCAACATGCTCCAGAAGCTTCTCAGCTTCTCTGGGCACCTTCTTTGCTGAGGACCCTGTCACCGACTGAGGGTCCCACCCCTCCTGTCCCCCCAGCTGGTGGAGGTGAAGTCACCCTGCCCGGGGTAGGGGAGGATGTGACTGGGAGCGCCTTGGTACCACCCTCGGTGTGTACGTGGGGACAGGCACAGTGGGGCACAAAAGGTGCTAAGGAGCCATCAACTGCCCCGTTGAAGGCTCCGGATCATGGGGGTTGTGCAACTGCCACAGTGGGGCATTGTGACGTCACTGGTGATGTCACAAAGGCCCCGCCCAGGCACCCCTATAAAAGCAGGGCCGGGTTGCAGAGCTGCATCCTCTGGCAGGACAGGGCGGCGGCCACCCCACCATGGCCCGGGTACCGGCGAAGTAGGAGCCGCAGCCGCAGCTGGAGCCGCAGCCGCCGCCGCGGCCAGCGCCGCTACCGGAGCCGCTCTCGCCGCCGCTATGGGCAGAGCCGACGCCGGCGGTACAGGAGGAGCCGCCGCTGGCAGGGGACACGGCGCCGCCGCCGCTGAGCCGACCCCAGCACTAGCGTCTGTGCAACCGGCAGAGCCTTGGCCACCACCGCCACCACACCAATGCACCACCACGGCTCCACAATAAAACTGGAATGATGGCACAAGGCGTGCGTGTGTCTCTGGTGTCCCTGTGGGCCAGTTGTGTGTCCCATGGGTACGTGTCCGTGCTGGGGGCATGTATCCTATGGCTGGCATGTCGAGAACAAGCACATGTCTCCAGGGATGGAGCTGCTCCAACCTCCCTGCTCCTGTGCTGGGTCTGACTCGTTCCCATGACCCAGGCCATCTATGTCCCAGCCAGTCTCTGTGACCCAGGCCATCTATGTCCCAGCCAGTCTCTGTGACCCAGGCCATCTATGTCCCAGCCTATCTCTGTGTCCTAGCCCACCTCTGTGTCCTAGTCCATCTCCATGTCTCAGCCAGTCTCTGCGTCCCCAGCCTATCTCCATTTCCCTGCCCACCTGCCAGCGATGCCCTGACCGCTCAGGACAAGGATCCTGGACCTTCCTGTGGTCCCAGGGGGGGTGCCCACCACAGTGCCCCAGGAGGGAGGGGCTGCAGCTTTTGTTGACTTTTGTTCACTTTTAAGAGAGGCCTTTGGAGGAGTCAGGTGGGAATCAGGAGCTCCCTGCTGCAGGTTCCCTGTACACTGCCTTTTAGGTAGTTTCATTTGCAGACAAACTATTAAACTCCACTGCTTCATCAGATGAAGTGGAAAGATCAAATGCAGATCTTCAGAATATCACTTTGTGGAGCAACAGTGTCTAAATTCATGACATCTATTCAAGACAAACATATACTCAGAGGTGCCCCAACAATATCCCTTCTGTTACACAGTTTTAGGAACAAACACCCAAATATTTAATGACAAGGAAAGGAATCTTTTAGCTGCACAGAACTGTCCTCCAAACATATGGGATGTATTGGTTTGGGTATTTCTTTGAACCCCCAAGTCAGAAGTAAGAAAAAGCACTTAGTTTAACAACAATGGTTTCTCAGTGGTTTTTGATAACTTTTTCAAAAACCATTGGGCAAAAAAAAAGCATTGAAAAACAAGAGCTGAGTGACACAATGTGAAAATGGCAAAAACTACACTCCAGACAATTTTTATTGCAAGAAACAGAAATCACACAGCAAGCTATACGAACATACATGTTACCGGCTCTAGACAGACAGATGCAGCCCATGGAAGTGGGTTAATGTCCTCCTTTGGCCTGGGGAGGGGAAAATAGGTCTATTAAAAGTCAGATCTAGTGCAAGCACGGGGCAGTTTTCATTGGAAAAAAAGGACACTTTGCAGGCAGACACAGCAGAGGGTGTAACCCCAAGTTTTGTGCTATTTCTGAAAATTTCTTCCAGCACCTGATCAGCACATCAAGGTGAATCCATATCTGTCATTAGTGAATGCACTACAGGAGGAGCTTAAAAAATCATCACCCTGAAGTTAAAAATAAGACATATAAGAAATGCAGTTGGTTTTCATTTTCCCACTCACTTAAAAAAATTAAAGTGTTACACTTGCAAGTTCTCTCGGTGAGCATGGAAGCAACACATTTGTAAGGAAAACAGAGATGCTTAGTTTTGTAATGATACAAACTGGAGGGAAATCACAAGTTATGTCCCGATGCATGATAGTATTGCAAGAACTGACCACACCATCTCAATTTTGGTTGGGAATTAGTCAACTCTGGACATCACTAAGTGAGAATGTAAATTGGGAATCAGTTTGGCATCAATTTGGTAAGAGGATTTATAAGGTTCACACTGTTGTCCTGGTTCTGTTCGCACTGCCGGGGGCAAAAATGTCCTTGTTGTCAATAACACTCAATAAATGGCATGTGATAGAAAAATAACCAACAGGATGAGCAGCCGCCCGTGTTCTGGTTTTGGAGATTCACCTGCCTGGGGACTTTTAGGACAGTGGAACTGGCTGAGTAGACTGGGTAGGTTCTTACTTTGTTTCTAGGGAGAATTAAGCTAAGTCTAATTGGAGTCACTTAAATCCAGAACGTGAGGGCACAGGTTCACGGTGAGACCAATGGATCTGAAGACCCTTTGTAGCAGAGGATCTGCCCATGGGCATGTCTTTACTCTTCTGCAGTTAATGAAGGGCTTCCAACACGGCACCACCTTGCATTACCCCAAGTGCTTGATTTAGGGGTAATTACCACGTCTGAGCTGTCAGGCAGCCACTTGCCAGCCCACAGAACCTGGTGCCTGAGCCCAGAGGCTATGCCTATGCTTTCACACCTATGCTTTCCATAGCAGGTGCCCTGGGGTTTAGCTGAGACCTGCTCCCCCGCCTGTTTTCCTACCTGGACATCTAGGAGGTGAGAGAGGCCACATGCCAAACACATGGAGCCGGCACCAAAATGTTGAGATTCTTTAATGGAATAGATGTAGGCTGGCAGGTTCCTGCACCCATGGCAGCACTTTCGCAGAGCAATTCATCACCATCATGTACTAGAGGATTGTTTTTCATAGTTTCTTTTAGTAACTTTAAAGGCAAAGAGAAGAAGTTCCTTTGTATGTGAATAACCTCCTCAGTAATTTCATGCCACCGCCATTCCCAGGTGGTTTCAGCCATGCCCAGTGCGTGACCACCAAGAGCAGGGACAGCCCCCTGGGCCTCCTGGGCACAAGGACAGCCTCGGGGGCCAGCAGCACCCCGAAGTCCCTTCCTCCAAAGAGTGCTGGGTGCATGGGCAGTGGGTGGGGTGGGACACTGGGGGCCCATGTCACCTCCATGTCACAATCTGACCACGGGGCAATGCTGATGTCACAATGCTCCGGGACAGTATAAAAGGGAGGCAGCGTCTCGTGTCTGCTGCCAGAGCTGGCCTGGAGGCAGCCTGAAGGCATTGGAGAGGAAGTCCTTGAGGAGCCGGTGGAATCCCTTGACAGGGGGCTGAAGGAGGAAGACCTGGACGAGGCAGCTGGAGTTTCTCTGCTGCAAGGCCATCTCCCAGCAGGGCAACCTTCCATGGTTCATCTGATGGATGAACATCCTTTTCAGCTGGATAGCAGTAGCAAAATGAAGGGAATGCCTTCTTGAGGAGCACTGCAGAGCTCACTGTCCTGATGGAGTGGGGAGCTAGGGTCAGCAGCTGTAGGAAGTGGAATGCAGAGTGGTTTGAAGGGGGCCCGTTGCTCTCCCGGCCACCAGAAGGTACATGCGTCCCTCGCACAAGATGATGGAGCGAATGGGTAAGCTGGGCAAGGTTACTAGTGTTTGTCAGCAATTTCTTTAGCATGTACTGTTAGTGAAAGGAGGGAGAAGGAAAAGAAGGAAAAGAAGGAGAGAGAAAAGGGAGAGGGAAGAGGAGAAGGGAAGAGGAGAAGGGAAGAGGAGAAAGGAAGTGAAGTGGAGTGGAGAGGAGAGGAGAGGAGAGGAGAGGAGAGGAGAGGAGAGGAGAGGAGAGGAGAGGAGAGGAGAGGAGAGGAGAGGAGAGGAGAGGAGAGGAGAGGAGAGGAGAGGAGAGGAGAGGAGAGAGAGAAGAGAAGAGAAGAGAAGAGAAGAGAAGAGAAGAGAAGAGAAGAGAAGAGAAGAGAAGAGAAGAGAAGAAGAGAAGAGAAGAGAAGAGAAGAGAAGAGAAGAGAAGAGAAGAGAAGAGAAGAGAAGAGAGAGAAGAGAGAGAAGAGAAGAGAAGAGAGAAAGAGAAGAGAAGAGAAGAGAAGAGAAGAGAAGAGAAGAGAAGAGAATGAGAAGAAGAGAAGAAGAGAAGAGAAGAGAAGAGAAGAGAAGAGAAGAGAAGAGAAGAAGAGAAGAGAGGAGAAGAGATCATCATCCTATCATTCTATTATTCTGAGGTCTTCTGGGAGGCATGACCAGCCTGTGGGCCGAGGAGCCAGGTCTTGCTCAAATGCTCAGGGAACAGCCGATCGCCAGTGTTGGGGGTCAGGAAGGAATTTTCCCCCGGGGCAGACTGGCCCTGGTCCCCGGGGTTTTTTTTGCCTTCCTCTGCAGCATTGAGCATGACCACCTGTCAGAGTTCCTCTGGGCCCTTTTGGCTCAGTTCATGCCCACTGCTCTTGCCCTCCAAGGCACCACTCGTGCCCTGGCTTTCTCGGGTTCTTTCTCCAAGGGCAAGTTTGCAGCAGGAGCCAGCTCTCCCTCCTTCTCCTTCTATTAAAAATTGTAATTTTAATAAAATAAATATAAAAATTAAAAAAAAAAAAATTCTGTTTCCAGTTGTATCCTTTGTGTCTGTGTCCCTGAAACTGTTTTTGGATCTAAAACCTCTCTGGCATTTCAGTCAAACAGTCCCATCTTTATTGGACTCATTGTGAGTGTACAGAATAGAGCAGCACAGCACAGCACAGCACAGCATTGTTGTGCTCAGCAGTTGTGCCTGGAGCACGATGAGCTTCTGAGCCAGGCCTGAGGACTCCATCCAGGAGAGCCGCTCTCTGCAGGGCAGGGCCCAGGCCCGTCCAGGAGATGGGGCAGAGACAGGCACACACACCTCCAACATGGCTCAGGCAGGCACCAGAGGTCCCAGGCTGAGCTGAGACACGTCCCCTGGGCCCCTGCAGGAGATGGTCCCCAGGGAGGCCGGTCCCAGCCACTGAGGCCTTTGAGCACCCCAAGACCCTGTAGACACGGATGGCTGGCAGCTTTGGAGACTGAGTCTTGGCCCAGATGGACCTTCTCTCTGATCAGGACTTTTGTTCTCAGATTCTTTTCTTTAGGTATGTTTTTTCCAAAGCAAAGATCTCACGCATTACTAAAAAGGAGAACAAGGAGAAAAAGAAATCCATGTCACACACCACACACTATGCCATGTGTGTATGAGTTTTGACGCAAATGTCCAAAATGGCAGTAGCTTCCTTACTCTTTGAGTACTCCAAAGAGTATCTCTTAAAGGCTTTCCAGAAGTTCTGAACCTCTTCCCACCAATCAAAGTAGGCAAATAACTCTGAGAACTGTGCAAGTCACACAGGAGGTGTGGAAGGTTTACCCTGCAGCTGAAGTGCATTTCGCATCCCTGGTACAGATGGCCAACTGTGGATCTTGGTTTGGGTAGAAAAGGAAACATGACTGCAATAGCAGCAATGGACTCTTTTTGCTCATTTGGGAAGAGTCATCATTTGCCTGGCTGTGCTTTGGGAATGGATCCAAATGTTGTAGGTCTGAACATGATTGGCCTTTCCAGCACACCAGTGCCACCTCCGCTAACTTGTTTTTCAAAGCGAGTCTATTTCCATGGCGGTCTGTTAGCACTGTCCAGCCCAGCCTATGGCTCTGGTCACACTGTGGATTTTCACCATGCTGCAGTGGTTGAAACCATCCTGTTATCCCCTCAGAAAAGGCTTTGTGACCCTGGTCCTCCTCGCTGTGGGGCCTCATGGACATCAGCTCTGGTGCAGAGAGGGGACAGCTACCAGGGCTCTTCTCTTGGTTGCAGGGCTGGTTTCTGCCATGACTGGAGAGAAGAGAAGTGAAGAGAAGGAGCTTTGTCCTGGAGAGCCAAAGGGCAGAGAAGGCATCAGGGACAGCCAGCAGCTGTGCCCAGCACGTGGCCACCAGGGGCAGGGACAGCCCCCTGGAACTCCTGGGCACCGGGACTGCCTTGGGGCCAGCACCTCAAAGGCTTCCTGCAAAGGGTGCCGGGTGGGGCTGTGGTGGGGGGGCTTTGCAGCTTCCCCCTGCTAGGGAAAGGAGGAGAAAGGAAAGAAGGGAAGTGAGGTATAGTTCAGCTGTAAGGGACCTATAATGACCATCTAGTCCCACTGCATGACCAATTCAAGGCTGATCTAAAGTTAAAACAGGGTAGTAAGTGCATTGTCCAAACGCCTCTTGAATGCTGAGGCTTGGGGCATCAACCAGCTGTCACAGAATCACAGAATGGTTGGGCTTGAAAGGGACCTCTGGAGATCATCTAGCCCAACCCACCTGCTAAAGCAGGTTCGCCCAGAGCAGATCGCACAGGAAGGTGTCCAGGCGGGTTTTGAATGTCTCCAGGGGAGGACACTCCACAACCTCTCTGGACAGCCTGTTCCAGTGATCAGGCACCCTCACAGTAAAGAAGTTTTTCCTAATATTCAGATGGGACCTCCTATGCTGTGCCCGTTGCCCCTCATCCTGTCGTTCAGAAGTCTGTTCCAGTATTTGACCACACTCTCAGTAGAGGGTCAAGTCTGAACTTCCCCTGACCCAGGTTTGCACCATTCACACGTGTCCTGTCACTGGATACCAGGGACAAGAAATCAGCACTTCCCTATACACTTCCCTCCTCAGGAACTTTTAGAGGGCAATGAGCTTGCTCATCAGCTTCCTTCTCTCCAAACTAGAGAAATCCAGATTGCTCAGCCACTCCTCAGAGGACATGCCTTCCGGTCGTTCACCAGCTTTGTTGCTCTCTGGACACATCAGAATACTTCAACATCCTTGTCGAATCGTGGGCCCAGAACTGCACACAGCACTCAAGGTGAGGCCACAGCAACTCTGAATACAGCAGGATAATCACCTCCTTTGAGCGGTTGGTTCTGCTCTGTTTGATGTACCCCAGGATGGGATTTGCACTCTTGGCTGCCAGGGCACACACTGCTGACCCTTGTTGAGCCTCCTGTCAACCAGCGCCCCAAGGCTCCTTTCTGCAGGGCTGCTCTCCAGCCAATCCTCTCCCCATTTAGTCTTGTGCTTGGCATTACTTTATCCCAGGTGCAGAATCCGGCATGTGGACTTGTTAGATTTTATGCCGTTGATCACTGCCTAATGCTCCAATCTATCTAGATCGTTCTGCAAGGTTCCTTGTCCCTCGGGATAGTCATCAGCACCTCCGAGGATGGTATGATCAGAAAATTTGCTAATGGTGCATTAAATTCCTGCATCCAGATTATTGATAAAAATATTGGACAGACCTGGCCCTAGAACTGAGTCCTGAGGAACATCCCTGGTGACTTGTCTCTAGCCAGATGTAGCACCATCCACTTCAACATTTTGAGCCCTGCCATTCACCCAGCTCTTCACCCAGCACACTGCGTATCTGCTCATCTCACAGCTGGACAACTTGTCCAGAAGTGTGCTGTGAGGGACAGTATCAAAGGCTTTACTAAAATCCAGACAAACTACATCTACTGCCTTCCCTTCATCCACTAGGCAGCTGAAATTCCAAACCTTATAAACTTGCTGAAAAGTCAAAACACTTAGGAGGGAAATATTCAACAAGAATTCTGAGAAAAGAATGCACATTAGTATATTTGTGGTGTACTTTCTTCCCACTCCTCCTGACTTCAGTTTAACACAGTGTGGCACAGAGACAATCTACATGGTTTTTTTTTTCTAATACCATTGCTAAAGATTTCAAAGTAAGAAGAGATTTTTAGCAGATACAGTTAAATTAGAGAACATTTCACAAACGACACATCTGTGATCCTTTAAACTGACTCAGCTGAGTTGCTGGTTGCTGCTGGCTACCCATGTGAAATCACAGTTTCTGCTGTCACAAGTGTGATTTACCATTACCACACTACCCATCTCTTCTGCAAAAGCACTGATCATATCATGTGTACCAACTTAATTCGCTGAATGAAACAGTGAAAGTATGGAAATGCTGGGATGAGAGCTAGGTAGGAGAGCAAGATGGATGTCAACAGCCTGAAGGCACAAAGGTGCCTAAAGGGGACAGTATCAGCAAACCTGAAGTAGAGATTGCCAAGGGCTCTGGTGAGGCTGAAAGGTCACACAGTACAGAGGTCTTTGTCCCCCTGACTATGGCAGTTGTATCTGTCTCTGAGACCTACCAGGATAAACTCTGTTTTGAGGCTCTGGACTTCGATTCTCGTTGCCCCTTTTTGGGGAAGCCAGGAGGGGTTGTACAGTTTCCTGCACTTGGCCTTGCTCAAACTCACACCCCACTGCTCCAGGAAGAGCCCTGAGCCACGCACGAGGGATCTGTCTTCCCAGGGCCTGGGGTCAGGGTTTGGCCTTTAGCTGGTAAAACAAACCAAGGATTTTCTCCACGGCAGAACGACCTGTACAGTGCCTTTTCCTACCTGCAATCACAACCTTCAATTATCTTCTCTAACGAGTCCATGGAGAGTCTTTGTCAATAATGACCCTCAGTGGGGTCAATCAATGTTTCAAGGTACTTTGAGTTGCGCTTCTGACTTCCACCTCCTGAGCGATTTGTTCAGTCTCCTCTCAGTATCTATAGTTCATGGACTAAGGGCCAAATACACCATGGGGCTCATTAAAATACAGAAAGTATTAATGAACTATTTCCCTTCCTGTAATTTTCTTCAAGTCTTCAAGACTAATTTGAGCTGTTTCATAATGTAGCTAAGAAGGAAGATTTCGAAATCACCTAGCAGAAATTATTCTGTATTTTGAAGGGCATATTATGTTCCTTTTTAGTTCAGTGAAGATGTGATAGTAGCGTTCTCTGGTTGATAATGATCCAGAATGTCTCCTCAGTAGGTCTGGACAGGTAGGAAAAGCAGTCCCTTGAGGTCCAACATGGTATGGACAACGCTCCTCCTCACCTGCCCAACTTTACCCTTTCTCTCATTGCCCCCTGGGACTTGTTCTCACTTTTCTTTACATCAGATTTGTCCACATTTCTCTGCAGCTGGATGTTACAGCTCCTTTGCACCATCTCCCAAATGCTGTTCCTAGAAAGCTGACTGCACAGAGACACCGAATGATTTTTCCTAATTACAAACAAAGAAAAGTGAAGCACAATTAAGCTTCAAAAATAATAAAACACACTCCTCCACCAAAAGTTAAGTACAAGCTGCCTCTAATGAGGTTGTCTTTCAACAAGGGATAATCTTATGAGAAATGTTTTAGGTAAGCAGATAAAAGAATAAAGATACAAACATAATTAAAGAATTGACTAAGGAGACAATTAGACTACTGCAAAACAGGCAAACATTTAACTACCTGAAGTTCAAAACAGCAGCTGGCAAGTTGAGAGTAATCTGAATGAATAAAGAGAAAGAGAAAAAGAAAACTGGAGAATGATGAAAAGGGTCTTTGTCTAGAGAGTCTGCAACTGAAAACAGGACTTTAGAAACAGTCGTTATATCAGGACAGGTGAAAATAGGTGAAAGATCACAGAAATTAAGGACACCATATAACAGGCAGAACAGTGGCAAGGATGTTGCAGGAGATCAACACATCTTTGGAATATCCCCTTTGAAAGGCCACAGGATTGGTAGAGGTCTCTTGTGAGTGAAAACAAACCAATGTTGCAGCCAAAAGTGCCAGCCAGGGAACCGCAAGCTGCACAAGAACACTTTGGTGAGGAGTGACCTGTCCAATGAGTCCTCTTGGGTGACATTTCTGGGCACCTAAAAGAGAAAAACATGTCCGAAAGCCATCAGCATGGACTTAGCAAGGGTAATTAATGTCTCACAAACTTGATTGCCTTCATGATGAAGTAACTGCATTTCTGCATGAGGGCAGAACAGTGGATGTCATTTACCTCAGCTTCAGCAAGGCTCTTGGCATGGCGTCCCTCAATGTTCTTGTACCCGAGGTAGGCCATTACAGTCGGATGGGTTGACAAACAGATGGGTGAACACCAGTTGGATATCAGGCTGACAGAGCAGTGGTGAAGGGGTCTCATGCCCAACCTCGAGACCACTGGGACTTACTGGGGGCTTGTGGGGCAGCACAGGGGACTCTGCTGAGACCTGGGCAGTTTAATACTTTGATAATCTGTGACCATGAGGAGACAACTCCCACCACATTTGTTGATGATGCTAAGCTGAGAAACCTCATAGGCAGGAGGGCTGTCCTGTCAGGAACATCACGACAGAGAAGGACAAAGGGCAGTTCCTGCACCTGGCATAGACTAACCCCTGAAGATGTTGATAACTGGGAGGGAGTTCAGTGGAGGGCTGCTAAGATGCTCAGGGACTGGGACACTTGCTGGGAGGAGAAACTGAGGGAAAGGGCTTTTGTTCAGCCTGGAGAAGAGAAGGCTTTGGGCATCTTGTAACAGCCTCTCTGTCCCTGCGGGGAGGTTTTTCCAGAAGGTGGAGCCAGTCTTGTTATGGAGACGCTTGTCAGGAGGATAATAGACAATAGTCAGATGTTGAAATAAGGAAGGTTCAGGCTGCAGATAAGGAAAATATTCTTCTCCGTGAAGGCATCAAAGCGTTGGAGCAGCTTCCCCAGCTTTGTTGTGCTGTCTCTGTCCTTGGATGTTTTCCAGCCCCCACATGGTAAAGCCTTGAGCAACGTGGTCTCGCTCCATAGCTGAACGTGCTGTGAGGAGAGGTCAGACCTGAGACCTCCTGAACTCCCATCCAGGAGAGTGGAAACCAGAATGGTGTTGTGGTGTCTTCCCCTCTGAGTCTTCCCCTGATGGCAGCAGGGAATGTTCTCAGGTTCCCCATGACCATAGAAGTCAGTCAGTATAGTCAGACCAGCTGGAGCTTGCTTGTCCTCTTGTGATGCTCAGCAATAAAAGCCATGAGAAGGGCCGAGGTGTGCAGGGAGGATTAATAATTAAGGCATTTGCCTTCTGAAGCAACTGCTACATGAACTGATGCCCAGTTTCCCGGGAAAGGGTTGGCCATCACCTGCTGATGGCAAGCAGAGAATAAATCCTTTTGCTTCCACAGGCAGTCTGTGCTTTTCTTTATTAAACTGCCTTTATCTCAAACAATGAGTTTTTCTTCCCCATGTCCTCTTGAGCAGGGGAGTGATTGAGTGGTTTGGTGGAAACTAAAATGTGGCAGCCAGGTTAACCCACTACATTCCTTTTAGTGCCCAACGTGGGGCATGAGACAAGGGCGGTTTTGTATTAATGGTGCTACAGTTATAGTAGCTATTTGGGGGAAAGTGTCTGTGCAGGTCACTGAGTTTTCTGTCTGTGCTAATTATCTCCTGATTTTGCTGAGCTTGGGAACATGTTAATACAAACAAAGTCTACGCTCTTTGCCCTGTTATTAATGTCTTTACTGTGTTGTAGTAGGTATTCTATCTTGTGAAGAGGGTGAGGGAACACATCTCCCTCTTCCCTTAGAATCACAGAATGGTTTGGGTTGGAAGAGACCTTAAAGATCATCTAGTTCCAGCCCCTCTGACCCACATCTTCATCTAGAAAAGTTAGCTCGAATCTCATTGTGTTGGTTTGACTGAAACTGAGTTAATTTTCTTCATGCAGTTAGAAACTTTTTTGCAGCTAGCATGGTCATTGTTTCGATTTAGCTTGGGAAAAAATAGATAACACCCCGGGACAGAGATAATGTTTTTCTCCAAGTAATTTTCCAGTGGTTTTGAAGTGGAACAAAGAGAATACAAGAGCCTGTTATCTTAGTTGCTGTCTGGGAGCCAAGGTCTTGTGAGGCATTGAATTGAGTATCTTATTTTATATTCCATTTTCCATTTTATATGTGTTACTAGCCGTGGTGGTATATTAGTATTATTTTGCTATTTTGTTAAACTGTGTTTATCTCAATCCACGAGTTTCTCCCTTCACTTTTGATTCTCTCCCCTGTTTGAGGGTGGCGGGTGGGAGTGAGCAAGCAGCTATCGTGGTTGTGATTGCTAGCTCGGGCTAAACCACAACAAGGGGCTAAACAGAAATGTTTTCACAGTCCGTGTTTTCACAAGAACATCACCAAAACCCATTTTACCTCTTCTTTCATGTCTTTTGGCAAAGTATCTCTCCCTTCCCCCAAATCTCCCATCTCTCTTGCACAGGTTCCCCCTGACCTCCCTACATGTGTCATCTTGTTGGGGGAAGCTTTCTGATGACTTTCATGACCTCAGAGTGCCTCTGTCCCCTGTGCTGACCAGTCAGAAGTGACCTCTCAGCCAGCACCCAAAGGGACTCATTGTACTTCTGTGCTGGAGAGGCCTCTTCACAGCCCACCCAGCAGCACTGGAGGAAGGTCAAGCCCTGAGCCACCCCAGAGGTACCGTGCCTGCAAACCAGCGCATGAACCAGAAGGGTTCCTGGCTTATGTTTCCCTCCTGGGTGCCTCAGTTACCCAGAGTATCTTGGAGACAGTGGAGACCTCTGTGAGGACAACTGAATCAAGCCTAAAATGTAAATTTTATACAAACCTATGCAGAAAAAGCAAACAAACAAACAAACAACAATCTCTATGAAATAGCTCAAAAAGTCTTCATTTCCAGCATTGCTAGGCTCTTAAGCCATTTTTGTGTAATTTTTGTGGTCACTGAGGGGTGCTGATAGTATCTGGCTCCATCAGTACCGCTGATGGCATTTGTTCCTGATCAGCCAGCCAACTTCCCACCCATCGCATCATCCAGATCTTCAGTTCAGACATCAGAAACCTGCTCTAAGTCTTCGGGATACCACATTCAAGGACTGGCAAATGTCCAGGTACACAACATGCCTTTCTTTCTCCTCTCACGTGGTTTCAGCCATCCCTTTCTTGTCCTTCAATGGCCTGGAGATGGTTGCAAGAGCATTTGCCTCATCACCTCCCCAGGGACTGAGGTGAAGCTGATCTACATGTAATAGTCCCAGTCTTCTTTCTTGTCCTTCTGGAAGCTGGGTTTGTTATTTGCCTTTTCTGAGGATCTTGGAATCTCCCTGTTCTCTCTGGATTTTCCAAGATGTTTGAGAGAGATCTCACAATGACTGCAGCCAGCTCTAATAGCACCTCTCTGGCCTTTCCTACATCAAAAGTTTTCTCCATATCTCACAGTTCCAGGGGAGTGCCAGGGGCACAGTAAACACCTGTCTAGCTCATCAGGCACTGGTTGGAAGAGAATCAGAAGTGAATTCTTCCTGTGTGCCCATGACTCCAATGGGGCCTCTGCGCCACTCACAGCTTTCCTGAGCATGTTTTAAGTGTCTCCCTCTCTGCAAACTTTCTGGTCCTCAGGCTGTAGATGGGGGGATTGAAAAGGAGCATGAGGATGGGATTTGTTAAACTATTCAAAAGGGTTGTTCTGGGCATCACAGAGACCAGGATGAGGGTGTTGTGGAAAACAGCAGCATTGGTGAGGAGAAAGGAACAGATGGAGAATGTCTTCTCTCTACCCATGGAGATCTGATACACACAGAGGATACCCATGTGAACAGGAAGAGGAGAATGGGAATGGAGAGAGCCTGAGTGTCACGGTGTCACTGCATGAGAGCTCCAGCAATGTGGTAAATCACAGAAGTGGTCAGCTCTGCTGGGACCACAGAACTGTACCCAGCACATGACTGAAATAATTCCTGTAGATGACAGAGGAGCCCCTAGTGTGTCTGCCCACTGGAGACAGATGTCCCAGGTCATGAGTCTTGTACAGGGCAGGGGATGACACACAGCCCAGTACTGATCGCAGGATGTGGTCACCAGTAGTGAGCGCTCTGTACAAGGACAAGGTGCAGGAAACAGCACTAACACAATGATGAGCAATGAGTGCTGTCCCCAGCCACAAAGCTGCCCATCAGCTGGGATAGGGGAGTGGATATGCAGGAGGTCTCCAGGGAGAACAAATGTCCCAAGAAGAAGTCCACGGGGATGTGCAAAAGTTGTTTTACCACCATCTGCACAATAATGAGGGATTTCCCAAACAAAAACACCATGCAGACCATGAGGGAGAGAAGGATTTCCTAAGGGATGGGAACATTCCCCATTCCTGGTAGGAGGGCACCTCCACGACTGCCCCATTGCATTTTTGCCGTGGAAGGTTTTAGGTCCCTCTTTTCCCCTTGCACTTGGTAGGGAACTTGTGAGGAAGGAGTTTTGGTTCTTTTGTAGATGCTTGAGTATCAGTCAGAAAGACAAGTCATTGCAGGTACATTTTTGTTTTTTAAACTAAAAACAGAATAGAGCCCCATGTTCACATAGTCACAGGGTCACACTAGCGAAGTAGATAATGAAGTTGAAATGGGTTGTCCACATTCCTTTGTGGATAACATTATTAAAGTTAAAAAAAAAAGAGGCAGAACAAAAGACAACACAAACACAAAACTAACGACAACAACAACAAACTAATGAGAAAGGATGGACCTGTAATGAGTTACATTATGAGTCATATACTGAAACAGATGGACACTCTAGAGCTTCTGGAAGTCATCCAGGCATCAGTTTCCACACTGCATTCTGGAGTTCCTGGTTTCTCAGGCTGTAGATGAGAGGGTTCAATGTTGGAGGCACCAATGAGCACAGAACTGCCACCACTAGATCCAGGGATGGCAAAGAGATGGAAGGGGACTTCAGGAAAGCAAACAAGCCAGTTCTGATAAACAGGGAGACCACGGCCAGGTGAGGGAGGCAGGTGGAAAAGGCTTTGTGCCGACCCTGCTCAGAGGGGATCCTCAGCACGGCCCTGAAGATCTGCACATAGGACACCACAATGAACACAAAACATCCTAAAATGACAAAAGTACTGAAAACAAGAAGTTTAAATTCCCTGAGATAGGCATCTGAGCAGGAGAGCTTAAGGATCTGGGGAAGTTCACAGAAGAACTGTTCAACGGTATTACCTTGGCAAAGTGGCAGTGAAAATGTATTGGCCGTGTGCAGCAGAGAATAGAGGAACCCAGTGGCCCAGGCAGCTGCTGCCATGTGGACACAAGCTCTGCTGCCCAGGAGGGTCCCGTAGTGCAGGGGTTTGCAGATGGCAATATAGCGGTCATAGGCCATGACTGTGAGAAGAAAAAACTCTGCTGAAATGAAGAACACAAAGAGAAAGAGCTGTACAGCACATCCAGCATAGGAAATGGCCCTGGTCTGCCAGAGGGAGTTGCCCATGGCTTTAGGGACAGTGGTAGAGATGGAGCCCAGGTCAATGACGGAGAGGTTGAGGAGGAAAAAGTACATGGGGGTGTGGAGGTGCTGGTCCCAGGCTATGGTGGTGATGATGAGGCCGTTGCCCAGGAGGGCAGCCAGGTAGATGCCCAGGAAGAGCCAGAAGTGCAAGAGCTGCAGCTCCCGTGTGTCTGTGAACGGCAGGAGGAGGAACTGGGTGATGGAGCTGCTGTTGGACATTTGCTGTTTCTGGTCATGGCGACCTGTCCAAAAGGCAGTGAGAAATTAGGGCAGATTTCTCTGAGCAAAATGTGTTGCAGTTCTCATGGAAATCCCCTAGACTGACTTACCCTGTTCAGGTCCCTTTCACGAGCTGTGGTTGGTGCTGGCTGGTGGTGTCATTGGCAAGAGGCATCTTAGTTGTGGACTATACTGAATTCAGTCCTGCCCTACAGCAATAGGGAAATAGAGAAATGGGTTGGTCTCAGATTATATCAACTCGTGATATCAAAGACCATTTAAGCACAGTCACTCCCATTTCACCTAATGGCAGAGCAGAGCTGTAGAGATCTTGTTTTGTTTATTTTATTCTAACTGCCCCACCATGGCTGAGGAGGGTTTGTTTGTTTGTTAAGGCAAAAATGCCTTAACGATGCTCTCACTGCAAGTGAAACCTTGTGGGTGCTGACAGACAAAGGGACTGTCCCTTAGTGCAGAGTGGGGACAGCTGGTCTGTCCATCAGTCCTGGTCTCAGCTGCCCTGTGCCAGCACCTCTTTGAGCTGGAGGACAATCAGCCCCAGATGTTCCCCTGAGCAGAAACTGGACACTGCTGAGAGCAGAGCAATATGGTTTCCAAGGGCTGATCTGCAAACCACTGACCGCTCTCCTTGTACATGAACAGGATCTCAGCTCTGCCCTCCCAGACAAGGACACACCGAGCTCAGTTTTGCTGGGATCTCCCGGGCAGGCTGAGCGCTGACCCTGGCAGGCGGCAGAGTCCCTGCCCGGCACAGCCCTGGGGTGCAGGGACCCTGCTCTGCAGGACAGCCCTGGGCACCCCTGCCTGCACATTTACATTTACACCCCACAGCCACCCTGGGGAGAACGCAGCATTCACGTCTTGTCTCTCTGACAGTGCAGAAGGCAATCCCTGCTCTGCAGCACATCCTCCCCTCTCATCAGAGAATCTCTGAGACTTGTACTTACATCTCTCACAGGCTCTGCAATGTGACAGTTTTCTGAGATCCTACCATGATTTGCAGATTCAATGCCCTGCAGCCACAGGCTTCATATCTGAGAGGATTTCATTTCCAGTGAACTCTCAGCATCCTCCCAGCCCAGACTGTGTTTCCCTCTCTGTGCCTGGCTCCTGTGCCCTCGGTGCTGCAGGCAGAGCCCTCAGCCCTGCTGCGTGTGCAGAGGAGCTGCTCCTGGGCAGAGCTGTCTCTCTGCAGCGCTGCCGCTGCCATGAGCTCCCTGTGTCCCAGGAGCCCAGCCCAGCCCAGCAGCACAGGAGCAGCCCTTGACGTCCCTTTCTCTGTCCCCTCTGGGCTCCTCCAGGTGTCCCTGGGGCTCCATGGGCACATCCTTTGAGACAACCTCAAGTAATCTGTAATGTTAGTTGTGTCTGCTCTGCAGAGATACTTCTTGCCAGCATTGTATTCTTGCTAGTAAAAAATATATTGGTATGAGAATATTCCAGGTGTGGTCTCCCCAGGGCAGAGTAGAGGGGCAGGAGAACCTCTCTGAGCTACTGACCACCCCCTTCTAACCCACCCCAGCTACCATTGGCTTCCTAGACACAAGGGCCCAGTGCTGGCTCATGGTCACCCTGCTGTCCCCAGGACCCCCAGGTCCCTTTCCCCTACACTGCTCTCCAACAAGTCCTTCCCCAACTTCTACTGGAACCTGGGGTTCTTCTTGCCCAGATGTAATACTCTACACTTGCCCTTCTTCTATTTCATTACATTTTCCCCGCCCAGCTCTCCAGCCTGTCCAGGTCTCTGATGGCAGCACAGCTTCCAGTGTCGGCCACTCCTCCCAGCTGCCTGTCTTCAGCAAACTTGCTGACAGTCACTCTATTTCCTCATCCAAGTCACTGATGAATTTACTGAATAGTACTGGCCCCAGCACTGACCCCTGAGGCACTGCACTAGATCCAGGCCTCAACTGGACTCTGCCCATTGACCACGACCCTCTGGCTTCTTCCCTTCAGCCAGTTCACAGTCCACCTCACTACCCGCTCATTCAGACCACACTTCCTGACTTTAGCAGCAAGGATGCTGTGGGAGACTGTGTCAAAGGCTTTACTGAAGTCAAGGTAGACCACATCCACTATTTTGTCATCATGTATCCACCTTGTTATGTCTTCATAGCAGTCAATGAGGTTGGTCAAGCATGACTTCCCCTTGGTGAAGCCATGCTGACTGCCCCTAATGACCCTCTTATCCCTGATATGCCTTGAGATGGCACTAAGGAGAAGTCGTTCCATCAGTTTCCCAGGGATGGAGGTGAGGCTGCCCGGTCTAGAGTTCCCCGGGTCCTCCTTCTTGCCCTTTTTGAAGACTGCAGTGACATTTGCTTCCCTCCAGTCCTCAGGCACCTCTCCTATTCCCCATGACTTAGCAAAGATGATGGAGCAATGACTTCAACCAGCTCCCTCAGCACCCGCGGGTGCATCCTGTCTGGACCCATGGATTTATGGATGTCCAGAGCTCCTAATTGCTCCTTAACCCAGTCCTCATCAACCCAGGCAAACTCCTCCATTGTCCTGCCTTCCTCTGGGGCCTCGGCGGTGCGGGATCCTCAGGACAGCCCCCGGCAGAGCAGACAGAGACAGAGAACATTCAGTAACTCTGCCTTCTCTGTGTCTTCCATCACCAGGGCACCCACCTCGTTCATGAGTGGGCCTACATTGCCTCTGCTGTTAGTTTTATCTGCCACATATTGGAAAAAGCTCTTCCTGTTGTCCTTGACCCCTCTCGCCAGGTTTAATTCTAAGGAGGCCTCAGCTTTCCTAGTTGCCTCCCTACACCCTCTGACAACAGCCTGATGTTCTCCCCAAGGGGCCAGCCCCTCCGTCCATGATCTGTTAACTCTCCTCTTCCACCTGAGCTTACCCAGTAGTTCCCTGTTTAACCACGCAGGTCTCCTGGCTCCCTTCCTTGACTTCCTACGTGTCGGGATGCTCTGATCTTGTGCCCGGTAGAAACAGTCCCTGAGTATTAACCAACTCTCTTGGGCCCCTTTTTCTTCAAGCAGCCTTGCCCATGGGATTTCCCCCAGCAATTGCCTGAACAGGCCAAAGTTTGCCCTGCTGAAATCCAGGGTTGCAACTCTGCTTGCTATCCTGCTCGTGCCACACAAGATGCTGAACTCCATCTCATGGTTGCTGCAGCCAAGGCAGCCCTCAACCTTTACCGCCTCAACCAGCCCCTCCTTGTTAGTGAGGATGAGGTCCAGCAGCTCCTCTCCTGGTCGGCTCCTCCACCCTTTGCATCAGGAAGTTCCCATGGATGCACTTGCTGAACCTCCTGGACTGTGTCTGGCTGAGTCGTCCTTCCAGAAACATCAGGGGAGTTCAAACCCCCAGGACAAGCAGGGCCTGTGACTGAGGCCGCTCTCAGCTGCTGGAGAGGCCTCGGCAACGTCCTCACCATGAGCTGGTGGGTTGTGATGGACACCCACAGCAGTGTCACCCTAATGCTCCCAGTGCTCCCAGTAACCCTCCCACTGACCCTTCCAGTGCTCCCAGTAACCCTTCCATTGACCCCTCCAGTGCTCCCAGTAACCGTCCAGTGCTCCCAGTAACCCCCATTAACCCCTCCAGTGCTCCCAGTAACCCTCCCATTGACCCCTCCAGTGCTCCCAGTAACCCTCCAATGCTCCCAGTAACCCCCATTAACCCCTCCAGTGCTCCCAGTAACCCTCCCATTGACCCCTCCAGTGCTCCCAGTAACCCTCCAATGCTCCCAGTAACCCCCATTAACCCCTCCAGTGCTCCCAGTAACCCTCCCATTGACCCCTCCAGTGCTCCCAGTAACCCTCCAGTGCTCCCAGTAACCCCCATTAACCCCTCCAGTGCTCCCAGTAACCCTCCAATGCTCCCAGTAACCCCCATTAACCCCTCCAGTGCTCCCAGTAACCCTCCCATTGACCCCTCCAGTGCTCCCAGTAACCCTCCAGTGCTCCCAGTAACCCACATTAACCCCTCCAGCGCTCCCGGTAACCCTCCCATTGACCCCTCCAGTGCTCCCAGTAACCCTCCAGTGCTCCCAGTAACCCCCATTAACCCCTCCAGTGCTCCCAGTAACCCTCCCATTGACCCCTCCAGTGCTCCCATTGACCCCTCCAGTGCTCCCAGTAACCCTCCAGTGCTCCCAGTAACCCCCATTAACCCCTCCAGTGCTCCCAGTAACCCTCCCATTGACCCCTCCAGTGCTCCCAGTAACCCTCCAGTGCTCCCAGTAACCCACATTAACCCCTCCAGCGCTCCCGGTAACCCTCCCATTGACCCCTCCAGTGCTCCCAGTAACCCTCCAATGCTCCCAGTAACCCCCATTAACCCCTCCAGTGCTCCCAGTAACCCTCCCACTTGACCCCTCCAGTGCTCCCAGTAACCCTCCCACTAACCCCTCCAGTACTCCCAGTAACCCTCCCATTAACCCCTCCAGTGCTCCCAGTAGCCCCCAACTAACCTTTCCAGTGCTCCCAGCAGCCCCCATTGTTCCCAGTAATCCTCCAAGAACTCCCAGTTAACCCCCAGTGCTCCCACTAACTGTCCTTGTGCTCCCAGCAGGCCCCCACAGTGCTCCCAGTAACCATGTTGTGTTCCCATTAACCCCCCACTAATCGTCCTAGTGTTTCTAGTAATCCTCCCAGTAAACCTCCTAGTGCTCTCAGTAAACCTCCCAGTGCTCCCAGCAACCCCCCCAGTGCTCGCAGTGAGCCCCAGCAACCCCCTCATTGCTCCCAGTAATCCCCCGCTAGCCCTCCCAGTGATCCCAGTAGCCACCTAGTGCTTTCATGTGAGCCCTCAGCAACCCCCACTGTCCCCAGTAACCCCTCCCAGTGCTCCCAGTAACCCCCCACTAACCCCTCCAGTGCTCCCAGCAACCCCCATTGTTCCCAGTAATCCTCCAAAAATTCCCAATAAACCCTCAGTGTTCCCAATAACCCTCCCAGTGCTCCCAGCAACCACCTAGTGCTCCCAGTAAACCCCCACCAACTGGAATGTTCCCAGTAACCCCCACAATGTTCCCAATAACCCCACACTAATCCTTCTAACGTTCCCAGTTACACTCCCAATAACCCTCCCAGTAAAGCCCCAGCAAGCCCCAATGTTCCCAGTAATCCTGCAAGAACTCCCAGTAAACCCCCAGTGCTCCCAGTAAACCTCCCAGTGTTCCCAGAAACCCCCCACTAATAAACCTACTGTTCCCAGTAACCTTCCCAGTGCTCCCAGTAACCACCTAGTGCTCCCAGTAACTCCCCAGCAACCCCCAGTGTTCCCCGACACCTCCCCAGAGCACCCAGTGGCCCCCACTAACCCCTCCAGTGCTCACAGCAACCCCCATTGTTCCCAGTAATCCTGCAAGGACTCCCAGTAAACCCCCAGTGCTCCCGGTAGCCCTCCCAGTGCTCCCAGTAACCACCTAGTACTCCCAGTAACACCCAGGCAACCCCACATGCTCCCAGGAACCCTCCCAGTATTCCCAGTACTCCCCCACTAATCTTTCTAGTGTACGTAGTAACCCCCACTATCCTCTCCAGTGATCCCAGCAACCCCCATTGTTCCCAGGAAACCTCCAAGAAGTCCCAGTAAACCCCCAGTGCTCCCAGTAAACCTCCCAGTGCTCCCAATACTCCCCCACAAATGTCCATCCTGGGGCCCTGGGCAGCATCCTCTGGGCACTGTGGGGCAGGGGCAGGGTCGGTTGTACACAAGTGGGTCAGCTCTCCACTCGGGTGGGGAGAGCTGCTGGGTGAAGCTGCCGGCCTGGCTCGCACAAGCCAGACAAGACCTTTGCTGGTTATCAGCATCGATGCATCCAGTCTTTCCTCTCACTGACTCCTAGAATCACAAAGTAGTTGGAGTTGGAAGTGACATTCACAGCCCGTCTGGTCCAGCTCCCCTCGGCAATCAGGGACATCTTCAGCAGCTCAGGTTGCTCAGAGCCCCGTCCAGCCTGGCCTGGGATGTCTCCGGGATGGTTCATCGACCCCCTCTCTGGGAAGCCTGTCCCAGTGTTTTACCACCCTCAGTGTAAAAAATCTCTTCCTCATTTCATTCCTTGACTCTCCCCTCTTATAGTTTAAACCATCACCCTTTGTCCTGTTGCAAGAGCCCCTGAGCTAAAGTCTGTCCCCATTGTTCCTTTTGGCCCCTTTTTGGTCCAGAAAGGATGCAATAAGGTCTCCCAGGAGCCTCTCTTCTCCAGCTGAACACCCCAACTCTTCAACAGGCAAACTCATGACATTTTAATTTTTCAATACACTAGTGTCACAAAAGCATGAGCACATCTTTTTATATAGCATTTTATATAGCATCTATAATCCCCCGTGGAGCCCAAATGTCACCAGGGGTACAAAGTGCCCACAGAGCCAGTTACTAGTGGGATCCCTCAGGGACCAGCACTTGGGCCAACACTGTTGAACGTCTCTATTCTCCCCCTGAATGATGTGACACAGTGAACCTTCAGCTCCGTAGTGGATGGTGCAAAGCTGGGCAGAGGCCTTGGACAACCTCACCTGGGTCACCCTGCCCTGAGCAGGACAGTGAGACAAGATGATGTCAAACCTGAGTTGCTCTGTGATTCCAGGAATCTTTCCCTTGGAAACGTTCTGGAAGAAGGAAGAGGTGGAGGAACAAGAAAATCAAAATACAGGCAGAGGAGGAGACCTCAAAGGTGTCAAATAAACAGAGCAGTTCTGTGAAGAATTTTTCTCTACTCAAACTGTTAGCAGAACATCTATAACCAGATCCCCAAACTCCCTGTTCTGCTCATTGGCCCCTGGGATTTCCAGCACATTTCTTTACATCAGATTCTGCACTGAAGTTTGCACTGATTGTTACAGCTTCTTCGCAGGAATCACTTCATGTTTCCTTAGAGAACTGGATGTAAACAGGCACCGGGGAATTTTTAATTAGAGGAAACAACAAAGGAAAAAAAAAAGAAAGCACAATAGAACTTAATGATGTTTCTCAGTTCTGTGGTTAAATTAAGTAGTTTCCAGCGAGGTCCATTGCCATAATTGAAGAGTTGCCTATAGGGAGTAGGAGAGCAACTGCTGAAAGACTTGACCTGCCTGAAGCTCAAAGCAGAGTGAGAGCTGAGAGGCTCTGAATGAGCCAAGAGTGAGAGGTGAAGAACCTCTGGGGAGCGATGGAAAGTGCAAATGTCCAGACAGGCTTCTGAAGAGATGAGTTCAGACACGGGGAGCTGGGTAAGGACAGGTGGAAACTCCTGGATGTCCAGGGGATTAAATACACGTAGTGATAGACAGAGTTCTGGCACTGCAAGCACAGGGAAAGGCCAACGTTTCATCTCCCACAGTCCATACACATTCTGAAAATTCATATTTTGGCAGGATAGAAATTCCACAGACATTTTATTGGAGATATTGAATTATTTCATCTGATGAAAAAAAGATTGTGGGATTTTTTGTTCTTTTTGTTGTTTTTGGTTTGGTTTTCCGTTTTGAGGGGAATTCTCAGGTTTTTGGGCTGAGCTCCATGGTCTCACTATAAGCATTCAGTGCAAACCTCAAGAGACCCCCGTGTACCTGAGGTGTTTGCCTGGGACGGGCAGCTATCAGACCAGACTGATAGAGCGATGGTGCTTTCATCATTTACAATTAGTATTCAACACTTGTGCATCTAATTAACTAAGTTTCAGGACTGTAGGTGAAGAGGCAGATGTGTGAAGAGCACTTAGAAGATGTGATAGAAGAATATTCCAGTTGATAATAGAGAATCATAGAATCATTTCAGTTGGAAGAGACCGTCAGGAGCATTGAGTCCAGCCACAACCTAAATCTAGCACTAAACCACGTCCCTAAGAACCTCGTCTCAATGCCTTTTAAACCCCTCCAGGGGTGGCGACTCCACCACTGCCCTGGGCATCTGACATCCCTTTCCAGGAAGAATTGTTTTCCTAATATCCAATCTAAACCTCCCCTGGCATAACGTGGGGCCATTTCCTCTTGTCCTATCACTTGCTACTTGGGAGAAGAGACCAACACCCTCCATGCTCCAAGCTCCTTTCTGGTAGTTGTGGACAGCAATAAGGTCTCCCCTCAACCTCCTGTTCTCCAGCTGAACCCACCAGTTCCCTCACCTGCTCCTCATCACACTTGTGCTCCAGCCCCTCTTGCAGCTCCATCGCCTCCTCTGCACTCTCCGTAGTGCCTCAATGTCCTTCTGACGATGAGGGGCCCAACACTAAACATAGGATTCGAGCTGTGGCCTCACCAGCGCTGAGAACAGTGGCACAATCACTTCTCTAGTCCTGTTGGCCACACTATTCATGATACAAGCCAGGACACTGGTGGCCTTTTTGGCCACCTGGGCACACGCTGGCTCATGTTCACATGCTGTCGATCAACACCCCCAGACCCCTCTCCACCAGGCAATTTTCCAGCCCGTCTTTCCCGCGCCTGTAGCGCTGCCTGGGGTTGTTGTGAGTGTCGCGGTTGAGACGGACAAACGACATGGACCAAGTTCTTCCAGGATGAAAGTAGTAGATGCCATTTATTGCCACAAGTGCATTTTTATACAGTTTTACCAATTCCTGTGTCTCTTCACTATTGGTTACAAGTTACAGCAGTAACATCTCGTTGGCTATTTTTGCTCTCATCAATGTTACTCTTCTACTCCCTTCTCTCTCACGGGTACATCCTTAACACCTCTGGACACTCCTTTACTCCCATCTTTCTCATGGGTGGGCCTTCATATCTTCAAGGCTGATTTCTGTTCCCATGCGTCAGGGAATCCACGGACCCACTGTAGTCCCACAATTCCCCTTTTTTGTATTTGTGCTAAAAAAATTGCTTTCATTGTTCACTGCAGGGCCCTTTGCAGCAGAGAAATCATGCACGGCAACACTAGTAACACAACCACAGCAATCATCAAGACAATCAGTGCCGTTTTCACTACTGATAACAACCACCCTGAAAGCCCCCAGCCACTGAACAATTTATTTAACCAATCCCATCCATCATCAACTTGTCACTTTTGTACCTCCTCTTTCAACAATTGTATACTTTTATGAATTGACTCAGAATGATCTGACAAGTCCATACAACACATACCACCAAAATGTTCACAGCCGTGCCCTTGAGCTAATAACAAAAAGTCTATTGCGGCTCTATTCTGCAGTGTCGCATGTCTTACAGAATCTACATCTAACAAAAATCCACTTAAATCCTTAGAAGTTCTGTTTATTTGCTTAACTAGCCAACATCCTAATATTTCTAAAGTATTTAAAGCTTTAGTTGTGCCAACACTATATACAAGAGATCCTAAAACCCTTACCCTGATCCTTAATAATCTACATTATCATCACATATTGACTCATATACACGCAAAAAGTGTTTTTCTCGTCTTGCTCTTCTGTAATCTATTATCATAGATACATTGGGCGTTAAGAGAGTTAATAGTCCCAAAATATACAGTCCTCCAACAGCATTAGAAGGAATTCCTGGTCAGGCTCTATCTTCACAGATCAAGAATACACCATACAGGAGGTTTTAGGGTCGCTGTCCCACATTATCAATGACATCCCTTGCATTCTTCTGTGAAGAATTACACCGTCGAGTTTCATTTCTGTAGTCACCAAGGGCAGCATTAACATTTTGCAGTTTTATCCATTCATGTTCTTGTATACTGTTCTGACACTTTTCACAAACCGGCTGGATACAAGCATCCATGGGCATAGATGCCAGCAGTTCCAGCTCCTGTGGTTCGATGTCTACTTCCAGGTGGCAATTAATCCAAAGTGTCGTGTTGGTATTATTACAGTTCGTTGCAATGCCTCTGCATCGACCACTATTTGAAACAGTCGTGTGATGCTGCTGTAGTCATCAAGGGGGATGCCAACCCAGCACGTGTGGAACGGGTTTTCCGGAGATGCCATAGCCAGGCATATGGAGTCCTGGTCAGTCATGTTGGCTGAAGTAACACACATGTTAGTCTTGTCTATGCAGGCGTCCAAACCGCAGCAGCTGCAGCAATCATTGTCAGGAAGATCACACAGGTTTCACGTCTCGCGCCAGCAACCATTGCGACCCTTGATCTGTAAAGACACAAGCAGAGCCTCTCCCCCAGCTTATCAATGGATGTGGCCTTTTCCATTGACCATTGACTAGT
The DNA here is from genome assembly GCA_032206185.1 of Columba guinea. Taxonomy (NCBI): domain Eukaryota; kingdom Metazoa; phylum Chordata; class Aves; order Columbiformes; family Columbidae; genus Columba; species Columba guinea. The sequence goes on along the minus strand of JAVLUU010000053.1, from coordinate 864,296 downwards.
GATTTGACCATAACTAATGTAGGTTCTTTCTGATTTAGCATGCTTTTGGGTCACACTTGCAAAGTGTCTCATCACAGGGCAAATTTGGGCTGCACCACTTAGATATAAGTGTTTCATCACATACAACGCTTTTGACAATTGGTTTTGTGGTGTTCTCCCTACTTCTCTCCCGTTTTTGTTTAAAAATGAAGAAAAAACAAAAACAAAGAAACAGTTCTGAATCAGATCAGTGCGTTCGACCTTGACTACGTACTCAGAATCACAAACCAAATTTAGAGGTCCCTTCTTAAAAAGCTCTAATAATGTAAAGCTGCGCCAAGTTCTGCTCATTGGGTTGAACCTTCAATAATTTGTACAGAATGATGCCAATCATTATCTTCATGCCAAACCACTACAGCTTTATGAGACTGCCCAGAACCACCAACAAAACTGTGCGAGTGTGTAGGATCAGACCAGATACACGTATGGTCTGTGACCTGATGTTGAAGACTCGCAGGTTCTGCAGCAATTTACATTTTACGTTTATGCATGCCAAAAGCTGTGCTGGCAAGAAAATCAGCTTAGTGCTGCCGCGATTGAGAGACGGGGACGCAGCTTGATGCAAGCAAGATGTCCGCTTTATTGCTTGGCAAACATACATTTATATAGTTCAAGGCATACGTGTTTTGTGTTGATTGGCTAATCACTTTAACAGACATTAAACTAGCTAAGGCGGGAATGTTGGTCAGGCAGTGTTCGCATGGTAACAAGATCGTTATCTCGCAGTCACAAGTCGCCCCCGCTCCAGGGCGCAGGCACCCCCACCGACCACAAGCTCCCCACCTCCAAGTCGCGCCTCACAACTACCGCAACACTTAACTTTATTCACACAACAAACATACAGCAAACTAGCCTATTAACTCCAAATACAGAAAACTAACTCATCAACTCTAAATTCAGACAACCCACATCTCCCCCTTTTTGTTTTAATTAACTGACCCTCCCAAGGTCGGCGAACGGCCAACTCGAGGACATCTTATTTCACTAACAGCTCCGTACTGGGGGTTTTTGTAATTTCTTTCTGATCTTGGTCCGCTCCTTGCTGCACAAGGAAAATCTTGTTCATTGAAGCAGTTATTGATAATGCACAAATCATTAAAAGAACAGAAACTCATTTGAATGTCTTTGGCGTATTCAGTCTTAGAATATAAAATGTCCCCAGATCTTTGTGCTACAGTTTTTTCCCCCAATCGTCAGAATAATAATCATACCGGGGAGAATATTCTGTCTCTCTACCTGTTATCAATAACACCTGAACTGTATTCCACTCAGTTGTTCACTGTGATTTTCCACAATTAGCACAAATTCTACAAATCCACGGATTACATTTTTCACATTGGAGACATTTAAGCTCCCATTCGTTAACCTCTGGAACAGAGTTCATTTAATTATTGATCGGTAGTGTCTTCTATATCAGTCGCAGGATCAGGACCAGGAATGTCTTCAGGAGGCTGCTGCAGTGTCTCTCGAAAAGGTCTCACATTTTTAGCTGGGATCCAGCGGGGGCCTCTTTCTGTGGAAACACAAGCATAGCCTCTTCCCCATGTAACAAGGGGATAGGGTCCCATTATCTTACCTGTTTCGGGGTCCCGGATCAATACTGGCGGCTTAATCTTGGGTTCAAAAAGAGTGTTTGTGCTAAAATGGCGAACTACTGGAGGATTGCTGTCTAATAGGGAACAATTCAAAAAGTTAAAAACATACAAGGCTTTCTGTATTCGCTCCTCTGGCGTAGCGGCCCCTATTCCCCCTTTTTGCTTTAATAACAGGCGTTTTAAGGTTTGATGGGAACGTTCTATTAAAGCTTGTCCTGTAGGAGAGTGAGGGATACCTGTAACGTGTGATATACCCCAAGAGGCAAAAAAGGTTGTTAAGGTTTTAGATACATATGCGGGGCCATTGTCAGTTTTAATTTGAGAGGGTACCCCTAAAGTAGCAAAAGCGCGCATTAGATGTTTTTGCACATCGCGTGCTTTTTCTCCTATATGACAGGAGGCAAATAACATTCCCGAAAATGTATCAATAGAGCAATGAACAAACTTTAAACGACCAAATTCAGCAAAATGAGTGACATCTGTTTGCCAGAGTTGAAGGCTCTGTAGCCCTCTGGGGTTGACTCCTTCTGCTGTAGAAGGGAAAGAGTGCCTTTGACAATCAGGACACACCGCAATGATATTATGGGCTTGTTGTATAGTGAGGTCAAATTGACGCTTAAGGCCTGCAGTGTTTTGATGAAAAAAGGAGTGGCTGAGTCTAGCTTGCGCTAATCGATCTGGTAACACCTGCACCGGTAGCGTAAGCAAATCAGCCTGTCGGTTCCCTTCTGCAATAAAACCAGGTAAAGAAGTGTGAGATCGAACATGCATAATAAAATAAGGGTGAAGACGGGAATTTAACAGGAAGATGAGTTCTTGTAACAAATTAAACAGTGCCGTATGAGAAACATCTCGTAGCACAGAAGCCTCTGCTCGGCTAACAATTCCTGCAACATAAGCAGAATCAGTGATTATATTGAGAGGGACAGACCATTTTTGAAACACTCGAACAACTGCAGACAATTCTACTATTTGAGGAGAACCCTGTACAGTCTCTACATCTGAGTTCCACTGTTCCCGATGGTCATCCCACCAAAGGATGACAGACTTGTGAGATTTGCCAGACCCATCCGTGAATACAGTGAGGGCTTGTAAAGGCTGGTCGCTTTGGAATAGGTAAAAGGTGAAAATCAACGCTTAACAGTTTGTGAGAAGGCGGATGAGAAGTGAGTTGGCCTGCATAGCCAGTTAGAGCTATGCCTAGTGCATCTGATTGTTGTTGTAACCATTGCAAGTAAACACTTGTTACTGGCATACATATAAGGGTAAAGTCCGTGCCCGCCAGGGTAAGTAATCGCTGTCGAGCCCTGATGATTAAAGATGCAAACATTTCATGCTGGGTAGAAATCGTCTTTGTGGCTTGGTTAGGCAAAAAAATCCATTCAATGATCAGTAAAGGGTCCATTTTCTGGTAGTCCCATTGGAAAATAAGTGCATGAGGCTGTCGAGCAGGGTTAAGGATGATTAATTGAAAAGGCAATTCTGGTTCCCATCGATGCGCTTGTCTGGAGGTAATCGCTGCCGCAGCTTTATGCAAGGAAGCTACGGCTTCAGGACTAAGAGTTCGCGGAGCGTTTAAGTCCGAGCTTCCTTTAAGCATTTCGAATAAGGGACGAAGATCTGCATTAGTGATTCCTAACAATGGTCTGACCCAATTGATTGTACCCAGCAGTTTTTGCACGTCATGTAAATTTTTTACATTCGCCTGTATTTGTAAAGGTTGCGGAGCAATAGTCTGAGCTCTTATACGCCATCCTAAGTATTTCCAAGGTGGCATTTTTTGAATTTTTTCTGGTGCAATACAGAGGTCTGCTGATTTTACAGCAGCCACGACAAGGGCTACAGCTTCCTCCATGACCTCATGGTGTTGTGCTGCCACTAGAATGTCATCCATATAATGATATAACAATGCAGCAGGTACTACAGTTCTGACAGGACTAAGTATTTTGGCTACATACCATTGGCATATTGTGGGGCTATTTTTCATTCCCTGCGGTAGCACAACCCACTGGTATCTTTGCAAAGGGGCTTGCATGTTGACGTTAGGGACCGAAAAGGCAAATTTAGGAGCATCATCTGGATGCAATGGAATGTTGAAAAAACAATCTTTGAGGTCTATGATGGTTAAATGCCAATCTCGAGGGATCATGGTAGGTGATGGGAGCCCAGGTTGCAGTGCTCCCATGTCTTCCATAGCGTCATTAATTTTTCTGAGGTCATGGAGCAAGCGCCACTTGCCAGTCGGTTTTTTAATAACAAAAACAGGTGAGTTCCAAGGGCTCGTGGAGGGTACAATATGTCCCATAGATAGTTGTTCATTAACTATCTTGGAGGGCGTGAAGCTTTTCCAGCGGCAGGGGCCATTGATCAATCCAAACAGGAGCATCTGTTTTCCAAGTTAACTTTAGGGTTTCATGCCCCTCAATGGCCCCACCTAAAAATGTGTCTGAATAGACATCCCCCACTGAGACAAGACATCACACCCCCACAAGACCATAGGTACTGGTAAAATAAACGGTTTGACTGAGGCAACTTGCTCTTCTGGACTTGGAACTTGTATTATTTCTGCGCTTTGGCGGCTAGCTCCATACCCCCCGATTCCTGCTGATGTCTGAGAGACATCAGCTAAAGGCCACCTAGAAGGCCACTTTGCTTGAGAAATAACGGTAACATCTGCACCTGTATCAATAATTCCACTTAACACGACTTGTTGACCTTCGCGAATGAGGGTGCATTGACATATAGGACGTTTTTGTGAGATGGCTTGAACCCATAAAATTAGTGGTTCTCCCATAGATCCAAAACCTCCCTGTCTCTGCAGGAGCGATTGGTCAGGGATTGGGACATAGTCCTCCTTAGGGATCAGTATCAATTGAGCTATACGACTTCCCTCTGGCACTGTACAAGGAGGAAACGGGGTCCAGGCCATAATTTTGATTTCTAAATTACTGTCAGGATCGACTACTCCGGGCAATACAAAAAGTCCTGACAGAGTGGTGGACGATCTTCCTAATAATAAAGCCTGCGTTCGAGGGGGCAAAGGACCTGCAACTTTGGTAGGCAGTAAGTGAACAGAGGAATCAAGTAGCGTTACTGTGTGGGCGGTTGCCAGGTCCAGGCTGGGCGGAGACTGGAAACATTCCTGTTTCCCCCCCCGGCGTTTGTGGGGGCGCTGGTCGCGGAACTTGTGTCTGTGCGCGCCGCGGTCCCGCGCTCTGCGATCGGTTTCCCTGTATGGGGCGCCCTTGAGAGTTGTATTTAGATCGACATTGATTAGCATAGTGGCGCCCTTTTTGGCACTTGGGACAAACCCCAGGTGTTTGGGGTCGTTTCCCAGCATTGGCATTAAAACAATCTTTTTTAAGGTGTCCTGGCTTTCCACACCCATAGCAGTTTCGCTGTGGGTTGGTGCCCATCGGGCCGCGCATGGCCGCAAAAGCAGCAGCCATGGCCTCATATTTATGATCCATAGTGCCAATTCTATTACAGGCTTCCACCATTTCAATTAAGGTGGGGTTTTGATTTGGGAGAGACTTCAAGAGCTTTTTACAATCGGCGTTAGCGTTTTCCACAGCCAGTTTAAGGAGTAGAATCTCCCGAGCTTGTACATTATCAACTTGCCGCTCTAAGGCTTGTTTTAATCTATCTATAAACTGCATATACGGCTCACGGGGTTCCTGAGTGATACTAGTGAATGCTTTTTGGGGTTTACCAGAGTCAGGAACTCTCAACAAGGCCCGTTTCGCTTCTTCTCTGCCTGCTTCCAAAGCTTCCCAAGGAATGTCCCTAGCTTGGGCTGCCGAGTCCGAAAACTGCCCTGTTCCTGTGAGGTGCTCTATAGTCAATGCAGCTAAGGCGGCATTAGCATGTCCTGCATAACCCAACAAAACTGTCTGCAATCCCGTTCTCCATTGAGACTCCCACATTGTATATTGTGTTGGGGTTAATAACAACCGCGCAAGAGATTTTAAATCATGTGGGGTCATGACATATGTATCGAATACAGAAGATAAAAGGCTTGCAAAATAAGGGGAAGACAACCCATGCTCGGTAACTGTACGGCGCAACTTCTTAATGACCGAAAAAGAAAGGGCTTCCCACTGAGCCTGAGCCCCCCCCCCGTCCTTGGTATATAACGGGGGCTACTATAGTTCTGGCTATTTCCAACTCCCCCTCGTTTATCGCTTGGCGCTTAATTTTTCCCCAAACCTCATGAGGATCAGGGGGAAAAAGATCAGGTTCCTTTTCAGGGTCAATCGGACCCGGGTCAAAGGGATCATTCTCCGGGGGATATCCAGCAGCACAAGCTAATGGTGGCGCAGAGGTTTCCGCCCCACCAGCGATTTTAGAGGGGCAGGGGGGAGGTGACTGAGCTCCCTCCTTGGAGCCTCGCTGATTTTGCTCTTGTGCCTTTATGGTTTCAAAGATTTTTCTCCAACTGGGGAGCATACGCTGCGCTTCCTCATTTCCTGAGGTGGCTGCGTCCCATAACTTTACCCCCACATTGTCCCAAAGTTCACGCGTAAAAATAGAAGAAGCAGTCACCGCGGGGATCTTAACCTGCACCCATTTAAGGATTAACTTAAGATCTTGTTCCGAAAGAGTCTTTTTCCCATGCTTTTTAAGTAGAGCTTTCATAAGCTCATAAACGTCTCTCTCAGGGGAAGACTCTGGATTCCCCATTTTGCTAGTTTCCCGCAGCTCACCTCTCGTTCCAGACGGAGGGATTGTTTGGCCGACCGGCTTATCCTGCTTCCTTTCAGCAGCTCATTCCACGTTCTGTGGGACTCACGACATGCCACCAGGTAGGCGGTTTTTCAATCTCCGGCGGTTGCGTCGCTGACGATCACGTCGGAGGTCACCAATTTGCCGCGATTGAGAGACGGGGACGCAGCTTGATGCAAGCAAGGTGTCCGCTTTATTGCTTGGCAAACATACATTTATATAGTTTAAGGCATACGTGTTTTGTGTTGATTGGCTAATCACTTTAACAGACATTAAACTAGCTAAGGCGGGAATGTTGGTCAGGCAGTGTTCGCATGGTAACAAGATCGTTATCTCGCAGTCACAAGTCGCCCCCCGCTCCAGGGCGTGGGCACCCCCACCGACCACAAGCTCCCCGCCTCCAAGTCGCCTCACAACTACCGCAACACTTAACTTTATTCACACAGCAAACTAGCCTATTAACTCCAAATACAGAAAACTAACTCATCAACTCTAAATTCAGACAACCCACAACTGTCCAATGGGATTCGTGACACACACGCTGTCCTATGGGGATTGTGACACACACGCTCTGTCCAATGGGTATTGTGACACACACGCTGTCCAATGGGGAATGTGACACACATGCCCTGTAGAATGGGGTTTGTGACACACACACTCTGTAAAATGGGGGTTATGACACACACACTTTCCAATGGGGTTTGTGACACACACACTTTCCAATGGCGCTTGTGACACACACGCTGTCCAATGGGGTTTGTGACACACACGCTGTCCAATGGGGATTGTGACACACTTGATGTCCAATGGGGTTTGTGACACACACACTCTGTCCAATGGGGTTTGTGACACACACGCTGTCCAATGGGGATTGTGACACACACGCTGTCGAGTTGGGTTTTTGCCACACACACTGTCCAATGGTGTTTGTGACACAAACAGTGTCCATCGGGGTTTGTGACACACACGCTGTCAAATGGGGATTGTGACACACACACTGTCCAGGGGGTTTTGTGACACACACACTGTCCAGGGGGTTTTGTGACACACACACTGTCCAATGGGGTTTGTGACACACACACGCTATCCAATGGGGTTTTTGACACATACACTTTCCTAATGGGTTTTCTGACACAAACACTCTGTCCAATGGGGCTCGTGACACACACGCTGTCCAGTGGGTTTTGTGACACACACACTCTGTCCAATGGGCTTGTGACACACACGCTGTCCAATGGGGATTGTGACACACACACTGTGTCCAATAGAGTTTGTGACACACACACGCTATCGAGTGGGGTTTGTGACACATACACTTTCCAATGGGTTTTGTGACACAAACACTCTGTCCAATGGTGTTTGCGATACACACGCTGTCGAATGGGGTTCGTGACACACATGCTGTCCAGTGGGTTTGGTGACACATACACTCTGTCCAATGGGCTTGTGACACACACGCTGTCCAATGGGGATTGTGACACACACACTGTGTCCAATAGAGTTTGTGACACACACACGCTATCGAGTGGGGTTTGTGACACATACACTTTCCAATGGGTTTTGTGACACAAACACTCTGTCCAATGGTGTTTGCGATACACACGCTGTCGAATGGGGTTCGTGACACACATGCTATCCAGTGGGTTTGGTGACACATACACTCTGTCCAATGGGCTTGTGACACACACGCTGTCCAATAGTGTTTGTGACACACATACTATCCAATGGGGTTTATGACACACACTCTGTCCAATGGGGGTTTGTGACACACACTCTATTTCCAATGGGCTTGTGACACACACGCTGTCCAATGGGGATTGTGACACACACGCTGTCCAATGGGATTTGTGACACACACTGTCCAATAGGGTTTCTGACACACACGCTCTCCAGTGGGGTTTGTGACACACACACTGACCAGGAGTAGTTGTGACACACACAAGCTAACCAATGGGGTTTTTGAAACACACGCTGTCCAATGGGGATTGTGACACACACGCTGTCCAATGGGATTTGTGACACACACTGTCCATTTGTGTTTCTGACACACACGCTCTCCAATGGGGTTTGTGAAGCACACTCACCAGGAGCGTTTGTGACACACACACTGTCCAATGTGTATTGTGACACACACACGCTGTCCAATAGGGTTTCTGACACACACGCTGTCCAATGGGGTTTGTGACACACACACTGAGCAGGAGGGTTTGTGACACGCTCACTGTCCAGTGTGTATTGTGACACACACTCGGTGTCCCATGGGTTTTGTGTCACACACGCTGACCCATTGGGTTTGTTACACACACACTGTCCAATGGTGTTTGTGGCACGCATGCTGACCAATGGGTTTTGTGACACAAACACCGATTAGGAGGGTTTGTGAAACATACACGCTATCCAATGGGTTTTGTGACACATACACTTTCCAATGGGGTTTGTGACACACACGCTCTGTCCAATGGTGCTTGTGACACACACGCTTTCCAATGGGGTTCGTGACACACACTCTGTCCCATGGGCTTTGTGACACACAAACTGTCCAATGGGGATTGTGACACACACACGCTGTCCAATGGGGTTTGTGACACGCATACTGTCCATGGGGGTCTGTGACCCACACGCTGTGCAATGGGGATTGTGACATATACAATCTGTCCAAAGGGTTTTGTGACACACACGCTGTCGAATGGGGTTTGTGAAACAGACGCTGTCCAATGGGGATTGTGACACACACACTCTGTCCAATGGAGCTTGTGACACACGCTGTCCAATGGGGATTGTAACACACACGCTGTCCAATGGGGTTTGTGACACACACACTCTGCCCAATGGGTCTTGTGACACACACGCTGTCCAATGGGGTTCATGACACACACGCTGTCCAATGGGGTTTGTGACACACACAGTCTGTCCAATAGTGTTTGTGACACACACATGCTATCCAGTGGGGTTTGTGACCCACACACTTTCCAAAGGGGTTTGTGACACATACGATGTCCAGTGGGGTTTGTGACACACACACTGTCCGGGGGGGGTGTGACAAACACATTGTCCAGTGACGTTCGTGACACACACAGTATCCACGGGGTTTTGTGACACACACATTCTGTCCAATGGGCTTGTACCACACACGCTGTCCAATGAGCTTGTGACAAACACTCTGTACAATGGGGTTTGTGACACACACACGTTATCCAATGGGGTTTCTGACACACACTCTGTCCAATGGGCTTGTGACACACACACTCTGTCCAATGGGTCTTGTGACACAAATGCTTTCCAATGGGGTTTGTAACACTCACAAGCTATCCAATGGGGTTTGCCACATGCACACTTTCTAATTGGGTTTGTGACACACACGCTGTCCAATTGGGTCTGTGACATGCATGCTATCCAAAGGTTTGGTGACACACACACTGACCAGGAGGGTTTGTGTCACACACACGCTATACAATGGGGTTTGTGACACACACACTTTCAAATGGGGTTTGTGACCCGCATGCTGTCCAATGGGGATTGTGACACACACACTGTCCAATGGGTATTGTGACACAGACACACTGTCCAATGGGATTCGTGACACACACGCTGTCCTATGGGGATTGTGACACACACGCTCTGTCCAATGGGTATTGTGACACACACGCTGTCCAATGGGGAATGTGACACACATGCACTGTAGAATGGGGTTTGTGACACACACACTCTGTAAAATGGGGGTTATGACACACACGCTGTCCAATGGGGATTGTGACACACTTGATGTCCAATGGGGTTTGTGACACACACACTCTGTCCAATGGGGTTTGTGACACACACGCTGTCCAATGGGGATTGTGACACACACGCTGTCGAGTTGGGTTTTTGACACACACACTGTCCAATGGTGTTTGTGACACAAACAGTGTCCATCGGGGTTTGTGACACACACGCTGTCAAATGGGGATTGTGACACACACACTGTCCAGGGGGTTTTGTGACACACACACTGTCCAATGGGGTTTGTGACACACACACGCTATCCAATAGGGTTTTTGACACATACACTTTCCTAACGGGTTTTCTGACACAAACACTCTGTCCAATGGGGTTCGTGACACACACGCTGTCCAGTGGGTTTTGTGACACACACACTCTGTCCAATGGGCTTGTGACACACACGCTGTCCAATGGGGATTGTGACACACACACTGTGTCCAATAGAGTTTGTGACACACACACGCTATCGAGTGGGGTTTGTGACACATACACTTTCCAATGGGTTTTGTGACACAAACACTCTGTCCAATGGTGTTTGCGATACACACGCTGTCAAATGGGGTTCGTGACACACACGCTGTCCAGTGGGTTTGGTGACACATACACTCTGTCCAATGGGCTTGTGACACACACGCTGTCCAATAGTGTTTGTGACACACATACTATCCAATGGGGTTTATGACACACACTCTGTCCAATGGGGGTTTGTGACACACACTCTGTTTCCAATGGGCTTGTGACACACACGCTGTCCAATGGGGATTGTGACACACACGCTGTCCAATGGGATTTGTGACACACACTGTCCAATAGGGTTTCTGGCACACACGCTCTCCAGTGGGGTTTGTGACACACACACTGACCAGGAGTAGTTGTGACACACACAAGCTAACCAATGGGGTTTTTGAAACACACGCTGTCCAATGGGGATTGTGACACACACGCTGTCCAATGGGATTTGTGACACACACTGTCCATTTGTGTTTCTGACACACACGCTCTCCAATGGGGTTTGTGAAGCACACTCACCATGAGCGTTTGTGACACACACACTGTCCAATGTGTATTGTGACACACACACGCTGTCCAATAGGGTTTCTGACACACACGCTGTCCAATGGGGTTTGTGACACACACACTGAGCAGGAGGGTTTGTGACACGCTCACTGTCCAGTGTGTATTGTGACACACACTCGGTGTCCCATGGGTTTTGTGTCACACACGCTGACCCATTGGGTTTGTTACACACACACTGTCCAATGGTGTTTGTGGCACACATGCTGACCAATGGGTTTTGTGACACAAACACTGATTAGGAGGGTTTGTGAAACATACACACTATCCAATGGGTTTTGTGACACATACACTTTCCAATGGGGTTTGTGACACACACGCTCTGTCCAATGGTGCTTGTGACACACACGCTTTCCAATGGGGTTCGTGACACACACTCTGTCCCATGGGCTTTGTGACACACAAACTGTCCAATGGGGATTGTGACACACACACGCTGTCCAATGGGGTTTGTGACACGCATACTGTCCATGGGGGTCTGTGACACACACGCTGTGCAATGGGGATTGTGACATATACAATCTGTCCAAAGGGTTTTGTGACACACACGCTGTCGAATGGGGTTTGTGAAACAGACGCTGTCCAATGGGGATTGTGACACACACACTCTGTCCAATGGAGCTTGTGACACACGCTGTCCAATGGGGATTGTAACACACACGCTGTCCAATGGGGTTTGTGACACACACACTCTGTCCAATAGTGTTTGTGACACACACATGCTATCCAGTGGGGTTTGTGACCCACACACTTTCCAAAGGGGTTTGTGACACATACGATGTCCAGTGGGGTTTGTGACACACACACTGTCCAGGGGGGGGTGTGACAAACACAATGTCCAGTGATGTTCGTGACACACACAGTATCCACGGGGTTTTGTGACACACACTTTCTGTCCAATGGGCTTGTACCACACACGCTGTCCAATGAGCTTGTGACAAACACTCTGTACAATGGGGTTTGTGACACACACACGTTATCCAATGGGGTTTCTGACACACACTCTGTCCAATGGGCTTGTGACACACACACTCTGTCCAATGGGTCTTGTGACACAAATGCTTTCCAATGGGGTTTGTAACACTCACAAGCTATCCAATGGGGTTTGCCACATGCACACTTTCTAATTGGGTTTGTGACACACACGCTGTCCAATTGGGTCTGTGACATGCATGCTATCCAAAGGTTTTGTGACACACACACTGACCAGGAGGGTTTGTGTCACACACACGCTATACAATGGGGTTTGTGACACACACACTTTCAAATGGGGTTTGTGACCCGCATGCTGTCCAATGGGGATTGTGACACACACACTGTCCAATGGGTATTGTGACACAGACACACTGTCCAATGGGATTCGTGACACACACGCTGTCCTATGGGGATTGTGACACACACGCTCTGTCCAATGGGTATTGTGACACACACGCTGTCCAATGGGGAATGTGACACACATGCACTGTAGAATGGGGTTTGTGACACACACACTCCGTAAAATGGGGGTTATGACACACACACTTTCCAATGGGGTTTGTGACACACACACTTTCCAATGGCGCTTGTGACACACACGCTGTCCAATGGGGTTCCTGACACACACGCTGTCCAATGGGGATTGTGACACACTTGATGTCCAATGGGGTTTGTGACACACACACTCTGTCCAATGGGGTTTGTGACACACACGCTGTCCAATGGGGATTGTGACACACACGCTGTCGAGTTGGGTTTTTGACACACACACTGTCCAATGGTGTTTGTGACACAAACAGTGTCCATCGGGGTTTGTGACACACACGCTGTCAAATGGGGATTGTGACACACACACTGTCCAGGGGGTTTTTGACACACACACTGTCCAAAGGGGTTTGTGACACACACTCTGTCCAGTGGGGTTTGTGACGCACACACTGTCCAATGGGGTTTGCGACACACACATGCTATCCAATGGGTTTTGTGACACACAAACTTTCCAATGGGGTTTGTGACACACACACGCTGTCCAATGGGGTTTATGACACACATGCTGTCCAACGGTGTTTGTGACACACACACACTATCCAACGGCGTTTGTGACACACACACTTTCCAATGGGGTTTGTGACACACATACGCTGTCCCATGGGGTTTGTGACGACACACGCTGACGAATTGGTTTTGTTACACACACACTGTCCAATGGTGTTTGTGACACGCATGCTATCTAATGGGTTTTGTGACACACGCACTGTCCACTGGGGAATGTGACACACACACTCTGACCAATGGGTCTTTGGGCTCACAAGCTGTCCAATGGGGTTTGTGACACACACATGCTATCCAATGGGTTTTGTGGCACACACACTTTCAAATGGGGTTTGTGACCCACATGCTATCCAATGGGTTTTGTGAAACACATGCTGTCCAGTGGGGATTGTGACACACACACTGTCCAATGGGTATTGTCAAACAGACACACTGTCCAATGGGATTCATGACACACACGCTGTCCAGTGGGGTTTGTGACACACACAGTCCAAAGGGGTTTGTGATACACACGCTGTCCAATGAGGTTTGTGACACACACATGCTGTAAAATGGGGGTTATGACACACACACTTTCCAATGGGGTTTGTGACACACACACTGTCCAATGGCGCTTGTGACACACACGCTGTCCAATGGGGATTGTGACAGACACGCTATCCAATGCGTTTTGTGACAGACACGCTATCCAATGCGTTTTGTGACACTCACACTGTCCAATGGTGTTTCTGACACACACGTTGTACAATGGGGATTGTGACACACACGCTGTCCAATGGGATTTGCGACACACACTTTACAATGGGGTTTCTGACACTACACGCTGTCCAATGGGGTTTGTGACACTCACATGCTATCCAATGGGTTTTGTGACACACACAAACTGTCCAATGGGGTTTGTGACACACACGCTGTCCAACGGGGATTGTGAGGCAAACGCTATCCAATGCGTTTTGTGACACACACACTGTCCAATGGGGTTTGTCACATAAACTCTGTCCAATGGGATTTGTGACACACCTTCTATCCAATAGGGATTGTGACACACACGCTATCCAATGCGTTTTGTGACACACACACTGTTCAATGGGGATTCTGACACACACGCTATACAATGGGGTTTGTGACACACACACGCTGTCCAATTGGATTTGTGACACACACTGTCCAATGGGCTTTCTTACACTACACGCTGTCCAATGGGGATTGTGACACACTCACATGCTATCCAATAGGGTTTGTGACACACACACGCTGTCCAGTGGTGTTTGTGAGACACACACTGTCCAATAGGGTTTGTGACACACACATGATATCCAACGGGGTTTGTGACACACACACTTTCAAATGGGGTTTGTGAAACACAGGCTATCCAATGCGCTTTGTGACACACTCAGTGTTCAATGGGGATTGTGACACACACACGCTCTCCAATGGGGTTTGTGACACACACACGCTATCCAATGGGGTTTGTGACACACACACTTTATAATAGGGTTTGTGACACACACACGCTATCCAATGGGTTTTGTGACACATACACTTTCCAATAGGGTTTGTGACGCCACACTCTGTCCAGTGGTGCTTGTGACACACACACTGTCCAGTGGATTTTGTGATACACACACTCTGTCCAATGGGCTTGTGACACAAATGCTGTCCAATAGTGTTTGTGACACACACTCTGTCCCATGGGTTTTGTGACACACACACTGTCCAATGGGAATTGTGACACACACACGCTGTCCAATGGGGATTGTGACACACACACTGTCCAAAGGGGTTTTTGACACACACGCTGTCCAATGGGGTTTGTGACACACACACACTGTCCAATGGGGATTGTGACACATACACGCTATCATATGGGCTTTGAGACACGCACAATTTCTAATGGGGTTTGTGAAACACACAGGGAATCTAATGGGTTTTCTGACACACATACTGTTTAATGGGTTTTGTGACACACACACGCTATCCAATGGGGTTTGTGACACACACACTTTCAAATGGGGTTTGTAACACACACACGGAATAAAAAGGATTTTGTTACACGCACACTTTCTAATGGGGTTTGTGACACACACATGATATCCAATGGGGTTTGTGACACACCCACTTTCAAAGGGGATTGTGACATGCACACTTTCTAATGGGGTTTGTGACACACACAGTTTCTAAAGGGGTTTGTGACACACACGCTGACAAATTGGTTTTGTTACACACACACTGTCCCATGGTGTATGTGACACGCATGCTATCCAATGGGTTTTGTGACACACACACTGACCAGGAGGGTTTGTGACACACACAAGCTATCCAGTGGGGTTTGTGACACATACACTTTCCAATGGGGTGTGTGACACACACGCTCTGTCCACTGGTGCTTGTGACACACACGCTGTTCAGTGGGGTTAGTGACACACACTCTGTCCCATGGGGTTTGTGACACACACACTGTCCAAAGGGGTTTGTGACACACACGATGTCCAATGGGGTTTGTGACACGCACACCGTATATGGGTGTTTGTGACACACACGCTGTCCAGTGGGGTTTCTGACACACACACAGTCCAAAAGGGTTTGTGACACACACAGTGTCCACGGGGGTTTGTGACACACATGCTGTCCAATGGGGTTTGTGACACAGACGCTGTCCAATGGGGATTGTGACATACACACTATCCAATAGGGTTTGTGTCACACACAATCTATCCAATGGGGTTTGTGACATGCACACTTTCTAATGGGGTTAGTGACACACACACACTATCCAATGGGTTTTGTGACACACACACTGTCCAATGGGTATTGATACACACACACGCTGTCCAATGGTGTTTGTGACACACACGCTGTTCAATGTGGCTTGTGACACACACGCTGTCCTTGGGGTTTGTGACACACACACGCTATCCAACGGGGTTTGTGACACATACACTTTCCAATGGGGCATGTGACACACACACACTGTCCAATGGGGATTGTGGCACACACATGCTGTAAAGTGGGGGTTATGACACACACGCTGTCCAATGGGGTTTGCCACACACACACTCTGTCCAATGGGTCTTGTGACACACACGCTATCCAGTAGGCTTTCTGACACACACAGGCTATCCAATGGGGTTTGTGACACACACTATATCAAATAGGTTTTGTGACACAAACACTGTCCAATGGGGATTGTGACACACACACGCTGTCCAATGGTGTTTGTGACACGCACACTGTCCAATGGGATTTGTGACACAGACGCTGTCCAACGGGGATTGTGACATACACACTGTCCAATGGGGTTTGTGACACACACACTGTCCAAAGGAGTTTGTGGCACACACGCTGTCCGGTGGGGTTTATGACACACACAGTGTCCACGGGGGTTTGTGACACACACGTTGTCCAATGGGGTTTGTGACACACACTCTGTCCGGTGGGGTTTGTCACACACAGTCTGTCTAAAGGGGTTTGTGACACACACAAACTGTCCAATGGGGATTGTGACACACACACGCTGTCCAATGCGGTTTATGTCACACACGCTGTCCAATGGGGTTTGTGACACACACACTCTCCAAAGGGGTTTGTGACACAAACGATGTCCAATGGGGTTTGTGACACATACACTGTCCAATGGTGTATGTGACACACACGCTGTACAATGGGTTTTGTGTCACACACACTGACCAGGAGGGTTTGTGACACACACACTCTATCCAATGGCGCTTGTGACACAGACGCTGTCCAATGGGTTTCGTGACACAAACTCAGTCCCATGTGGTTTGTGACACACACAAAGTCCAATGGGGTTTGTGACAGGCACACTGTCCATGGGTGTTTGTGACACACACACTATCCAAAGGGGTTTGTGACACACACGATGTCCAGTGGGGTTTCTGATACGCACACTTTCCATGCGTGTTTGTGACACACACACTATCCAATGGGGTTTGTGACACACACAGTGTCCATGGTGGTTGGTGACGCAAACTCTGTCCAAGGGTGTTTGTGACACACACGGTGTCCAATGGGGTTTGTGACACACACGCTATCCAGTGGGTTTTGTGACACACACACTGTCCAATAAGGTTTGTGACACACACACACTCTCCAATGGGGTTTGTGACACACACTCTGTCCAAAGGGATTTGTGACACACACGTTGTCCAATGGGATTTGTGACACGCACACTGTCCATGGGTGTTTGTGACACACACGCTGTCCAATGGTGTTTGTGACACACACACTGTTCAATGGGTATTACGACACACACACCCTGTCCAATGGGGTTTGTGACACACACATTGTCCAATGGGTATTGTTACACACACACGCCATCCAATGGGGTTTGTGACACACACTCTTTATAAAGGGGTTTGTGACTCACACACTCTGTCCAATGGGGTTCGTGACAGACACTCTGTCAAATGGGGTTTGTGACACACACACTGTCCAATGGGGATTGTGACACACACACGCTGTCCAAAGGTGTTTGTGACACACACACTATCCAAAGGGGTTTGTGACACACACGCTGTCTAATGGGGTTTGTGACACACACACTCTGTCCAATGGGGCTTGTGACACACACAATGTCCAATGGGGTTTGTGACAC
This sequence comes from Columba guinea, assembly GCA_032206185.1. Taxonomy (NCBI): domain Eukaryota; kingdom Metazoa; phylum Chordata; class Aves; order Columbiformes; family Columbidae; genus Columba; species Columba guinea. Next base: position 846,461 of record JAVLUU010000053.1, on the reverse strand, counting down.
GCACACTGTCCATGGGTGTTTGTGACACACACATTGTCCAGTGGAGTTTGTGACACACACACTGTCCAATGGGGTTTGTGACACGCACAGTGTCCACAGGGGTTTGTACACAAACTCTGTCGAATGAGGTTTTTGGCACACACACTGTCCAATGGGTATTGTGACACACACACCCTGTCCAACGGGTTTTGTGACACATACGCTGTCCAATAGGGATTGTGACTCACACGTTGTCCAATGGGCTTTGTGACACATACACTCTGTCCAATGGGGCTTGTGAGACACACTCTGTCCAATGGGGTTTGTGACACGCACGCTATCCAGTGGGTTTTGTGACACACACACTGTCCAATAGGGTTTGAGACACACACACGATGTCCAATGGGATTTGTGACACGCGCAGTGACCACGGGGGTTGGTGAGACAAACTCTGTCCAATGGGGTTTGTGACACACACACTGTCCATCGTGTTTGTGACACACACGATGTCCAGTGGGGTTTGTGACACGCACGCTGTCCATGGGTGTTTGTGACACACGCAGTGTCCACGGGGGTTTGTGACACGCACACTTTCAAATGGGGTTTGTGACTCACACACTCTGTCCAATGGGGCTTGTGACACGCACGCTGTCCAATGGGGTTCGTGACACACACACTGTACAATGGGGATTGTGACACACACACGCTGCCCAATGGGGATTGTGACACACACGATGTCTAATGGGGTTTGTGACACAGACTCTTTCCAGTGGGGATTGTGACAAAAATGCTGTCCAGTGGAGTTTGTGACACACACGCTGTCCAATGGGGTTTGAGAAACGCACACTGTCCATGGGTGTTTGTGACACACACAGTGTCCACGGGGATTTGTGACACAAACTATGTCCAATGAGGTTTGTGCCTCACACACTGTCAAATGGGTATTTTGACACACACACCCTGTCCGATGGGATTTGTGACACATACACTGTCCAATGGGGATTGTGACCCACACGCTGTCCAATGGGCTTTGTGACACATACACTCTATGCAATGGGTCTTGTGACACACACTCTGTCCAATGGGGTTTGTGACACACACACTGTCCAATGGGGTTTGTGACACAAACAATGTCCAATGGGGTTTGTGACACGCACACTTTATAATGGGGTTTGTGACACACGCACGCGATCCAATGGGGTTTATGACACACACGCTGTCCAATGGGGATTGTGACACTACACACGCTGTCCAATTTTTGTTTGTGACACAAACGCTGTCCAATATGGTTTGTGACACAGACGCTGTCTAATGGGGATTGTGAAATACACACTGTCCAATAGGGTTTGCGACACACACATGATATCCAATGGGGTTTGTAACAATCATACTTTCTAATGGGGTTTTAGACACACACACGCTATCCAATGGGGTTTGTGACACACACTATCCAATGGGGTTTGTGACACCTAGTCGCTGTCCCATGGGGTTTGAGACACACACGCTGACCAATTGGGTTTGTTACACACACTGTCCAATGGTGTGTGTGACACGCATGCTGTCCAATGGGTTCTGTGACACACACACTTTACCAGGAGGGTTTGTGACACACACACACTATTCAATGGGTTTTGTAATGCATACACGTTCCAATAGGGTTTGTGACGCACATACTCTGTCTAATGGCACTTGTGACACACACGCTGTGCAATGGGGTTCGTGACACACACACTGTGCAAAGGGGTGTGTGACACACACGATGTCCAATGGGGTTTGTGACACGCACACTGTCCATGGGTGTTTGTGGCACACACGCTGTCCAGTGGGGTTTGTGAAACACAAACTGTCAAAACGGGTTTATGACAGACATTATGTCCAATGGGGTTTGTGACACACACACTGTCCAATGGGGTTTGTGATACACACACTGTACAAAGGGTATTGTTAAACACAAACTCTGTCCAATGGGGTTTGTGACACACACACTTTCCAATGGGGTATGTGACGCACACATGCTGTCCCATTGGGTTTGTGACACACACGCTGACCAATTGGGTTTGTTACACACACACTGTCCAATGGTGTTTGTGACACGCATGCTGTCCAATGGATTTTGTAGACACACACACTGACCAGGAGGATTTGTGACACACACACGCTATCCAATGGGGTTTGTGACACATACACTTTCCAATGGGGTTTGTGACACACACACTCTGTCCAATGGCGCTTGTGACACACACGCTGTCCAATGGGGTTCTTGGCACACACTATGTCCTATTGGGTTTGTGATACACGCGCAGTCCAATGGGGATTGTGACACACACACGCTGTCCAATGGGGTTTGTGACACACACACTGTCCAAAGGGGTTTGTGACACACAGGATGTCCAACGGTGTTTGTGACACGCACACTGTCCATGGGTGTTTATGAAACACACGCTGCCCAGTGGGGTTTGTGACACACACACTGTCCAAAAGGGTTTGTGACACACACGATGTCCAATGGGGTTTTGACACGCACACTGTCCATGAGTGTTTGTGACACACACGCTGTCCAGTGGTGTCTGTGACACACACACTGTCCAATGGCATTCGTGACACATACATTGTCCACGGGGGTTTGTGACACACACGCTGTCCAATGGGTATTGTTAAACACAAATGCTGTCCAATATGGTTTGTGACACACACGCTGTCCAATGGGGATTGTGACACACACACTGTGTCCAATAGAGTTTGTGACACACACACGCTATCGAGTGGGGTTTGTGACACATAAACTTTCCAATGGGTTTTGTGACACAAACACTCTGTCCAATGGTGTTTGCGATACACACGCTGTCAAATGGGGTTCGTGACACACACGCTGTCCAGTGGGTTTGGTGACACATACACTCTGTCCAATGGGCTTGTGACACACACGCTGTCCAATAGTGTTTGTGACACACATACTATCCAATGGGGTTTATGACACACACTCTGTCCAATGGGGGTTTGTGACACACACTCTATTTCCAATGGGCTTGTGACACACACGCTGTCCAATGGGGATTGTGACACACACGCTGTCCAATGGGATTTGTGACACACACTGTCCAATAGGGTTTCTGGCACACACGCTCCCCAGTGGGGTTTGTGACACACACACTGACCAGGAGTAGTTGTGACACACACAAGCTAACCAATGGGGTTTTTGAAACACACGCTGTCCAATGGGGATTGTGACACACACGCTGTCCAATGGGATTTGTGACACACACTGTCCATTTGTGTTTCTGACACACACGCTCTCCAATGGGGTTTGTGAAGCACACTCACCATGAGCGTTTGTGACACACACACTGTCCAATGTGTATTGTGACACACACACGCTGTCCAATAGGGTTTCTGACACACACGCTGTCCAATGGGGTTTGTGACACACACACTGAGCAGGAGGGTTTGTGACACGCTCACTGTCCAGTGTGTATTGTGACACACACTCGGTGTCCCATGGGTTTTGTGTCACACACGCTGACCCATTGGGTTTGTTACACACACATTGTCCAATGGTGTTTGTGGCACGCATGCTGACCAATGGGTTTTGTGACACAAACACTGATTAGGAGGGTTTGTGAAACATACACACTATCCAATGGGTTTTGTGACACATACACTTTCCAATGGGGTTTGTGACACACACGCTCTGTCCAATGGTGCTTGTGACACACACGCTTTCCAATGGGGTTCGTGACACACACTCTGTCCCATGGGCTTTGTGACACACAAACTGTCCAATGGGGATTGTGACACACACACGCTGTCCAATGGGGTTTGTGACACGCATACTGTCCATGGGGGTCTGTGACACACACGCTGTGCAATGGGGATTGTGACATATACAATCTGTCCAAAGGGTTTTGTGACACACACGCTGTCGAATGGGGTTTGTGAAACAGACGCTGTCCAATGGGGATTGTGACACACACACTCTGTCCAATGGAGCTTGTGACACACGCTGTCCAATGGGGATTGTAACACACACGCTGTCCAATGGGGTTTGTGACACACACAGTCTGTCCAATAGTGTTTGTGACACACACATGCTATCCAGTGGGGTTTGTGACCCACACACTTTCCAAAGGGGTTTGTGACACATACGATGTCCAGTGGGGTTTGTGACACACACACTGTCCAGGGGGGGGTGTGACAAACACAATGTCCAGTGATGTTCGTGACACACACAGTATCCACGGGGTTTTGTGACACACACTTTCTGTCCAATGGGCTTGTACCACACACGCTGTCCAATGAGCTTGTGACAAACACTCTGTACAATGGGGTTTGTGACACACACACGTTATCCAATGGGGTTTCTGACACACACTCTGTCCAATGGGCTTGTGACACACACACTCTGTCCAATGGGTCTTGTGACACAAATGCTTTCCAATGGGGTTTGTAACACTCACAAGCTATCCAATGGGGTTTGCCACATGCACACTTTCTAATTGGGTTTGTGACACACACGCTGTCCAATTGGGTCTGTGACATGCATGCTATCCAAAGGTTTTGTGACACACACACTGACCAGGAGGGTTTGTGTCACACACACGCTATACAATGGGGTTTGTGACACACACACTTTCAAATGGGGTTTGTGACCCGCATGCTGTCCAATGGGGATTGTGACACACACACTGTCCAATGGGTATTGTGACACAGACACACTGTCCAATGGGATTCGTGACACACACGCTGTCCTATGGGGATTGTGACACACACGCTCTGTCCAATGGGTATTGTGACACACACGCTGTCCAATGGGGAATGTGGCACACATGCACTGTAGAATGGGGTTTGTGACACACACACTCCGTAAAATGGGGGTTATGACACACACACTTTCCAATGGGGTTTGTGACACACACACTTTCCAATGGCGCTTGTGACACACACGCTGTCCAATGGGGTTCCTGACACACACGCTGTCCAATGGGGATTGTGACACACTTGATGTCCAATGGGGTTTGTGACACACACACTCTGTCCAATGGGGTTTGTGACACACACGCTGTCCAATGGGGATTGTGACACACACGCTGTCGAGTTGGGTTTTTGACACACACACTGTCCAATGGTGTTTGTGACACAAACAGTGTCCATCGGGGTTTGTGACACACACGCTGTCAAATGGGGATTGTGACACACACACTGTCCAGGGGGTTTTGTGACACACACACTGTCCAAAGGGGTTTGTGACACACACTCTGTCCAGTGGGGTTTGTGACACACACACTGTCCAATGGGGTTTGCGACACACACATGCTATCCAATGGGTTTTGTGACACACAAACTTTCCAATGGGGTTTGTGACACACACACGCTGTCCAATGGGGTTTATGACACACATGCTGTCCAACGGTGTTTGTGACACACACACACTATCCAATGGCGTTTGTGACACACACACTTTCCAATGGGGTTTGTGACACACATACGCTGTCCCATGGGGTTTGTGACGACACACGCTGACGAATTGGTTTTGTTACACACACACTGTCTAATGGTGTTTGTGACACGCATGCTATCTAATGGTTTTTGTGACACACGCACTGTCCACTGGGGAATGTGACACACACACTCTGACCAATGGGTCTTTGGGCTCACAAGCTGTCCAATGGGGTTTGTGACACACACATGCTATCCAATGGGTTTTGTGGCACACACACTTTCAAATGGGGTTTGTGACCCACATGCTATCCAATGGGTTTTGTGAAACACATGCTGTCCAGTGGGGATTGTGACACACACACTGTCCAATGGGTATTGTCAAACAGACACACTGTCCAATGGGATTCATGACACACACGCTGTCCAGTGGGGTTTGTGACACACACAGTCCAAAGGGGTTTGTGATACACACGCTGTCCAATGAGGTTTGTGACACACACATGCTGTAAAATGGGGGTTATGACACACACACTTTCCAATGGGGTTTGTGACACACACACTGTCCAATGGCGCTTGTGACACACACGCTGTCCAATGGGGATTGTGACAGACACGCTATCCAATGCGTTTTGTGACAGACACGCTATCCAATGCGTTTTGTGACACTCACACTGTCCAATGGTGTTTCTGACACACACGTTGTACAATGGGGATTGTGACACACACGCTGTCCAATGGGATTTGCGACACACACTTTACAATGGGGTTTCTGACACTACACGCTGTCCAATGGGGTTTGTGACACTCACATGCTATCCAATGGGTTTTGTGACACACACAAACTGTCCAATGGGGTTTGTGACACACACGCTGTCCAACGGGGATTGTGAGGCAAACGCTATCCAATGCGTTTTGTGACACACACACTGTCCAATGGGGTTTGTCACATAAACTCTGTCCAATGGGATTTGTGACACACCTTCTATCCAATAGGGATTGTGACACACACGCTATCCAATGCGTTTTGTGACACACACACTGTTCAATGGGGATTCTGACACACACGCTATACAATGGGGTTTGTGACACACACACGCTGTCCAATTGGATTTGTGACACACACTGTCCAATGGGCTTTCTTACACTACACGCTGTCCAATGGGGATTGTGACACACTCACATGCTATCCAATAGGGTTTGTGACACACACACGCTGTCCAGTGGTGTTTGTGAGACACACACTGTCCAATAGGGTTTGTGACACACACATGATATCCAACGGGGTTTGTGACACACACACTTTCAAATGGGGTTTGTGAAACACAGGCTATCCAATGCGCTTTGTGACACACTCAGTGTTCAATGGGGATTGTGACACACACACGCTCTCCAATGGGGTTTGTGACACACACACGCTATCCAATGGGGTTTGTGACACACACACTTTATAATAGGGTTTGTGACACACACACGCTATCCAATGGGTTTTGTGACACATACACTTTCCAATAGGGTTTGTGACGCCACACTCTGTTCAGTGGTGCTTGTGACACACACACTGTCCAGTGGATTTTGTGATACACACACTCTGTCCAATGGGCTTGTGACACAAATGCTGTCCAATAGTGTTTGTGACACACACTCTGTCCCATGGGTTTTGTGACACACACACTGTCCAATGGGAATTGTGACACACACACGCTGTCCAATGGGGATTGTGACACACACACTGTCCAAAGGGGTTTTTGACACACACGCTGTCCAATGGGGTTTGTGACACACACACACTGTCCAATGGGGATTGTGACACATACACGCTATCATATGGGCTTTGAGACACGCACAATTTCTAATGGGGTTTGTGAAACACACAGGGAATCTAATGGGTTTTCTGACACACATACTGTTTAATGGGTTTTGTGACACACACACGCTATCCAATGGGGTTTGTGACACACACACTTTCAAATGGGGTTTGTAACACACACACAGAATAAAAAGGATTTTGTTACACGCACACTTTCTAATGGGGTTTGTGACACACACATGATATCCAATGGGGTTTGTGACACACCCACTTTCAAAGGGGATTGTGACATGCACACTTTCTAATGGGGTTTGTGACACACACAGTTTCTAAAGGGGTTTGTGACACACACGCTGACAAATTGGTTTTGTTACACACACACTGTCCCATGGTGTATGTGACACGCATGCTATCCAATGGGTTTTGTGACACACACACTGACCAGGAGGGTTTGTGACACACACAAGCTATCCAGTGGGGTTTGTGACACATACACTTTCCAATGGGGTGTGTGACACACACGCTCTGTCCACTGGTGCTTGTGACACACACGCTGTTCAGTGGGGTTAGTGACACACACTCTGTCCCATGGGGTTTGTGACACACACACTGTCCAAAGGGGTTTGTGACACACACGATGTCCAATGGGGTTTGTGACACGCACACCGTATATGGGTGTTTGTGACACACACGCTGTCCAGTGGGGTTTCTGACACACACACAGTCCAAAAGGGTTTGTGACACACACAGTGTCCACGGGGGTTTGTGACACACATGCTGTCCAATGGGGTTTGTGACACAGACGCTGTCCAATGGGGATTGTGACATACACACTATCCAATAGGGTTTGTGTCACACACAATCTATCCAATGGGGTTTGTGACATGCACACTTTCTAATGGGGTTAGTGACACACACACACTATCCAATGGGTTTTGTGACACACACACTGTCCAATGGGTATTGATACACACACACGCTGTCCAATGGTGTTTGTGACACACACGCTGTTCAATGTGGCTTGTGACACACACGCTGTCCTTGGGGTTTGTGACACACACACGCTATCCAACGGGGTTTGTGACACATACACTTTCCAATGGGGCATGTGACACACACACACTGTCCAATGGGGATTGTGGCACACACATGCTGTAAAGTGGGGGTTATGACACACACGCTGTCCAATGGGGTTTGCCACACACACACTCTGTCCAATGGGTCTTGTGACACACACGCTATCCAGTAGGCTTTCTGACACACACAGGCTATCCAATGGGGTTTGTGACACACACTATATCAAATAGGTTTTGTGACACAAACACTGTCCAATGGGGATTGTGACACACACACGCTGTCCAATGGTGTTTGTGACACGCACACTGTCCAATGGGATTTGTGACACAGACGCTGTCCAACGGGGATTGTGACATACACACTGTCCAATGGGGTTTGTGACACACACACTGTCCAAAGGAGTTTGTGGCACACACGCTGTCCGGTGGGGTTTATGACACACACAGTGTCCACGGGGGTTTGTGACACACACGTTGTCCAATGGGGTTTGTGACACACACTCTGTCCGGTGGGGTTTGTCACACACAGTCTGTCTAAAGGGGTTTGTGACACACACAAACTGTCCAATGGGGATTGTGACACACACACGCTGTCCAATGCGGTTTATGTCACACACGCTGTCCAATGGGGTTTGTGACACACACACTCTCCAAAGGGGTTTGTGACACAAACGATGTCCAATGGGGTTTGTGACACATACACTGTCCAATGGTGTATGTGACACACACGCTGTACAATGGGTTTTGTGTCACACACACTGACCAGGAGGGTTTGTGACACACACACTCTATCCAATGGCGCTTGTGACACAGACGCTGTCCAATGGGTTTCGTGACACAAACTCAGTCCCATGTGGTTTGTGACACACACAAAGTCCAATGGGGTTTGTGACAGGCACACTGTCCATGGGTGTTTGTGACACACACACTATCCAAAGGGGTTTGTGACACACACGATGTCCAGTGGGGTTTCTGATACGCACACTTTCCATGCGTGTTTGTGACACACACACTATCCAATGGGGTTTGTGACACACACAGTGTCCATGGTGGTTGGTGACGCAAACTCTGTCCAAGGGTGTTTGTGACACACACGGTGTCCAATGGGGTTTGTGACACACACGCTATCCAGTGGGTTTTGTGACACACACACTGTCCAATAAGGTTTGTGACACACACACACTCTCCAATGGGGTTTGTGACACACACTCTGTCCAAAGGGATTTGTGACACACACGTTGTCCAATGGGATTTGTGACACGCACACTGTCCATGGGTGTTTGTGACACACACGCTGTCCAATGGTGTTTGTGACACACACACTGTTCAATGGGTATTACGACACACACACCCTGTCCAATGGGGTTTGTGACACACACATTGTCCAATGGGTATTGTTACACACACACGCCATCCAATGGGGTTTGTGACACACACTCTTTATAAAGGGGTTTGTGACTCACACACTCTGTCCAATGGGGTTCGTGACAGACACTCTGTCAAATGGGGTTTGTGACACACACACTGTCCAATGGGGATTGTGACACACACACGCTGTCCAAAGGTGTTTGTGACACACACACTATCCAAAGGGGTTTGTGACACACACGCTGTCTAATGGGGTTTGTGACACACACACTCTGTCCAATGGGGCTTGTGACACACACGATGTCCAATGGGGTTTGTGACACGCACACTGTCCATGGGTGTTTGTGACACACACATTGTCCAGTGGAGTTTGTGACACACACACTGTCCAATGGGGTTTGTGACACGCACAGTGTCCACAGGGGTTTGTACACAAACTCTGTCGAATGAGGTTTTTGGCACACACACTGTCCAATGGGTATTGTGACACACACACCCTGTCCAACGGGTTTTGTGACACATACGCTGTCCAATAGGGATTGTGACTCACACGTTGTCCAATGGGCTTTGTGACACACATGATGTCCAATGGGGCTTGTGAGACACACTCTGTCCAATGGGGTTTGTGACACGCACGCTATCCAGTGGGTTTTGTGACACACACACTGTCCAATAGGGTTTGAGACACACACACGATGTCCAATGGGATTTGTGACACGCGCAGTGACCACGGGGGTTGGTGAGACAAACTCTGTCCAATGGGGTTTGTGACACACACACTGTCCATCGTGTTTGTGACACACACGATGTCCAGTGGGGTTTGTGACACGCACGCTGTCCATGGGTGTTTGTGACACACGCAGTGTCCACGGGGGTTTGTGACACGCACACTTTCAAATGGGGTTTGTGACTCACACACTCTGTCCAATGGGGCTTGTGACACGCACGCTGTCCAATGGGGTTCGTGACACACACACTGTACAATGGGGATTGTGACACACACACGCTGCCCAATGGGGATTGTGACACACATGATGTCTAATGGGGTTTGTGACACAGACTCTTTCCAGTGGGGATTGTGACAAAAATGCTGTCCAGTGGAGTTTGTGACACACACGCTGTCCAATGGGGTTTGAGAAACGCACACTGTCCATGGGTGTTTGTGACACACACAGTGTCCACGGGGATTTGTGACACAAACTATGTCCAATGAGGTTTGTGCCTCACACACTGTCAAATGGGTATTTTGACACACACACCCTGTCCGATGGGATTTGTGACACATACACTGTCCAATGGGGATTGTGACCCACACGCTGTCCAATGGGCTTTGTGACACATACACTCTATGCAATGGGTCTTGTGACACACACTCTCTCCATTGGGGTTTGTGACACACACACTGTCCAATGGGGTTTGTGACACACACAATGTCCAATGGGGTTTGTGACACGCACACTTTATAATGGGGTTTGTGACACACGCACGCGATCCAATGGGGTTTATGACACACACGCTGTCCAATGGGGATTGTGACACACACGATGTCCAATGGGGTTTGTGACACACACAATCTGTCCAATGGGTCTTGAGACACACATGCTTTCCAATGGGGTTCGTAACACTCACAAGCTATCCAATGGGGTTTGCAACACGCACACTTTCTAATTGGGTTTGTGACACACACGCTGTCCAATGGGGTCTGTGACACGCATGCTATCCAAAGGGTTTTGTGACACACACACGCTGTCCAATGGGGTTTGTGACACACACACGCTATACAATGGGGTTTGTGACACATACACTTTCCAATGGGGATTGTGACATACACAATGTCCACGGGGGTTTGTGACACACACGTTGTCCAAGGGGATTTGTGACACACACACTGTCGAATGGCTATTGATACACACACACACGCTGTCCAATGGTGTTTTTGACACACACGCTGTCCAATGGGGTTTGTGACACACACACTTTCCAATGGGGTTTGTGACACACACACTGTACCATTGTGCTTGTGACACACACGCTGACAAATTGCTTTTGTTACACACACACTGTCCCATGGTATTTGTGACACGCATGCTATCCAAAGGGTTTTGTGACACACACACGCTGTCCAATGGGGTTTGTGACACACACACTTTCAAATGGGGTTTGTGACACACACATGCTATCCAATGGGTTTAGTGACACACATGCTGTCCAATGGGGATTGTGACACACACACTGTCCAATGGGTATTGTGACACAGACACACTGTCCAATGGGATTCGTGACACACACGCTGTCCAATGGGGATTGTGACACACACGCTCTGTCCAATGTGTATTGTGACACACACACTGTCCAATGGGGAATGTGACACACATGCACTGTAGAATGGGGTTTGTGACACACACACAGTCCAAAGGGGTTTGTGATACACACGATGTCCAATGGGGTTTGCGACACACACACACTGTAAAATGGGGGTTATGACACACACAATTTCCAATGGGGTTTGTGACACACACGCTGTCCAATGGGGTTCCTGACACAAACGCTGTCCCATGGGGATTGTGACACACTCGATGTCCAATGGGGTTTGTGACACACACAATCTGTCCAATGGGGTTTGTGACACACACTCTGTCCAATAGGGTTTGTGACCCACACGGTGTCCATTGGGGATTGTGACTCACACGCTGTCCAATGGGGTTTGTGACACATACACGCTGTCCAATGGGTATTGTGACACACACGCTGTCCAATGGGTTTTGTGACACACACACTCTGTCCAATAGTTCTTGTGATACAAGCTGTCCAATGGGGTTCGTGACACACACGCTGTCCAGTTGGGTTTGTGACACACACACTGTCCAATAGGGTTTGCAACACCACACACGCTATCCAATGGGGTTTGTGAGACACACACTGTCCAATGGGGATTGTGACACACACACGCTGTCCAATGGTGTTTGTGATACACACACTTTCCATTGGGGTTTGTGACACGCACACTTTCTAACGGGGTTTGTGACACACACATGCTATCCAATGGGGTTTGTCACTCACATACTTTCTAACGGCGTTTGTGACACACACACGCTATCCAATGGGGTTTGTGACACATACACTTTCCAATAGGGTTTGTGACACACACACTGTCCAAAGAGGAATGTGACACACAAACGCTCTCCAATGGGGTTTGTGACACACACAATTTCCAAAGGGTTTCTGACACAAAAAATTTCCAATGGGGTTTGTGACACACACAATGTCCATGGGTGCTTGTGACACACACGCTGTCCAGTGGGGTTTGTGACAAACACACTGTCCAAAAGGGTTTATAACACACATGATGTCCAATGGGGTTTCTGACACGCACACTGTCCATGGCTGTTTGTGACACACACACTGTCCAATGGGCTTTGTGACACACACAGTGTCCACGGGGGTTTGTGACACACACGCTGTCCAATGGGGTTCGCGACACACACGCTGTCCAGTGGGTTTTTTGACACACACACTCTTTCCAATGGGATTGTGACACACGCGCTGTCCAATGGGGTTTGTGACACACACACTCTTTCCAATGGGATTGTGACACACGCGCTGTCCAATGGGGTTTGTGACACGCACACTGTCCAATGGGGATTGTGACAGACACACTCTGTCCAATGGTGTTTGTGACACACACGCTGTCCAGTGGGGTTTGTGACACAGACGCTGTCCAATGGGGATTGTGACATACACACTCTCCAATAGGGTTTGTGACACACACACGCTATCCAATGGGGTTTGTGACACAGACTTTCCAATGGGGTTTGTGAGAAACACATGCTGTCCCATGGGGTTTGTGACACACACGTTGACCAACTGGGTTTGTTACACACACACTGACCAAAGGGTTTTGTGACACACACACTGTCCTAAGGAGTTTGTGACACACACACTTTCCAATGGGGTTTGTGACAAACACACTGTCAATTGGTGTTTGTGACACACACGCTGTCCAGTGGAGTTTGTGATAAACACTTTGTCCAGTGGGGTTTGTGACACACACACATTGTCCACGGGGGTTTGTGACACAAACTCTGTCCAACGGGGTTTGTGACACACACACTATCCAATGGGTATTGTCACACACACACACTGTGCAATGGGGTTTGTGACACATACGCTGTCCAATGGGGACTGTGACACACAGGCTGTCCAATGGAGTTTGTGACACATACACTCTGTCCAATGGGTCTTGTGACACACACTCTGTCTAAAGGGGTTTGTGACACACACACAGTGTCCAATGGGGATTGTGAAACAAACACGCTGTCCAATGGGGTTTATGACACACACACTGTCCAATGGGGATTGTGATACACACGCTGTCCAATGGGGTTTGTGACACACACACTCTGTCCAATAGGTCTTGTGACATACAAGCTCTCCAATGGGTTTTGTGTCACACACACTGACCAGGAGGGTTTGTGACACACACACGCTATCCAATGGGGTTTGTGACACATACACTTTCCAATGCGGTTTGTGACACACACACATGCTGTCCAAAAAGGTTTGTGACACACACGCTTTCCAATGGTGTTTGTGACACACGCAAGCTGTCCCATGGGGTTTGTGACACACACCCTGACCAATTGGGTTTGTTACACACACACTGTCCAATGTTGTTTGTGACACGCATGCTGTCCAATGGGTTTTGTGACACATACACTGATCAGGAGGGTTTGTGACACACACATGCTATCCAATGGGGTATGTGACACATACACTTTCCAATGGGGTTTGCGACACACACACTCTGTCTAATGGCGCTTGTGACACACACGCTATCCAATGGGGTTCGTGACACGCACTCTGTCCCATGGGGTTTGTGACACACCTGCAATATCCAATGGGGTTTATGACAGAAATGCTGTCCAAAGTGGTTTGTGATACACATGATGTCCAATGGGGTTTGTGACACGCACACTGTCCATGGGTGTTTGTGACACACACACTGTCCAATGGGATTTGTGACACACACGCTGTCCAGTGGGTATTGTTACACACACACGATGTCCAATGGTGTTTGTGGTACACACGCTATCCAATGGGTTTTGGACGCATGCACTTTCCAATGGGGTTTGTGACACACACACTCTGTCCAATGGTGCTTGTGACACACATGCCGTCCAATGGGGTTCGTGAAAAACACGCTGTCCAGCGGGTTTTGTGACACACACACTCTGTCAAATGGGCTTGTGACACACACGCTCTCCAATGGTTTTTGTGACACACACACTGCACAATGGGTTTTGTGACACACACACTCTCCAATGGGGTTTGTGACACACACGCTGTCTACTGGGGATTGTTGCACACACACTGTCCAGGGGGGTTTGTGACACACACATGCTGTCCAGTGGGTTTTGTGACACACACACCGTCCAATGGGTATTGTTACACACACACTCTGTCCAATGGGGTTTGTGACACACACGCTGTCCAATGGGGTTTGTGACACACACTGTCCAATGGGGATTGTGACACGTACACTTTTCAATGGGGTTTGTGACACACACACTCTGTCCAATGGTGCTTGTGAACACATACGCTGTCCAATGGGGTTCGTCACACACACACTCTCCAGTGGGTTTTGAGAAACACACACTCTGTCCAATGGGCTTGTGACACACACGCTGTCCAATAGTGTTTGTGACACACACTCTGTCCCACTGGGTTTGTGACAAACACACTGTCCAATGGGGATTGTGACACACACACGCTCTCTAATGGGTTTTGTGACACACACACTGTCCAAAGGGGTTTGTGACACACACGGTGTCCAATGGGGCTTGTGACACACACACTCTGTACAATGGTGCTTGTGACATCAAACGCTGTCCAATGGGCTTCGTGACAGACACGCTGTCCAGTGGGGTTTGTGACACACACACTGTCCAATAGGGTTTGTGACACACACACGCTATCCAATGGGGTTTGTGACACACACACTTTCCAATGGGTTTCGTGACACACACACTCTGTCCAATGGCGCTTGTGACAAACACGGTGTCCAATGTGGTTTGTGACACACGCACTGTCCATGGATGTTTGTAACACACACCGTGTCCAATGGGGTTTGTGACATGCACACTGTCCATGGGTGTTTGTGACACACACACTGTCCAATGGGGTTTTTGACACACACAGTGTCCATGGGGACTTGTGACACACACGCTGTCCAATGGGGTTTGTGAACACACACGCTGTCCAGTGCGTTTTGTGACACACACACTGTCCAATGGGGTTTGTGACACATACACTTTCCAACGGGGTTTGTGACACACACACTGACCCGGAGGGTTTGTGACACACACACGCTATCCAATGGTGTTTGTGACACATACACTTTCCAATGGGGTTTGTGACACACACTCTGTCCAATGGCGCTTGTGATCACAGATGCTGTCCAATCGGTTTCGTGACACACACTCTGACCCATGTGGTTTGTGACCCACACTCTGACCCATGTGGGGTTCGTGACACACACATGCTGTCCAATGGGGATTGTGACACACACATGCTGACCAATGGGGCTTGTGACACACACACTGTCCAAAGGGGTTTGTGACACACACAATGTCCAATGGGGTTTGTGACACCCACACTGTCCAAAGGTGTTTGTGACACACTCTATCTCCAATGGGGTTTGTGACACGCACACTGTCCAATGGGGTTTGGGACACACACAGTGTCCACCGGGATTTGTGACACACACGCTGTCCAATGGGGATTGTGACACACACGATGTCCAATGGGGTTTGTGAACACACACGCTGTCCAGTGCGTTTTGTGACACACACACTGTCCAATAGGGTTTGTGACACACACACACTATCCACAGAATCACAGAATCAGAATCACAGAATCGACTGGGTTTGAAAAGGCCTCAGAGATCATCGAGTCTAACCCTTGGTCCAACTCTAGTCCGTTTACTAGATCATGGCACTAAGTGCCATGTCCAATCTCAGTTTAAAAACCTCTAGGGACGGCGAGTCCACTACCTCCCTGGGCAGGCCATTCCAATGTCTGACCACTCTCTCTGTAAAGAATTTCTTTCTAATATCCAGCCTAAATTTCCCCTGGTAGAGCTTACGCCCATGCCCCCTTGTCCTATTGCTAACTGCCTGGTAGAAGAGACCAATCCCCACCTGGCTATAACTTCCCTTCAGGTAGTTATAGAGAGTGATGAGGTCACCTCTAAGCCTCCTCTTCTCTATACTAAACAACCCCAGCTCCCTCAGCCTCTCCTCATAGGTCTTATGTTCGAGTCCTTTCACCAGTCGTGTTGCTCTTCTCTGGACCCGCTCCAGCACTTCAATGTCTTTCCTGAACTGAGGGGCCCAGAACTGAACACAATACTCCAGGTGTGGCCTCACCAATGCAGAGTACAGGGGAAGGATCACTTCCCTTGTCCTGCTGAGCACGCTATTTTTGATACAGGACTGGATACCATTGGCCTTCTTGGCCACCTGGGCACACTGTTGGCTCATGTTGAGCTTCCTATCAATTAGTACTCCCAGGTCCCTTTCTGTCTGACTGCTCTCCAGCCACTCTGCGCCCCAGCCTGTAGCGCTGCAGGGGGTTGTTGTGACCAAAGTGCAGCACCCGGCATTTGGCCTTATTGAACTTCATCCCATTGGAATCAGCCCATTTTTCCAGTCTATCCAGATCCCTCTGCAGAGCCCTCCTGCCTTCCAGCAGGTCGACACTCCCTCCCAACTTGGTGTCATCAGCAAATTTGCTGATGATGGTCTCAATCCCCTCATCTAAATCATCAATAAAGATGTTAAACAGGACTGGACCCAACACTGACCCCTGGGGAACACCACTAGTGACTGGCCGCCAGCTAGATGCAGCCCCATTCACCAGCACTCTGTGGGCTCAGCCCTCCAGCCAGTTCTTAACCCAGCGTAGAGTACACTTGTCCAAGCCATGGGCTACCAGCTTTTGCAAGAGTATATTATGGGAGACAGTGTCAAAGGCCTTGCTGAAGTCCAGATAGACCACATCCACAGCTTTCCCCTCATCCACCAGGTGAGTCACCTGATCATAAAAGGAGATCAGGTTGGTCAGACAGGACCTGCCCCTCCTAAACCCATGCTGGCTGGGTCTGATCCCTTGTCCATCCTGAAGGTGCTGTGTGATTCCATTCAGGATGATCTGCTCCATAACCCTGCCAGGCACCGAGGTCAGGCTGACAGGCCTGGAGTTGCCAGGGTCAGCTCTGCAGCCCTTTTTGTGGACTGGGGTAACATTGGTCAATTTCCAATCATATGGGACCTCCCCAGTGAGCCAGGACTGTTGGAAGATGATGGAGAGCGGCTTGGCAAGTTCTTCTGCTAGCTCCCTCATCACCCTAGGATGGATCCCATCTGGTCCCATAGACTTGTGAGGATCCAGATAGCTCAGTAAATCACCAACTATTTCCTCCTGGAATACAAGGGGCCTATTTGGCTTCCTATCTCTGCCAACCATCTCCAGAGATGAGTTGTCCTGAGGGCCACCTGTCTTACTGGTAAAAACTGAGGCAAAGTAGGTATTAAGTACCTCAGCTTTCTCCTCATCTTTGTTAACTATATTTCCTTCAGAGTCCAACAGAGAATGGAGGTTTTCCTTGCCCCTCCTTTTGTTATTAACATATTTGAAGAAGGACTTTTTATTATCCCTGACATAATTGGCCAAGTTAACTTCAAATTGCACTTTTGTTTCCCTGATCTTTTTTCTGCATGATCTAGCTATTTCCATAAATTCTTCATAAGTAGCCAGCCCTTTTTTCCACAGTCGGTAAAGTTTCTTTTTATTTCTGATTTCATTCAAAATCTCCCTATTTAGCCAAGCCGGTTGTCTTCCCCGCCGGCTAGCCTTTCGGCACACTGGTATAGCCTGTTCCTGTGCACTCAAAACCACCTGCTTGAAGCATGTCCAACCCTCCTGGGCCCCCTTGTTTTTAAGCATTGTTTCCCAGGGTATGCTCTGAACTAGACTTCTGAATAGGCAAAAATCTGCCCTCCGGAAGTCCAGCGTAGAGGTTTTGTTAATGGTTCTCCCTGCATCTCTGAGTATTGAAAATTCTATTATTTCATGGTCGCTATGCCCCAGGCGGCCTCCAACCACTACATCTCCCACCAGCTCTTCTCTGTTTGTAAACAGTAGGTCTAGCGGGGTCTTGCCCCTGGTGGGCTCATTTACCAGCTGATGAAGGAAATTGTCCTCTATACACTCTAGGAACTTCCTAGACTGCCTCTTCTGTGCAGTATTGAGCTCCCAGCAGATATCCGGCAGGTTAAAGTCACCCACAAGAACAAGGGCCGTCGATTTTGAGACATCTGCCAGCTGCTTGTAGAATAATTCATCTCCTTCATCGTCCTGGTTGGGTGGTCTATAACAGACACCCACGAGGATGTCAGCCTTGTTGGACTTCCCCCTGATTCTGGTCCACAGGCACTCAACCTTGTCACTGCTGACCTCAAGTTTAACAGAGTCGAGTGACTCTCTAACATATAAAGCCACCCCTCCACCTCTCCTACCCTGCCTATCTTTTCTGAAGAGCTTGTAGCCACACATAGCAGCACTCCAGTCATATGAGTCATCCCACTATGTTTCTGTGATGGCAACTATGTCATAGCTTTCCTGCTGCACGATGGCTTCCAGCTCCTCTTGTTTGTTGCCCATACTGTGTGCATTAGTGTACATGCACTTCAAGTGGGCTGCTGATTTCCCTCTTAATTCGGGCTTTCCATCCGTAGGCTGATCTTTGGAGAGCCCAGTTTCAATCCCTTCCCCCTTCAAACCTAGTTTAAAGCCCTCCTGATCAGCCCTGCCAACTTATGGGCTATAGTCCTCTTGCTCTCCCTAGAAGGATGAAGCCCATCTGATTTGAGGAGACTGGGTACCACGGAGCTTGGCCCATGGTGAAAAAACCCAAAATGTTGACGGTGACACCAATCCTTAAGCCACCTGTTGATGAGATGGGCTTTTCTGCTCCTCTCTTTATTTAGTTCCTCATCCATCCCAGCTAGCACAGGAACTGAGGCAAATATCACTTGTGCTCCCGTCCCATGAACTGACTGACCCAGTGCTTTAAAGTCCTTTTTAATTATCTTGATACTTCTTCTGTTGATGTCCTCGCTGCCAGCTTGGACTACTAACAGGGGATAGTAGTCTGAGGGCTGAATCAGCTCGGGAAGTCTTCTATTGATGTCCCTCACCCTGGCCCCAGGAAGGCAGCAGACCTCCCTGTGGGATGGGTCTGGGCGACATATAGGGCCCTCTGTTCCCCTCAGAAGAGAGTCGCCGACTACTACCACTCTTCTTTTTTTTTTTCCTCTTACAGCTGCAGTTATGATTCTTTTTGTTGATGAGGTCCATCCAGAGGGCTCTCCAGGTGGATCTTCTTGGCTGTCCTCTGCCTGATTTTCAGGGTCCAGGGCCTCATATCTATTTGTTAGGGGCACCAAGGGTGGTGATGGGGTTCGAGAGAGGGTTCTTTTACCTCTCCGATCAGGGACCTGTTTCCATTCCCCCCCATCAATTAGATCTGCTGTATCCGCCTTATGGCAGGAGGGACAAGGCTTTGCCATCTCCTGTTGCACACCCTTAGGAGTCAAAAGAGCCTGACCCCACCAGTCTATTTCTTCTTCACTCTCCCTAATGCTCCTTAGTCTCTCCACCTCTTCCTTAAGCTCCACCACTAGGCACAGTAGGTCATTGACCTGGTCACATCTTACACAGGTGCCTCCCGTACCATTCTCTGATACTAATGCCAGACACAGACACTCTGCGCAGCCAGAAGCCTGGGTGGCTGCACCCTTCTTGGCAAGTAGTGTCTGTGTAGACACACTCTTTGTATTAATGGCAGCAACAACTTTCCTTTTTCTAGAAACCATTGCTACCCTTAGTTAAATTGGGGACAAGAAAAACAAAATGAAACCCTGGACAAACTCACCTACAAGAGCTAGTTGTGTCCAGTCTACTTGCCCTGCCACACCCCAGTCTGTGTCACCAGCGACAAGTGAGAGGTCTAACAGCAAGGAGTGACAGGACCTCTGAACCCTACTGCACGAGCAGCCCCAGTCACTGCTGCAGCACCGTGTGGGTAGTGCTCACCTGCCTCACAAGCACGTCCACCTCCCAGCGCCTGGTGGGCAGCGACGCGTCGCTGCCCTCCCGGAGGCCTTTTCAAAACAAGGGGGAGGGGTGTGACTCCCGTCACCGTGGTAACGGTCGCGCCACGTCAGCCGGTTCCGCAAGGGCTGCCGGGGACTCCCGGGTAGCGGAATCGAAAACGCGACCAGAAACCCCTCTCTTTACCCTCTCTTACCTCTGTAGCTTCGAGATTTCGCTCCCGACTCCGGCCGAGCTGGCTTCAGTCAGCTGATCCGAGGAACTGAGTGCTTGTCTCGAGTTACAGCCGCTTTTAAATCTCCCGCGTCACCGTGGTAACGGTCGCGCCACGTCAGCCGGTTCCGCAAGGGCGGTCGGGGACTCCCGGGTAGCGGAATCGAAAAAGCGACCAGAAACCCCTCTCTTTACCCTCTCTTACTGCCGAGAGAAAAATTCCATCAGAGTTCCAGACCCGAGCGGACGGAGGAAGGAATGCGGTCGACCCAATATGAGTGATAAGCATACCTCCCCTTTATTGATGCACTAAGCTGGTTTATATAAGACTTACAATAATTATGCATACTCGTCATCTATTAATTGGATAGTATACAGTAATTATGCCTACTCGTCTTCTATTGATTGGATAGTATACATAATGAGCTCAACCTTCTTGTGGTTTCTCTGGAATGCAACCTCCTCACCCTGCTAGAGATAATTCCCCAGCTTGTTTATCTAAACGCTCAGCTGAACCAGAGAGCAACCTCTCAGTACTTTTCCACTATGCTACACCAGACTCCTGCTAACTGAGGCCTACTCATGCTAACTTAGAACAAAATTCTCCTGATACAACGGATCAATAGAGCCATGCCCCTTCTCTATTAGCCATGTCCCAACATCTTACCTCTGTAGCTTCGAGATTTCGCTCCCGGCTCCGGCCGAGCTGGCTTCAGTCCTTCCCTTTCTCCTGCTCCCTTCGCTTTCTCCCTCAGTCCCATATCTTCCTTCCCGACTTGTCTGTTGGAGACTTTGGGCCAAATTAGACCCACGTCTGTGCATGGTTTGTCAAGTTTTCAGAGGCCTGGCTGGTGACAGCAGGGACAGCAGGCAGTGACAGGCCCCGGGGCTGACAGGCTCCCCATACCCTAGGGGGCGCCTGGCTGCCACACCCAGCTGACAGAGAACCTTTGTCACAATGCCCGCTACCGTGGCGAGGATGCGGTGACTCTGCAGGTGACAGGGACACTGCAGGACTTGGTGTCAGCTCAGAAATTTCTCACTTCCCCAAAGAAGCGGAATTCTGCAAATTGCTGCCTTTGCTCTTGAAAGATGTCATCAGGTGGGTGTTTTGGTGTAATACACTGAAAACAGAGCAGAAACTGTGAAATATTCCCATGACATGCATGGTCCCTGCCCCAAAGCACCATGACTCAGCCTAAGGAGATCTGCAGCTTCTTTTATTGTACTGCCAGCAGATTGTGGAAGTACAGTATAAAAACCATCCTTATGGAGAGATCTTCATATTTTAGGCTTAGTCTAAGTGTCTCAAGTAGCTGGGGTTTTTGCTTGGGCCTAATCCATACGGTCTTATGACTTTCCTCCTAGTCTGAAGACGAATGTGCTAGAAACTATAAAGCAAAAAAATGTCCTGCAGCCTACCCTTGCCTTGCCTGTCCTTGCCTGGCCTTATTTCCTTCTCATCCTGTTCTCTGTCCCATCCTCTCTCACTAACACCTCGTTTGGCTGCATGTCTCTTCTTTCCTTTTCTCTCACTCTCCTGCTCCCTTCTCTTTTCTTTCAATTCCTCCATCTCACTCCTGCAGCCCAACACTACTTTTTATTCTTCCTTCCCTTTCTCCTGCTCCCTTCGCTTTCTCCCTCTGTCCCATATCTTTCTTCCCGACTTGTCTCTTGGAGACTTTGGGCCAAATTGGCCCCAACTCTGGGCATGGTTTAACAGGTTTTCAGAGGCCTGGCTGGTGACAGCAGGGACAGCAGGCAGTGACAGGCCCGGGGCTGACAGGCTCCCCATCCCCTAGGGGGCGCCTGGCTGCCACACCCAGCTGACATAGAACCTTTGTCACAATGCTTGCTACCGTGGCGAGGCTGCGGTGACTCTGCAGGTGACAGGGACACTGCAGGACTTGGTGTCAGCTCAGAAATTTCTCAGTTCCCCTAAGAAGCGGAATTCTGCAAATTGTTGCCTTTGCTCTTGAAAGGATGTCATCAGGTGGGTGTTTTGGTGTAATACACTGAAAACAGAGCAGAAACTGTGAAATATTCCCATGACATGCATGGTCCCTGCCCCAAAGCACCATGACTCAGCCTAAGGAGGTCTGCAGCTTCTTTTTTTGTACTGCCAGCAGATTGTGGAAGTACAGTATAAAAACCATCCTTATGGAGAGATATTCGTATTTTAGGCTTAGTCTAAGTGTCTCAAGTAGCTGGGGTTTTTGCTTGGGCCTAATCCATACGGTCTTATGGCTTTCCTCCTAGTCTGAAGACGAATGTGCTAGAGACTATAAAGCAAAAAAATGTCCTGCAGCCTAGCCTTGCCTTGCCTGTCTTTGCCTGTCCTTGCCTTGCCTTATTTCCTTCTCATCCTGTTCTCTGTCCCATCCTCTCTCACTCACCCCTCGTCTGGCTGCATGTCTCTTCTTTCCTTTTCTCTCACTCTCCTGCTCCCTTCTCTTTTCTTGCAATTCCGCCATCTCACTCCTGCAGCCCAACACTACTTTTTATTCTTCCTTCCCTTTCTCCTGCTCCCTTCGCTTTCTCCCTCTGACCCAGATCTTTCTTCCCGACTTGTCTGTTGGAGACTTTGGGCCAAATTGGCCCCAACTCTGGGCATGGTTTGACAAGTTTTCAGAGGCGTGGCTGGTGACAGCAGGGACAGCAGGCAGTGACAGGCCCCGGAGCTGACAGGCTCCCCATCCCCTAGAGGGTGCCTGGCTGCCACACCCAGCTGACATAGAACCTTTGTCACAACGCCTGCTACCGTGGCGAGGATGCGGTGACTCTGCAGGTGACAGGGACACTGCAGGACTTGGTGTCAGCTCAGCAATTGCTCACTTCCCCAAAGAAGCGGAATTCTGCAAATTGCTGCCTTTGCTCTTGAAAGATGTCATCAGGTGGGTGTTTTGGTGTAATACACTGAAAACAGAGCAGAAACTGTGAAATATTCCCATGACATGCATGGTCCCTGCCCCAAAGCACCATGACTCAGCCTAAGGAGGTCTGCAGCTTCTTTTTTTGTACTGCCAGCAGATTGTGGAAGTACAGTATAAAAACCATCCTTATGGAGAGATCTTCGTATTTTAGGCTTAGTCTAAGTGTCTCAAGTTGCTGGGGTTTTTGCTTGGGCCTAATCCATACGGTCTTATTTCTTTCCTCCTAGTCTGAAGACGGATATGCTAGAAACTATAGAGCAAAAATATGTCCTGATGCTTAGCCTTGCCTTGCCTGTCCTTGCCTGTCCTTGCCTTGCGTTATTTCCTTCTCATCCTGTTCTCTGTCCCATCCTCTCTCACTAACCCTTCATCTGGCTGCATGTCTCTTCTTTCCTTTTCTCTCACTCTCCTGCTTCCTGCCTCTTTTCTTGCAATTCCTCCATTTCACTCCTGCAGCCCAACACTACTTTTTATTCTTCCTTCCCTTTGTCCTGCTCCCTTCGCTTTCTCCCTCTGTCCCATATCTTTCTTCCCGACTTGTCTGTTGGAGACTTTGGGCCAAATTGGCCCCAAGTCTGGGCATGGTTTGACAAGTTTTCAGAGGCGTGGCTGGTGACAGCAGGGACAGCAGGCAGTGACAGGCCCGGGGCTGACAGGCTCCCCATCCCCTAGGGGGCGCCTGGCTGCCACACCCAGCTGACATAGAACCTTTGTCACAATGCCCGCTACCGTGGCGAGGATGCGGTGACTCTGCAGGTGACAGGTACACTGCAGGACTCGGTGTCATCTCAGCAATTTCTCACTTCCCCAAAGAAGCGGAATTCTGCAAATTGCTGCCTTTGCTCTTGAAAGATGTCATCAGGTGGGTGTTTTGGTGTAATACACTGAAAACCAGAGCAGAAATGGCAAAATATTCCCATGATATGCATGGTCCCTGCCCCAAAGCACCATGACTCAGCCTAAGGAGATCTGCAGCTTCTTTTTTTGTACTGCCAGCAGATTGTGGAAGTACAGTATAAAAACCATCCTTATGGAGAGATCTTCGTATTTTAGGCTTAGTCTAAGTGTCTCAAGTAGCTGGGGATTTTGCTTGGGCCTAATCCATACTATCTTAAGGCTTTCCTCCTAGTCTGAAGACGAATGTGCTAGAAACTATACAGCAAAAAAATGTCCTGCAGCCCAGCCTTGCCTTGCCTGTCCTTGCCTTGCCTTATTTCCTTCTCATCCTGTTCTCTGTCCCATCCTCTCTCACTAACCCCTCGTCTGGCTGCATGTCTCTTCTTTCCTTTTCTCTCACTCTCCTGCTTCCTGCCTCTTTTCTTGCAATTCCTCCATTTCACTCCTGCAGCCCAACACTACTTTTTATTCTTCCTTCCCTTTCTCCTGCTCCCTTCGCTTTCTCCCTCTGTCCCATATCTTTCTTCCCGACTTGTCTCTTGGAGACTTTGGGCCAAATTGGCTCCACGTCTGGGCATGGTTTGACAAGTTTTCAGAGGCCTGGCTGGTGACAGCAGGGACAGCAGGCGGTGACAGGCCCGGGGCTGACAGGCTCCCCATCCCTTAGGGGGCGCCTGGCTGCCACACCCAGCTGACATAGAACCTTTGTCACAACGCCCGCTACCGTGGCGAGGATGCGGTGACTCTGCAGGTGACAGGGACACTGCAGGACTTGCTGTCAGCTCAGCAATTTCTCACTTCCCCAAAGAAGCGGAATTCTGCAAATTGCTGCCTTTGCTCTTGAAAGATGTCATCAGGTGGGTGTTTTGGTGTAATACACTGAAAACCAGAGCAGAAATGGTGAAATATTCCCATGATATGCATGGTCCCTGCCCCAATGCACTATGACTCAGCCTAAGGAGATCTGCAGCTTCTTTTTTTGTACTGCCAGCAGATTGTGGAAGTACAGTATAAAAACCATCCTTATGGAGAGATCTTCGTATTTTAGGCTTAGTCTAAGTGTCTCAAGTAGCGCTGGATTTTGCTTGGGCCTAATCCATACTCTCTTATGGCTTTCCGCCTAGTCTGAAGACGAATGTGCTAGAAACTATACAGCAAAAAAATGTCCTGCAGCCCAGCCTTGCCTAGCCTGTCCTTGCCTGTCCTTGCCTTGCCTTATTTCCTTCTCATCCTGTTCTCTGTTCCATTCTCTCTCACTATCCCCTCGTCTGGCTGCTTGTCTCTTCTTTCCTTTTCTCTCACTCTCCTGCTTCCTGCCTCTTTTCTTGCAATTCCTCCATCTCACTCCTGCAGCCCAACACTACTTTTTATTATTCCTTCCCTTTCTCCTGCTCCCTTTGCTTTCTCCCTCTGTCCCATATCTTTCTTCCCGACTTGTCTGTTGGAGACTTTGGGCCACTTTGGACCCAAATGTGGACATGGTTTGACAAGTTTTCAGAGGCCTGGCTGTTGACAGCAGGGACAGCAGGCAGTGACAGGCCCGGGGCTGACAGGCTACCCACCCCCTAGGGGGCGCCTGGCTGCCACACCCAGCTGACATAGAACCTTTGTCACAATGCCCGCTACCGTGGCGAGGATGCGGTGACTCTGCAGGTGACAGGGACACTGCAGGACTTGCTGTCAGCTCAGCAATTTCTCACTTCCCCAAAGAAGCAGGATTCTGAAAATTGCTGCCTTTGCTCTTGAAAGGATGTGATCAGGTGAGTGTTTTGGTGTAATACACTGAAAACCAGAGCAGAAATGGTGAAATATTCCCATGATATGCATGGTCCCTGCCCCAAAGCACCATGACTCAGCCTAAGGAGATCTGCAGCTTATTTTTTTGTACTGCCAGCAGATTGTGGAAGTACAGTATAAAAACCATCCTTATGGAGAGATCTTCGTATTTTAGGCTTAGTCTAAGTGTCTCAAGTTGCTGGGGTTTTTTCTTGGCCTAATCCATATGGTCTCATGGCTTTCCTCCTAGTCTGAAGAGGAATGTGCTAGAAACTATAAATCAAAAAAATGTCCTGGTGCTTAGCCTGTCCTTGCCTGTCCTTGTCTTGCCTTATTTCCTTCTCATCCTGTTCTCTGTCCCATCCTCTCTCAGTAACCCCTCGTATGGCTGCATGTCTCTTCTTTCCTTTTCTCTCACTCACCTGATCGCTTCTCTTTTCTTGCAATTCCTCCATCTCACTCCTGCAGCCCAACACTACTTTTTATTCTTCCTTCCCTTTCTCCTGCTCCCTTTGCTTTCTCCCTCTGTCCCATATCTTTCTTCCCGACTTGTCTCTTGGAGACTTTGGGCCAAATTGGCTCCACGTCTGGGCATGGTTTGAAAGGTTTTCAGAGGCCTGGCTAGTGACAGTAGAGACAGCAGACAGTGACAGGCCTGTGGCTGACAGGCTCCCCATCCCCTAGGGGGCGCCTGGCTGCCACACCCAGCTGACATGGAAGCTTTGACACAATGCCCGCTACCGTGGCGAGGATGCGGTGACTCTGCAGGTGACAGGGACACTGCAGGACTTGCTGTCAGCTCAGCAATTTCTCAGTTGCCCAAAGAAGCGGAATTCTGCAAATTGCTGCCTTTGCTCTTGAAAGATGTCATCAGGTGGGTGTTTTGGTGTAATACACTGAAAACCAGAGCAGAAATGGCGAAATATTCCCATGATATGCATGGTCCATGCCCCAAAGCACCATGACTCAGCCTAAGGAGATCAGCAGCTTATTTTTTTGTACTGCCAGCAGATTGTGGAAGTACAGTATAAAAACCATCTTTATGGAGAGATCTTCGTATTTTAGGCTTAGTCTAAGTGTCTCAAGTAGCTGGGGTTTTTGCTTGGGCCTAATCCATACGGTCTCATGGCTTTCCTCCTAGTCTGAAGACAAATGTGCTAGAAACTATAAAGCAAAAAAATGTCCTGCAGCCTAGCCTGTCCTTGCCTTGCCTTATTTCCTTCTCATCCTGTTCTCTGTCCCATCTTCTCTCACTAAGCCCTCGTCTGGCTGCATGTCTCTTCTTTCCTTTTCTCTCACTCTCCTGCTTCCTACCTCTTTTCTTGCAATTCCTCCATCTCACTCCTGCAGCCCAACACTACTTTTTATTCTTCCTTCCCTTTCTCCTGCTCCCTTCGCTTTCTCCCTCTGACCCAGATCTTTCTTCCCGACTTGTCTGTTGGAGACTTTGGGCCAAGTTGGACCCACGTCTGGGCATGATTTGACAAGTTTTCAGAGGCCTGGCTGGTGACAGCAGGGACAGCAGGCAGTGACAGGCCCGGGGCTGACAGGCTCCCCATCCCCTAGGGGGCGCCTGGCTGCCACACCCAGCTGACACAGAACCTTTGTCACAATGTCCGCTACCGTGGCGAGGATGCGGTGACTCTGCAGGTGACAGGGACACTGCAGGACTTGCTGTCAGCTCAGGAATTTCTCAGTTGCCCAAAGAAGCGGAATTCTGCAAATTGCTGCCTTTGCTCTTGAAAGATGTCATCAGGTGGGTGTTTTGGTGTAATACACTGAAAACCAGAGCAGAAATGGTGAAATATTCCCATGAGATGCATGGTCCCTGCACCAAAGCACCATGACTCAGCCTAAGGAGACCTGCAGCTTATTTTTTTGTACTGCCAGCAGATTGTGGATGTACAGTATAAAAACCATCCTTATGGAGAGATCCTAATATTTTAGGCTTAGTCTAAGTGTCTCAAGTTGCTGGGGTTTTTGCTTGGGCCTAATCCATACGGTCTTATGGCTTTCCTCCTAGTCTGAAGACGAATGTGGTAGAAACTATAAAGGAAAAAAATGTCCTGGTGCCTAGCCTGTCCTTTCCTGTCCTTGCCTTGCCTTAGTTCCTTCTCATCCTGTTCTCTGTCCCATCCTCTCTCACTAAGCCCCCGTCTGGCTGCATGTCTCTTCTTCCCTTTTCTCTCACTCTCCTGCTTCCTGCCTCTTTTCTTGCAATTCCTCCATCTCACTCCTGCAGCCCAACACTACTTTTTGTTCTTCCTTCCCTTTCTCCTGCTCCCTTCGCTTTCTCCCTCTGTGCCGTATCTTTCTTCCCGACTTGTCTCTTGGAGACTTTGGGCCAATTTGGCCCCAACTCTGGGCATGGTTTGACAAGTTTTCAGAGGCCTGGCTGGTGACAGCAGGGACAGCAGGCAGTGACAGGCCCCGGGGCTGACAGGCTCCCCATCCCCTAGGGGGCGCCTGGCTGCCACACCCAGCTGACATAGAACCTTTGTCACAATGCCCGCTACCGTGGCGAGGCTGCGGTGACTCTGCAGGTGACAGGGACACTGCAGGACTTGGTGTCAGCTCAGCAATTTCACAGTTCCCCAAAGAAGCGGAATTCTGCAAATTGCTGCCTTTGCTCTTGAAAGATGTCATCAGGTGGGTGTTTTGGTGTAATACACTGAAAACCAGAGCAGAAATGGTGAAATATTCCCATGATATGCATGGTCCCTGCCCCAAAGCACCATGACTCAGCCTAAGGAGATCTGCAGCTTCCTTTTTTGTACTGCCAGCAGATTGTGGAAGTACAGTATAAAAACCATCCTTATGGAGAGATCTTCGTATTTTAGGCTTAGTCTAAGTGTCTCAAGTAGCTGGGGATTTTACTTGGGCCTAATCCATACGGTCTTATGGCTTTCCTCCTAGTCTGAAGACGAATGTGCTAGAAACTATACAGCAAAAAAATGTCCTGCAGCCCAGCCTTGCCTTGCCTGTCCTTGCCTTGCCTTATTTCTTTCTCATCCTGTTCTCTGTCCCATCCTCTCTCACTAACAACTCGTTTGGCTGCATGTCTCTTCTTTCCGTTTCTCTCACTCTCCTGCTTCCTGCCTCTTTTCTTGCAATTCCTCCATCTCACTCCTGCAGCCCAACACTACTTTTTATTCTTCCTTCCCTTTCTCCTGCTCCCTTTGCTTTCTCCCTCTATCCCATATCTTTCTTCCCGACTTGTCTGTTGGAGACTTTGGGCCAAATTGGCCCCAACTCTGGGCATGGTTTGACAAGTTTTCAGAGGCCTGGCTGGTGACAGCAGGGACAGCAGGCAGTGACAGGCCCGGGGCTGACAGGCTCCCCATCCCCTAGGGGGCGCCTGTCTGCCACACCCAGCTGACATAGAACCTTTGTCACAATGCCCGCTACCGTGGCGAGGATGCGGTGACTCTGCAGGTGACAGGGAAACTGCAGGACTTGGTGTCAGTTCAGCAATTTCTCAGTTGCCCAAAGAAGCGGAATTCTGCAAATTGCTGCCTTTGCTCTTGAAAGATGTCATCAGGTGGGTGTTTTGGTGTAACACACTGAAAACCAGTGCAGAAATGGTGAAATATTCCCATAACATGCATGGTCCCTACCCCAAAGCACCATGACTCAGCCTGAGGAGATCTGCAGCTTGTTTTTTTGTACTGCCAGCAGATTGTGGAAGTACAGTATAAAAACCATCCTTATGGAGAGATCTTCGTATTTTAGGCTTAGTCTAAGTGTCTCAGGTAGCTGGGGTTTTTGCTTGGGCCTAATCCATACGGTCTTATGGCTTTCCTCCTAGTCTGAAGACGAATGTGCTAGAAACTATAAAGCAAAAAAATGTCCTGCAGCCTAGCCTTGCCTTTCTTGTCCTTGCCTGGCCTTATTTCCTTCTCATCCTGTTCTCTGTCCCATCCTCTCTCACTAACCCCTCGTCTGGCTGCATGTTTCTACTGTCCCTTTCTCTCACTCTCCTGCTTCCTGCCTCTTTTCTTGCAATTCCTCCATCTCAATCCTGCAGCCCAACACTACTTTTTATTCTTCCTTCCCTTTCTCCTGCTCCCTTCACTTTCTCCCTCTGTCCCATATCTTTCTTCCCGACTTCTCTGTTGGAGACTTAGGGCCAAGTTGGCCCCACGTCTGGGCATGGTTTGACAAGTTTTCAGAGGCCTCCCTGGTGACAGCAGGGACAGCAGGCAGTGACAGGCCCGGGGCTGACAGGCTCCCCATCCCCCAGGGGGTGCCTGGCTGCAACACCCGGCTGACATAGAACCTTTGTCACAATGCCCGCTAC
Source organism: Columba guinea (assembly GCA_032206185.1). Lineage (NCBI taxonomy): Eukaryota > Metazoa > Chordata > Aves > Columbiformes > Columbidae > Columba > Columba guinea. Next base: position 815,501 of record JAVLUU010000053.1, on the reverse strand, counting down.
CGTGGCGAGGATGCGGTGACTCTGCAGGTGACAGGGACACTGCAGGACTTGCTGTCAGCTCAGCAATTTCTCAGTTCCCCAAAGAAGCCTAATTCTGCAAATTGCTGCCTTTGCTCTTGAAATTCTGCCATGAGGTGGTTGTTTTGGTGTAATACACTGAAAACCAGAACAGAAATGGTGAAATATTCCCATGATATGCATGGTCCCTGCCCCAAAGCACCATGACTCAGCCTAAGGAGATCTGCAGCTTCTTTTTTTGTACTGCCAGCAGATTGTGGAAGTACAGTATAAAAACCATCCTTATGGAGAGATCTTCGTATTTTAGGCTTAGTCTAAGTGTCTCAAGTAGCTGGGGTTTTTGCTTGGGCCTAATCCATACGGTCTTACGGCTTTCCTCCTAGTCTGAAGACGAATGTGCTAGAAACTATAAAGCAAAAAAATGTCCTGGTGCCTAGCCTGTCCTTGCCTGTCCTTGCCTTGCTTTATTTCCTTCTCATCCTGTTCTCTGTCCCATCCTCTCTCACTAAGCCCTCGTCTGGCTGCATGTCTCTTCTTTCCTTTTCTCTCACTCTCCTGCTTCCTGCCTCTTTTCTTGCAATTCCTCCATCTCACTCCTGCAGCCCAACACTACTTTTTATTCTTCCTTCCCTTTCTCCTGCTCCCTTCGCTTTCTCCCTCTGACCCAGATCTTTCTTCCCGACTTGTCTGTTGGAGACTTTGGGCCAAATTGGCCCCAAGTCTGGGCATGGTTTGACCTGTTTTCAGAGGCCTGGCTGGTGACAGCAGGTACAGCAGGCAGTGACAGGCCCGGGGCTGACAGGCTCCCCATCCCCTAGGGGGCGCCTGGCTGCCACACCCAGCTGACATAGAACCTTTGTCACAATGTCCGCTACCGTGGCGAGGATGCGGTGACTCTGCAGGTGACAGGGACACTGCAGGACTTGGTGTCAGCTCAGCAATTTCTCAGTTGCCCAAAGAAGCGGAATTCTGCAAATTGCTGCCTTTGCTCTTGAGAGATGTCATCAGGTGGGTGTTTTGGTGTAATACACTGAAAACCAGAGCAGAAACTGTGAAATATTCCCATGATATGCATGGTCCCTGTCCCAAAGCACCATTACTCAGTCTAAGGAGATCTGCAGCTTCTTTTTTTGTACTGCCAGCAGATTGTGGAAGTACAGTATAAAAACCATCCTTATGGAGAGATCTTCGTATTTTAGGCTTAGTCTAAGTGTCTCAAGTAGCTGGGGTTTTTGCTTGGGCCTAATCCATACGGTCTTACGGCTTTCCTCCTAGTCTGAAGACGAATGTGCTAGAAACTATAAAGCAAAAAAATGTCCTGCAGCCTAGCCTGTCCTTGCCTGTCCTTGCCTTGCCTTATTTCCTTCTCATCCTGTTCTCTGTCCCATCCTCTCTCACTAAGCCCTCGTCTGGCTGCATGTCTCTTCTTTCCTTTTCTCTCACTCTCCTGCTTCCTGCCTCTTTTCTTGCAATTCCTCCATCTCACTCCTGCAGCCCAACACTACTTTTTATTCTTCCTTCCCTTTCTCCTGCTCCCTTCGCTTTCTCCCTCTGACCCATATCTTTCTTCCCGACTTGTCTGTTGGAGACTTTGTGCCAAATAGGCCCCAAGTCTGGGCATGGTTTGACAAGTTTTCAGAGGCCTGGCTGGTGACAGCAGGGACAGCAGGCAGTGACAGGCCCGGGGCTGACAGGCTCCCCATCCCCTAGGGGGCGCCTGGCTGCCACACCCAGTTGACATAGAACCTTTGTCACAATGTCCGCTACCGTGGCGAGGATGCGGTGACTCTGCAGGTGACAGGGACACTGCAGGACTTGGTGTCAGCTCAGCAATTTCTCAGTTGCCCAAAGAAGCGGAATTCTGCAAATTGCTGCCTTTGCTCTTGAAAGATGTCATCAGGTGGGTGTTTTGGTGTAATACACTGAAAACCAGAGCAGAAACTGTGAAATATTCCCATGATATGCATGGTCCCTGTCCCAAAGCACCATGACTCAGTCTAAGGAGATCTGCAGCTTCTTTTTTTGTACTGCCAGCAGATTGTGGAAGTACAGTATAAAAACCATCCTTATGGAGAGATCTTCGTATTTTAGGCTTAGTCTAAGTGTCTCAAGTAGCTGGGGTTTTTGCTTGGGCCTAATCCATACGGTCTTACGGCTTTCCTCCTAGTCTGAAGACGAATGTGCTAGAAACTATAAATCAAAAAAATGTCCTGGTGCCTAGCCTGTCCTTGCCTGTCCTTGCCTTGCCTTATTTCCTTCTCATCCTGTTCTCTGTCCCATCCTCTCTCACTAAGCCCTCGTCTGGCTGCATGTCTCTTCTTTCCTTTTCTCTCACTCTCCTGCTTCCTGCCTCTTTTCTTGCAATTCCTCCATCTCACTCCTGCAGCCCAACACTACTTTTTATTCTTCCTTCCCTTTCTCCTGCTCCCTTCGCTTTCTCCCTCTGACCCAGATCTTTCTTCCCGACTTGTCTGTTGGAGACTTTGGGCCAAATTGGCCCCAAGTCTGGGCATGGTTTGACCTGTTTTCAGAGGCCTGGCTGGTGACAGCAGGTACAGCAGGCAGTGACAGGCCCGGGGCTGACAGGCTCCCCATCCCCTAGGGGGCGCCTGGCTGCCACACCCAGCTGACATAGAACCTTTGTCACAATGTCCGCTACCGTGGCGAGGATGCGGTGACTCTGCAGGTGACAGGGACACTGCAGGACTTGGTGTCAGCTCAGCAATTTCTCAGTTGCCCAAAGAAGCGGAATTCTGCAATTTGCTGCCTTTGCTCTTGAAAGATGTCATCAGGTGGGTGTTTTGGTGTAATACACTGAAAACCAGAGCAGAAACTGTGAAATATTCCCATGATATGCATGGTCCCTGTCCCAAAGCACCATGACTCAGTCTAAGGAGATCTGCAGCTTCTTTTTTTGTACTGCCAGCAGATTGTGGAAGTACAGTATAAAAACCATCCTTATGGAGAGATCTTCGTATTTTAGGCTTAGTCTAAGTGTCTCAAGTAGCTGGGGTTTTTGCTTGGGCCTAATCCATACGGTCTTACGGATTTCCTCCTAGTCTGAAGACGAATGTGCTAGAAACTATAAATCAAAAAAATGTCCTGGTGCCTAGCCTGTCCTTGCCTGTCCTTGCCTTGCCTTATTTCCTTCTCATCCTGTTCTCTGTCCCATCCTCTCTCACTAAGCCCTCGTCTGGCTGCATGTCTCTTCTTTCCTTTTCTCTCACTCTCCTGCTTCCTGCCTCTTTTCTTGCAATTCCTCCATCTCACTCCTGCAGCCCAACACTACTTTTTATTCTTCCTTCCCTTTCTCCTGCTCCCTTCGCTTTCTCCCTCTGACCCAGATCTTTCTTCCCGACTTGTCTGTTGGAGACTTTGGGCCAAATTGGCCCCAAGTCTGGGCATGGTTTGACCTGTTTTCAGAGGCCTGGCTGGTGACAGCAGGGACAGCAGGCAGTGACAGGCCCGGGGCTGACAGGCTCCCCATCCCCTAGGGGGCGCCTGGCTGCCACACCCAGTTGACATAGAACCTTTGTCACAATGTCCGCTACCGTGGCGAGGATGCGGTGACTCTGCAGGTGACAGGGACACTGCAGGACTTGGTGTCAGCTCAGCAATTTCTCAGTTGCCCAAAGAAGCGGAATTCTGCAAATTGCTGCCTTTGCTCTTGAAAGATGTCATCAGGTGGGTGTTTTGGTGTAATACACTGAAAACCAGAGCAGAAACTGTGAAATATTCCCATGATATGCATGGTCCCTGTCCCAAAGCACCATGACTCAGTCTAAGGAGATCTGCAGCTTCTTTTTTTGTACTGCCAGCAGATTGTGGAAGTACAGTATAAAAACCATCCTTATGGAGAGATCTTCGTATTTTAGGCTTAGTCTAAGTGTCTCAAGTAGCTGGGGTTTTTGCTTGGGCCTAATCCATACGGTCTTACGGATTTCCTCCTAGTCTGAAGACGAATGTGCTAGAAACTATAAATCAAAAAAATGTCCTGGTGCCTAGCCTGTCCTTGCCTGTCCTTGCCTTGCCTTATTTCCTTCTCATCCTGTTCTCTGTCCCATCCTCTCTCACTAAGCCCTCGTCTGGCTGCATGTCTCTTCTTTCCTTTTCTCTCACTCTCCTGCTTCCTGCCTCTTTTCTTGCAATTCCTCCATCTCACTCCTGCAGCCCAACACTACTTTTTATTCTTCCTTCCCTTTCTCCTGCTCCCTTCACTTTCTCCCTCTGACCCAGATCTTTCTTCCCGACTTGTCTGTTGGAGACTTTGGGCCAAATTGGCCCCAAGTCTGGGCATGGTTTGACCTGTTTTCAGAGGCCTGGCTGGTGACTGCAGGGACAGCAGGCAGTGACAGGCCCGGGGCTGACAGGCTCCCCATCCCCTAGGGGGCGCCTGGCTGCCACACCCAGTTGACATAGAACCTTTGTCACAATGTCCGCTACCGTGGCGAGGATGCGGTGACTCTGCAGGTGACAGGGACACTGCAGGACTTGGTGTCAGCTCAGCAATTTCTCAGTTGCCCAAAGAAGCGGAATTCTGCAAATTGCTGCCTTTGCTCTTGAAAGATGTCATCAGGTGGGTGTTTTGGTGTAATACACTGAAAACCAGAGCAGAAACTGTGAAATATTCCCATGATATGCATGGTCCCTGTCCCAAAGCACCATGACTCAGTCTAAGGAGATCTGCAGCTTATTTTTTTGTACTGCCAGCAGATTGTGGAAGTACAGTATAAAAACCATCCTTATGGAGAGATCTTCGTATTTTAGGCTTAGTCTAAGTGTCTCAAGTAGCTGGGGCTTTTGCTTGGGCCTAATCCATATGGTCTCATGGCTTTCCTCCTAGTCTGAAGACGAATGTGCTAGAGACTATAAAGCAAAAAAATGTCCTGCAGCCTAGCCTTGCCTTGCCTGTCCTTGCCTGTCCTTGCCTTGCCTTATTTCCTTCTCATCCTGTTCTCTGTCCCATCCTCTCTCACTAACCCCTCATCTGGCTGTATGTCTCTTCTTTTCTTTTCTCTTACTCTCCTGCTTCCTGCCTCTTTTCTTGCAATTCCTCCATCTCACTCCTGCAGCCCAACACTACTTTTTATTCTTCCTTCCCTTTCTCCTGCTCCCTTTGCTTTCTCCCTCTGTCCCATATCTCTCTTCCCGACTTGTCTGTTGGAGACTTTGGGCCAAATTGGCCCCACGACTGGGCATGGTTTGACAAGTTTTCAGAGGCCTGGCTGGTGACAGCAGGGACAGCAGGCAGTGACAGGCCCGGGGCTGACAGGCTGCCTATCCCCTAGGGGGCGCCTGGCTGCAACACCCAGCTGACATAGAACCTTTGTCACAATGCCCGCTACCGTGGCGAGGATGCGGTGACTCTGCAGGTGACAGGGACACTGCAGGACTTGGTGTCAGCTCAGCAATTTCTCACTTCCCCAAAGAAGCGGAATTCTGCAAATTGCTGCCTTTGCTCTTGAAAGGATGTCATCAGGTGGGTGTTTTTGTGGCATACACTGAAAACAGAGCAGAAACGGTGAAACATTCCCATGACATGCATGGTCCCTGCCCCAAAGCACCATGACTCAACCTACAGAGATCTGCAGCTTATTTTTTTGTACTGCCAGCAGATTGTGGAAGTACAGTATAAAAACCATCCTTATGGAGAGATCTTCGTATTTTAGGCTTAGTCTAAGTGTCTCAGGTAGCTGGGGTTTTTGCCTGGGTCTAATCCTTACGGTCTTATGTCTTTCCTCGAAGTTTGAAGACGAATGTGCTAGAAACTATAAAGCAAAAAAATGTCCTGCAGCCTACCCTTGCCTTGCCTGTCCTTGCCTGTCCTTGCCTTGCCTTATTTCCTTCTCATCCTGTTCTCTGTCCCATCCTCTCTCACTAACCCCTCGTCTGGCTGCATGTCTCTTCTTTCCTTTTCTCTCACTCTCCTGCTCCCTTCTCTTTTCTTGCAATTCCGCCATCTCACTCCTGCAGCCCAACACTACTTTTTATTCTTCCTTCCCTTTCTCCTGCTCCCTTCGCTTTCTCCCTCTGTCCCATATCTTTCTTCCCAACTTGTCTGTTGGAGACTTTGGGCCAAATTGGCCCCACGTCTGGGCATGGTTTGACAAGTTTTCAGAGGCCTGGCTGGTGACAGCAGGGACAGCAGGCAGTGACAGGCCCGGGGCTGACAGGCTCCCCATCCCCTAGGGGGCGCCTGGCTGCCACACCCAGCTGACATAGAACCTTTGTCACAATGCCCGCCTCCGTGGCGAGGATGCGGTGACTCTGCATGTGACAGGGACACTGCAGGACTCTGTGTCATCTCAGCAATTTCTCACTTCCCCAAAGAAGCGGAATTCTGCAAACTGCTGCCTTTGCTCTTGAAAGGATGTCATCAGGTGGGTGTTTTGGTGGCATACACTGAAAACAGAGCAGAAACTTTTAAATATTCCGATGACATGCATGGTCCCTGCCCCAAAGCACCATGACTCAGCCTAAGGAGATCTGCAGCTTCTTTTTTTGTACTGCCAGCAGATTGTGGAAGTACAGTATAAAAACCATCCTTATGGAGAGATCTTCGTATTTTAGGCTTAGTCTAAGTGTCTCAAGTAGCTGGGGTTTTTGCTTGGGCCTAATCCGTATGGTCTTTTGGCTTTCCTCGAAGTCTGAAGACGAATGTGCTAGAGACTATAAAGCAAAAAAATGTCCTGCAGCCTACCCTTGCCTTTCCTGTCCTTGCCTGTCCTTGCCTTGCCTTATTTCTTTCTCATCCTGTTTTCTGTCCGATCCTCTCTCACTAACCCCTCGTCTGGCTGCATGTCTCTTCTTTCCTTTTCTCTCACTCTCCTGCTTCCTGCCTCTTTTCTTGCAATTCCTCCATCTCACTCCTGCAGCCCAACACTACTTTTTATTCTTCCTTCCCTTTCTCCTGCTCCCTTCGCTTTCTCCCTCTGTCCCATATCTTTCTTCCCGACTTGTCTCTTGGAGACTTTCAGGCAAATTGGTCCCAATGCTGGGCATGGTTTGACAAGTTTTCAGAGGCCTGGCTGGTGACAGCAGGGACAGCAGGCAGTGACAGGCCTGGGGCTGACAGGCTCCCCATCCCCTAGGAGGCGCCTGGCTGCCACACCCAGCTGACATAGAACCTTTGTCACAATGCCCTCTACCGTGGCGAGGCTGCGGTTACTCTGCAGGTGACAGGGACACTGCAGGACTTGGTGTCAGCTCAGCAATTTCTCAGTTCTCCAAAGAAGCGGAATTCTGCAAATTGCTGCCTTTGCTCTTGAAAGGATGTCATCAGGTGGGTGTTTTGGTGTAATACACTACCTGCCAAGAAGGATGCAGCCACCCAGGCTTCTGGCTGCACGGAGTGTCTGTGTCTGGCATTAAGTATCAGAGAATGGTATGGGAGGCACCTGTGTAAGATGTGACCAGGTCAATGGCTTACTGTGCCTAGTGGTGGAGCTTAAGGAAGAGGTGGAGAGACTAAGGAGCATTAGGGAGAGTGAAGAAGAAATAGACTGGTGGGGTCAGGCTCTTTTGACTCCTAAGGGTGTGCAACAGGAGATGGCAAAGCCTTGTCCCTCCTGCCATAAGGCGGATACAACAGATCTAATTGATGGGGGGGAATGGAAACAGGTCCTTGATCGGAGAGGTAAAAGAACCCTCTCTCAAACCCCATCACCACCCTTGGTGCCCCTAACAAATAGATATGAGGCCCTGGACCCTGAAAATCAGGCAGAGGACAGCCGAGAAGATCCACCTGGAGAGCCCTCTGGATGGACCTCATCAACAAAAAGAATCATAACTGCAGCTGTAAGAGGAAAAAAAAAAAGAAGAGTGGTAGTAGTCGGCGACTCTCTTCTGAGAGGAACAGAGGGCCCTATATGTCGCCCAGACCCATCCCACAGGGAGGTCTGCTGCCTTCCTGGAGCTAGGGTGAGGGACATTAATAGGAGACTTCCGGAGCTGATTCAGCCCTCAGACTACTATCCCCTGTTAATAGTCCAAGCTGGCAGTGAGGACATCAACAGAAGAAGTATCAAGACAATTAAAAAGGACTTTAAAGCACTGGGTCAGTCAGTTCATGGGACCGGAGCACAAGTGATATTTGCTTCAGTTCCTGTGCTAGCTGGGATGGATGATGAACTAAATAAAGAGAGGAGCAGAAAAGCCCATCTCATCAACAGGTGTCTTAAGGATGGTGTCACCGTCAAAATTTTGGGTTTTTTGACCATGGGGCAAGCTCCGTGGTACCCAGTCTCCTCAAATCAGATGGGCTTCATCCTTCTAGGGAGAGCAAGAGGACTATAGCCCATAAGTTGGCAGGGCTGATCAGGAGGGCTTTAAACTAGGTTTGAAGGGGGAAGGGATTGAAACTGGGCTCTCCAAAGATCAGCCTAAGGATGGAAAGCCCGAATTAAGAGGGAAATCAGCAGCCCACTTGAAGTGCATGTACACTAATGCACGCAGTATGGGCAACAAACAAGAGGAGCTGGAAGCCATCGTGCAGCAGGAAAGCTATGACATAGTTGCCATCACAGAAACATGGTGGGATGACTCTCATGACTGGAGTGCTGCTATGTGTGGCTATAAGCTCTTCAGAAAAGATAGGCAGGGTAGGAGAGGTGGAGGGGTGGCTTTATATGTTAGAGAGTCTCTTGACTCTGTTAAACTTGAGGTCGGCAGTGACAAGGTTGAGTGCCTGTGGACCAGAATCAGGGGGAAGTCCAACAAGGCTGACATCCTCGTGGGTGTCTGTTATAGACCGCCCAACCAGGACGATGAAGGAGATGAATTATTCTACAAGCAGCTGGCAGATGTCTCAAAATCGACGGCCCTTGTTCTTGTGGGTGACTTTAACCTGCCGGATATCTGCTGGGAGCTCAATACTGCACAGAAGAGGCAGTCTAGGAAGTTCCTAGAGTGTATAGAGGACAATTTCCTTCATCAGCTGGTAAATGAGCCCACCAGGGGCAAGACCCCGCTAGACCTACTGTTTACAAACAGAGAAGGGCTGGTGGGAGATGTAGTGGTTGGAGGCCGCCTGGGGCATAGCGACCATGAAATAATAGAATTTTCAATACTCAGAGATGCAGGGAGAACCACTAACAAAACCTCTACGCTGGACTTCCGGAGGGCAGATTTTTGCCTATTCAGAAGTCTAGTTCAGAGCATACCCTGGGAAACAATGCTTAAAAACAAGGGGGCCCAGGAGGGTTGGGCATGCTTCAAGCAGGTGGTTTTGAGTGCACAGGAACAGGCTATACCAGTGTGTCGAAAGGCTGGCCAGCGGGGAAGACAACCGGCTTGGCTAAACAGGGAGATTCTGAATAAAATCAGAAATAAAAAGAGACTTTACCGACTGTGGAAAAAAGGGCTGGCTACTTATGATGAATTTACGGAAATAGCTAGATCATGCAGAAAAAAAATCAGGGAAACAAAAGTGCAATTTGAAGTTAATTTGGCCAATTGTGTCAGGGATAATAAAAAGTCCTTCTTCAAATATGTTAATAACAAAAGGAGGGGCAAGGAAAACCTCCATTCTCTGTTGGACTCTGAGGGAAATATAGTTAACAAAGATGAGGAGAAAGCTGAGGTACTTAATACCTACTTTGCCTCAGTTTTTACCAGTAAGACAGGTGGCTCTCAGGACAACTCATCTCTGGAGGTGGTTGACAGAGATAGGAAGCCAAATAGGCCCCTTGTATTCCAGGAGGAAATAGTTGGTGATTTACTGAGCCATCTGGATCCTCACAAGTCTATGGGACCAGATGAGCTCCATCCTAGGGTGATGAGGGAGCTAGCAGAAGAACTTGCCAAGCCGCTCTCTATCATCTTCCAACAGTCCTGGCTCACTGGGGAGGTCCCATATGATTGGAAATTGGCCAATGTTACCCCAGTCCACAAAAAGGGCTGCAGAGCTGACCCTGGGAACTCCAGGCCTGTCAGCCTGACCTCGGTGCCTGGCAGGGTTATGGAGCAGATCATCCTGAATGGAATCACACAGCACCTTCAGGATGGACAAGGGATCAGACCCAGCCAGCATGGGTTTAGGAGGGGCAGGTCCTGTCTGACCAACCTGATCTCCTTTTATGATCAGGTGACCCAGCTGGTGGATGAGGGGAAAGCCGTGGATGGGGTCTATCTGGACTTCAGCAAGGCCTTTGACACTGTCTCCCATAATATACTCTTGCAAAAGCTGGTAGCCCATGGCTTGGACAAGTGTACTCTACGCTGGGTTAAGAACTGGCTGGAGGGCCGGGCCCAGAGAGTGCTGGTGAATGGGGCTGCATCCAGCTGTCGGCCAGTCACTAGTGGTGTTCCACAGGGGTCAGTGTTGGGTCCAGTCCTGTTTAACACCTTTATTGACGATTTAGATGAGGGGATTGAGACCATCATCAGCAAATTTGCTGATGACACCAGGTTGGGAGGGAGTGTTGACCTGCTGGAAGGCAGGAGCGCTCTGCAGAGGGATCTGGATAGACTGGAAAAATGGGCTGATTCCAATGGGATGAAGTTCAATAAGGCCAAATGCCGGGTGCTGCACTTTGGTCACAACAACCCCCTGCAGCGCTACAGGCTGGGCACTGAGTGGCTGGAGAGCAGTCAGACAGAAAGGGACCTGGGGGTACTAATTGACAGGAAGCTCAACATGAGCCAACAGTGTGCCCAGGTGGCCAAGAAGGCCAATGGTATCCTGTCCTGTATCAAAAACAGCGTGGTCAGCAGGACAAGGGAAGTGATCCTTCCCCTGTACTCTGCATTGGTGAGGCCACACCTGGAGTATTGTGTTCAGTTCTGGGCCCCTCAGTTCAGGAAAGACATTGAAGTGCTGGAGCGGGTCCAGAGAAGAGCAACACGACTGGTGAAGGGACTTGAACACAAGCCCTATGGGGAGAGGCTGAGGGAGCTGGGGTTGTTTAGTCTAGAGAAGAGGAGGCTTAGAGGTGACCTCATCACTCTCTAGAACTACCTGAAGGGAAGTTATAGCCAGGTGGGGATTGGTCTCTTCTCCCAGGCAGTTAGCAACAGGACAAGGGGGCATGGGCTTAAACTCTACCAGGGGACATTTAGGCTGGATATTAGAAAGAAATTCTTTACAGAGAGAGTGGTCAGGCATTGGAATGGCCTGCCCAGGGAGGTAGTGGACTCGCCGTCCCTGGAGGTTTTTAAACTGAGATTGGACATGGCAGTTAGTGCCATGATCTAGTAAATGGACTAGAGTTGGGCCAAGGGTTGGACTCGATGATCTCTGAGGTCTTTTCCAACCCAGTGGATTCTGTGATTCTGTGATTCTGTGAATCCCCATGCTACAGAGTGTGTGTCGCAAACCCCATGGGACAGAGTACGTGTCACAAACCCAATTGGACAGCATGTGTGTAATAAACCCCATTGGACAGCGTGTGTGTGTCACAATCTCCATTGGACCGCGTGTGTGTGTCACAAACCCCATGTGATAGAGTGTGTGTGTCACAAACCCCATTAGAAAGTATGCGTGTCACAAACCCCATTGGTCAGCGTGTGTGTGTCACAAGCCCATTGGACAGAGTGTGTGTGTCACAAAACCCACTGGGCAGCGTGTGTGTCACGAACCCCATTGGACAGAGTGTGTGTCACAAACCCCATTGGACAGTGTGTGTCTGTCAGAAACCCCATGTGATAGAGTATGCGTGTCACAAACCCCATTGGTCAGCGTGTGTGTGTCACAAGCCCATTGGACAGAGTGTGTGTGTCACAAAACCCACTGGGCAGCGTGTGTGTCACGAACCCCATTGGACAGAGTGTGTGTCACAAACCCCATCGGACAATGTGTGTGTGTCAGAAACCCCATGTGATAGAGTGTGTGTGTCACAAACCCCATTAGAAAGTATGCGTGTCACAAACCCCATTGGACAGCGTGTGTGTGTCACAAACCCCATTAGAAAGCGTGTGTTTCACAAACCCCTTTGGACAGTGTGTGTGTCACAAACCCCATGGGACAGAGTGTGTGTCACAAACACTATTGGTCAGCGTGTGTGTGTCACAATCCCCATTGGACAGAGTGTGTGTGTCACAAAACCCAATGGACAGTGTGTGTGTCACGAACCCCATTGGACAGCGTGTGTGTCACAAGCACCGTTGGACAGAGTGTTGTGTCACAATCCCCATTAGACAGCGTGTGTGTGAAAAACCCCATTGGACAGTGTGTGGTGTCACAAAAACCATTGCACAGCGTGTGTGTCACAAACCCCATTGGACAGTGTGCGTGTGTCACAAATCCCATTTGATAGAGTGTGTGTGTCACAAACCCTATTGGACAGTGTGTGTGTCACAAAACCCATTGGATAGCGTACGTGTCACAAACGCCATTGGACAGTGTGTGTGTCAAAAGCCCCATTGTACAGAGTGTATTTGTCACAAAGCCCACTGGACAGCGTGTGTGTCACGAACCCCATTGGACAGCGTGTGTGTCACAATCCCAATTGGACTGCGTGTGTGTGTCACAAGCACCGTTGGACAGAGTGTGGTGTCACAAACCCCATTGGAAAGTGGATGTGTCACAAACCCCATTGGATAGCGTGTGTGTCACAAGCCCTATTGGACAGTGTGTGTGTCACAAGCCCCATTGGACAGAGTGTATTTGTCACAAAGCCCATTGGACAGCGTGTGTGTCACAATCCCAATTGGACAGCGTGTGTGTCACAAACCCCATTGGATAGTGTGTGTGTGTCACAAAACCCATTGGACAGTAGTGCGTATCACAAACCCCATTGGACATCGTGTGTGTCACAAACCCCTTTGGACAGCGTGTTTGTGTCACAATCCCAATTGGACAGAGTGTGGGTGTCACAAACCGCATGGGACAGAGTGTGTGTCACGAACCCCATTGGACAGCGTGTGTGTCACAAGCGCCATTGGAAACTGTATGTGTCACAAACCCCATTGGATAGCGTGTGTGTGTCAAAAACCCCACTAGAAAGTATGTGTGTCACAAACCCCATTGGATAGCGTGTGTGTGTCACAAACCCTATTGGACAGAGTGTGTGTTTCACAAACCCCACTGGACAGCGTGTGTGTCACAAACCCCATTGGACAGCGTGTGTGTGTCGAAAACCCCATGGGACAGAGTGTGTGTCGCAATCCCCATTGGACAGTGTGTGTGTCACATACCCCATGGGGCAGAGTGTGTGTCACAAACACTATTGGTCAGGGTGTGTGTGTCACAAGCCTATTGGACAAAGTGTGTGTGTTTCACAAAACCCACTGGACAGCGTGTGTGTCTCGAACCCCATTGGACAGCGTGTGTGTCACAAACCCCTTTGGAAAGTATGTGTCACAAACTGCATTGGATAGCGTGTGTTTGTCAAAAACCCCATTTGACAGAGGGTGTGTCACAATCCCCATTGGACAGTGTGTGTGTGTCACAAACCCCATTAGACAGCGTGTGTGTCACAAACCCCTTTGGACAGTGTAGTGTGTCACAAACACCATTGGACAGCGTGTGTGTGTAAAAATCCCCATTGGACAGAGTGTGTGTGTCACAAAACCCAATAGACAGCGTGTGTGTCACGAACCCCATTGGACAGCGTGTGTGTCACAAACCCGATTAGACAGTGTGTGTGTCACAAGCCTCATTGGACAGCGTGTGTGTCAAAATCCCCACTGGACAGCGTGTGTGTCACAAACCCCATTGGACAGCATGTGTGTCACAAACCCCATTTGAAAGTGTTTGTGTCACAAACCCAATTGGATAGCGTGTGTGTGTCAGGATCCCTCCTGGTTTGTGTGCGTGTCACAAACACCATTGAACAGCGTGTGTGTGTCAAAACCCGATTGGAAAGTGTGTGTCACAAACCCCATTGGATAGCCTGTGTGTGTCAAAAACCCCATTAGAAAGTATGTGTGTCACAAACCCCTTTGAATGGCATGTGTGTGTCACAAACCCTACTGGACAGTGTGTGTGTGTTGCAAACCCCAAGGGACAGAGTGTGTGTCACAAACCACATTGGACAGCGTGTGTGTGTTGCAAACCCCATGGGACAGAGTGTGTGTCACAAACCGCATTGGACAGCATGTGTGTAATAAACCCCATTGGACAGCGTGTGTGTCACAAGCCCCATTGGACAGAGTGTATTTGTCACAAAGGCCATTGGACAGCGTGTGTGTCACGAACCCCATTGGACAGCGTGTGTGTCACAAACCCCATTGGAGAGCATGTGTGTGTCACAAACCCTATTGGACATTGTGTGTGACAAAATCCCCATTGGACAGCGTCTTTGTCACAAACTCAATGGGACAGAGTGTGTGCCACAAACACTATAGGACAGCATGTGCGTGTCACAAACCCAATGGACAGAGTGTGTCTGTCACAAAACACACTGGACAGCGTGTGTGTCACGAACCCCTTTGGACAGCGTGTGTGTCACAAGCACCATTGGACAGAGTGTGGTGTCACAAACCCTTTTGGATAGAGTGTGTGTGTCACAAACCCCATTAGAAAGTATGCGTGTCACAAACCCCACTGGAAAGTGTGTGTGTCACAAACCCCATTGGATAGCGTGTGTGTCACAAACCCAATTGGTCAGTGTATGTGTGTCACAAAACCCATTGGACAGCGTGTGTGTGACACACAACCTATTGGACAGAGTGTGTGTTTCACAAACCCCATTGGATATCGTGTGTGTCACAAACCCCATTGGACAGTGTGTGTGTGTCACAAACCCCATTAGACAGCGTGTGTGTCACAAACCCGTCTGGACAGTGTGTGTGTCACAAACCCCATTAGAAAATATACGTGTCACAACCCCCATTGGATAGCGTGTGTGTCACAAACCCCATTGGACAGTGTGTGTGTGTCACAAAACCAACTGGATAGCATGTGTGTCACAAACCCCATTGGACAGCGTGTGTGTCACAAGCCCCATTGTACAGAGTGTAATTGTCACAAAGCCCATTGGACAGCGTGTGTGTGTCACAATCCCCATTGGACAGAGTGTGTGTGTCACAAACCCCATTGGATAGAGTGTGTGTGTCACAAACCCCATTAGAAAGAATCCGTGTCACAAACCCCATTGGATAGCGTGTGTGTCACAAGCACCATCGGACAGAGTGT
The DNA here is from genome assembly GCA_032206185.1 of Columba guinea. Lineage (NCBI taxonomy): Eukaryota > Metazoa > Chordata > Aves > Columbiformes > Columbidae > Columba > Columba guinea. The sequence continues at coordinate 800,407 of JAVLUU010000053.1, read as the reverse complement.
GGTGTCACAAACCCCATTGGAAAGTGTATGTGTCACAAACCCCATTGGATAGCGTGTGTGTGTAACAAACCCTATTGGACAGCGTGTGTGTCACAAAACACACTGGAGAGCGTGTGTGTCACAAGCCCCATTGGAGAGAGTGTATCTGTCACAAACCCCATTTGATAGAGTGTATGTGTGTCACAAACCCCATTAGAAAGTATGAGTGTCACAAACCCCATTGGACAAAGTGTTTGTGTCACAATCCCCATTAGACAGCGTGTGTGTCACAAACCCCATCGGACAGCGTGTGTCTGTCACAATACCCATTTGACAGTGTGTGTGTCACAAACCTGTTTCGAGAGAGTTTGTGTCACAAACCCCATTGGACAGCATGTGTGTCACAAACCCCACTGGGAAGAGTGTGTGTGACAAACCCCATTGGACAGCGTGTGTGTGACAAACCCCATTGGACAGTGTACGTGTCCCAAACCCCATTGGTCAGCAAGTGTGACACAAGCACCATTGGACAGAGTGTGTGTGTCACAAAACACATTGGACAGTGTGTGCGTCACAAACCCCATTGTACAGTGTGTCTGTCACAAACCCCTTTGGACAGAGTTCGTGTCACAAACCCCATTGGACAGCGTGTGTGTCACAAACCCAATTGGGCAGAGTGTGTGTGTCACAAACCGCATTGTACAGCGTGTTTGTCAGAAGCTCTTTGGACAGAGTGTGTGTGTCACAAACCCCATTGTACAGTGTGTCTGTCACAAACCCCATTGGACAGAGTGTGTGTGATAAACCCCATTGGAGAGAGTGTGTGTCACAAAACCAATAGGACAGTATGTGTGTGTCACAAACCCTCCTGGTCAGTGTGTGTGTCACAAAACCCATTGGAGAGCGTGTGTGTCAGAAAATCCATTGGACAGTGTGTGTGTGTTACAAACCCCATTGGACATCGTGTGTGTCACAAACCCCATTGGACAGCGTGTGTGTGTCACAAATCCCATTGGACAGCGTGTGTGTCACAAACCCCATTGGACAGCGTGTGTGTGTCACAATCCCCATTGGACAGTGTGTGTGTCACAAACCCCATTGGACAGCGTGTGTGTGTCACAATACCCATTGTTCAGCAAGTGTGTCACAAGACCATTGGACAGAGTGTGTGTGTCACAAAACCCACTGAACAGCGTGTGTGTCACAAACACTATTGGACAGTGTGTGTGTTCACAAAACCCATTGGACAGCGTGTGTGTGTCACAATCCCCATTGGACCGTGTGTGTGTCACAAACACCATTGGACAGCGTGTGTGACACAAGCCTATTTTACTGAGTGCGTGTATAACAAAACCCACTGGACTGCGTGTGTGTCACGAACCCCATTGGAGAGCGTGTGTGTCACAAGAACCATTGGAAAGTGTATGTGTCACAAAAGCCATTGGATAGCATGTGTGTGTGTCACAAAGCCTATTGAAGAGTGTGTGTATCACAAAACCCACTGGACAGCAAGTGTGTCAGAAACCCCATTGGACAGCGTGTGTGTAACAAACCTCTTTGGACAGCGTGTGTGCTTCACAATACCCTTTCGACAGTGTGTGTGTCAGAAACCCCATTGGACAGAGTTTGTTTCACAAACCCCATTGGACAGCGTGTGTGTCACAAACACCATTGGACAGTGTGTGTGTCACAAACCCCGTTGGAAAGCGTGTGTGTGTCACAAACCTCCTTGTCAGTGTGTGTGTCACAATCCCAAGTGGACAGCGTGTGTGTCACAATACCCATTGGACAATGTGTGTGTCACAAACCCCATTGGATAGGGTGTGTGTGTCACAATACCCATTGGACAGCGTGTTTGTCACAAGCCCTTTGGGCAGAGTGTGTGTGTCACAAACCCCATTGTACAGCGTGTTGGTCACAATGCCCATTTTACAGCGTGTGTGTCAGAAACCCCATTGGAGAGAGTGTGTGTCACAAACCCCATTGGAGATCGTGTGTGTCACAAACCCCCCTGGACAGAGTGTGTGTGTCACAAACCCCATTGGAAAGTGTATGTGTCACAAACCCCATTGGATAGACTCTGTGTGTCTCTAAGACTATTGGGGAGTGTGTCTGTCACAAAACCCACTGGACAGCGTGTGTGTCACAATCACCATTGGACAGAATTTGTGTCATGAACCCCATTGGACAGTGTGTGTTTCACAAACCCCATTGGAAAGTGTATGTGTCACAAACCGCACGGGAGAGCGTGTGTGTGTTACAAACCCCATTGTACAGCGTGTTTTTCACAAGCCCTTTGGACAGAGTGTGTGTGGCACAAATCCCATTGTACAGCTTGTTTGTCATAATCCCCATTCGACAGCGTGTGTGTCACAAACCCCATTGGACAGAGTGTGCATGTCAAACCACATTGGATAGAGTGTGTGTCACAAACCCCATTGGACAGAGTGTGTGTGACAAACCCCATTTTACAGTGTATGTGTCACAAACCCCATTGGACAGCGAGGGTGACTCAGACACCATTGGACAGAGTGTGTGTGTCACAAAACCCACTGCACAGTGTGTGTGTCACAAACCTCTTTGAACAGTGTTCGTGTCACAAACACCATTGGACAGTGTGTGTTTCACAAACCCCATTGGAAAGTGTATGTGTCACAAACCGCATTAGATAGCGTGTGTGTGACACAAACCCCATTGTACAGCGTGTTTGCCACAAGCCCTTTGGACAGAGTGTGTGTGTCACAAATCCCATTGGACAGCGTGTGTGTGTCACAATACCCATTGGACAGAAAGTGTGTCACAAGACCATTGGACAGTGTGTGTGCGTCACAAAACCCACTGCACAGCGTGTGCGTCAAATATCCCATTGGACAGCGTGTGTGTCACAAGCACCATTGGACAGAGTGTGTGTGTCACAAACCCCAGTGGAAAGTGTATGTGCCATAAACCCCATTAGATAGCGTGTGTGTGTCACAAACCCCTTTGGACAGAGTGTGTGTGACAAACCCCATTGGACAGTGTGTGTGTCATGAACCCCATTTGAAAACTTGTGTGTCACAAGCACCATTGGACAGAGTGTTTGTGTCACAAACACCATTGGAAAGTGTATGTGTCACGAACCTCATTGGATAACATGTGTGTGTCACAAAACCTATTGGACAGTGTGTGTGTCACTAAACCCACTGGACAGCGTTTTTATCACAAGCCCCACTGGACAGCGTCTGTGTCACAAACCCCATTGGGCAGCGTGTGTGTCACAATCCCCATTGGACAGTGTGTGTGTCACAAACCCCATGGGACAGAGTGTTTGTCACAAACACTATTGGACATCGTGTGTGTATCACAAACATCATTTTACAGCGTGTGTGTGTCCAATCCCCACTAGACAGTGTGTGTGTCACAAAAACCATTGGATAGCGTGTGTGTCACAAAATCCTTTTGAAAGTATGTGTGTCACAAACCCTATTGGATAGCGTGTGTGTGTCACAAACCCTATTGCACAGTGTGTGTTTCACAAACCCCACTGGACAGTGTGCGTGTCACATAACCCATTGGTCATCGTGTGTGTCACAAACCCCTTTGGACAGTTTGTGTTTCACAAAGCCCATTGGACAGCGTGTGTCTCACAATCCCAATTGTACAGTGTGTACATTGGACATCGTTTGTGTCAGAAACCCCTTTGGACAGCGTGTGTGTCACAAGCGCCATTGGACAGAGTGTGTGTGTCACAAACCCCGTTGGAAAGTGTATGTGTCACAAACCTCATTGGATAACGTGTGTGTGTCACAAACCCTCCTGTTCAGTGTCTGTGTCACAAAACCCATTGGACAGCATGCGTGTCACAAACACCATTGGACAGTGTGTGTTTAACAAACCCAGTTGGTCAGCGTGTGTGTCACAAACCCAACGGGACAGTGTGTGTGCGTCACATACCCCACTGGAAAGTGTGTGTGTCACAAACCCCATTGGACAGAGTTTGTTTTTAAGAATACCCATTGGACATCATGTGTGTCATAAACCCATTTGGACAGTGTGTGTTTCACAAACCCCACGTGACAGCGTGTGTGCCACAAACACCCATGGACAGTGTGCGTGTCACAAACCCCATTCGACATCGTGTGTGTAAAAAACCCCTTTGGACAGTGTGTGTGTCAGAAACCCCATTGGACAGTGTTTGTGTGTCACAATACCCAGGGGACAGAGTGTGTCACGAACCCCATTGCACAGCGTGTGTGTCACAAGCACCATTTTACAGAGTGTGTGCGTCACAAACCCCATTGGAACGTGTATGCGTTACAAAACCCATTGTATAGTGTGTGTGTGTCACAAACCCTCCTGGTAAAGTGTGTGTGTCACAAAACCCATTGGACAGCATGCGTGTCACTCACACCATAGGACAGTGTGTGTGTAACAAACCCAATTTGTCAGCGTGTGTGTCTCAAACCCCATGGGACAGCGACTGGGTGTCACAAACCCCATTGGATAGCGTGTGTGTGTCTAAAACCCCATTAGAAGGTATGATTGTCACAAACCCCATTGGATAGCATGTGTGTGTCACAAACCCTATTGGACAGTGTGTATTTCACAATCCCCATTAGACAGCGTCTGTGTCACAAACCCCATTGGACAGCGTGTGTGTCACAAACCCCATTGGATAGCGTGCGTGTGTCACAAACCCCATTATAAAGTGCGTGTGTCACGAAACCCACAGGACATCGTGTGTGTTCACAAACTCGATTGGACAGCGTGTTTTTCACAAGACCCATTGGACAGCGTGTGCGTCACAAACCCCATTGGACAGTGTGTGTGTCACAAACACCCATGGAAAGTGTGCGTGTCAGAAACCCCATTGGACATCGTGTGTGTCACCAACCCCTTTGGACAGTGTGTCTGTGTCACAAACCCGATTGGACAGTGTGTGTTTCACAAGCCCCATTGGACAGCGTGTGTGTCACAAACACCATTGGACAGCGTGTGTGTCACAAACCCCATTAGTAAGAGTGTGTGTCACAAACCCCATTGGTAGCGTGTGTGATGTCACAAACCCTATTGGACAATGTGTGTGTCACAAACCCCACTGGACAGCGTGTGTGTCACGAATCCCATTGGACAGGTGTGTGTCACAAACCCCATTGGACAGTGTGTGTGTGTCACAATCCCCATTGGACAGTGTGTGTGTCACAAACCCCATTGGAAAGTGTATGTGTCACAATCACCATTGGATAGAGTGTGTGTGTCACAAACCCTCCTGGTCAGTGTGTGTGACACAAAACCCATTGGACAGCATGCGTGTCACAAACATCATTGGACAGCGTGTGTGTCACAAAACCCATTGGACAAGGGTGTATCACGAACCCCATTGGACAGCCTGTGTGTCACAAGCGCCATTGGACAGAGTGTGTGTGTCACAAACCCCATTGGACAGCGTGTGTGTCACAAACCCTTTTGGACAGTGTGTGTGTCACAAACCCCGTTAGACAATCTGTGTGTCAAAAAAACCCTTGGACAGTGTGAGTTTCACAAACCCCTTTGGAGAGAGTGTGAGTGTCAAAATCCCCATTTGACAGTGCGTGTCTCACAAACATCATTGGACAGCGTGTGTGTCACAAGCCCATTGGACAGAGTGTGTGTGTCAGACGCACCACTGGACAGCGTGTGTGTGTCACAATCCCCATTGGAAAGTGTATGTGTCACAAATCCCATTGGATAGCATGTGTGTGTCATAAACCCTATTGGACAGTGTGTATGTCACAATCCCCATTGGACAGCGTGTGTGTCAAAACCCAACTGGACAGTGTGTGTGTCAAAAAACACGCTGGAGAGCGTGTGTGTAACAAACACCCATGGTCAGTTTGTGTTTCACAAAACCCCATTGGAAACCGTGTGTGTCACAAACCCCATTGGACAGCGTGTGTGTGTCACAATCCCCTTTAGACAGCATGTGTGTCACAAACCCCATTGGACAGCATTTGTGTTTCACAATTCCCATTTGACAGCGTGTGTGTCAGAAACCCCTTTGGACAGTGTGTGTGTCACAAACCCCATTGGACAGATTGTGTGTCATAAACCCCATTGAACCGAGTGTGTGTGTCACAGAGCCGATTTGACAGTGTGTGTGTCACAATCCCCATTGGACAGCATTTGTGTTTCACAATTCCCATTTGACAGCGTGTGTGTCAGAAACCCCTTTGGACAGTGTGTGTGTCACAAACCCCGTTGGACAGCGTGTGTGTCACAAACCCCATTGGACAGATTGTGTGTGATAAACCCCTTTGAACAGAGTGTGTGTGTCAGAAAGCCGATTTGACTGCGTGTGTGTCACAATCCCCATTGGACAAGGTGTGTGTCACAAACACCATTGGACAGCGTGTGTGTCACAAGCACCATTGGACAGAGTGCGGTGTCACAAACCCCATTGAGCAGCGTGTGTGCCACAAGCCCCATTGGACAGAGTGTATGTGTCACAAACCCCATTGGACAGCCTGTGTGTCACAATCCCCATTGGACAGCGTGTGTGTCACAAACCTAATTGGACAGTGTGTGTGTCACCATCTCCATTGGATAGCGTGTGTGTCACCAACCCCTTTGGACAGTGTTTGTGTCACAAAACCCACTGGACAGCGTGTGTGTCACAAACCCCATTGGACTGCGTGTGTGTCATATGCCCCATTGGATAGCGTATGTGTGTCACAATCCCAATTTTACAGTGTGTGTGTCACAAACACCATTGGACAGCGTGTGTGTCACAAGCCCATTGGACAGAGTGTGTGTGTCACAAACACCATTGGACAGCGTGTGTGTCACAAGCCCATTGGACAGAGTGTGTGTGTCACAAAACCCACTGGACAGCGTGTGTGTCACAAACCCCATTGAACAGCGTGTGTGTCACAAGCACCATTGTTCAAAGTGTGTGTGTCACAAAACCCATTGGAAAGTGTATGTGCCGCAAACTGCATTGGACAGCGTGTGTGTGTCACCTTCCCCATTAGACAGCGTGTGTGTCACAAACCCCATTGGACAGCATGTGCGTATCACAATCTTATTGGACAGTGTGTGTGTCACAAACAACATGGGACATATTGTGAGTGTCACAAACCCCATTGGATAATGTGTGTGTCACAAACCCTATTAGAAAGTGTGTGTGTCACAAACCCCATTGGATAGCGTGTGTGTGTCACAAACCCTATTGGACAGTGTGTGTGTCACAAACCCATTGAACAGCGTGTGTGTCACGAAACCCATTGGACAGACTGTGTGTCATAAACCCCATTGGACAGCGTGTGTGTCAGAAACACCACTGGACTGTGTGTGTGTCACAAACCCAAATTGGACAGCGTTTGTGTCACAATCCCCAGTGGACAGCGTGTGTGTCAAAACCCAATTAGACAGTGCGTGTGTCACAAAACCCACTGGACAGCGTGTGTGTCACAAACTGCCCTGGTCAGTGTGTGTGTCACAATCCCCAGGGACAGCGTGTGTGTCAAAACCCCATTGGACAGTGTGTGTGTCACAAAACCGACTGGACAGCGTGTGTGTCACAAACAACAATAGACAGTGTGAGTGTCACAATACCCATTGGACAGTGTGCTTGTCACAAAACTCATTGGACAGAGTTTGTGTCGCAAACCCCATTGGATAGCGTGTTTGTGTCACAATCCCAATTGTACAGTGTGTGTGTCACAAACACCACTGGACAGCGTGTGTGTCACAAGCCCATTGGACAGAGTGTGTGTGTCACAAAACCCACTGGACAGCGTGAGTGTCACAAACCCCATTGGACAGCGTGTGTGTCACAAACCCCATTGGACAGCGTGTCTGTCACAAGTACCATTGTACAGAGTCTGTGTGTCACAAACCCCATTGGAAAGTGTATGTGTCACAAACCCCATTGGACAGCGTGTGTGTGTAACAATACCCATTGAACAGTGTGTGTGTCACAATCCCCAGGGGACAGCGTGTGTGTCAAAACCCCTTTGGACATTGTGTGTGTCACAAAAACCATTTGACAGCGTGTGAGTGTCACAAACCCTATTGGACAGTGTGTGTGTCACAAACCCCATTGGACATCGTGTGTGTCAGAAACCGCATTGGACAGCTTGTGTGTGTCACAATCCCCATTAGAGAGCGTCTGTGTCACAAACACCATGGGACAGAGTGTGTGTCATAAACACTGTTGGACAGCGTTTGTGTGTCACAAGCCCATTGGACAGCGTGTGTGTCACAAACACCATTGGACAGCGTGTTTGTCTCAAGACCCATTGGACAGTGTGTGTTTTACAAACACCATGGGACAGAGTGTGTGTCACAAACAGTATTAGACAATGTGTGTGTGTCACAAGCCCATTGGACAGAGTGTGTGTGTCACAAAACCCACTGGACAGCGTGTGTGTTACGAACACCATTGAACAGCGTGTGTGTCACAAGCACCATTGGACAGAGTGTGGTGTCACAAACACCATTGGATAGCGTGTGTGTCACAGACCCCATTGGACACATTGTGTGTCATAAACCCCATTGGACAGCGTGTGTGTCAGAAACACCATTGGAGAGTGTGTGTGTCACAAAACCCATGTGGACAGCGTGTCTGTCACAGACCCGATTAGACAGTGTGTGTGTCACAAGCCCCATTGGAAAGTGTGTGTGTCACAGACCCCTTTGGAGAGTGTGTGTCACAAACCCCATTGGACAGTGCGTGTGTCAGAAACAACATTGGTTAGTGTGTATGACACAAAACCCATTGGACAGCGTGTGTTTCAAAACCCAATTGGACAGTGCGTGTGTCACAAAACCCACTGTACAGCGTGTGTTTCACAAACCCCCCTGGTCAGTGTGTGTGTCACAAACCCCAGTGGACAGCGTGTGTGGCAAAATCCAATTGGACAGTGTGTGTGTCACACAACCCACTGGACAGTGTGTATGTGTCACAATCCCCATTGGACAGCGTGTGTGTCACAAACCCCATTGGACAGATTGTGTGTCATAAACCCCATTGGACAGAATGTGTGTGTCACAATCCCCATTGGACAGCGTGTGTGTCAAAACCCAATTGGACAGCGTGTGTGTCACAAACACCCATGGACAGTGTAAGTGTCACAATCCCCATCGGATTGCGTGTGTGTCACAAACCCCTATGGACAGTGTATTTGTCACAAATCCCATTGTATAACATGTGTGTTCACAATCCCATTGGACAGATTGTTTTTCACAAGACCCATTGGACAGAGTGTGTGTGTCACAAAGCCCATTGGACAACGTGTGTGTCACAATCCCCATTGGATAGAGTGTGTGTCACAAACACCCCTGGACAGCGTGTGTGTCACAAACACCCATGGAAAGTGTGCGTGTCACAAACCCCATTTGACGTCGTGTGTGTCACAAAGCCCTTTGGACAGTGTGTGTGTCACAAACGCCACTGGACAGCGTGTGTGTCACAAACACCCATGGACAGTCTGTGTGTCACAAATCCCATTGTACAGAGTGTGTGTGTTTTAAACCCCATTGGACAGTGTGTGTGTGACAAACCACATGGGACAGAGTGTGTATCACAAACCCTATTGGACAGTGTGTGTGTCACAAACCCCATTGAACAGTATGTGTGTCACGAACCCCATTGAACAGCGTGTGTGTCACAAGACCCATTGGACAGATTGTGTGTCATAAACCCCATTGGACACCGTGTGTGTCAAAACCCAATTGGACAGTGTGTGTGTCACAAAACCCACTGGACAGCTTGTGTGTGTCACAATCCCCATTGGACAGTGTGTGTGTCACAAACACCATTGGACAGCGTGTGTGTCACAAGCCCATTTTACAGAGTGTGTGTCACAAACCCCATTGGAAAGTGTATGTGTCACAAAGCCCAGTGGATAGCGTGTGTGTGTCACAAACCCTATTGGACAGTGTGTGTGTCACAAAACGCACTGGACAGCGTGTGTGTTCACAGGACCCATTGGACAGAGTCTGTGTGTCACAAAGCCCGTTGGACACCGTGTGTGTCACAATCCCCATTGGACAGCGTGTGTGTGTCACAAATCCCATTGGACAGCGTGTGTGTCACAAGCCCCATTGGACAGAGTGTATGTGTCACAAACCCCATTGGACAGTGTGTGTGTCAAAATCCCCATTGGATAGCGTGTGTGTCACAAACCCCATTGGACAGTGTGTATGTCTCATAAGCTCCATTGCACAGAGTGTGTGTTTCACAAACCCCATTGGACAGAGTTTGTGTGACAAAACCCATTGGATACTGTGTGTGCCAGAAACACCATTGGACAGTGTGTGTGCCACAAACCCCATTGGACAGCGTTTGTGTCACACTCCCCAGTGAGCACGGTGTGTGTCAAAACCCAATTGGACAGTGCGTGTGTCACAAAACCCACTGGACAGGGTGTATGTCACAAACCCCCCTAGTCAGTTTGTGTTTCACAATCCCCAGTGGACAGCGTGTGTGTCATAACCCCATTGGACAGTGTGTGTGTCACAAAACCCACTGGATAGCGTGTGAGTTCCAAACAACCATGGACAGGGTGAGTGTCACAAACCCCATTGGATAGCGTGTGTGTCACACACCCCTGTGGACCCTCTGTGTTTCACAAACCTCGTTGGACAGTGTGTGCGTGTCACATACCCCATTGGATAGATTGTGTGTGTCACAAACCCCCGTGGATACTGTGTGTGTCACAAACCCCATTGGACAGTGTGTGTGTCACAAACCCCACTGGACATCGTGTGTGTCACAAACACCCATGGACAGTGTGCGTGTCACAAACCCCATTTTACATCGTGTGTGTCACGAACCCCATTGGACAGCGTGTGTGTGTCACAAACCCTATTGGACAGTGTGTGTCACAAGACCCATTGGACAGAGTTTGTGTGTAACAAACCCCATTGCACAGCGTGTGTAACAATCCCCATTGGACAACACGTGTGTCACAAACCCCTTTGGACAGTGTGTGTGTCACAAACCCCACTGGACACCGTGTGTGTTCACAAACCCTATTGGTCAGTGTGTGTGTCACAAACCCCATTGGAAAGCGTGTGCGTTTCACAAAACCCATTAAACAGTACTCCTGTGACAAACCCCATTGGATAGCGTGTGTGTGCCACAAACCCCATTAGAAAGTCTGAGTGTCACAAATCATATTTGAAAGTGTGTGTGTCAAAATCCCCATTGGAGAGTGTGTGTGTCACAAAACCTATTGGATAGCGTGTGTGTCACAAACCCCATTAGAAAGTGTGTGTCTCACAAACCCCATTGGACAGCTTGTGTGTCACAAACCCTATTAGACAGTGTGTGTGTCACAAACCCCATTGGACAGCTTGTGTGTCACAATCCCCATTGGACAGCGTCTGTGTCACAAACCCCATTGGACAGCGTGTGTGTCAGAAACACCCATGGACAGTGTGCGTGTCACAAACGCCATTGGATAGCGTGTGTCACTAGCCCATTGGACAGAGTGTGTGTGTCACAAAACCCACTGGACAGCGTGTGTGTCACGGACCCCATTGGACAGCGTGTGTGTCACAAGCGCCATTGGAAAGTGTGTGTGTCACAAATCCCTTTGGATAGAATGTGCGTGTCACAAACCCTATTGGACAGTGTGTGTGTCACAAACCCCATTGGACAGTGTGTGTGTCACAAACCCCATTGGACAGTGTGTGTGTGTCACAATCCCCATTAGAAAGTGTGCGTGTCACAAACCCCATTGGACAGCATGTGTGTCACAAACACCATTAGTCAGCGTGTGTTTGTCACAATCCCCATCGGAAAGTGTATGTGTCACAAACAACATCGGATAGCGTGTGTGTGCCACAAACCCTTTTGGACAGTGTGTGTCTCAGAAACCCCACTGGATAGCGTGTGTGTCACAAACACCCATGGAGAGTGTGAGTGTCAGAAACCCCACTGGATAGCGTGTGTGTCACAAACGCCCATGGACAGTGTGCGTGACAGAAACCCCTTTGGACATCGTGTGTGTCACAAACCCCTTTGGACAGTGTGTATGTCACAAACGCCATGGGACAGAGTGTGTGTCACGAACCCCATTGCACACCGTGTGTGTTCACAAGCACCATAGGACAGAGTGTGTGTGTCACAAACCCCATTGGAAAGTGTATGTGTCACAAACCCCATTGGATAGCGTGTGTGTTTCACAAACCCTCGTGGTCAGTGTGTGTGTCACAGAACCCATTGTGTAGCATGCGTGTCACAAACACCATTGGACAGTGTGTGTGTAACAAAACCCATTGTTCAGCGAGTGTGTCAGAAACCAATGGGACAGAGTGTGTGTCACAAACACCATTGGAAAGTGTGTGTGTCACAAACCCCATTGGATAGCGTGTGTGTGTCACAAAGCCCATTAAACAGTATGCTTGTCACAAAACCCATTGGATACCGTGTGTGTGTCACAAACCGCATTAGAAACTGGGCGTGTCACAAACCCCATTTGAAAGTGTGCGTGTCACAAACCCCATTTGAAAGTGTGTGTGTCACAAACACCTTTGGAAAGTGTGTGTGTCACAAACCCCATTGGATAGCATGTGTGTGTCACAAACCCCATTAGAAAGTGTGCGTGTCACAAACCCCATTGGATAGATTGTGTGTGTCACGAACCCTATTGGACAGTGTGTATGTCAGAAACCCCACTGGACAGCGTGTGTGTCACAAACACCCATGGACAGTGTGCGTGTCACAAACCCATTTGGACATCGTGTGTGTCACAAACCCCTTTGGACAGTGTGTCTGTCAGAAACCCCATTGGACAGAGCGTATGTGTCACAAACCCCATTGGAAAGTGTGTGTCTCACAAACCCCATTGGATAGTGTGTGTGTGTCACAAACCCTATTGGACAGTGTATATGTCACAATCCCCATTGGACAGCGTCTGTGTCACAAACCCCATTGGACAGCGTGTGTGTCACAAACACCATTGGACAGCGTGTGTGTCACAATCCCCATTGGACAGCGTCTGTGTCACAAACCCCATTGGACAGCGTGTGTGTCACAAACACCCATGGACACTGTGCGTGTCACAAACCCCATTGGACATCGTGTGTGTCACAAACCGTTTTAGACAGTGTGTGTGTCAGAAACACCCATGGACAGTGTGCATTTCAAAAACCTCATTGGACATCGTGTGTGTCCCAAACCCCGTTGGACAGTGTGTGTGTCACAAACCCCATGGGACAGAGTGTGTGTCACGAACCCCATTGGACAACGTGTGTGTCTACAAGCGCCATTGGACAGAGCGTGTGTGTCACAAACCCCATTACAAAGTGTATGTGTCACAAACCCCATTGGATAGTGTGTGTGTGTCACAAACCCTCCTGGTCAGTGTGTGTGTAACAAACGCCATTGGACAGCTTGTGTGTAATAAACCCCTTTGGACAGTGTGTGTGTCACAAACCCCATTGGACAGGCTGTGTGTCACAAACACTATTGGACAGCGTTTGTGTCACAAACCCATTGGACAGAGTGTGTGTGTCACAAACCCCACTGGAGAGTGTGTGTGTCACAAACCCCATTGGACATCGTGTGTTTCACAATCCCCATTGGACAGTGTGTGTGTCACAAACCACATTGGACAGAGTGTGTGTGACAAACCCCATTGGACACCGTCTGTGTCATAACACCCATTTTACAACGTGTGTGTGTTACAATCCCCATTGGACAGTGTGTGTGTGTCACAAACCCCACTGGACAGCGTGTGTGTCACAAACCCCTTTAGACAGTGTGTGTGTCACAAACCCCATTGGACAGCGTGTGTGTGTCACAAACCCTCCTGGTCAGTGTGTGTTTCACAAACCCCATTTTAAAGTGTGTGTGCCACAAATCCCATTGCATATTGTGTGCGTGTCACAAACTCCATTATAAAGTAGTGCGTGTTCTCAAACCCCACTGTATAGCGTGTGTGTGTCACCAACCCTATTAAACAGTGTGTAGGTCACAATCCCCATTGGACAGCGTCTGTGTCACAAACCCCATTGGACAGCGTGTGTGTCACTAACACAATTGGACAGCGTGTGTGTGTCACAAACCCCATTGGAAAGTGTGTGTGTCACAAACCCCATAGGAAAGTGTGTGCTTCACAAACCCCATTGGAAAGTGTGCGTATCACAAACCCCATTGGAAAGTGTGTGTGTCACAAACCCCATTGGACAGTGTATTTGTGTCACAAACCCATATTGGACTGCGTGTATTTCACAAACCCCATTGGACAGCTTGTGTGTTACAAGACCCATTAGACAGAGTGTGTGTGTCACAAACCCCATTGGAGAGCGTGTGTGTCACAAACCCCATTGGATAGTGTGTGTGTCACAAAACCCACTGGACAGCGTGTGTGTCACAAACCCCATTGAACAGCGTGTGTATCACAAGCCCCATTGGACAGCGTGTGTAGTCACAAACACCATTGGACAGCGTGTGTATTCACAAAACCCATTGGACAGAGTGTATGTGTCACAAACCCCATTGCAAAGTGTATGTGTCACAAACCCCATTGGATAGCGTGTGTGTGTCACAAACCCTCCAAGTCAGAGTGTGTGTCACAAAACCCATTGGACAGCATGCGTGTCGCAAACACCATTGGACAGTGTGTGTGTAAGAAACCCAATTTGTCAGCGTGAGTGCCGCAAACCCCATTGGAAAGTGTGTGTGTCACAAAACCTATAGGATACCGTGTGTGTGTCACAAACCCCATTAGAAAGTGTGAGTGTCACAAAGCCCATTGGAAAGCATGTGTGTGTCACAAACCCTGCTGGTCAGTGTGTGTGTCACAAAACCCATTGGACAGCATTTGTGTTTCACAATTCCCATTTGACAGCGTGTGTGTCAGAAACCCCTTTGGACAGTGTGTGTGTCACAAACCCCATTGGACAGATTGTGTGTCATAAACCCCATTGAACCGAGTGTGTGTGTCACAGAGCCGATTTGACAGTGTGTGTGTCACAATCCCCATTGGACAGCATTTGTGTTTCACAATTCCCATTTGACAGCGTGTGTGTCAGAAACCCCTTTGGACAGTGTGTGTGTCACAAACCCCGTTGGACAGCGTGTGTGTCACAAACCCCATTGGACAGATTGTGTGTGATAAACCCCTTTGAACAGAGTGTGTGTGTCAGAAAGCCGATTTGACTGCGTGTGTGTCACAATCCCCATTGGACAAGGTGTGTGTCACAAACACCATTGGACAGCGTGTGTGTCACAAGCACCATTGGACAGAGTGCGGTGTCACAAACCCCATTGAGCAGCGTGTGTGCCACAAGCCCCATTGGACAGAGTGTATGTGTCACAAACCCCATTGGACAGCCTGTGTGTCACAATCCCCATTGGACAGCGTGTGTGTCACAAACCTAATTGGACAGTGTGTGTGTCACCATCTCCATTGGATAGCGTGTGTGTCACCAACCCCTTTGGACAGTGTTTGTGTCACAAAACCCACTGGACAGCGTGTGTGTCACAAACCCCATTGGACTGCGTGTGTGTCATATGCCCCATTGGATAGCGTATGTGTGTCACAATCCCAATTTTACAGTGTGTGTGTCACAAACACCATTGGACAGCGTGTGTGTCACAAGCCCATTGGACAGAGTGTGTGTGTCACAAACACCATTGGACAGCGTGTGTGTCACAAGCCCATTGGACAGAGTGTGTGTGTCACAAAACCCACTGGACAGCGTGTGTGTCACAAACCCCATTGAACAGCGTGTGTGTCACAAGCACCATTGTTCAAAGTGTGTGTGTCACAAAACCCATTGGAAAGTGTATGTGCCGCAAACTGCATTGGACAGCGTGTGTGTGTCACCTTCCCCATTAGACAGCGTGTGTGTCACAAACCCCATTGGACAGCATGTGCGTATCACAATCTTATTGGACAGTGTGTGTGTCACAAACAACATGGGACATATTGTGAGTGTCACAAACCCCATTGGATAATGTGTGTGTCACAAACCCTATTAGAAAGTGTGTGTGTCACAAACCCCATTGGATAGCGTGTGTGTGTCACAAACCCTATTGGACAGTGTGTGTGTCACAAACCCATTGAACAGCGTGTGTGTCACGAAACCCATTGGACAGACTGTGTGTCATAAACCCCATTGGACAGCGTGTGTGTCAGAAACACCACTGGACTGTGTGTGTGTCACAAACCCAAATTGGACAGCGTTTGTGTCACAATCCCCAGTGGACAGCGTGTGTGTCAAAACCCAATTAGACAGTGCGTGTGTCACAAAACCCACTGGACAGCGTGTGTGTCACAAACTGCCCTGGTCAGTGTGTGTGTCACAATCCCCAGGGACAGCGTGTGTGTCAAAACCCCATTGGACAGTGTCTGTGTCACAAAACCGACTGGACAGCGTGTGTGTCACAAACAACAATAGACAGTGTGAGTGTCACAATACCCATTGGACAGTGTGCTTGTCACAAAACTCATTGGACAGAGTTTGTGTCGCAAACCCCATTGGATAGCGTGTTTGTGTCACAATCCCAATTGTACAGTGTGTGTGTCACAAACACCACTGGACAGCGTGTGTGTCACAAGCCCATTGGACAGAGTGTGTGTGTCACAAAACCCACTGGACAGCGTGAGTGTCACAAACCCCATTGGACAGCGTGTGTGTCACAAACCCCATTGGACAGCGTGTCTGTCACAAGTACCATTGTACAGAGTCTGTGTGTCACAAACCCCATTGGAAAGTGTATGTGTCACAAACCCCATTGGACAGCGTGTGTGTGTAACAATACCCATTGAACAGTGTGTGTGTCACAATCCCCAGGGGACAGCGTGTGTGTCAAAACCCCTTTGGACATTGTGTGTGTCACAAAAACCATTTGACAGCGTGTGAGTGTCACAAACCCTATTGGACAGTGTGTGTGTCACAAACCCCATTGGACATCGTGTGTGTCAGAAACCGCATTGGACAGCTTGTGTGTGTCACAATCCCCATTAGAGAGCGTCTGTGTCACAAACACCATGGGACAGAGTGTGTGTCATAAACACTGTTGGACAGCGTTTGTGTGTCACAATCCCATTGGACAGCGTGTGTGTCACAAACACCATTGGACAGCGTGTTTGTCTCAAGACCCATTGGACAGTGTGTGTTTTACAAACACCATGGGACAGAGTGTGTGTCACAAACAGTATTAGACAATGTGTGTGTGTCACAAGCCCATTGGACAGAGTGTGTGTGTCACAAAACCCACTGGACAGCGTGTGTGTTACGAACACCATTGAACAGCGTGTGTGTCACAAGCACCATTGGACAGAGTGTGGTGTCACAAACACCATTGGATAGCGTGTGTGTCACAGACCCCATTGGACACATTGTGTGTCATAAACCCCATTGGACAGCGTGTGTGTCAGAAACACCATTGGAGAGTGTGTGTGTCACAAAACCCATGTGGACAGCGTGTCTGTCACAGACCCGATTGGACAGTGTGTGTGTCACAAGCCCCATTGGAAAGTGTGTGTGTCACAGACCCCTTTGGAGAGTGTGTGTGTCACAAACCCCATTGGACAGTGCGTGTGTCAGAAACAACATTGGTTAGTGTGTATGACACAAAACCCATTGGACAGCGTGTGTTTCAAAACCCAATTGGACAGTGCGTGTGTCACAAAACCCACTGTACAGCGTGTGTTTCACAAACCCCCCTGGTCAGTGTGTGTGTCACAAACCCCAGTGGACAGCGTGTGTGGCAAAACCCAATTGGACAGTGTGTGTGTCACACAACCCACTGGACAGTGTGTATGTGTCACAATCCCCATTGGACAGCGTGTGTGTCACAAACCCCATTGGACAGATTGTGTGTCATAAACCCCATTGGACAGAATGTGTGTGTCACAATCCCCATTGGACAGCGTGTGTGTCAAAACCCAATTGGACAGCGTGTGTGTCACAAACACCCATGGACAGTGTAAGTGTCACAATCCCCATCGGATTGCGTGTGTGTCACAAACCCCTATGGACAGTGTATTTGTCACAAATCCCATTGTATAACATGTGTGTTCACAATCCCATTGGACAGATTGTTTTTCACAAGACCCATTGGACAGAGTGTGTGTGTCACAAAGCCCATTGGACAACGTGTGTGTCACAATCCCCATTGGATAGAGTGTGTGTCACAAACACCCCTGGACAGCGTGTGTGTCACAAACACCCATGGAAAGTGTGCGTGTCACAAACCCCATTTGACGTCGTGTGTGTCACAAAGCCCTTTGGACAGTGTGTGTGTCACAAACGCCACTGGACAGCGTGTGTGTCACAAACACCCATGGACAGTCTGTGTGTCACAAATCCCATTGTACAGAGTGTGTGTGTTTTAAACCCCATTGGACAGTGTGTGTGTGACAAACCACATGGGACAGAGTGTGTATCACAAACCCTATTGGACAGTGTGTGTGTCACAAACCCCATTGAACAGTATGTGTGTCACGAACCCCATTGAACAGCGTGTGTGTCACAAGACCCATTGGACAGATTGTGTGTCATAAACCCCATTGGACACCGTGTGTGTCAAAACCCAATTGGACAGTGTATGTGTCACAAAACCCACTGGACAGCGTGTGTGTGTCACAAGCCCATTTTACAGAGTGTGTGTGTCACAAACCCCATTGGAAAGTGTATGTGTCACAAAGCCCAGTGGATAGCGTGTGTGTGTCACAAACCCTATTGGACAGTGTGTGTGTCACAAAACGCACTGGACAGCGTGTGTGTTCACAGGACCCATTGGACAGAGTCTGTGTGTCACAAAGCCCGTTGGACACCGTGTGTGTCACAATCCCCATTGGACAGCGTGTGTGTGTCACAAATCCCATTGGACAGCGTGTGTGTCACAAGCCCCATTGGACAGAGTGTATGTGTCACAAACCCCATTGGACAGTGTGTGTGTCAAAATCCCCATTGGATAGCGTGTGTGTCACAAACCCCATTGGACAGTGTGTATGTCTCATAAGCTCCATTGCACAGAGTGTGTGTTTCACAAACCCCATTGGACAGAGTTTGTGTGACAAAACCCATTGGATACTGTGTGTGCCAGAAACACCATTGGACAGTGTGTGTGCCACAAACCCCATTGGACAGCGTTTGTGTCACACTCCCCAGTGAGCAC
The DNA here is from genome assembly GCA_032206185.1 of Columba guinea. Taxonomy (NCBI): domain Eukaryota; kingdom Metazoa; phylum Chordata; class Aves; order Columbiformes; family Columbidae; genus Columba; species Columba guinea. The sequence continues at coordinate 781,323 of JAVLUU010000053.1, read as the reverse complement.
GGTGTGTGTCAAAACCCAATTGGACAGTGCGTGTGTCACAAAACCCACTGGACAGGGTGTGTGTCACAAACCCCCCTAGTCAGTTTGTGTTTCACAATCCCCAGTGGACAGCGTGTGTGTCAAAACCCCATTGGACAGTGTGTGTGTCACAAAACCCACTGGATAGCGTGTGAGTTCCAAACAACCATGGACAGGGTGAGTGTCACAAACCCCATTGGATAGCGTGTGTGTCACACACCCCTGTGGACCCTCTGTGTTTCACAAAGCTCGTTGGACAGTGTGTGCGTGTCACATACCCCATTGGATAGATTGTGTGTGTCACAAACCCCCGTGGATACTGTGTGTGTCACAAACCCCATTGGACAGTGTGTGTGTCACAAACCCCACTGGACATCGTGTGTGTCACAAACACCCATGGACAGTGTGCGTGTCACAAACCCCATTTTACATCGTGTGTGTCACGAACCCCATTGGACAGCGTGTGTGTGTCACAAACCCTATTGGACAGTGTGTGTCACAAGACCCATTGGACAGAGTTTGTGTGTAACAAACCCCATTGCACAGCGTGTGTAACAATCCCCATTGGACAGCGTGTGTGTCACAAACCCCTTTGGACTGTGTGTGTGTCACAAACCCCATTGGACACCGTGTGTGTTCACAAACCCCATTGGACAGCGTGTGTGACATAAACCCCATTGGACAGCGTGTGTGTGTCACAATCCCCATTGGACAGTTTGAGTGTGTCACAAACCCCTTTAGACAGACTGTGTGTGACAAACCCCACTGGACAGAGTGTGTGTTACAAACGCCATTTGACAGTGTGTGTGTATCAATACCCATTGGACAGTGTGTGTGTCGCAAACCCCATTGGAAAGCGTGTGTGTCACTAACACCCGTGGACACTGTGTGTGTCACAATCCCCAGTGGACAGCGTGTGTGTCACAAACCCCCGTGGACACTGTGTGTGTCATAAACTCCACTGGACAGCGTGTGTGTCACAAACTCCTTTGGACAGTGTGTATGTCACAATCCCCATTGGACAGTGTCTGTGTCACAAACCCCATTGGACAGCGTGTGTGTCACAAACCCCATTGGACAGCGTGTGTGTGTCACAATCCCAATTGGACAGTGTTTGTGTCACAAAACCTATTTGATATAGTGTGTGTCACAAACTCCATTGGATAGCGTGTGTGTGTCACAAAGCCTATTGGACAGCGTGTGTGTCACAAGACCCATTGGACAGAGTGTGTGTGTGACACACCCCATTGGTCAGCGTGTGTGTCACAAGCCACATTGGACACTGTGTGTGTAACAAACCGCATTGATCTGCGTGTGTGTCACAAACACCATGGGACACCGTGTGTGTGTCACAAACCCCATTGGAAAGTGTGCGTGTCACATACCCCATTGGATAGCGTGTGTGTGTCACAAACCCTATTGGACAGTGTGTGTGTCACAAACCCCATTGGAAAGCGTGTGTGTTTCACAAAACCCATTAAACAGTACTCGTGTGACAAACCCCATTGGATAGCGTGTGTGTGCCACAAACCCCATTAGAAAGTCTGAGTGTCACAAATCATATTTGAAAGTGTGTGTGTCAAAATCCCCATTGGACAGTGTGTGTGTCACAAAACCCATTGGATAGCGTGTGTGTCACAAACCCCATTAGAAAGTGTGTGTCTCACAAACCCCATTTTACCGCTTGTGTGTCACAAACCCTATTGGACAGTGTGTGTGACACAAACCCCATTGGACAGCTTGTGTGTCACAATCCCCATTGGACAGCATCTGTGTCAAAAACCCCATTGGACAGCGTGTGTGTCAGAAACACCCATGGACAGTGTGTGTGTCACAAACCCAATTGGATAGCGTGTGTGTGTCACAAACCCCTTTAGAAAGTGCGCGTGTCACAAACCCCTTTTGATAGAATGTGCGTGTCACAAACCCTATTGGACAGTGTGTGTGTGTCACAATCCCCATTAGAAAGTGTGCGTGTCACAAAGCCCATTGGACAGCATGTGTGTCACAAACACCATTAGTCAGGGTGTGTTTGTCACAATCCCCATTGGAAAGTGTATGTGTCACAAACACAATCATATAGCGTGTGTGTGTCACAAACCCTTTTGGACAGTGTGTGTCTCAGAAACCCCACTGGATAGCGTGTGTGTCACAAACACCCATGGAGAGTGTGCGTGTCAGAAACCCCACTGGATAGCGTGTGTGTCACAAACACCCATGGACAGTGTGCGTGACAGAAACCCCTTTGGACATCGTGTGTGTCACAAACACCCATGGACACTGTGCGTGTCACAAACCCCATTGGACATTGTGTGTGTCACAAACCATTTTAGACAGTGTGTGTGTCACAAACTCCATGGGACAGAGTGTGTGTCACGAACCCCATTGCACACCGTGTGTGTTCACAAGCACCATTGGACAGAGTGTGTGTGTCACAAACCCCATTGGAAAGTGTGTGTGTCACAAACCCCATTGGATAGCGTGTGTGTTTCACAAACCCTCATGGTCAGTGTGTGTGTCACAGAACCCATTGGGTAGCATGCGTGTCACAAACACCATTGGACAGTGCATGTGTAACAAAAACCATTGTTCAGAGAGTGTGTCAGAAACCAATGGGACAGAGTGTGTGTCACAAACACCATTGGAAAGTGTGTGTGTCACAAACCCCATTGGATAGCGTGTGTGTGTCACAAAACCCATTAAACAGTATGCTTGTCACAAAATCCATTGGATACCGTGTGTGTGTCACAAACCGCATTAGAAACTGGGCGTATCACAAACCCCATTTGAAAGTGTGCGTGTCACAAACCCCATTTGAAAGTGTGTGTGTCACAAACACCTTTGGAAAGTGTGTGTGTCACAAACCCCATTGGATAGCGTGTGTGTGTCACAAACCCCATTAGAAAGTGTGCGTGTCACAAACCCCATTGGATAGATTGTGTGTGTCACGAACCCTATTGGACAGTGTGTATGTCAGAAACCCCGCTGGACAGCGTATGTGTCACAAACACCCATGGACAATCTGCGTGTCACAAACCCCATTGGATAGATTGTGTGTGTCACAAATCCCTTTGGACAGTGTGTCTGTCAGAAACCCCATTGGACAGAGCGTATGTGTCATAAACCCCATTGGAAAGTGTGTGTCTCACAAACCCCATTGGATAGTGTGTGTGTGTCACAAACCCTATTGGACAGTGCATATGTCACAATCCCCATTGGACAGCATCTGTGTCACAAACCCCATTGGACAGCGTGTGTGTCACAAACACCATTGGACAGCGTGTGTGTGTCACAATCCCCATTGGACAGTGTGTGTGTCAGAAAACCTATTGGATAGCGTGTGTGTCACAAACACCATTAGAAAGTGTGTGTCTCACAAACCCCTTTGGATAGTGTGTGTGTCACAAACCCTATTGGACAGTGTGTGTGTCACAAACCCCATTGGACAGCTTGTGTGTCACAATCCCCATTGGACAGCGTCTGTGTCACAAACCCCATTGGACAGCGTGTGTGTCACAAACACCGATGGACACTGTGCGTGTCACAAACCCCATTGGACATCGTGTGTGTCACAAACCGTTTTAGACAGTGTGTGTGTCAGAAACACCCATGGACAGTGTGCATTTCAAAAACCTCATTGGACATCGTGTGTGTCCCAAACCCCATTGGACAGAGTGTGTGTGTCACAAACACCATTGGACAGAGTGTGTGTAACGAACCCCATTGGACAACGTGTGTGTCTACAAGCGCCATTGGACAGAGCGTGTGTGTCACAAACCCCATTACAAAGTGTATGTGTCACAAACCCCATTGGATAGTGTGTGTGTGTCACAAACCCTCCTGGTCAGTGTGTATGTAACAAACGCCATTGGACAGCTTGTGTGTAATAAACCCCTTTGGACAGTGTGTGTGTCACAAACCCCATTGGACAGTGTGTGTGTCACAAACCCCATTGGATAGCGTGTGTGTGTGACAATCCCCATTAAAAAGTCTGCGTGTCACAAACCCCATTTGAAAGTGTGTGTGTCACAATCCCCATTCGAGAGTGTGTGAGTCACAAAACCCATTGGATACCGTATTTGTCACAATCCCCATTGGATAGTGTGTGTGTGTCACAAACACCGTTGGACAGCGTGTGTGTCATAAACCCCATTGGACAGCGTGTCTGTGTCACAATCCCCATTGGCCAGTGTGTGTGTGTCACAAACCCCATTGGACAGCGTGTGTGTCACAAACCCCCCTGGACAGTGTGTGTGTCAGAATCCCCATTTGACAGCGTGTGTGTCACAAACCCCCGTGGACACTGTTTGTGTCACAAACCCCATTGGACAGTGTGTGTGTCACAAACACAACTGGACAGCGTCTGTGTCACGAACCCCATTGGACAGATTGTGTGTGTCACAATCCCCATTGGACATCGAGTGTGTCACAATCCCCATTGGACAGCGTGTGTGTCACAAACCCCATTGGACAGAGTGTGTGTGTCACAAACCCCATTGGACATCGAGTGTGTCAAAATCCCCATAGGACAGCGTGTGTGTCACAAGCACCACTGGAAAGTGTGTGTGTCACAAACCTCATTGGAAAGTGTGTGTGCCATAACCCCCATTTTAGAAGGGTGTGTGTGTCAAAACCCGTATTGGACAGTGTGTGTGTGTCACCAACCCAATTGGACATCGTGTGTGTCACAATCCCCATTGGACAGTGTGTGTGTCACAAATCCCATTGGAGAGAGTTTGTGTCACAAACCCCATTGGAAAGTGTGAGTGTCACAAACCCCGTTGGATAGCATATGTGTGTCACAAACCCTATTGGACAGAGTGTGTGTGTCACAAACCCCATTAGACAGCGTGTGTGTCACCAAGCCCATTGGACAGCGTGTGTGTCAGAAACCCCATTGGACAGTGTGTGTCACAAATACCATTGGACAGCGTGTGTGTGACAAATACCATTGGACAGCGTGTGTGTCACAAACCCCTTTGGACTGTGTGTGTGTCACAAACCCCATTGGACAGCGTGTGTGTGTCACAATCCCCATTGGTCAGTGTGTGTGTCACAAACCCTATTTGAAAGCATGTGTGTGTCACAATCCCCATTGGACAGTGTGTGTGTCACAATCCCCATTGGACAGTGTGTGTGTCACAAACCCCATTGGCAAGTGTTTGTGTCACAAACCCCCGTGGACACGGTGTGTGTCACAAACCCCATTGGACAGTGTGTGTGTCACAAACCCCACTACACAGTGTGTGTGTCACAAACCCCATTATAAAGTGTGCGTGTCACAAACGCTTTTGAGAGTGTGTAGGTAACAATCCCCATTGCACAGCATCTGTGTCACAAACCGCATTGGACAGCGTGTGTGTCAGAAACACCCATGGACAGTGTGCGTGTCACAAACCCCATTGGACAGCGTGTGTGTGTCACAATCCCCATTGGACAGTGTGTCTGTGTCACAAACCCAATTGGATAGTGTGTGTGTCACAAACCCTATTGGACAGCGTGTGTGTCACAAACCTTACTGGACAGCGTGTGTGTGTTTAACAGTACCCATTGGATGGCGTGTGTGTCACAAACACCCATGGACAGTGTGAGCGTCACAAACCCCATTGGATAGCGTGATACGTCAAAACCACTTTTGACACTGTGTGTGTCACAAAACCCACTGGACAGAGTGTGTGTGTCACAAACCCCATTGGACAGAGTGTGTGTGTCACAAAACCCATTGGACAGTGTTTGTGTCATAAACCCCATTGGACAGCCTGTGTGTTTCACAGTCCCGATTAGACAGTGGGTGTGAGTCACAAACCCCATTGGACAGAGTGTGTTTCAGAATCCCCATTAGATAGAGTGTGTGTCACAAACTCCATTGGACAGAGTTTGTGTCACAAAACACCCTGGACACTGTGTGTGTCACAAACCCCATTGGACAGTGTGTGTTCAACAAAACCTACTGGACAGCGTGTGTGTCATGAACCCCATTGGACAATGTGTGTGTCACAAGCACCATTGGACAGAGCGTGGTGTCAGAAAACCCATTGGAAAGTGTATGTGTCACAAACCCCACTGGATATCGTGTCTGTGTCACAAACCCTATTGGACAGTGTGTGTGTCACAAAAACCACGGGACTGCGTGCGTGTCACAAACCCCATTGGACAGACTGTGTGTCACAGACCCATTTGGACAGTGTGTGTGTGTCACAATACCCATTGGACAGTGTGTGTTTCACAAACCCCATTGGACAGAGTTTGTATCACAAACACCATTGGACAGCGTGTTTGTCACAAACCCTTTTGGACAGCGTGTGTGTGTCACAAACACCAATGGACAGTGTGTGTGTCAAAAACCCCAATGGACAGCGTGTGTGTGTCACAAAACCTCCTCGTCAGTGTGTGTGTCACAAGCCCTACTGGACAGCGTGTGTGTCGCAAACCCCATGGGACAATGTGTGTGTGTGTCACAAACCGCATTGGAAAGTGTGTGCCTCACAAACCCCATTGGACAGCCTGTGTGTGTCACAAGCCCTATTGGACAGTGTGTAGGTCACAATCCCCATTGGACAGCGTCTGTGTCACAAACCCCATTGGACAGCGTGTGAGTCACGTACACCATTAGACAGCGTGTGTGTGTCACAATCCCCATTGGATTGCGTGTGTGTGACACAAAACCTCCTGGTCAGCGTGTGTGTCAGAAAACCCATTGGACAGCATGCGTGTCACAAACATCATGGGACAGTGTGTGTGTAAGAAACCTAATTGGTCAGCGTGTGTGTAACAAACACCATGGGACAGTGTGTGTGTGTCACAAACCCCATTGAAAAGTGTGTGTCACAAACCCCATTGGATTGCGTGTGTGTGTCAAAAATCCCATTAGAAAGTATGTGTGTCACAAACCCCATTGCATAGCTTATGTGTGTCACAAACCCTATTGTGCAGAGTGTGTGTGTCACACACCCCATTGGATAGCGTGTGTGTCACAAACCCCATTGGACATCGTCTGTGTCACAAACCCCTTTAGACAGTGTGTGTGTCACAAACTCCATTGTACAGTGTGTCTGTCACAAACCCCATTAGACAGCGTGTGTGTCACAAGCGATATTGGACAGAGTGTTTGTTTCACAAACCCCAATGGAAAGTGTATGTGTCACAAACCCTATTGGATAGCGTGTGTGTCACGAACCCCATTGGACATCTTGTGTGTCACGAGACCCATTGGAAAGCCTGAGTGTGTTACAAAACCCATTGCACAGCGTGTGTGTGTCACAATCCCCATTGGACAGGTTGTGTGTGTAAAAAACCCATTGAACAATGTGTGTGTGTCACAATCTCCATTGGAAAGTGTGTGTGTCGCAAACCCCATGGAACAGAGTGTGTGTCACAAACCTCATTGGACAGCGTGTGTGTCACAAACCCATTGGACAGAGTGTGTGTGTCACAAAACCCAAGGGACAGCGTGTGTGTCACGAACCCCATTGGACAGCGTGTGTGTCACAAGCACCATTGGATAGCCTGTGTGTGTCACAAACCCTCGTGGTCAGTGTGTGTGTCACAAAACCCTTTGGACAGCATGCGTGTCGCAAACACCATTGGACAGTGTTTGTGTAAGAAACCCAATTGGTCAGCGTGTGTGTAACAAACCCCATGGGACAGCGTGTGTGTGTCACAAAACCTATTGGAAAGTGTGTGTGTCACAAACCCCATTGGAAACTGTGTGTGTCACAAACCCATTTGGATAGCGTGTGTGTGTCACAAACCCCATTAGAAAGTGTGCGTGTCACAAACCCCATTGGATAGCATGTGTGTGTCACAAAACCTATTGGACAGTGCGTGTGTCACAAAACCCACTTGACAGCGTGTGTGTAACAACCCCCATTGGACAGCGTGTATGTAACAAACCCCATTGGACAGAGTTTCTGTCACAAACCCTATTGGACAGCGTGTGTGTCACAAACACCATTGGACAGTGTGTGATTCACAAACCCCATTGGACATCGTGTGTGTCAGAAACCCCATTGGACAGCGTTTGTGTCACAAGCCCCATTGGACAGCGTGTGTGTTTCACAAGCGCAATTGAACAGAATGTGTGTGTCACAAACCCCATTAGAAAGTGTGCGTGTCACAAATCTCATTTGAAATTGTATATGTCACAAACCCCATTGAATAGCGTGTTTGTGTCACAAACCCCACTGGACAGCGTGTGTTTTCCGAACCCCATTGGACAGCTTGTGAGTCACAAGACCCATTGGACAGAGTGTGTGTCTGTCAAACCCCGTTGGACAGCGTGTGTGTCACAAACCCCATTGGACAGAGTTTGTGTGTCACAAAACCCATTGGACAGCGTGTGTGTCACAATCCCGACTGCATAGTGTGTGTGTCACTAAACCCACTGGACAGCGTGTGTGTCACAAACCACATCGAACATTGTGTGTCACAACCCCATTGGACAGCGTGTGTAGTCACAAACACCATTGGACAGCCTGTTTGTGTAACAATAACCAATGCACAGTGAGTATGTCACAAACCCCACTGGATAACATGTGTGTCACAAACACCCATGTACAATGTATGCGTGTCACAAACCCCATCAGACATCGTGTGTGTCACAAACCCTGTTGGACAGTGTGTGTGTCACAAACACCACTGGACTGCGTTTGTGTCACAAACACCCATGGATAGTGTGTGTGTAAGACACCCAATTGGTCAGCGTGTGTTTCACAAACCCCATGGGACAGCGTGTGTGTGTCACAAACTCCACTGGAAAGTGTGTGTGTCACAAACCCCATAGGAAAGTGTGTGCTTCACAAACCCCTTTGGAAATTGTGCGTATCACAAACCCCATTGGAAAGTGTGTGTGTCACAAACCCCATTGGACAGTGTATTTGTGTCACAAACCCATATTGGACTGCGTGTATTTCACAAACCCCATTGGACAGCTTGTGTGTTACAAGACCCATTAGACAGAGTGTGTGAGTCACAAATCCCATTGGAGAGCGTGTGTGTCACAAACCCCATTGGATAGTCTGTGTGTCACAAAACCCACTGGACAGCGTGTGTGTCACAAACCCCATTGAACAGTGTGTGTATCACAAGCCCCATTGGACAGCGTGTGTAGTCACAAACACCATTGGACAGCGTGTGTATTCACAAAACCCATTGGACAGAGTGTGTGTGTCACAAACCCCATTGCAAAGTGTATGTGTCACAAACCCCATTGGATAGCGTGTGTGTGTCACAAACCCTCCAAGTCAGAGTGTGTGTCACAAAACCCATTGGACAGCATGCGTGTCGCAAACACCATTGGACAGTGTGTGTGTAAGAAACCCAATTTGTCAGCGTGAGTGCCGCAAACCCCATTGGAAAGTGTGTGTGTCACAAAACCTATAGGATACCGTGTGTGTGTCACAAACCCCATTAGAAAGTGTGAGTGTCACAAAGCCCATTGGAAAGTGTGTGTGTCACAAACCCCATTGGATATTGTGGGTGTTTCACAAACCCCATTAGAAAGTGTGCGTGTCACAAACCCCATTGGATAGCATGTGTGTGTCACACACCCTGCTGGTCAGTGTGTGTGTCACAAAACCCATTGGACAGCATGCGTGTCGCAAACACCATTGGACAGTGTGTGTGTAAGAAAACCAATTGTTCAGCGTGTGTGTCACAAACCCCATGGGACAGTGTGTGTGTGTCACAAACCCCATTGGAAAGTTTGTGCGTCACAAACCTCATTGTAAAGTGTGTGTGTCACAAACCTTATTGGATAGCGTGTGTGTGTCACAAACCCCATTACAAAGTGTCTGTGTCACAAACCCCATTGGACAGAGTGTGTGTGTAACGAAACCCATTGCACAGCGTGTGTGTCACAAGCCCCATTGGACAGCGTGTGTGTCACAAACATGATTGGAGAGTGTGTGTGTGTAACAATACCCATTGGACAGTGTGTGTGTCACAAAACCCATTGGACAGCGTGTGTTTCACAAACCCTGTGTACACTGTGTGTGTCAAAACCCAGGTGGACAGTGTGTGTGTCTCAAACCCCACTGGACAGCGTGTGTGTCACAAACCCCTTTGGATAGTGTGTGTGTCACGAACCCCATTGGACAGCGTGTGTGTCACAAGCCCCATTGGACAGTGTGTGTGTGTCACAAAACCCAATGGACAGCGTGTGTGTGTCACAATCCCCATTGAACAGTGTGTGTGTCACAAACCCCATGGGACAGAGTGTGTGTCACAAACCCCATTGGACAGTGTGTGTGTGTCACAAACCCCATTGGACAGTGTTTGTGTGTCACAAACCCCTTTGGACAGCGTGTGTTTCACAAACCCCTTTGGACAGTGTGTGTGTCACAAACCCCATTGGACAGCGTGTGTGTGACACAATCCCCTTTGCACAGTGTGTGTGTCACAATACTCATTGGACAGTGTGTGTGTCACAAACCCTATTGGAGATCGTGTGTGTCACAAACCCCTTTGGATAGCGTGTGTGTCACAATACCCATTGGACAGCATGTGTGTCAGAAACCCCATTGGACAGCGTGTGTGTCATAAACCCAATTGGACAGAGCGTGTGTGTTACAATCTCCATTGTACAGTGTTTGTGTGTCACAAACCCCATTGGACAGCGTGAGTGTCATAAACACCATTGGACAGCGTGTGTGTGTCACAATCCCTATTGTTCAGTGTTTGTGTGTCACAAACCCTATTGGACAGCGTGTGTGTCATAAACCGCATTGGACAGCGTGTGTGTGTCACAAACCCTCCTGGTCAGTGTGTGTGTCACAATCTCCATTGGACACTGTTTGTGTGTCATCAATCCCACTGGACCGCGTGTGTGTCACAAACCCCCTTAGACAGTGTGTGTGTCACAAAACCCAATGGACAGAATGTGTGTCACAAGCACCGGTGGACAGTGTGTGTATGTCACCAACCCCATTGGATAGTGTTTTACAAACTCTACTGGACAGTGAGTGTGTCAGGAACCCCATTAGGCAGCATGTGTGTCACAACCCCCCCTGGACAGCGTGTGTGTCACAATCACCATTGGACAGCGTGTGTGTGTCGCAATACCCATTGGACAGCATTTGTGTCACAAACAACATTGGACAGTGTTTGTTTCACAAACCCCTGTGTACAGAGTTTGTGTGTCACAATCACAATTGGACAGAGTGTGTGTGTCACAAACCCCATTGGATAGCGTGTCTGTGTCACAAACCCTATTGGACAGTGTGCGTGTCACAAAACCCCCTGGACAGTGTTTGTGTCACAAACCCCATTTCACAGCGTGTGTGTGTCACAAACACTATTGGACAGCATGTCTGTTTCAAAAAACCTTTTGTGCAGTGTATGTGTCACAAACCCCACAGGACAGTGTGTGTGTCACAATCCTCATTGGACAGCGTGTGTTTCAGAAACCCCATTGGACAGTCTGTGTGTCACAAACACCTCTGGACAGCTTGTGTGTCACAAAAACCCCTGGACAGTGTGTGTGACACAAACCCCTTTGGACAGCGTGTGTGTCTCTCAATTCCCATTGGACAGTGTGTGTCACAAACCCCATTGGACAGAGTTTGTTTCACAATCCCCTTTCGACAGAGTGTGTGTTACAAGCCCAATTGGACAGAGCGTGCTTTTCACGAACCCCATTGGATAGCGTGTGTATGTCACAAACCCCATTGGATACCATATGTGTGTCACAAACCCACCTGGACAGTGTGTGTGTCACAAGACCCATTGGACAGCGTGTGTGAGTCACAATCCCCATTTTACAGCGTGTCTGTCACATACACCACTGGACAGTGTGTGTGTCACAAACCTCACTGGAAAGTGTGTGTGTTTCACGATCCCCATTGGACAGAGTGTGTATGACAAACCCCAATGGACAGTGTGTGTGTCACAAAACCCATTGGTCAGAGTGTGTGTCATGAACCCCATTGCACAGCGTGTGTGTCACAAGCCCCTTTGGACAGAGTGCGTGTGTGACAAACCCCATTTGACAGCGTGTGTGTCACAAACCCCCCTGGACAGTGTGTGTGTCACAAACCCCATTTTTACAACGTGTTTGTGTCACAGTACCCATTGGACAATATGTGTCTCACAAACCCCACTGGACAGTGTGTGTGCCACAAACTCACCTGGACAGCATGTGTGTCACAAGTGCAATTGGACAGTGTGCGTGTCACAAACCCCATTGGACAGTGTGTCTGTCACAAACCACATGGGACAGAGTGTATGTCACAAGCCCCATTGGACAGAGTGTGTGTGACAAACCCCATTGGACAGTGTGTGTATCACAATCCCCATTGGATGGCGTGTGTGTCACAAACCCCACTGGACAGCGTGTGTGTCACAAACACCCATGGACAGTGTGCGTGTCACAAACCCCATTGGACATCCTGGGTGTCACAGACCCTTTTGGACACTGTGTTTGTCACAAACCCCACTGGACAGCGTGTCTGTCACAAACACCCATGGACAGCGTGCGTGTCACAAACACCATTGGACAGCGTGTGTGTCACAAGCCCATTGGACAGAGTGTGTGTGTCACAAAACCCACTGGACAGCGTGTGTGTCACAAACCCATTGGATAGCGTGTGTGTCACAAGCCCCATTGGACAGCGTGTGTGTCACAAACACCATTGGACAGTGTTTTTGTCACAAACCCCACTGGACATCGTGTGTGTCACAAACCCTTTTGGACAGTGTGTGTGTCACAAAGCCCACTAAACAGCGTGTGTTTCACAAACACCCATGGACAGTGTGCGTGTCCCAAAACCCATTGGACATCGTTTGTGTCAGAAACCCCTTTGGACATTGTGTGCGTCACAAACCCGATGGGACCGAGTGTGTGTCACGAACCCCATTGGACAGTGTGTGTGTAACAAATCCAATTGGTTTGCGTGTGTGTCACAAAACCCTTTGGAAAGTGTGTGTGTCACAAACCCCATTGCAAAGTGTGTGTGTCACAAACCTCATTGGATAGCATGTGTGTGTCACAATCCCCATTAGAATGTATGCGTGTCACAAACCCCATTGGATAGCGTGTGTATGTCACAAAACCTATTGGACAGTGTGTGTGTCACAAACCCCACTGGACAGCGTGTGTTTCACAAACCCAATTGGACAGCGTGTGTGTGTCACAATCTCCATTGGACAGTGTGTGTGACACAAAAGCACATTGGAAAGTGTATGTGTGTAACAAACCCCATTAGAAAGTGTGCGTGTCACAAACCCCATTGGATAGCGTGTGTGTGTCACAAACCCTATTGGACAGTGTGTGTGTCACAAACCCCATTAGAAAGTGTGCATGTCACAAACACCATTGAATAGTGTGACTGTGTCACAAGACCCATTGGACAGAGTGCGTGTGTCACAAACTCCAACGGACAGCGTGTGTGTCACGAACCCCATTGGACAGCTTGTGTGTCAGAAGACCCATTGGACAGAGAGTGTGTGTCACAAACCCCATTGGATAGCGTGTGTGTGTCACAAACCCTATTGGACATTGTGTGTGTCACAAAACCCTCTGGATAGCGTCTGTGTCACAAACCCCATTGGACAGCGTGTGTGTCACAAACCCCATGCTACAGAGTGTGTGTCACGAACCCCATTGGACAGCGTGTGTGTTCACAAGCGTTATTGGACAGAGTGTGTGGGTCAAATACCCCATTAGAAAGTATGTGTGTCACAAACCCCTTTGGATCGCATGTTTGTGTCACAAACCCTATTAGACAGAGTTTGTGTTTCTCAAACCCCATTGGACAGCGTGTGTCTCACAAACCCCATTGGACAGGGTGTGTGTGTCCCATCCCTATTGGACAGTGTGTGTGTCACAAAACCCACTGGACAGCGTGTGTGTCACAAACCCCTTTGGACAGAGTGTGTGTCACAAACACCATTGGTCAGCGCGTCTGTGTCACAAGCCCATTGGACAGAGTGTGTGTGTCACATAATCCACTGGACAGCGTGTGTGTCACGAACCCCATTGGACAGCGTGTGTGTCAAAAACACTGTTGGACAGAGTGTGGTGTCACAATCGCCATTGGACAGCGTATGTTTCACAAACCACATCGGACAGTGTGTGTGTGTCACAAACCCCATTGGATAGAGTGTGTGTGTCACAAACCCCATTGGATAGCGTGTGTGTGTCACAAGCACTATTGGACAGAGTGTGCTGTCACAAACCCATTGGACAGTAGTGCGTGTCACAGTCCCCATTGGACAGCGTGTGTCTCACAAACCCCATTGGACAGTGTGTATGTGTCACAAACCCCATTTGATAGAGTGTGTGTGTTACAAACCCCATTAGAAAGTATGCGTGTCACAAACCCCATTGGACAGTGTGTGTGTGTCACAAAGCCAATTTGATAGAGTGTGTGTGTCACAAACCCTATTGGACAGTGTGTGTGTCACAAAACCCACTGGACAGCGTGTGTGTCACAAACCCCATTGGACAGGGTGTGTGTGTCACAATACCCATTGGACAGTGTGTGTGTCACAAACCTCATTGGACAGAGTTTGTGTCACAAACCCCCGTGGACACTGTGTGTGTCACAAACCCCATTGGAAAGTGTATGTTTCACAAACCCCATTTGATAGAGTGTGTGTGTCACAAAACCGATTGGAAAGTATGCGTGTCACAAACCCCATTGGATAGCGTGTGTGTGTCGCAGTCCCCATTGGACAGAGTGTGTGTGTCACAAACCCCATTGGACAGTGTCTGTGTCACAAAACCCATTGGATAGCGTGTGTGTGTCACGAATACTCCTGGTCAGTGTGTGTGTCACAAAACCCATTAGACTGCATGCGTGTCACAAACACCATTGGACAGCGTGTGTGTGTCGCAAACCCCATGGGACAGAGTGTGTGTCACAAACCTCATTGGACAGCGTGTGTGTAATAAACCCCATTGGACAGCGTGTGTGTCACAAGCCCCATTGAACAGAATGTATTTGTCACAAAGGCCATTGGACAGCGTGTGTGTCACAAACCCCATTGGACAGAGTGTGTCTTTCACAAACCCCATTGGACAGTGTGTGTGTCACAAACCCTATTGGACAGCGTGTGTGTCACAAACCCTATTGGACAGTATGTGTGTCACAAAACCCACTGGATAGCGTGTGTGTCACAAACCCCATAGGACAGCGTGTGTGTCACAAGCCCCATTGGACAGAGTGTATTTGTCACAAAGCCCATTGGACAGCGAGTGTCACAATCCCCATTGGACAGCGTGTGTGTCACAAACCCTATTGGACAGTATGTGTGTCACAAAACCCACTGGATAGCGTGTGTGTCACAAACCCCATAGGACAGCGTGTGTGTCACAAGCCCCATTGGACAGAGTGTATTTGTCACAAAGCCCATTGGACAGCGAGTGTCACAATCCCCATTGGACAGTGTGTGTGTCACAAACCCCAGTGGACAGGGTGTGTGTGTCACAAACCCCATTGGCCAGCGTGTGTGACACAAACTCCACTGGACAGCGTGTGTGTCACAAACACCCATGGACAGTGTGCGTGTCACAAACCCCATTGGACGTCGTGTGTGTCACAAAGCCCTTTGGACAGTGTGTGTGTCACGAACACCCATGGACAGTGTGCGTGCCTCAAACCACATTGAACAACGTGTGTAGTCACCAACCCCTTTGGATAATGTGTGTGTCACAAACCCCATTGGACAGCCTGTGTGTGTCACAATCCCCAGTGGACACAGTGTGTGTGTCACAAACCCCATGGGACAGAGTGTGTGTCACGAACCCTATTGGACAGCGTGTGTGTCACAAACCCAATTGGATAGCATGTGTGTGTCACAAACCCTATTGGACATTGTGTATGACACAATCCCCTTTGGACAGTGTCTTTGTCACAAACTCAATGGGACAGAGTGTGTGTCACAAACACTATAGGACAGCGTGTCTGTGTCACAAGCCCATTGGACAGAGTGTGTCTGTCACAAAACACACTGGACAGCTTGTGTGTCACGAACCCCTTTGGACAGAGTGTGTGTCACAAGCACCATTGGACAGTGTGGTGTCACAAACCCCATTGGATAGCGTGTGTGTGTCACAAACCCCATTGGATAGCGTGTCTGTGTCACAAACCCTATTGGACAGTGTGTGTGTCACAAAACCCATTAGAAAATATGCTTGTCACAAACCCCATTGGATAGCGTGTGTGTCACAAACCCCATTGGACAGTGTCTGTGTCACAAAACCCATTGGATAGCGTGTGTGTGTCACGAACCCTCCTGGTCAGTGTGTGTGTCACAAAACCCATTAGACTGCATGCGTGTCACAAACACCATTGGATAGCGTGTGTGTGTCGCAAACCCCATGGGACAGAGTGTGTGTCACAAACCTCATTGGACAGCGTGTGTGTAATAAACCCCATTGGACAGCGTGTGTGTCACAAGCCCCATTGAACAGAATGTATTTGTCACAAAGGCCATTGGACAGCGTGTGTGTCACAAACCCCATTGGACAGAGTGTGTCTTTCACAAACCCCATTGGACAGTGTGTGTGTCACAAACCCTATTGGACAGCGTGTGTGTCACAAACCCTATTGGACAGTATGTGTGTCACAAAACCCACTGGACAGCGTGTGTGTCACAAGCCCCATTGGACAGAGTGTATTTGTCACAAAGCCCATTGGACAGCGAGTGTCACAATCCCCATTGGACAGCGTGTGTGTCACAAACCCTATTGGACAGTATGTGTGTCACAAAACCCACTGGATAGCGTGTGTGTCACAAACCCCATAGGACAGCGTGTGTGTCACAAACACCATT
Source organism: Columba guinea (assembly GCA_032206185.1). Classification (NCBI taxonomy): domain Eukaryota; kingdom Metazoa; phylum Chordata; class Aves; order Columbiformes; family Columbidae; genus Columba; species Columba guinea. Next base: position 764,529 of record JAVLUU010000053.1, on the reverse strand, counting down.
GGACAGTGTTTTTGTCACAAACCCCACTGGACATCGTGTGTGTCACAAACCCTTTTGGACAGTGTGTGTGTCACAAAGCCCACTAAACAGCGTGTGTTTCACAAACACCCATGGACAGTGTGCGTGTCCCAAAACCCATTGGACATCGTTTGTGTCAGAAACCCCTTTGGACATTGTGTGCGTCACAAACCCGATGGGACCGAGTGTGTGTCACGAACCCCATTGGACAGTGTGTGTGTAACAAATCCAATTGGTTTGCGTGTGTGTCACAAAACCCTTTGGAAAGTGTGTGTGTCACAAACCCCATTGCAAAGTGTGTGTGTCACAAACCTCATTGGATAGCATGTGTGTGTCACAATCCCCATCAGAATGTATGCGTGTCACAAACCCCATTGGATAGCGTGTGTATGTCACAAAACCTATTGGACAGTGTGTGTGTCACAAACCCCACTGGACAGCGTGTGTTTCACAAACCCAATTGGACAGCGTGTGTGTGTCACAATCTCCATTGGACAGTGTGTGTGACACAAAAGCACATTGGAAAGTGTATGTGTGTAACAAACCCCATTAGAAAGTGTGCGTGTCACAAACCCCATTGGACAGCGTGTGTGTGTCACAAACCCTATTGGACAGTGTGTGTGTCACAAACCCCATTAGAAAGTGTGCGTGTCACAAACACCATTGAATAGTGTGACTGTGTCACAAGACCCATTGGACAGAGTGCGTGTGTCACAAACCCCATTGGATAGCGTGTGTGTGTCACAAACCCTATTGGACATTGTGTGTGTCACAAACCCCGTTGGATAGCGTCTGTGTCACAAACCCCATTGGACAGCGTGTGTGTCACAAACCCCATGCTACAGAGTGTTTGTCACGAACCCCATTGGACAGCGTGTGTGTTCACAAGCGTTATTGGACAGAGTGTGTGGGTCAAAAACCCCATTAGAAAGTATGTGTGTCACAAACCCCTTTGGATCGCATGTGCGTGTCAAAAACCCTATTAGACAGAGTGTGTGCTGTCACAAACCCCATTGGACAGCGTGTGTCTCACAAACCCCATTTGATAGAGTGTGTGTGTTACAAACCCCATTAGAATGTATGCGTGTCACAAAACCCATTGGATAGCGTGAGTGTGTCACAAGCACCATTGGACAGAGTGTGGTGTCACAATCCCCATTGGACAGCGTGTGTGTCACAAACCTCAGTGGACAGTGTGTGTGTGTCACAAAGCCAATTTGATAGAGTGTGTGTGTCACAAACCCTATTGGACAGTGTGTGTGTCACAAAACCCACTGGACAGCGTGTGTGTCACAAACCCCATTGGACAGGGTGTGTGTGTCACAATACCCATTGGACAGTGTGTGTGTCACAAACCTCATTGGACAGAGTTTGTGTCAGAAACCCCCGTGGATACTGTGTGTGTCACAAACCCCATTGGAAAGTGTATGTGTCACAAACCCCATTTGATAGAGTGTGTGTGTCACAAAACCCATTGGAAAGTATGCGTGTCACAAACCCCATTGGATAGCGAGTGTGTGTCGCAGTCCCCATTGGACAGAGTGTGTGTGTCACAAACCCCATTGGACAGTGTCTGTGTCACAAAACCCATTGGATAGCGTGTGTGTGTCACGAAACCTCCTGGTCAGTGTGTGTGTCACAAAACCCATTAGAAAGTATGTGTGTCACAAACCCCATTGGACAGCATGTGTGTGTCACAAACCCTTCTGCTCAGTGTGTGTGTCACAAACCCCACTGGACAGCGTGTGTGTCACAAACCCCATTGGACAGCGTGTGTGTGTCGCAAACCCCATGAGACAGAGTACGTGTCACAAACCGCTTTGGACAGTGTGTGTGTATCACAAACCCCTTTAGACAGCATGTGTTTCACAAACCCCTTTGGACAGTGTGTGTGTCACAAACCCCATGGGACAGAGTGTGTGTCACAAACACTATTGGTCAGCGTGTGTGTGTCACAAGCCCGTTGGACAGAGTGTGTGTGTCAGAAAACCCAATGTACAGCGTGTGTGTTACGAACCCCATTGGACAGCGTGTGTGTCACAAGCACCGTTGGACAGAGTGTTGTGTCAAGTCCCCGTTAGGCAGCGTGTGTGTCACATACCCCATTGGACAGTGTGTGTGTGTCACAATCCCCTTTTGACAGAGTGTGTGTGCCACAAACCCCATTAGAATGTATGCGTGTCAAAAACCCCATTGGATAGCGTGTGTGTGTCACAAGCACCATTGGACAGAGTGTGGTGTCACAAACCCCATTTGAAAGTGTATGTGTCACAAACCCCATTGGATAGTGTGTGTGTGTCACGAACCCTCCTGGTCAGTGTGTGTGTCACAAAACTCATTGGACAGCATGCGTGTCACAAACACCATTGGACAGCGTGTGTGTGTCACAAACCCGATTGGAAAGTGTGTGTCACAAACCCCATTGGATAGTGTGTGTGTGTCAAAAACCCCTTTAGAAAGTATGTGTGTCACAAACCCCATTGGACAGAGTGTGTGTTTCACAAACCCCATTGGACAGCGTGTGTGTCACAAACCACATTGGACAACGTGTGTGTAATAAACCACATTGGACAGCGTGTGAGTCACAAGCACTATTGGACAGAGTGTATTTACCACAAAACCCATTGGACAGCGAGTGTCACAATCCCCATTGGACAGCGTGTGTGTCACAAACCCCATTGGAGAGGGTGTGTGTGTCACAATACCCATTTGACACTGTGTGTGTCACAAAACCCATTGGACAGTGTGTGTGACACAAACTCCGCTGGACGGCGTGTGTGTCACAAACACCCATGGACAGTGTGCGTGTCACAAACCCCATTGGACACCGTGTGTGTCACAAAGCCCTTTGGACAGTGTGTGTGTCACAAACCCCATTGGACATCGTGTGTTTCACAAACCCCTTTGGACACTGTGTGTGTCACAAACCCTACTGGACAGCGTGTGTGTGTCACAGTCCCCATTGGACAGTGTGTGTGTCACAAACTCCATGGGACTGAGTTTGTGTCACGAAACCCATTGGACAGCGTCTGTGTCACAAGCGCCATTGGACAGACTGTGTGTGTCACAAACCCCATTGGAAAGTGTGTGTGTCACAAACCCCACTGGACAGCGTGTGTGTTACATACACCCATGGACAGTGTGCGTGTCACAAACCCCTTTGTACATCGTGTGTGTCACAAACCCTTTTGGACAGTGTGTGTCTCACAAACCCCACTGGACAGCGGGTGTGTCACAAACACCCCTGTACAGTGTGAGTGTCACAAACCCCATTGTACATCATGTGTTTCACAAACCCTTTTGGACAGTTTGTGTGTCACAAAACCCACTGGACAGCGGGTGTGTCACAAACACCCCTGGACAGTGTGAGTGTCACAAACCCCATTTTACATCATGTGTTTCACAAACCCTTTTGGACAGTGTGTGTGTCACAAAACCCACTTTACAGCGTGTTTGTCACAAACACCCATGGAAAGTGTGCGTGTCAGAAACCCCATTGGACATCGTGTGTGTCACAAACCCCTTTGGAAAGTGTATGTGTCACAAATCCCATTGGATAGCGTGTGTGTGGCACGAACCCTATTGGACAGTGTGTGTGTCACAAACACCATTGGACAGCATGTGTGTGTCACAATCCACATTGGACAGTGTGTGTGTCACAAAACCCACTGGACAGCGTGTGTTTCACAAACCCCCCTGGACAGTGTGTGTGTCACAAACCCCAGTGGACAGCATGTGTGTCAAAACCCCATTGGAAAGTGCGTGAGTCACAAACCCCACTGGACAACGTGTGTGTGTCCCAATCCCCATTGGACAGCGTGTTTTTCACAAACCCCATTGGACAGCGTGTGTGTGTCCCAATCCCCATTGGACAGTCTGTGTGTCACAAACCCCATGGGAGAGAGTGTGTGTCACAAACCCCATTGGACAGCGTGTGTGTCACAAGCGCCATTGTACAGGTTGTCGTGTCACAATCCCCATTGGAAAGTGTATGTGTCACAAACCCCTTTGGACAGTGTGTGTGTGTCACAAACCCTATTGGACAGTGTGTGTGTCACAAAAACCACTGGACAGCGTGTGTGTCACAAACCACTTTGGACAGTGTGTGTGTCACAGACCCCATTGGACATCGTGTGTGTGTCCCAATCCCCATTGGACAGTCTGTGTGTCACAAACCCCATGGGAGAGAGTGTGTGTCCCAATCCCCATTGGACAGGCTGTGTGTCACGAACCCCATTGGACAGCGTGTTTGTCACAATCCCCACTGGACAACGTCTGTGTCACAAACCCCATTGCACAGTGTGTGTGTCACAAACCCCATGGGACAACGTGTGTGTGTCACAAACCCCATTGGACAGTGTGTGTGTCGGAAACACCATTGGACAGCATGTGTTTGTAACAATACCCATTGCACAGTGTGTTTGTCACAAACACCATTGGACAGCATGTGTTTGTAACAATACCCATTGGACAGTGCGTGTGTCACAAACCCCATTGGACAGTTTGTGTGTCACAAACTCCACTGGACAGCGTGTGTGTCACAAACACCATTAGAAAGTGTGTGTGTCACAAACCACATCGAACAGCGTGTGTGTGTCACAAACCCCATTATAACTTGTGCGTGTCTCAAACCCCATTTGATAGCGTGTGTGTGTCACAAACCCTATTGGACATTCTGTAGGTCACAATCACCATTGGACAGCGTCTGTGTCACAAACCCCATTGGACAGCGTCTGTTTTAGAAACACCATTGGACAGGGTGTGTGTGTCACAATCCACATTGGACAGTGTGTGTGTCACAAAACCCACTGGACAGCGTGTGTGTCACAAACCCCCCTGGACAGTGTGTGTGTCACAAACCCCAGTGGACAGCGTGTGTGTCAAAACCTCGTTGGACAGCGTGTGTGTCACAAACACCCATGGACAGTGCGCATGTCACAATCCCCATTGTACATCGTGTGTGTCACATACCCTTTTGGACAGTGTGTGTATCACAAACCCCACCGGACAGCGTGTGTGTCACAAACACCCATGGACAGTGTGCGTGTCACAAACCCCATAGTACATCGTGTGTGCCACAAACCCTTTTGGACAGTGTGCGTTTCATAAACACCAATGGATATCGTGTGTGTCACAAACCACTTCGGACATTGTGTGTGTCACAAGCCCCATTGGACAGCGTGTGTGTGTCACAATCCACATTGGACAGCGTGTGTGTCACAAGCGCCATTGGACAGAGTGTGTGTGTCACAAAACCCACTGGACAGAGTGTGTGTCACAAACCCCATCGGATAGTGTGTGTGTCACAAGCGCCATTGGACAGCGTGTGTGTCACGAAACCCATTGGACATCGTGTGTGTCACAAACCCCTTTGGACAGCGTTTGTGTGTCACAATCCCCATTGGACAGTGTATGTGTCACAAATCCAATGGGACAGAGTCTGTGTCACGAACCCCATTGGACAGCGTGTGTGTCACAAGCCCCATTGGACAGAATGTGTGTGTCACAAACCCCATTGGAAAGTGTATGTGTCACAAACCCCATTGGATAGCGTGTGTGTGTCAAAAAACCCATTGGACAGCATACATGTCACAAACCCCATGGGACAGCGTGTGTGTGTCACAAACCCCTTTGGAAAGTGTGTGTGTCACAAACCCTTAAGAAAGTATGCGTGTCACAAACCCCATTGGATAGTGTGTGTGTGTCACAAACCCCATTAGAAGTTGTGCGTGTCACAAACCCCATTGCATAGCGTGTGTCTCACAAACCACATTAGAAAGAGTGTGTGTCACAAACCCCATTGGATAGCGTGTGTGATGTCACAAACCCTATTGGACAGTGTGTGTGTCAGAAAACCCTCTGGACAGCGTATGTGTCACGAACCCCATTGGACAGCCCGTGTGTTACAATACCCATTGGACACCGTGTGGGTCACAAACCCCATTGGACAGAGTTTTGTGTCACAAACCCCATTGGACAGAGTGTATGTGTCACAATCCCCATTGGACAGCGTGTGTGTCACAATCCCCATTGGACAGCGTGTTGGTCACAAACCCCCGTGGACACTGTGTGTGTCACAGTCCCCATTGGACAGCGTGTGTGTCACAAACCCCATTGGACAGAGTGTATGTGTCACAAACCCCATTGGACAGCGTGTGTGTCACAATCCCCATTGGACAGCGTGTGTGTCACAAACCCCCGTGTACACTGTGTGTGTCACAGTCCCCATTGGACAGCGTGTGTGTCACAAACAGCCATGGAAACTGGTCATGTCAAAACCCCATTGGACATCGTTTGTGTCACAAAACCTTCTGGTCAGTGTGTGTGTCACAACCCCACTGGACAGCGTGTGTGTCACAAGCAGCCATGGACAGTGTCCGTGTCACAAACCCCATTGGACATCGTGTGTGTCACAAACCCCTTTGGACAGCGTTTGTGTGTCACAATCCCCATTGGACAGTGTATGGGTCACAAACCTAATGGAACAGAGTGTGTGTCACAAGCGCCATTGGACAGAATGTATGTGTCACAAACCCCATTGGACAGCGTGTGTGTCACAATCCCCATTGGACAGCGTGTGTGTCACGAAACCCATTGGACAGCGTGTGTGTCACAAACCCCATTGGACAGAGTGTATGTGTCACAAACCCCATTGGACAGCGTGTGTCACAATCCCCATTGGACAGCGTGTGTGTCACAAACCCCATTGGATTGCGTGTGTGTGTCAAAAACCCCATTAAGAAAGCATTTGTTTCACAAACTCCAGTGGATAGCATTTGTGTGTCTTAAACGCTATTGCACAGTGTGTATGTCACAATCTCCATTGGACAGCGTGTGTGTCACAAGCCCCATTGGACAGAGTGTGTGTCACAAACCCCATTGGACAGTGTGTGTGTCACAAACCCCATTGGACAGCGTGTGTGATGTCACAAGCACCATTGGACAGAGTGTGTATGTCACAAAAGCCATTGGATAGCGTGTGTGATGTCACAAACCTTATTGGACAGTGTGTGTGTCACAAACCCCACTGGACAGCGTGTGTGTCACGAACCCCATTGGACCGCGTGTGTGTCACAAACACCATTGTACAGCGTGTGTTTCACAATCCCCATTGGACAGCGTGTTTGTCACAAACCCCATTGGAAAGTGTGCGTCACAAACCCCATTGAAGAGCATTTGTGTGTCATAAACCCCCTTGAAAAGTGTGTGTGTCACAAACCCCATTGGATAGCGTGTGTGTGTCACAAACCCCATTAGAAAGTATGAGTGTCACAAACCCCGCTGGATAGCGTGTGTGTCACAAACCACATTGGACAGCGTGTTTGTGTCACAAACCCCATTGGACAGTGTGTGTGTCATAAACCCCATTGGACAGCGTGTGTGTTTCACAATCCCCATTGGACAGTGTGCGTGTCACAAACCCCATTGGACAGAGTTTGTGTCACCAACCCCTGTGGTGACTGTGTGTGCCACAAACCTCATTTGACATCGTGTGTGTCACAAACCCCTTTGGACAGTGTGTGTATAACAAACCCCATTGGACAGCGTTTGTGTCACAAACCCCTTTGGACAGTGTGTGTGTCACAAACCCATTGGACAGCGTGTGTATGTCACAGTCCCCATTGGACAGTGTGTGTGTCACAAGCCCCATGGGACTGAGTTTTTGTAACGAACCCCATTGGACAGCGTGTGTGTAACAAGCGCCATTGGACAGAGTGTGTATGTCACAAACCCCATTGGAAAGTGTATGTGTCACAAACCCTCCTGGTCAGCATGTGTGTCACAAACCCCATGGGACAGCGTGTGTGTGTCACAAACCCCATTGGAAAGTGTGTGTGTCTCAAACCCCGTTGGATAGCGTGCGTGTGGCACAAACCCCATTAGAAAGTGTGCGTGTCACAAACCCCATTGGACAGCGTGTGTGAATGTCACAAACCCCATTGGATGGCGTGTGTGTGTCACAATCCCCATTGCACAGTGTGTGTGTCACAAACCCCACTGGACAGCGTGTGTGTCACGAACCCCATTGGACAGCTTGTGTGTCACAAGACCTATTGGAGAGAGTGTGTGTGTCACAAACCCCATTGGACAGCGTATGTGTGTAACAATACCCTTTGGACAGTGTGTGTGTCAGAAACCCCATTGGACAGAGTGTGTGTCACAAACCCCCGTGGACACTGTGTGTGTCACGAATGCCATTGAACAGTGTGTGTGTCACAAAAGCCCCTGGACAGTGTGTGTGTCACAATCCCCAGTGGACAGAGAGTGTGACAAAACCCCATTGGACAGTGTGTGTGTCACAGTACCCACTGGACAGCGTGTGTGTCACAAAACCCATTGGACAGTGTGTTTGTGTCACACTCTCCTTTGGACAGTGTGTGTGTGTCACAAACCCCATTGGACAGCGTGTGTGTCACAAATCCCATTGGACAGCGTGTGTGTTTCACAATCCCCATTAGACAGTGTGGTTGTCACTAACCCCACTGGACAGCGTGTGTGTCACAAACCCCTTTGGACAGCATGTGTGTGTCACAAACCCCATTGGACAGCATGTGTGTGTCACAAACCCCCTGGTCAGTGTGTGTGTCACAATCCCCATAGGACAGTGTGTGTGTCACAAAACCCGTTGGACAGCGTCTGTGTCACAAACCCCCCTGCACATTGTGTGTGTCACAAACCCCAGTGGACAGCATGTGTGTCAAAACCCATTGGACAGTGTGTGTGTCACAAAAGCCACTGGACAGCGTGTGTGTCACAAACACCCATGGACAGTGTGAGTGTCACAAACCCCATTGGATAGCGTGTGTGTGTCACAACCCGCTTTGGACAGTGTGTGTATCACAAACATCATTGGACAGCGTGTGTGTCACAAGCCCATTGGACAGAGAGCGTATGTCACAAAACCCACTGGACAGCGTGTGTGTCACGAACTCCATTGGACAGCGTGTGTGTCACAAGCCCATTGGACAGAGTGTGTGTGTCACAAACCCCATTGGAAAGTGTATGTGTGGCAAAACCCATTGGAAAGCTTGTGTGTATCACAAACCCTTTCGGACAGTGTGTGTGTCACAAAACCCATGGTACAGAGTGTGTGTCTCGAACCCCATTGGACAGCGTGTTTGTGTCATAAGCGTCATTGGACAGAGTGTGTGCGTCACAGACCCCATTGGAAAGTGTATGTGTCACAAACACCATTGGATAGCGTGTGTGTGTCACAAACCCTCCTGGTCAGCCTGTGTGTCACAAAACCCATTGGAGAGCACGCGTGTCACACTATTGGACTGTCTGTGTGTAACAAATCCAATTGTTCAGCGTGTGTGTCACAAACCCCATTAGAAAGTGTGCGGGTCACGAAACCCATTGGAAAGTGTGTCTCTCACAAACACCATTGGACAGCGTGTCTGTGTCACAATCAACATTGGACAGTGTGTGTGTCACAAACCCCATTGGATAGCCTGTGTGTCACAAACCCCATTGGAGAGCTTATGTGTCACAAGACCTATTGGACAGAGTGTGTGTGTCACAATCCCCAATGGACAGCGTGTGTGTCACAATCCCCATTGGACAGGTGTGTGTCACAAACACCATTGTATAGAGTGTGTGTGTCACAAACCCCGTTGGACAGTGTTTGTGTCATAAACGCAATTGGACAGAGTTTGTGTCACCAACCCCCGTGGACACTGTGTGTGTCACAAACCCCATTGGACAGTGTGTGTGTCACAAACCCCATTGGACATCGTGTGTTTTTCACAAAACTCTTTGGACAATGTGTGTGTCACAAACCCATTGGACAGTGTGTGTGTCACAAGCACCATTGGACAGAGTTTGGTGTCACAATCCCCATTGGACAGCATGCATTTGAAAAACACCATTGGAAAGTGTACGTGTCACAATCCCCAGGGGACAGCGTGTGTAGTCATAAACCCCATGGGACAGCGTGTGTGTGTCACAAACCCCATTGGACAGCGTGTGTAGTCATAAACCCAATTGCACAGCGTGTGTGTGTCACAATCCCCATTGGACAGCGTCACTGTCACAAACCCCATTGGAAAGTGTGTGTCACAAACCCCATTGGATAGAGTATGTGTGTCAAAAAAGCCATTAGAAAGTATGTGTGTCACAAAACCCATTTGATAGCGTGTGTGTGTCACAAACCCTATTGGACAGTGTGTAGGTCACAATCTCCATGGGACAGCGTCTGTGTCACAAACCCATTGGACAGTGTGTGTGTCACAAAACCCAGTGGACAGCGTGTGTGTCAAAACCCCATTGGACAGTGTGTGTGTCACAAACTCAACTGGACAGCGTGTGTGTCACAAACACCTATAGATAATGTGCGTGTCACAAACCCCATTGGACAGCATCTGTGTCACAATCCCATTTGGACAGTGTGTGTGTCACAAAACCCATTGGATAGCGTGTGTGTCACAAACCCCTTTGGACAGTGTGTATGTCACAAACCCCATTGGACAGCGTGTGTGTGTCACAATCCCCATTGGACAGTGTGTGTGTCACAAACCCCATTGGAACGTGTGTGTGTCACAAACCTCATTGGACAGCGTGTGTGTCACAAACCATATTTGAAAGTGTGCGTGTCACAAACGCCTTTGGAAAGTGTGTGTGTCACAAACCATATTTGAAAGTGTGTGTGTCACAAACCCCATTGGATAGCGTGTGTGTGTCAAAAACGCCATTAGAAAGTATGTGTGTCACAAACCCAAGTGGATAGCGTCTGTGTGTCACAAACCCTATCGGACAGCGTGTGTGTCACAATCCCCATTGGACAGCCTGTGTATGTCACAATCCCCATTGGACAGTGTGTGTGTCACAAAACCCATTGAATAGCGTGTGTGTCACAAACCCCATTTGAAAGTGTGTGTTTCACAAACCCCATTTGAAAGTGTGTGTGTGACAAACCCCATTGGACAGCGTGTGTGTGTAACAATATCATGATACAGCGTGTGTGTGTCACAAACCCCTTTGGACAGCGTCTGTGTGTAACAATCCCCATGAGACAGGGTGTGTGTGTCACAAACCCCTTTAGACAGTGTGTGTGTGTCACAATATCCATTGGTCACTGTGTGTGTCACAAACCCCATGGGACAGAGTGGAGTGTGTGTGTCAAAAAACCCCATTGGACAGCGTGTGTAGTCATATACCCCATTGGACATCGTGTGTGTCACAAACCCCATTGGACAGCGTGTGTGTGTCACAATCCCCATTGGACAGTGTGTCTATCACAAACCCCGTGGGACAGCGTGTGTGTGTCACAATCCCCATTGGACAGTGTGTTTGTCACAAACCCCATTGGACAGCGTGTGTGTGTCACAATCCGCACTGGACAGTGTGTGTGTCAGAAACCCCATGGGACAGCGTGTGTGTGTGTTACAAAGCCCATTGGACAGAGTGTGTAGTCATAAACCCCATTGGACAGCGTGTGTGTCACAAACCCCCGTGGACACTGTGTGTGTCACAAACCCCATTGGACATCGTGTGTATCACAAACCCCTTTGTACTGTGTGTGTGTCACAAACCCCATTGGACAGCGCGTGTGTGTCACAATCCCCATTGGACAGTGTGTGCGTCACAAAACCCACGGGACAGCGTGTGGGTATCCCAAACCCCATTGGAAAGTGTGTGTCACAAACCCCATTGGATAGCGTCTGTGTGTCACAAACCCTATCGGACAGTGTGTGTGTCACAAACAGCATTGGACAGCGTGTGTGTGTCACAATCCCCATTGGACAGTGTGTGTGTCACAAAACTCATTGGAAAGCGTGTATGTCACAAACCCCATTTGAAAGTGTGTGTGTCACAAACCCCATTGGACAGCGTGTGTGTCGCAAGCCCCATTGGAAAACGTGTGTGTCACAAACACCATTGGACAGCGTGTGTGTGTAACAATACCCATTGTACAGTGTGTGTGTCACAAACCCCATTGGACAGCGTCTGTGTCACAAACCCCCTTGTACACTGCGTGTGTCAGAAACCCCATTGGACAGTGTGTGTGTCACAAACTCCACTGGACAGCATGTGTGTCACAAACACCCATGGACAATGTGCGTGTCACAAACCCCATTGGACATCGTGTGTGTCACAAACCCCGTTGGACAGCGTGTGTGTGTCACAATCCCCATTGGACAGTGTGTGTGTCACAAACCCCATGGGACAGCATGTGTGTGTCACAAACCCCATTGGACAGCGTGTGTGTGTCACAATCCCCATTGGACAGTGTGTTTTTCACAAATGCCATTGGACAGTGTGTGTGTCACAAACCCCTTTGGACAGCACGTGTGTGTCACAAACCCCCTGGTCGTTGTGTGTGTCACAAACCCCATTGGTCAGCGTGTGTGTCACAAACCCCATTAGAAAGTGTGCGTGTCACAAACCCCATTGGATAGCGTGCGTGTGTCACAAACCCTGTTGGACAGTGTGTAGGTCACAATCCCCATTGGATCGTGTCTGTGTCACAAACCCCATTGGAAAGCGTGTTTCACAAACCCAATTGGATAGCGTGTGTGCCAAAAACCCCATTAGAAAGTATGTGTGTTACAAACCCCATTGGATACCATGTGTGTGTCACAAAACCTATTGGTCAGTATGTATGTCACAATCACCATTGGACAGCGTCTTTTTCACAAACCCCATTGGACAGCGTGTGTGTCACAAACACCATTGGATAGTGTGTGTGTAACAAACCCCATTAGAAAGTGTACGTGTTACAAACTCCAATGCATAGCGTGTGTGTGTCACAACCCCCATGGGACAGAGTGTGTGTCACAAACCTCACTGGAAAGCGTGTCATAAACCCCATTGGAAAGGGTGTGTGTGTCACAATCCCCATTAGATAGCGTGTGTGTCACAAACAGCATTGGACAGCGTGTGTGTGTCACAATCCCCATTGGACAGTGTGTGTGTCACAAACCCCATAGGACAGCGTGTGTGTGTCACAAACACCATTGGAAAGTGTGTGTCACAAACCCCATTGCATAGCGTGTGTGTGTCAAAAACCACATTAGAAAGTATGTGTGTCACAAACCCCATTGGAGAGCGTCTGTGTGTTACAAACCCCATTGGATAGCGTGCGTGTTCCAAACCCCATTGGATAGCGTGTGTGTGTCACAAACCCCATTGGACAGCGTGTGTGTGTCACAATCCCCATTGGACAGTGTGTGTGTCACAAACCCCACTGGACAGTGTTAGTGTTTAACAATACCCATTATACAGTGTGTGTGTCACAAACCCCACTGGACAGTGTTAGTGTTTAACAATACCCATTAGACAGTGTGTGTGTCACAAACCCCCCTGGAGAGTGTGTGTGTCACAATCCCCAGTGGACAGCGTGTGTGTCAAAACCCCTTTGGGCAGTTTGTGTGTGACAAAACCCACTGGAGAGCGTGTGTGTCACAAACACCCACGGACAGTGTGTGTTTCACAAACCCCATTGGACAGCATGTGTGTGTCACAATCCCCATTCGACAGTGTGTGTGTCACAAACACTATTGGACAGCGTGTGTGTCACAAGCCTATTGGACAGAGTGCGTGTGTCACAAAACCCACTGGACAGCGTGTTTGTCACAAACCCCATTGGACAGCGTGTGTGTCACAAGCACCGTTGGACAGAGTGTGTGTGTCACAAACCCCTTTGGAAAGTGTACGTGTCACAAACCCCATTGGATAGCGTGTGTGTGTCACAAACCCCATTGGACATCGTGTGTGTTAGAAACCCCGTTGGACAGTGTGTGTCACAAATCTCATTGGACAGCGTTTGTGTCACAAACCCCGTTGGACAGTGTGTGTGTCACAAACCCCATTGGACAGCGTGTGTATCAAAAGCCACATTCGACAGAGTGTATGTGCCAGAAACCCCATTGGACACGTGTGTGTCACAAACACTCTTGGACAGTGTGTGTGTCACAAACCCCATTGGACAGCGTGTGTATCAAAAGCCACATTCGACAGAGTGTATGTGCCAGAAACCCCATTGGACACGTGTGTGTCACAAACACTATTGGACAGTGTGTGTGTCACAAACCCCATTGGACAGAGTTTGTGTGACAAACCGCATTGGATAGCGTGTGTGTGTCAAAAACCCCATTGGACAGAGTGTGTGTGTTAAAAAACACACTAGAAAGCATGTGTGTCATGAACCCCATTGGACAGCGTGTGTGTCTCAGTCACCATTGGACAGAGTGTTTGTCTCACAAACCCCATTGGAAAGTGTATGCGTCACAAACGCCTTGGATAGCGTGTGTGTCACAATCCCCATTAGACAGCGTGTGTGTCACAAACCCCATCAGACAGCGTGTGTGTGTCACAATACCCACTGGACAGTGTGTGTGTCACAAACCCCATTGGTCAGAGAGTGTGACACAAGCGCCACTGGACAGAGTGTGTGTGTCGCAAACCATATTTTACAGCGTGTTTGTCACAAGCCCTTTGGACAGAGTGTGTGCGTCACAAACCCCATTCTACAGCGTGTTGGTCACAATCCCAATTTTACAGCGTGTGTGTCACAAACCCCGTTGGACACAGTGTGTGTGACAAACCCCATTGGAGAGAGTGTGTTTCACAAACCCCATTGGACAGCGTGTGTGTGTCACAAACCCTCCTGGTCAGTTTGTGTGTCACAAATCCTATTGGACAGCGTGTGTGTCACAAATCTCATTGGACAGCGTTTGTATCACAAACCGCATTGGCCAGCGTGTGCGTGTCACAATACCCATTGGACAGCAAGTGTGTCACAAGACCATTGGACAGAGTGTGTGTGTCACAAAACCCACTGCACAGTGTGTGTGTCACGAATCCCATTGGACAGCGTGTGTGTCACAAGCCCATTGGACAGAGTGTGTGTGTCACAATCCCCATTAGACAGAGTGTGTGTCACAAACCCGTTTGGAGAGTGTTTGTGTCACAAACCCCATTGGAGAGCGTGTGTGTCACAAACCCCACTGGAAAGTGTATGTGTCACAAAGCGCATTGTATAGCGTGTATGTGTCACAAACCGCACTGGATAGCATGTGTGTGCAACAAACCCCATTGTACAGCATGTTTGTCACAAGCCGTTTGGACAGAGTGTGTGTGTCACAAACCCCATTGTACAGATTTTTTGTCATAATCCCCATTGGACAGCGTGTGTATCACAAACCCCATTGGGCAGAGTGTGTGTGTCAAACCACATTGGACAGTGTATGTGTCCCAAACCCCACTGGTCAGCGAGTGTGACACAAGCACCATTGTACAGAGTGTGTGTGTCACAAAACACATAGGACAGTGTGTGTGTCACAAACCCCATTGGACAGTGTATCTGTCTCAAACCCCTTTGGACAGAGTTCGTGCCAGAAACCCCGTTGGATAGCGTGTGTGTCACAAAACCCATTTGAAAGAATATGTGTCAGAAACCGCATTGGATAGTGTGTGTGTGTCACAAACCAAATTGTACAGCGTGTTTCTCACAAGCCCTTTGGTCAGCGTATGTGTGTCACAAACCTCCTGGTCAGTGTGTGTGTCACAAACCCCATTGGACAGCGTGTGTGTCAGAAACCCCATTGGACAGTGTGTGTCACAAACCTCATTGGACAGCGTTTGTTTCACAAACCCCATTGGACAGCGTGTGTGTGTCACAGACCCTCCTGGTCATTTTGTGTATCACAAACCCCATTGGACAGCGTGTGTGTCACAAACCCCATTGGACAGAGTGTGTGTGACAAACCCCATTGGAAAGTGTATGTGTCACAAACCCCATTGGACAGCGTGTGTGTTTGTCACAATCCCCATTGGATAGTGTGTGTGTAACAAACCCCATTGGACAGTGTGTGTGTGTCACAAAACCCACTGGACAGCGTGTGTGTCACAAACCGCATTGGATAGCGTGTGTGTGTCACAAACCCCATTGGACACCGTGTGTGTCACAAACCCCATTGGACACCCTGTGTATCACAAGCCCATTGGACAGAGTGTGTGTGTCACAATCCCCATTAGACAGCGTGTGTGTGTCACAGACACTATTGGACATTGTGTGTGTCACAAAACCCACTGTACAGTGTGTTTGTCACAATCCCCATTGGACAGAGTTTGTGTGAAAAACCCCATTGGACAGCTTTTGTGTCATAAACCCCATTGGAAATTGTATGTGTCACAAACCGCATTTGATAGCGTGTGTGTAGTCACAAACCCCATTGGACAGCGTGTGGTACAAGCCCATTGGACAGAGTGTGTGTGTCAGAAAACCCACTAGACAGCATGTGTGTCATGAACCCCTTTGGACAGCGTGTGTGTCACAATCACCATTGGACAGAGCGTGTTTTCACAAAGCGCATTGTATAGCGTGTATGTGTCACAAACCGCACTGGATAGCATGTGTGTGCAACAAACCCCATTGTATAGCGTGTTCGTCACAAGCCCTTTGGACAGAGTGTGTATGGCACAAATTATATTGTACAGCGTGTTTGTCATAATTCCCATTGGATAGCGTGTGTGTCACAAGCCCCATTGGACAGAGTGTGTGTGACAAACCCCATTTTACAGTGTATGTGTCACAAACCCCATTGGACAGCGAGTGTGACACAGACACCATCGGACAGAGTGTGTGTGTCACAAAACCCACTGCACAGTGTGTGTGTCACAAACCCTTTTGGACAGAGTTCTTGTCACAAACCCCAATGGACAGCGTGGTTGTCACAAGCCCTTTGGACAGAGTGTGTGTGTCACAAATCCCGTTGGACAGCGTGTGTGTCAAAAACCCCTTTAGACAGTGTGTGTGTCGCAAAGCACATTGTACAGCGTGTGTGTGTCAGAATACCCATTGGACAGGAAGTGTGTCACAAGACCATTGGACAGTGTGTGCGTGTCACAAAACCCACTGCACAGCGTGTGTATCACAAATCTCATGGACAGCGTGTGTGTCACAAGCACCATTGGACAGAGTGTGAATGTCACAAACCCCATCGGAAAGTGTATGTGTCATAAACCCCATTGGACAGAGTGTGTGTGACAAACCCCATTGGACAGCGTGTGTGTCATGAACCCCATTTGAAAACTTGTGTGTAACAAGCACCATTGGACAGAGTGTTTGTGTCACAAACACCATTGGAAAGTATATGTGTCATGAACCCCATTGGATAGCATGTGTGTGTCACAAACCCTATTGGACAGTGTGTGTGGCACTAAACCCGCTGGACAGCATTTTTGTCACAAGCCCCATTGGACAGCGTGTGTGTCACAAACCCCATTGTACAGCGTGTGTGTCACAAACACCTATGTACCGCTTGCGTGTCACAAACCCCATTGGACATAGTGTGTGTCACAAATCACATTGGACAGCGTGTGCGTGTCACAAACCCCATTGGATAGCGTTTGTGTGTCACAAACCCTATTAGACAGTGTGTGTCTCACAAACCCCATTGGACAGTGTGTCTGTCACAAGCCCCATTCAACAGCCTGTGTGTCACAAACCCCATTGGACAGTGTGTATGTCACAAACCCCATTGGACAGCGTGTGTTTATAACAACAACCATTGGACAGTGTGTGTGTCACAAACCCCATTGGACCGCGTGTGTGTCACAAACACCCCTGGACAGTGTGTGTGTCATAATCCCCAATGGACAGCGTGTGTTTCAAAACCCCATTGGACAGTGTGTGTGTCACAAAACCCACTGGACATCGTGTGTGTCACAAACACCAATGGAGAGTGTGATTGTCACAAACCCCATTGGACAGCGTGTGTGTCACAAACCCCTTTGGACAGTGTGTGTTTCACAAAACGCATTGGACAGTGTGTGTGTCACGAACCGCATTGGACAGCGTGTGTGTCACAAGCACCATTGGACAGAGTGTGTGTGTCACAAACTCCATTGGAAAGTGTATGTGTCACAATCCCCATTTGACAGTGTTTGTGTCACAAACCCCACTGGACAGCGTGAGTGTCACAAACCTCATTGGACAGCGTGTGTGTGTCACAAACCCTATTGGAGAGTGTGTAGGTCACAATCCCCATTGGACAGTGTCTGTGTCACAAACCCCATTGGGCATCGTGTGTATCACAAACACCATTTTACAGCGTGTGTGTGTCACAATCCCCACTAGACAGTGTGTGTGTCACAAACCCTATTGGACAGTGAGTGTGTCACAAACGCCATTGGACAGTGTGTGTGTCACAAACCCCATTGGACAGCGAGTGTGTGTAACAATACGATTGGACAGTGTGTGTGTCACAAACCCCATTGGACAGAGTGTGTGTCAGAAACCCCATTGGACAGCGTGTGTGTCACAAACCCCATTGGATTGCATGTGTGTCACAAACACTTCTGGTCAGTGTGTGTGTCACAAACCCCATTAGACATCGTGTGTGTCACAAATTCTTTTGGACAGTGTGTGTATCAGAAACCCCACTGGAAAGTGTGCGTGTCACATAACCCATTGGACATCGTGTGTGTCACAAACCCCCCGGACAGCGTGTGTGTCACGAACCCCATTGGACAGCATGCGTGTCTCAAACCCCATTGGACAGCATGCGTGTGTCAGAAACCCCATTGGAAAGTGTGTGTCACAAAACCAATTGGATAGTATGTCTGTGTCACAAACCCTATTGGACAGAGTGTGTGTTTCACAAACCCAATTGGACAGCGTGTGTGTCATAAATCCCATTGGATAGCGTGTGTGTGTCACAAACTCCATGGGACAGAGTGTGTGTCACAAACCCCATTAGACAGCGGGTGTGTAATAAACCCCATTGGACAGCGTGTGTGTGTCACAATCCCCATTGGACAGTGTGTGTTTGTCACAAACCCCATTAGAAAGCGTGTGTGTCACAAACCTCTTCAGACAGCGTGTGTGTGTCACAATTCCAATTGGACAGTGTGTGTGTCACAAACCCCATTGGACAGCGTGTGTGTGTCACAATTCCCATTGGACAGTGTGTGTGTCACAAACCCCATTGGACAGCGTGTGTGTGTCACAATTCCCATTTTACAGTGTGTGTGTCACAAACCCCATTGGACAGCGTGTGTGTGTCACGATTCCCATGGGACAGGGTGTGTGACACAAACCCCATTGGACAGAGTGTGTGTGTCACAAACCCCATTGGACAGCTTGTGTGTCATAAAGCCCATTGGACAGTGTGGATGTCACAAACCCCATTGTAAATCATGTGTTTCACAATCCCCATGGGACAGAGTGTGTGTCACAAACACTATTGGACAGCGTGAGTGTCACAAGCCCATTGGACAGAGTGTGTGTGTCACAAAACCCATTGGACAGCGTGTGTGTCACGAACCCCATTGGACAGCGTGTGTGTCACAAACACCCATAGACAGTGTGCATGTCACAAACCCCATTGGACATCGTGTGTGTCACAAACATCATTGGACAGCATGTGTGTGTCACAAACCCCATTTTACATATTGTGTGTCACAAACCCCTTTGGACAGTGTGAGTGTCACAAACCCCAGGGGACTGAGTGTGTGTCACGAACCCCATTGGACAGCGTGTGTATCACAAGCACAATGGGACAGAGTGTGTGTGTCACAAAACCCATTGGACAGCATGAGTGTCACAAACACAATTGGACAGTGTGTGTGTAACAAAGCCAATTGGTCACTGTGTGTGTCACAAACCCCATTGGACACCGTGTGTGTCACAAACCCCATTGGAAAGTGTGTGTGTCACAAACTCCATTGGACAGCATGTGTGTCATAAACCCCATTGGATAGCGTGTGTGTGCCACAAACCCCATTCGACAGCGTGTGTGTAATAAACCTCATTGGACAGCGTGTGTGTCTCACAATCCCCATTGGACAGTATGTGTGTGTCACAAAACACATTGGACAGCGTGTGTGTCACAAACCCCATTGGACAGCATGTGTGCGTCACAAAACCCATTGGAAAGTTTGTGTCATAAACCCCATTGGATAGCGTGTGTGTGTCACAAACCCCATTGGAAAGTGTGTGTCACAAACCCCATTGGATAGTATGTGTGTGTCACAAACCCTATTGGACGGAGTGTGTGTTTCACAAACCCAACTGGACAGCGTGTGTATCATAAACCCCATTGGATAGCGTGTGTGTGTCACAAACCCCGTTGGACTGAGTGAGTGTCACGAACCCCACTGGACAGCGTGTGTGTCACAAGCGCCATTGGACAGTGTGTGTGTGTCACAAACCCCATTGGAAAGTTTATGTGTCACAAACCCCATTGGATAGCGTGTGTGTGTCACAAGACCCATTGGACAGCATGTAGTGTCACAAACACAATTGGACATTGTGCGTGTCTCAAACCCCATTGGATAGCATGTATGTGTCACAAAACCCTTTAGAAAGTGTGCGTGTCACAAACCCCTTTGGATAGCATGTGTGTGTCACAAACCCTATCGGACAGTGTGTATGACACAATCCCCATTGGACAGCGTCTTTGTCATAAACCAAAAGGTACAGAGTGTGTATCACAAACCCCATTGGACAGCGTGTGTGTGTCACAATCCTATTGGACAGTGTGTGTGTCAAAAACCCGATTGGACAGCGTGTGGTTGTCACAAAACCTCCTGGTCAGTGTGTGTGTCACAAACCTAATTGGATAGCGTGTGTGTCACAAAACCCATTTAACAGCGTGTCTGTTTCAAAAACCCCATTAGAAAATATGTGTGTCACAAACCCCTTGGAATGCATGTGTGTGTCACAAACCCGATTGGACAGTGTGTGTGTCACAATCTCCTTTGGACAGCGTGTGTGTCAAAAACCCCTTTGGACAGTGTGTGTTCGTCACAATACCCATTGGACAGTGTGTGTGTGTCACGAACCCCACTGTTCAGCGCGTGTGTGTAACAATACCCATTGGACAGTGTGTGTGTCACAAAACCCATTGGAAAGTGTAGGTGTCACAAACCCCATTGGATAGCGTGTGTTTGTCACAAACCCTATTGGACAGTGTGTGTGTCACAATCCCCTTTTGACAGCCTGTGTGTCACAAGCCCCATTGGACAGCGTGTTTGTGTAATAATACCCATTGGACAGTGTGTGTGTCACAAACCCCATTGGACAGCGTGTGTGTCACAAACCCTTGCAGACACTGTGTGTGTCACAATCCGCATTGCACAGCGTGTGTGTCAGAAACTCCATTGGACAGAGTGTGTGTTTCACAAACCCCATTAGACATTGTGTGTGTCACAAACCCCTTTCGACAGTGTGTGTGTCTCAAAATCCCATTGGACAGCGTGTGTGTCACAATCCCAATTGTACAGTGTGCATGTGTCACAAACCCCATTGGACAGCGTGTGTGTGTCACAATCCTATTGGACAGTGTGTGTGTCACTAACCCCATGGGACAGTGTGTCTGTCAAAAACTCCATTAGAAAGTGTGTGTGTCACAAAACCCATAGAAAAGTGTGTGTGTAACAAACCCCATTGGACAGCATATTTGTGTCACAAACACCACTGGACAGCGTGTGTGTCGCAAACCCCATTGGACAGAGTGTGTGTTTCACAAACCCCATTGGACAGCTTGTGTGTCTCAAACCCCATTGGACAGAGTATGTGTGTTTCACAAACACCATTGGACAGCGTGTGTGTCACAATCCCTATTGGACAGCGTGTGTGTCAGAAACCCCATTGCACAGAGTGTGTGTGTCACAAACCCCATTGAAAAGTGTGTGTGTCACAAACCCCTTTGGTTAGCGTGTGTGTGTCACAAACTCTATTGGTCAGTGTGTATGTTACAACCCCCATTGGACAGCGTGTGTGTGTAACAATAATCATTGGACTGTGTGTGTGTCACAAACCCCATGGGACAGCGTGTGTGTGTCACAAACCCCATTGAAAACTGTGTGCATCACAAACCCCATTGGATAGCGTGTGTGTCACAAACCCCACTGGACAGCGTGTGTGTCACAAACACCCATGTACAGTGTGCGTGTCACAAACCCCATTGGACATCGTGTATGTCACAAACCCCATTGGACAGTGTGTGTGCCACAAACCCCATTGGACAGAGTGTGTGAGTCACAACCCCCACTGGACAGCGAGTAGTGTCAGAAACCCCTTTGGACAGTGTGTATCTCAAATCCCATTGGACAACGTGAGTGTCACAAACAACATTTGACAGAGTGTGTGTCACAAACACCATTGGACAGTGTGTGTGTCACAAACCCCATTGAACAGTGTGTGTGTAACAAACCCAATTGGTCAGCGTGTGTGTCACAAACCCCATGGGACAACGTGTGTGTGTCACAAACCCCATTGCATAGCGTTTGTGTCACAAACACCATTATAAAGTGTACGTGTCACAAACCCCATTGGATAGCGTGTGGGTGTCACAAACCCTATTGGACAGTGTGTAGGTCACAATCCCCGTTGGACAGAGTTTGTGTCACAAACCCTATTGGACGGCGTGTGTGTCACAAACACCATTTTACAGTGTGTGTGTCACAAACCCCACTGGACAGCGTGTGTGTCATAAACCCCCGTGGACACTGTGTGTGTCACGAATGCCATTGGACAGTGTGTGTGTCACAATCCCCAGTGGACAGTGTGTGTGTAAATAACCCCAATGGACAGAGTGTGTGTGTCACAAACCGTCCTGGACAGTGTGTGTGTCACAATCCCCAGTAGACAGTGTGTGTGTCAAAAACCCCAATGGACAGAGTGTGTGTGTAACAAAACCTCCAGGTCAGTGTGTGTGTCACAAAGCCCATTGGACAGCGTGTGTGTCACAAACCCCATGGGACAGCGTGTGTGTGTAACAATACCCATTGGACAGTGTGTGTGTCACAAACCCCATTGGACAGCGTGTGTGTCATAAGCCCCCTTGGACACTGTGTGTGTCACGAATGCCATTGGACAGTGTGTGTGTCACAAACCCCATGGGACAGAGTGTGTGTAACAAAACCCACTGGACAGCGTTTTTGTCACAAGCCCCATTGGAGAACGTGTGTGTCACAAAGACCATTGGACAGCGTGTGTGTCATAAACCCCCGTGGACACTGTGTGTGTCACGAATGCCATTGGACAGTGTGTGTGTCACAATCCCCAGTGGACAGTGTGTGTGTAAATAACCCCAATGGACAGCTTTTGTGTGTCACAGAACCTCGTGGTCAGTGTGTGTGTCACAAACCCCATTGGACAGCATGTGTGTCACAAACCCCATGGGACAGCGTGTGTGTGGCACAAACCCCATTGGAAACTGTGTGCGTCACAAACCCCATTGGATAGCGTGTGTGTGTCACAAACCCTATTGGACAGTGTGTAGGTCACAATTCCCATTGGTCAGCATCTGTGTCACAAACCCCATGGGACAGCGCGTGTGTGTCACAAACCCTCCTGGTCACTGTGTGTGTCACAAACCCCATTGGACAGCGTGTAGTTTCAGAAAACCAGTTGGACAGTGTGTGTCACAAAACCTATTGGACAGTGTGTATGTCACAAGCACCAGTGGACAGCGTGTGTCTCAGAAAACCCTTTGGACTGGGTGTGTGTGTCACTAACCCTATTGGACAGCGTGTGTGTCATAAATCTCATTGGGCAGCTGTTGTGTGTCACAATCCCCATTGGACAGTTTGTTTGTCACAAAACCCACTGGACAGCGTGTGTGTCACAAACCCAATTGGACAGCGTGTGTGTCACAAGCACCATTGGACAGAGTGTGTGTGTCACAAACCCCATTGGAAAGTGTATGTGTCACAAAACCCTTTGGATTGCGTGTGTGCGTCACAAACCCTATTGGACATTGTGTGTGTCAAAAAACCCACTGGACAGTGTGTGTGTCACAAACCCCATTGGACAGAGTGTGTGTGTAACAATACCCAATGGACATTGTGTGTGTCACAAACCCCACTGGACAGAGTGTGTGTCACAAACACCCATGGAAAGTGTGCGTGTCACAAACCCCTTTGGACATCATTTGTTTCAGAAATCCCTTTGGACAGTGTGTGTGTCACAAACCGCATTGGACAGCTTGTGTGTGTCACAATCGCCATTGGACAGTGTGTGTGTCACAAACCCCATGGGACTGAGTGTGTGTCACGAACCCCATTGGACAGCGTGTGTGTCACAAGTGCCATTGGATTTCGTGTGTGTGTCACAGTCCCCATTGGACAGTGTGTGTGTCACAAACCCCATGGTACAGAGTGTATGTAATGAACCCCATTGCACAGCGTGTGTGTCACAAGCGCCATTGGACAGCGTATGTGTGTCACAAACCCCATTGGAAAGTGTATGTGTCACAAACCCCATTGGATAGCGTGTGTGTGTCACAAACCCTCCTGGTCATTGTGTGTGTCACAAAAACCATTGGACAGCATGCGTGTCACAAACACCATTGGTCAGTGTGTGTGTAGCAAACCCAGTTGGACAGTGTGTGTGTCACAAACCCCATGGGACAGCGTGTGTGTGTCACAAACCCCATTGGAAGGTGTGTGTGTCGCAAACCCCATTGGATAGCGTGTGTGTGTCACAAAACCATTAGAAAGTGTGCGTGTCACAAACCCTATTGGAAAGTGTGTGTTTCACAAACCCCGATGGATAGCGTATGTGTGTCACAAACCCAATAGAAAGTGTGAGTGTCACAAAACCTATTGGACAGTGTGTGTGTCACAAACCCCACTGGACATCGTGTGTGTCACAAGACCCATTGGACAGTGTGTGTGTGTCACAATCCCCATTGGACAGTGTGTATGACACAATCCCCATTGGACAATGTCTGTGTCACACACCCCATTGGACAGAGTGTGTGTCACAAACACCATTGGACAGCGTGTGTGTGTCACAATCCCCATTGGACAGTGTGTGTGTCACAAACCCCATGGGACAGAGTGTGTGTCACAAACACTATTGGACTGCGTTTGTGTGTCACAAGCCCATTGGACAGCGTGTGTGTGTTACAAAACCCACTGGACAGCGTTTGTGTCACGAACCCCATTGGACAGCGTGTGTGTCACAAGCACCATTGGACAGTGTGTGTGTCAGAAAACCCACTGGACAGTGTGTGTGTGTGGCAGATTGAAATCCCCCTCCCTCCTTCAGTATGGCACATCTCCCTCTTCCCCTGCTACTTGAGGCTAACAGCTTATTTTGTTTGGCCCAGAGCACCCTGGCTCCTGGGACATTAGAAGAAGGGAGTGCCAAGGCACACTGAGCCGCGCCCAGTGTGGGGGATGTTTGGAGGCTTCAGGGGCACCCACAGCCAGTGTGGGGGGTGCAGAGAAGCTTCTAGAGTGCCTACAGTCAGATCTGACCAGATAAAAACGGGACTCTCGTCGAGACCTAAGCCCCATTTTGTGTGGGGGTCTCTTGGAGTACGAGCTTAGCCACTGCCGCCAGGAGAGCCCCACCTCCCCGGGATGGAGACTCCGCTTGCCTCGCCGCCATGGGTGTAAGTAAAACTTCTCGCAGGATTGCGAGTATATTTATACTTTTCGTGCACATTTGCACGTGTAAAATTAATCCTTGCAGAATCGTGGGTGTATTTTCTTTCCGTGCACATTTGCACAATTATTTTATTCCTCGCACAATCACGAGTGGCCGCCGAGAGCCCCTCGCACAATCGCGAGTGTATTTTCCTCCCGTGCTTCCACATAAGCACGTGTAGGATTCCGTGCACATTTGCACGTGTAAAATAACTCTCGCAGGACTGCGAGCGTATTATAAATTTACTCTCGCGGAATCGTGAGTGCACGCTTTCCGTACTCACTACGAGTACGTGTATCTCTATAAAAATAATCCCACACCGTGTTTAGGCAAGTGAGTACTCCTCCGGGACTCGGGGGCGGCTCCGGCATTGTTTTGGTGAAGCCACGTGCATGCACTCTGTGGACCGCCCCTCTCAATAATTTCCTCCACTGATATCCGAACCTGTATTTAAGTCACTTTTGGAGTGCTAAAACCATGTTCCACGCCGGTCTAATAAAAGTTGTTCTTGGACCTTGTTGTCCCTTAAATTGACCTGTGGGTTGCCTCCGTGACAGTATGACACAATCCCCATTGGACAGCGTCTTTGTCACAAACCCAATGGGACAGAGTGTCTGTCACAAACACTATAGGACAGCGTGTGTGTGTCACAAGACCATTGGACAGAGTGTGTGTGTCACAAACCCCATTGGATAGCGTGTGTGTGTCAAAAACCCTATTGGACAGTGTGTGTGTCACAAAACCCATTGGAAAGCGTGTGTGTGACGAACCCCATTGGACAGAATGTGTGTCACAAGCACCGTTGGACAGAGTGTGGTGTCACAATCCCCATTGGACAGCGTGTGTGTCAAAAACCCCATTGGACAGTGTTTGTGTGTCACAAACCCCATTGGATAGCGTGTGTGTGTCACAAGAACCATTGGACAGCGTGTTTGTCACAAACCCCTTTGGACAGAGTGTGTGTCACAATCCCCATTGGACAGAGTGTGTGTGTTAGAAACCCTCCTGGTCAGTTTGTGTGTCACAAAACCCATTGGACAGCATGCGTGTCACAAAAACCGTTGGACAGCGTTGTTTGTGTCACAAACCCCATTGGAAAGTATGTGTCACAAACCCCATTGGATAGCGTGTGTGTCACAAACACTATTGGACAGCGTGTGTGTGTCACAAGCCCATTGGAAAGAGTGTGTGTGTCACAAAACCCACTGGCTAGCGTGTGTCTCTCAAACCCCGTTGGACAGCGTGTGTGTCACAAGTCCCATTGGACAGAGTGTATGTGTCACAAACCCCATTGGACAGTGTCAGTGTCACAATCCCCATTGGATAGCGTGTGTGTCACAAACCCCACTGGACAGTGTGTGTGTCACAATCCCCATTGGATTGCGTGTGTGTCACATACCCCATTGGACAGTGTGCGTCTGTCACAGTACCTATTAGACAGTGTGTGCGTCACAAAACTCATTGGACAGAGTTTGTGTCACAATCCCCATTGGACAGTGTGTGTGTCTCAAAACCCACTGGACACCGTGTGTGTCACAAACACCCCTGGTCATTGTTTGTGTCACAATCCCCAGTGGACAGTGTTTTGTCAAAACCCCATTGGACGGTGTGTGTGTCACAAAACCCACTGGACAGCGTGTGTGTCACAAACACCCATGGACAGTGTGAGTGTCACAAACCCCATTGGATAGCATGTGTGTCACAAACCCCATTGGACAGCGTGTGTGGGTCACAAGCACATTGGACAGAGTGTGTGTGTCACAAAACCCACTGGACAGCCTGCGTGTCACGAAACCCATTGCACAGCGTGTGTGTCACAAGCACCACTGGAAAAAGTGTGAATGTCACAAACCCCATTGGATAGTGTGTGTGTCACAAACCCTATTGGACAGTGTGTGTATCACAAAACCCATTGAACAGCGTGTGTGTCACGAACCCCATTGGACAGCATGTGTTTCACAAGACCCATTGGACAGAGTGTGTGTGTCAAAAACCCCATTGGACAGCGTGTGTGTCACAATCCCCATTTGACAGAGTGTGTGTCAAAACACACTTGGACAGTGCGTGTGTCAGAAAACCCACTGGACAGCGTGTTTGTCACAAACACCCATGGACAGTTTGTGTGTCACAAAACCCCATTGGACAGCGGGTGTGTCACAAGCCCATTGGACAGAGTGTGTGTGTCACAACACCCACTGGACAGCATGTGTGTCACAAACCCCATGGGACAGCGTGTGTGTCACAAGCCCATTGGACAGAGTGTGCGTGTCGCAATACCCACTGGACAGCGTGTGTCACAAACCCCATTGGATAGTGTGTGTGTAACAAACCCCATTAGAAAGTGTATGTGTCACAAACCTCATTGGTTAGCGTGTGTGTGTCAAAAACCCTATTGGACAGTGTGTGTGTCACAAACCCCATTGAACAGTATCTGTGTCACAAAACCCAATGGACAGCGTGTGTGTCACAAACACCCTTGGAAAGTGTATGTGTCACAAACCCCATTGGATAGCCTGTGTGTCACAATCACCATTGGACTGCGTGTGTGTCACAATCCCCATTGCACAGGGGGTGTGTGTCACGATACCCATTGGACAGTGTGTGTGTCACAAACCTCATTGGAAAGAGTTTGTATCACAAACCTCTGTGGACACTGTGTGTGTCACAAACCCCATTGGACAGTGTGCGTGACACAAACTCCACTGGACAGCGTGTGTGTCACAAACACCCATGGACAGTGTGCGTGCCACAAACCCCATTTGACAACGTGTGTGTTACAAACCCCTTTGGACAATGTGCGTGTCACAAGCCCCATTGGACAGTGTGTGTGTGTCACAATCCCCAATGGACAGAGTGTGTGTGTCACAAACCCCATTGGATAGCATGTGTGTGTCACAAGCACCATTGGACAGAGTGTGTGTTACAAAACCCACTGGACAGCGTGTGTGTCACGAACCCCTTTGGACAGCGTGTGAGTCACAAGCACCATTGGACAGAGTGTGGTGTCCCAAACCCCTTTGGAAAGTGTATGTGTCACAAACCCCTTTGGATAGCGTGTGTGTGTCACAAACCCTATGGGACAGTGTGTGTGTCACAAAACCCACTGGACAGCGTGTGTGTAACGAACCCCATTGGACAGCGTGTGTGTCACAAGCACCGTTGGACAGAGTTTTGTGTCACAATCCCTATTAGACAGCGTGTGTGTCACATACCCCATTAGACAGTGTGTGTGTGTCACAAACCGCATTGGATAGAGTGTGTGTGTCACAAACCCCATTAGAAAGGATGCGTGTCACAAACCCCATTGGATAGCATGTGTGTGTAACAAGCACCATTGGACAGAGTGTGGTGTCACAAACCCCATTGGAAAGTGTATGTGTCACAAACCCCATTTGAAAGAGTGTGTGTGTCACAAACCCCATTAGAAAGTATGCGTGTCACAAACCCCATTGGATAGCGTGTGTGTGTCACAAGCACCATTGGACAGAGTGTGGTTTCAAAATCCCCATTGGACAGCGTGTGTATCACAAACCCCATTGGACAGTCTCTGTGTGTCACAAACCCCATTTGATAGAGTGTGTGTGTCACAAACCCTATTGAACAGTGTGTATGTCACAAAACCCACTGGATAGCATGTGTGTCGCAAACCCCATTGGACAGCGTGTGTGTCACAAGGCCCATTGTACAGAGTGTATTTGTCACAAAGCCCACTGGACAGCGTGTGTGTCACAAACCCCTTTGGACAGTGTTTGTGTCACAAACCCCATGGGACAGTGTTTGTGTCACAAACCCCATTGGACAGTGTTTGTGTCACAAACCCCATGGGACAGAGTGTGTGTCACAAGCCCATTGGACAGAGTGTGTGTGTCACAAAACCCACGGGACAGCGTGTGTATCACGAACCCCATTGGACAGCGTGTGTGTCAAAAGCACCGTTGGACAGAGTGTGGTGTCACAATCCCCATTGGACAGTGTGTGTGTGTCAGAAACCCCATTGGATAGAGTGTGTGTCTCACAAACCCCATTAGAAAGTATGCGTGTCACAAACCCCATTGGACAGTGTGTGTTTGTCACAATCCCCATTGGACAGAGTATGTGTGTCACAAACCCCATTGGACAGCGTGTGTGTCACGAACCCCATTGGATAGCGTGTGTGTGTCACAAAGCCTATTGGACATTGTGTGTGTCACAAAAACCATTGGATAGAGTGTGTGTCACAAAATCCTTTTGAAAGTATGTGTGTCACAAACCCTATAGGATAGCGTGTGTGTGTCACAAACCCTATTGTACGGTGTGTATGTCACAATCCCCATTGGACAACGTGTTTGTCACAAACCCCTTTGGACAGCGTGTGTGTCACAAACCCCATTGGAAAGTGTGTTTGTCACAAACCCCATTGGATAGGATGTGTGTGTCACAAACTCTGCTGGACAGAGTGTGTTTCACAATCCGCATTGGACAGCGTGTGTGTCACAATCCCCTCTGGACAGCATGTGTGACACAAGCACCATTGGACAGCGTGTGTGTAGTCACAATCCCCATTGGACAGTGTGTGTGTCACAAAACCCATTGGATAGTGTGTCTGTGTCACAAACCCCATTGGACAGCGTGTGTGTCACAAACCCCATTGGAAAGTGTGTGTCACAAAACCCATTGGATAGCGTGTGTGTGTCAAAAACCCCATTAGAACGTATGTGTGTCACAGACACCATTGGAAAGCATGTGTGTGTCACAAAACCTATTGGACAGTGTGTATGTCACAAGCACCAGTAGACAGCGTGTGTGTCACAAATACCATTGGACAGTGTGTGTGTCACAAACCCCAATGGATAGCGTGTGTGTGTCACAAACCCTCCTGGTCGGTGTGTGTGTCACAATCCCCATTGGACAGCAAGTAGTATCAGAAACCCCTATGGACAGTGCGTGTCTCAAATCCCATTGGACAACGTGTGTGTCACAAACCCCATTTGACAGAGTGTGTATCACAAACACCATTGGACACCGAGTGTGTTTAACAAACCCCATTGGACAGAGTGTGTGTCACAAAACCCGCTGTACAGTGTGTGTGTCACAAACCCCATTGGACCGCGTGTGTGTCACAAAGCCCATGGGACAGCGTGTGTGTGACAAAAATCCCATTGGAAAGGGTGTGCGCGTCACAGAACCTATTGGATAGCGTTTGTGTGTCACAACCCCTATTGGACAGTGTGTAGGTCACAATCCACATTGAACAGCGTCTGTGTCAGAAACCCCATTGGACAGCGTGTGTGTCACTAACACCATTGGAAAGAGTTTGTGTCACAAACCCCATTGGACAGAGTGTGTATCACAAACACTTTGACAAGTGTGTGTGTCACAAACCCTTCAGACAGTGTGTGTGTCACAAACCCCATTGGACAGCGTGTGTGTGTCACAAACCCTCCTGGACAGTATTTGTGTAACAAACCCCATTGGACAGCGTGTAGTTTCAGAAACCCCATTGGACAGTGTGTGTCACAAATCCCATTGGACAGCGTGTGTGTCACAAGCCCCATTGGACAGCGTGTGTGTCAGAAACCCCATTGGACAGTGTGTGTGTCACAAACCCCATTGGACAGAGTGTGTGTGTAAGAATACCCACAGGACAGTGTGTGTGTCACAAATCCTATTGGATAGTGTGTGTGTGTCACAAACCCTCCTGATCAGTGTGCGTGTCTCAAAATCCATTGGACAGCGTGTGTGTCACAAACCCCATTGGACAGCTTGTGTGTGTCACAAACTCCTTGGGACAGCGTGTGTGTCACAAGCGTTTTTGGACAGAGTGTGTGTGTCACAAACCCCATTGGACAGCGTGTGTGTCACAATCTCCATTGGATAGCGTGTGTGTCACAATCCCCATTGGACAGCGTGTGTGTCAGAAACCCCATTGGACAGAGTGTGTGTGTCAAAAACCCCATTAGAACGTATGTGTGTCACAAACACCATTGGAAAGCATGTGTGTGTCACAAAACCTATTGGACAGTGTGTATGTCAGAAGCAACAGTGGACAGCGTGTGTGTCACAAACACCATTGGACACCGTGTTTGTTTAACAAACCACATTGGACAGAGTGTGTGTCACAAACCCCATTGTACAGTGTGTGTGTCACAAACCCCATAGGACAGCTTGTGTGTGTAACAATACCCATTGGACAGTGTGTGTGTCACAAACCTCATTGGACAGCGTGTGTGTTTAACAGTACCCATTGGATAGTGTGTGTGTCGCAAAGCCCATTGGAAAGCGTGTGTGTGATAAACCCCCGTGGACACTGTGTGTATCACGAATGCCATTCGCCAGTGTTTGTGTCACAAACCCCCGTGGACAGTGTGTGTGTCACAATCCCCAGTGGACAGCGTGTGTGTCAATACCCTATTGGACAGTGTGAGTGTCACAAACCCCATTGGACAGGGTGTGTGTCACAAAACCCTTTGGACAGTGTGTGTGTCACAAACCCCATTGGACAGCGTGTGTGCGTCACGAACCCCATTGCACAGCGTGTGTGTCACAAGGCCCATTGGACAGCGTGTGTGTCACAAACCCCATTGGACCGCGTGTGTGTCACAAATACAATGGGAAAGCATGTGTGTGTCAAAAATCCCATTGGAAAGGGTGTGCCCGTCACAAAACCCATTGGATAGCGTTTGTGTGTCACAAACCCGATTGGACAGTGTGTAGGTCACAATCCACATTGAACAGCGTATGTGTCAGAAACCCCATTGGACAGCGTGTGTGTCACAAACCCTTCGGACAGTGTGTGTGTCACAAACCCCATTGGACAGCGTGTAGTTTCAGAAACCCTATTGGACACTGTGTGTCACAAATCCCATTGGACAGCGTGTGTGTCACAAACCCCATTTGACAACGTGTGTGTGTCACAAAGCCCACTTTACATAGTGTGTGTCACAAACACCCATGGACAGTGTGAGTGTCACAAACCCCGTTGGATAGCATGTGTGTGTCACAAACCCTATTGGACAGTGTGTATGACACAAATCCCATTGGACAGCGTTTGTGTCACAATCCCCAGTGGACAGTGTGTGTGTCAAAACCCCATTGGACAGAGTGTGCGTGTCACAAAACCCACTGGACAGCACGAGGTCATGAACCCAATTGGACAGCGTGTGTGTCACAAGCACCATTGGACAGTGTGTGTGTCACAAAACCCATTGAATAGCATGTGTATCACAAACCCCACTGGACAGTGTGTGTGTCACAAACCCCACTGGACAGCGTGTGTGTCACAAACACCCATGGACAGTGTGCATTTCACAAACCCCTTTGGACATAATGTGTGTTACAAATCCCTTTGGACATTGTGCATGTCACAAACCCCATTGGACATCGTGTGTGTTACAAACACCCAAGGACAGTGTGTATGTCACAAACAACATTGGACAGAGTGTTTTTCACGAACCCCATGGGACAGAGTGTGCATCACGAACCCGTTTGGACAGCGTGTGTCTCACAAGACCCATTGGACAGAGTGTGTGAGTCTCAAACCCCATTGGACAGCGTGTGTGTCACAAACACCATTGGACAGCGTTTGTCTCACAAGCCTGTTGGACAGAGAGTGTGTGTCACAAAACCCAGTGGACAGCGTGTGTGTCACGAACCCCATCGGACAGTGTGTGTTTCTGATTCACCATGGGACAGAGTGTGTGTGTCACAAACCCCATTGGAAAGTGCATGTGTCACAAACCCCATTGGATAGCGTGTGTGTGTCACAAACCCTATTGGACAGTGTGTCTGTCACAAATCGCACAGGGCAGCGTGTGTGTTCACAAACCCCTTTGGACAGCGTGTGTGTCACAAGACCTATTGGACAGAGTGTCTGTGTCACAAACCCCATTGGACAGCGTGTGTGTCACAATCCCCATTGGACAGCTTGTGTGTCACAAACACCATTGGACAGCGTGTGTGTCACAAATCCCCGTGGACAGTGTGTGTGTCACAAACCCCACTGGAGAGCATGTGTGTCACAAACACCCATGGACAGTGTGCGTGTCATAAACCCCATTGGACATAGTGTGTGTCACAAACCCCTTTGGACAGTGTGTATGTCACAAACGCCATTGGATAGCATATGTGTGTCACAAACCCTATTGGACAGAATATGTGTGTCACACACCCCATTGGACAGTGTGTGTGTCATAAACCACATTGGATAGCGTGTGTGTGTCACAAACCCCATTATAAAGTGTGCGTGTCACAAACCCCATTGGACACTGTGTGTGTCACAAACCCCATTGGATACCGTGTGTGTGTCACAAACCCCATTGGACAGCATTTGTGTCACATACCCCTGTGGACACTGTGTGTTTCAAGAACGCCATTGGACAGTGTGTGTCACAAACCCCCCTGGACAGTGTGTGTGTCACAATCCCCAGTGGACAGCGTGTGTGTCAAAACCCCACTGGATAGTGCGTGTGTCACAAAACCCACTGGACAGCGTGTGTATCACAAACACCATTGGACAGCTTGTGTGTGTAACAAACCCCATTGGAAAGTGTATGTGTCACAAACCTTAATGGACTGCGTGTGTGTGCCACAAACCGTATTGGACAGTGTGTGTGTCACAAAACCCACTGGACAGCGTGTGTGTTCACAAACCCCACTGGACAGCGTGTTTTTCACAAGAACCATTGGACAAAGTCTTGTTGTCACAAAGCCCTTTGGACAGCGTGTGTGTGTAACAATACCCATTGGACAGTGTGTGAGTCACAAACCCCATTGGAAAGTGTGTGTCTCACAAACTCCACTGGACAGCGTGTGTGTCACAAACAACCATGGACAGTGTGAGTGTCACAAACCCCATTGGACAGCGTGTGTGTGTCACAATACCCATTCGACAGTGTGTGTGTCACAAACCCCATTACAGCGTGTCTGTGTCACAATCCCTATTGTACAGTGTGTGTGTCACAAACCCCTTTGGACAGCATGTGTGTCACAAACAGCCATGGACAGTGTGCGTGTCACAAACCCCACTGGACATCGTCTGTGTCACAATCCCCTTTGGACAGCGTGTATCTTACAAAACCCATTGGACAGCGTCTGAGTGTCACAATCCCCATTGGATAGTGTGTGTGTCATAAACCCCATGGGACAGAGTGTGTGTCACGAACCCCATTGGACAGCGTGCGTGTCACAAGCGCCATTGGACAGAGTGTGTGTGTCACAAAACCCATTGGACAGCATGTGTGTCACACACACCATTGGACAGTGAGTGTTTAACAAACCCAATTGGTCAGCGTGTGTGTCACAAACCCCATGGGCCAGCGTGTGGGTGTCACAAATCCCATTGGAAAGTGTGTGTCTCGAACCCCATTTGATAGCGTGTGTGTGTCAAAAACCCCATTAGAAAGTATGATTGTCACAAACCCCATTTGATAGCGTGTATGTGTCACAAACCCTATTGGACAGTGTGTAGGTCACAATCCCCATTGGACAGCGTGTGTATCACAAACACCATTGGACAGCGTGTGTTGTTGCAGAAACCCTATTGGACATCGTGTGTGTCACAAACCCCTTTGGATAATGTGTGTGTCACCAGCTCCATGGGACAGCATGTGTGTCACAAAACGCATTGGACTGTGTGTGTGTCACAAAAATCATTGGACAGCATGTGTGTCACAAGCCCATTGGACAGAGTGTGTGTGTCAAAAAACCCACTGGACACCATGTGTGTGTAAAAAAACCCACTGGACACCGTGTGTGTCACAAACCCCATTGGACAGCATGTTTGTCTAAAGCGCCATTGGACAGAGTGTGTGTGTCACAAACCCCATTGGACAGCGTGTGTATCACAAACACCATTGGACAGCGTGTGTGTGTAACAATACCCATTGGACAGTGTGTGTGTCAGAAACCCCTTTGGACAGAATTTGTGTCACAAACCCCACTGGACAGCGTGTGTGTCACAAACCACATTGGACAGCGTGTGTGTGTCACAATACCCATTGGACAGTGTGTGTGTCACAAACCCCATTGGATAGCGTGTGTGTGTCACAAACCCTATTGGAGAGAGTGTGCGTGTCACAAACCCTATTGGACAGCGTGTGTGTCACAAAGCCCCGTGGACACTGTGTGTGTCACGAACGCCATTGGAGTGTGTGTGTCACAACCCCCCCTGGACAGTCTGTGTGTCACAATCCCCATTGTACATCGTTTGTATCACAAACCCCTCTGGAAAGTTTTTGTATCACAAACACCATTGGACAGCGTGTGTGTCACAATCCCCATTTAACAGTGTGTGTGTCACAAAAACGATTGGATAGCATGTGTGTCACAAACCCCATTAGAAAGACTGTGTGTCAAAAACACCATTAGATAGCGTGTGTGATGTCACAAACCCTATTGGACAGCGTGTGTGTCACAAACCCCACTGGACAGCGTGTGTCATGAACCCCATTGGACACCTCATGTGTCACAAGACGTATTGGAAAGAGTGTGTGTGTCTCAATCCCCATTGGACAGCGTGTGTGCCCCAAACCCTATAGGACAGCGTGTGTGTCATAAACCCCATTGGATACCGTGTGTGTGTAACAAACCCCATTATATAGTGTGCGTGTCACAAACCCCATTGGACAGCGTGTGTGTGTCACAAACCCCATTAGAAAGTATGCGTGTCACAAACCCCATTGGATAGCATTTTTGTGTCACAAGCCCCATTAGAAAGTGTGCGTGTCACAAACTCCATTGCAAAGTGTGTGTGTCACAATCCCCATTAGAAAGTGTGCGAGTTCACAAACCCCGTTGGAAAGTGTGTGTTTCACAAACACCATCGGACAGCGTATGTGTGTCACAATCCCCATTGGATAGTGTATGTGTGTCACAAAAACTATTGGACAGCGTGTGTGTCATAAACCCCACTGGATACCGTGTGTGTGTCACAAACCCCATTATAAAGTGTGCGTGTCACAAACCCCATAGGACAGCGTGTGTGTCACAAACCCCATTGGACAGTGTGTGTGTCACAAACCCCATTGGACAGAGCTTGTGTTTGTCACAAACGCCATTGAAATGTGTGTGTCACAAACCCAATTGGATAGCATGTGTGTGTCGCAAACCACATTGGATAGCGTGTGTGTGTAACAAACCCATCTAATAATGTGTGCGTGTCACAAACCCCATTGGATAGCGTGTGTGTGTCACAAACCCCTTTGGAAAGTGTGCGTCACAAACCCCATTGGATAGCATGTGTGTGTCACAAACCCTATGGGACAGCGTGTAGGTCACAATCCCCATTGGACAGAGTCTGTGTCACAAACCCCATTGGACAGCGTTTGTGTCACAAACACAGCTGGACAGCGTGTTTGTGTCACAAACCCCCGTGGACACTGTGTTTGTCACGAAAGCCATTGGACAGTGTGTGTGTAACAAACCACCCTGGACAGTGTGTGTGTTACAGTCCCCAGTGGACAGCGTGTGTGTCACAAACCCCTTTGGACAGCATGTGTGTGTCACAAACCCCATTGGAGAGCGTGTGTTTGTCACAAGCCCCCTGGTTGTTGTGTGTGTCACAAACCCCATTGGACAGCGTCTGTGTCACAAACCCCCGTGGACATAGTGTATGTCACAAACCCCATTGGACAGCGTGTTTGTCACAAACACCATTGGACAGCGTGTGTGTGTAACAATACCCATTGGACAGTGTGTGTGTCACAAACCCCATTTTACAGCGTGTGTGTCGCAAAAACCCATGGACAGTATGCGTGTCAGAAACCCCATTGCACATCGTGCGTGTCACAAACCCTTTGGACAGTGTGTATGTCACAAACCCCATTGGACAGCGTGTGTGTGTCATAATCCCCATTGGACAGTGTCTGTGTCACAAAACCCATGGGACAGAGTGTGTGTCATGAACCCCATTGGACAGCGTGTGTGCCATAAAACCCATTGGATAGCGTGGGTTTTATAAACCCCATTAGAAAGAGTGTGTGTCACAAACCCCATTGGATAGCGTGAGTGATGTCACAAACCCTATTGGACAGTGTGTGTGTCACAAACCCCACTGGACAGCGTGTGTGTCACAAACCCCATTGGACAACGTGTGTGTCAAAATACCCATTGGACAACTTGTGGGTCACAAACACCATTGGACAGCATGTGTGTGTCACAATACCCATTGGACAGTTTGTGTGTCACAAACTCCATTGGACAGCGTGTGTGTGTCACAATCCAAATTGTACAGTGTGTGTGCCACAAACACCATTGGACAGCATGTGTGTCACAAGCCCATTGGACACAGTGTGCGTGTCACAAAACACATTGGACAGGGTGTGTGTCACAAACCCCATTATACAGCGTGTGTGTGTCACAATCCCCAATGTACAGTGTGTGTGTCACAAACCCCATTGGGTAGCGTGTGTGTCACAAACCCCATTGGACTGTGTGTATGTCACAAACCCCATTGGACAGCGTGTGTGTCACAATCCCCATTGGACAGCGTGTGTGTCACAAGCACCATTGGACAGCGTGTCTGTGTAACCATACCCATTGGACAGTGCGTGTGTCACAAACCCCATTGGACAGCTTCTGTGTCACAAACCCCCTTGGACACTGTGTGTGTCGCAAACCCCATTGGACAGAGTTTGTGTGTCACAAAACCACTGGACAGCGTGTGTGTCACAAACCCCATTAGATAGCGTGTGTGTCACAAGCCCCATTGGACAGCGTGTGTGTCACAAACCCCATTGGACAACGTGTGTGTCAAAATAACCATTGGACAACGTGTGGGTCACAAACACCCATGGACAGTGTGCACGTGTCAGAATCCCTATTGTACATTGTGTGTGTCACAAACACCATTGGACAGCGTGTGTGTGTAACAATACCCATTGTACACTGTGTGTGTCACAAAACCCATTGTACAGCGTGTGCGTTACAAACCCCAGTGGACACTGTGTGTCACAAACCCCATTGGACAGCGTGAGTGTCACAAACACCCATGGACAGTGTGAGTGTCGCAAACCCCATTGGACATCGTGTGTGTCACAAACGTCTTCGGACAATGTGTGTGTCACAAACCCCATTGGACAGCGTGTGTGTCACATTCCGCATCGGACAGTGTGTGTGTCACTAACCCCATGTGACAGAGTGTGTGTCACGAACCCCATTGGACAGAGTGTGTGTTTCACAAACCCCATTGGAAAGTGTATGTGTCACAAACCCTCCTGGTCAGTGTGTGTGTCACAAACCCCATTGGACAGCATGCGTGTCACCTTTGGAGAGTGTGGGTTTAACAAACCCAATTGGTCAGAGTGTGTGTCACAAACTCCATGGGACAGCGTGTGTGTGTCACAAACCCCACTGGAAAGTGTGTGTGTCACAAACCCCATTGGATAGCGTGTGTGTGTCACAAACTCCATTAGAAAGTATGCGTGTCACAAACCCCATTGGATAGCGTGTGTGTCACAAACACCATTAGACAGCGTGTGTGTGTCACAATCCCCAATGGACAGCGTGTGTGTCAAAACCCCATTGGACAGTGTGTGCGTGCCAAAACCCACTGGACAGCGTGTGTGTCACAAACACCCATGCACAGTGTGAGCGTCACAAGCCCCATTGGATAGCGTGTGTGTCACAAACCCCTTTGGACAGCGCGTCTGTCACAAACCTATTGAACAGAGTGCGTGTGTCACAAAACCCACTGGACAGCGTGTGTGTCACGAACCCCATTGGAAAGCGTGTGTGTCACAAGCACCAGTGGACAGAGTGTGTGTGTCACAAACCCCTTTGGAATGTGTATGTGTCACAAAACCCATTGGATAGCGTGTGTTAGTCACAAACCCTATTATATAGTATGTGTGTCACAATACCCATTGGACAGTGTGTGTGTTCACGAACCCCATTGGACAGCGTGTTTTTCACAAGACCCATTGGATAGAGTGTGTGTGTCACAAAGCCCATTGGACAGCTTGTGTGTCACAATCACCATTGGACAGCGTGTTTGTGTCACAATCCCCATTGGACAGCGTGTGTGTCAAAACCCCATTGGACAGTGTGTGTGTCACAAAAATCCATGGACAATATGCTTGTCACAAACCCCTTTGGACAGCGTCTGTGTCACAAACCCCCGAGGACAATGTGCGTGTCCAAACCCCGTTGGACACTGGGTTTGTCACAAACCCCATGGTACAGAGTGTGTGTCACGAACCCCATTGGACAGCGTGTGTGTCAAAAGAACCATTGGACAGAGTGTGTGTGTCACAAACCCCACTGGAAAGTGTATGTGTCACAAACTCCATTGGATAGCTTGTGTGTGTCACAAACCCTCCTGCTCAGTGTGTGTGTCACAAAACCCATTGGACTGCATGCGTGCCACAAACACTATTGGACAGTCTGTGTGTAACAAACCCAATTGGTCAGAGTGTGTGTCACAAACCCCATTGGATAGCGTGTGTGTGTCACAAAAAACATTAGAAAGTGTGCTTGTCACAAACACCATTGGATAGCGTGTGTGATGTCACAAACCCTATTGGACAGTGTGTGCGTCACAAACCCCACTGGACAGCTTGTGTGTCACAAGACCTATTGGACAGAGTGTGTGTGTCACAATCCCCATTGGACAGCGTGTGTGTCACAAACCCCATTGGACAAAGTGTGTGTGTCACAAATCCCATTGGACTGTGTGTGTGTCACAAACCCCACTGGACAGCGTGTGTGTGTCACAATATCCATTGGGCAGTGTGTGTGTCTCAAGCCCCATTGGTCAGAGTTTGTCTCACCAACCCCCGTGGACACTGTGTTTGTCACAAACCCCATTGGACAGTGGGTGTGTCACAATCTCCACTGGACAGTGTGTGTGTCACAAACACCCATGGACAGTGTGCGTGTCACAAATCCTATTGGGCAGCGTGTGTGTGTCACAAACCCCATTGGACAGTGTGTGTGTCACAAACCCCATTGGATAGCGTGTGTGTGTCACTGACCCTATTCGACAGTGTGTGTGTCACAAAATCCACTGGACAGCGTATGTGTGTAACAATACCCATTGGACAGCGTTTGTGTCACAAACCCCATTGGACAGCGTGTTTATGTCGCAAAACCCATTGGATAGCGTGTGTGATGTCACAAACCCTATCGGACAGTGTGTGTGTCACAAACCCCACTGGACAGCGTGTGTGTCTCAAACCCCATTGGACAGCTTGTGTGTCACAAGACCTATTGGACAGAGTGTGTGTGTCACAATCCCCATTGGACAGCGTGTGCGTCACAAACCCCGTTGGATAGAGTGTGTGTGTCACAAACCCCTTTGGACAGTGTGTGTGTGTCACAAACCCCATTGGACAGAGTTTGTCTCACAAACCCCCGTGGACACTGTGTGTGTCACAAACCCCATTGGACAGTGGGTGTGTCACAAACTCCACTGGAAAGCGTGTGTGTCACAAACACCCATGGACAGTGTGCGTGTCAGAAACCCCATTGGACATCGTGTGTGTCACAAACCCCTTTGGACAGTGTGTGTGTCACAAACCCCATTGGACAGTGTGTGTGTCACAATCCCCATTGGACAGCGTGTGTATCACAAACACCATTGGACAGGTGTGTGTCACAAACAACATTGGACTGGGTGTGTGTGTCACAAAACCTATTGGACAGTGTGTGTGTCATAAACCCCATTGGAAAGAGTGTGTGTCACAACACCACTGGACAGCGTGTGTGGGTCACAATCCCCATTGTACAGTGTGTGTGTCACAAAACCCATTGGATAGCGTGTGTGTCACAAACCTCTTTTGAAAGAGTGTGTGTCACAAATCCCCTTGGATAACGTGTGTGATGTCACAAACCCTATTGGACAGCGTGTGTGTCACAAGCCCCATTGGACAGGCTGTGTGTGTCACAAACCCCTTTGGACAGAGTGTGTGTCATAAACCCCATTGGACAGCGTGTATGTGTCACAAACCCCATTGGACAGTGTGTGTGTGTCACAAACCCCATTGGACAGCGTGTGTGTCACAAACCCCTTTGGACAGTGTGTGTGTCACAATCCCCATTGGACAGCGTGTGTGTGTCACAATTCCCATTGGACAGTGTGTGTGTCACAAACCCCATGG
This sequence comes from Columba guinea, assembly GCA_032206185.1. Lineage (NCBI taxonomy): Eukaryota > Metazoa > Chordata > Aves > Columbiformes > Columbidae > Columba > Columba guinea. The sequence goes on along the minus strand of JAVLUU010000053.1, from coordinate 723,045 downwards.
GACAGAGTGTGTCTCACAAACACCACTGGACAGCGTGTGTGTGTCACAAACCCCATTGGATAGCATGTGAGTGTGTCACAATGCCCATTGGACAGGGTGTAGTGTAAGAAAGCCCATTGGACAGTGTGTGTCACAAATCCAATTGGACAGCATGTGTGTGTCACAAAGCCCAGTTGACAGAGTGTGTTTCACAAAAACCATTGGACAGTGTGTGTGTCACAAACCCCATTGGACAGCGTGTGTGTGTCACAAATCCTCCTGGTCAGTGTGTGTTTCACAAACCCCATTGGACAGTGTGTGTGCCACAAATCCCATTGCTTAGCGTGTGTGTGTCACAAACTCCATTATAAAGTAGTGCGTGTTCACAAACCCCACTGGATAGCGTGTGTGTGTCACAAATCCTATTGGACAGAGTTTGTGTCACAAACCCCATTGGACAGCGTGTGTGTCACAAACACCATTGGACAGTGTGTGTCACAAACCCCATTGGACAGCGAGTGTGTCAGAAACCCCATTGGACAGTGTGTGTCACAAATCCCATTGGACAGCGTGTGTGTCACAATCCCGATTGGACAGTGTGTGTGCAACAAACCCCATTGGACAGCGTGTGTGTGTCACAATACCTATGGGACAGCGTGTCTGTCACAAGCCCATTGGACAGAGTGTGTGTGTCACAAAACCCACTGGACAGCGTGTGTGTCACGAACCCCATTGGACAGCGTGTATGTCACAAGTACCATTGGACAGAGTGTGTGTGTCAGAAACCCCATTGGAAAGTGTATTTGTCACATAGCCCATTGGATAGCGTGTGTGTGTTACAAACCTTATTGCACAGTGTGTGTGTCAAAAAACCCATTGGACAGCATGTGTGTCACAATCGCCATTGGAAAGTGTGTGTGTCAAAAACCCCGTTGGACAGCGTGTTTGTCACAAAACCCCGTGGAGACGGTGTGTCACGAATGTCATTGGACAGTGTGTGTGTCACAACCACCCCTGGACAGTGTGTGTGTCCAAACCCCATTCAACAGCATGTGTGTCTCAAGCACCATTGAAAATAGTGTGTGTGTCAGAAACCCCATTGGAACGTGTATGTGTCACAAACCCCACTGGATAGCGTCTGTGTATCACAAACCCTATTGGACAGTGTGTGTGTCACAAAACCCATTGGACAGCGTTTGTGTGACAAACCCCTTTGGATAGCGTGTTTGTCATAATCCACATTGGACAGAGTAGGTGTGTCACAAACCCATTGGAAAGCGTGTGTGTGTCACAAACACCATTGGACAGCGTGTGTGTCACAAGCCCATTGGACAGAGTGTGTGTGTCACAAAACCCCGTGGACACTGTGTGTATCACAAACCCCTTTGGACAGTGTGTGTGACACAAACCCCATTGTACAGAGTGTTTGTCACAAACTCATTGGACAGAGCGTGTGCGTCACAAACCCCATTGTACAGTTTGTTTGTCACAATCCCCATTGGACAGCGTGTGTGGTACAAGCCCACTGGACAGAGTGTGTGTGTCATAAAACCCCGTGGACACTGTGTGTGTCACGAACGCCATTGGACAGTGCGTGTGTTACAAAACCCACTGGGCAGCGTGCGTGTCACAAACACCCATGGACAGTGTGTGTGTCACAAACACCATGGGAAAGCGTGTATGTGTCACAATTCCCTTTGGAAAGTGTGTGTGTGTCACAATCCTTCCTGATCAGTGTGTGTGTCACAAACCCCACTGGACAGTGTGTGTGTCACAAACCCCATTGGACAGCATGTGTGTCACAAACACCTTTGGACAGAGTGTGTGTCATAAACCCCATTGGATAGCGTGTGTGTGTCACAAACTCCATTGTACAGAGTGTTTGTCACAATCCTCACTGGACAGAGTGTGTGTCACAAACCCCACTGGTCAGCGAGTGTGTCACAAACACCCATGGACAGCGTGCGTGTCACAAACCCCATTGGACATCGTGTGTGTCACAAACACCTTTGGACAGAGTGTGTGTCATAAACCCCATTGGATAGCGTGTGTGTGTCACAAACTCCATTGTACAGAGTGTTTGTCACAAGCTCATTGGACAGCGTGTGTGGTACAAGCCCATTGGACAGAATGTGTGTGTCACAAAACCCCGTGGACACTGTGTGTGTCACGAACGTCACTGGACAATGTGTGTGTCACAACCCCCCCTGGACAGTGTGTGTGTCACAAACCCCACTGGACATCGTATGTGTCACACACCCCTTTGGAAAGTGTGTGGGTCACAAACCCCACTGGATAGCGTGTGTGTCACACACACCCATGGACAGTGTGCGTGTCACAAACCGAATTGTACATCGTGTGTGTCACAAACCCCATTAGAAAGTGTGTGCGTCACAAACCCCATTGGAGAGCGTTTGTGTGTCAAAAACCCCATTAGAAAGTATGCGTGTCAGAAACACCACTGGATAGCATGTGTGTGTCACAAACCCTATTGGACACTGTGTGTGTGTCACACTCCCCATTGGACACTGTGTGTGTCACAAAACCCATTGGATAGCGTGTGTGTGTCAGAAACCCTATTGGACAGATTGTGTGTGTCACAAACCCCATTGGACAGCGTGTGTGTCGTAAAACCCATTGGATATTCTGTGTGTGTCACAAACCTCATGGGACAGAGAGTGTGTCACGAATCCCATTGGACAGCGTGTGTGTCACAAACACCCATGGACTGTGTGCGTGTCACAAACCCCATTGGACATCGTGTGTGTCACAAACCCCATTGGAGAGCTTTTGTGTGTAAAAAACCCCATTAGAAAGTATGCGTGTCAAAAACCTCACTGGATAGCATGTGTGTGTCACAAACCCTATTGGATAGCGTGTGTGTGTGTCACAATCCCCATTGGACACTGTGTGTGTCACAAAACCCTTTGGATATCGTGTGTGTGTCACAAACCCTATTGGACAGATTGTGTGTGTCACAACCCCCATGGGACAGAGTGTGTGTCACGAACCCCGTTGGAAAGTGTATGTGTCACAAATCCTATTGGATAGCGTGTGTGTGTCACAAACCCCATGGGACAGCGTGTGTGTGTCACAAACACCATTGGACAGCGTGTGTTTCTCACAAACCCCATTGGACAGCGTGTGTGTCACAAACCCCATTGGATAGCGTGTGTGTGTCACAAACCCCATCGGACAGCGTGTGTGTCATAAACCCCATTAGATAGCATGTGTGTGTCACAAACCCCATGGGACCGAGTGTGTGTCACGAACCCCATTGGACAGCGTGTGTGACAAGCTCCGTTGGATAGAGTGTGTGTGTCACAAAACCCATTGAAAAGTGTGTGTGTCACAAACCCCATTGGAAAGTGTGTGTGTCACAAACCCCAGGGGACAGCGTGTGTGTCACAAACACCATTCGACAGCGTGTGTTTGTCACAAACCCTATTGGACAGTATGTGTGTCACAAACCCCATTGGATAGCATGTGTGTGTCAGAAACCCTATTGGACAGTGTGTGTGTCACAAACCCCACTGGACAGCGTGTGTGTTACAATCCCCACTGGACAGCGTGCGTGTCACAAACTCCATTGGACAGAGTGTGCGTGTCACAAAACGCATTGGAAAGCGTTTGTGTCACAATCCCCATTGGACAGCGTGTGTTTCACAAACACCCATGGACAGTGTGCGTGTCACAAACCCCATTGGACATCCTGTGTGTCACAGACCCCTTTGGACAGTGTGTGTGTCACAAACCCCATTGGAGAGCGTGTGTGTGTCACAATCCGCATTGGACTGTTTGTGTGTCACAAACCCCATGGGACAGAGTGTGTGTCACGAACCCCATTGGAAAGTGTATGTGTCACAAATACCATTGGATAGCGTGTGTGTTTCACAAACCCTCCTGGTCAGTGCGTGTGTCACAAAACCCATTGGACAGCGTGTGTGTGTAACAAACCCAATTGGTCAGCGTGTGTGTCACAAACCCCATGGGAGAGCATGTGTGTCACAATACACACTGGACAGTGTGTGTGTCACAAACCCTTCTGGTCAGTGTGTGTGTCACAAACCCCATTGGACAGTGTGTGTGTCAGAAAGCCAATTGGACAGTGTGTGTGTCACAAAACCCACTGAACAGCATCTGTTTTATCAAACCCCATTGGACAGCCTGTGTATTCACAAGACCCATTGGACAGAGTGCGTGTGTCAAAAAACCCATTGGACAGCTTGTGTGTCACAATCCCCATTGGACAGCTTGTGTGTCACAAAAACCATTGGACAGCCTGTGTGTGTAAACATACCCATTGGACAGTGGGTGTGTCAGAAACCCGGTTGTACAGCGTGTGTGTCACAAACCCCCGTGGACACTATGTGTGTCACAAACCCCATTGGACAGCATGTGTGTCACAATCCTCTTTGGAAAGTGTGTGTGTCACAAACCCCATTGGACAGCGTGTGTGTCACAAAGACTCATGGACAGTGTGCGTGTCACAAACCCCATTGGACATCCTGTTTCTCACAAACCCCTTTGGACAGTGTGTGTGTCACAAACCCCATTGGACATCAAGTGTGTGTCACAATCCCCAATAGACAGTGTGTGTGTCACAAACCCCATGGGACAGAGTGTGTGTCACGGACACCATTGGACAGCGTGTGTGTCACAAGCGCCATTGGACAGAGTGTGTGTGTCACAAACCCCATTGGAAAGTGTATGTGTCACAAACCTCATTGGATAGCCTGTGTGTGTCACAAAACCCATTGGAATGTGTGTGTGTCACAAACCCCATTGTAAAGTATGTGTGTCACAAACCCTATTGGAAAGCGTGTGTGTCAGAAACACAATTGGACAGTGTGTGTCACAAATCCCATTGGACAGCGTGTGTGTCACAATCCCCATTGAACAGCGTGCGTGTCAAAAACCCCATTGGACATCGTGTGTGTGTCACAATTCCTCCTGGTCAGTGTGTGTGTCACAAACCCCATTGGAAAGTGTGTGTGTCACAAACCTCATTGTATCGCGTGTGTGTGTCACAAACTCCACTGGACACCGTGTTTTTCACGAACCCCATTGGACAGCGTGTGTGTCACAAGCACCATTGGAGAGAGTGTGTTGTCACAAACCCATTGGATAGCGTGTGTGTCACAAACCACATTGGACAGCGTGTAGTGTCACAAACCCCCGTAGACACTGTGTGTGTCACAAACCCCATTGGACAGCGTGTGTGTGTCACAATACCCTTTGGACAGTGTGTCTGTGTGTCACAAACCCCATTGGACATCGTGTGTGTCACAAACCCTTTTGGACAGTGTGTGTCTCACAAACCCCACTGGAGAGCGTGTGTGTCACGAACACCCATTTACAGTGTGTGTATCACAAACCCCATTGGACATCATGTGTGTCACAAACCCCTTTGGAAAGTGTGTGTGTCACGAACCCCTTTGGACAGGGCGTGTGTGTCACAATCCCCATTGGACAGTGTTTGTGTGTCACAAACCCCGTTGGACATTGTCTGTTTCACAAACCTCTTTAGACAGTGTGTGTGTCACAAACCCCCTTGGACAGCGTGTGTGTGTCACAATCCCCACTGGACAGTGTGTGTGTCACAAACCCCATGGGACAGCGTGTGTGTAACAAGCGATATTGGACAGCGTGTGTGTGTCACAAACCCCAATGGAAAGTGTATGTGTCACAAAACCTATTGGATAGCGTGTGCATTTTACAAACCCCTTTGGAACGTGTGTGTGTCACAAACCCCACTGGACAGCGTGTGTGTCACGAACCCCATTGGACAGCTTGTGTGTCACAAGACCCATTGGAAAGCCTGTGTGTGTCACAAAACCCATTGGACAGCATGTGTGTTACAAACCCCATTGGACAGTGTGTGTGTGTCACAAACCCCATTGGTCATCATGTGTTTCACAAACCCCTTTGGACAGTGTGTGTGTGACACAATCCCCTTTGGACAGTGTGTGTGTCATAAACCCCACTGGACATCACATCTGTCACAAACACCCATGGACAGCGTGCGTGTCGCAAACCCCCGTGGACACTGAGTGTGTCACAAACCCCTTTGGACAGTGAGTGTGTCACAAAACCCATTGGACAGCGTGTGTCACAAACCCCATGGGACAGAGTGTTTGTCACAAACACTATTATACAGCATGTGTGTCACAAGCCCATTGGGCAGATTGTGTGTGTCATAAAACCCACTGGACAGCGTGTGTGTCACAAAACCCGTTGGAAAGTGTATGTGTCAGTAACCCCATTGGATAGCGTGTGTGTCACAAGCCCCATTGGATAGAGTGTATGTGTCACAAACCCTATTGGACAGCATTTGTGTCACAATCCCCATTGGACAGAGTGCGTGTCAAGAACCCCATTAGCAGCGTGTGTGTCACAAGCACCATTGGACAGGATGTGTGTGTCAGAAAACCCTACTGGACAGTGTGTATGTCACAAAATCCACTGGACAGCGTGTGTGTCACAAACCCCATTGGACAGCGTGTGTATCACAAAACCCATTGGACAGCGTGTTTGTCACAAAACCCACTGGATAGCGTTTGTGTCACAAACCCTATTTGAAAGTGTGTTTGTCACAAAACACACTGGATAGTGTCTATGTCACAAAACCCATTGGACAGCGTGTGTGTGTCACAATCCCCATTGGACAGCCTGTTTGTCACAAAACCCACTGGATAGCGTTTGTATCACAAACCCTATTTGAAAGTGTGTGTGTCACAAAACCCACTGGAGAGCGTGTGTGTCACAAGACCCATTGGACAGAGTGTGTGTGTCACAAACCCCATTGGACAGTGTGTGTGTCACAAACCCCGTTGGCCAGCGTGTGTGTCACAAACACCATTGGACAGTGAGTGTGTCACAAACCCCATTGGACAGCGTGTGTGTGTCACAAACCCCCGTGGACACTGTGTGTGTCACGAACGCCATTGGACAGAGTGTGGTTCACAACCCCCGCTGGACAGAGTGTATGTCACAATCCTCTGTTGACAGTGTGTGTGTCAAAACCCCATTGGACATCGTGTTTGTCACAAACCCCTTTGGAGTGTGTGTGTTAAAAATCCAATGGGACAGAGTGTGTGTCACGAACCCCATTGGAGAGCGTGTGTGTCACAAACCCCATTGGACAGCGTGTGTGTCACAAACCCCATTGGACAGAGTGTGTGTGTGACAAACCCCATTGGACAGCTTGTGTGTCATAATCCCCACTTTACAGCGTGTGTGTGTCACAATCCCCATTGGACAGAGTGTGTGTGTCACAAAACCCACTGGACATCGTGTGTGTCACAAACCCTTTTGGACGGTGCGCATGTCAAAAACCTCATTGGACATCGTGTGTGTCACAAACCCCGTTGGACAGTGTGTGTGTCACAAACCCCATGGGACAGAGTGTGTGTCACGAACCCCATTGGACAGCGTGTGTGTCTACAAGCGCCATTGGACAGAGCGTGTGTGTCACAAACCCCATTAGAAAGTGTATGTGTCACAAACCCCATTGGATAGTGTGTGTGTGTCACAAACGCTCCTGGTCAGTGTGTGTGTCACAATACCCATTGGATAGCATGCGTGTCACAAACACCATGGGACAGTGTGTGTGTGTCACAAACGCCATTGGACAGTGTGTGTGTAATAAACCCCTTTGGACAGTGTGTGTGTCACGAACCCCATTGGACAGCGTGTGGGTCATAAGACCCATTGGACAGAGTGTGTGTGTCACAAACCCCATTGGACATCGTATGTTTCACAATCCCCATTGGACAGCGTGTGTGCCACAAACCCCTTTGGACAGAGTGTGTGTGAAAAACCCCATTGGACACCGTGTGTGTCATAACCCCCATTTTACAGCGTGTGTGTGTTACAATCCCCATAGGACAGTGTGTGTGTGTCACAAACCCCACTGGACAGCGTGTGTGTCACAAACCCCTTTAGACAGTGTGTGTGTCACAAAACCCATTGGATAGCGTGTGTGTTCACAAACCCCATTAGAAAGTGTCTGTGTCACAAACATCACTGGGCAGCCTTTGTGTCACGAACCCCGTTGGACAGCTTGTGTGTCAAAAGACCCATTGGACAGAGTGTGTGTGTCACAAACCCCATTGTACAGCGAGTATGTCATAATCCTCATTTGACAGCGTGTGTCACAAGCCCCTTTGGACAGACTGTGTGTGTCACAAACCCCTTTAGACAGAGTGTGTGTCATAAACCCCATTGGACAGCGTGTATGTGTCACAATCCCCTTTGGAAATAGTGTGTGTGTCACAAACCCCATTGGACAGCGTGTGTATCACAAACCCCTTTGGACAGTGTGTGTATCACAAACCCCACTGGACAGCGTGTGTGTCACAAAAACCCATGGACAGTGTGCGTGTCACAAAGCTCATTGGACATCGTGTGTATCACAAACCCTTTTGGACAGTGTATTGTGTCAGAAAAACCACTGGACGGCGTGTGTGTCACAAACACCCATGGACAATGTGCATGTCAGAAACCCCATTGGACATCGTGTGTGTCACAAACCCCTTTAGGACCGTGTGTGTGTCACAAACCCCATGGGACAGAGTGTGTGTAACAAACCCCATTGGACAGCGTGTGTGTCACAAACCCCCGTGGACACTGTGTGTGTCACGAACGCCATTGGACAGTGTGTGTGACAAGACCCACTGGACATCGTGTGTGTCACAAACACCCATGGACAGTGTGAGTGTCTCAAGCCCCATTGGACAGCGTGTCTGTGTCACAAACCCCTTTGGAAAGTGTATGTGTCACAAACCCCATTGGATAGCGTGTGTGTGTCACAAAGCCTATTGGAGAGTGTGTGCGTCACAATACCCATTGGACAGTGTGTGTGCCACAAACCCCATTGGACAGAGTTTGTGTCACAAACCCCATTGGACAGCGTGTGTGTGTCACAAACCTCCTGGACAGTGTGTGTGTCACAAACCCCATTGGACATCGTGTGTTTCAGAAACCCCATTGGACAGTGTGTGTAAAAAAACTCATTGGACACCGTTTGTGTCACAATCCCCATTGGACAGCGTGTGTGTGTCACAATTCCCATTGGACACTGTGTGTGTCACAAACCCCATGGGACAGACTGTGTGTCACAAACACTATTGGACAGCGTTTGTGCCACAAGCCCATTGGACAGAGTGTGTGTATCACATAATCCACTGGACAGTGTGTGTGTCACGAACCCCATTGGACAGCGTGTGTCTCACAAGAACCACTGGACAGAGTGTGGTGTCACAAATCCTACTGGAAAGTGTATGTGTCACAAACCCCATTGGATAGCGTGTGTGTGTCACAAACCCGATTGGACAGCGTGTGTGTCACAAAGACCATTGGACAGCGTGTGTGTGTCACAATCCCCATTGAACACTGTGTGTGTCACAAAACGCATTGGATAGCCTGTGTTTCACAAACCCCATTTGAAAGTGCGTGTGTCACAAACCCCGTTGGATAGCATGTGAATGTGTCACAAACCCCATTGGACAGCGTATAGTGTCAGAAACCCCATTGGACAGTGTGTGTCACAAATCCCATTGTACAGCGTGTGTGTTCACAAACCCCATTGGACAGCTTGTGTGTGTCACAATCCCCATTGGACAGCGTGTGTATAAAAAACTCCATTGGACAGCGTGTGTTTCACAAACTCCATTGGATAGCGTGTGTGTGCCACAAAACCCATTATAAAGTGTGTGTGTTACAAACCCCAGTGGATAGCGTGTGTGTGTCACAAACCCTATTGGACAGTCTGTAGGTCACAATCCCCACTGGACGGCGTCTATGTCACAAACCCCATTGGACAGCGTGTGTGTCACAAACACCATTGGACAGCGTGTGTGTTTCACAATCCCCATTGGACAGTGTGTGTGTCACAAAAACCATTGGATAGCGTTTGTGTCACAAACCCCATTGGATAGCGTGTGTGTCACAATCACCTTTGGACAGTGTGTGTGTGTCACAATCCCCATTGAACAGCGTGTGTGTCACAAACCCCATTAGACAGAGTGTAGTGTCAGAAACCCCATTGGATAGTGTGTGTCACAAATCCTATTGGACAGCGTATGTGTCACAAACACCATTGGACAGCGTGTGTGTGTCACAATCCCCATTGAACAGTGTGTGTGTCACAATCCCCATTGGACAGAGTTTGTGTCACAAACCTCAGTGGACAGCGTGTGTGTCACAAACACCATTGGACAGTGTGTGTGTCACAAAACCCACTGGACAGAGTGTGTGTGTCACAAACCCCATTGGACAGTGTGTCTGTGTCACAATACCCTTTGGATAGTGTGTGTGTCTCAATCCCCATTGGACAGAGTTTGTGTCACAAACCCTATTGGACAGCGTGCGTGTCTCAAACAGCATTGGACAGTGTGTGTGTGTCACAAATGCCATTGGATAGCATGTGTGTGTCACAAACCCCATTGCACAGCGTGTAGTGTCAGAAACCCCATTGGACAGTGTGTGTCACAAATCCCATTGGACAGCTTATGTGTGTCACGAAGCCAATTTGACAGAGTGTGTGTCACAAAAACCATTGGACAATGTGTGTGTAACATAACCAATTGTTCAGAGTGCGTGTAACAATCTCCATGAGACAGCGTGTGTGTGTCACACACTCCATTGGAAAGTGTGTGTGTCACAATCCCCATTTTATAGCGTGTGTGTGTCACAAACCCTATTGGACAGCCAGTAGGTAACAATACTCATTGGACGGAGTCTGTGTCACAAACCCCATTGGACAGCGTGTGTGTCACAAACACCATTGGACAGCATGTGTGTCACAAACACCATTGGACAGCGTGTGTGTCACAAAAACCCATGGACAGTGTGCGTGTCACAAACCCATTGCAGAGTGTGTGTCACAAAACCCATTGGATAGCGTGTGTATCACAAACCCCATTGGATAGCGTGTGTGTCGCAATCAACATTGTACAGCGTGTGTGTGTCACAATGCCCATTCAACAGTGTGTGTGTCACAATCCCCATTGGACAGCGTGTGTGTCACAAAAGCTATTGGACAGTTTGTGTGTGTCACAATACCCATTGGATAGTGTGTGTGTCACAAAACCCACTGGACAGAGTTTCTGTCACAAACCCATTGGACAGTGTGTGTGTCACAAAACGCATTGGATAGCGTGAGTGTCCCAATCCCTATTGGACAGCGTGTGTGTCAAAAACCCCATTGGACAGTGTGTGTGTGTCACAAAACCCATTGGATGGCATGTGTGTGTCACAAACCCCATTGGACAGCGTGTGTGTCACAAACTCCATTGGACAGTTTGTGTGTGTCACAAAACCCATAGGATATCATGTGTGTGTCACAAACCCCATTGGACAGCGTGTAGTGTCAGAAACCCCATTGGACAGTGTGTGTCACAAACCCCATTGGAAATAGTGTGTGTGTCACAAACCCCATTGGACAGCGTGTGTATCACAAACCCCTTTGGACAGTGTGTGTATCACAAACCCCATTCTACAGTGCGTGTGTGTCACATTCCCCATTAGACAGCGTGTGTGTCACAAAACCCACTGGACAGCGTTTGTGTTACAAACCCCATTGGACAGCGCGTGTGTCAAAATCCACATTGGACAGAGTATATATGTCACAAACCCATTGGATAGCGTGTGTGTGTCACAAACCCGATTGTACAGCGTGTTTGTCACAAGACCTTTATGCAGAGTGTGTGTCACAAATCACATTGTACATCGTCTATGTCACAATCCTCACTGGACAGCATGTGTGTCGCAGACCCCATTGGACAGTGTGTGTGTGACAAACCCCATGGACAGCGTGCGTGTCACAATCCCCATTGGACAGCGTGTAGTGTCAGAAATCCCATTGGACAGTGTGTGTCACAAATCCCATTGGACAGCGTGTGTGTCACAAACCCCATTGGACAACGTGTGCGACACAAACACCATTGGGCAGTGTGTGTGTCACAAAACGCATTGGATAGCGTGTGTGTCACAATCCCCATTGGAAAGTGTGTGTGTCACAAATCCCATTGGAAAGTGTGTGTGTCATATCCCCCATTTTACAGCGTGTGTGTGTCACAGTCCTCATTGGACAGTGTGTATGTGTCACAAACCCAATTGGACATTGTGTGTATCAGCATCCCCATTGGACAGCGTGTGTGTCACAAACCCCATTGGACAGTGTGTGTGTGTGACAAACCCCATTGGACATCGTGTGTGTCACAATCCCCATTGGACTGCGTGTGTGTCAGGAACCCCATTGGACAGCGTGTGTGTCACAAGCGCCATTGGAAAGTGTGTGTGTCACAAACCCCTTTGGAAAGTGTGTGTGTCATAACCCCCATTATACAGCGTGTGTGTGTCACAATCCTCATTGGACAGTGTGTGTGTGTCACAAACCGCCTTGGACATCGTGTGTATCACCATCCGCATTGGACAGCGTGAGTGTCACAAACCCCATTGGACAGCGTGTGTGTGTCACAATCCCCATTGGACAGTGTGTGTGTGTCACAAACCTCATTGGACAGCGTGTGTATCACAAACCCCTTTGGACTGTGTGTGTGTCACAAACCCGATTCTACAGTGCGTGTGTGTCACATTCCCCATTGCACAGCATGTGTGTCACAATACCCATTGGAGATAGCGTGTGTGTCACAATCCCCATTGGACAGTGTGTGTGTCATGAATCCCATTGGACAGTGTGTCTGTGTGACAATACCCATTGGACAGTGTGTGTGTCACAAACCCCATTGGACAGCGTGTGTGTGCCACAAAACCCATTGGCTAGCATGTGTGTGTCACGAACACCATTGGACAGCTTGTGAGCCCAAAGACCCATTGGTCAGAGTGTGTGTGTCACATTCCCCATTGGACAGTGTGTGTGTGTGACAATCCCCATTAAAAAGTGTGCGTGTCACAAACCCCATTTGAAAGTGTGTGGGTCACAATCCACACTGGAGAGTGTGTGTGTCACAAAACCCATTGGATAGCGTGTGTGTCACAATCCCCATTAAATAGTGTGTGTGTGTCACAAACACCGTTGGGCAGCGTGTGTGTCACAAACCCCATTGGACAGCGTGTGTGTGTCACATACCCTTTTGGAAAGTGTGTAGGTCACAATCCCCTTTGGACAGCATCTGTGTCACAAACAGTATTGGACATCGTGTGTGTCACGAACCCCATTAGACACCGTGTGTGTCACAAGCGCCACTGGACAGAGTGTCTGTGCCACAAACCCCATTGGACAGTGTGCCTGTCACAAACCCCATTCGACACTGTGTGTGTCACAAACCCTTTTGGACAGTGTGTGTGTCACAAGCCCCACTGGACAGCGTGTGTGTCACAAACACCCATGGACAGTGTGCGTGTCACAAACCCCACTGGACAGCGTGTGTGTGTCACAAACCCCATTGGATAGAGTGTGTGTGTCACAAATCCCATTATAAAGTGTGCGTGTCACAAACCCCATTGGACAGTGTATGTGTCACAATCCCCTTTGGAGAGTGTGTGTGTCACAAAACCCATTGGATAGCATGTGTGTGTGACAAACCCTATTGGACAGTGTGTGTGTCACAAACCCCCGTGGACACAGTGTGTGTCACGAACCCCGTTGGACAGTGTGTGTGTGGAACAATACCAATTGGACAGTGTGTGTGTCACAAACCCCATTGGACAGCGTGTGTTTACAAACCCCGTGCACACTGAGTGTGTCACAAAACCATTGGACAGCGTGTGTGTCATAAACTTGACTGGACAGTGTGTGTATCACAAACCCCATTGAAGAGCGTGTGTGCGTCACAAACCCCTTTAGAAAGTGTGTGTGTCAAAAACCCCATTGAACAGTGTCTGTGTCACAAACCCCATTGGACAACGTGTGTGTGTCACAATCCCCATTGGACAGTGTGTGTGTCGAAAACCCCATTGGACAGAGTGTGTGTGTCACAAAACCCATTGGCAAGTGTATGTGTCACAAACACCATTGGATAGCGTGTGTGTGTGACAAACCCTATTAGAGACTAGATGTGTCACAAAACCTGCTGGACAGCGTGTGTGTCACAAACCCCGTTGGACAGAGTGTGTGTGTCACAATACCCATTGGACCGTGTGTGTGTCACAAACCCCATTGGACAGAGTTTGTTTCACAAACCTCATTGGACAGCATGTGTGTGTAAGAAACGTATATTGGTCAGCGTGTGTGTCACAAAGCCCATTGGAGAGCGTGTGTGTCACAAACCCCATTGGACAGTGTATGTGTCACAAACCCCATTGGCCAGCGTGTGTGTGTCACAATACGCATTGGACAGTGTGTTTGTCAAAAACCCCATTGGACAGAGTTTCTGTCACAAACCCCATTGGACAGAGTGTGCGTGTAACAAACCCATATTAGTCAGTGTGTGTGTCACAAAGCCCATTGGACAGTGTGTGTGTCACAAAACCCACTGGAGAGTGTGTGTGCAACAATCCCCAGTGGACAGCGTCTGTGTCACAAACACCCATGGGCAGTGTGAGTGTCACAAACCCCATTGGATAGCGTGTGCGTCACAAACCCCTTTAGAAAGTGTGTGTGTCAAAAACCCCATTGAACAGTGTGTGTGTCAATCCCCATTGGACATCGTGTGTGTGTCACAATACCCATTTTACAGTGTGTGTGTTCACAAACACGATTGGACAGCGTGTGTGTCACAAGCCAATTGGACAGAATGTGTGTGACACAAAACCCACTGTCAGCGTGTGTGTCACGAACTCCATTGGACAGAGTGTGTGTCACAAGCACCATTGGAGAGAGTGTGTGTGTCACAAACCCCATTGGAAAGTGTATGTGTCACAAACCCCGTTGGATAGCGTATTGTGTGTGGCACAAACCCTATTGGACAGTTTGCGTGTCACAAAAACCACTGGACAGCGTGTGTGTCACAAACACCATTGGACAGCGTGTGTGTGTAACAATAATCATTGGACATCGTGTGTGTCACAAATCCCTTTGGACAGTGTGTGTGTCACAAACCCCATGGGACAGAAGGTGTGTCAAGAACCCCATTGGAAAGCCTGTGTGTCACAAGCCCCATTGGAAATTGTGTGTGTCACAAACCCCATTGGAAAGTCTATGTGTCACAAACACCATTGGATAGCGTGTGGGTTTTACAAACCCTATTGGAGAAAGTGTGTATCACAATACCCATTGGACAGTGTCTGTGTCACAAACCCCATTGGACAGAGTTTGTGTCACAAACCTCATTGGACAGTATTTGTGTCACAAACCCCATTGGACAGCGTGTGTGTGTAACGAACCCATATTGGTCAGCGTGTTTGTCACAAAGCCCATTGGAGAGCGTCTGTGTCAGAAACCCCATTGGACAGTGTGTGTGTCATAAACCCCGTTGGACAGCGTGTGTTTCACAGTCCCCATTAGACAGTGGGTCTGTGTCACAATCCCCATTGGACAGCGTGTGTTTCACAATCCCCATTTGACAGTGTGTGTGTCACAAACTCCATTGGACAGAGTTTGTGTCACAAAACACCCTGGACACTGTGTCTGTCACAAACACCATTGGACAGTGTGTGTGCAACAAAACCCACTGGACAGCGTGTGTGTCATGAACCCCATTGGGCAGTGTGTGTGTCACAAGCACCATTGGACAGAGAGTGGTGTCACAAACCCCATTGGAAAGTATGTGTCACAAAACGCACAGTACAGCGTTTGTGTCAGAAACCCCATTGGACAGACTGTGTGTCACAAACCCATTTGGACAGCGTGTGTGTGTCACAATACCCATTGGACAGTGTGTGTTTCACAAACCCCATTGGACAGAGTTTGTGTCACAAACCCCATTGGACAGTGTGTGTGTCAGAAACACCATTGGACAGCGTGTTTGTCACAAACCCCTTTGGACAGCGTGTGTGTGTCACAAAGCCCATTTGACAGAGTGTGTGTCACAAACACCATTGGACAGTGTTTGTGTCAAAAACCCCAAAGGACAGCGTGTGTGTGTCACAAACCCTATTGGACAGTGTACAGTTCACAATCCCCATTGGACAGCGTCTGTGTCACAAACCCCATTGGACAGCGTGTGAGTCACATACACCATTGGACAGAATGTGTGTGTCACAATCCCCATTGAAATGTGACCTCCTGGTCAGCGTGTGTGTCACAAAACCCATTGGACAACATCGTGTCACAAACATCATGGGATAGTGTGTGTGTAACAAACACAATTGGTCAGCGTGTATGTCACAAACACCATGGGACAGTGTGTGTGTGTCTACAAATCCCATTGGAAAGTGTGTGTCACAAACCCCATTAGAAAGTGTGCGTGTAACAAAGCCCATTGGAAAGTGTGTGTGTCACAAACCCCATTGGATATCGTGGAGTGTCACAAACCCCATTAGAAAGTGTGCGTGTCACAAACCCCATTGGATAGCATGTGTGTTTTACAAACCCTATTGGACAGTGTGTATGTCACAATCCCCATTGGACAGTGTGTGTGTCAAAAAATCCCTTGTATAGCGTCTGTGTTATAAACCCCATTAGAAAGTGTGTGTGTGTCACAAACCCTATTGGACATGGTGTGTGTCACAAACTCCACTTGACCGCGTGTGTGTCACAAGCACTATTGGGCAGAGTGTATGTGTCACAAACCCTATTGGACAGTGTGTGTGTAACAAAACCCACTGGACAGCATGTGTGTCGCAAGCCCCATTCGACAGCGTGTGTGTCACAAACACCATTGGACAGAGTTTGTGTGTCACAATACCCATTAGACAGTGTGTTTGTCACGAACCCCATTGGACAATATCTATGTCACAAATCCCATTGGAGAGCGTGTGTGTGTCACAAACACTCCTGGTCAGTGTGTGTGTCACAAATCCCATTGGACAGCGTGTGTGTGTCACAAACCCCATTGGACAATGATTGTGTAACAAACCCAATTGTTCAGCGTGTGTGTCACAAACCCCATGGGACAGCGTATGTGTGTCACAATCCCCATTGAACAGTGTGTGTGTCATAAAACCCATTGGATAGCGTGTGTGTCACAAACCCCATTTGAAAGTGTGTTTGACAAAAACCCCATTGCATAGCGTGTGTGTGTCATAAACCCTATTGGGCAGTGTGTGTGTCACAAACCCCATTGTACAGCGTGTGTGCAACGAACCCCATTGGACAGCGTGTGTGTCACAAGACCCATTGGACAGAGTGTGTGTGTCACAAACCCATTGGACAGCGTGTGTGTCACAAACCCCATTTGAAAGTGTGTGTTTCAGAAACCCGTGTATACACTGTGTGTTTCACAAACCCCATGGGACAGTGTGTGTGTCTCAAACCCCACTGGACAGCGTGTGTGTCACAAACACCCATGTACATTGTGCGTGTCACAAATCCCACTGGATATCGTGTGTGTCACAAACCCTTTTGGACAGTGTGAGTGTCACAAACCCGCTGGACAGCGTGTGTGTCACAAACCCCTTTGGACAGTGTGTGTGTCACTAACCCCATTGGACATCGTATGTGTCAGAAACACCTTTGGACAGTGTGTGTGTCACAAACCCCATTGGACAGCGTGTGTGTGTCACAATCCCCATTGGACAGTGTGTGTGTGTCACAAAACCTATTGGACAGCGTGTGTGTGTCACAATCCCCATTGGACAGTGTGTGTGTCACAAACCCCATGGGAGAGAATTCTGTAACGAACCCCATTGGACAGCGTGTGTGTCACAAGCGCCATTGGACAGAGTGTGTGTGTCACAAACCCTGCTGGTCAGTGTGTTCGTCACAAAACCCATTGGACAGCATGTGTGTCGGAAACACAATTGGACGGTGTGTGTGTAAGAAACCCAATTGTTCAGCGTGTGTCTCACAAACCCCATAGGACAGCGTGTGTGTGTCACAAAGCCCATTGGAAAGTGTGTGTGTGTCACAAACCCTATTGGACAGTGTGTGTGTCACAAAACCCATTGGACAGAGTGTGTGTGACACAATCCCCTTTGGACGGTGTGTGTCTCACAATACCCATTGGAGAGCGTGTGTGTCACAAACCCTTTGGACAGCGTGTGTGTCACAATCCCCATTGAACAGAGTTTATGTCACAAACCCCTTGGACATCGTGTGTGTCACAAACCCCATTGGACAGTGTGTGTGTGTCACAAACCCAATGGATAGCGTGTGTGTGTCGCAAACCCTATTGGACAGTGTGTGTCTCACAATACCTTACTGTACAGCGTGTAAGCAAAACGAACCACACTGGACAGCATGTGTGTCAAAAGACCCATTGGACAGAGTGTGTGTGTCACAAAACCCATTGTACAGCGTGTGTAAAACGAACCCCATTGGACAGCGTGTGTGTCACAAACCCCATGGGAAAGAATTCTGTAACGAACCCCATTGGACAGCGTGTGTGTCACAAGCACCTTTGGACAGAGTGTGTGTGTCACAAACCCTGCTGGTCAGTGTGTGCGTCACAAAACCCATTGGACAGCATGTGTGTCAGAAACACCATTGGACAGTGTGTGTGTAAGAAACCCAATTGTTCAGCGTGTGTCTCACAAACCCCATGGGACAGCGTGTGTGTGTCACAAACCCCATTGGAAAGTGTGTGCGTCATAAAACCCATTGGATAGCGTGTGTGTCACAAACCCCATTTGAAAGTGTGTTTGACAAAAACCCCATTGCATAGCGTGTGTGTGTCATAAACCCTATTGGGCAGTGTGTGTGTCACAAACCCCATTGTACAGCGTGTGTGCAACGAACCCCATTGGACAGCGTGTGTGTCACAAGACCCATTGGACAGAGTGTGTGTGTCACAAACCCATTGGACAGCGTGTGTGTCACAAACACCCATGTACAGTGTGTGTGTCACAAACCCCATTGGATATCGAGTGTGTCACAAACCCTTTTGGATAGTGTGAGTGTCACAAACCCGCTGGACAGCGTGTGTGTCACAAACCCCTTTGGACAGTGTGTGTGTCACTAACCCCATTGGACATCGTATGTGTCAGAAACACCTTTGGACAGTGTGTGTATCACAAACCCCATTGGGCAGCGTGTGTGTGTCACAAGCCCCATTGGACAGTGTGTGTGTGTCACAAACCCCATTGGACAGCGTGTGTGTGTCACAATCCCCATTGGACAGTGTGTGTGTCACAAACCCCATGGGACAGAATTCTGTAACGAACCCCATTGGACAGCGTGTGTGTCACAAGCGCCATTGGACAGAGTGTGTGTGTCACAAACCCTGCTGGTCAGTGTATGCGTCACAAAACCCATTGGACAGCATGTGTGTCAGAAACACCATTGGACAGTGTGTGTGTAAGAAACCCAATTGTTCAGCGTGTGTCTCACAAACCCCATGGGACAGCGTGTGTGTGTCACAAACCCTATTGGACATTGTGTGTGTCAAAAACCCCATTGGACAGAGTGTGTGTGACTCAATCCCCTTTGGACAGTGTGTGTGTCACAATACCCATTGGACAGCGTGTGTGTAACAAACCCTTTGGACAGCGTGTGTATCACAATCCCCATTGGACAGAGTTTATGTCACAAACCCCTTGGACATCGTGTGTGTCACAAACCCCTTTGGGCAGTGTGTGTGTCACAAACCCCATTGGACAGCGTGTGTGTGTCACAATCCCCATTGGACAGAGTGTGTGTTTCACAAACCCTATTGGACAGCGTGTGTGTCACAAACCCCTTTGGACAGTGTGTGTGACACAATCCCCTTTGCAAAGTGTGTGTGTCACAATACCCATTGGACACTGTGTGTGTCACAAACCCCATTAGAAAATGTGTGTGTCACAAACCCCACTGGACAGAGTGTGTGTCACGAACCCCATTGGACAGCGTGTGTGTCACAAGCACCATTGGACACAGCGTGTGTGTCACAAACCCCATTGGACAGAGTGTGTGTGTCACAAACCCCATTGGACAGCGTGTGTGTGTCACAAACCCCATTGGACAGCGTGTGTGTCATAAACCCCATTGGACAGCATGTGTGTGTCACAATCTCTATTGTACAGTGTTTGTGTTTCACAAACCCCATTGGACAGCGTGTGTGTCATAAAAACCATTGGACAGAGTGTGTGTGTCACAGTCCCCATTGTACAGTGTTTGTGTGTCACAAACCCTATTGGACAGCGTGTGTGTCATAAACCGCATTGGACAGCATGTGTGTGTCACAGACCCCATTGGACAGTGTTTGTGTGTCATCAACCCCATTGGACAGCGTGTGTGTCACAAACCCCCTTGGACAGTGTGTGTGTCACAAAACCCAATGGACAGAATGTGTGTCACAAACCCCATTGGAAAGTGTATGTGTCACAAACCCCATTGGATAGCGTGCGTGTGTCACAAACCCTCCTGGTCAGTGTGTGTGTCACAAAACCCATTGGACAGCAGGCGTGTTGCAAACACCATTGGACAGTGTGTGTGTAACAAACCCAATTGGTCAGCGTGTGTATCACAAAGCCCATTGGAAAGTGTATGTGTCACAAAACCCACTGCACTGCGTGTGTGTCACAGACCCCTTTGGACATAGTGTATGTGTCACAATCCCCATTGGACAGCATGTGTATCACAAACCCCATTGGACAGCGTGTGTGTGTCAGAATACCCATTGGACAGAGTGTGTGTGTCTCAAACCCCATTGGATAGCGTGTCTGTGTCACAAACCCTATTGGACAGTGTGTGTGTCACAAAACCCACTGGACAGCGTGTGTATCACAAACACCATTGGACAGCGTGTGTGTCACAAACCCCCCTGGACAGTGTGTGTGTCACAAACCCCATTGGAGAGCATGTGTGTCACAAATTACATTGGAAACTGCGTGTGTCACAAACCCCATGGGACAGAGTGTGTGTCACAAGCCCCATTGGACAGAGTGTGTCTGTCACAAACACCATTGGAAAGCGTAAGTGTCACAATACCCCTACGATAGTGTGTGTGTGACACAAACCCTATTGGAGAATGTGTGTGTCACAAAAAATACTTGACAGCGTCTGTGTCATGAACCCCATTGCACAGCATGTCTGTCACAAGCCCCTTTGGACAGAGTGCGCGTGTGACAAACCCCATTTGACAGAGTGTGTGTCACAAAACCCCCTGACAGTGTGTGTCTCACAAACCCCATTTTTACAACGTGTTTTTGTCACAGTACCCATTGGACAATATGTGTCTCACAAACCCCACTGGACAGCGTGTGTGCCACAAACTCACCTGGACAGCATGTGTGTCACAAGTGCTATTGGACAGTGTGCATGTCACAAACCCCATTGGACATTGTGTCTGTCACAAACCACATGGGACAGAGTGTATGTCACAAGCCCCATTGGTCAGAGTGTGTCTGTGACAATCCCCATTGGACAGAGTGTGTGTGACAAACCCCCCTGGACAGTGTGTGTGTCACAAACCCCATTGGAGAGCATGTGTGTCACAAATCCCATTGGAAACTGCGTGTGTCACAAACCCCATGGGACAGAGTGTGTGTCACAAGCCCCATTGGACAGTGTTTTTGTCACAAACCCCACTGGACAGCGTGTGTGTCACAAACACCCATGGACAGTGTGCGTATCACAAAGCCCATTAGACATAGTTTGTGTCAGAAACCCCTTTGGACATTGTGTGTGTCACAAACCCGATGGGACCAAGTGTGTGTCACGAACCCCATTGGACAGCGTGTATGTCACAAGCGGCTTTGGACAGACTGTGTGTGTCACAAACACCTTTGGAAAGTGTATGTGTCACAAACCTCATTGGATAGCGTGTGTGTGTCACAATCCCTATTGGACAGCGTGTGTGTCACAAGCCCCATTGGACAGCATGCGTGTCACAAACACCATTGGACAGTGTATGTGTAACAAATCCAATTGGTTAGCGTGTGTGTCACAAACGCCTATGGAAAGTGTGTGTGTCACAAACCCCATTGGAAAGTGTGTGTGTCACAAACCTCATTGGATAGCATGTGTGTGTCACAATCCCCATTAGAATGTATGCGAGTCACAAACCCAATTGGACAGTGTGTGTGTGTCACAAACCCCATTGGATAGCGTATGTGTGTAACAAACCCCATTAGAAAGTGTGCGTGTCAAAAACCTCATTGGATAGCGTGTGTGTGTCAAAAACCCTATTGGACAGTGTGTGGATGACGAGCGAGTTGAGAGTGTATGGGTCAGGATCAAGGGGCAGGCTGGCAGGGGTGACACTGTTGTGGGCGTCTGTTACAGGCCACCAGATCAAGCTGAGGAAGTTGATGAGGCCTTCTGTGAGCAGCTGAGAGTGGCCTCACAGTCACAGGCCCTGGTTGTTGTGGGGGATTTTAACTTCCCTGATGTTTGCTGGAAGGACCATTCAGCCAGCCAGCCACAGTCCAGGAGGTTCCTCCAGTGCATTGATGATAACTTCCTCATGCAGATGGTGGGGGAGCCGACTAGGAGAGGTGCACTGCTGGATCTCATCCTCACTAACAAGGAGGGTCTGGTCGAAGCAGTAAAGGTTGAGGGCTGCCTGGGTTGCAGTGACCACGAGATGGTGGAGTTCAGCATCTTGGGTGGCAGGAACAGAATAGCAAGCAGAATTGCAACCCTGGACTTTAGCAGGGCTAACTTTGGCCTTTTCAAGCAATTGCTGGGGGAAATCCCATGGGCAAGACTGCTTGAAGGAAAAGGGGCCCAAGATAGCTGGATTGCATTCAGAGATTGCTTCTTCCACGCTCAGGATCAGAGCATCCCCACACGAAGGAAGTCAAGGAAGGGAGCCAGGAGGCCTGCGTGGTTGAATAGGGATCTGTTGGGTATGCTGAAGCAGAAGAGGAGAGTTTACAGGTCGTGGAAGCAGGGGCTGGCCACTTGGGAAGAATATAAGACTGCTGTTAGAGGATGTAGGAAGGCAGCTAGGATAGCCAAGGCCTCCTTAGAATTACAGCTGGCGAGAGGGGTCAAGGACAGCAAAAAGAACTTTTTCAAATACATAGCAGATAAAACTAATACCAGAGGCAATGTAGGCCCACTGATGAACGGGGTGGGTGCCCTGGTGGCAGAAGATACAGAGAAGGCAGAATTACTGAATGCCTTCTTTGTCTCTGTCTACTCTGCCGGAGGCTGTCCTGGGGAGCCCTGTACCCCTGAGACCCTGGATGAAGCCAGGCCAATGGAGGAGTTTGCTTTAGTCGATGAGGACTGGGTTAGGGAGCAATTAAATAGTCTGGACATCCATAAATCCATGGGTCCAGATGGGATGCATCCACGGGTGCTGAGGGAGCTGGCTGAAGTCATTGCTGGACCGCTCTCCATCATCTTTGCCAAGTCTTGGGAAACGGGGGAGGTGCCCGAGGATTGGAGGAAAGCAAATGTCACTCCAGTCTTCAAAAAGGGCAAGAAGGAGGACCCAGGTAATTATAGACCGGTCAGCCTCACCTCTGTCCCTGGGAAAGTAATGGAACAGCTTGTCCTTGGTGCCATCTCAAGGCATATCAAGGATAAGAGGGTTATTAGGGGCAGTCAGCATGGCTTTACCAAGGATAAGTCATGCTTGACCAACCTCATAGCCTTTTATGAGAATGTAACAAGGTGGATGGATGATGGCAGAGCGGTGGATGTGGTCTACCTTGACTTCAGTAAAGCCTTTGACACAGTCTCCCACAGCATCCTCACAGCTAAGTTGAGGAGGTGTGGTCTAGACAATAGAGTAGTGAGGTGGGTTGCAAACTGGCTTAAGGAGAGAAGCCAGAGAGTGGTAGTCAATGGTGCGGAGTCTAGTTGGAGGCCAGTATCTAGTGGAGTGCCTCAGGGGTCAGTGCTGGGGCCAATATTGTTCAATATATTCATTAACGATTTAGACGAGGGAATAGAGTGTACTATCAGCAAGTTTGCCGATGACACTAAGCTGGGAGGAGTGGCTGACACGCCAGAAGGCTGTGCTGCCATCCAGCGGGACCTGGACAGGCTGGAGAGTTGGGCGGGGAATAACCTGATGAAATTTAACAAGGGAAAGTGTAGAGTCCTGCATCTGGGCAGGAACAACCCCAGGTTCCAGTATAGGTTGGGAAATTACATATTAGAGAGCAGTGTAGAGGAAAGGGACCTGGGGGTCCTGGTGGACAACAGGATGACCATGAGCCAGCACTGTGCCCTTGTGGCCAGGAAGGCCAATGGCATCCTGGGGTGCATTAGAAGGGGGGTGGCTAGTAGATAGAGAGAGGTCCTCCTTCCCCTCTACTCCGTCCTGGTGAGACCACATCTGGAATATTGTGTCCAGTTCTGGGCCCCTCAGATCAAGCAGGACAGGGAACTGCTGGAGAGGGTCCAGCGTAGGGCAACGAAGATGATTAAGGGAGTGGAGCACCTCACTTATCAAGAAAGGCTGAGGGAGCTGGGGCTCTTTAGTTTGGAGAAGAGGAGACTAAGGGGGGACCTCATTAATGTTTATAAATATATAAAGGGTGAGTGCCATGAGGATGGAGCCAGGCTCTTCTCGGTGGCAAACAATGGTAGGACAAGGGGTAATGGGATCAAGCTGGAACACAAGAGGTTCCCCTTAGATTTGAGAAAAAACTTCTTCTCCGTAAGGGTGACAGACATTGGAACAGGCTGCCCAAGGAGGTTGTGGAGTCTCCTTCTCTGGATACATTCAAAACCCGCCTGGACATGTTCCTGTGCGACCTCACCTAGGCGTTCCTGCTCCAGCAGGGGGATTGGACTAGATGTTCTTTTGAGGTCCCTTCCAATCCCAAACATACTGTGATACTGTGATATTGTAACAGATTGTGTGCCATAAACCCCATTGGACAGCGTATATGTGTCACAATCCCCATTGGACAGCGTGTGTGTCAGAAACACCATTGGACAGTGTGTGTGTCACAAAACCCACTGGACAGCGTGTGTGTCACAAACAACAAGATACAATGCGAGTGTCACAAACCCCTTTGGATAGCGTGTGTGTCACAAACCCCTTTGGACAGTCTGTGTGTCACAAAACTCATTGGACAGCGTGTGTGTTTCACAATCCCCATTGCACAGTGTGTGTGTCACAAGCAACATTGAACAGCGTGTGAGTCACAAGCACATTGGACAGAGTATGTGTGTCACAAAACCCACTGGACAGCGTGTGTGTCACGAACCCCATTGGACAGCGTGTGTGTGTCACAAACCCCATTGCAAAGTGTATGTGTCACAAACCCCATTAGATAGTGTGTGTGTGTTACAAACCCCTTTGGACGTTGTGTGTGTCACAAAAACCATTTGATAGTGTGTGAGTGTCACAAACCCTATTGGACAGGGTGTGTGTCACAAACTCCATTGAACAGCGTATGTGTCACGAACACCATTAGACACCGTGTGTGTCTCAAGACCCATTGGAGAGAGTGTGTGTGTCATAAACCCCATTGGACAGAGTGTGTGTGTCACAATCCCCATTGGACAGCGTGTGTGTCACAAACACCACTGGACAGCGTGTGTGTCACAAACCCCATTGGACAGCGTGTGTGTGTCACAATCCCCATTAGACAGCGCGTGTATCACAAACCCCTTTGGACAGTGTGAGTTTCACAAACCCCATTGGACAGCATGTGTGTGTCACAATCCCCATTGGACAGTGTGTGTTTTACAAGCACCATGGGACAGAGTGTGTGACACAAACACTATTGGAGAGCGTGTGTGTGTCACAAGACCATTGGAAATAGTGTGTGTGTCACAAAACCCACTGGACAGCGTGTGTGTTACGAACCCCATTGAACAGCGTGTGTGTCACAAGCACCATTGGACAGAGTGTGGTGTCACAAACCCCATTGGAAAGTGTATGTGTCACAAACTCCATTCGAAAGCGTGTCTGTCACAAACCCGATTGGACAGTGAGTGTGTCACAAGCCCCATTGGACAGAGTGAATGTGTCACAAACCCCATTAGACAGTGTGTGTGTCACAATACCCATTGGAAAGCGTGTGTGTCACAAACCCCATTTGACAGTGTGCGTGTGTCAAAATACCCATTAGAGAGTGTGTGTGTCACAAACCCCATTGGACAGCGTGTGTGTCAGAAACAACATTGGTCAGTGTGTATGACACAAAACCCATTGGACAGCGTGTGTTTCAAAACCCAATTAGACAGTGCGTGTGTCACAAAACCCACTGGACAGCGTGTGTTTCAAAAACCCCTTTGGACAGAGTGTGTGTGTCACAATACACATCGGAATGCGTGTGTGTCACAAACCCCTTTGGACAGTGTATTTGTCACAAATTCCATTGTATAGCATGTGTGTTCACAATCCCATTGGACAGATTGTTTTTCACAAGACCCATTGGACAGAGTGTGTGTGTCACAATCCCCATTGGACAGCGCGTGTGTCACAATCCCCATTGGACAGCGTGTGTTTCACAAACCCCATTGGACAGCGTGTGTGTGTAACAATACTCATTGTACAGTGTGTGTGTCACAATCCCCATTGGATAGAGTGTGTGTCACAAACCCCCTTGGACACTGTGTGTGTCACAAATCCCATTGGACAGCGTGTGTGTCACAAACCCCATTGGACAGAGCGTCTGTGTCACAAACCCCATTGGAAAGTGTGTGTCTCACAAACCCCATTGGATAGTGTGTGTGTGGCACAAAACCTATTGGACAGTGTATATGTCAAAATACCCATTGGACTGCGTCTGTCTCACAAACCCCATTGGACAGCATTTTTGTCACAAACACCATTGGACAGCGTGTGTGTGTCACAATCCCCATTGGACAGTGTGTGTGTCACAAAACCTATTGGATAGCGTGTGTGTCACAAACCCCATTAGAAAGTGTGCGTGTCACAAACCCTATTGGATAGCGTGTGTGTGTCACAAACCCTTTTGGACAGCGTGTGTGTCACAGACACCGATGGACAGAGTGTGTGTCACAAACCCAATGGGACAGAGCGTGTGTCACGAACCCCATTGGACAGCGTGTGTGTCACAAGCGCCATTAAACAAGCGTTTGTGTCACAAACCCCATTGGAAAGTGTAGATGTCACAAACCCCATTGGATAGCGTGTGTGTGTCACAAACCCTCCTGGTCAGTGTGTGTGTCACAAAACGCATTGGAGAGCGTGTGTGTGTCATAAAACCCATTAAAGAGCATGCGTGTCACAAAACCCATTGGATTCCGTGTGTGTGTCACAAATCCCATAAGAAAGTGTGTGTGTCACAAACCCCATTAGAAAGTGTGCCTGTGACAAACCCTTTGGATAGAATGTGCGTGTCACAAACCCTATTGGACCGTGTGTATGTCACAATCCCCATTGGACAGCGTCTGTATCACAAACCCCATTGGACAGCGAGTGTGTCACAAACACCATTGGACAGCATGTGTGTGTCACAATCCCATTTGGACAGTGTGTGTGTGTCACAAACCCCATTGGACAGCGTGTGTGTCATAACCCCCACTTTACAGCGTGTGTGTTTCACAATCCCCGCTGGACAGCGTGTGTGTCACGAATCACATTGGACAGCGAGTGTGTCAAAAGCACCATTGTTCAGAGTGTGTGTGTCACAAACGCCACTGGAAAATGTATGTGTCACAAACCCCATTGGACAGCGTGTGTGTCACAATCCCGATTGGACAGAGTGTGTGTGTCACAATCCCCATTGGACAGAGTGTGTGTGTCACAAAACCCACTGGACATCGTGTGTGTCACAAACCCTTTTGGACAGTGTGTTTGTCAGAAACCCCACTGGACAGTGTCTGTGTCACAAACACCCATGGACAGTGTGCATGTCAAAAACCTCATTGGACATCGTGTGTGTCCCAAACCCCGTTGGACAGTGTTTGTGTCACAGTCCCCATGGGACAGAGTGTGTGTCACGAGCCCCATTGGACAGTGTGTGTGTCTACAAGTGCCATTGGACCGCGTGTGTGTCACAAACCCCATTGGACAGCGTCTGTGTCACAATCCCCTGTGGACACTGCGTGTTTCACAAACCCCATTGGACAGCGTGTGTGTCTCAAACACCCATGGACAACGTACATGTCACAAACCCCATTGGACATCGTGTGTGTCACAATCTCCTTTGGACAGTGTGTGTGTCACAAACCCCATGGGACAACGTGTGTGTGTCACAAAACCCATTGGATAGAGTGTGAGTGTCACAAACCCCATTATAAAGTGTGCGTGTCACAAACCCCATTTGATAGCGTGTGTGTGTCACAAACCCTATTGGACAGTGTGTAGGTCACAACCCCCATTGGACTATGTGTGTGTCACAAACCCCATTGGACAGTGTGTGTGTCACAAACCCCCCTGAACAGAGTGTGTGTCACAAACCCCAGTGGACAGCGTGTGTGTCACAAACATCCTTGGACAGCGTGTGTGTCACAAGCCCATTGGACAGAGTGTGTGTGTCACAAGCACCATTGGACAGAGTGTGTGTTTCACAATCCCCATTGGAAAGTGTATGTGTCACAAACCCCATTGGATTGCGTGTGTGTGTCACAAACCCTATTGGACAGTGTGTGTGTCATAAAATCCACTGGACATCGTGTGTGTTCACAAACCCCATTGGACAGTGTGTGTGTCACAAACCCTCTTGGACACTGTGTATGTCACAATCCCCATAGGACAGTGTGTATGTCACTGTCATCATTGGACAGCGTGTGTGTCACAAACCCCGTAGACACAGTGTGTGTCACAAACCCCATTGGACAGCGTGTGTGTCACAAAACCCACTGGACAGCGTGTGTGTCACAAACCCCATTAGACAGCGTGTGTGTCAAATGCCCCATTGGACAGAGTGTGTGTGTCACAATCCCCATTGGACAGTGTGTGTGTCACAGTCCCCATTGGATTGTGTGTGTGTGTCATAATCCCCATTGGACAGTGTGTGTGTCACAAACCCCTTTGGACAGTGTGTGTGTCAGAAACTCTACTGGACAGCGTGTGTGTCACAAACTCCTTTGGACAGTGTGTATGTCACAATCCCCATTGGACAGCGTGTGTGTCAGAATCCCCATTGGACAGTGTTTGTGTCACAAAACCTATTTGATATGGTGTGTGTCACAAACCCCATTGGATAGCGTGTGTGTGTCACAAACCCCATTAGAAAGTGTGTGTCGAGGGTTAAGATTGCGGGGTGACAATAAAACCCTGGCAGATGTATTGTTAACCCGCTCTTCCCCCCCACTCCCCCTTTTCCCTTTGCCCCTCCCTCTCCCTCCTTTCCACTAAGGAGAGGCGATTGGGAGGAAAGAAGGACTGAGAGAAGAGAGTTGGAAAAAATTAAAGATGTTTTACTAATGCTACTAATAAGAATAGAGAAAATAATACAAAATATACAAAACCAATCTTGAAAGTCTCAGCAACTGCAGAGCCGGCACCCAAAGTCCTGGATTAGACTCTGCAGCCAATCAGAGCTGGATTCAGTCTCTCACTAGGCCTCAGTTCGCAGGGACGACTAGCAAGGTCCTCTCCTAATGTCGGCCATAAGCAGAAGGGAAAAAGGCAAAAGGGAAAAAGCCAACGAGATCCTCGTGATCTCCCACTTTTATATGAAGTATTCACGTGAATGGAATGTTATACACAGTTGGTCAGTTTCTTGCTCACTTGTTTCTCGTCGCCCCTCTCGCGAGATGTCCATCCGTGCTTATCAATAAGTTTGCATTCCATTGCTAGGTTTACCAAAACATGTGTCTGGTTCTCCAGGAAAACGCAGTTAAGATGAAGGCTTTAGCTGACAGGCAAAATTCACTGAAAGAGAAACTTGTTTATAACAAAACCAGGACATTCCACCCCTTATAATATGCCATTCACTGAATGCTTAAACCTTATCAATACAATCTGTCAATACAATCTAATTAATCACTACTACTATATATATACATATGTACATATATACGCAGGAGTAATTAATCAGTGGACCATTCTTTGAAAAGTTCATTAAGTTCATTTTGTCACGACAGTCTCCCAGGGCAGGAAAAATGGTACAAGTGCATCTCATGACCACTGTTTGTGGGTTAAAGACATCAACTTCGAAGAAGTTGTCAGGCGCCACTCGAAGAAGCTAGCTCTGGTTTCATCATCACTGTCTTGATCTGAAAAACACTTATTAAACACTGTTAGCATGGCAATTCACATCATGCAGTTCAGTATTGAATATTTTCACCTAAACTCAAATCCCCTTGAGGTACACACCGAACTTCTCCATCCTTAAGCATCACCCACCATGTGCTGCCAGGTCCCTGGGCAAAAACAATCCTGCAAATGGGCTTGCCTTTGCCTGAGGCAGGAGTAACCCAGACTGCCTTTCCTAAAATATTTTTCATGTGTACTACAGGGACTTTATCTCCTTCTACAGTCTGTAGAATTTCTGATTGGGCAGGCGCGGCTCGATTGGTTGATCCCCTGGTGTTGACCAACCAAGTGGCTTTTGCTAAGTGTGAATCCCAATTTTTAAAGGTTCCACCACCAAGTGCCTTCAGTGTAGTTTTTAGCAAACCATTGTACCTTTCAATTTTCCCAGAGGCTGGTGCATGATATGGAATATGATATACCCACTCAATACCATGTTCTTTGGCCCAATTGTCTATAAGACTGTTTTTGAAATGAGTACCGTTGTCTGATTCAATTCTTTCTGGCGTACCATGTCGCCAAAGGACTTGCTTTTCAAGGCCCAAGATAGTATTTCGGGCTGTAGCATGAGGTACGGCATATGTTTCCAACCATCCAGTGGTTGCTTCCACCATTGTAAGTACATAACGCTTACCTTGACGTGTTTGTGGAAGTGTAATATAATCAATTTGCCAAGCTTCTCCATACTTATACTTTAACCATCGCCCCCCATACCATACAGGCTTTAACCGTTTTGCTTGTTTGATTTCGGCGCAAGTTTCACATTCATGAATAACCTGTGAAATAGTGTCCATAGTTAAATCCACCCCTCGATCGCGAGCCCATTTATATGTTGCATCTCTACCTTGATGCCCTGAAGCATCATGGGCCCACCGGGCTAGGAAAAGTTCACCTTTATGTTGCCAGTCCAAGTCCACCTCAGCTACTTTAATCTTAGCAGCTTGATCTGCTTGTTGGTTGTTCAGATGTTCCTCGGTGGCTCGACTTTTAGGCACATGAGCATCTACATGACGAACTTTCACCGGCAGGCTCTCTAGCCGAGCAGCAATGTCTTGCCACAGTGTGGCAGCCCAAATGGGTTTACCTCTGCGCTGCCAGTTGCTTTTCTTCCATTGCTGTAGCCACCCCCACAAGGCATTTGCTACCATCCATGAGTCAGTATAGAGATAAAGTATTGGCCACTTCTCTCGTTCAGCAATGTCCAAAGCCAGCTGGATGGCTTTCACTTCTGCAAATTGACTGGATTCACCTTGTCCTTCAGTGGCTTCTGTAACTTGTCGTGTGGGACTCCACACAGCAGCTTTCCACCTTCGATGTTTTCCTACAAGACGACAGGATCCATCTGTGAACAGTGCATACTGCTTATCAGTCTCTGAAAGAGTATTATATGGTGGTGTTTCTTCAGCACGTTTTACTTCCTCGTCTGGAGACATCCCAAAGTCTTTGCTTTCTGGCCAGTCTGTAATCACTTCTAAGATCCCTGGGCGATTGGGATTTCCAATTCGAGCTCGTTGCGTGATCAGTGCAATCCATTTACTCCACGTAACTTCGGTTGCATGATGTGGAGAGGGAACCGTCCCTTTGAACATCCAGCTCAGCACCGGCAGTCGAGGTGCCAGGAGGAGCTGTGCTTCAGTACCGATCACTTCTGAAGCAGCTCGAACTCCTTCGTATGCTGCTAGTATCTCTTTTTCAGTTGGAGTATAGTTGGCCTCAGATCCTTTGTATCCTCGACTCCAAAAACCTAAGGGTCGACCTCGGGTTTCTCCTGGTGCTTTCTGCCAGAGGCTCCAGGTAAGTCCATTATCTCCGGCTGCAGTGTAGAGCACATTTTTAACATCTAGTCCAGTCCGAACTGGTCCAAGGGCCACTGCATGAGTTATCTCACGCTTAATTTGCTCAAAGGCTTGTCGTTGTTCAGGGCCCCACTCAAACTGGTTCTTTTTATGAGTCACTCGATAGAGAGGGCTCACAATCTGGCTGTAGTCAGGAATATGCATTCTCCAAAAACCTACAATGCCCAAGAAAGTCTGTGTCTCCTTTTTATTAGTAGGTGGAGACATTGCTGCAATTTTGTTGATCACATCCATTGGGATCTGACGACGGCCATCTTGCCATTTTATTCCTAAAAACTGGATCTCTCGTGCAGGTCCCTTGACCTTGCTTCGTTTTATGGCAAAACCAGCATCCAAAAGAATCTGAATTATTCTCTCACCTTTCTCGAAGGCTTCTTTCGCTGTGTCGCCCCATACGATGATGTCATCAATATATTGCAAGTGTTCTGGAGCTTTACCTTGCTCCAGCGTGGTCTGGATCAGTCCATGGCAGATGGTAGGACTGTGTTTCCACCCCTGGGGCAAGCGATTCCACGTGTACTGGATGCCTCTCCAGGTGAAAGCAAACTGCGGCCTGCACTCTGCTGCTACAGGAATAGAGAAAAATGCATTAGCAATGTCAATTGTAGCATACCACTGAGCTGCCTTTGACTCCAGTTCAAATTGCAGTTCTAGCATGTCAGGCACAGCAGCACTCAGTGGTGGTGTAACTTCATTCAGGCCACGATAGTCTACAGTTAGTCTCCACTCGTCACTAGACTTACGCACTGGCCAGATTGGGCTGTTAAAAGGTGAGCGAGTCTTACTGATCACACCCTGGCTTTCCAATTGACGGATCAACTTCTGGATAGGAATCAAAGAGTCTTGGTTGGTGCGATATTGCCGGCGATGCACTGTCGTGTCAGCAATTGGCACCTGCTGATCGTCAACCATCAGCAGTCCTACAACAGAAGGGTCATCTGAAAGACCAGGAAAATCAGACAGCTGTTCAATTTTCTCAGTGTCCACAGCTGCTATACCAAATGCCCACCTATACCCTTTTGGGTCCTTAAAATACCCTCTCCTGAGGTAGTCTATGCCAAGGATGCACGGAGCATCTGGACCAGTCACAATGGGATGCTTTTGCCAGTTTTTTCCAGTTAGGCTCATTTCAGCCTCTACAACAGTCAGTTCCTGGGTTCCCCCAGTCACTCCAACAATATTGATGGATTGCGTTCCTTTATAATTAGAAGGAATTATCGTGCACTGAGCACCAGTGTCCACTAAAGCTTTGTACTCCTGGGGGTGTGTTGTACCAGGCCATCGTATTTGTACAGTCCAATAAACTCTGTTATCCCTTTCCTCCACCTGGTTGGAGGCAGGGCACCTCTAATTTCTGTTTTGCACAGTCTCTGGGTGTGAATTAGAGGTTCCTTCAAGAGCATCAGAATCTCTTCTGCTCCTTTTGTAAACTGGAGCAGCCACCTTCCTAGGAGTTTTTCCTTTTATCTCACGTACTCGTTCTTGAAGTTCTGAGGTAGGTCTTCCATGCCACTTATTCATGTTTTCTCCCTGCTCATGTAGGAAGAACCACAGTGAACCTCTTTTTGTGGGCTGCCTCTGTCCTCTCTCTCGAGATTGGAAACGCCTTTTCCTAATAGCTGAAACATAGGTTTGTGCAGGTCGTGAATGGTACGTGTCTTCTCTGAGTTCTTTGATTTCTTGCAACAGCTTTTCAAACCGGTCATCAGATTTTTCACACAGTTTCTCTACAGCAGAGACACAAGCCCGTAGAGAACCAGCAAGGCTGTCCTCAAAGTCCCGGAGCTGCTCAATCACTTCATTAATCTCTTGTAGACCTCTAGTTGACCAGACCACTCCTGCCAATGACTTAGCATATGCAGGGGGTGCACTTTGTACAAATCTGCGCCACAGAGATCGTGTACAATTGATTCTATCTGGGTCTGTCCCCTCTTGGTTGTCTGATCCCAAATAGATGATCTCTCGCACAGCTAATTCTCTCAGGAACTGAATACCTCTCTCCATAGTATTCCATTTCCCTAACTTGGATATACAATCTTCCTTGTAGGGAAATCTTACTTTCACAGCTGCCAGGAGTCGGGTCCAGAGAGTAGTGGCATTAGACTCTCTTGAAATTGCCCTATCAATGGTGGAATCTCTTGACAGAGATCCCAGCTGCCTGGCTTCACCACCTTCCAATTCAATTGTTTCTGCCCCATTGTCCCAGCATCGGAGCAGCCAGGTTAAAATATTCTCGCCTTCACGACGACTAAAGTCTTTTCGCAGATCTCTCAGCTCACCTGGAGAAAAGGACCGAGTGGTGGTCACTTCATCTCCTCCCTGTCCTGATGATGCACCTTGGGTTGATGTTGGCCCTGTGCCATCATCTGCTACACGGGTGGTCTTTCTAGTGACTTTCTTACAACCAGCAACTGATGCTGATATGGGTTCACCATCATTTGATTTATTTCCAGAGTCAGAATGACTGTCACAGTGGTTACAGCAGCAACAGTGCCCAGTGTGTGAAGAAGGGGGGGCTGCCTTGTTAGCCTTTGAGGCTGGAGAAGCAATGTTATCTGCAGCGACCTTGGCAGAGGAACTCTGCGGAGGAGCTGTAGCTTCAGCCTGCGAAGCCGCCGTTGGGGGGGCAGTAGCTGCAGCGGCAGCTTTTGCAGTTTTGCTCTTTCTCGAGCGGCTCGGAGTGCTTTTTGCTAAAGCTTCCGAAGACGCACGGCAAATCTCAGGACAAGAAAGAGACGCAAACCTCCTGTTGAACGCCATTTCTCTTAACAGAAGCACAAACTGACACACATTCAGCAAACCAGATAACACCATCACAGTTCTATCAAAACTCCAAGGATATTCAAAGTTCTCTAAAACATTTGCGAACTGTCCTAGCGAAAAAGCGAAAGTATTGTTAGTCAGCCTTTCTAAAGATTCGCTCGACCAATTAGCAAACACAGAGCCGTACTGCTCTTTAATCTCTCCTGGAGGCTTTTCAAGGTAAAGCAGAAGCAAGTAGAAATTCATTAGCGGCTGCAGTATAATGAAATAAACCAGTGACAAACCACACAGTATCATCATAACCATTGTCCAGTTCCTTGTTGTTATATAATGAATACTTCGATTTAAAAAGAAAGCCCAACACAGATATGGAATCAGTGAGCACAATGTAGAAAATAACTGATACAACTTATGCCATAACATCTTTAAATCAGTGCAATTCACTTTGCCTTAATACAACTAAATAATATCCAAAGCAAACGGACGCGCGAGTATCACAACTCTATGAGTTGGCACCGTGCCAAGAAAACTGAAAGGTACGTCAGAGCAGTAGAAAAGCCAAAAATCTTTAAATTTACCCCTTTCTCGGGCCCCACGTTGGGCGCCAATTATCTGTCGAGGGTTAAGATTAGAAACTATGTGTGTCACAAAACCCATTGGATAACATGTGTGTGTCACAAACCCTATTGGACAGAGTGTGTGTGTCGCAAACCCATTGGACAGCGTGTGTGTCATAAACACCATTGGATAGCGTGTGTGTGTCACAAACCCCATGTGACAGAGTGTATGTCACAAACCCCATTGGACAGCGTGTGTGTCATAAACCCCATTGGACAGCGTATGTGTCACAAACCCCTTTGGACAGTGTGTGTGTCACAAACCCCATTGGACAGTGGTTGTGTCACAAACCCCATGAACAGAGTGTGTGTCACAAACAATATTGAACATCAAGTGTGTGTCACAAGCCCATTGGACAGAGTGTGTGTCACGAACCCCATTGGACAGCGTGTGTGTCACAAGCACCATTTTACAGAGTATGTGTCACAAACCCCATTGGACAGTGTGTGTGTGTCACAAAACCCATTGGACAGTGTGTGTGTCACAAACCCCACTTGACAGCGTGTGTGTCACAAGCACCATTGGACAGAGTGTGTGTGTCACACACCCCATTAGACAGCGTGTGTGTCACAAACCCCTTTGGACACTGTGTGTGTCACAAACCCCATTGGACAGCGTGTGAGTGTCACAATCCCCTTTGGACAGTGTGTGTGTCACAAACCCCATTGGATAGCGTGTGTGTCACAAACCCCTTTAGAAAGAGTGTGTGTCACAAACCCCATTGGATAGCGTTTGAGTGTAACAATACTCATTGTACATTGTGTGTCAGAAACCCCATTGGACAGCGTCTGTGTCACAAACCCCCCTGGTCAGTGTGTAAGTCACAATCCCCAGTGGACAGCGTGTGTGTCAAAACCCCATTGGACAGTGTGTGTGTCACAAAACCCACTGGACAGCGTGTGTGTCATAAACACCCATGGACAGTGTGAGTGTCACAAACCCCATTGGATAGCGTGTGTGTCACAAGCCCCTTTGAACAGCGTGTGTGTCACAAACCCCATTGGACAACGTGTGTGTGTCACAGTCCACATTGTCAGTGTGTGTGTCACAAACCCCTGTGGACAGCGTGTGTATCACAAACACCCATGAACAGTGTGTATGTCACAAACCCCATTGGACAGCGTGTGTGTGTCACAAGCCCATTGTACAGAGCGTGCGTGTCACAAACCAGATTGGACAGCGTGTGTGTCACGAACCCCATTGGACAGCGTGTGTGTCACAAACCCCATGGGACAGAGTGTGTGTCACTAATCTCATTGGACAGCGTGTATGTCACAAGCGCCATTGGACAGTGTGTGTGTAACAAACACCGTGGGACAGCGTGTGTGTGTCACAAACCCTCCTGGTCAGTGTGTGTGTCAGAAAACCCACTGGACAACATGCGTGTCACAAACACCATTGGACAGTGTGTGTGTAACAAACCCAAATGGTCAGCGTGTGTGTCACAAACCCCATGGGACAGCGTGTGTGTGTCACAAACCCTATTGGAAAGTGTGAGTCACAAACCCCATTGGATATCGTGTTTGTCACAAACCCCATGAGAAAGAGTGTGTGTCACAAACCCCATTGGATAGCGTTTGTGTGTGACAATACTCATTGTACAGTGTGTGTCACAAACCCCATTTTACAGCGTCTGTGTCACAAACCCCCCTGGTCAGTGTGTGTGTCACTAATCCCATTGGACAGCGTGTATGTCACAAGCGCCAATGGACAGTGTGAGTGTAACAAACACCGTGGGACAGCGTGTGTGTGTCACAAACTCCATTGGACAGCGTATGTGTCAGAAGCACCTTTGGACAGAGTGTATTTGTCACAAAGCCCATTGGACAGCGTGTGTGTCACGAACCCCATTGGACAGCGTGTGTGTCACAAGCCCCATTGGACAGAATGTGTGTCACAAACCCCATTGGACAGGGTGTGTGTGTCACAATACCCATTGGACAGTGTGTGTGTCACAAACCTAATTGGACAGAGTTTGTGTCAAAAACCCCCGTGGACACTGTGTGTGTCACAAACCCCATTGGACAGTGTGTGTGTCACAAACTCCACTGGACAGCGTCTGTGTCACAAACAGCCATGGACAGTGTGCGTGTCACAAACCCCATTGCACATCTTGTGTGTCACAAACCAGTTTGGACAGTGTGTGTGTCACAAAACCCATTGGACAATGTGTGTGTCACAAACCCCTTTGGACAGTGTGTGTGTAACAAACCCCATGGGACAGAGTGTGTGTCACAAACACTATTGGTCAGCGTATGTGTCACAAGCCCATTGCCAGAGTGTTTGTGTCACAAAACCCACTGGACTGCGTGTGTGTCACGAACCCCATTGGACAGCATGTTTGTCACAAGCACCTTTGGACAGAGTGTGGTGTCACAAAACCCTTTGTAAAGTGTATGTGTCACAAACCGCATTTGATAGAGTGTGTGTGTCACAAACCCCATTAGAAAGTATGCGTGTCACAAACACCATTGGATAGTGTGTGTGTGTCGCAGTCCCCATTGGATAGAGTGTGTGTGTCACAAACCCCATTGGACAGTGTTTGTGTCACAAACCCCATTGGATAGCGTGTGTGTGTCACGAACCCTCCTGGTCAGTGTGTGTGTCACAAAACCCATTGGACAGCATGCGTGTCACAAACACAATTGGACAGCGTATGTGTGTCACAAACCCGATTGGAAAGTGTGTGTCACAAACCCCATTGGATAGCGTGTGTGTGTCAAAAACCCCATGAGAAAGTATGTGTGTCACAAACCCCATTGGACAGCGTGTGTGTCACAAACCCCATTGGACAGCGTGTGTGTAATAAACCCCATTGGACAGCGTGTGTGTGCCACAATCCCCATTGGACAGTGTGTGTGTGTCACAAAACCCATTAGGCAGCGTGTGTGTCACAAACCCCTTTGGACAGAGTGTGTGTGTCACAATCCCCATTGGACAGTGTGTGTGTCACAAACCCCATGGGACAGAGGGTGTGTCACAAACACTATTGGTCATCGTGTGTGTGTCACAAGCCTATTGGACAGATTGTGTATGTTTCACAAAACCCACTGGGCAGCATGTGTGTCTCGAACCCCATTGGACAGCGTGTGTGTCACAAACCCCATTGGACAGCGTGTGTGTGTCACAATCCCCATTGGACAGTGTGTGTGTCACAAACCCCATGGGACAGAGTGTGTGTCACAAACCCCTTTGGATAGCGTGTGTGTGTCACAAACCCTCCTGGTCAGTGTGTGTTTACAAAACACATTGGACGTCATGCGTATTACAAACACCATTGGGCAGCGTGTGTGTGTCACAAACCCCGTTGGAAAGTGTGTGTCAAAAACCGCATTGGATAGCGTGTGTGTGTCAAAAACCCCATTGGATACCATGTGTGTGTCACAAACCCCATGTGACAGAGTGTATGTCACAATCCCCATTGGACAGAGTGTGTGTGTCACAAAACCCAGTAGACAACGTGCGTGTCATGAACCCTATTGGACAGTGTGTATGTCACAAACTCCACTGGAGAGCGTGTGTGTCACAAACACCCATGGACAGTGTGCGTGTCACAAACCCCATTGGACATCATGTGTGTCACAAAGCCCTTTGGACAGTGTGTGTGTCACAAACACCATTGGACATCATGTGTGTCACAAACACCCATGGACAGTGTGCGTTCCACAAACCCAATTGGACAACGTGCGTGTCACAAACCCCATTGGACAGCATGTGTGTGTCACAAGCGCCATTGCACAGACTTTGTGTGTCACAAAAGCCATGGGACAGCGTTTGTGTCACAAGCGCCATTGGACAGAGTGTGTGTGTCACAAACCCCATTGGACAGCGTGTGTGTCACAAACCCCATTGGACAGTGTGTGTGTGTCTCAAACCCCATTAAACAGCGTGTGTGTCGTAAACACCTTTGGACAGTGTGTGTGTCACAAGCCGATTGGACAGATTATGTGTGTCACAAAACCCACTGGATAGCGTGTGTGTCAAAAACCCCATTGGACAGCATGTGTGTCACAAGTCCAATTGGACAGAGTGTATTTGTCACAAAGCCTATTGGACAGCGTGTGTGTCACAAACCCCATTGGACAGCGTGTGTGACACAAACACCATTGGAGAGCGTGTGTGTCACAAACCCCATTGGAGAGGGTTCGTGTCTCACAATACCCATTGGACAGTGTGTGTGTCACAAGCCGATTGGACAGAGTGTCTGTGTCACAAACCCAATTTGATAGAGTGTGTGTGTCACAAAACCTATTGGACAGTGTGTGTGTCACAAAACCCACTGGATAGCATGTGTGTCACAAACCCCATTGGACAGCGTGTTTGTCACAAGCCCCATTGTACAGAGTGTATTTGTCACAAAGCCCACTGGACAGCGTGTGTGTCACAAACCCCTTTGGACAGTGTGTGTGTCACAAACCCCATTGGACAGCATGTGTGTGTCACAACCCCATTGGATAGTGTATGTGTCACAAACCCTATGGGACAGAGTGTTTGTCACAAACACTATTGGACAGCGTGTGTGTCACAATCCCATTGAACAGAGTGTGTGTGTCACAAAACCCACTGGACAGCGTGTGTACGAACCCCACTGGAGAGAGTGTATGTGTCACAAACCCCATTGGATAGCGTGTCTCTGTCACAAACCCTATTGGACAGTGTGTGTGTCACAAACCCCATTGGACAGCGTGTGTGTCATAAACCCCATTGGACAGAGTGTATGTGTCACAAACCCCATTGGGCAGCGTGTATGCCTCAGTCCCCATTGGACAGGGTTTGTGTCACAAAACCTATTGGACACCGTGTGTGTCACAAACACCATTGGACAGTGTGTGTGTCACAAACCCCATTGGACAGTGAGTCGTGTCAGAAATCCCATGGACAGTGTGTGTCACAAATCCCACTGGACAGCGTGTGTGTGTCACAAAACCCATTTGACAGAGTGTGTGTCACAAACACCTTTGGACAGTGTGTGTGTCACAAACCCTATTGGACTGAGTGTGTCTGTCACAAACCCTATTGGACAGCGTGTGTGTCATAATCCCCATTGGATACTGTGTGTGTTTCACAAACCCCATTGGACAGAGTGTGTGTCACGAACCCCATTGGACAGCGTGTGTCTCACAAGACCCATTTTACAGAGTGTGCGTGTCACAATTCCCATTCGACAGCGTGTGTGTCACAAACCCCATTGGACAGCGTGTGTGTGTCACAATCCCCATTGTACAGTGTGTGTGTAACAAACCCCATTAGACTGCGTGTTTGTAACAAACCAGTTGGATAGCGTGTAGGTGTCACAAACGCTCCTGGTCAGTGTGTGTGTCACAAACAGCATTGGACAGTGTGTGTGTCACAAACAGAATTGGTCAGCGTGTGTGTCACAAACCCCATTGGAAAGTGTGTGTCACCAACCCCATTGGATAGCGTGTGTGTGTCACAAACCCTATGGGACAGTGTGTATGTCACAATTCCAGTTGGACAGCGTCTGTGTCACAATCCCCATTGGACAGTGTGTGGGTCACAAAACCAATTGGAAAGTGTGTGTCTCACAAACCCCATTGGATAGCGTATGTGTGTCACAAATCCTATTGGACAGAGTGTGTGTGTCACAAACCCCATTTGACAGAGTATGTGAGTCACAAACCCCATTGGACAGTGTGTGTGTCACAGTCCCCATTGGACAGCGTGTGTGTGTAACAATACGCATTATACAGTGTGTTTGTCACAAACCCTATTGAACAGCATGTGTGTGTCACAATCCCAATTGGACAGCATGTGTGTCTGAATCACCATGGGACAGAGTGTTTGTGTC
This sequence comes from Columba guinea, assembly GCA_032206185.1. NCBI lineage: Eukaryota > Metazoa > Chordata > Aves > Columbiformes > Columbidae > Columba > Columba guinea. Next base: position 681,946 of record JAVLUU010000053.1, on the reverse strand, counting down.
ACAAACCCCATTGGAAAGTGTATGTGTCAAAAACCCCATTGGATAGCGTGTGTGTGTCACAAACCCCATGGGACAGGGTGTGCGTGGCACAAACCCCATTAGAAAGTGTGAGCGTCACAAACCCCATTAGAGAGCGTGTGCGTGTCACAATCCCCATTCGACAGTGTGTGTGTCACAAACACTATTGGACAGCGTGTGTGTGTCAGAATCCCCATTAGAGAGTCTGTGTGTCAGAAAACCCATTGGATAGCATGTGTGTCACAAACCCCATTAGAAAGTTTGTGTGTCGCAAACCCCATTGGACAGCGTGAGTGTGTAACAATACGCTTTGGACAGTATGTGTGTCACAAACCCCATTGGACAACGTGTGTGTCACAAACCCTCATGGACACTGTATGTGTCACGAACGCCATTGGACAGTGTCTGTGTCACAAACCCCATCGGACAGCCTGTGTGTGTAACAATAGATATTGGACAGTGTGTGTGTCACAAAACCCATTGGACTGCCTGTGTGTGTAACAATACGCATTGGACAGTGTGTGGTGTCACAATCCCCAGTGGACAGCGTGTGTGTCAAAACCCCAGTGGACAGTGTGTGTGGCACAAAACCAACTGGACAGAGTGGGCGTCACAAACCCCTTTGGACACTGTGTGTGTCACAAACCCCACTGAACAGCGTGTGTGTGTCACAATCCTTATTGGACAGCGTGTGTGTCACAAGCCTGTTGGACAGAGTGTGTGTGTCACAAAACCCAGTGGACAGCATTTGTGTCACGAACCCCATTGGACAGCGTGTGTGTCTGAATCACCATTGGACAGAGTGTGTGTATCACAAACCCCATTGGACAGTGTGTGTGTCACAAACCCCATTGGACATCGTGTGTGTCAGAAACCCCATGGGACAGAGTGTTTTTCACAAACACTATTGGACAGCGTGTGTGTCACAAAACCCACTGGACAGCGTGTGTGTCACAAACCCCATTGGACAGAGTGTGTGTCACAAGCACCATTGGAGAGAGTGTTGTGTCACAAACACCATTGGACAGTGTGTGTGTCACAAAGCCCATTGGATAGCGTGTGTGTTTCACAGACCCTCCTGGTCAGCGTATGTGTCACAAACCCCATTGGACAGCGCGTAGTGTCAGAAACCCCGTTGGACGGTGTGTGTCACAAATCCCATTGGACAGCGTGTATGTCACAAACCCCATTTGACAGCGTGTGTGTGTAACAATAGCTATTGGACAGTGTGTCTGTCACAAACCCCATTGGATAGAGTGTGTGTGTAACAATCCCCAGTGGACAGCGTGTGTGTCAAAACCCCAGTGGACAGTGTGTGTGGCACAAAACCCACTGGACAGCGTGTGTGTCACAAACACCATTGGACAGAATGTGTGTGTAACAATACCCATTGGACAGCGTGTGTGTCACGAACCCCATTGGACAGTGTGTGTGTCACAAACCCCATTGTACAGCGTGTGTGTCACAAACCCTATTGGACTGAGTGTGTGTATCACAAACATCATTGGACAGCGTGTGTGTCATAAACCCCATTGGATAGAGTGTGTGTGTCACAAATCCCGCTGGAAAGTGTATGTGTCTCAAACCCCATTGGATACCGTGTGTGTGTCACAAACCCTATTGGACAGTGTGTCTGTCACAAATCGCACTGGACAGCGTGTGTGTTCACAAACCCCTTTGGACAGCGTGTGTGTCACAAGACCCATTGGACAGAGTGAGTGTGTCACAAACCCCATTGGACAGCGTGTGTGTTACAATCCCTATTGGACAGCTTGTGTGTCACAAACACCATTGGACAATGTGTGTGTCACAATCCCCATTGGACAGCTTGTGTGTCACAAAACCCATTGGACAGCTTTTGTGTCACAAATCCCCGTGGACACTGTGTGTGTCACAAACCCCTTTGGACATCGTGTGTGTTACAAACACCCAAGGACAGTGTATGTGTCACAAACACCATTGGACAGTGTGTGTCACAAACCCCATGGGACAGAGTGTGCATCACGAACCCCATTGGACAGTGTGTCTCACAAGACCCATTGGACAGAGTGTGTGAGTCACAAACCCCATTGAACAGCATGTGTGTGTCACAATCCCCATTGGACAGCTTGTGTGTCACAAACCCCATTGGACAGTGTGTGTGTCACAAACCGCATGGGACAGAGTGTGTGTTTCATGAACCCCTTTGGACAGTGTGTGTGTCACAAACCCCATTGGACAGCATGTGTGTGTCATAATCTCCATTGGACAGTGTGTGTGTCACAAACCACATGGGACAGAGTGTGTGTCACAAACCCCATTGGACAGCGTATGTGATCAGAATCGCCATTGGACAGAGCGTGTGTGTCACAAACCCCATTGGAAAGTGTATGTGTCACAAACCCCATTGGATAGCATGAGTGTGTCACACACCCTCCTGGTCAGTGTGTGTGTCACAAACCCCATTAGAAAGTGTGTGTGTCACAAGAAGTATTGGATATCGTGTGTGTGTCACAAACCGTATTGGACAGTGTTTGTGTGTCACAATCCCCATTGGACAGTGTGTATGTCACAAAACCCATTGGATAGACTGTGTGTCTCAAACCCAATTAGAAAGTGTGTGTGTCACAATCCGCAATGGATAGCGTGTGTGTGTCACAAACCCCATTGGGGAGTGTGCGTGTTACAAACCCCATTGGAGATCGTATGTGTCACAAACCATTTCGGACAGTGTGTGTGTCACAAACCCCACTGGACATCGTCTGTGTCCCAATCCCGTTTGGACAGCGTGTATCTTACAAAACCCATTGGACAGCGTGTGAGTGGCACAATCCTCATGGGATAGCTTGTGTGTCACAAACCCCATTGGAAAGTGTATGTGTCACAAACCCTTTTGGATAGCGTGTGTGTGTGTCACAAACCCCACTAGAATGTATGCGTGTCACAAACCCCATTGGATAGCGTGCGTGTGGCACAAACCCTGTTGGACAGTGTGTGTGTCACAAAACCCACTGGACAGCGTGTGTGTCACAAACCCCATTAGAAAGTATGTGTGTCACAAACACCATTGGATAGCGTGTGTGTGTCACAATCCCTATTAGACAGTGTGTGTGTCACAAACCCCATTGGACAGAGTGTCTGTGTCACAAACCCCATTGGACAGTGTGTGTGTCATAAACCCCATTGGACAGCGTGTGTGTTTCACAATCCCCACTGGACAGTGTCTGTGTGTCACAAACCCCATTAGACAGAATGTGTGTCACAAGCCCCATTGGACAGAGTGTATGTGTCACGAACCCCATTGGACAGCTTGTGTGTCACAAGACCTATTGGACAGAGTGTGTGTGTCACAAACCCCATTGGACAGCGTGTGTGTCACAATCCCCATTGGACAGCGTGTGGGTCGCAAACCCCATTGGACAGAGTGTGTGTGTCACAGACCCCATTGGACAGTGTGTGTGTCACAAACCCCATTGGACAGCGTCTGTGTTTCACAATCCCCATTGGACAGTGTCTGTGTGTCACAAACCCCATTAGACAGAATGTGTGTGTCACAATACCCATTGGACAGCGTGTGTCACAAATCCCATTGGACAGAGTTTGTGTCACAAACCCCAGTGGACACTGTGTGTGTCACAAACTCCACTTGAAATTGTGTGTGTGAAAAACACCCATTGACAGTGTGCGTGTCACAAACCCCATTGGACATCGTGTGTGTGTTACAAATCCCATTGGATAGTTTGTGTGTTTCACATACCCCATTAGAAACTATGCGTGTCACAAACACCATTGGATAGCATGTGTGTTTCACAAACCCCATTAGAAAGTGTGCGTGTCACAAACACCATTGGACAGCGTGTGTGTGTCACAGTCCCCATTGGACAGTGTGTCTGTCACAAAACCCATTGGATAGCGTGTGTTTCACAAACGCCATTAGAAGGAGTGTGTGTCACAAACCCCATTGGATAGCGTGTGTGATGTCGCAAACCCTGTTGGACAGTGTGTGTGTCACAAACTCCACTGGACATCGTGTGTGTCACAAACACCCATGGACAGTGTGACAATGGTGTCAGAATCACCATTGGACAGCGTGTGTGTCACAAGACTATTGGACAGAGTGTGTGTGTCACAAACCCCATTGGAAAGTGTATGTGTCAGAAACCCCTTTGGATAGACTCTGTGTTTCTCAAAGACTATTGGGGAGTGTGTGTGTCACAAAACCCACTGGACAGCGTGTGTGTCACAAACCCCATTGGACAGAGTTTGTGTCACAAACCCCATTGGACAGCGCGTGTGTCACAATCACCATTGGACAGAGCGTGTGTTCACAAACGCCAATGGAAAGTGTATGTGTCACAAACCGCACGGGAGAGCGTGTGTGTGTCACAAACCCCATTGTACAGCTTGTTTGTCATAATCCCCATTTGACAGTGTGTGTGTCACAAACCCCATTGGACAGAGTGTGTATGTCAAACCACATTGGATAGAGTGTGTGTCACAAACCCCATTGGACAGAGTGTGTGTGACAAACCCTATTTTACAGTTTATGTGTCACAAACACCATTGGACAGCGAGTGTGACACAGACACCATTGGACAGAGTGTGTGTGTCACAAAACCCACTGCACAGTGTGTGTGTCACAAACGCCTTTGGACAGAGTTCGTGTTCACAAACGCCATTGGACAGTGTGTGTGTCACAAACCCCATTGGACAGCGTGTGTGTGTCACAATCCCCATTGGACAGTGTGTGTGTCACAATATCCATTGGACAGCAAGTGTGTCACAAGACCATTGGACAGATTGTATATGTCACAAAACCCACTGCACAGCGTGTGTGTCACAAGACTATTGGACAGAGTGTGTGTGTCACAAACCCCATTGGAAAGTGTATGTGTCAGAAACCCCATTGGATAGACTCTGTGTTTCTCAAAGACTATTGGGGAGTGTGTGTGTACCAAAACCCACTGGACAGCGTGTGTGTCACAAACCCCATTGGACAGAGTTTGTGTCACAAACCCCATTGGACAGCGTGTGTGTCACAATCACCATTGGACAGAGCGTGTGTTCACAAACCCCATTGGAAATTGTATGTGTCACAAACCGCACGGGAGAGCGTGTGTGTGTCACAAACCCCATTGTACAGCTTGTTTGTCATAATCCCCATTCGACAGTGTGTGTGTCACAAACCCCATTGGACAGAGTGTGTATGTCAAACCACGTTGGATAGAGTATGTGTCACAAACCCCATTGGACAGAGTGTGTGTGACAAACCCTATTTTACAGTTTATGTGTCACAAACACCATTGGACAGCGAGTGTGACACAGACACCATTGGACAGAGTGTGTGTGTCACAAAACCCACTGCACAGTGTGTGTGTCACAAACCCCTTTGGACAGAGTTCGTGACACAAACCCCATTGTACAGCGTGTTTGCCACAAGCCCTTTGGACAGAGTGTGTGTGTCACAAACCCCGTTGGACAGCGTGTATGTCAAAAACCCCTTTAGACAGTGTGTGTGTCACAAAGCACATTGTACAGCGTGTGTGTGTCACAATCCCCATTGGACAGTGTGTGTGTCACAAATCCCATTGGACAGCGTGTGTGTGTCAGAATACCCATTGGACAGAAAGTGTGTCACAAGACCATTGGACAGTGTGTGTGCGTCACAAAACCCACTGCACAGCGTGTGCGTCACAAATCCCATTGGACAGCGTGTGTGTCACAAGCACCATTGGACAGAGTGTTTGTGTCACAAACATCATTAGAAAGTGTATGTGTCACGAACCTAATTGGATAGCATGTGTGTGTCACAAACCCTATTGGACAGTGTGTGTGTCACTAAACCCACTGGACAGCGTTTTTGTCACAAGCCCCACTGGACAGCGTCTGTGTCACAAACCCCATTGGACAGCGTGTGTGTCACAAACACCCATGTACCGCGTGCGTGTCACAAAGCCCATTGGACATAGTGTGTGTCACAAACCCCCTTGGACAGCGTGTGTGTGTCACAATCCCCATTGGACAGTGTGTGTGTCACAAACCCCATGGGACAGAGTGTTTGTCACAAACACTATTGGACAGCGTGTGTGACAAGCCCATTGGACAGAGATTGTGTGTCACAAGACCCACTGGACAGCGTGTGTGTCACAATCCTATTTGGACAGCATGTGTGTCACAAACCCCATTGGACATAGTGTGTGTCACAAACCCCATTGGACAGCGTGTGTGTCTCAATCCCCATTTGACACTGTGTGTCACAAACTGCATTGAACAGAGTGTGTGTGTCACAGACAGCAATGGACAGCGTGTGTGTCACAAACCCCTTTGGACAGCGTGTGTTTGTCACAATCCCCATTGGACAGTGTGTGTGTCACAAAACCCATTGGATAGCTTGTGTGTCACAAACCCCATTTGAAAGTGTGTGTGTCAAAAACCCCACTGTACAGCGTGTGTGCAACAATCCTCATTGGACAGAGTGTGTGTCACAAGACCCATTGGACAGAGTATTTGTGTCACAAACCCCATTACAGTGTGTGTGTCACAAACCCCATTGGACAGCGTGTGTGTGTCAAAAACCCTCCTGGTCAGTGTGTGTGTCACAAACCCCATTGGACAGCGTGTAGTTTCAGAAACCCCTTTGGACACTGTGTGTGTGTCACAAAGCCCATTTGACAGTGTTTGTGTCACAAACCCCATTTAACAGCTGGTGTGTGTAAGAATACCCATTGGACAGTGTGTGTGTCACAAAACCTCCTGGTCAGTGTGTGTGTCACAAACCGCATTGGACAGCGTGTGTGTGTCACAAACTCTCCTGGTCAGTGTGTGTGTCACAAACCACATTGGACAGTGTGTGTAACAAATCCCATTGGCAGCGTGTGTGTCACAAACCCCATTGGAAAGCGTGTGTGTGTCACAAACCGCATTGGAATGTGTGTGTGTCACAAACCCCATTGGAAAGAGTGTGTGTCACAAACCGCATTGGAATGTGTGTGTGTCACAAACCCCATTGGATAGCGTGTGTGTGTCATAAACCCTGTTGGAGAGCGTGTGTGTCACAAAACCCACTGGACAGCGTGTATGTCACAAATCCCATTGGACAGCGTGTGTGTCACAAAAACCATTGGACAGCGTGTGTGTCACAAACTCACGTAGACACTGTATGTGTCACAAAACCCTTTGAAGAGTGTACGTGTCAAAAACCCCTCTGGACAGAGTGTGTGTCACAATCCCCACTTGTCATCGTGTGTGTCACAATCCCCATTGTACAGTGTTGGTGTGACAAACACCATTGGACAGCATGTGTTTCATAAACCCCATTGGATAGCGTGTGTGTGTCATAATCCCCTTTGTATAGTGTTTGTGTGTAACAAACCCCTTTGGACAGCCTGTGTGTCACAAACCCCATTGGACAGCGTGTGTGTGTCACAATCCCCATTGTACAGTGTTTGTGTGTCACAAACCCCATTGGACAGAGTGTGTGTCACAAACCCCTTTGGACAGTGTGTGTGTCACAAACCCCATTGGACAGCGTGTGTGTGGCACAAACCCTATTGGACAGTGTGTGTTTCACAAACCCCATTGGACAGCGTGTGTGTCACAAACCCCATTGGACAGCCTGTGTGTCACATACACCTTTGGACAGCGTCTGAGTGTAACAAACCCCATTGGACATCGTGTGTATCACAAACATCATTTTACAGCGTGTGTGTGTCACAATCCCCACTAGACAGTGTGTGTGTCACAAAAACCATTGGATAGCGTGTGTGTCACAAAATCCTTTTGAAAGTATGTGTGTCACAAACCCTATTGGATAGCGTGTGTGTGTCACAAACCCCATTGGACAGTGTCTGAGTCACAAACCCCATTGGACAGCGTTTGTGTGTAACAATACGATTGAACAGTGTGTGTGTCACAAAACCCATTGTACAGAGTGTGTGTCACAAACCCCATTTGATAGCGTGTGTGTGTCACAAACCCCATTGGAAAGTGTGTTTGTCACAAACCCCATTGGACAGCGTGGGTGTGTCACAAACCCTTTTAGAAAGTGTGCATGTCACAAACCCCATTGGATAGGATGAGTGTGTCACAAACCCTGCTGGACAGAGTGTGTTTCGCAATCTGCATTGGACAGCGTGTGTGTCACAATCCCCCCTGGACAGCGTGTGTACACAAGCACCATTGGACAGCGTGTGTGTAGTCACAATCCCCATTGGACAGTGTGTGTGTCACAAAACCCATTGGATAGCGTGTGTGTCACAAACCCCATTAGAAAGTGTGTATGTCACAAACCCCATTGGATAGTGTGTGTGTGTCACAATCCCCATTGGACAGTGTGTGTGTCACAAACCCCATTGGACAGCGTGTGTGTCAGAAACAGCATTGGACAGTGTGTGTGTCACAAACCCCACTGGACAGCGTGTGTGTGTCACAAAACCCATTGGAAAGTTTGTGTCACAAACCCCATTGGATAGCATGTGTGTGTCACAAACCCTATTGGACAGTAAGTATGTCACAATCCCCGTTGGATAGCGTGTGTGTGACACAAACCCTATTGGATAGCGTGTAGGTCACAATCCCCATTGGACAGCGTCTGTGTCACAAACCCCATTGGACAGCGTGTGTGTCACAAACAACATTGGACAGCGTGTGTGGTTCACAATCCCCATTGGACACTGTGTGTGTGTGTCACAAAACCCATTGGATAGCGTGTGTCTCACAAACGCCCGTGGACACTGTGTGTGTCACGAACGCCATTGGACAAAGTGTGTGTCACAAACCCCCCTGGACAGTGTGTGTGTCACAATCCCCAGTGGACAGACAATCCCCATGGACAGTGTGAGTGTCACAAGCCCCATTGGATAGTGTGTGTGTCACGAACCCCTTTGCACAGTGTGTGTGTCACAAACCCCATTGGACAGCGTGTGTGTGTCACAATCCCCATTGGACAGTGTGTGTGTCACAAACACCATTGGAAAGTGTATGTGTCACAAAACCTTTGGATAGCGTGTGTGTGTCACAAACCCCATTTGATAGCGTGTGTGTGTCACAAACCCTATTGGACAGTGTGTAGGTCACAATCCCCATTGGAGAGCGTCTGTGTCACAAACCACATTGGACAGCGTGTGTGTCACAAACACCATTGGACAGCGTTTGTGTGTCACAACCCACATTGGACAGTGTGTGTGTCACAAACACCCATGGACAGTGTGCGTGTCACAAACCCCATTGGACATGGTGTGTTTCACAAACCCCTTTGGTAAGTGTGTGTGTCACAATCCCCACTGGACAGAGTCTGTGTCACAAACCCCATTGGACATCGTGTGTGTCACGAACACCATTGGACAGCGTGTGTGTGTCACAATCCCCATTGGACAGTGTGTGTGTCACAAAGCCCATTGGACAGCGTATGTGTCACTAGCCATTGCACAGAGTGTGTGTGTCACAAAACCCACTGGACAGCGTGTGTGTCACGAACCCCATTGGACAGCGTGTGTGTCACAAGCACCATTGGACAGGGAGTGTGTGTCACAAACTCCATTGGAAAGTGTATGTTTCACAAAGCCCATTGGATAGCGTGTGTCTGTCACAAACCCTTTTGGACAGTGTGTTTGTCACAATCCCCACTGGACAGCATTTTTGTGACAAACCCCATTGCACAGTGTGTGTGTCACAAACCCCATTGGAAAGTGTGTGTCACAAACCCCATTGGACAGTGTGTGTTTAACAAACACCATTGGACAGCATGTGTTTGTAACAATACCCAATGGAGAGTGTGTGTGTCACAAACCCCTTTGGACAGCGTCTGTGTCACAAACCCCCGTGGACAATGCATGTGTCACAAACCCCATTGGACAGTTTGTGTGTCACAAACTCCACTGGACAGCGTGTGTGTCACAATCACCCATGGACAATGTGCGTGTCACAAACCCCATTGGACATCGTGTGTGTCACAAACGCCTTTGGACAGTGTGTGTGTCAAAACCCCATTGGACAACGTGTGTGTGTGTCACAAACCCCATTGGAAAGTGTGTGTCACAAACCCCATTGGATAGCGCGTGTGTGTCACAAACCCCATTATAAAGTGTGCGTGTCACAAACCCCATTTGATAGCGTGTGTGTCACAAACCTTATTGGACAGTGTGTAGGTCACAATCCCCATTGGACAGCGTCTGTGTCACAAACCCCATTGGACACCGTGTGTGTCACAATCCCCATTGGACAGTGTGTGTGTCGCAAACCCCCTGTACAATGTCTGTGTCACAAACACCATTGGACAGCGTGTGTGTGTAACAATACCCATTGGACATCGTGTGTGTCACAATCCCCATTGGACAGTGTGTGTGTCACAAACCCCGTTGGATAGCGTGTGTGTGTCACAAACCCCATTGGACAGCTTGTGTGTGTCACAAAGCCCGTTTGACAGAGTGTGTGTCACAAACACCGTTGTTCAGCGTGTGTGTTTCACAGTCCCCCATTGGACAGTGTCTGTGTCACAAAACCCATTGGATAGCGTGTCTGTGTCACAAACCCTATTTAACAGTGTGTGTGTCACAAAACCCACTGGACAGCGTGTTTGTCACAAACCCCTCTGAACAGTGTGTGTGTCACAAACCCCAGTGGACAGCGTGTGTGTCAAAACCCCGTTGGACAGCATGTGAGTCACAAACACCCATGCACAGTATGCGTGAAACAAACCCCATTGTACATCGTGTGTGTCACAAACCCTTTTGGACAATGCGTTTCACAAACCCCAATGGATATCGTGTGTGTCACAAACCACTTCGGACAATGTGTGTGTCACAAACACCATTGGACAGTGTGTGTGTCACAAACCCCATTGGAAAGTGTATGTGTCACAAACCCCATTGGATAGCGTTTGTGTGGCACAAACCCTATTGGACAGTGTGTGTGTCAAAAAACCCACTGGACAGCGTGTATGCAACAAACCCCATTAGATAGTGTGTGTTTCACCAGCCCCATTGGACAGCGTGTGTGTCACAAACACCATTGGACAGCTTTTGTGTCACATTCCTCAGTTGACAGTGTGTGTGTCACAAACCCCATTGGACAGAGTTTGTGTTTAACAATACCCATTGGAAAGTGTGTGTGTCACAAAACCCACTGGACAGCCTGTGTATCAAAAACAGCCATGGACAGTGTTAATGTCCCAAACCCCATTGGAAATTGTGTGTGTCACAAAACACACTGGACAGCGTGTGTATCAAAAACAGCCATGGACAGTGTGAATGTCCCAAACCCCATTGGATAGCGTGTGTGTCACAAACCCTTTGGACAGTGTGTGTGTCACAAACCGCATTGGACAGTGTGCGTGTTACAAACATCATTGGACAGCATGTGTGTCACAAGCCCATTGTACAGATTGTGTGTGTCACAAAACCAACTGGACTCCATGTGTGTCACAAACTCCATTGGACAGCGTGTGTGTCACAAGCACCATTGGACAGAGTGGGTGTGTCACAAAACCCATTGGATAGCGTGTGTGTGTCACAAAACCCATTGGAAAGCCTGCGTGTCACAAACCCCATGGAACAGCATGTGTCTGTCACATACCCCTTTGGAAAGTGTGTGTGTCACAAACCCTTTAGAAATTATGTGTGTCACAAACCCCATTGGATAGTGTTTGTGTGTCACAAACCCCATTAGAAGTTGTGCGTGTCACAAACCCCATTGGAAAGTTTGTGTGTCACAATCCCCATTGGACAGAGTGTGTGTGTCACAAACTCCATTGGAAAGCGTGTGTGTGTCACAATCCACACTGGAAAGTGTGTGTGTTTCACAATCCCCATTGGACAGTGTGTGTGTGTCACAATACCCATAGGATACTGTGTGTGTCACAAACTCCGTTGGATATCGTGTGTGTCACAAACCCCTTTGGACAGTGTGTGTGTCACAAACCCCATTGGACAGTGTGCTTGTCAGAAACCCCATTGGACATCGTCTGTGTCACAAACCCCTTTGGACAGTGTGTGTGTCACAGACCCCATTGGAAAGCGTGTGTGTGTCACAATCCCCATTGGATAGTGTGTGTGTCACAAACCCCATGGGACAGAGTGTGTGTCAGAAACCCCATTGGACAGTGTGTGTGTCACAAGCGCCATTGGACAGCGTGTGTGTGTCACAAACCCCATTGGGTAGCGTGTGTGTGTCACAAACCCTCCTGGTCAGTGTGTGTGTCACAAAACCCATTGGAAAGCATGCGTGTCGCACACAGCATTGCACAGTGTGTGTGTAACAAACCCAATTGGTCAGCGTGTGTGTCACAAACCCCATGGGACAGCGTGCGTGTGTGTCACAAACCCCATTGGAAAGTGTGTTTCACAAACCCCATTGGATAGCGTGTGTGTGTCACAAACACCATTGGACAGCGTGTGAATTGTCCCAATCCTCATTGGACAGTGTGTGTGTCACAAAAACCATTGGACAGCGCGTGTGTCACAAAACCCATTAGAAAGTGCATGTGTCCGAAACACCATTGGACAGCGTTTGTGTGTCACAAACACTATTGGACAGAGTGTCTGTGTCACACACCAAATTGGACACCGTTTGTGACATAAACGCCATTGGATAGCGTGTGAGTGTCACAAACCCCATTATAAAGTGTGCGTGTCACAAACCCCATTGGACATTGTGTGTGTCACAATACCCATTGGACAGTGTGTGTATCACAAACCCCATTGGACAGTGTGTGTGTCACAAACCATATTGGACAGAGTTTGTGTTTAACAGTACCCATTGGCAGTGAGTGTGTCGCAAATCGAATTTGAGAGCGTGTGTGTCACAAACCCCCGTAGAATATGTGTGTCAAGAACGCCATTGGACAGTGTGTGTGTCAAAAAAACCCGTGGACAGTGTGAGTTTCACAAACCCCTTTGGATGGCTTGTGTGTCAGAAACCCCTTTGGACAGTGTGTTTGTCACAAACCCCATTGGACAGAGTGTGAGTGTCACAATCCCCATTGGACAGTGTGTGTGTTACAAACATCATTGGACAGCGCGTGTGTTTCACAATCCCCATTGGACAGCGTGTGTGTCACAAAACCCATTAGAAAGTGTGTGTGTCACAAACCCTATTGGATAGCATATGTGTGTCACAAACCCTATTGGAAAGAGTGTGTGTGTAACAATATCCATTGGATAGTGTGTGTGTCACAAACCCCATTGGACACCGTGTGTGTCACAAACTCCCGTGGACACTGTGTGTGTCACAAACCCCATTGGACAGTGTGTGTGTCTCAAACCCCACTGGACAGCGTGTGTGTTACGAACCCCATTGAACAGCGTGCGTGTCACAAGCGCCATTGAACAGAGTGTGTGTGTCACAAACCCCATTGGAAAGTGTATGTGTCAGAAACCCCATCGGATACCGTGAGTGTGTCACAAACCCTCCTGGTCAGTGTGTGTTTCAGAAAACCCATTGGACAGTGTGTGTGTCACAAACCCCGTTGGACAGCGTGTGTGTCACAAACCCCATTGGACAGATTGTGTGTTATAAACCCCATTGAACAGAGTGTGTGTGTCACAATCCCCATTGGACAACGTGTTTGTGTCACAATCCCCAATGGACATTGTGTGTTTTACAAACACCATGGGACAGAGTGTGTGTCACAAAAACTATTGGACAGAGTGTGTGTGTCACAAGGCCATTGGACAGAGTGTGTGTCATGAACCCCATTGGACAGTGTGTGTGTCACAAGAACCATTGGACAGAGCGTGTGTGCCACAAACCCCATTGGAAAGTGTATGTGTCACAAACTCCATTGGATAGCGTGTGTGTGTCACAAACCCTATTGGACAGTGTGTGTGTCACAAACCTCATTGGACAGCGTGTGTGTGTCACAATCTCCATTGGACAGTGTGAGTGTCACAAACACCTTTGGAAAGCGTGTGTGTCACAAGCCCATTGGAAAGAGAGTGTGTGTCACAAAACCCACTGGACAGCGTGTGTGTCACAAGCACCATTGGACAGCGTGTGTGTCACAAACCCCATTGGACAGCGTGTGTGTGTCTCAATCCCCATAAGAGAGCGTGTGTGTCACAAAACCCATTGGACAGCGTTTGTGTTTCTCAATTCCAATTAGACAGCGTGTGTGTCAGAAACCCCTTTGGACAGCGTGTCTGTGTCACAAACCCTATTGGACAGTGCGTGTGTCACAAACCCCATTGAAGAGCATGTGTGTCACGAACCCCATTGGACAGCGTGTGTGTCACAACACCCATTGGACAGAGTTTGTGTGACACAAACCCCATTGGACAGATTGTGTGTCATAAACCCCATTGGACAGCGTGTGTGTCACAAACCACATAGTACAGCGTGTGTGTGTAACAATCCCCATTGGAAAATTTGTGTGTCACAAACCACATGGGACAGAGTGTGTGTCACAAACCCCATTGAACAGCGTGTGTGTCACAAGCACCATTGTACAAAGTGTGTGTGTCACAAACCCCATTGGAAAGTGTATGTGTCACAAACCGCATTGGACAGCGTGTGTGTGTCACCTTCCCCATTAGACAGCGTGTGTGTCACAAACCCCATTGGACAGCATGTGCGTATCACAATCCTATTGGATAGTGTGTGTGTCACAAACCCTATTGGACAGTGTGTGTCTCACAAACCCATTGAACAGCGTGTGTGTCAAGAAACCCATTGGACAGAGTCTTTAGTCACAATCCCCATTGGACAGCGTGTGTGTCACAAACCCCATTGGACAGATTGTGTGTCATAAACCCCATTGGACAGCGTGTGTGTCAGAAACACCATTGGACAGTGTGTGTGTCACATACCCGAATTGGACAACGTTTGTGTCACAATCCCCAGTGGACAGTGTGTGTGTCAAAACCCAATTGGACAGTGCATGTGTCACAAAACCCACTGGACAGCGTGTGTGTCACAAACCCCCCTGGTCAGTGTGTCTGTCACAATCCCCAGGGGACAGCTTGTGTGTCAAAACCCCATTGGACAGTGTGTGTGTCAAAAAACCCACTGGACAGCCTGTGTGTCACAAACAACAATAGGCAGTGTGAGTGTCACAATACCCATTGGACAGTCTGTGTGTCACAAAACTCATTGGACAGAGTTTGTGTCGCAAACCCCATTGGATAGCGTGTGTGTCACAAGCACCATTGTACAGAGACTGTGTGTTACAAACATCATTGGAAAGTGTATGTGTCACAAACCCCATTGGACAGCGTGTGTGTGTAAAAATACCCATTGGACAGTGTGTGTGTCACAAAACCCACTGGACAGCGTGTGTGTCACAAACAACGATAGACAGTGTGAGTGTCACAAACCCCTTTGGATAGCGTGTGTGTCGCATACCCCTTTGGACAGTGTGTGTGTCACAAACCTCATTCGACAGCGTGTGTGTGTCACAATCCCCACTGGAAAGTCTGTGTGTCACAAGCACCATTGAACAGCATGTGAGTCACAAGCCCATTGGACAGACTGTGTGTGTGTCACAAAACCCACTGGACAGCGTGTGTGTCACGAACCCCATTGGACAGCGTGTGTGTCACAAACACCATTGGACAGAGTGTGAGTGTCACAAACCCCATTAGATAGTGTGCGTGTCACAAACCCCTTTGGACATTGTGTGTGTCACAAAAACCATTTGATAGCGTGTGAGTGTCACAAACCCTATTGGACAGTGTGTGTGTCACAAACCCCATTGGACATCGTGTGTGTCACAAACCGCATTGGACAGCGTTTGTGTGTCACAATCCCCATTAGAGAGCGTGTGTGTCACAAACACCATTAGACAGCGTGTGTGTGTCACAAACACAATTGGGCAGCGTGTGTGTGTCACAGTCCTATTGGACAGTGTGTGTGTCACAAACACCATGGGACAGAGTGTGTGTAACAAACACTGTTGGACAGCGTTTGTGTGTCACAAGCCCATTGGACAGCGTGTGTTTCACAAACACCATTGGACAGCGTGTTTGTCTCAAGACCGATTGGACAGAGTGTGTGTGTAACAAACACCATTGTACAGATTGTGTGTCACAAACCCCATTGGACAGCGTGTGTGTGTCACAATCCCCATTAGACAGCGCGTGTATCACAAACCCCTTTGGACAGTGTGTGTGTCACAATCCCCATTGGACAGTGTGTGTTTCACAAACCCCATTGGACAGCGTGTGTGTCACAAGCACCATTGGACAGAGTGTGGTGTCACAAACCGTATTGGACAGTGTGTGCGTCACAAAAACCACTGGACAGCGTGTGTGTCACAAACCCCATTTTACAGCGTGTGTGTCACAAACCCTCCTCGTCAGTGTGTGTGTCACAAACCCCGTTAGAAAGTGTATGCGTCACAAACCCCGTTGGATAGCGTGTGTTTTTCACAAACCCTATTGGACAGTGTGTGTGTGTCACAAACCCTATTGGACAGTGTGTGTGTCACAAACCCCATTGGACAGTGTGTGTCACAAACCCACGTGGACACTGTGAGTGCCACGAACGCCATTGGACAGTGTGTTTCACAAACCCCCTTGGACACTGTGTGTGTCAAAACCCCATTGGACAGTGTGTGTGTGACAAAACCCACTGGACAGCGTGTGTGTCACAAACAACCATTGGACAGTGTGAGTGTCACAAACCCCATTGGATAGCGTCTGTGTCACAAATCCCTTTGGACAGTGTGTGTGTCACAAACCCCATTGGACAGCGTTTGTGTATCACAATACCCATTGGTCAGTGTGTGTGTCACGAACCCCCCTGGACAGTGTGTGTGTCACAATCCCCAGTGGACAGCGTGTGTGTCAAAATCCCCATTGGAAAGTGTGTGTGTGTCACAATCCCCATTGGACAGTGTGTGTGTCACAAACCCCATTGGACAGCGTGTGTGTGTCACAATCCCCTTTGGACAGCTTGTGTGTCACAATCCCATTTGGACAGCGTGTGTGTCAAAATCCCCATTGGACAGTGTGTGTGTGTCACAATCCCCATTGGACAGTGTGTGTGTCACAAAACCCATTGGACAGCGTGTGTTTCACAAAATCCCATGTACAGTGTGCGTGTCACAAACCCCATTGGACACTGTGTGTGTCGCAAACCCCTTTCGATATTGTGTGTGTCAAAGACCCCATTGGACAGCGTGTGTGTGTCACAACACCATTGGACAGTGTGTTTCTTTTAGAAACCCATTGGACAGAGTGTGTGTGTCACAAAACTCAAGCGACAGCGTGTGTGTCACGAAACCCATTGGAGAGTGTGTGTGTCACAAGCGCCATTGGTCAAAGTGTGTGTGTCACAAACCCCATTGGACAGAGTGTGTATGTCACAATCCCCATTAGACAGTGTTTGTGTGTCACAAACCCCATTGGACAGCGTGTGTGTCACAATCCCCTTTGGATAGTGTGTGTGTCACAAAGCCTCCTGCTCATTGTGTGTGTCACAAACCCCCTTGGACATCGTGTGTGTCACAAACACCATTGGACAGCGTGTATATGTCACAATCCCCATTGGCCAGTGTGTGTGTCACAAAGCCCATTGGACAGAGTGTGTGTGTCACAAAACCCACTGGACAGCGTGTGTGTCACGAACCCCATTGGACAGCGTTTGTGTCACAAGCACCATTGGAGAGAGTGTGGTGTCACAAACCCCATTGAAAAGTGTATGTGTCACAAACACATTGGATAGAGTGTGTGTCACAAACCACATTGGACAGCGTGTGTGTCACAAACCACATTGGACAGCATGTGTTTGTCACAATACGCATTGGACAGTGTCTGTGTCACAAACCCCACTGGACAGAATTTCTGTCACAAACCCCATTGCACAGCGTGTGTGTCACATACACCATTGGACAGTGTATGTGTCACAAACCCCATTGGACAGCGTGTGTGTCACAAACCCTTTGGGACAGTGTGTGTGTGTCACAAAACCCATTGGACAGTGTGCGTGTCAAAACCCCATTGGATAGCGTGTGTGTGTCACAAACCCCATTGGACAGTGTGTAGGTCACAATACCCATTGGACAGCGTCTGTGTCACAAACCCCATTGGACAGCGTTTTTGTCACAAACACCATTGGACAGCATGTGTGTGTAACAATACCCATTGGACAGTGTGTGCGTCACAAACACCATTGGACAGCGTGTGTGTCACAAACGCCCGTAGACACTGTGTGTGTCACACACCCCATTGGACATCTTGTGTGTCATAAACCCCATTGGACATCGTGTGTGTCACAAATCCTTTTGGACAGTGTGTGTCTCACAAACCCCGCTGTACAGCATGTGTGTCACAAACACCCATGGACAGTGTGCGTGTCACAAACCCCACTGGACATCATGTGTGTCACAAACCCCTTTGGACAGTGTGTGTTTCACAAACCCCATTGGACAGCGTGTGTGTGTCACAATCCCCATTGGACAGTGTGTGTGTGTGTCACAAACCCCATTGGACAGTGAGTGTGTCTCACAATCCCCATTGGATAGTTTTTGTGTGTTACAAACCCCATTGGACAACATCTGTGTCACAAACCCCATTGGACAGCGTGTGTGTCACAATCCCCAATGGACAGATTGTGTGTCACAAACCCCATTGGACAGTGTGTGTCTCACAAACCCCATTGGACAGCGCGTGTGTGTCACAATCCCCATTGGACAGTGTTTGTGTGTCACAAACCCCATTGGACAGCATGTGTGTCACAAACCTCTTTGGACAGTGTTTGTGTCAAAAACCCCATTGGACAGAGTGTGTGTGACACAATCCCCTTTAGACAGTGTGTGTGTCACAAACCCCATTGGACAGAGTTTGTGTCACAAACCGCATTGGACAGCGTGTGTGTCACAATCCCCATTGCACATCGTGCGTGTCACAAACCCCATTGGACAGCGTGTGTGTGTCACAATCCCCATTGGACAGAGTGTGTTTCACAAACCCCATTGGACACTGTGTGTGTCATAAGAGCTATTGGAGAGCATGTGTGTCACAAATGCCCCTGGACAGTTTGTGTGTAACAAACCCCGTTGGACACCGTGTGTGTCACAATCCCCACTGGACAGCGTGTCTGTCCCCATTGGACAGCGTTTGTGTCAGAAACCCCATTTTAGAGTGTGTGTGTAACAAACACCATTGGAAAGCGTGTGTTTGTGACAAAACCCAATGGACAGTGTGTGTTTCACAAAACCCATTGGAAAGTGTGTGTGTCACAAACACCATTGTGTAGTGTGTGTGTGTCACAAAAACCATTAGAAAGTTTGTGTGTCAGAAACACAATAAGATAGCGTGTCTGTCTTACAAACCCTATTGAACAGTGTGTGTGTCACAAACCCTACTGGACAGCATGTGTGTCACGAACCCCATTGGAAAGTGTTTATGTCACAAACCCCACTGGACAGCGTGTGTGTCACGAACCCCATTTGACAGCGTGTGTATCAGAAACCCCATTGGAAAGTTTGTTTGTCACAAAACCCATTGGACAGAATGCGTGTCACAAAACACATTGGACAACGTGTGTTTCACAAATCCCATTGGACAGTGTGTGTGTTACAATCCCCCGTGTACAATGTCTGTGTCACAAACCCCGTTGGATAGCGAGTGTGTGTCACAAACCCCATGGGACAGAGTGTGTGTCACAAACCCCATTGGACAGCGTGTGTGTCATAAACCCCATTGGACAGCGTGTGTGTGTCACAATCCCCATTGGACAGAGCGTGTGTGTCACAAAACCCACTGGACAGAGTGTGTGTCACGAACCCCATTGGACAGCGTGTGTTTGTCACAAGCACAATTGGACAGAGTGTGGTGTCACAAACCCCATTGGAAAGTGTATGTGTCACAAACCCCATTGGATATTGTGTGTGTGTCACAAACCCTATTGGACATTGTGTGTGTCACAAAACCCACTAGATAGCGTGTGTGTCACAAACCCCTTTGGACAGAGTGTATTTGTCACAAACGCCATTGCACAGGGTGTGTGTGTCACAATACCCATTGGACAGTGTGTGTGTCACAAACCTCATTGGACAGAGTTTGTGTCACAAACTCCCGTGGACACTGTGTGTGTCACAAACCCCATTGGACAGTGTGTGTGTCACAAACCCCATGGGACAGAGTTGGTGTCACAAACCCCCTTGGACACTGTGTGTGTCACAAATCCCATTGGACAGTGTGTGTGTCACAAACCCCATGGGACAGAGTTGGTGTCACAAACCCCTTTGGACACTGTGTGTGTCACAAACCCCATTGGACAGTGTGTGCGTCACAAACTCCACTGGACAGCGTGTGTGTCACAAACACCCATTGACAGTGTGCGTGTCACAAACCCCATTGGACATCCTGTGTGTCACAAACCCCTTTGGACAGTGTGTGTGTCACAAACACCATTGGATAGAGTGTGTGTCACAAATCCCATTGGACAGGGTGTGTGTGTCACAATACACATTGGACAGTGTGTGTGCCACAAACCTCATTGGACATAGTTTGTGTCACAAACCGCCGTGGACACGGTGTGTGTCACAAACACCCATGGACAGTGTGCGTGTCACAAACCCCATTGGACAACGTGTGTGTCACAAACCCCTTTGGACATTGTGTGTGTCACAAACAATATTGAACAGCGTGCGTGTCACAAGCCCCATTGGACAGAGTGTGTGAGTCACAAACCCCATTAGACAGCTTATGTATCACAAACCCCTTTGGACAGCGTGTGTGTGTCACAATCCCCATTGTGCAGTGTGTGTGTCATAAACCCCATTGGACAGAGTTTGTGTCACAAACCCCACTGGACAGCGTGTGTGTCACAAACCCCATGGGACAGAGTGTGTGTCACTAATCCCATTGGACAGCGTGTATGTCACAAGCACCATTGGACAGTGTGTGTGTAACAAACCCCATGGGACAGCATGTGAGTGTCACAAACCCTTCTGGTCAGTGTGTGTGTCAGAAAACCCATTGAACAGCATGCGTGTCACAAACACCACTGGACAGTGTGTGTGTAACAAACCCAAATGGTCAGCGTGTGTGTCACAAACCCCATGGGACAGCGTGTGTGTGTCAGAAACCCCATTGGAAAGTGTGAGTCACAAACCCCATTGGATATCGTGTTTGTCAAAAACCTCATTAGAAACTATGTGTGTCACAAAACCCATTGGATAGCATGTGTGTGTCACAAACCCTATTGGACAGAATGTGTGTGTCGCAAACCCCATTGGACAGCGTGTGTGTCATAAACACCATTGGATAGCGTGTGTGTGTCACAAACCCCATGGGACAGAGTGTATGTCACAAACCCCATTGGACAGCGTGTGTGTCATAAACCCCATTGGTCAGCGTGTATGTTTACAAAATCCCAATTGGACAGTGTGTGTGTGTCACAAACCCCATTATACAGCGTATGTGTCACAAACCCCTTTGGACAGTGTGTGTGTCACAAACCCCATTGGACAGCGTGTCTGTGTCACAATACCCATTGGACAGTGGTTGTGTCACAAACCCCATGAACAGAGTGTGTGTCACAAAAAATATTGGACATCGTGTGTGTGTCACAAGCCCATTGGACAGAGTATGTGTCACGAACCCCATTGGACAGCGTGTGTGTCACAAGCACCATTTTACAGAGTGTGTGTCACAAACCCCACTGGACAGCGTGTGTGTCACAAGCCACATTGGACAGAGTGTGTGTGTCACAATCCCCTTTGGACAGTGTGTGTGTCACAAACCCCATTGGATAGCGTGTGTGTCACAAGCCCCATTAGAAAGAGTGTGTGTCACAAACCCCATTGGATAGCGTTTGTGTGTAACAATACTCATTGTACAGTGTGTGTCACAAACCCCATTGGACAGTGTCTGTGTCACAAACCCCCCTGGTCAGTGTGTGTGTCACAATCCCCAGTGGACAGCGTGTGTGTCAAAACCCCATTGGACAGTGTGTGTGTCACAAAACCCACTGGACAGCGTGTGTGTCATAAACACCCATGGACAGTGTGAGTGTCACAAACCCCATTTGGTAGCGTGTGTGCCACAAGCCCCTTTGGACAGCGTGTGTAGTCACAAACCCCACTGGACAACGTGTGTGTATCACAGTCCCCATTGTCTATGTTTGTATCACAAACCCCTCTGGACAGCGTGTGAATCACAAACACCCATGGACAGTGTGTATGTCACAAACCCCATTGGACAGCGTGTGTGTCACAAGCAGCATTGGACAGAGTGTGGTGTCACAATCCCCATTGGACAACGTGTGTGTCACGAACCCCATGTGATAGAGTGTGTGTGTCACAAACCCCATTAGAAAGTATGCATGTCACAAACCCCATTGGATAGCGTGTGTGTGTCGCAGTCCCCATTGGACAGAGTGTGTGTGTCACATACCCCATTTGACAGCGTGTGTTTCACAAACCTATTTGGACAGTGTGTGTGTCACAAACACCATGGGACAGAGTGTGTGTCCCAAACACTATTGGTCAGCGTTTGTGTGTCACAAGCCCATTGGACAGAGTGTGTGTGTCACAAAACCCACTGGACAGCGTGTGTGTAACGAACCCCATTGGACCGCTTGTGTGTCACAAGCACCGTTGGACAGAGTGTTGTGTCGCAATCCCCATTAGACAGCGTGTGTGTCACATACCCCATTGGACAGTGTGTGTGTGTCACAATCCCCATTGGATAGCGTGTGTGTGTCACAAACCCCATTAGAATGTATGCGTGTGAAAAACCCCATTGGATAGCGTGTGTGTGTCACAAGCACCATTAGACAGTGTGTGTGTCACAAACGCCATGGGACAGTGTGTGTGTCACAATCCCCATTGGACAGCCCGTGTGTCACAAACCCCATTGGACAGTGTGTGTGTGTCAGAAACCCCATTTGATAGAGTGTTTGTGTCACAAACCCTATTGGACAGTGTGTGTGTCACAAAACCCACTGGATAGCGTGTGTGTCAGAAACGCCATTGGACAGCATCTGTGTCACAAGCCCCATTGTACAGAGTGTATTTGTCACAAAGCCCACTGGACAGCGTGTGTGTCACAATCCCCTTTGGTCACTGTGTGTGTCGCAAACCCCATTGGACAGCATGTGTGTGTCACAATCCCCATTGGACAGTGTGTGTGTCACAAACCCCATGGGACAGAGTGTGTGTCACAAACACTATTGGTTAGCATGTCTGTGTCACAAGCCCATTGGACAGAGTGTGTGTGTCACATAACACACTGGACAGCGTGTGTGTCACGAACCCCATTTGGTAGCGTGTGTGTCAAAAGCACCGTTGGACAGAGTGTGGTGTCACAATCGCCACTGGACAGACTATGTGTCACAAACCCCATTGGACAGTGTGTGTGTGTCACAAAACCCATTGGATAGCGTGTGTGTGTCACAAGCCCTATTGGACAGTGTGTGTGTCACAAAACCCACTGGATAGCGTGTGTGTCACAAACCCCATTGGACAGCGTGTGTCTCACAAGCCCCATTGGACAGAGTGTATTTTTCACAAAGCACATTGGACAGCGTGTGTGTCAGAATCCCCATTGGACAGTGTGTGTGTCACAAACCCCATTGGACAGGGTGTGTGTGTCACAATACCCATTTGACAGTAGTGCGTGTCACAAACCCCATTGCACACTGTGTGTGTCACAAACCCCTTTGGACAGTGTGTGTGTCACAAACCCCATTGGACAGCGTGTGTGTGTCGAAAAACCCATGGGACAGAATGTGCGTCACAAACCCCATTGGATAGCGTGTGTGTAATAAACCCCATTGGACAGCGTGTGTGTGTCACAAACCCCATGGGATAGATTGTGTGTCACAAACACTTTTGGTCATCGTGTGTGTGTCACAAAACCCACTGGACTGCGTGTGTGCCACAATACTCATTGGACAGCGTGTGTGTCGCGAACCCCATTGGACAGTGTGTGTGTGTCACAATACCCATTGGACAGAGTGTGTGTGTCACAAACCCTATTGGACAGCATGTGTATCACAAACCCCGTTGGATGGCATGTGTGTGTCACAAACCCCATTGGACAGCATGTGTGTGTCACAAACCGCATTGGAAAGTGTGTGTGTCACCAACCCCATTGGATAGTGTGTTGCAAACTCTACTGGACAGTGTGTGCGTCACGAACCCCATTAGGCAGCATGTGTGTCACAACCCCCCCTGGACAGCGCGTGTGTCACAATCACCATTGGACAGCGTGTGTTTCAGAAACCCCATTGGACAGTCTGTGTGTCACAAACACCTCTGGACAGTTTGTGTGTCACAAAAACCCCTGGACAGTGTGTGTGTCACAAACCCCATTGGACAGAGTTTGTGTCACAATCCCCTTTCGACAGAGTGTGTGTTACAAGCCCAATTGGACAGAGCGTGTTTTTCACGAACCCCATTGGATAGCGTGTTTATGTCACATACCCCATTGGATACCAGATGTGTGTCACAAACCCCCCTGGACAGTGTGTGTGTCACAAACCCCATTTTTACAACGTGTTTCTGTCACAAAACCAATTGGACAGCATGCGTTACACAAACACCATTGCACAGCGTGTGTGTCACAAGCCCCTTTGGACAGAGTGCGTGTGTGACAAACCCCATTTGACAGCGTGTGTGTCACAAACCCCTTTGGACAGTGTGTGTGTCATAAACCCCACTGAACAGCGTTTGCGTGTCACAATCCCCATTGGACAGTGTGTCTCTCACAAACCCCATGGGACAGAGTGTGTGTCACAAACATTACTGGACAGCGTGTGTGTCACAAACCCCATTGGACAGCGTGTGTGTCACAAGCACCATTGGATAGAGTGTGTGTGTCACAAACCCCATTGGACAGCGTGTGTGTGTCACAAGCCCTATTGGACAGTGTGTGTGTCACAAAACCCACTGGATAGGGTGTGTGTGTCACAAACCCCATTGGACAGTAGTGCGTGTCACAAACCCCATTGGACATCGTGTGTGTCACAAACCCCTTTGGACAGTGTGTGTGTCACAAACCCCATTAGACAGCGTGTTTGTGTCACAATCCCCATTGGACAGAGTGTGTGTTTCACAAACCGCATGGGAGAGAGTGTGTGTCACGAACTCCATTGGACAGCGTGTGTGTCACAAGCGCCATTGGAAACTGTATGTGTCACAAACCCCATTGGATAGCGTGTGTGTGTTACAAAACCTCCTGGTCAGTGTGTGTGTCACAAAACCCATTGGACAGCATGCGTGTCACAAATACCATTGGACAGCATGTGTGTGTCACAAACCCCATTGGATAGCGTGTGTGTGTCAAAAACCCCACTAGAAAGTATGTGTGTCACAAACCCCATCGGATAGCATGTGTGTGTCACAAACCCTATTGGACAGAGTGTGTGTTTCACAAACCCCATTGGACAGCGTGTGTGTCACAAACCCCATTGGACAGAGTGTGTGTCACAAACACTATTGGTCATTGTGTGTGTGTCACAAGCCTATTAGACAGAGTGTGTGTGTTTCACAAAACCCACTGGACAGCGTGTGTGTCTCGAACCCCATTGGACAGCCTGTGTGTCACAAACCCCTTTGGACAGCGTGTGTGTGTCACAATCCCCATTGGAGAGTGTGTGTGTCAGAAACCCCATGGGACAGCGTGTGTGTCACAATCCCTATTGGACAGTGTGTGTGTCACAAACGCCACTGGACAGCATGTATGTCACAAGCCCATTGGACAGAGTGTGTGTGTCACAAACCCCATTGGAAAGTGTATGTGTCACAAACCCCATTGGATAGCGTGTGTTGTTGCACAAACCCTATTGCACAGTGTGTGTGTCACAAAACCCACTGGACACCGTGTGTGAAACGAACCCCATTGGACAGCGTGTGTGTTACAAGCACCATTGGACAGAGTGTGTGTGTAACAAACCCCATTGGAAAGTGTATGTGTCACAAACCCCATTAGAAAGAGTGTTTGTCACTAACCCCATTGGACAGCGTGTGTGTCATTAACCCCATTGGACAGAGTGTGTGTCACAATCCCCATTGGACAACGTGTGTGTCACAAACCCCATTGGACAGAGTGTGTGTGTCTACAAACCCCATTAGACAGTGTGTGTGTCACAAAACCCATTGGACAGAGTTTGTGAAAAAAACCCCATTGGACAGCGTGTGTGTCACAAACACCCATGGACAGTGTGCGTGTTACAAACCCCACTGGACATCCTCTGTGTCACAATCCCCTTTGGACAGCGTGTGAGTGTCACAATCCCCATTGGATAGTGTGTGTGTCAAGAACCCCATTGGACACCGTGCGTGTCACAAGCGCCATTGGACAGAGTGTGTGTGTCAAAAACCCCATTGTAAAGTGTATGTGTCACAAACCACATTGGTTAGCGTGTGTGTCTCACAAACCCTCCTGGTCAGCGTGTGTGTCACAAACCGCATTGGCCAGCGTGTGGGTGTCACAAACCCCATTGGAAAGTGTGTGTCACGAACCCCATTTGATAGCGTGTGTGTGTCAAAAACCCCATTAGAATGTATGATTGTCACAAACCCCATTTGGTAGCGTGTATGTGTCACAAACCCTATTGGACAGTGTGTAGGTCACAATCCCCATTGGACAGCGTGTATATCACAAACACCATTGGACAGCGTGTGTTGTTGCAGAAACCCTATTGGACATCGTGTGTGTCACAGACCCCTTTGGATAGTGTGTGTGTCACCAGCCCCATGGGACAGCGTGTGTGTCACAAAACGCATTGGACAGTGTGTGTGTCACAAAAAAAATTGGACAGCATGTGTGTCACAAGCCCATTGGACAGAGTGTGTGTGTCAAAAAACCCACTGGACACCGTGTGTGTCACGAACCCCATTGGACAGCGTGTGTGTCTAAAGCGCCATTGGACAGAGTGTGTGTGTCACAAACCCCATTGGAAAGTGTCTGTGTCACAAACCGCATTGGACTGCGTGCGTGTGCCACAAATCCTATTGGACAGTGTGTGTGTCACAAACTTCATTGGACAGCGTGTGTGTCACAAACACAATTGGACAGCGTGTGTGTGTAACAATACCCATTGGACACTGTGTGTGTCACAAACCCCTTTGGACAGAGTTTGTGTTACAAAACCCATTGGACAGCGTGTGTGTCACATATCCCATTGGACAGTGTGTGTGTCACAATTCCCATTGGACAGTGTGTGTGTCACAAACCCCTTTGGACAGAGTTTGTGTCACAAACCCCATTGGACAGCGGGTGTGTCGCAAACCACATTGGACAGTGTGTGTGTGTCACAATACCCACTGGACAGTGTGTGTGTCACAAACCCCACTACAGTGTGTGTGTGTCACAATCCCTGTTGTACAGTGTGTGTGTCACAAATGCATTGGACAGCGTGGGTGTCACAAGCACCATTGGACAGATTGTGTGTGTCACAAACCCCATAGGAAAGTGTATGTGTCACAAACCCCATTGGATAGCGTGTGTTGTTGCACAAACTCTGTTGGACAGTGTGTGTGTCACAAAACCCACTGGACAGCGTGTGTGTCACAAACCCCATTGGATAGTGTGTGTTTCACCAGCACCATTGGACAGCGTGTGTGTCACAAACCCCATTGGACAGCGTGTGTGTCACAAATCCCATTGGACAGTGTGTGTGTCACAAACCCCATTGGACATCGTGTGTGTCACAAACCGCTTTGTACAGTGTGTGTGTCATAAACCCCATTGGATAGCGTGTGTGTGTCACAAAACCTATTATAAATTGTGCGTGTCACAAACCCCCTTGGACAGTGTGAGTGTCACAAACCCCGTTGGACACAGTTTGTGTTTAACAATACCCATTGGACAGTGATTGTGTCACAAACCCCACTGGACAGAGTGTGTGTCACAATACTCCCGTGGACAATGTGTGTGTCACGAACGCCATTGGACAGCGTGTGTGTCACAAATCCCATTGGACAGTGTGTGTGTCACAAACCCCATTGGACATCGTGTGTGTCACAAACCGCTTTGTACAGTGTGTGTGTCATAAACCCCATTGGATAGCGTGTGTGTGTCACAAAACCTATTATAAATTGTGCGTGTCACAAACCCCCTTGGACAGTGTGAGTGTCACAAACCCCGTTGGACAGAGTTTGTGTTTAACAATACCCATTGGACAGTGATTGTGTCACAAACCCCACTGGACAGAGTGTGTGTCACAATACTCCCGTGGACAATGTGTGTGTCACGAACGCCATTGGACAGTGTGTGTGTCACAAACCCCATTAGAAAGTATACGTGTCACAAACACCATTGGACAGAGTGTGTGTCACAAAACACATTGGACAGCGTGTGTGTCACAATCCCCATTGGATAGCGTGTGGGTCACAAACCCCATTGGACAGTGTGTGTGTCATAAACCCCATTAGAAAGTATGCGTGTCACAAACCACATTGGATAGCGTGTGTGTGTCACAAACTCCACGGGTCAGCGTGTGTGTCACAAATCCCATTGGATAGAGTGTGTTTGTCAAAAACCCAATTAGAAAGTATGTTTGTCACAAAGCCCATTGGATAGCATGTGTGTCTCATATACCCTATTGGACAGTGTGTATGTCACAATCCCCATTGGACCGTGTCTGTGTCACAAACCCCATTGGACAGCGTGTGTGTCACAAACCCCATTGGACAGAGCTTGTGTTTAACAATACCCATTGGACAGTGTGTGTTTCACGAACGCCATTGGACAGCGTTTGTGTCACAAACTCCACTGGACAGAGTGTATGTGTAACAAACCCCATTGGAGAGCGTGTGTATCACAATACCCATTGGGCAGCGTGTGTGTCACAAACCCCATGGGACAGCGTGTGTGTGTCACAAACGCCATTGAAATGTGTGTGTCACAAACCACATTGGAACATGTGTGTGTCAGAAACCCCATTGGATAGCGTGTGTGTGTCACAAATCCCACTGGACAGCGTGTGTGTCACGAACTGCATTGGACAGCTTGTGTGTCACAAGACCCATTAAACAGAGTGTGTGTGTCACCAATCCCATTGGACATCGTGTGTGTCAAAAACCCCATTGGACAGCGTGTGTGTCACAAGCCTCATTGGACAGCGTGTGTGTCACAACCGCCATTGGACAGAGTGTGTGTGTCACACCCCATTAGAAAGTATGCGTGCCACGAACCCCATTGGAAAGTGTGTGTGTCACAAACCCTATTTGATAGCGTGTTTTTGTCACAAACCCCACTGGACAGCGTGTGTGTCACGAATCCCATTGGACAGCGTGTGTGTCAGAAACACCATTGGACAGAGTGTGTGTAATAATACCCAATGGACAGTGTGTGTGTCACAAACCCCACTGGACAGGGTGTGTGTCACAAACCCCCGTATACACTGTGTGTGTCACAAACCCCATTGGACAGTGTGTGTGTCACAAACCCCACTGGACAGCGTGTGTTTCAAAAACACCCATGTACAGCGTGCTTGTCACAAACCCCATTGTTCAGCGTGTGTGTGTCACAATAGCCATTGGACAGGTTGTGTGTGTAAAAAACCCATTGGACAACATGTGTGTGTCATAATCTTCATTGGAGAGTGCGTGTGTCGCAAACCCCATGGGACAGAGTGTGTGTCACAAACCTCATTGGACAGCGTGTGTGTCACAAACCCATTGGACAGAGTGTGTGTGTCACAAAACCCAAGGGACAGCGTGTGTGTCACGAACCCCATTGGACAGCGTGTGTGTCACAAGCGCCATTGGATAGCGTGTGTGTGTCACAAACCCTCGTGGTCAGTGTGTGTGTCACAAAACCCTTTGGACAGCATGTGTGTCGCAAACACCATTGGACAGTGTTTGTGTGAGAAACCCAATTGGTCAACGTGTGTGTAACAAACCCCATGGGACAGCATGTGTGTGTCTCAAAACCTATTGGAAAGTGTGTGTGTCACAAACCCCATTGGATAGCGTGGGTGTGTCACAAACCCCATCAGAAAGAGTGCGTGTCACAAACCCCATTGGATAGCGTGTGTGTGTCACAAAACCTATTTTACAGTGCGTGTGTCACAATCCCCATTGGACAGCGTGTGTGTCACAATACCCTTTGGACGGCGTGTGTGTCACAAACCCCATTAGACAGCGTGTCTGTGTCACAATCCCCATTGGACAGGTTATGTGTGTCACAAACCCCATTTGAAAGTGTATGTGTCACAAACCCCATTGGATAGCGGGTGTGTCACAAACACCGATGTACAGTCTGCGTGTCACAAACCCCATTTGGCATCGTGTGTGTCACAAACCCCATTGGACAGCGTGTGTGTGTCACAATCCCCAGTGGACAGTGTGTGTGTCACAAACCCCATGGGACAGAGTGTTTGTCACAAAGACTATTGGGCAGCGTTTGTGTCACAAACACCATTGGACAGTGTGTGTTTCACAAACCCCATTGGACAGCGTGTATGTCACAAATCCCATTGGATATCGTGGGTGTGTCACAAACCCCATTAGAAAGTCTGCATGTCACAAACCCCATTGGATAGAATGTGTGTGTCACAAACCCTATTGGACAGCGTGTATGTCACAATCCCCATTGGACAGTGTGTGTGTCTCAAAACCCACTGGACAGCGTGTGTGTCAGAAACCCCATTGGACAGCGTTTGTGTCACAAGCCCCATTGGACAGCGTGTGTGTTTCACAAGCGCAATTGAACAGAATGTGTGTGTCACAAACCCCATTAGAAAGTGTGCGTGTCACAAATCTCGTTTGAAAGTGTGTATGTCACAAACCCCATTGGATAGCGTGTTTGTGTGACAAACACCACTGGACAGCGTGTTTGTGTCACAAACCCCACTGGACAGCGTGTGTTTTCCGAACCCCATTGGACAGCTTGTGTGTCACAAGACCCACTGGACAAACCCCATTGGACAGAGTGTGTGTGTCTCAAACCCCATTGGACAGCGTGTGTGTCTCAAACCCCATTGGACAGAGTGTGTGTGTCACAAAACCCATTGGACAGCGTGTGTGTCACAATCCCGACTGGATAGTGTGTGAGTCACAAAACCCACTGGACAGCGTGTGTGTCACAAACCACATCGAACAGCGTGTGTGTCACAAGCCCCATTGGACAGCGTGTGTAGTCACAAACACCATTGGACAGCGTGTGTGTCACAAACCCTGTTGGGCAGTGTGAGTGTCACAAACACCACTGGACTGCGTGTGTGTCACAAAGCACATTGGATAGCGTGTGTGTGTCACAAACCCCATTAGAAAGTGTGCGTATCACAAACCCCATTGGAAAGTGTGTGTGTCACAAACCCCATTGGACAGTGTATTTGTGTCACAAACCCATATTGGACAGCGTGTATTTCACAAACCCCATTGGACAGCTTGTGTGTTACAAGACCCATTAGACAGAGTGTGTGTGTCACAAACCCCATTGGGGAGCGTGTGTGTCACAAAACCCATTGGACAGAGTGTGTGTGTCACAAAACCCATTGGACAGCGTGTGTGTAACAATCCCCATTGGATAGTGTGTGTGTCACAAAACCCACTGGACAGCGTGTGTGTCACAAACCCCATTGAACAGCGTGTGTGTCACAAGTCCCATTGGACAGCGTGTGTAGTCACAAACACCATTGGACCATCACAAAACCCTCCTGGTCAGAGTGTGTGTCACAAAACCCAGTGGACAGCATGCGTGTCGCAAACACCATTGGACAGTGTGTGTGTAAGAAACCCAATTGGTCAGCGTGTGTGCCACAAACCCCATTGGAAAGTGTGTGTGTCACAAACCCTATTGGATACCGTGTGTGTGTCACAAACCCCATTAGAAAGTGTGAGTGTCACAAAGCCCATTGGAAAGTGTGTGTGTCACAAACCCCATTGGATATCGTGGGTGTGTCACAAACCCCATTAGAAAGTCTGCATGTCACAAACCCCATTGGATAGAATGTGTGTGTCACAAACCCTATTGGACAGTGTGTATGTCACAATCCCCATTGGACAGTGCGTGTGTCAAAAAATCCATTGTATAGCGTGTGTGTTTTAAACGCCATTAGAAAGTGTGTGTGTGTCACAATCCCCATTGAACAGTGTGTGTGTCACAAACCCCATGGGACAGGATTGTTTCACAAACCGCATTGGACAGCGTGTGTGTCACAAGCCCATTGGACAGAGTGTGTGTCACAAGCACCATTGGACAGTGTGTGTGTGTCACAAACCCCATTGGAAAGTGTGTACGTCACAAACCCCATTGGAAAGTGTGTGTTTCACAAAACCCATTGGATAGTATGTGTGTGTCACAAACCCTATTGGGCAGTGTGTGTGTCACGAATCCCATTGGACAGAGTGTGTGTGACACAATCCCCGTTGGACAGTGTGTGTGTCGAAACACCCATTGGACAGAGTGTGTGTGTCACAAACCCATTGGACAGCGTGTGTGTCACAAACCCCATTGGACAGCGTGTGTGTGTAATAATACCCATTTGACATCGTCTGTGTCACAAACCCCATTGGACAGCGTGTGTGTCAAAAACACCATTGGACAGCGCGTGTGTGTCACTATACCCATTGGACAGAGTATGTGTGTCACAAACCCCATTGCACAGCGTATGTTTCATAAACCCCATTGGACAGCGTGTGTGTGTAACAATACCCATTGGACAGTGTTTGTGTGTCACAAACCCCATTGGACAGCGTGTGTTTCACAAACCCCTTTGGACAGTGTTTGTGTCAAAAACCACATTGGACAGCGTGTGTGTGACACAATCCCCTTTAGACAGTTTGTGTGTCACGAACCCCATTGGACAGAATGTTTGTCATAAATCCCATTGGACAGTGCGTGTGTCACAATCCCCATTGGACAGCGTGTGTGTCACAATACCCTCAGGACGGCGTGTGTGTCACAAACCCCATTAGACAGCGTGTCTGTGTCACAATCCCCATTGGACAGGTTATGTGTGTCACAAACCCCATTGGAAAGTGTGTGTGTCACAAACCCCATTGGATAGCGTGTGTGTCACAAACACCGATGTACAGTCTGCGTGTCACAAACCCCATTTGACATCGTGTGTGTCACAAACCCCATTGGACAGCGTGTGTGTGTCACAATCCCCAATGGACAGTGTGTGTGTCACAAACCCCATGGGACAGAGTGTTTGTCACAAAGACTATTGGGCAGCGTGTGTGTCACAAGCACAGTTGGAGAGAGTGTGTGTGTCACAAACCCCATTGGAAAGTGTACGGGTCACAAACCCAATTGGATAGCGTGTGTGTGTCACAAACCCTATAGGATAGTGTTTGTGTCACAAAACCCACTTGACAGCGTGTATGTAACAAACCCCATTGGACAGAGTTTGTGTCACAAACCCTATTGGACAGCGTGTGTGTCACAAACACCATTGGACAGTGTGTGTTTCACAAACCCTGTTGGACAGCGTGTATGTCACAAATCCCATTGGAGAGCGTGTGTGTCACAAGCCCCATTGGACAGCGTGTGTGTGTCCCAAAACCCATTGGACATCGTTTGTGTCAGAAACCCCTTTGGACATTGTGTGTGTCACAAACCCGATGGGACCGAGTGTGTGTCACGAACCCCATTGGACAGTATGTTTGTCACAAGCGGCTTTGGACAGACTGTGTGTGTCACAAACACCATTGGAAAGTGTATGTGTCACAAACCTCATTGGATAGCGTGTGTGTGTCACGAACCCTATTGGACCTTGCGTGTGTCACAAAACCCATGGGACAGAGTCTGTGTCACAAACCCCATTGGACAGCGTGTGTGTCACAAGCCCCATTGGTCAGCAGTCATGTCACAAACACCATTGGACAGTGTGTGTGTAACAAATCCAATTGGACAGCGTGTGTGTGTCACAATCCCCACTGGACAGTCTGTGTGACACAAAAGCCCATTGGAAAGCGTATGTGTGTAACAAACCCAATTAGAAAGTGTGCGTGTCACAAATCCCATTGAATAGCGTGTGTGTGTCACAAACCCTATTGGACAGTGTGTGTGTCACAAACACCACTGGACAGCGTGTGTGTCACAACACCCATTGGACAGCGTGCGTGTGTCACAATCCCCATTGTACAGTCTGTGTGACACAAAACCCATTGGATAGCGTATCTGTCACAAACCCCATTAGAAAGTGTGTGTGTCAGAAACACCATTGGAGAGCATGTGTGTGTCACAATCCCCATTGGACAGTGTGTGTGTCACAAAACCCATTCACTAGCGTGTGTGTCACAAACCCCTTTAGAAAGTGTGTGTGTCACAAACCCCATTGAATAGTGTGAGTGTGTCACAAAACCTCTTGGACAGTGTGTGTGTCACAAACCCCACTGGACAGCGTGTGTATCACGAACCCCATTGGACAGCTTGTGTGTCACAAGACCCACTGGACAGAGTGTGTGTGTGACAAACTCCAATGGACAGCGTGTGTGTCACGAACCCCATTGGACAGCTTGTGTGTGACAAGACCCATAGGACAGAGTGTGTGTGTCACAAACTCCGTTGGACAGCGTGTGTGTCACAAACCCCTTTGGACAGTCTGTGTGTCATAAACCCCATTGGACAGCGTTTGCGTGTCACAATCCCTATTGGACAGCATGTGTGTCACAAGCACCATTGGACAGAGTGTGGTGTCACAAACCCCATTGAAAAGTTTATGTGTCACAAACCCCATTGGACACCGTGTGTGTGTCACAATCCCCATTGGACAGTGTGTGTGTCACAAAACGCATAGGACAGAGTGTGTATCATGAACCCCACTGGACAGCGTGTGTGTCACAAGTGCAGTTGGACAGAGTGTGTGTGTCAAAAACCCCATTGGAAAGTGTGTGTGTCACAAACACCAGTGGACAGCATGTGTGTCACGAACCCCTTTGGGCAGCGTGTGTGTCACAAACCCCACTGTACAGCGTGTGTGTCACAGTCCCCATTGGACAGCGTGTGTGTCACAAACCCCACTGTACAGCGTGTGTGTCACAGTCCCCATTGGACAGCGTGTGTGTGTCGCAATCCCCATTGGACAGCGTGTGTGTGTCACAATCACCATTGGACATTGTGTGTGTGTCACAAACCCCATTGGACAGAGTGTGTGTCACAAACCCCTTTGGACAGTGTGTGTGTCACAAAACCCATTGGACAGCGTGTGTATGTCACAATCCCCATCGGACAGTGTGTGTGTCACAAAACCCATTGGATAGCGTGTGTGTCACAAACCCCTCTAAACTGTGTGTGTCACAAAACCCATTGGATAGCGTGTGTGTGTCACAAACCCCATTGGAAAGCGTGTGTGTCACAAACCCAATTGGTCAGCGTGTGTGTGTTCCAAACCCAATTGGACAGCGTGTGTGTCCAAAACGCCCCTGGAGAGTTTGTGTGTCACAAACCCCGTTGGACAGCATGTGTGTCTCAAACAACCCTGGACAGCGTGTCTGTCACATTCCCCATTGGAAAGCGTGTGTGTCAGAAACCCGATTGGAGACTGTGTGTGTCACAAACCCCATTGGACAGCGAGAGTGTCACAAACACCATTGGACAGCGTGTGTGTGTCAAAATCACCATTGGAGACTGTGTGTGTCAGAAACACCATTGGAAAGCGTGTGTGTGTCACAAACCCCATTGGAAAGTGTGTGTGTCACAAACCCCACTGGACAGCATGTGTGTCACGAACCCCATTGGACAGCGCGTGTGTTCACAAACCCCACTGTACAGCGTCTGTGTCACAGTCCGCATTGGACACCGTGTGTGTCACAAACACCTTTGGACAGCATGCGTGTCACAAACACCATTGGACAGCGTTTCTGTGTCGCAATCTCCATTTGAATGCGTGTATGTCACAAATCCCATGGGACAGTCTGTGTTTCAAAATCTCCATTGGACAGCTTGTGTGTGTCACAATCCCCATTGGACAGAGTGTGTTTCACAAACCCCATTGGACACTGTGTGTGTTATAAAAGCCATTGGACAGCAACCGTGTTACGAACACCATTGGACAGCGTGTGAATGTTACAATCCCCATTGGACAGCGTGTGTGTCAAAAACCCCTTTCGACCTTTTGTGTGTCACAATCCCCATTGGGCAGTGTGTGTGCGTCCCAATTCTCATTAGACTGTGTGTCTGTTACAAACCCCATAGGGCAGAGTGTCTGTCAAAAACCCCATTGGACAATGCGTATGTCATAATCCCCATTCGACACTGTGTGTGTCACAACCCCTACTGGACAGTGTGTGTGTCACAAACCCCAACGGACAGCGTGTGTGTCACTAACCCCGTTGGACAGCGTATGTGCCACAAGCCCCATTGGACATAGTGTGCGTGTCACAAAACCCATCGGACACCGTGTGTGTCACAACCCAGTAGGACAGTGTGTGTGTCAAAAAACCCCCTGTACATTGTGTGTGTCACAAAACCCTTTGGAGAGTCGTGTGTGTCACAAACCCTACTGTACAATGTCTCTGTCACAAAACCAATTGGACAGCATGTGTGTCACAATCCCCACTGGACAGCGTGTCTGTCAGAGACCCCATTGGACAGCGTGTGTGTCAGAAACCCCATTTTAGAGTGTGTGTGTCACAAACACCATTGGAAAGCGTGTGTGTGTGACAAACCCCAATGGAGAGTGTGTGTTTCACAAAACCCATTGGAAAGTGTGTGTGTCACAAACCCCATTGCATAGCGTGTGTGTGTCACAAAAACCATTAGAAAGTTTGTGTGTCACAAACGCAGGAAGATAGCGTGTCTGTGTTATAAACCCTATTGAACAGTGTGTGTGTCACAAACCCTACTGGATAGGACGTGTGTCACGAACCCCATTGGAAATTGTGAGTGTCACAAACCCCACTGGACAGCGTGTGTGTCACGAACCCCATTTGACAGCGTGTGTATCAGAAACCCCATTGGAAATTGTGTTTGTCACAAACCCCATTGTATAGCGTGTGTATGTCACAAACCCCTTTAGAAAGTGTGCATGTCACAAACACAATTGGATATCGTTTGTGTGTCACAAACCCTATTGGACAGTGTGTGTGTCACAAACCCCACTGGACAGCGTGTGTGTCACAGTCCCCATTGGACAGCATGCGTGTCACAAACACCATTGGACAGCGTGTGCGTGTCGCAATCTCCATTGGACAGCGTGTGTGTCACAAATCCCATTGGACAGTGTGTGTGTCACAATCCCCATTGGACAGTGTGTGTGTGTCAGAAACCACAATGGACAGAGTGTGTGTCACAAACACCATTGGACCTTGTGTGTGTTACAATGCCCTTTGGACTATGTGTGTGTGTCCCAATTTTCATTGGACAGTGTGTGTGTCACAAACACCTTTGGAAAGAGTGAGTGTCACAAACCCCATTGAACAGTGTGTCTGTCACAATCCCCATTCGACACTGTGTGTGTCACAAACCCTATTGCACTGTGTGTGTGTCAGAAACCCCACTGGACAGCGTGTGTGTCACGAACCCCGTTGCACAGCGTATGTGTCACAAGCCCCGTTAGACATAGTGTGCATGTCACAAAACCCATCGGCTACCATGTGTGTCACAACCCCATTGGTCAGTGTGTGTGTCACAAACCCCATTGTAGAGTGTGTGTGTCACAAACCCTACTGTACAATGTCTGTGTCACAAACCCCATTGGACAGTGTGTGTGTCACAAACCCCATTGTATAGCGTGTGTATGTCACAAACCCCTTTAGAAAGTGTGCATGTCACAAACACAATTGGATATCGTTTGTGTGTCACAAACCCTATTGGACAGTGTGTGTGTCACAAACCCCACTGGACAGCGTGTGTGTCACAGTCCCCATTGGACAGCGTGTGTGTCACAAACACCATTGGACAGCATGCGTGTCACAAACACCATTGGACAGCGTGTGCGTGTCGCAATCTCCATTGGACAGCGTGTGTGTCACAAATCCCATTGGACAGTGTGTGTGTCACAATCCCCATTGGACAGTGTGTGTGTGTCAGAAACCACAATGGACAGAGTGTGTGTCACAAACACCATTGGACCTTGTGTGTGTTACAATGCCCTTTGGACTATGTGTGTGTGTCCCAATTTTCATTGGACAGTGTGTGTGTCACAAACACCTTTGGAAAGAGTGAGTGTCACAAACCCCATTGAACAGTGTGTCTGTCACAATCCCCATTCGACACTGTGTGTGTCACAAACCCTATTGCACTGTGTGTGTGTCAGAAACCCCACTGGACAGCGTGTGTGTCACGAACCCCGTTGCACAGCGTATGTGTCACAAGCCCCGTTAGACATAGTGTGCATGTCACAAAACCCATCGGCTACCATGTGTGTCACAAACCCCATTGGACAGTGTGTGTGTCACAATCCCCATTGGACAGTGTGTGTGTCTCAAAACCCATTGGATAGAGGGTGTGTCACAAACCCCATTGGATAGCGTGTGTGTGTCACGAACCCTATTGGACAGTGTGTGTGTCACAAAACCCACTGGACAGCGTGTGTGTTCACGAACCCCACTGGACAGCGTGTGTGTCACAAGCCCCATTGGACAGAGTGTATTTGTCACAAAGCACATTGGACAGCGTGTGTGTCACAATCCCCATTTGACAGTGTGTGTGTCAAAAACCCCATTGGACAGGGTGTGTGTGTCACAATACCCTTTTGACAGTAGTGCGTGGCACAAACCCAATTGGTCACCATGTGTGTCACAAACCCCTTTGGACAGTGTGTGTGTCACAAACCTAATTAGACAGTGTGTGTGTGTCACAATCCCCATTGGACAGAGTGTGTGTGTCACAAACCGCATGGGACAGAGTGTGTGTCAAGAACCCCATTGGACAGCGTGTGTGTCACAAGCGCCATTGGACAGAGTGTGTGTGTCACAAACACCATTGTAAACTGTATGTGTCACAAACACCATTGGATAGCGTGTGTGTGTCACAAACCCTCCTGGTCAGTGTGTGTGTCACAAAACCCACTGGACAGCATGCGTGTCACAAATACCATTGGACAGCACGTGTGTGTCACAAACCCTATTGGACAGAGTGTGTGTGTCGAAAACCCCATGAGACAGAGTGTGTTTCACAAACCCCATTGGATAGCGTGTGTGTGTCACAATACCCATTGGACTGTGTGTGTGTCACAAACCTCATTGGACAGAGATTGTGTCACAAACCCCCGTGGACACTGTGTGTGTCACAAACCCCATTGGACAGTGTGTTTGTCACAAACTCCACTGGACAGCTTGTGTGTCACAAACACCCATGGACAGTGTGCGTGTCACAAACCCCATTGGACATCGTGTGTTTCACAAACCCCTTTGGACAGTGTGTGTGTCACAAACACCATTGGACAGCATGTGTGTCACATAAACCCATGGACAGTGTGTGTGTCACAAACCCCATTGGATAGGATGTGTTTATCAAAAACCCTACTGGACAGTGTGTGTGACACAATCCCCATTGGACAGCGTCTTTGTCACAAACCCAATGGGACAGAGTGTCTGTCACAAACACTATAGGACAGCGTGTGTGTGTCACAAGCGCATTGGTCAGAGTGTGTGTGTCACAAAACCCACTGGACAGCGTGTGTGTCACGAACCCCATTGGACAGCGTGTGTGTCACAAGCACCATTACACAGAGTGTGGTGTCACAAACCCCATTGGAAAGTGTATGTATCACAAACCCCATTGGATAGCGTGTGTGTGTCACAAACCCTATTGGACATTGTGTGTGTCACAAAACCCTCTGGATAGCGTCTGTGTCACAAAACCCATTGAACGACGTGTGTGTCACAAACCCCATGCTACAGAGTGTGTGTCACGAACCCCATTAGACAGCGTGTGTGCCACAAGGGTTATTGGAGAGAGTGTGTGGGTCACAAACCCCATTAGAAAGTATCCGTGTCACTAACCCCATTGGATAGCGTGTGTGTGTCACAAACCCCATTGGATAGAGTGTGTGTGTCACAAACCCCATTAGAAAGTATCCGTTTCACAAACCCCATTGGATAGCGTGTGTGTGTAACAAGCACCATCGGACAGAGTGTGGTGTCACAAACCCCATTGGAAAATGTATGTGTCACAAACCCCATTGGATAGAGTGTGTGTGTCACAAGCCCCATTGGAGACAGTGTATTTGTCACAAAGCCCACTGGATAGCGTGTGTGTCACAATCCCCATTGGACAGCGTGTGTGTCACAAACCTCATTGCACAGGGTGAGTGTGTCACAATACCCATTGAACAGTGTGTGTGTCACAATCCCCATTGGACAGAGTGTGTTTCACAAACCCCATTGGACACTGTGTGTGTTATAAAAGCCATTGGACAGCAACCGTGTTACGAACACCATTGGACAGCGTGTGAATGTTACAATCCCCATTGGACAGCGTGTGTGTCAAAAACCCCTTTCGACCTTTTGTGTGTCACAATCCCCATTGGGCAGTGTGTGTGCGTCCCAATTCTCATTGGACTGTGTGTGTGTTACAAACCCCATTGGGCAGAGTGTCTGTCAAAAACCCCATTGGACAATGCGTATGTCATAATCCCCATTCGACACTGTGTGTGTCACATCCACTACTGGACAGTGTGTGTGTCACAAACCCCAACGGACAGCGTGTGTGTCACTAACCCCGTTGGACAGCGTATGTGCCACAAGCCCCATTGGACATAGTGTGCGTGTCACAAAACCCATCGGACACCGTGTGTGTCACAACCCAATAGGACAGTGTGTGTGTCAAAAAACCCCCTGTACATTGTGTGTGTCACAAAACCCTTTGGAGAGTCGTGTGTGTCACAAACCCTACTGTACAATGTCTGTGTCACAAAACCAATTGGACAGCATGTGTTTCACAATCCCCACTGGACAGCGTGTCTGTCAGAGACCCCATTGGACAGCGTGTGTGTCAGAAACCCCATTTTAGAGTGTGTGTGTCACAAACACCATTGGAAAGCGTGTGTGTGTGACAAACCCCAATGGAGAGTGTGTGTTTCACAAAACCCATTGGAAAGTGTGTGTGTCACAAACCCCATTGCATAGCGTGTGTGTGTCA
The DNA here is from genome assembly GCA_032206185.1 of Columba guinea. Lineage (NCBI taxonomy): Eukaryota > Metazoa > Chordata > Aves > Columbiformes > Columbidae > Columba > Columba guinea. The sequence continues at coordinate 641,018 of JAVLUU010000053.1, read as the reverse complement.
CAAAAACCATTAGAAAGTTTGTGTGTCACAAACGCAGGAAGATAGCGTGTCTGTGTTATAAACCCTATTGAACAGTGTGTGTGTCACAAACCCTACTGGATAGGACGTGTGTCACGAACCCCATTGGAAATTGTGAGTGTCACAAACCCCACTGGACAGCGTGTGTGTCACGAACCCAAATTTGACAGCGTGTGTATCAGAAACCCCATTGGAAATTGTGTTTGTCACAAACCCCATTGTATAGCGTGTGTATGTCACAAACCCCTTTAGAAAGTGTGCATGTCACAAACACAATTGGATATCGTTTGTGTGTCACAAACCCTATTGGACAGTGTGTGTGTCACAAACCCCACTGGACAGCGTGTGTTTCACAGTCCCCATTGGACAGCGTGTGTGTCACAAACACCATTGGACAGCATGCGTGTCACAAACACCATTGGACAGCGTGTGCGTGTCGCAATCTCCATTGGACAGCGTGTGTGTCACAAATCCCATTGGACAGTGTGTGTGTCACAATCCCCATTGGACAGTGTGTGTGTGTCAGAAACCACAATGGACAGAGTGTGTGTCACAAACACCATTGGACCTTGTGTGTGTTACAATGCCCTTTGGACTATGTGTGTGTGTCCCAATTTTCATTGGACAGTGTGTGTGTCACAAACACCTTTGGAAAGAGTGAGTGTCACAAACCCCATTGAACAGTGTGTCTGTCACAATCCCCATTCGACACTGTGTGTGTCACAAACCCTATTGCACTGTGTGTGTGTCAGAAACCCCACTGGACAGCGTGTGTGTCACGAACCCCGTTGCACAGCGTATGTGTCACAAGCCCCGTTAGACATAGTGTGCATGTCACAAAACCCATCGGCTACCATGTGTGTCACAACCCCATTGGTCAGTGTGTGTGTCACAAACCCCATTGTAGAGTGTGTGTGTCACAAACCCTACTGTACAATGTCTGTGTCACAAACCCCATTGGACAGTGTGTGTGTCACAAGCCCCCTTGTACAGCGTGTGTGTCACAAACACCATTGGACGGCGTGTGTGTGTAACAATACCCATTGGACAGTGTGTCTGTCACAATCTCCATTGGACAGCGTGTGTGTCACAAACCCCATTGCACAGTGTGTGTGCTACAAACCCCACAGGACAGTGTCTGTGTCACAAACACCTTTGGACAGTGTGCGTGTCACAATCCCCATTGGACATCGTTTGTATCAGAAACCCCTTTGGAGAGTGTGTGTGTGTCACATTCGCCATTGGACAGTGAGTGTGTGTCAAACCCTATGGGACTGAGAGTGTGTGTTACGAAATTCGTTGGACAGCGTGTATGTGTCACAAACCCCATTGGATAGCGTGTGTGTGTCACAATCCCCATTGGACAGTGTGTGTGTCACAAACCCCATGGAACTAACTGTGTGTCACAAATCCCATTGCACAGCGTGTGTGTCACAAGCGCCATTGGACAGAGTGTGTGTGTCGCAAACCCCATGGGAAACTGTATGTGTCACAAACCTAATTGGATAGCGTGTGTATGTCGCAAACCCTACTGGACAGTGTGTGTGTCACAAAACCCATTGAACAGTATGTGTGTCACGAACCCCATTGGACAGTGTGTTTGTAACAAACCCAATTGGTAAGCGTTTGTGTCACAAACCCCATGGGACAGCGTGAGTGTGTTACAAACCCCATTGGAAAGTGTGTGTGTCACAAACCCCATTGGAAAGCGTGTGTGTCACAAACCCCATTGGATAGCGTGTGTGTGTTACAAACCCCATTAGAAAGTATGCGTGTCACAAACCCCATTGGACAGTGTGTGTGTCACAATCCCCATTGGACAGTGTGTGTGTCTCAAAACCCATTGGATAGAGGGTGTGTCACAAACCCCATTGGATAGCGTGTGTGTGTCACGAACCCCATTGGACAGTGTGTGTGTCACAAACCCCAGTGGACAGCATGTTTGTCAAAATCCCATTGGAAAGCGTGTGTGTCACAAACACCCATGGACAGTATGCGTGTCACAAACCCCTTTCGGAAGAGCGTGTGTCACAAACCTGACTGGACAGCGTGTGTGTTACATACACCCATGGACAGTGTACGTTTCAGAAACCCCATTGTACATTATGTGTGTCACAAACCCTTTTGTACAGTGTGTGTGTCACAAACCCCATTGGACAGCGTGTGTGTGTCACAATCCCCATGGGACAGTGTGTGTGTCACAAACCCCCCTGTACAATGTCTGTGTCACAAACACCATTGGACAGCGTGTGTGTTTCAAAAACCCCATTAGAAAGTATGTGTGTCACAAACCCTTTGGATAGTCTGTGTGTGTCACAAACTCCATTTGATAGCGTGTGTGTATCACAAACCCTATAGGACAGTGCGTAGGTCACAATCCTCATTGGACAGCGTCTGTGTCAAAAACCACATTGTACAGCGTGTGTGTCACAAAAACCATTGGACAGCGTTTGTGTGTCACAGCCCACATTTGACAGTGTGTGTGTCACAAACCCCCGTGGACACTGCGTGTGTCACAAACCCCTTTGGACAGTGTGTGTGTCACAAACTCCACTGGACAGCGTTTTTGTCACAGTCCCAACTGGACAGAGTCTGTGTCACAAACCCCTTTGGACAGCGTGTGTGTCACGAACACCATTGGACAGCGTGTGTGTGTCACAATCCCCATTGGACAGTGTGTGTGTCACGAAACCCATTGGACAGCGTATGTGTCACAATCCATTGCACAGAGTATGTGTGTCACAAAACCCACTGGACAGCGTGTGTGTCACGAACCCCATTGGAAAGTGTATGTTTCACAAACCCCATTGGATAGCGTGTGTCTGTCACAAACCCTTTTGGACAGTGTTTGTCACAATCCCCACTGGACAGCGTCTTTGTCACAAACCCCATTGCACAGTGTGTGTGTCACAAACCCCATGGGACAACGTGTGTGTGTCACAAACCCCATTGGAAAGTGTGTGTCACAAACATCATTGGACAGTGTGTGTGTAACAAACACCATTGGACAGCATGTGTTTGTAACAATACCCATTGGACAGTGTGTGTGTCACAAACCCCATTGGACATCGTGTGCGTGTGTCACATACCCCATTGGAAAGTGTTTGTTACAAACCCTTTGGATAGCGCGTGTGTGTCACAAACCCCATTATAAAGTGTGCGTGTCACAAACCCCATTTGATAGCGTGTGTGTGTCACAAACCTTATTGTACAGTGTGTAGGTCACAATCCCCATTGGACAGCGTCTGTGTCACAAACCCCATTGGACAGCGTGTTTGTCACAGTCCCCATTGGACAGTGTGTGTGTCGCAAACACCCCTGTACAATGTCTGTGTCACAAACACCATTGGACAGCGTGTGTGTGTAACAATACCCATTGGACATCGTGTGTGTCACAATCCCCATTGGACAGTGTGTGTGTCATAAACCCCGTTGGATAGCGTGTGTGTGTCACAAACCTCATTGGAAAGTGTGTGTCACAAACCCCATTGGACAGCGTGTGTGTCACAAACACCATTGAAGAGCTTCTGTGTGTAACAATACCCATTGGACAGTGTGTGTGTCACAAACCCCATTGGACAGCGTGTGTGTGTTTCAATCCCCTTTGGACAGTGTGTGTGTCACAAACCCCATGGGACAACGTGTGTGTGTCACAAACCCCATTGGAAAGTGTGTGTCACAAAACCCATTGGATATAGTGTGAGTGTCAGAAACCCCATTATAAAGTGTGCGTGTCACAAACCCCATTTGATACCGTGTGTGTGTCACAAACCCTATTGGACAGTGTGTAGGTCACAATCCCCAGTGGACAGAGTGTGTGTCAAAACCCCGTTGGACAGTCTGTGTGTCACAAAAACCCATGGACAGTGTGAGTTTCACAAACCCCTTTGGATAGCGTGTGTGTCAGAAACCCCTTTGGACAGTGCGTGTGTCACAAACCCCATTGGACAGAGTTTGTGTCACAAACCCCATTGGATAGCGTGTGTGTGTCACAAGCCCATTGGACAGAGTGTGTGTGTCACAAACACCATTGGACAGCGTGTGTGTCACAAGCCCATTGGACAGAGTGTGTGTGTCACAAAACCCACTGGACAGCGTGTGTGTCACAAACCCCATTGAACAGCGTGTGTGTCACAAACACCCATGGACAGTGTAAGTGTCACAATCCCCATCGGATTGCGTGTGTGTCTCAAACCCCTATGGACAGTGTATTTGTCACAAATCCCATTGTATAACATGTGTGTTCACAATCCCATTGGACAGATTGTTTTTCACAAGACCCATTGGACAGAGTGCATGTGTCACAAAGCCCATTGGACAGCGTGTGTGTCACAATGCCCATTGGACAGCGTGTGTGTCACAATCCCCATTGGATAGAGTGTGTGTCAAAACACCCCTGGACAGCGTGTGTGTCACAAACACCCCTGGACAGTGTGCGTGTCACAAACCCCATTTGACGTCGTGTGTGTCACAAAGCCCTTTGGACAGTGTGTGTGTCACAAATGCCACTGGACAGCGTGTGTGTCACAAAAAGCCATGGACAGTGTGTGTGTCACAAATCCCATTGGCCAACGTGTGTGTGTCATAATCCCCATTGGACAGTGTGTGTGTCACAAACCCCATGGGACAGAATGTGTGTCACGATCCCCACTGGACAGCGTGTCTGTAACAAGCACCACTGGGCAGAGTGTGAGTGTCACAAACCCCATTAGAAAGTGTGTGTGTCACAAACCCCATTGGATAGCGTGTGTGTGTCACAAACCCTACTGGACAGTGTGTGTGTCACAAAACCCATTGAACAGTATGTGTGTCACGAACCCCATTGAACAGCGTGTGTGTCACAAGACCCATTGGACAGATTGTGTGTCATAATCCCCATTGGACAGCGTATGTGTGTCACAATCCCCATTGGACAGCGTGTGTGTCAAGACCCATATGGACAGTGTGTGTGTCACAAACACCATTGGACAGCGTGTGTGTCACAAGCCCATTGGACAGAGTGTGTGTGTCACAAGCACCATTGGACAAAGTGTGTGTGTTACAATCCCCATTGGAAAGTGTATGTGTCACAAACCCCATTGGACAGTGTGTGTGTCAGAAACTCCACTGAACAGCGTGTGTTTCACAAACCCCATTGGACAGCGTGTGTGTATCACAATACCCACTGGAAAGTGTGTGTGTCACGAACTGGATTGGACATGGTTTGTGTCCCAAACATCATTGGACAGCGTGTGTGTCACAAGCCCATTGGACAGAGTGTGTGTGTTACAAAACCCTTTGGACAGTGTGTGTGTGTTACAAAACCCTTTGGACAGTGTGTGTGTCACAAACCCCATTGTACAGCGTGTGTGTGTCACAATCCCCATTGTACAGTGTGTGTGTCACAAACCCCTTTGGACAGTGTGTGTGTCACAGACCCCTCAGTACAGGGTGTGTGTCACAATCCCCATAGGACAGTGTGTATGTCACAATCATCATTGGACAGCGTGTGTGTCACAATACCATTGGACAGACTGTGTGTGTCACAAAACCCACTGGACGGCGTGTGTGTCACGAAGCCCTTTGGACAGCGTGTGTGTCACAAGCACCATTGGACAGAGTGTGTGTGTCACAAACCCCATTGGAAAGTGTGTGTCACAAACCCCATTGGATAGTGTGAGTGTGTCACAAACCCTCCTGGTCAGTGTGTATGTCAGAAAACCGATTCGACAGCGTGTGTGTCACAAACCCCATTGGACAGTGTGTGTGTCACCATCTCCATTGGATAGCGTGTGTGTCACAAACCCCATTGCACAGCGTATGTGTCACAAACCCCCATAGGCACTGTGTGTGTCACAAACCCCATTGGACAGTGTGTGTGTCACCAACCCTTTTGGACAGTGTGTGTGTCACAAAACCCACTGGACAGCGTGTGTGTCACAAACCCCATTGGATAGAGTGTGTGTCACAAACCCCATTGGGCAGTGTGTTGTGTGTCACAATACCCATCGTACAGTGTGTGTGTCACAAACCCCATTGGACAGAGTTTGTGTCACAAACTCCATTGGACAGCGTGTGTGTGTAACAATACCCATTGGACAATGTGTGTGTCACAAACCCCATTGGACAGCGTGTGTGTGTAACAATACCCATTGGACAGTGTGTGTGTCACAAACCCAAATGGACAGCGTGTGTGTCGCAAATACCCATGGACAGTGTGCGTGTCAGAAACCCCAATGGACATCGTGCGTGTCACAAATCCTTTTGGACAGTTTGTGTGTCACAAACGCCCTTGACAGTGTGTGTGTCACAAACACCCATGGACAATGTGCGTGTCACAAACCCCATTGGACATCGTGTGTGTCACAAACCCCTTTGGACAGTGTGCGTGTCAAAAACCCCATTGGACAGCATGTGTGTGTCACAATCCCCATTGGACAGCATGTGTGTTTCACAATCCCCAATGGACAGTGTGTGTGTCACAAACCCAATGGAACTAAGTGTGTGTCATGAATGCCATTGGACAGCTTGTGTGTCACAAACCCCATTGGAAAGAGTGTGTGTGTCACAAACCCCATTGGACAGTGTGTGTGTCACAATCCCCTCTGGACAGCGTGTGTGTTCCAAACCCCATTGGACAGCGTGTGTGTCACAATACCCATTGGACACTGTATGTGTCACAAACCCCATTGGATATCGTGTGTGTCACAAGCCCATTGGACAGAGTGTGTGTGTCACAAGCACCATTGGACAGATTGTGTGTGTCACAAAACCCAGGGGACAGCGTGTGTGTGACGAATCCCATTGGACAGCGTGTGTGTCACAATCCCCATTGTACAGCATGTGTGTAAAAAACTCCATTGGACAGCGTGTGTGTCACAAACCCCATTGGATAGCGTGTGTGTGTCAAAAACCCTCTTGGACAGTGTGTTTGTCACAATCCCCATTAAACAGCGTCTGTGTCACAAACCCCATTGGACAGGGTGTGTGTCACAAACCCCATTGGACAGCGTGTGTGTGTCACAATCCCCATTAGACAGCGTGAGTGTCAGAAACCCCTTTGGAGAGTGTGTGTGTCACAAACCCCATTGAAGAGCATGTGTGTCACGAACCCCATTGGACAGCGTGTGTGTCACAAGACCAATTGGGCAGAGTTTGTGTGTCACAAACCCCATTGGACAGCTTGTGTGTCACATTCCCCATTGGACAGGGTGTGTGTCACAAACCCCATAGTACAGCGTGTGTGTGTAACAATCCCCATTCGACAATTTGTGTGTCACAAACCACTTGGGACAGAGTGTGTGTCACAAACACTATTGGACAGCGTGTATGTTTCACAAGCCCTTTGGACAGAGTGTGTGTGACACAAAAACCACTGGACAGCGTATGTGTCACGAACCCCATTGAACAGCGTGTGTGTCACAAGCACCATTGGACAGAGTGCGGTGTCACAAACCCCATTGAACAGCGTGTGTGCCACAAGCCCCATTGGACAGAGTGTATGTGTCACAAACCCCATTGGACAGCGTGTGTGTCACAATCCTAATTGGACAGCGTGTGTGTCACAAACCCCATTGGACAATGTGTGTGTCACCATTTCCATTGGATAGCGTGTGTGTCACAAACCCCATTGGACAGCGTTTGTGTCACAAACCCCCGTAGACACTGTGTGTGTCACAAACCCCATTGGACAGTGTGTGTGTCACCAAACCCTTTGGACAGTGTGTGTGTCACAAAACCCAGTGGACAGTGTGTGTGTCACAATCCCCATTGGACAGCGTGTGTGTCAAATGCCCCATTGGACAGAGTGTTTGTGTCACAAACCCCATTGGACAGTGTGTGTGTCACAATCCCCATTAGCCAGCGTGTGTGTCACAAACCCCATTGGACAGAGTTTGTGTCACAAACCCCATTGGATAGCGTGTGTGTGTCACAATCCCAATTGTACAGTGTGTGTGTCACAAACACCATTGGACAGCGTGTGTGTCACAAACACCATGGGACAGATTGTGAGTGTCACAAACCCCATTGGATAGCATGTGTGTCACAAACCCATTGAACAGCGTTTGTGTCACGAACCCCATTGGACAGAGACTGTAGTCACAGTCCCCATTGGACAGCGTGTGTGTCACAAACCCCATTGGACAGATTGTTTGTCATAAACCCTATTGGACAGCGTGTGTCAGAAACACCATTGGACAGTGTGTGTGTCAGAAACCCGAATTGGACAGCGTTTGTGTCAAAACCCCCAGTGGACAGCGTGTGTGTCAAAACCCAAATGGACAGTGCGTGTGTCACAAAACCCACTGGACAGCGTGTGTGTTCACAAACCCCATTGGACAGCATTTTTGTCACAAACAGCATTGGACAGCGTGTGTGTGTCACAATCCCCATTGGACAGTGTGTGTGTCAGAAAACCTATTGGATAGCGTGTGTGTCACAAACCCCATTAGAAAGTGCGCGTGTCACAAACCCCATTGGATAGCGTGTGTGTGTCACAAACCCTATTGGACAGTGTGTGTCAAAAGACCCATTGGACAGAGAGTGTGTGTCACAAACCCCATTGGACAGAGTGTGTGTGTGACACACCCCATTGGACAGTGTGTGTGTCACAAGCCACATTGGACAGTGTGTGTGTCACAAACACCATTGGACAGTGTGTGTGTGTATCAATACCCATTGGACAGTGTGTGTGTCACAAACCCCATTGGACAGCGTGTTTGTCACTAACCCCCGTGGACACTGTGTGTGTCACAAACCCCATTGATCAGCGTGTGTGTCACAAACCCCATGGGACACCGTGTGTGTGTCACAAAGTCCATTGGAAAGTGCGTGTGTCACAATCCCCATTAGAAAGTGTGTGTCTCACAAACCCCATTGGATAGCGTGTGTGTCACAAACCCTATTGGACAGTGTGTGTGTCACAAACCCAATTGGACAGCTTGTGTGTCACAATCCCCATTGGACAGTGTCTGTGTCACAAACCGCATTGGACAGCGTGTGTGTCACAAACACCCATGGACACTGTGCGTGTCACAAACCCGATTGGATAGCGTGTGTGTCACAAACCCTTTTGGGCAGTGTGTTTGTCACAAACACCCATGGACAGTGTGCGTGCCACAAACAACATTGGATAGCGTGTGTGTGTCACAAACCCTCCTGGTCAGTGTGTGTGTCACAAAACGCATTGGAGAGCGTGTGTGTGTCATAAAACCCATTAAAGAGCATGCGTGTCACAAAATCCATTGGATTCCGTGTGTGTGTCACAAACCCCATAAGAAAGAGTGTGTCACAGACCCCATTAGAAAGTGTGCCTGTGACAAACCCCATTGGATAGAATGTGCGTGTCACAAACCCTATTGGACAGTGTGTATGTCACAATCCCCATTGGACAGCGTCTGTGTCACAAACCCCATTGGACAGCGAGTGTGTCACAAGCACCATTGGTCAGCATGTCTGTGTCACAATCCCCATTGGACAGTGTGGGTGTCACAAAACTTATTGGATAGAGTGTGTGTCACAAACCCCATTAGGAAGTTTGCGTGTCACAAACCCCATTGGATAGCGTGTGTGTGTCACAGTATCACAGTATCACAGTATGTTTGGGATTGGAAGGGACCTCAAAAGATCATCTAGTCCAATCCCCCTGCTGGAGCAGGAACGCCTAGGTGAGGTCACACAGGAACATGTCCAGGCGGGTCTTGAATGTCTCCAGAGAAGGAGACTCCACAACCTCCCTGGGCAGCCTGTTCCAGTGCTCTGTCACCCTCACTGAGAAGAAGTTTCTTCTCAAATTTAAGCGGAACCTCTTGTGTTCCAGCTTGATCCCATTACCCCTTGTCCTACCATTGTTTGCCACCGAGAAGAGCCTGGCTCCATCCTCGTGGCACTCGCCCTTTATATATTTATAAACATTAATGAGGTCCCCCCTCAGTCTCCTCTTCTCCAAACTAAAGAGCCCCAGCTCCCTCAGCCTTTCTTCATAAGGGAGGTGCTCCACTCCCTTAATCATCTTGGTTGCCCTACGCTGGACCCTCTCCAGCAGTTCCCTGTCCTTCTTGAACTGAGGGGCCCAGAACTGGACACAATATTCCAGATGTGGTCTCACCAGGGCAGAGTAGAGGGGAAGGAGGACCTCTCTCGATCTACTAGCCACCCCCCTTCTAATACACCCCAGGATGCCATTGGCCTTCCTGGCCACAAGGGCACAGTGCTGGCTCATGGTCATCCTGTTGTCCACCAGGACCCCCAGGTCCCTTTCCTCTACACTGCTCTCTAATATGTAATTTCCCAACCTATACTGGAACCTGGGGTTGTTCCTGCCCAGATGCAGGACTCTACACTTTCCCTTGTTAAATTTCATCAGGTTATTCCCCGCCCAACTCTCCAGCCTGTCCAGGTCCCGCTGGATGGCAGCACAGCCTTCTGGCGTGTCAGCCACTCCTCCCAGCTTAGTGTCATCAGCAAACTTGCTGATAGTGCACTCTATTCCCTCGTCTAAATCGTTAATGAATATATTGAATAATATTGGCCCCAGCACTGACCCCTGAGGCACTGCACTAGATACTGGCCTCCAACTAGACTCCGCACCATTGACTACCACTCTCTGGCTTCTCTCCTTAAGCCAGTTTGCAACCCACCTCACTACTCTATTGTCTAGACCACACCTCCTCAACTTAGCTGTGAGGATGCTGTGGGAGACTGTGTCAAAGGCTTTACTGAAGTCAAGGTAGACCACATCCACCGCTCTGCCATCATCCATCCACCTTGTTACATTCTCATAAAAGGCTATGAGGTTGGTCAAGCATGAATTACCCTTGGTAAAGCCATGCTGACTGCCCCTAATAACCCTCTTATCCTTGATATGCCTTGAGATGGCACCAAGGACAAGCTGTTCCATTACTTTCCCAGGGACAGAGGTGAGGCTGACCGGTCTATAATTACCCGGGTCCTCCTTCTTGCCCTTTTTGAAGACTGGAGTGACATTTGCTTTCCTCCAATCCTCGGGCACCTCCCCCGTTTCCCAAGACTTGGTAAAGATGATGGAGAGCGGTCCAGCAATGACTTCAGCCAGCTCCCTCAGCACCCGCGGATGCATCCCATCTGGACCCATGGATTTATGGATGTCCAGACTATTTCATTGCTCCTTAACCCAGTCCTCATCGACTAAAGCAAACTCCTCCATTGGCCTGGCTTCATCGGGGGTCTCAGGGGTACAGGGCTACCCAAGACAGCCCCCAGCAGAGTAGACAGAGACAAAGAAGGCATTCAGTAATTCTGCCTTCTCTGTACCTTCTGCCACCAGGGCACCCACCCCATTCATCAGTGGGCCTACATTGCCTCTGGTATTAGTTTTATCTGCTATGCATTTGAAACAGTTCTTTTTGCTGTCCTTGACCCCTCTCGCCAGCTGTAATTCTAAGGAGGCCTTGGCTATCCTAGCTGCCTTCCTACATCCTCTAACAGCAGCCTTATATTCCTCCCAAGTGTCCAGCCCCTGCTTCCATGACCTGCAAACTCTCCTCTTCTGCTTGAGCATACCCAACGGATCCCTATTCAACCACGCAGGCCTCCTGGCTCCCTTCCTTGACTTCCTTCGTGTGGGGATGCTCTGATCCTGAGCGTGGAAGAAGCAATCTCTGAATGCAATCCAGCTATCTTGGGCCCCTTTTCCTTCAAGCAGTCTTGCCCATGGGATTTCCCCCAGCAATTGCTTGAAAAGGCCAAAGTTAGCCCTGCTAAAGTCCAGGGTTGCAATTCTACTTGCTATTCTGTTCCTGCCACACAAGATGCTGAACTCCACCATCTCGTGGTCACTGCAGCCCAGGCAGCCCTCAACCTTTACTGCTTCGACCAGACCCTCCTTGTTAGTGAGGATGAGATCCAGCAGTGCACCTCTCCTAGTCGGCTCCTCCACCATCTGCATGAGGAATTTATCATCAATGCACTGGAGGAACCTCCTGGACTGTGGCTGGCTGGCTGAATGGTCCTTCCAGCAAACATCAGGGAAGTTAAAATCACCCACAACAACCAGGGCCTGTGACTGTGAGGCCACTCTCAGCTGCCCATAGAAGGCCTCATCAACTTCCTCAGCCTGATCTGGTGGCCTGTAACAGACGCCCACAACAGTGTCACCCCTGCCAGCCTGCCCCTTGATCCTGACCCATACACTCTCAACTCGCTCGTCATCCACTCCTGGGCAGAATTTAGTACATTGTAGTTGCTCTCTCACATAGAGAGCAACTCCACCACCACGCCTGGCTGGCCTGTCTTTCCTGAAAAGGGCATAGCCATCCATGACCACATTCCAGTCATGTGAACTGTCCCACCATGTTTCCGTAATTGCCACCAGATCATAATCTCCCGACCGAACACAGGATTCTAACTCCTCCCGCTTATTCCCCATGCTGCGCGCATTGGTGTGCAGGCATTTCAGGGAGCAAGCAGAGCACATCAGTTTATCCCTGGGGGCATAGGAGGCCACCCGGTCCTCATCACTTTTAGAATGCTTCCCCACTGGGACAAGCCCAGCTACAACCCCATCCCCCTTGGAGCCTAGTTTAAAGCTCTCCAAATGAGCCCAGCTAATTCCTGCCCCAGCATCCTTTTGCCCCTGCGAGATAAACCTTTCCCGCTTGACACTGTCCGGACTGGTGACTTATAAAACCAACCATTATCAAAAAATCCAAAGCCCTGCCTGTAGCACCAGTCTTGGAGCCATCCATTAAGAGACTGAATTTTCCTATTCCATCCCACATCGTCCCTTGAAGATGGAAGGAGTGAAGAGAAGATCACTTGAGCCCCTGAGTCTTTCACCATCCTTCCCAAGACCTTGAAATCGTTCTTCATTCCCCTCAGACTACGGGAAGCAGCTTCCTCCCCATCTGTCTGGAAGACCAGCAGCGGGTAGTAGTCTGTCGGGTGCACCAATTTGGGGAGCTCTCTAGCAATATCCTTGATCCGGGCTCCAGGTAGACTACAAACTTCCCTAAGATGAGGGTCAACCCTGCATATTACGCCCTCTGTTCCTTTCAGAAGGGAATTTCCTATTACAATCACCCTTCTCTCTTTCTTATCAGAGGCAGTCTTAAGCTGTGAAGTCAACCGCCTCTTCCTATGTGATCTTGTAGGCAGGCTTGGCACCACCTCCTCACCTACCTCTTCTTCAAGATCCAGGGCCTCAAACCTATTACGGAGGGGCACCTGGGGAGACAAAGCAGGCAGGGAGGGGGGCTGCCCGTGACGCCGAACCCGAATACACTTCCAACCTTCGTCGTCTTTTAGGTCCCCTACCTCTGCCCGACAGCAACAAGGATGGGGCCGGGCCGTCTCAGGACTTCCGCCTCTGTCCGAGAGGGCAGGAGGTCCATCTCCTTTTGGGGGGTACCTCCCTGGGACCTTTCCGACTGGCACGTCAGGGTGTTACTCCACCAGTCGATCTCCTTTTCGCACTCCCCGATGGTCCTCAGCGTCTCAACCTCCTCCTTAAGTTTCACAACCATGTCGAGCAGGTCTTGCACCTGCTTACACCTCACACAGGTGGAGTGCTGGCCTCCCTCCCCCGGCAACAGCAGGCTCTGGCACTCCCTGCAGCCGGAGACCTGAACAGCCACCGTTCGGGACAGAACCTCCTCAGTCTGCGTAGCCACAGTCTGTTTGAGACAAGCTCTCCTCCTGGAGGCGACCATGGTCGTCAGCAGTCTGGGATGCTGGCAATAAGTTAGAGGGGCTGACAAGCGACAAGTGCTCTCTGCACCCTGCTACACAAGCTACCACACCTGCTGCTGCAGCACAGTGTGGGTGGGACTCACCGGCTACACAAGCAGGTTGCTCCTCCCTGCACCTAGTGGGCAGCGACTAGTGGCTGCCCTCCCAAAGGATTTTTCAAGGCAAGGGGAGGGGGTGTGATCACCGTCACCGTGGGAACGCCCCTCGCCACGTCAGCCGCTCTCTCGCAATGGCTGCCGGGGCTGCAGGGACTGGAACTCGACGGGAATCACGCTGTCCCTGAACGTTTCCCTCTGAGCTTCCTAATCTCGGCTGAACCTCGTGGTCGGCTGAACCCCGCCGGCTCGGCTCTCGCTGGGCTGGCTCCGATCAGCTGACTCTGTCCCATATCTTTCTTCCCGACTTGTCTGTTGGAGACTTTGGGCCAAATTGGCCCCACGTCTAGGCATGGTTTGACAAGTATTCAGAGGCCTGGCTGGTGACAGCAGGGAAAGCAGGCAGTGACAGGCCCAGGGCTGACAGGCTCCCCATCCCCTAGGGGGCGCCTGGCTGCCACACTCAGCTGACATAGAACCTTTGTCACAATGCCCGCTACCGTGGCGAGGATGTGGTGACTCTGTAGGTGACAGGGACACTGCAGGACTTGGTGTCAGCTCAGAAATTTCTCACTTCCCCAAAGAAGCGGAATTCTGCAAATTGCTACTTTGCTCTTGAAAGATGTCATCAGGTGGGTGTTTTGGTGTAATACACTGAAAACCAGAGTAGAAACTGTGAAATATTCCCATGATATGCATGGTCCCTGCCCCAAAGCACCATGACTCCGCCTAAGGAGATCTGCAGCTTATTTTTTTGTACTGCCAGCAGATTGTGGAAGTACAGTATAAAAACCATCCTTATGGAGAGATCTTCGTATTTTAGGCTTAGTCTAAGTGTCTCAAGTAGCTGGGGTTTTTGCTTGGGCCTAATCCATATGGTCTCATGGCTTTCCTCCTAGTCTGAAGACGAATGTGCTAGAAACTATAAATCAGAAAAATGTCCTGGTGCCTAGCCTTGCCTTGCCTGTCCTTGCCTTGCCTTATTTCCTTCTCATCCTGTTCTCTGTCCCATCCTCTCTCACTAACCCCTCGTTTGGCTGCATGTCTCTTCTTTCCTTTTCTCTCACTCTCCTGCTCCCTTCTCTTTTCTTGCAATTCCTCCATCTCACTCCTGCAGCCCAACACTACTTTTTATTCTTCCTTCCCTTTCTCCTGCTCCCTTCGCTTTCTCCCTCTGTCCCAGATCTTTCTTCCCGACTTGTCTGTTGGAGACTTTGTGCCAAATTGGCCCAAGTCTGGGCATGGTTTGACAAGTTTTCAGAGGCCTGGCTGGTGACAGCAGGGACAGCAGGCAGTGACAGGCCCGGGGCTGACAGGCTCCCCATCCCCTAGTGGGCGCCTGGCTGCCACACCCAGCTGACATAGAACCTTTGTCACAATGCCCGCTACCGTGGCGAGGATGCGGTGACTCTGCAGGTGACAGGGACACTGCAGGACTTGGTGTCAGCTCAGCAATTTCTCAGTTGCCCAAA
Organism: Columba guinea; assembly: GCA_032206185.1. NCBI lineage: Eukaryota > Metazoa > Chordata > Aves > Columbiformes > Columbidae > Columba > Columba guinea. Next base: position 625,726 of record JAVLUU010000053.1, on the reverse strand, counting down.
GAAGCGGAATTCTGCAAATTGCTGCCTTTGCTCTTGAAAGATGTCATCAGGTGGGTGTTTTGGTGTAATACACTGAAAACCAGAACAGAAATGGTGAAATATTCCCATGATATGCATGGTCCCTGCCCCAAAGCACCATGACTCAGCCTAAGGAGATCTGCATCTTCTTTTTTTATAATGCCAGCAGATTGTCGAAGTACAGTATAAAAACCATCCTTATGGAGAGATGTTCATATTTTAGGCTTAGTCTAAGTGTCTCAAGTAGCTGGGGTTTTTCTTGGGACTATTCTATAGGGTCTCATGGCTTTCCTCCTATTCTGAAGACGAATGTGCTAGAAACTATAAAGCAAAAAAATGTCCTGCAGCCTAGCTTTGCCTTGCCTATCCTTGCCTGTCTTTGACTTGCCTCATTTCCTTCTCATCCTGTTCTCTGTCCCATCCTCTCTCACTAAGCCCTAATCTGGCTGCATGTCTCTTCTTTCCTTTTCTCTCACTCTCCTTCTTCCTGCCTCTTTTCTTGCAATTCCGCCATCTCACTCCTTCAGCCCAACAATACTTTTTATTCTTCCATCCCTTTCTCCTGCCCCCTTCGCTTTCTCCCTCTGTCCCATATCTTTCTTCCCGACTTGTCTGTTGGAGACTTTGTGCCAAATTGGCCCCACGTCTGGGCATGGTTTGAAAGGTTTTCAGAGGCCTGGCTGGTGACAGCAGGGACAGCAGGCAGTGACAGGCCCGGGGCTGACAGGCTCCCCATCCCCTAGGGGGCGCCTGGCTGCCACACCCAGCTGACATAGAACCTTTGTCACAATGCCCGCTACCGTGGCGAGGCTGCGGTGACTCTGCAGGTGACAGGGACACTGCAGGACTTGGTGTCAGCTCAGCAATTTCTCACTTCCCCAAAGAAGCAAAATTCTGCAAATTGCTGCCTTTGCTCTTGAAAGGATGTCATCAGGTGGGTGTTTTGGTGTAATACACTGAAAATAGAGCAGAAGCTTTGAAATATTCCGATTACATGCATGGTCCCTGCCCCAAAGCACCATGACTCAACTTAAGGAGATCTGCAGCTTATATTTTTGTACTGCCAGCAGATTGTGGAAGTACAGTATAAAAACCATCCTTATGGAGAGATCTTCGTATTTTAGGCTTAGTCTAAGTGTCTCAAGTAGCTGGGGATTTTGCTTGGGCCTAATTCATACTGTCTTATGGCTGTCCTCCTAGACTGAAGACGAATGTGCTAGAAACTATACAGCAAAAAAATGTCCTGCAGCCTACCCTTGCCTTGCCTGTCCTTGCCTTGCCTTATTTCCTTCTCATCCTGTTCTCTGTCCCATCCTCTCTCACTAACCCCTCGTCTGGCTGCATGTCTCTTCTTTCCTTTTCTCTCACTCTCCTGCTTCCTGCCTCTTTTCTTGTAATTTCTCCATCTCACTCCTGCAGCCCAACACTACTTTTTATTCTTCCTTCCCTTTCTCCTGCTCCCTTCGCTTTCTCCCTCTGTCCCATATCTTTCTTCCCGACTAGTCTGTTGGAGACTTTGGGCCAAATTAGCCCCAAGTCTGGGCATGGTTTGACCAATTTTCAGAGGCCTGGCTGGTGACAGCAGGGACAGCAGGCAGTGACAGGCCCCGGTGCTGACAGGCTCCCCATGCCCTAGGGGGCGCCTGGCTGACACACCCAGCTGACATAGAACCTTTGTCACAATGCCCGCTACCGTGGCGAGGATGCGGTGACTCTGCAGGTGACAGGGACACTGCAGGACTTGGTGTCAGCTCAGCAATTTCTCAGTTGCCCAAAGAAGCGGAATTCTGCAAATTGCTGCCTTTGCTCTTGAAAGGATGTCATCAGGTGGGTGTTTTGGTGTAATACACTGAAAACAGAGCAGAAACTGTGAAGTATTCCCATGACATGCATGGTCCCTGCCCCAAAGCACCATGACTCAGTTTAAGGAGATCTGCAATTTCTTTTTTTGTACTGCCAGCAGATTGTGGAAGTTCAGTATAAAAAACATCCTTATGGAGAGATCTTCGTATTTTAGGCTTAGTCTAAGTGTCTCAGGTAGCTGGGGTTTTTGCTTGGGCCTAATCCATACGGTCTCATGGCTTTCCTCCTAGTCTGAAGACGAATGTGCTAGAAACTATAAAGCAAAAAAAAGTCCTGGTACCTAGCCTGTCCTTGCCTGGCCTTTCCTGGCCTTATTTCCTTCTCATTCTGTTCTCTGTCCCATCCTCTCTCACTAACCCCTCGTCTGGCTGCATGTCTCTTCTTTCCTTTTCTCTCACTCTCCTGCTTCCTGCCTCTTTTCTTGCAATTCCTCCATCTCACTCCTGCAGCCCAACACTACTTTTTATTCTTCCTTCCCTTTCTCCTGCTCCCTTCGCTTTCTCCCTCTGTCCCATATCTTTCTTCCCGACTTGTCTGTTGGAGACTTTGGGCCAAATTGGCCCCACGTCTGGGCATGGTTTGACAAGTTTTCAAAGGCTTGGCTGGTGACAGCAGGGACAGCAGGCAGTGACAGGCCCGGGGCTGACAGGCTCACCATACCTTAGGGGGCACCTGGCTGCCACACCCAGCTGACATAGAACCTTTGTCACAATGCCCGCTACCGTGGCGAGGATGCGGTGACTCTGCAGGTGACAGGGACACTGCAGGACTTGGTGTCAGCTCAGCAATTTCTCAGTTCCCCAAAGAAGCGGAATTCTGCAAATAGCTGCCTTTGCTCTTGAAAGATGTCATCAGGTGGGTGTTTTGGTGTAATACACTGAAAACCAGAGCAGAAATGGCGAAATATTCCCATGATATGCATGGTCCCTGCCCCAAAGCACCATGACTCAGCCTAAGGAGATTTGCACCTTCTTTTTTTGTACTACCAGCATATTGTGGAAGTACAGTATAAAAACCATCCTTATGGAGAGATCTTCGTATTTTAGGCTTAGTCTAAGTGTCTCAAGTAGCTGGGGTTTTTGCTTGGGCCTAATCCATACGGTCTCATGGCTTTCCTCCTAGTCTGAAGACGAATGTGCTAGAAGCTATACAGCAAAAAAATGTCCTGCAGCCCAGCCTTGCCTTGCCTGCCCTTGCCTTGCCTTATTTCCTTCTCATCCTGTTCTCTGTCCCATCCTCTCTCACTAACCCCTCGTCTGGCTGCATGTCTCTTCTTTCCTTTTCTCTCACTCTCCTGCTTCCTGCGTCTTTTCTTGCAATTCCTCCATCTCACTCCTGCAGCCCGACACTACTTTTTATTCTTCCTTCCCTTTCTCCTGCTCCCTTCCCTTTCTCCCTCTGTCCCATATCTTTCTTCCCGACTTGTCTGTTGGAGACTTTGGGCCAAATTGGCCCCACGTCTGGGCATGGTTTGACAAGTTTTCAGAGGCCTGGCTGGTGACAGCAGGGACAGCAGGCAGTGACAGGCCAGGGGCTGACAGGCTCCCCATCCCCTAGGGGGCGCCTGGCTGCCACACCCAGGTGACATAGAACCTTTGTCACAATGCCCGCTACCGTGGCGAGGATGCGGTGACTCTGCAGGTGACAGGGACACTGCAGGACTTGCTGTCAGCTCAGCAATTTCTCAGTTCCCCAAAGAAGCGGAATTCTGCAAATAGCTGCCTTTGCTCTTGAAAGATGTCATCAGGTGGGTGTTTTGGTGTAATACACTGAAAACCAGAGCAGAAATGGCAAAATATTCCCATGATATGCATGGTCCCTGCCCCAAAGCACCATGACTCAGCCTAAGGAGATCTGCAGCTTCTTTTTTTGTACTGCCAGCAGATTTTGGAAGTACAGTATAAAAACCATCCTTATGGAGAGATCTTCGTATTTTGGGCTTAGTCTAAGTGTCTCAAGTAGCTGGGGTTTTTGCTTGGGCCTAATCCATACGGTCTCATGGCTTTCCTCCTAGTCGGAAGACGAATGTGCTAGAAACTATAAAACAAAAAAATGCCCTGGTGCCTAGCCTGTCCTAGCCTGTCCTTGCCTTGCCTTATTTCCTTCTCATCCTGTTCTCTGTCCCATCCTCTCTCACTAGCCCCTCATCTGGCTGCATGTCTCTTCTTTCCTTTTCTCTCACTCTCCTGCTTCCTGCCTCTTTTCTTGCAATTCCTCCATCTCACTCCTGCAGCCCAACACTACCTTTTATTCTTCCATCACTTTCTCCTGCTCCCTTCGCTTTCTCCCTCTGTCCCATATCTTTCTTCCCGACTTGTCTGTTGGAGACTTTGGGACAAATTGGCCCCACGTCTGGGCATGCTTTAACAAGTTTTCAGAGGCCTGGCTGGTGACAGCAGGGACAGCAGGCAGTGACAGGACAGGGGCTGACAGGCTCCCCATCTCCTAGGGGGCGCCTGGCTGCCACACCCACCTGACATAGAACCTTTGTCACAATGCCCGCTACCGTGGTGAGGATGCGGTGACTCTGCAGGTGACAGGGACACTGCAGGACTTGGTGTCAGCTCAGCAATTTCTCAGTTGCCCAAAGAAGCGGAATTCTGCAAATTGCTGCCTTTGCTCTTGAAAGATGTCATCAGGTGGGTGCTTGGGTGTAATACACTGAAAACCAGAGCAGAAATGGTGAAATATTCCCATGATATACATGGTCCCTGTCCCAAAGCACCATGACTCAGTCTAAGGAGATCTGCAGCTTATTTTTTTGTACTGCCAGCAGATTGTGGAAGTACAGTATAAAAACCATCCTTATGGAGAGATCTTCGTATTTTAGGCTTAATCTAAGTGTCTCAAGTAGCTGGGGTTTTTGCTTGGGCCTAATCCATACGGTCTTATGGCTTTCCTCCTAGTCTGAAGACGAACGTGCTAGAAACTATAAAGCAAAAAAATGTCCTGCAGCCTAGCCTGTCCTTGCCTGTCGTTGCCTTGCCTTATTTCCTTCTCATCCTGTTCTCTGTCCCATCCTCTCTCACTAAGCCCTCGTTTGCCTGCATGTCTCTTCTTTCCTTTTCTCTCACTCTCCTGCTTCCTGCCTCTTTTCTTGCAATTCCTCCATTTCACTCCTGCAGCCCAACACTACTTTTTATTCCTCCTTCCCTTTCTCCTGCTCCCTTCGCTTTCTCCCTCTGTCCCATATCTTTCTTCCTGACTTGTCTCTTGGAGACTTTGGGCTAAATTGGCCCCAAGTCTGGGCATGGTTTGACAAGTTTTCAGAGGCCTGGCTGGTGACAGCAGGGACAGCAGGCAGTGACAGGCCCCGGGGCTGACAGGCTCCCCATCTCCTAGGGGGCGCCTGGCTGCCACACCCAGCTGACATAGAACCTTTGTCACAATGCCCGCTACCATGGCGAGGCTGCGGTGACTCTGCAGGTGACAGGGACACTGCAGGACTTGCTGTCAGCTCAGCAATTTCTCAGTTCCCCAAAGAAGCGGAATTCTGCAAATTGCTGCCTTTGCTCTTGAAAGATGTCATCAGGTGGGTGTTTTGGTTTAATACACTGAAAACCAGAGCAGAAATGGTGAAATATTCCCATGATATGCATGGTCCCTGCCCCAAAGCACCATGACTCAGCCTAAGGAGATCTGCACCTTCTTTTTTTGTACTGCCAGCAGATTGTGGAAGTACAGTATAAAAACCATCCTTATGGAGAGATCTTCGTATTTTAGGCTTAGTCTAAGTGTCTCAAGTAGCGCTGGATTTTGCTTGGGCCTAATCCATACTGTCTTATGGCTTTCCTCCTAGTCTGAAGACGAATGTGCTAGAAACTATACAGCAAAAAAATGTCCTGCGGCCAAGCCTTGCCTTGCCTTTCCTTGCCTGGCCTTATTTCCTTCTCATCCTGTTCTCTGTCCCATTCTCTCTCACTAACCCCTCGTCTGGCTGCTTGTCTCTTCTTTCCTTTTTTCTCACTCTCCTGCTTCCTGCCTCTTTTCTTGCAATTCCTCCATCTCACTCCTGCAGCCCAACACTACTTTTTATTCTTCCTTCCCTTTCTCCTGCTCCCTTTGTTTTCTCCCTCTGTCCCATATCTTTCTTCCTGACTTGTCTGTTGGAGACTTTGGGCCACTTTGGACCCACGTCTGGGCATGGTTTGACACGATTTCAGAGGCCTGGCTGGAGACAGCAGGGACAGCAGGCAGTGACAGGCCTGGGGCTGACAGGCTCCCCATCCCCTAGGGGGCGCCTGGCTGCCACACCCAGCTGACATAGAACCTTTGTCACAATGCCCGCTACCGTGGCGAGGATGCGGTGACTCTGCAGGTGACAGGGACACTGCAGGACTTGCTGTCAGCTCAGCAATTTCTCAGTTCCCCAAAGAAGCGGAATTCTGCAAATTGCTGCCTTTGATCTTGAAAGGATGTCATCAGGTGGGTGTTTTGGTGTAACACACTGAAAACATAGAAGAAACTTTGAAATATTCCCATGACATTCATGGACCCTGCCCCAAAGCACCATGACTCAGCCTAGGGAGATCTGCAGCTTCTTTTTTTGTACTGCCAGCAGATTGTGGAAGTACAGTATAAAAACCATCCTTATGGAGAGATCTTCGTGTTTTAGGCTTAGTCTAAGTGTCTCAAGTAGCTGGGGTTTCTGCTTGGGCCTAATCCATATGGTCTCATGGCTTTCCCCCTAGTCTGAAGACGAATGTGCTAGAAACTATAAAGCAAAAAAATGTCCTGCAGCCTAGCCTTGCCTTGCCTGTCCTTGCCTGGCCTTATTTCCTTCTCATCCTGTTCTCTGTCCCATCCTCTCTCACTAACCCCTCGTCTGGCTGCATCTCTTCTTTCCTTTTCTCTCACTCTCCTGCTTCCTGCCCCTTTTCTTGCAATTCCTCCATCTCACTCCTGCAGCCCAACACTACTTTTTATTCTTCCTTCCCTTTCTCCTGCTCCCTTCGCTTTCTCCCTCTGTCCCATATATTTCTTCCTGACTTGTCTGTTGGAGACTTTGGGCCAAATTGGCCCCACGTCTGGGCATGGTTTGAAAGGTTTTCAGAGACCTGGCTGGTGACAGCAGGGACAGCAGGCAGTGACAGGCCCGGGGCTGACAGGCTCCCCATCCCCTAGGGGGCGCCTGGCTGCCACACCCAGCTGACATAGAACCTTTGTCACAATACCCGCTACCGTGGCGAGGCTGCGGTGACTCTGCAGGTGACAGGGACACTGCAGGACTTGGTGTCAGCTCAGCAATTGCTCACTACCCCAAAGAAGCGGAATTCTGCAAATTGCTGCCTTTGCTCTTGAAAGATGTCATCAGGTGGGTTTTTTGGTGTAACACACTGAAAACAGAGCGGAAACTGTGAAATATTCCCATGATATGCATGGTCCCTGCCCCAAAGCACCATGACTCAGCCTAAGGAGATCTGCAGCTTCTTTTTTTGTACTGCCAGCAGATTGTGGAAGTACAGTATAAAAACCATCCTTATGGAGAGATCTTGGTATTTTAGGCTTGGTCTAAGTGTCTCATGTAGCTGGGGTTTTTGCTTGGGCCTAATCCATACGGTCTTATGGCTTTCCCCCTAGTCTGAAGACGAATGTGCTAGAAACTATAAAGCAAAAAAATGTCCTGCAGCCTAGCCTTGCCTTGCCTGTCCTTGCCTGTCCCTGCCTTGCCTTATTTCCTTCTCATCCTGTTCTCTGTCCCATCCTCTCTCACTAACCCCTCGTCTGGCTGCATGTCTCTTCTTTCCTTTTCTCTCACTCTCCTGCTTCCTGCCTCTTTTCTTGCAATTCCTCCATCTCACTCCTGCAGCCCAACACTACTTTTTATTCTTCCTTCCCTTTCTCCTGCTCCCTTCGCTTTCTCCCTCTGTCCCATATCTTTCTTCTCGACTTGGAGACTTTGGGCCAAATTGGCCCCAAGTCTGGGCATGGTTTGACAAGTTTTCAGAGGCCTGGCTGGTGACAGCAGGGACAGCAGGCAGTGACAGGCCCGGGGCTGACAGGCTCCCCATCCCCTAGGGGGCGCCTGGCTGCCACACCCAGCTGACATAGAACCTTTGTCACAATGCCCGCTACCGTGGCGAGGCTGCGGTGACTCTGCAGGTGACAGGGACACTGCAGGACTTGGTGTCAGCTCAGCAATTTCTCACTTCCCCAAAGAAGCGGAATTCTGCAAATTGCTGCCTTTGCTCTTGAAAGATGTCATCAGGTGGGTGTTTTGGTGTAATACACTGAAAACCAGAGCACAAATGGTGAAATATTCCCATGATATGCATGGTCCCTGCCCCAAAGCACCATGACTCAGTCTAAGGAGATCTGCAGCTTATTTATTTGTACTGCCAGCAGATTGTAGAAGTGCAGTATAAAAACCATCCTTATGGAGAGATCTTAATATTTTAGACTTAGTCTAAGTGTCTCAAGTAGCTGGGGTTTTTGCTTGGGCCTCATCCATACGGTCTCATGGCTTTCCTCCTAGTCTGAAGATGAATGTGCTAGAAACTATACAGCAAAAGAATACCCTGGTGCCTAGCCTGTCCTTGCCTACCCTTGCCTTGCCTATCCTTGCCTTGCCTTATTTTCTTCTCATCCTGTTCTCTGTCCCATCCTCTCTCACTAAGCCCTCGTCTGGCTGCATGTCTCTTCTTTCCTTTTCTCTCACTCTCCTGCTTCCTGCCTCTTTTCTTGGAATTCCTCCATCTCACTCCTGCAGCCCTACACTACTTTTTGTTCTTCCTTCCCTTTCTCCTGCTCCCTTCGCTTTCTCCCTCTGTCCCATATCTTTCTTCCCGACTTGTCTGTTGGAGACTTTGGGCCAAAAATGCCCCAAGTCTGGGCATGGTTTGACCTGTTTTCAGAGGCCTGGCTGGTGACAGCAGGGACAGCAGGCAGTGACAGGCCCGGGGCTGACAGGCTCCCCATCCCCTAGGGGGCGCCTGGCTGCCACACCCAGCTGACATAGAACCTTTGTCACAATGCCCGCTACCGTGGCGAGGATGCGGTGACTCTGTAGGTGACAGGGACACTGCAGGACTTGCTGTCAGCTCAGCAATTTCTCAGTTCCCCAAAGAAGCGGAAGTCTGCAAATTGCTGCCTTTGCTCTTGAAAGATGTCATCAGGTGGGTGTTTTGCCGTAATACACTGAAAACCAGAGCAGAAATGGTGAAATATTCCCATGATATGCATGGTCCCTGCCCCAAAGCACCATGACTCAGCCTAAGGAGACCTGCAGCTTATTTTTTTGTACTGCCAGCAGATTGTGGATGTACAGTATAAAAACCATCCTTATGGAGAGATCTTCGTATTTTAGGCTTAGTCTAAGTGTCTCAAGTAGCTGGAGTTTTTGCTGGGGCCTAATCCATACGGTCTTATGGCTTTCGTCCTAGTCTGAAGACGAATGTGCTAGAAACTATACAGCAAATAAATGTCCTGCAGCCTAGCCTTGCCTTGCCTATCCTTGCCTTGCCTTATTTCCTTCTCATCCTGTTCTCTGTCCCATCCTCTCTCACTAACCCCTCGTTTGGCTGCATGTCTCTTCTTTCCTTTTCTCTCACTCTCCTGCTTCCTGCCTCTTTTCTTGCAATTCCTCCATCTCACTCCTGCAGCCCAACACTACTTTTTATTCTTCCTTCCCTTTCTCCTGCTCCCTTCGCTTTCTCCCTCTGTCCCATATCTTCCTTCCCGACTTCTCTGTTGGAGACTTTGGGCCAAATTGGCCCCAAGTCTGGGCATGGTTTGACAAGTTTTCAGAGGCCTGGCTGGTGACAGCAGGGACAGCAGGCAGTGACAGGCCCGGGGCTGACAGGCTCCCCATCCCCTAGGGGGCGCCTGGCTGCCACACCCAGCTGACATAGAACGTTTGTCACAATGCCCGCTACCGTGGCGAGTCTGCAGTGACTCTGCAGGTGACAGGGACACTGCAGGACTTGCTGTCAGCTCAGCAATTTCTCACTTCCCCAAAGAGGCGGAATTCTTCAAATTGCTGCCTTTGCTCTTGAAAGATGTCATCAGGTGGGTGTTTTGGTGTAACACACTGAAAACCAGTTGAGAAATGGCAAAATATTCCCATGATATGCATGGTCCCTGCCCCAAAGCACCATGACTCAGCCTAAGGAGACCTGCAGCTTCTTTTTTTGTACTGCCAGCAGATTGTGGAAGTACAGTATAAAAACCATCCTTATGGAGAGATCTTCGTATTTTAGGCTTCGTCTAAGTGTCTCAAGTAGCTGGGGTTTTTGCTTGGGCCTAATCCATACGGTCTTATGGCTTTCGTCCTAGTCTGAAGACGAATGTGCTAGAAACTATAAAGCAAAAAAATGTCCTGCAGCCTAGCCTTGCCTAGCCTGTCCTTGCCTGTCCTTGCCTTGCCTTTTTTCCTTCTCATCCTGTTCTCTGTCCCATCCTCTCTCACTAAGCCCCCGTCTGGCTGCATGTCTCTTCTTTCCTTTTCTCTCACTCTCCTGCTTCCTGCCTCTTTTCTTGCAATTCCTCCATCTCAATCCTGCAGCCCAACACTACTTTTTATTCTTCCTTCCCTTTCTCCTGCTCCCTTCGCTTTCTCCCTCTGTCCCATATCTTTCTTCCCGACTTGTCTCTTGGAGACTTTGGGCCAAATTGGCCCCAAGTCTTGGCATGGTTTGACCTGATTTCAGAGGCCTGGCTGGTGACAGCAGGGACAGCAGGCAGTGACAGGCCCGGGGCTGACAGGCTCACCATACCTTAGGGGTGCCTGGCTGCCACACCCAGCTGACATAGAACCTTTGTCACAATGCCCGCTTCCATGGCGAGGATGCAGTGACTCTGCAGGTGACAGGGACACTGCAGGACTTGGTGTCAGCTCAGCAATCTCTCAGTTCCCCAAAGAAGTGGATTTCTGCAAATTGCTGCCTTTGCTCTTTAGAGGATGTCATCAGGTGGGTGTTTTGTTGGCATACATTGAAAACAGAGCAGAAACTGTGAAATATTCCCATGACATGCATGGTCCCTGCCCCAAAGCACCATGACTCAACCTAAGGAGATCTGCAGCTTATTTTTCTGTACTGCCAGCAGATTGTGGAAGTACAGTATAAAAACCATCCTTATGGAGAGATCTTCGTATTTTAGGCTTAGTCTAAGTGTCTCAAGTAGCTGGGGTTTTTGCTTGGGCCTAATCCATACGGTCTCATGGCTTTCCTCCTAGTCTGAAGACGAATGTGCTAGAAACTATAAATCAAAAAAATGTCCTGGTGCCTAGCCTGTCCTTGCCTGTCCTTGTCTTGCCTTATTTCCTTCTCATCCTGTTCTCTGTCCCATCCTCTCTCACTAACCCCTCATCTGGCTGTATGTCTCTTCTTTCCTTTTCTCTCACTATCCTGCTTCCTGCCTCCTTTCTTGCAGTTCCTCCATCTCACTCCTGCAGCCCAACGCTACTTTTTATTCTTCCTTCCCTTTCTCCTGCTCCCTTCGCTTTCTCCCTCTGTCCCAGATCTTTCTTCCCGACTTGTCTCTTGGAGACTTTGGGCCAAATTGGCCCCACGTCTGGGCATGGTTTGACAAGTTTTCAGTGGCCTGGCTGGTGACAGCAGGGACAGCAGGCAGTGACAGGCCCGGGGCTGAGAGGCTCCCCATCCCCTAGGGGGCGCCTGGTTGCCACACCCAGCAGACATAGAACCTTTGTCACAATGCACGCCAGCGTGGCGAGTATGTGGTGACTCTGTAGGTGACAGGGACACTGCAGGACTTGGTGTCAGCTCAGCAATTTCTCACTTCCCAAAGAAGCGGAATTCTGCAAATTGCTGCCTTTGCTCTTGAAAGGATGTCATCAGGTGGGTGTTTTGGTGTAATACACTGAAAACAGAGCAGAAACTGTGAAATATTCCCATGACATGCATGGTCCCTGCCCCAAAGCACCATGACTCAGCCTAAGGAGATCTGCAGCTTATTTTTTTGTACTGCCAGCAGATTGTGGAAGTAGAGTATAAAAACCATCCTTATGGAGAGATCTTCGTATTTTAGGCTTAGTCTAAGTGTCTCAAGTAGCTGGGGTTTTTGCTTGGGCCTAATCCATACGGTCTTATGGCTTTCCTCCTAGTCTGAAGACGAATGTGCTAGAAACTATAAATCAAAAAAATGTCCCGCAGCCTAGCTTTGCCTTGCCTGTACATGCCTTGCCTTATTTCCTTCTCATCCTGTTCTCTGTCCCATCCTCTCTCACTAACCCCTCGTCTGGCTGCATGTCTCTTCTTTCCTTTTCTCTCACTCTCCTGCTTCCTGCCTCTTTTCTTACAATTCCTCCATCCTAATCCTGCAGCCCAACACTACTTTTTATTCTTCCTTCCCTTTCTCCTGCTCCCTTTGCTTTCTCCCTCTGTCCCATATCTTTCTTCCCGACTTGTCTGTTGGAGACTTTGGGCCAAATTGGCCCCACGTCTGGGCATGGTTTGACAAGTTTTCAGAGGCCTGGCTGGTGACAGCAGGGACAGCAGGCAGTGACAGGCCCGGGGCTGACAGGCTCCCCATCCCCTAGGGGGCGCCTGGCTGCCACACCCAGCTGACATAGAACCTTTGTCACAATGCCTGCTACCGTGACGAGGATGCGGTCACTCTGCAGGTGACAGGGACACTGCAGGACTTGGTGTCAGCTCAGCAGTTTCTCAGTTCCCCAAAGAAGCGGAATTCTGCAAATTGCTGCCTTTGCTCTTGAAAGGATGTCATCAGGTGGGTGTTTTGGTGTAATACACTACCTGCCAAGAAGGATGCAGCCACCCAGGCTTCTGGCTGCACGGAGTGTCTGTGTCTGGCATTAGTATCAGAGAATGGTATGGGAGGCACCTGTGTAAGATGTGACCAGGTCAATGACTTACTGTGCCTAGTGGTGGAGCTTAAGGAAGAGGTGGAGAGACTAAGGAGCATTAGGGAGAGTGAAGAAAAAATAGACTGGTGGGGTCAGGCTCTTTTGACTCCTAAGGGTGTGCAACAGGAGATGGCAAAGCCTTGTCCCTCCTGCCATAAGGCGGATACAGCAGATCTAATTGATGGGGGGGAATGGAAACAGGTCCCTGATCGGAGAGGTAAAAGAACCCTCTCTCGAACCCCATCACCACCCTTGGTGCCCCTAACAAATAGATATGAGGCCCTGGACCCTGAAAATCAGGCAGAGGACAGCCGAGAAGATCCACCTGGAGAGCCCTCTGGATGGACCTCATCAACAAAAAGAATCATAACTGCAGCTGTAAGAGGAAAAAAAAAAAGAAGAGTGGTAGTAGTCGGCGACTCTCTTCTGAGAGGAACAGAGGGCCCTATATGTCGCCCAGACCCATCCCACAGGGAGGTCTGCTGCCTTCCTGGAGCTAGGGTGAGGGACATTAATAGGAGACTTCTGGAGCTGATTCAGCCCTCAGACTACTATCCCCTGTTAATAGTCCAAGCTGGCAGTGAGGACATCAACAGAAGAAGTATCAAGACAATTAAAAAGGACTTTAAAGCACTGGGTCAGTCAGTTCATGGGACCGGAGCACAAGTGATATTTGCCTCAGTTCCTGTGCTAGCTGGGATGGATGATGAACTAAATAAAGAGAGGAGCAGAAAAGCCCATCTCATCAACAGGTGTCTTAAGGATGGTGTCACCGTCAAAATTTTGGGTTTTTTGACCATGGGGCAAGCTCCGTGGTACCCAGTGTCCTCAAATCAGACGGGCTTCATCCTTCTAGGGAGAGCAAGAGGACTATAGCCCATAAGTTGGCAGGGCTGATCAGGAGGGCTTTAAACTAGGTTTGAAGGGGGAAGGGATTGAAACTGGGCTCTCCAAAGATCAGCCTAAGGATGGAAAGCCCGAATTAAGAGGGAAATCAGCAGCCCACTTGAAGTGCATGTACACTAATGCACGCAGTATGGGCAACAAACAAGAGGAGCTGGAAGCCATCGTGCAGCAGGAAAGCTATGACATAGTTGCCATCACAGAAACATGGTGGGATGACTCTCATGACTGGAGTGCTGCTATGTGTGGCTATAAGCTCTTCAGAAAAGATAGGCAGGGTAGGAGAGGTGGAGGGGTGGCTTTATATGTTAGAGAGTCTCTTGACTCTGTTAAACTTGAGGTCGGCAGTGACAAGGTTGAGTGCCTGTGGACCAGAATCAGGGGGAAGTCCAACAAGGCTGACATCCTCGTGGGTGTCTGTTATAGACCGCCCAACCAGGACGATGAAGGAGATGAATTATTCTACAAGCAGCTGGCAGATGTCTCAAAATCGACGGCCCTTGTTCTTGTGGGTGACTTTAACCTGCCGGATATCTGCTGGGAGCTCAATACTGCACAGAAGAGGCAGTCTAGGAAGTTCCTAGAGTGTATAGAGGACAATTTCCTTCATCAGCTGGTAAATGAGCCCACCAGGGGCAAGACCCCGCTAGACCTACTGTTTACAAATAGAGAAGGGCTGGTGGGAGATGTAGTGGTTGGAGGCCGCCTGGGGCATAGCGACCATGAAATAATAGAATTTTCAATACTCAGAGATGCAGGGAGAACCACTAACAAAACCTCTACGCTGGACTTCCGGAGGGCAGATTTTTGCCTATTCAGAAGTCTAGTTCAGAGCATACCCTGGGAAACAATGCTTAAAAACAAGGGGGCCCAGGAGGGTTGGGCATGCTTCAAGCAGGTGGTTTTGAGTGCACAGGAACAGGCTATACCAGTGTGCCGAAAGGCTGGCCGGCGGGGAAGACAACCGGCTTGGCTAAACAGGGAGATTCTGAATAAAATCAGAAATAAAAAGAGACTTTACCGACTGTGGAAAAAAGGGCTGGCTACTTATGATGAATTTACGGAAATAGCTAGATCATGCAGAAAAAAAATCAGGGAAACAAAAGTGCAATTTGAAGTTAATTTGGCCAATTGTGTCAGGGATAATAAAAAGTCCTTCTTCAAATATGTTAATAACAAAAGGAGGGGCAAGGAAAACCTCCATTCTCTGTTGGACTCTGAGGGAAATATAGTTAACAAAGATGAGGAGAAAGCTGAGGTACTTAATACCTACTTTGCCTCAGTTTTTACCAGTAAGACAGGTGGCTCTCAGGACAACTCATCTCTGGAGGTGGTTGACAGAGATAGGAAGCCAAATAGGCCCCTTGTATTCCAGGAGGAAATAGTTGGTGATTTACTGAGCCATCTGGATCCTCACAAGTCTATGGGACCAGATGAGCTCCATCCTAGGGTGATGAGGGAGCTAGCAGAAGAACTTGCCAAGCCGCTCTCTATCATCTTCCAACAGTCCTGGCTCACTGGGGAGGTCCCATATGATTGGAAATTGGCCAATGTTACCCCAGTCCACAAAAAGGGCTGCAGAGCTGACCCTGGCAACTCCAGGCCTGTCAGCCTGACCTCGGTGCCTGGCAGGGTTATGGAGCAGATCATCCTGAATGGAATCACACAGCACCTTCAGGATGGACAAGGGATCAGACCCAGCCAGCATGGGTTTAGGAGGGGCAGGTCCTGTCTGACCAACCTGATCTCCTTTAATGATCAGGTGACCCAGCTGGTGGATGAGGGGAAAGCCGTGGATGTGGTCTATCTGGACTTCAGCAAGGCCTTTGACACTGTCTCCCATAATATACTCTTGCAAAAGCTGGTAGCCCATGGCTTGGACAAGTGTACTCTACGCTGGGTTAAGAACTGGCTGGAGGGCCGGGCCCAGAGAGTGCTGGTGAATGGGGCTGCATCCAGCTGTCGGCCAGTCACTAGTGGTGTTCCCCAGGGGTCAGTGTTGGGTCCAGTCCTGTTTAACACCTTTATTGACGATTTAGATGAGGGGATTGAGACCATCATCAGCAAATTTGCTGATGACACCAGGTTGGGAGGGAGTGTTGACCT
Organism: Columba guinea; assembly: GCA_032206185.1. NCBI lineage: Eukaryota > Metazoa > Chordata > Aves > Columbiformes > Columbidae > Columba > Columba guinea. The sequence continues at coordinate 610,008 of JAVLUU010000053.1, read as the reverse complement.
GCTGGAAAGCAGGAGGGCTCTGCAGAGGGATCTGGATAGACTGGAAAAATGGGCTGATTCCAATGGGATGAAGTTCAATAAGGCCAAATGCCGGGTGCTGCACTTTGGTCACAACAACCCCCTGCAGCGCTACAGGCTGGGCACTGAGTGGCTGGAGAGCAGTCAGACAGAAAGGGACCTGGGGGTACTAATTGACAGGAAGCTCAACATGAGCCAACAGTGTGCCCAGGTGGCCAAGAAGGCCAATGGTATCCTGTCCTGTATCAAAAACAGCGTGGTCAGCAGGACAAGGGAAGTGATCCTTCCCCTGTACTCTGCATTGGTGAGGCCACACCTGGAGTATTGTGTTCAGTTCTGGGCCCCTCAGTTCAGGAAAGACATTGAAGTGCTGGAGCGGGTCCAGAGAAGAGCAACACGACTGGTGAAGGGACTTGAACACAAGCCCTATGGGGAGAGGCTGGGGGAGCTGGAGTTGTTTAGTCTAGAGAAGAGGAGGCTTAGAGGTGACCTCATCACTCTCTAGAACTACCTGAAGGGAAGTTATAGCCAGGTGGGGATTGGTCTCTTCTCCCAGGCAGTTAGCAACAGGACAAGGGGGCATGGGCTTAAACTCTACCAGGGGAAATTTAGGCTGGATATTAGAAAGAAATTCTTTACAGAGAGAGTGGTCAGGCATTGGAATGGCCTGCCCAGGGAGGTAGTGGACTCGCCGTCCCTGGAGGTTTTTAAACTGAGATTGGACATGGCACTAAGTGCCATGATCTAGTAAATGGACTAGAGTTGGGCCAAGGGTTGGACTCGATGATCTCTGAGGTCTTTTCCAACCCAGTCGATTCTGTGATTCTGTGATTCTGTGAATCCCCATGCTACAGAGAGTGTGTCACGAACCCCATTGGACACCGTGTGTGTGTCACAAACCCCATTGAACAGCATGTGTGTGTCGCAAACCCCATGGGACAGAGTACGTGTCACAAACCCAATTGGACAGCGTGTGTGTAATAAACCCCATTGGACAGCGTGTGTGTGTCACAATCCCCATTGGACAGAGTGTGTGTGTCACAAAACCCAATGGACAGTGTGTGTGTAATGAACCCCATTGGACAGCGTGTGTGTCACAAGCACCGTTGGACAGAGTGTTGTGTCACAATCCCCATTAGACAGCGTGTGTGTGAAAAACCCCATTGGACAGTGTGTGGTGTCACAAAAACCATTGCACAGCGTGTGTGTCACAAACCCCATTGGACAGTGTGCGTGTGTCACAAATCCCATTTGATAGAGTGTGTGTGTCACAAACCCTATTGGACAGTGTGTGTGTCACAAAACCCATTGGATAGCGTACGTGTCACAAACGCCATTGGACAGTGTGTGTGTCAAAAGCCCCATTGTACAGAGTGTATTTGTCACAAAGCCCACTGGACAGCGTGTGTGTCACGAACCCCATTGGACAGCGTGTGTGTCACAATCCCAATTGGACTGCGTGTGTGTGTCACAAGCACAGTTGGACAGAGTGTGGTGTCACAAACCCCATTGGAAAGTGGATGTTTCACAAACCCCATTGGATAGCGTGTGTGTCACAAGCCCTATTGGACAGTGTGTGTGTCACAAAACCCACTGGATAGCGTGTGTGTCACAAACCCCATTGGACAGCGTGTGTGTCACAAGCCCCATTGGACAGAGTGTATTTGTCACAAAGCCCATTGGACAGCGTGTGTGTCACAATCCCAATTGGACAGCGTGTGTGTCACAAACCCCATTGGATAGGGTGTGTGTGTCACAATACCCATTGGACAGTAGTGCGTATCACAAACCCCATTGGACATCATGTGTGTCACAAACCCCTTTGGACAGTGTGTGTGTCACAAACCCCATTAGACAGCGTGTTTGTGTCACAATCCCAATTGGACAGAGTGTGGGTGTCACAAACCGCATGGGACAGAGTGTGTGTCACGAACCCCATTGGACAGCGTGTGTGTCACAAGCGCCATTGGAAACTGTATGTGTCACAAACCCCATTGGATAGCGTGTGTGTGTCAAAAACCCCACTAGAAAGTATGTGTGTCACAAACCCCATTGGATAGCGTGTGTGTGTCACAAACCCTATTGGACAGAGTGTGTGTTTCACAAACCCCACTGGACAGCGTGTGTGTCACAAACCCCATTGGACAGCGTGTGTGTGTCGAAAACCCCATGGGACAGAGTGTGTGTCGCAATCCCCATTGGACAGTGTGTGTGTCACATACCCCATGGGGCAGAGTGTATGTCACAAACACTATTGGTCAGGGTGTGTGTGTCACAAGCCTATTGGACAAAGTGTGTGTGTTTCACAAAACCCACTGGACAGCGTGTGTGTCTCGAACCCCATTGGACAGCGTGTGTGTCACAAACCCCTTTGGAAAGTATGTGTCACAAACTGCATTGGATAGCGTGTGTTTGTCAAAAACCCCATTAGAAAGTATGTGTGTCACAAACCTCATTGGATAGCTGTGTGTGTCACAAACCCCATTTGACAGAGGGTGTGTCACAATCCCCATTGGACAGTGTGTGTGTGTCACAAACCCCATTAGACAGCGTGTGTGTCACAAACCCCTTTGGACAGTGTAGTGTGTCACAAACCCCATTGGACAGAGTGTGTGTGTAAAAATCCCCATTGGACAGAGTGTGTGTGTCACAAAACCCAATAGACAGCGTGTGTGTCACGAACCCCATTGGACAGCGTGTGTGTCACAAACCCGATTAGACAGTGTGTGTGTCACAAGCCTCATTGGACACCGTGTGTGTCAAAATCCCCATTGGACAGCATGTGTGTCACAAACCCCATTTGAAAGTGTATGTGTCACAAACCCAATTAGATAGCGTGTGTGTGTCAGGAACCCTCCTGGTCAGTGTGCATGTCACAAACACCATTGAACAGCATGTGTGTGTCAAAACCCGATTGGAAAGTGTGTGTCACAAACCCCATTGGATAGCCTGTGTGTGTCAAAAACCCCATTAGAAAGTATGTGTGTCACAAACCCCTTTGGATGGCATGTGTGTGTCACAAACCCCATTGGTCAGCGTGTGTGTGTTACAAACCCCATGGGACAGAGTGTGTGTCACAAACCGCATTGGACAGCATGTGTGTAATAAACCCCATTGGACAGCGTGTGTGTCACAAGCCCCATTGGACAGAGTGTATTTGTCACAAAGGCCATTGGACAGCGTGTGTGTCACGAACCCCATTGGACAGCGTGTGTGTCACAAACCCCATTGGATAGCATGTGTGTGTCACAAACCCTATTGGACATTGTGTGTGACAAAATCCCCATTGGACAACGTCTTTGTCACAAACTCAATGGGACAGAGTGTGTGTCACAAACACTATAGGACAGCATGTGCGTGTCACAAACCCAATGGACAGAGCGTGTCTGTCACAAAACACACTGGACAGCGTGTGTGTCACGAACCCCTTTGGACAGCGTGTGTGTCACAAGCACCATTGGACAGAGTGTGGTGTCACAAACCCTTTTGGATAGAGTGTGTGTGTCACAAACCCCATTAGAAAGTATGCGTGTCACAAACCCCACTGGAAAGTGTGTCACAAACCCCATTGGATAGCGTGTGTGTGTCACAAACCCTATTGGACAGTGTGTGTGTCACAAAACCCACTGGATAGCGTGTGTGTCACAAACCCAATTGGACAGTGTATGTGTGTCACAAAGCCCATTGGACAGCGTGTGTGTGACACACAACCTATTGGACAGAGTGTGTGTTTCACAAACCCCATTGGATATCGTGTGTGTCACAAACCCCATTGGACAGTGTGTGTGTGTCACAAACCCCATTAGACAGCGTGTGTGTCACAAACCCGTCTGGACAGTGTGTGTGTCACAAACCCCATTAGAAAATATGCGTGTCACAACCCCCATTGGATAGGGTGTGTGTCACAAACCCCATTGGACAGTGTGTGTGTGTCACAAAACCAACTGGATAGCATGTGTGTCACAAACCCCATTGGACAGCGTGTGTGTCACAAGCCCCATTGTACAGAGTGTAATTGTCACAAAGCCCATTGGACAGCGTGTGTGTCACAAACCCCTTTGGACTGTGTGTGTGTCACAAAACCCATTGGACAGCGTGTGTGTGTCACAATCCCCATTGGACAGAGTGTGTGTGTCACAAACCCCATTGGATAGAGTGTGTGTGTCACAAACCCCATTAGAAAGTATCCGTGTCACAAACCCCATTGGATAGCGTGTGTGTCACAAGCACCATCGGACAGAGTGTGGTGTCACAAACCCCATTGGAAAGTGTATGTGTCACAAACCCCATTGGATAGCGTGTGTGTGTAACAAACCCTATTGGACAGCGTGTGTGTCACAAAACACACTGGACAGCGTGTGTGTCACAAGCCCCATTGGAGAGAGTGTATCTGTCACAAACCACATTTGATAGAGTGTATGTGTGTCACAAACCCCATTAGAAAGTATGAGTGTCACAATCCCCATTGGACAAAGTGTGTGTGTCACAATCCCCATTAGACAGCGTGTGTGTCACAAACCCCATCGGACAGCGTGTGTGTGTCACAATACCCATTTGACAGTGTGTGTGTCACAAACCTGTTTCGAGAGAGTTTGTGTCACAAACCCCATTGGACAGCATGTGTGTCACAAACCCCACTGGGAAGAGTGTGTGTGACAAACCCCATTGGACAGCGTGTGTGTGACAAACCCCATTGGACAGTGTACGTGTCCCAAACCCCATTGGTCAGCAAGTGTGACACAAGCACCATTGGACAGAGTGTGTGTGTCACAAAACACATTGGACAGTGTGTGCGTCACAAACCCCATTGTACAGTGTGTCTGTCACAAATCCCTTTGGACAGAGTTCGTGTCACAAACCCCATTGGACAGCGTGTGTGTCAGAAACCCCATTGGGCAGAGTGTGTGTGTCACAAACCGCATTGTACAGCGTGTTTGTCAGAAGCTCTTTGGACAGAGTGTGTGTGTCACAAACCCCATTGTACAGTGTGTCTGTCACAAACCCCATTGGACAGAGTGTGTGTGATAAACCCCATTGGAGAGAGTGTGTGTCACAACACCAATAGGACAGTATGTGTGTGTCACAAACCCTCCTGGTCAGTGTGTGTGTCACAAAACCCATTGGACAGCGTGTGTGTCAGAAACCCCATTGGACAGTGTGTGTGACACAAACCCCATTGGACAGCGTGTGTGTGTCACAATACCCATTGTTCAGCAAGTGTGTCACAAGACCATTGGACAGAGTGTGTGTGTCACAAAACCCACTGAACAGCGTGTGTGTCACAAACACTATTGGACAGTGTGTGTGTCACAAAACCCATTGGACAGCGTGTGTGTGTCACAATCCCCATTGGACCGTGTGTGTGTCACAAACACCATTGGACAGCGTGTGTGACACAAGCCTATTTTACTGAGTGCGTGTATAACAAAACCCACTGGACTGCGTGTGTGTCACGAACCCCATTGGACAGCGTGTGTGTAACAAACCTCTTTGGACAGCGTGTGTGCTTCACAATACCCTTTCGATAGTGTGTGTGTCAGAAACCCCATTGGACAGAGTTTGTTTCACAAAACCCATTGGACAGCGTGTGTGTCACAAACACCATTGGACAGTGTGTGTGTCACAAACCCCGTTGGAAAGCGTGTGTGTGTCACAAACCTCCTTGTCAGTGTGTGTGTCACAATCCCAAGTGGACAGCGTGTGTGTCACAATACCCATTGGACAATGTGTGTGTCACAAACCCCATTGGATAGAGTGTGTGTGTCACAATACCCATTGGACAGCGTGTTTGTCACAAGCCCTTTGGGCAGAGTGTGTGTGTCACAAACCCCATTGTACAGCGTGTTGGTCACAATCCCCATTTTACAGCGTGTGTGTCAGAAACCCCATTGGACAGAGTGTGTGTGACAAACCCCATTGGAGAGAGTGTGTGTCACAAACCCCATTGGAGATCGTGTGTGTCACAAACCCCCCTGGACAGAGTGTGTGTGTCACAAACCCCATTGGAAAGTGTATGTGTCACAAACCCCATTGGATAGACTCTGTGTGTCTCTAAGACTATTGGGGAGTGTGTCTGTCACAAAACCCACTGGACAGCGTGTGTGTCACAATCACCATTGGACAGAATTTGTGTCATGAACCCCATTGGACAGTGTGTGTTTCACAAACCCCATTGGAAAGTGTATGTGTCACAAACCGCACGGGAGAGCGTGTGTGTGTTACAAACCCCATTGTACAGCGTGTTTTCCACAAGCCCTTTGGACAGAGTGTGTGTGGCACAAATCCCATTGTACAGCTTGTTTGTCATAATCCCCATTCGACAGCGTGTGTGTCACAAACCCCATTGGACAGAGTGTGCATGTCAAACCACATTGGATAGAGTGTGTGTCACAAACCCCATTGGACAGAGTGGGTGTGACAAACCCCATTTTACAGTGTATGTGTCACAAACCCCATTGGACAGCGAGGGTGACACAGACACCATTGGACAGAGTGTGTGTGTCACAAAACCCACTGCACAGTGTGTGTGTCACAAAACTCTTTGGACAGTTTTCGTGTCACAAACACCATTGGACAGCGTGTGTTTCACAAACCCCATTGGAAAGTGTATGTGTCACAAACCGCATTGTACAGCGTGTGTGTGTCACAATCCCCATTGTACAGCGTGTTTTCCACAAGCCCTTTGGACAGAGTGTGTGTGTCACAAACCCCGTTGGACAGTGTGTGTTTCACAAATCCCATTGGACAGCGTGTGTGTGTCACAATACCCATTGGACAGAAAGTGTGTCACAAGACCATTGGACAGTGTGTGTGCGTCACAAAACCCACTGCACAGCGTGTGCGTCACAAATCCCATTGGACAGCGTGTGTGTCAGAAACCCCATTGGACAGTGTGTGTGTGTTACAAACCCCATTGGACAGCGTGTGTGTCACAAACCCCAATGGACAGCGTGTGTGTGTCACAAATCCCATTGGACAGCATGTGTGTCACAAACCCCATTGGACAGCGTATGTGTGTCACAATCCCCATTGGACAGTGTGTGTGTCACGAACCCCATTGGACAGCGTGTGTGTCACAAACCCCATTGGATAGCATGTGTGTGTCACAAACCCTATTGGACATTGTGTGTGACAAAATCCCCATTGGACAACGTCTTTGTCACAAACTCAATGGGACAGAGTGTGTGTCACAAACACTATAGGACAGCATGTGCGTGTCACAAACCCAATGGACAGAGCGTGTCTGTCACAAAACACACTGGACAGCGTGTGTGTCACGAACCCCTTTGGACAGCGTGTGTGTCACAAGCACCATTGGACAGAGTGTGGTGTCACAAACCCTTTTGGATAGAGTGTGTGTGTCACAAACCCCATTAGAAAGTATGCGTGTCACAAACCCCACTGGAAAGTGTGTCACAAACCCCATTGGATAGCGTGTGTGTGTCACAAACCCTATTGGACAGTGTGTGTGTCACAAAACCCACTGGATAGCGTGTGTGTCACAAACCCAATTGGACAGTGTATGTGTGTCACAAAGCCCATTGGACAGCGTGTGTGTGACACACAACCTATTGGACAGAGTGTGTGTTTCACAAACCCCATTGGATATCGTGTGTGTCACAAACCCCATTGGACAGTGTGTGTGTGTCACAAACCCCATTAGACAGCGTGTGTGTCACAAACCCGTCTGGACAGTGTGTGTGTCACAAACCCCATTAGAAAATATGCGTGTCACAACCCCCATTGGATAGGGTGTGTGTCACAAACCCCATTGGACAGTGTGTGTGTGTCACAAAACCAACTGGATAGCATGTGTGTCACAAACCCCATTGGACAGCGTGTGTGTCACAAGCCCCATTGTACAGAGTGTAATTGTCACAAAGCCCATTGGACAGCGTGTGTGTCACAAACCCCTTTGGACTGTGTGTGTGTCACAAAACCCATTGGACAGCGTGTGTGTGTCACAATCCCCATTGGACAGAGTGTGTGTGTCACAAACCCCATTGGATAGAGTGTGTGTGTCACAAACCCCATTAGAAAGTATCCGTGTCACAAACCCCATTGGATAGCGTGTGTGTCACAAGCACCATCGGACAGAGTGTGGTGTCACAAACCCCATTGGAAAGTGTATGTGTCACAAACCCCATTGGATAGCGTGTGTGTGTAACAAACCCTATTGGACAGCGTGTGTGTCACAAAACACACTGGACAGCGTGTGTGTCACAAGCCCCATTGGAGAGAGTGTATCTGTCACAAACCACATTTGATAGAGTGTATGTGTGTCACAAACCCCATTAGAAAGTATGAGTGTCACAATCCCCATTGGACAAAGTGTGTGTGTCACAATCCCCATTAGACAGCGTGTGTGTCACAAACCCCATCGGACAGCGTGTGTGTGTCACAATACCCATTTGACAGTGTGTGTGTCACAAACCTGTTTCGAGAGAGTTTGTGTCACAAACCCCATTGGACAGCATGTGTGTCACAAACCCCACTGGGAAGAGTGTGTGTGACAAACCCCATTGGACAGCGTGTGTGTGACAAACCCCATTGGACAGTGTACGTGTCCCAAACCCCATTGGTCAGCAAGTGTGACACAAGCACCATTGGACAGAGTGTGTGTGTCACAAAACACATTGGACAGTGTGTGCGTCACAAACCCCATTGTACAGTGTGTCTGTCACAAATCCCTTTGGACAGAGTTCGTGTCACAAACCCCATTGGACAGCGTGTGTGTCAGAAACCCCATTGGGCAGAGTGTGTGTGTCACAAACCGCATTGTACAGCGTGTTTGTCAGAAGCTCTTTGGACAGAGTGTGTGTGTCACAAACCCCATTGTACAGTGTGTCTGTCACAAACCCCATTGGACAGAGTGTGTGTGATAAACCCCATTGGAGAGAGTGTGTGTCACAACACCAATAGGACAGTATGTGTGTGTCACAAACCCTCCTGGTCAGTGTGTGTGTCACAAAACCCATTGGACAGCGTGTGTGTCAGAAACCCCATTGGACAGTGTGTGTGACACAAACCCCATTGGACAGCGTGTGTGTGTCACAATACCCATTGTTCAGCAAGTGTGTCACAAGACCATTGGACAGAGTGTGTGTGTCACAAAACCCACTGAACAGCGTGTGTGTCACAAACACTATTGGACAGTGTGTGTGTCACAAAACCCATTGGACAGCGTGTGTGTGTCACAATCCCCATTGGACCGTGTGTGTGTCACAAACACCATTGGACAGCGTGTGTGACACAAGCCTATTTTACTGAGTGCGTGTATAACAAAACCCACTGGACTGCGTGTGTGTCACGAACCCCATTGGACAGCGTGTGTGTAACAAACCTCTTTGGACAGCGTGTGTGCTTCACAATACCCTTTCGATAGTGTGTGTGTCAGAAACCCCATTGGACAGAGTTTGTTTCACAAAACCCATTGGACAGCGTGTGTGTCACAAACACCATTGGACAGTGTGTGTGTCACAAACCCCGTTGGAAAGCGTGTGTGTGTCACAAACCTCCTTGTCAGTGTGTGTGTCACAATCCCAAGTGGACAGCGTGTGTGTCACAATACCCATTGGACAATGTGTGTGTCACAAACCCCATTGGATAGAGTGTGTGTGTCACAATACCCATTGGACAGCGTGTTTGTCACAAGCCCTTTGGGCAGAGTGTGTGTGTCACAAACCCCATTGTACAGCGTGTTGGTCACAATCCCCATTTTACAGCGTGTGTGTCAGAAACCCCATTGGACAGAGTGTGTGTGACAAACCCCATTGGAGAGAGTGTGTGTCACAAACCCCATTGGAGATCGTGTGTGTCACAAACCCCCCTGGACAGAGTGTGTGTGTCACAAACCCCATTGGAAAGTGTATGTGTCACAAACCCCATTGGATAGACTCTGTGTGTCTCTAAGACTATTGGGGAGTGTGTCTGTCACAAAACCCACTGGACAGCGTGTGTGTCACAATCACCATTGGACAGAATTTGTGTCATGAACCCCATTGGACAGTGTGTGTTTCACAAACCCCATTGGAAAGTGTATGTGTCACAAACCGCACGGGAGAGCGTGTGTGTGTTACAAACCCCATTGTACAGCGTGTTTTCCACAAGCCCTTTGGACAGAGTGTGTGTGGCACAAATCCCATTGTACAGCTTGTTTGTCATAATCCCCATTCGACAGCGTGTGTGTCACAAACCCCATTGGACAGAGTGTGCATGTCAAACCACATTGGATAGAGTGTGTGTCACAAACCCCATTGGACAGAGTGGGTGTGACAAACCCCATTTTACAGTGTATGTGTCACAAACCCCATTGGACAGCGAGGGTGACACAGACACCATTGGACAGAGTGTGTGTGTCACAAAACCCACTGCACAGTGTGTGTGTCACAAAACTCTTTGGACAGTTTTCGTGTCACAAACACCATTGGACAGCGTGTGTTTCACAAACCCCATTGGAAAGTGTATGTGTCACAAACCGCATTGTACAGCGTGTGTGTGTCACAATCCCCATTGTACAGCGTGTTTTCCACAAGCCCTTTGGACAGAGTGTGTGTGTCACAAACCCCGTTGGACAGTGTGTGTTTCACAAATCCCATTGGACAGCGTGTGTGTGCACAATACCCATTGGACAGAAAGTGTGTCACAAGACCATTGGACAGTGTGTGTGCGTCACAAAACCCACTGCACAGCGTGTGCGTCACAAATCCCATTGGACAGCGTGTGTGTCAGAAACCCCATTGGACAGTGTGTGTGTGTTACAAACCCCATTGGACAGCGTGTGTGTCACAAACCCCAATGGACAGCGTGTGTGTGTCACAAATCCCATTGGACAGCATGTGTGTCACAAACCCCATTGGACAGCGTATGTGTGTCACAATCCCCATTGGACAGTGTGTGTGTCACAAACCCCATTGGACAGCGTGTGTGTGTCACAATACCCATTGGTCAGCAAGTGTGTCACAAGACCATTGGACAGAGTGTGTGTGTCACAAAACCCACTGAACAGCGTGTGTGTCACAAACACTATTGGACAGTGTGTGTGTCACAAAACCCACTGGACAGTGTGTGTGTCACAAACCCCATTGGAGATCTTGTGTGTCACAAACCCCCCTGGACAGAGTGTGTGTGTCACAAACCCCATTGGAAAGTGTATGTGTCACAAACCCCATTGGATAGACTCTGTGTGTCTCTAAGACTATTGGGGAGTGTGTCTGTCACAAAACCCACTGGACAGCGTGTGTGTCACAATCACCATTGGACAGAGCGTGTGTTCACAAACCCCATTGGAAAGTGTATGTGTCACAAACCGCACGGGAGAGCGTGTGTGTGTTACAAACCCCATTGTACAGCGTGTTTTCCACAAGCCCTTTGGACAGAGTGTGTGTGGCACAAATCCCATTGTACAGCTTGTTTGTCATAATCCCCATTCGACAGCGTGTGTGTCACAAACCCCATTGGACAGAGTGTGCATGTCAAACCACATTGGATAGAGTGTGTGTCACAAACCCCATTGAACAGAGTGTGTGTGACAAACCCCATTTTACAGTGAATGTGTCACAAACTCCATTGGACAGTGTTCGTGTCACAAACACCATTGGACAGCGTGTGTTTCACAAACCCCATTGAAAAGTGTATGTGTCACAAACCGCATTAGATAGCGTGTGTGTGACACAAACCCCATTGTACAGCGTGTTTGCCACAAGCCCTTTGGACAGCGTGTATGTCAAAAACACCTTTAGACAGTGTGTGTGTCACAAAGCACATTGTACAGCGTGTGTGTGTCACAATCCCCATTGGACAGTGTGTGTGTCACAAATCCCATTGGACAGCGTGTGTGTGTCACAATACCCATTGGACAGAAAGTGTGTCACAAGACCATTGGACAGTGTGTGTGCGTCACAAAACCCACTGCACAGCGTGTGCGTCACATATCCCATTGGACAGCGTGTGTGTCACAAGCACCATTGGACAGAGTGTGTGTGTCACAAACCCCATTGGAAAGTGTATGTGCCATAAACCCCATAAGATAGCGTGTGTGTGTCACAAACCCCATTGGACAGAGTGTGTGTGACAAGCCCCATTGGACAGTGTGTGTGTCATGAACACCATTTGAAAACTTGTGTGTCACAAGCACCATTGGACAGAGTGTTTGTGTCACAAACACCATTGGAAAGTGTATGTGTCACGAACCTCATTGGATAACATGTGTGTGTCACAAACCCTATTGGACAGTGTGTGTGTCACTAAACCCACTGGACAGCGTTTTTATCACAAGCCCCACTGGACAGCGTCTGTGTCACAAACCCCATTGGGCAGCGTGTGTGTCACAATCCCCAAGGACAGTGTGTGTGTCACAAACCCCATGGGAGAGAGTGTTTGTCACAAACACTATTGGACATCATGTGTATCGCAAACATCATTTTACAGCGTGTGTGTGTCCAATCCCCACTAGACAGTGTGTGTGTCACAAAAACCATTGGATAGCGTGTGTGTCACAAAATCCTTTTGAAAGTATGTGTGTCACAAACCCTATTGGATAGCGTGTGTGTGTCACTAACCCTATTGCACAGTGTGTGTTTCACAAACCCCACTGGACAGTGTGCGTGTCACATAACCCATTGGTCATCGTGTGTGTCACAAACCCCTTTGGACAGTTTGTGTTTCACAAAGCCCATTGGACAGCGTGTGTCTCACAATCCCAATAGTACAGTGTGTACATTGGACATCGTTTGTGTCAGAAACCCCTTTGGACAGCGTGTGTGTCACAAGCGCCATTGGACAGAGTGTATGTGTCACAATCCCCATTGGACATCGTTTGTGTCACAAACCCTTTTGGACAGTGTGTGTCTCACAAACCCCACTGGACAGTGTGCGTGTCACAAACCCCATTGGACATCGTGTTTGTCACAAACCCCTTTGGACATCGTGTGTGTCACAATCCCACTTGTACAGTGTTTGTGTGTAACAAACCCTATTGGACAGTGTGTGTTTCACAAACCCCATTGGACAGCATGTGTGTCACAAACACCATTCAACAGCGTGTGTGTGTCACAAACACCATTGGGCAGCGTGTGTGTGTCACAGTCCCCATTGGACAGTGTGTGTTTCACCAACACTCATGGACAGTGTGGTTGTCAGGAACCTAATTGGACATCGTTTGTGTCAGAAACCCCTTTGGACAGCGTGTGTGTCACAAGCGCCATTGGACAGAGTGTGTGTGTCACAAACCCCGTTGGAAAGTGTATGTGTCACAAACCTCATTGGATAACGTGTGTGTGTCACAAACCCTCCTGGTCAGTGTCTGTGTCACAAAACCCATTGGACAGCATGCGTGTCACAAACACCATTGGACAGTGTGTGTTTAACAAACCCAGTTGGTCAGCGTGTGTGTCACAAACCCAACGGGACAGTGTGTGTGCGTCACATACCCCACTGGAAAGTGTGTGTGTCACAAACCCCATTGGACAGAGTTTGTTTTTAACAATACCCATTGGACATCATGTGTGTCATAAACCCATTTGGACAGTGTGTGTTTCACAAACCCCACGTGACAGCGTGTGTGCCACAAACACCCATGGACAGTGTGCGTGTCACAAACCCCATTCGACATCGTGTGTGTAACAAACCCCTTTGGACAGTGTGTGTGTCAGAAACCCCATTGGACAGTGTTTGTGTGTCACAATACCCAGGGGACATAGTGTGTCACGAACCCCATTGCACAGCGTGTGTGTCACAAGCACCATTTTACAGAGTGTGTGCGTCACAAACCCCATTGGAACGTGTATGCGTTACAAAACCCATTGTATAGTGTGTGTGTGTCACAAACCCTCCTGGTAAAGTGTGTGTGTCACAAAACCCATTGGACAGCATGCGTGTCACTCACACCATAGGACAGTGTGTGTGTAACAAACCCAATTTGTCAGCGTGTGTGTCTCAAACCCCATGGGACAGCGACTGGGTGTCACAAACCCCATTGGATAGCGTGTGTGTGTCACAAACCCTATTGGACAGTGTGTATTTCACAATCCCCATTAGACAGCGTCTGTGTCACAAACCCCATTGGACAGCGTGTGTGTCACAAACAACCATTGGACAGCGTGTGTAGTGTCACAATCCCCATTGGGCAGCGTGTGTGTCATAAACCCCATTTGATAGCGTGCGTGTGTCACAAACCCCATTATAAAGTGCGTGTGTCACGAAACCCACAGGACATCGTGTGTGTTCACAAACTCGATTGGACAGCGTGTTTTTCACAAGACCCATTGGACAGCGTGTGCGTCACAAACCCCATTGGACAGAGTTTGTGTCACCAACCACCGTGGACACTGTGTGTGTCACAAACCCCTTTGGACAGTGTGTCTGTGTCACAAACCCGATTGGACAGTGTGTGTTTCACAAGCCCCATTGGACAGCGTGTGTGTCACAAACACCATTGGACAGCGTGTGTGTCACAAACCCCATTAGAAAGAGTGTGTGTCACAAACCCCATTGGTAGCGTGTGTGATGTCACAAACCCTATTGGACAATGTGTGTGTCACAAACCCCACTGGACAGCGTGTGTGTCACGAATCCCATTGGACAGGTGTGTGTCACAAACACCATTGGACTGCGTGTGTGTGTGTCACAAACCCTATTGGATAGTGTGTGTGTCATAAACCCCATTGGAGAGCATGTGTGTTTCATGATCCCCATTGGACAGAGTGTATGTGTCACAAACCTCATTGGACAGCGTGTGTGTGTCACAATACCCATTGGACAGTGTGTGTGTCACAAACACAATTGGACAGAGTTTGTGTCACCAACCGCCGTGGACACTGTGTGTGTCACAAACAACATTGGACAGTGTGTGTGTCGAAAACCCCATTGGACACCGTGTGTGTCACAAACTCCCATGGACAGTGTGCCTGTCACAAACCCCATTGGACTTCGTGTGTGTCACAAACCCCTTTGGACAGTGTGTGTGTCGCAAACCCCATTGGACAGCGTCTGTGTCACAAACACCCATGGACAGTGTGCCTGTCACAAACCCCATTGGACTTCGTGTGTGTCACAAACCCCTTTGGACAGTGTGTGTGTCACAAACCCCATTGGACAGTGTGTGTTTGTCACAATCCCCATTGGACAGTGTGTGTGTCACAAACCCCATTGGAAAGTGTATGTGTCACAATCACCATTGAATAGAGTGTGTGTGTCACAAACCCTCCTGGTCAGTGTGTGTGACACAAAACCCATTGGACAGCATGCGTGTCACAAACATCATTGGACAGCGTGTGTGTCACAAAACCCATTGGAAAGTTTGTGTCACAAACCCCATTGGATAGCATGTGTGTGTCACAAAACCTATTGGACAGTAAGTATGTCACAATCCCCGTTGGATAGCGTGTGTGTGTCACAAACCCTATTGGATAGCGTGTAGGTCACAATCCCCATTGGACAGTGTCTGTGTCACAAACCCCATTGGACAGCGTGTGAGTCACAAACAACATTGGACAGCGTGTGTGGTTCACAATCCCCATTGGACACTGTGTGTGTGTGTCACAAAACCCATTGGATAGCGTGTGTGTCAGAAACGCCCGTGGACACTATGTGTGTCACAAACCCCCCTGGACACTGTGTGTGTCACAATTCCCAGTGGACAGCGTGTGTGTCAAATCCCCATTGGACATTGTGTTTGTGACAAAACGCACTGGACAGCCTGTGTGTCACAAACACCCATGGACAGTGTGAGTGTCACAAGCCCCATTGGATAGCGTGTGTGTCACAAACCCCTTTGCACAGTGTGTGTGTCACAAACCCCATTGGACAGCGTGTGTGTGTCACAATCCCCATTGGACAGTGTGTGTGTCACAAACACCATTGGAAAGTGTATGTGTAACAAACCCCATTCGATAGCGTGTGTGTGTCACAAACCCTACTGGATAGTATGTGTGTCACAAAACTCACTGGACAGCGTGTGTGTTCACAAACACCCTTGGACAGCGAATTTTTAAGAAGACCCATTGTACGGAGTGTGTGTGTCACAAACCCCACTGGACGTCGTGTGTGGCACAAACACCCATGGACAGTGTGCGTGTCACTAAACCAATTGTACATCATGTGTGTCACAAACCCTATTGGACAGTGTGTGTGTCACAAAACCCACCGGACAGCGTGTGTGTCACAAACCCCTTTGGATAGTGTGTATGTCACAATACCCATTGGACAGCGTCTGTGTCACAATCCCCATTGGACAGCGTGTGTGTCACAAACCCCCGTAGACACTGTGTGTCTCACAAACACTATTGGACAGTGTGTGTGTAACAAACACATTTGGTCAGCGTGTGTGTCACAAACCCCATTGGACAGTGTGTGTGTGTCACAATCCCCATTGGACAGTGTGTGTGTCACAAACCCCAAGGGACAGAGGGTGTGTCACGAACCCTATGGACAGCGTGTGTGTCACAAGCCCCATTGGACAGCGTGTGTGTCACAAACACCATTAGAAAGTGTGCGTGTCACAAACCCCATTGGAAAGTGTGTGTGTCACAAACACCATTGGACAGCGTGTGTGTCACAATCAACATTGGACAGTGTGTGTGTCACAAAACCCATTGGATAGTGTGTGTGTCACAAACCCCATTTGATAGCGTGTGTGTCAGAAACCCTACTGGACACTGTGTAGGTCACAATCCCCATTGGCCAGCGTCTGTGTCACAAACCCCATTGGACAGCGTGTGTGTGTCACAATCCCCATTGGACAGTGTGTGTGACACAAAACCCATTGGATAGCGTGTTTGTGTCACAAACCCCGTTGCACAGTGCGTGTGTCACAAACCCCAGTGGACAGCATGTTTGTCAAAACCCCATTGGACAGCGTGTGTGTCACAAACACCCACGAACAGTATGCGTGTCACAAACCCCATTGGAAAGTGCGTGTGTCACAAACCCCACTGGACAGCGTGTGTGTTGCATACATCCATGGACAGTATGCGTGTCAGAAACCCCATTGTAGATCGTGTGTGTCACTAACCCTTTTGGACAGTGTGTGTGTCACAAACCCCATTGCATAGCGTGGTGTGTCACAAACCCCATTATAAAGTGTGCTTGTCAAAAACCCCATTTGATAGCGTGTGTGTGTCACAAACCCTATTGGACAGTGTGTAGGTCAAAATCCACATTGGACAGCGTCTGTGTCACAAACCCCATTGGACAGTGTGTGTGTCACAAAACCCATTGGACAGCGTGTGTGCCATGAACGCCATTGGACAGTGTGTGTATCACAAGCACCATTGGACAGGGATTGTGTGTCACAAACCCCATTGGAAAGTGTATGTTTCACAAACCCCATTGGATAGCGTGTGTCTGTCACAAACCCTTTTGGACAGTGTTTGTCACAAAACCCACTGAACACCGTGTGTGTTCACAAACCCCATTGGACAGCGTCTGTGTCACAAACCCCCGTGGACAATGCATGTGTCACAAACCCCATTGGACAATGTGCGTGTCACAAACCCCATTGGACATCGTGTGTGTCACAAACCCCTTTGGACAGTGTGTGTGTCAAAACCCCATTGGACAACATGTATGTGTGTCACAAACCCCATTGGAAAGTGTGTGTCACAAACCCCATTGGATAGCGAGTGTCTGTCAAAAACCCTTTTGGACAGTGTTTGTCACAAAACCCACTGGACACCGTGTGTGTTCACAAACCCCATTGGACAGCGTGTTTGTCACAATCCCCATTGGACAGTGTGTGTATCGCAAACCCCCCTGTACAATTTCTGTGTCACAAACACCATTGGACAGCGTGTGTGTAACAATACCCATTGGACATCGTGTGTGTCACAATCCCCATTGGACAGTGTGTGTGTCACAAACCCCGTTGGATAGCGTGTGTGTTTCACAAACCCCATTGGACAGCTTGTGTGTGTCACAAAGCCCGTTTGACAGAGTGTGTGTCACAAACCCCGTTGGACAGCGAGTGTGTTTCACAATACCCATTGGACAGTGTGTGTGTCACTAAACCCATTGGATAGCGTGTCTGTGTCACAAACCATATTTAACAGTGTGTGTGTCACAAACCCCATTGTACATCGTGTGTGACACAAACCCTTTTGGACAGCGCGTGTGTCACAATCCCCATTGTACAGCGTGTGTGTCACAAACCACTTCGGACAATGTGTGTGTCACAAACACTATTGGACAGTGTGTGTGTCACAAAACCAATTGGACAAGGGTGTATCACGAACCCCATTGGACAGCCTGTGTGTCACAAGCGCCGTTGGACAGAGTGTGTGTGTCACAAACCCCATTGGACAGCGTGTGTGTCACAAACCCTTTTGGACAGTGTGTGTGTCACAAACCCCGTTAGACAATCTGTGTGTCAAAAAAACCCTTGGACAGTGTGAGTTTCACAAACCCCTTTGGAGAGAGTGTGAGTGTCACAATCCCCATTTGACAGTGCGTGTCTCACAAACATCATTGGACAGCGTGTGTGTCACAAGCCCATTGGACAGAGTGTGTGTGTCAGACGCACCATTGGACAGCGTGTGTGTGTCACAATCCCCATTGGAAAGTGTATGTGTCACAAACCCCATTGGATTGCGTGTGTGTGTTACAAACGCTATTGGACAGTGTGTGTGTCATAAAATCCACTGGACAGCGTGTGTGTTCACAAACCCCATTGGACAGCGTGTGTGTGTCACAATACCCTTTGGACAGTGTGTGTGTCACAAACCCCGTTGGACAGCGTGTGTGTCACAAACCCCATTGGACAGATTGTGTGTCATAAACCCCATTGAACAGAGGGTGTGTGTCAGAAAGCCGATTTGACTGCGTGTGTGTCACAATCCACATTGGACAAGGTGTGTGTCACAAACACCATTGGACAGCGTGTGTGTCACAAGCACCATTGGACAGAGTGTGGTGTCACAAACCCCATTGAGCAGCGTGTGTGCCACAAGCCCCATTGGACAGAGTGTATGTGTCACAAACCCCATTGGACAGCCTGTGTGTCACAATCCCCATTGGACAGCGTGTGTGTCACAAACCCAATTGGACAGTGTGTGTGTCACCATCTCCATTGGATAGCGTGTGTGTCACAAACCCCATTGGACAGCGTTTGTGTCACAAACCCCCGTAGACACTGTGTGTGTCACCAACCCCTTTGGACAGTGTGTGTGTCACAAAACCCACTGGACAGCGTGTGTGTCACAAACCCCATTGGACAGCGTGTGTGTCATATGCCCCATTGGATAGCGTGTGTGTCATATGCCCCATTGGATAGCGTGTGTGTGTCACAATCCCAGTTTTACAGTGTGTGTGTCACAAACACCATTGGACAGAGTGTGTGTGACAAGCCCATTGGACAGAGTGTGTGTGTCACAAACACCATTGGACAGCGTGTGTGTCACAAGCCCATTGGACAGAGTGTGTGTGTCACAAAACCCACTGGACAGCGTGTGTGTCACAAACCCCATTGAACAGCGTGTGTGTCACAAGCACCATTGTGCAAAGTGTGTGTGTCACAAAACCCATTGGAAAGTGTATGTGTCGCAAACTGCATTGGACAGCGTGTGTGTGTCACCTTCCCCATTAGACAGCGTGTGTGTCACAAACCCCATTGGACAGCATGTGCGTATCACAATCTTATTGGACAGTGTGTGTGTCACAAACAACATGGGACAGATTGTGAGTGTCACAAACCCCATTGGATATTGTGTGTGTCACAAACCCTAATAGAACGTGTGTGTGTCACAAACCCCATTGGATAGCGTGTGTGTGTCACAAACCCTATTGGACAGTGTGTGTGTCACAAACCCATTGAACAGAGTGTGTGTCACGAAACCCATTGGACAGACTGTGTGTCATAAACCCCATTGGACAGCGTGTGTGTCAGAAACACCACTGGACTGTGTGTGTGTCACAAACCCAAATTGGACAGCGTTTGTGTCACAATCCCCAGTGGACAGCGTGTGTGTCAAAACCTAATTAGACAGTGCGTGTGTCACAAAACCCACTGGACAGCGTGTGTGTCACAAACCGCCCTGGTCAGTGTGTGTGTCACAATCCCCAGGGACAGCGTGTGTGTCAAAACCCCATTGGACAGTGTGTGTGTCACAAAACCGACTGGACAGCGTGTGTGTCACAAACAACAATAGACAGTGTGAGTGTCACAATACCCATTGGACAGTGTGCTTGTCACAAAACTCATTGGACAGAGTTTGTGTCGCAAACCCCATTGGATAGCGTGTTTGTGTCACAATCCCAATTGTACAGTGTGTGTGTCACAAACACCACTGGACAGCGTGAGTGTCACAAACCCTATTGGACAGCGTGTGTGTCACAAACCCCATTGGACAGCGTGTCTGTCACAAGCACCATTGTACAGAGTCTGTGTGTCACAAACCCCATTGGAAAGTGTATGTGTCACAAACCCCATTGGACAGCGTGTGTGTGTAACAATACCCATTGGACAGTGTGTGTGTCACAATCCCCAGGGGACAGCGTGTGTGTCAAAACCCCATTGGACAGTGTGTGTGTCACAAAACCCACTGGACAGCGTGTGTGTCACAAACAACAATAGACTGTGTGAGTGTCACAAACCCCTATGGATAGCATGTGTGTCGCAAACCCCTTTGGACAGTCTGTGTGTCACAAACCTCATTGGACTGCGTGTGTGTGTCACAATCCCCTTTGGAAAGTGTGTGTGTCACAAGCACCACTGGACAGAGTGTGAGTGTCACAAACCCTATTAGATAGTGTGTGTGTCACAAACCCCTTTGGACATTGTGTGTGTCACAAAAACCATTTGACAGCGTGTGAGTGTCACAAACCCTATTGGACAGTGTGTGTGTCACAAACCCCATTGGACATCGTGTGTGTCAGAAACCGCATTGGACAGCATGTGTGTGTCACAATCCCCATTAGAGAGCGTGTGTGTCACAAACACCATGGGACAGAGTGTGTGTCATAAACACTGTTGGACAGCGTTTGTGTGTCACAAGCCCATTGGACAGCGTGTGTGTCACAAACACCATTGGACAGCGTGTTTCTCTCAAGACCCATTGGACAGTGTGTGTTTTACAAACACCATGGGACAGAGTGTGTGTCACAAACAGTATTAGACAATGTGTGTGTGTCACAAGCCCATTGGACAGAGTGTGTGTGTCACAAAACCCACTGGACAGCGTGTGTGTTACGAACACCATTGAACAGCGTGTGGGTCACAAGCACCATTGGACAGAGTGTGGTGTCACAAACCCCATTGGATAGCGTGTGTGTCACAGACCCCATTGGACAGATTGTGTGTCATAAACCCCATTAGACAGCGTGTGTGTCAGAAACACCATTGGAGAGTGTGTGTGTCACGAAACCCATGTGGACAGCGTGTCTGTCACAGACCCGATTGGACAGTGTGTATGTCACAAGCCCCATTGGACAGAGTGAATGTGTGACAAACCCCATTAGACAGTGTGTGTGTCACAATACCCATTGGAAAGTGTGTGTGTCACAGACTCCTTTGGAGAGTGTGTGTGTCACAAACCCCATTGGACAGTACGTGTGTCAGAAACAACATTGGTTAGTGTGTATGACACAAAACCAATTGGACAGCGTGTGTTTCAAAACCCAATTGGACAGTGCGTGTGTCACAAAACCCACTGTACAGCGTGTGTTTCACAAACCCCCCTGGTCAGTGTGTGTGTCACAAACCCCAGTGGACAGCGTGTGTGGCAAAACCCAATTGGACAGTGTGTGTGTCACAAAACCCACTGGACAGTGTGTATGTGTCACAATCCCCATTGGACAGCGTGTGTGTCACAAACCCCATTGGACAGATTGTGTGTCATAAACCCCATTGGACAGAATGTGTGTGTCACAATCCCCATTGGACAGCGTGTGTGTCAAAACCCAATTGGACAGCGTGTGTGTTCCAAACACCCATGGACAGTGTAAGTGTCACAATCCCCATCGTATTGCGTGTGTGTCACAAACCCCTATGGACAGTGTATTTGTCACAAATCCCATTGTATAACATGTGTGTTCACAATCCCATTGGACAGATTGTTTTTCACAAGACCCATTGGACAGAGTGTGTGTGTCACAAAGCCCATTGGACAACGTGTGTGTCACAATCCCCATTGGATAGAGTGTGTGTCACAAACACCCCTGGACAGCGTGTGTGTCACAAACACTCATGGAAAGTGTGCGTGTCACAAACCCCATTTGACGTCGTGTGTGTCACAAATCCCTTTGGACAGTGTGTGTGTCACAAACGCCACTGGACAGCGTGTGTGTCACAAACACCCATGGACAGTCTGTGTGTCTCAAATCCCATTGTACAGAGTGTGTGTGTCGTAACCCCATTGGACAGTGTGTGTGTGACAAACCACATGGGACAGAGTGTGTATCACAAACCCTATTGGACTGTGTGTGTGTCACAAACCCCATTGAACAGTATGTGTGTCACGAACCCCATTGAACAGCGTGTGTGTCACAAGACCCATTGGACAGATTGTGTGTCATAAACCCCATTGGACAGCGTGTGTGTCAAAACCCAATTGGACAGTGTGTGTGTCACAAAACCCACTGGACAGCGTGTGTGTGTCACAATCCCCATTGGACAGTTTGTGTGTCACAAACACCATTGGACAGCGTGTGTGTCACAAGCCCATTCTACAGAGTGTGTGTGTCACAAACCCCATTGGAAAGTGTATGTGTCACAAAGCCCAGTGGATAGCGTGTGTGTGTCACAAACCCTATTGGACAGTGTGTGTGTCACAAAACGCACTGGACAGCGTGTGTGTTCACAGGACCCATTGGACAGAGTCTGTGTGTCACAAAGCCCGTTGGACACCGTGTGTGTCACAATCCCCATTGGACAGCGTGTGTGTGTCACAAACCCCATTGGACAGCGTTTGTGTCACAAGCCCCATTGGACAGAGTGTATGTGTCACAAACCCCATTGGACAGTGTGTGTGTCAAAATCCCCATTGGATAGTGTGTGTGTCACAAACCCCATTAGATAGTGTGTATGTCTCATAAGCTCCATTGCACAGAGTGTGTGTTTCACAAACCCCATTGGACAGAGTTTGTGTGACAAAACCCATTGGATACTGTGTGTGCCAGAAACACCATTGGACAGTGTGTGTGCCACAAACCCCATTGGACAGCGTTTGTGTCACACTCCCCAGTGAGCACGGTGTGTGTCAAAACCCAATTGGACAGTGCGTGTGTCACAAAACCCACTGGACAGGGTGTGTGTCACAAACCCCCCTAGTCAGTTTGTGTTTCACAATCCCCAGTGGACAGCGTGTGTGTCAAAACCCCATTGGACAGTGTGTGTGTCACAAAACCCACTGGATAGCGTGTGAGTTCCAAACAACCATGGACAGGGTGAGTGTCACAAACCCCATTGGATTGCGTGTGTGTCACACACCCCTGTGGACCCTCTGTGTTTCACAAACCTCGTTGGACAGCGTGTGCGTGTCACATACCCCATTGGATAGATTGTGTGTGTCACAAACCCCCGTGGATACTGTGTGTGTCAAAAACCCCATTGGACAGTGTGTGTGTCACAAACCCCACTGGACATCGTGTGTGTCACAAACACCCATGGACAGTGTGCGTGTCACAAACCCCATTTTACATCGTGTGTGTCACGAACCCCATTGGACAGCGTGTGTGTCACAAACCCCATTGGACAGAACGTCTGTGTCACAAACCCCATTGGAAAATGTGTGTCTCACAAACCCCATTGTAGAGTGTGTGTGTGTCACAAACCCTGTTGGACAGTATATATGTCACAATCCCCATTGGACAGCGTCTGTGTCACAAACCCCATTGGACAGCGTTTTTGTCACAAACACCATTGGACAGCGTGTGTGTGTCACAATCCCCATTGGACAATGTGTGTTTCACAAAACCTATTGCATAGCGTGTGTGTCACAAACCCCATTGGATAGCGTGTGTGTGTCACAAACCCTATTGGACAGTGTGTGTCACAAGACCCATTGGACAGAGTTTGTGTGTAACAAACCCCATTGCACAGCGTGTGTAACAATCCCCATTGGACAGCGCGTGTGTCACAAACCCCTTTAGACAGTGTGTGTGTCACAAACCCCACTGGACACCGTGTGTGTTCACAAAACCTATTGGAGAGCGTGTGTGTCACAAACCCCATTGGATAGCGTGTGTGTGTCACAAACCCTATTGGACAGTGTGTGTGTCACAAACCCCATTGGAAAGCGTGTGTGTTTCACAAAACCCATTAAACAGTACTCGTGTGACAAACCCCATTGGATAGCGTGTGTGTGCCACAAACCCCATTAGAAAGTCTGAGTGTCACAAATCATATTTGAAAGTGTGTGTGTCAAAATCCCCATTGGAGAGTGTGTGTGTTACAAAACCTATTGGATAGCGTGTGAGTCACAAACCCCATTAGAAAGTGTGTGTCTCACAAACCCCATTGGACAGCTTGTGTGTCACAAACCCTATTGGACAGTGTGTGTGTCACAAACCCCATTGGACAGCTTGTGTGTCAGAAACACCCATGGACAGTGTGCGTGTCACAAACGCCATTGGATAGCGTGTGTCACTAGCCCATTGGACAGAGTGTGTGTGTCACAAAACCCACTGGACAGCGTGTGTGTCACGGACCCCATTGGACAGCGTGTGTGTCACAAGCGCCATTGGAAAGTGTGTGTGTCACAAATCCCTTTGGATAGAATGTGCGTGTCACAAACCCTATTGGACAGTGTGTATGTTACAATCCCCATTGGACAGAGTCTGTGTCACAAACCCCATTGGACAGTGTGTGTGTCACAAAGCCAATTGGACAGTGTGTGTGTGTCACAATCCCCATTAGAAAGTGTGCATGTCACAAACCCCATTGGACAGCATGTGTGTCACAAACACCATTAGTCAGCGTGTGTTTGTCACAATCCCCATTGGAAAGTGTATGTGTCACAAACACCATCGGATAGCGTGTGTGTGTCACAAACCCTTTTGGACAGTGTGCGTGTCAGAAACCCCACTGGATAGCGTGTGTGTCAGAAACGCCCATGGACAGTGTGCGTGACAGAAAACCCTTTGGACATCGTGTGTGTCACAAACCCCTTTGGACAGTGTGTATGTCACAAACGCCATGGGACAGAGTGTGTGTCACGAACCCCATTGCACACCGTTTGTCTTCACAAGCACCATTGGACAGAGTGTGTGTGTCACAAACCCCATTGGAAAGTGTATGTGTCACAAACCCCATTGGATAGCGTGTGTGTTTCACAAACCCTCGTGGTCAGTGTGTGTGTCACAGAACCCATTGTGTAGCATGCGTGTCACAAACACCATTGGACAGTGTGTGTGTAACAAAACCCATTTTTCAGCGAGTGTGTCAGAAACCAATGGGACAGAGTGTGTGTCACAAACACCATTGGAAAGTGTGTGTGTCACAAACCCCACTGGATAGCGTGTGTGTGTCACAAAGCCCATTAAACAGTATGCTTGTCACAAAACCCATTGGATACCGTGTGTGTGTCACAAACCGCATTAGAAACTGGGCGTGTCACAAACCCCATTTTAAAGTGTGCGTGTCACAAACCCCATTTGAAAGTGTGTGTGTCACAAACACCTTTGGAAAGTGTGTGTGTCACAAACCCCATTGGATAGCATGTGTGTGTCACAAACCCCATTAGAAAGTGTGCGTGTCACAAATCCCATTGGATAGATTGTGTGTGTCACGAACCCTATTGGACAGTGTGTATGTCAGAAACCCCACTGGACAGCGTGTGTGTCACAAACACCCATGGACAGTGTGCGTGTCACAAACCCATTTGGACATCGTGTGTGTCACAAACCCCTTTGGACAGTGTGTCTGTCAGAAACCCCATTGGACAGAGCGTATGTGTCATAAACCCCATTGGAAAGTGTGTGTCTCACAAACCCCATTGGATAGTGTGTGTGTGTCACAAACCCTATTGGACAGTGTATATGTCACAATCCCCATTGGACAGCGTCTGTGTCACAAACCCCATTGGACAGCGTGTGTGTCACAAACACCATTGGACAGCGTGTGTGTCACAATCCCCATTGGACAGCGTCTGTGTCACAAACCCCATTGGACAGCGTGTGTGTCACAAACACCCATGGACACTGTGCGTGTCACAAACCCCATTGGACAACGTGTGTGTCACAAACCGTTTTAGACAGTGTGTGTGTCAGAAACACCCATGGACAGTGTGCATTACAAAAACCTCATTGGACATCGTGTGTGTCCCAAACCCCGTTGCACAGTGTGTGTGTCACAAACCCCATGGGACAGAGTGTGTGTCACGAACCCCATTGGACAACGTGTGTGTCTACAAGCGCCATTGGACATAGCGTGTGTGTCACAAACCCCATTACAAAGTGTATGTGTCACAAACCCCATTGGATAGTGTGTGTGTGTCACAAACCCTCCTGGTCAGTGTGTGTGTAACAAACGCCATTGGACAGTGTGTGTGTCACAAACCCCATTGGACAGGCTGTGTGTCACAAACACTATTGGACAGCGTTTGTGTCACAAACCCATTGGACAGAGTGTGTGTGTCACAAACCCCACTGGAGAGTGTGTGTGTCACAAACCCCATTGGACATCGTGTGTTTCACAATCCCCATTGGACAGTGTGTGTGTCACAAACCACATTGGACAGAGTGTGTGTGACAAACCCCATTGGACACCGTCTGTGTCATAACACCCATTTTAAAACGTGTGTGTGTTACAATCCCCATTGGACAGTGTGTGTGTGTCACAAACCCCACTGGACAGCGTGTGTGTCACAAACCCCTTTAGACAGTGTGTGTGTCACAAACCCCATTGGACAGCGTGTGTGTGTCACAAACCCTCCTGGTCAGTGTGTGTTTCACAAACCCCATTGGAAAGTGTGTGTGCCACAAATCCCATTGCATATCGTGTGTGTGTCACAAACTCCATTATAAAGTAGTGCGTGTTCTCAAACCCCACTGTATAGCGTGTGTGTGTCACCAACCCTATTGGACAGTGTGTAGGTCACAATCCCCATAGGACAGCGTCTGTGTCACAAACCCCATTGGACAGCGTGCGTGTCACTAACACAATTGGACAGCGTGTGTGTGTCACAAACCCCATTGGATAGCGTGTGTTTCACAAACCGCAGTTGAAAGTTTTTCTGTCAGAAACCCCAACGGATAGCGTGTATGTGTCACAAACCCTATTGGACAGTGTGTATGACAAAATCCCCATTGGACAGCCTGTGTGTCACAAACCCCATTGGACAGTGTGTCTGTGTCACAATACCCATTTGACAGAGTTTGTGTCACAAACCCCATTGGACAGCGTGTGTATCTCAAACACCATTGGACAGTGTGTGTGGGACATACCCCATTGGACAGCGTGTGTGTGTCACAAATGCCATTGGACAGCATGTGTGTGTCACAAATCCCATTGGACAGAGTGTATCTCACAAACCCCATTGGACAGCTTTTGAGTGTCACAAAGCCCGTTTGACAGAGTGTGTGTCACAAAAACCATTGGACAATGTCTGTGTAACATACCCAATTGTTCAGAGTGTGTGTAACAATCTCCATGAGACAGCGTGTGTGTGTCACACACCTCATTGGATAGCGTGTAGTGTCAGAAACAACATTGGACAGTGTGTGTCACAAATCCCATTGGACAGCGTGTGTGTCACAAACCTCATTGGACAATGTGTGTGTCACAAACACCATTGGACAGTGTGTGTGTCACAAGCGCCATTGGAAAGTGTGTGTGTCACAAACCCCATTGGAAAGTGTGTGTGTCACACACCCCATTGGACAGCATGTATGTCACAAAACCCATTGGATAGCATGTGTGTGTCACAAACCCCATTGGACAGCGTGTAGTGTCAGAAACCCCATTGGACAGTGTGTGTCACAAATCCCATTGGACAGCGTGTGTGTCACAAACCTCATTGGACAATGTGTGTGTCACAAACACCATTGGACAGTGTGTGTGTCACAAGCGCCATTGGAAAGTGTGTGTGTCACAAACCCCATTGGAAAGTGTGTGTGTCACACACCCCATTGGACAGCATGTATGTCACAAAACCCATTGGATAGCATGTGGGTCACAAACCCCATTTGAAAGTGTGTATTCCACAAACCCCATTGGACAGCGTGTGTGTGCCACAAAACACAATGGATACAATGCGTGTGTCACGAACCCCATTGGACAGCTTGTCAGCCAAAAGACCCATTGGTCAGACTGTGTGTGTCACATTCCCCATTGGACAGTGTGTGTGTCACAAAACCCATTAGATAGCATGCGTGTCAGAAAAACCATTGGACAGTGTGTGTGTAACAAAACCAATTCGTCAGCGTGTGTGTCACAAACCGCATGGGACAGCGTGTGTGTGTCACAAACCCCATTGGACAGTGTGTGTGTCACAAACCCCATTGGATAGCGTGTGTGTGTGACAATCCTCATTAAAAAGTCTGAGTGTCACAAACCCCATTTGAAAGTGTGTGTGTCACAATCCCCATTCGAGAGTGTGTGTGTCACAAAACCCATTGGATACCGTATGTGTCACAATCCCCATTGGATAGTGTGTGTGTGTCACAAACACCGTTGGACAGCGTGTGTGTCATAAACCCCATTGGACAGCGTGTCTGTGTCACAATCCCCATTGGCCAGTGTGTGTGTGTCACAAACCCCATTGGACAGTGTGTGTGTCACAAACCCCACTGGACAGTGTGTGTGTCACAAACCCGCCTGGACAGTGTGTGTGTCACAATCCCCATTCGAGAGTGTGTGTGTCACAAAACCCATTGGATACCGTATGTGTCACAAACCCCATTGGACAGTGTGTGTGTCACAAACACAACTGGACAGCGTCTGTGTCACGAACCCCATTGGACAGATTGTGTGTGTCACAATCCCCATTGGACATCGAGTGTGTCACAATCCCCATTGGACAGCGTGTGTGTCACAAACCCCATTGGACATCGAGTGTGTCACAATCCCCATAGGACAGCGTGTGTGTCAGGAAACCCATTGGACAGCGTGTGTGTCACAAGCGCCACTGGAAAGTGTGTGTGTCACAAACCCCATTGGAAAGTGTGTGTGTCATAACCCCCATTTTACAGGGTGTGTGTGTCAAAATCCGCATTGGACAGTGTGTGTGTGTCACCAACCCAATTGGACATCGTGTGTATCACCATCCCCATTGGACAGCGTGTGTGTCACAAACCCCACTGGACAGCATGTGTGTGTCACAATCCCTATTGGACAGTGTGTGTGTCACAAATCCCATTGGAGAGAGTTTGTGTCACAAACCCCGTTGGATAGCGTATGTGTGTCACAAACCCTATTGGACAGAGTGTGTGTGTCACAAACCCCATTGGACAGCGTGTGTGTCACCAAGCCCATTGGACAGCGTGTGTGTCAGAAACCCCATTGGACAGAGTGTGTCACAAATACCATTGGACAGCGTGTGTGTGACAAATACCATTGGACAGCGTATGTGTCACAAACGCCTTTGGACTGTGTTTTTCACAAACCCCATTGGACAGCGTGTGTGTGTCACAATCCCCATTGGTCAGTGCGTGTGTCACAAACCCCATTTGAAAGCATGTGTGTGTCACAATCCCCATTGGACAGTGTGTGTGTCACAATCCCCATTGGACAGTGTGTGTGTCACAAACCCCACTGGAAAGTGTTTGTGTCACAATCCCCTGTGGACAGGGTGTATGTCACAAACCCCATTGGACAGTGTGTGTGTCACAAACCCCACTACACAGTGTGTGTGTCACAAACCTCATTATAAAGTGTGCGTGTCACAAACCCTTTTGAGAGTGTGTAGGTAACAATCCCCATTGGACAGCATCTGTGTCACAAACCGCATTGGACAGCGTGTGTGTCAGAAACACCCATGGACAGTGTGCGTGTCACAAACCCCATTGGACATCGTGTGTGTCAGAAACCCCATTGGACAGCGTTTGTGTCACAAGCCCCATTGGACAGCGTGTGTGTTTCACAAGCGCAATTGAACAGAATGTTTGTGTCACAAACCCCATTAGAAAGTGTGCGTGTCACAAATCTCATTTGAAATTGTGTATGTCACAAACCCCATTGAATAGCGTGTTTGTGTCACAAACCCCACTGGACAGCGTGTGTTTTCCGAAGCCCATTGGACAGCGTGTGTGTCACAAACCCCATTGGACAGAGTGTGTGTGTCACAAAACCCATTAGACAGCGTGTGTGTCACAATCCCGACTGGATAGTGTGTGTGTCACAAAACCCACTGGACAGCGTGTGTGTCACAAACCACATCGAACAGCGTGTGTGTCACAACCCCATTGGACAGCGTGTGTAGTCACAAACACCATTGGACAGCCTGTTTGTGTAACAATAACCAATGCACAGTGAGCATGTCACAAACCCCACTGGATAACGTGTGTGTTACAAACACCCATGGACAGTGTGCGTGTCACAAACCCCATCAGACATCGTGTGTGTCACAAACCCTGTTGGACAGTGTGTGTGTCACAAACACCACTGGACTGCGTGTGTGTCACAAACACCCATGGATAGTGTGTGTGTAAGACACCCAATTGGTCAGCGTGTGTTTCACAAACCCCATGGGACAGCGTGTGTGTGTCACAAACCCCATTGGAAAGTGTGTGTGTCACAAACCCCATAGGAAAGTGTGTGCTTCACAAACCCCATTGGAAAGTGTGCGTATCACAAACCCCATTGGAAAGTGTGTGTGTCACAAACCCCATTGGACAGTGTATTTGTGTCACAAACCCATATTGGACTGCGTGTATTTCACAAACCCCATTGGACAGCTTGTGTGTTACAAGACCCATTAGACAGAGTGTGTGTGTCACAAACCCCATTGGAGAGCGTGTGTGTCACAAACCCCATTGGATAGTGTGTGTGTCACAAAACCCACTGGACAGCGTGTGTGTCACAAACCCCATTGAACAGCGTGTGTATCACAAGCCCCATTGGACAGCGTGTGTAGTCACAAACACCATTGGACAGCGTGTGTATTCACAAAACCCATTGGACAGAGTGTATGTGTCACAAACCCCATTGCAAAGTGTATGTGTCACAAACCCCATTGGATAGCGTGTGTGTGTCACAAACCCTCCAAGTCAGAGTGTGTGTCACAAAACCCATTGGACAGCATGCTTGTCGCAAACACCATTGGACAGTGTGTGTGTAAGAAACCCAATTTGTCAGCGTGAGTGCCGCAAACCCCATTGGAAAGTGTGTGTGTCACAAAACCTATAGGATACCGTGTGTGTGTCACAAACCCCATTAGAAAGTGTGAGTGTCACAAAGCCCATTGGAAAGTGTGTGTGTCACAAACCCCATTGGATATCGTGGGTGTTTCACAAACCCCATTAGAAAGTGTGCGTGTCACAAACCCCATTGGATAGCATGTGTGTGTCACAAACCCTGCTGGTCAGTCTGTGTGTCACAAAACCCATTGGACAGCATGCGTGTCGCAAACACCATTGGACAGTGTGTGTGTAAGAAAACCAATTGTTCAGCGTGTGTGTCACAAACCCCATGGGACAGCGTGTGTGTGTCACAAACCCCATTGGAAAGTTTGTGCGTCACAAATCTCATTGTAAAGTGTGTGTGTCACAAACCTTATTGGATAGCGTGTGTGTGTCACAAACCCCATTACAAAGTGTCTGTGTCACAAACCCCATTGGACAGAGTGTGTGTGTAACGAAACCCATTGGACAGCGTATGTGTCTCTCAATTCCCATTGGACAGTGTGTGTCACAAACCCCATTGGACAGAGTTTGTGTCACAATCCCCTTTCGACAGAGTGTGTGTTACAAGCCCAATTGGACAGAGCGTGCTTTTCACGAACCCCATTGGATAGCGTGTGTATGTCACAAACCCCATTGGATACCATATGTGTGTCACAAACCCCCCTGGACAGTGTGTGTGTCACAAAACCCATTGGACAGCGTGTGTGAGTAACAATCCCCATTTTACAGCGTGTCTGTCACATACACCACTGGACAGTGTGTGTGTCACAAACCCCATTGGAGAGCATGTGTGTCACAAATCCCATTGGAAACTACGTGTGTCTCAAACCCCATGGGACAGAGTGTGTGTCACAAGCCCCATTGGACAGTGTGTGTGTCACAAACCTCACTGGAAAGTGTGTGTGTTTCACAATCCCCATTGGACAGAGTGTGTATGACAAACCCCAATGGACAGTGTGTGTGTCACAAAACCCATTGGTCAGAGTGTGTGTGTCACAAACCCCATTGGACAGCGTGTGTGTCACAAACCCCCCTGGACAGTGTGTGTGTCACAAACCCCATTGGAGAGCATGTGTGTCACAAATCCCATTGGAAACTACGTGTGTCTCAAACCCCATGGGACAGAGTGTGTGTCACAAGCCCCATTGGACAGAGTGTGTCTGTCACAAACACCATTGGAAAGCGTAAGTGTCACAATACCCATACGATAGCGTGTGTGTGACACAAACCCTATTGGACAGTGTGTGTGTCACAAAACCCACTAGACAGCGTCTGTGTCATGAACCCCATTGCACAGCGTGTGTGTCACAAGCCCCTTTGGACAGAGTGCGTGTGTGAAAAACCCCATTTGACAGCGTGTGTGTCACAAACCCCCCTGGACAGTGTGTGTGTCACAAACCCCATTTTTACAACGTGTTTGTGTCACAGTACCCATTGGACAATATGTGTCTCACAAACCCCACTGGACAGCGTGTGTGCCACAAACTCACCTGGACAGCATGTGTGTCACAAGTGCTATTGGACAGTGTGCGTGTCACAAACCCCATTGGACAGTGTGTCTGTCACAAACCACATGGGACAGCGTGTATGTCACAAGCCCCATTGGACAGAGTGTGTGTGACAAACCCCATTGGACAGTGTGTGTATCACAATCCCCATTGGACGGCGTGTGTGTCACAAACCCCACTGGACAGCGTGTGTGTCACAAACACCCATGGACAGTGTGTGTGTCACAAACCCCATTGGACATCCTGGGTGTCACAAACCCTTTTGGACACTGTGTTTGTCACAAACCCCACTGGACAGCGTGTCTGTCACAAACACCCATGGACAGTGTGCGTGTCACAAACCCCATTGGACAGCGTGTGTGTCACAAGCCCATTGGACAGAGTGTGTGTGTCACAAAACCCACTGGACAGCGTGTGTGTCACAAACCCATTGGATAGCGTGTGTGTCACAAGCCCCATTGGACAGTGTGTGTGTCACAAACCCCGTTGGAGAGCGTGTGTGTCACAAATCCCCATGGACACTGTGTGTGTCACAAACCCCATTGGACAGTGTTTTTGTCACAAACCCCACTGGACATCGTGTGTGTCACAAACCCTTTTGGACAGTGTGTGTGTCACAAAGCCCACTGGACAGCGTGTGTTTCACAAACACCCATGGACAGTGTGCGTGTCCCAAAACCCATTGGACATCGTTTGTGTCAGAAACCCCTTTGGACATTGTGTGTGTCACAAACCCGATGGGACCGAGTGTGTGTCACGAACCCCATTGGACAGTGTGTGTGTAACAAATCCAATTGGTTAGCGTGTGTGTCACAAAACCCTTTGGAAAGTGTGTGTGTCACAAACCCCATTGCAAAGTGTGTGTGTCACAAACCTCACTGGATAGCATGTGATGTGTCACAATCCCCATTAGAATGTATGCGTGTCACAAACCCCATTGGATAGCGTGTGTATGTCACAAAACCTATTGGACAGTGTGTGTGTCACAAACCCCACTGGACAGCGTGTGTTTCACAAACCCAATTGGACAGCGTGCGTGTGTCACAATCCCCATTGGACAGTGTTTGTGACACAAAAGCCCATTGGAAAATGTATGTGTGTAACAAACCCCATTAGAAAGTGTGCGTGTCACAAACCCCATTGGATAGCGTGTGTGTGACACAAAAGCCCATTGGAAACTGTATGTGTGTAACAAACCTCATTAGAAAGCGTGCGTGTCACAAACCCCATTGGATAGCGTGTGTGTGTCACAAACCCCATTTGACAGCGTGTGTGTCACAAACCCCCCTGGACAGTGTGTGTGTCACAAACCCCATTTTTACAACGTGTTTGTGTCACAGTACCCATTGGAAAATATGTGTCTCACAAACCCCACTGGACAGCGTGTGTGCCACAAACTCACCTGGACAGCATGTGTGTCACAAGTGCTATTGGACAGTGTGCGTGTCACAAACCCCATTGGACAGTGTGTCTGTCACAAACCACATGGGACAGAGTGTATGTCACAAGCCCCATTGGACAGAGTGTGTGTGACAAACCCCATTGGACAGTGTGTGTATCACAATGCCCATTGGACGGCGTGTGTGTCACAAACCCCACTGGACAGCGTGTGTGTCACAAACACCCATGGACAGTGTGTGTGTCACAAACCCCATTGGATAGCGTGTGTGTGTCACAAACCCCATTTGACAGCGTGTGTGTCACAAACCCCCCTGGACAGTGTGTGTGTCACAAACCCCATTTTTACAACGTGTTTGTGTCACAGTACCCATTGGAAAATATGTGTCTCACAAACCCCACTGGACAGCGTGTGTGCCACAAACTCACCTGGACAGCATGTGTGTCACAAGTGCTATTGGACAGTGTGCGTGTCACAAGCCCCATTGGACAGAGTGTGTGTGACAAACCCCATTGGACAGTGTGTGTATCACAATGCCCATTGGACGGCGTGTGTGTCACAAACCCCACTGGACAGCGTGTGTGTCACAAACACCCATGGACAGTGTGCGTGTCACAAACCCCATTGGACATCCTGTGTGTCACAAACCCTTTTGGACACTGTATTTGTCACAAACCCCACTGGACAGCGTGTCTGTCACAAACACCCATGGACAGTGTGCGTGTCACAAACCCCATTGGACAGCGTGTGTGTCACAAGCCCATTGGACAGAGTGTGTGTGTCACAAAACCCACTGGACAGCGTGTGTGTCACAAACCCATTGGATAGCGTGTGTGTCACAAGCCCCATTGGACAGCGTGTGTGTCACAAACACCATTGGACAGCGCGTCTGCGTAGCAATACCCATTGGACAGTGTGTGTGTCACAAACCCCGTTGGAGAGCGTGTGTGTCACAAATCCCTATGGACACTGTGTGTGTCACAAACCCCATTGGACAGTGTTTTTGTCACAAACCCCACTGGACATCGTGTGTGTCACAAACCCTTTTGGACAGTGTGTGTGTCACAAAGCCCACTGGACAGCGTGTGTTTCACAAACACCCATGGACAGTGTGTGTGTCCCAAAACCCATTGGACATAGTTTGTTTCAGAAAACCCTTTGGACATTGTGTGTGTCACAAACCCGATGGGACCGAGTGTGTGTCACGAACCCCATTGGACAGTGTGTGTGTAACAAATCCAATTGGTTAGCGTGTGTGTCACAAAACCCTTTGGAAAGTGTGTGTGTCACAAACCCCATTGCAAAGTGTGTGTGTCACAAACCTCATTGGATAGCATGTGATGTGTCACAATCCCCATTAGAATGTATGCGTGTCACAAACCCCATTGGATAGCGTGTGTATGTCACAAAACCTATTGGACAGTGTGTGTGTCACAAACCCCACTGGACAGCGTGTGTTTCACAAACCCAATTGGACAGCGTGTGTGTGTCACAATCCCCATTGGACAGTGTGTGTGACACAAAAGCCCATTGGAAAGTGTATGTGTGTAACAAACCCCATTAGAAAGTGTGCGTGTCACAAACCCCATTGGATAGCGTGTGTGTGTCACAAACCCTATTGGACAGTGTGTGTGTCACAAACCCCATTAGAAAGTGTGCGTGTCACAAACACCATTGAATAGTGTGAGTGTGTCACAAGACCCATTGGACAGAGTGTGTGTGTCACAAACTCCAACGGACAGCGTGTGTGTCACGAACCCCATTGGACAGCTTGTGTGTCACAAGACGCATTGGATAGCGTGTGTGTGTCACAAACCCTATTGGACATTGTGTGTGTCACAAATCCCTCTGGATAGCGTCTGTGTCACAAACCCCATTGGACAGCGTGTGTGTATCACAAACCCCATGCTACAGAGTGTGTGTCACGAACCCCATTGGACAGCGTGTGTGTTCACAAGCGTTATTGGACAGAGTGTGTGTGTCACAAACTCCAACGGACAGCGTGTGTGTCACGAACCCCATTGGACAGCTTGTGTGTCACAAGACCCATTGGACAGAGTGTGTGTGTCACAAACCCCATTGGATAGCGTGTGTGTGTCACAAACCCTATTGGACATTGTGTGTGTCACAAAACCCTCTGGATAGCGTCTGTGTCACGAACCCCATTGGACAGCGTGTGTGTTCACAAGCGTTATTGGACAGATTGTGTGGGTCAAAAACCCCATTAGAAAGTATGTGTGTCACAAACCCCATTGGATCGCATGTGTGTGTCACAAACCCTATTAGACAGAGTTTGCGTTTCTCAAACCCCATTGGACAGCGTGTGTCTCACAAACCCCATTGGACAGGGTGTGTGTGTCCCATCCCTATTGGAAAGTGTGTGTGTCACAAAACCCACTGGATAGCGTGTGTGTCACAAACGCCATTGGACAGCGTGTGTGTCACACTCCCCATTGTACAGAGTGTATTTGTCACAAAGCCCACTGGACAGCGTGTGTGTCACAAACCCCTTTGGACAGTGTGTGTGTCACAAACCCCATTAGGACAGAGTGTGTGTCACAAACACCATTGGTCAGCGCGTCTGTGTCACAAGCCCATTGGACAGAGTGTGTGTGTCACATAATCCACTGGACAGCGTGTGTGTCACGAAGCCCATTGGACAGCGTGTGTGTCAAAAACACTGTTGGACAGAGTGTGGTGTCACAATCGCCATTGGACAGCGTATGTGTCACAAACCCCATTGGACAGTGTGTGTGTGTCACAAACCCCATTGGATAGAGTGTGTGCATCACAAACCCCATTAGATAGAGTGTGTGTGTCACAAGCACTATTGGACAGAGTGTGCTGTCACAAACCCATTGGACAGTAGTGCGTGTCACAGTCCCCATTGGACAACGTGTGTCTCACAAACCCCATTGGACAGTGTGTATGTGTCACAAACCCCATTTGATAGAGTGTGTGTGTTACAAACCCCATTAGAAAGTATTCGTGTCACAAACCCCATTGGACAGTGTGTGTGTGTCACAAAGCCAATTTGATAGAGTGTGTGTGTCACAAACCCTATTGGACAGTGTGTGTGTCACAAAACCCACTGGACAGCGTGTGTGTCACAAACCCCATTGGACAGGGTGTGTGTGTCACAATACCCATTGTACAGTGTGTGTGTCACAAACCTCATTGGACAGAGTTTGTGTCACAAACCCCCGTGGACACTGTGTGTGTCACAAACCCCATTGGAAAGTGTATGTGTCACAAACCCCATTTGATAGAGTGTGTGTGTCACAAAACCCGTTGGAATGTATGCGTGTCACAGACCCCATTGGATAGCGTGTGTGTGTCGCAGTCCCCATTGGACAGAGTGTGTGTGTCACAAACCCCATTGGACAGTGTCTGTGTCACAAAACCCATTGGATAGCGTGTGTGTCTCACGAACCCTCCTGGTCAGTGTGTGTGTCACAAAACCCATTAGACTGCATGCGTGTCACAAACACCATTGGACAGCGTGTGTGTGTCGCAAACCCCATGGGACAGAGTGTGTGTCACAAACCTCATTGGACAGCGTGTGTGTAATAAACCCCATTAGACAGCGTGTGTGTCACAAGCCCCATTGAACAGAGTGTGTCTTTCACAAACCCCATTGGACAGTGTGTGTGTCACAAACCCTATTGGACAGCGTGTGTGTCACAAACCCTATTGGACAGTATGTGTGTCACAAAACCCACTGGATAGCGTGTGTGTCACAAGCCCCATTGGACAGAGTGTATTTGTCACAAAGCCCATTGGACAGCGAGTGTCACAATCCCCATTGGACAGCGTGTGTGTCACAAACCCCAGTGGACAGGGTGTGTGTGTCACAATACCCATTGGACAATGTGTGTGTGAAAAAACCTCATTGGACAGAGTTTGTTTCACAAACCCCGTGGACACTGTGTGTGTCACAAAAACCATTGACCAGCGTGTGTGACACAAACTCCACTGGACAGCGTATGTGTCACAAACACCCATGGACAGTGTGCGTGTCACAAACCCCATTGGACGTCGTGTGTGTCACAAAGCCCTTTGGACAGTGTGTGTGTCACGAACACCCATGGACAGTGTGCGTGCCTCAAACCCCATTGAACAACGTGTGTAGTCACCAACCCCTTTGGACAATGTGTGTGTCACAAACCCCATTGGACAGCCTGTGTGTGTCACAATCCCCAGTGGACACTGTGTGTGTGTCACAAACCCCATGGGACAGAGTGTGTGTCACGAACCCTATTGGACAGCGTGTGTGTCACAAACCCAATTGGATAGCATGTGTGTGTCACAAACCCTATTGGACATTGTGTATGACACAATCCCCTTTGGACAGTGTCTTTGTCACAAACTCAATGGGACAGAGTGTGTGTCACAAACACTATAGGACAGCGTGTCTGTGTCACAAGCCCATTGGACAGAGTGTGTCTGTCACAAAACACACTGGACAGCTTGTGTGTCACGAACCCCTTTGGACAGCGTGTGTGTCACAAGCACCATTGGACAGTGTGGTGTCACAAACCCCATTGGATAGCGTGTGTGTGTCACAATTCCCATTGGACAGTGTGTGTGTCACAAACACCATTGGACAGCGTGTGTGTCACAAGTCCATTGGACAGAGTGTGTGTGTCACAGACCCCATTGGAAAGTGTATGTATCACAAACCCCATTCGATAGCGTGTGTGTGTCACAAACCCTATTCGACAGTGTGTGAGTCACAAACCCCACTGGACAGGGTGTGTGTTCACAAACCCCATTGGACAGCATGTTTTTCACAAGACCCATTGGACAGAGTGTGTGTGTCACAAAGCCCATTAGACAGCGTGTGTGTCACAATACCATTGCACAGCGTGTGTGTCACAAACCCCATTGGACAGCGTGTGTGTGTAACAATACCCATTGGACAGTGTGTGTGTGTCACAAACCCCATTAGACAGCCTGTGTGCCACAAACCCCTTTGGACAGTGTGTCAGAAACACTTTTGGACAGCGTGTGTGTGTCACAAGCCCATTGGACAGAGTGTGCGTCACAAACCGCATTGAACAGCGTGTGTGTCACAAGCACCATTGGACAGAGTGCGGTGTCACAAACCCCATTGGAAAGTGTATGTGTCACAAACCCCATTGCATAGCGTGTGTGTGTCACAAACCCCATTGGATAGCGTGTGTGTGTCACAAGCACCATTGGACAGAGCGTGGTGTCATAAACCCCATTGGAAAGGGTATGTGTCACAAACCCAATTGGATAGCGTGTGTATGTCACAAACCCTCCTGGTCAGTGTGTGTTTAGAAAACCATTGGACAGCATGCCTGTCACAAACACCATTGGACAGTGTGTGTGTGTCACAAACCCCATTGGAGAGTGTGTGTCACAAACCACATTGGATAGTATGTGTGTCACAAACCCCATTGGATAGCATGTGTGTGTCACAAACCCCATGGAACAGCGTGTGTGTAATAAAGCCCTTTGGACAGTGTGTGTGTCACAAACCCCATTGGACAGCGTGTGTGTCACAAGCACCATTGGACAGAGTGCGGTGTCACAAACCCCATTGGAAAGTGTATGTGTCACAAACCTCATTGGATAGCGTGTGTGTTTCACAAACCCTATTGGACAGTGTGTGTGTCACAAAACACACTGTCCAGCGTTTGTGTCACAAACCCCATTGGACAGCGTGTGTGTCTCAAGTCCCATTGGACAGAGTGTATGTGTCACAAATCCTATTAGACAGTGCGTGGGTCACAAAACCCACTGGCGAGAGTGTGTGTCACAAACACCATTGGACAGCGTGTGTGTCACAAACACCATGGGACTGAGTGTGTGTCACGAACTCCATTGGACAGTGTGTGTCACAAGCGCAATTGGACAGCGTGTTAGTGTCACAAACCCTCTGGTCAATGTGTGTGTCACAAACCCATTGAACAGCATGTGTGTCACAACCACAATTTGACAGTGTTTGTGTAACAAACCTAATTGGTCAGCGTGTGTGTCACAAACCCCATTGGACACCGTGTGTGTGTCACAAACTCCATTAGAAAGTATGCGTGTTCACAAACGCCATTGGATAGCGTGTGTGTGTCACAAAAACCACTGGACAGCGTGTGTGTCACAATACACATTGGACAGCGTGTGTGTCACAAGCTCCATTGGACAGAGTGTGGTGTCACAAACCCCATTGGAAAGTGTATGTGTCACAAACCCCATTGCATAGCGTGTGTGTGTCACAAACCCCATTGGATAGCGTGTGTGTGTCACAAGCACCATTGGACAGAGCGTGGTGTCATAAACCCCATTGGAAAGGGTATGTGTCACAAACCCCATTTGATAGCGTGTGTATGTCACAAACCCTCCTGGTCAGTGTGTGTTTAGAAAACCATTGGACAGCATGCCTGTCACAAACACCATTGGACAGCGTGTGTGTGTCACAAACCCCATTGGAGAGTGTGTGTCACAAACCACATTGGATAGTATGTGTGTCACAAACCCCATTGGATAGCATGTGTGTGTCACAAACCCCATGGAACAGCGTGTGTGTAATAAAGCCCTTTGGACAGTGTGTGTGTCACAAACCCCATTGGACAGCGTGTGTGTCACAAGCACCATTGGACAGAGTGCGGTGTCACAAACCCCATTGGAAAGTGTATGTGTCACAAACCTCATTGGATAGCGTGTGTGTTTCACAAACCCTATTGGACAGTGTGTGTGTCACAAAACACACTGTCCAGCGTTTGTGTCACAAACCCCATTGGACAGCGTGTGTGTCTCAAGTCCCATTGGACAGAGTGTATGTGTCACAAATCCTATTAGACAGTGCGTGGGTCACAAAACCCACTGGCGAGAGTGTGTGTCACAAACACCATTGGACAGCGTGTGTGTCACAAACACCATGGGACTGAGTGTGTGTCACGAACTCCATTGGACAGTGTGTGTCACAAGCGCCATTGGACAGCGTGTTAGTGTCACAAACCCTCTGGTCAATGTGTGTGTCACAAACCCTTTGAACAGCATGTGTGTCACAAACACAATTTGACAGTGTTTGTGTAACAAACCTAATTGGTCAGCGTGTGTGTCACAAACCCCATTGGACACCGTGTGTGTGTCACAAACTCCATTAGAAAGTATGCGTGTTCACAAACGCCATTGGATAGCGTGTGTGTGTCACAAAAACCACTGGACAGCGTGTGTGTCACAATACACATTGGACAGCGTGTGTGTCACAAGCTCCATTGGACAGAGTGTGGTGTCACAAACCCCATTAGAAAGTGTATGTGTAACAAACCCATTGGATAGCTTGTGTGTGTCACAAACCCTATTGGACAGCGTGTGTGTCACAAGCCCCTTTGGACAGAGAGTATGTGTCACAAAGCCCATTGGACAACGTGTGTGTCACAAACCCCTTTGGACAGTGTGTGTGTCAAAAACCCCATTGGACAGGGTGTGTGTGTGTCACAAAACCCCGTGGACACGGTGTGTGTCACAAACCCCATTGGACAGCGTGTGTGTGTGTCACAAACCCCACTGGATAGTGTGTGTGTCACAAGCCCCATTGGACAGAGTGTGTGTGTCACAAACCCCATTGGAAAGTGTATGTGTCACAAACCCCCTTGGATAGCGTGTGTGTGTCACAAACCCTCCTGGTCAGTGTGTGTGTCAAAAAACCCATTGGACAGCATGTGTGTCACAAGCACCGTTGGACAGAGTGTGGTGTCACAATCCCCATTGGACAGCGTGTGTGTCACAAACACCATTGGACAGCGTGTGTTTCACAAGCCCATTGGACAGAGTGTGTGTGTCACAAAACCCACTGGGCAGCGTGTTTGTCACGAACCCCATTTTACAGCGTGCGTGTCACAGGCACCATTGGACAGAGTGTGAGTGTCACAAACCCCACTGGATAGCGTGTGTGTGTCACAAACCCTATTGGACAGTGTGTGTGTCACAAACGACATTGAACGGCATGTGTGTCACGAACCCCATTGGACAGCGTGTGTGTCACAAAACCCATTGGACAGCGTGTGTGTCACAAAAACCATTGGACAGCGTGTGTGTGTCACAGTCCCCATTGGACAGAGTGTGTGTCACAAGCGCCATTGGATAGAGTGTGTGTGTCACAAACCCTCCTGGTCAGTGTGTGTGTCACAAAACGCATTGGACAGAGTGTATGTGTCACAAATCCCATTGGCCAGATTTTGTGTTACAAACCCCATTGGGCAGCGTTTGTGTCACAATCCCCATTGGACAGTGTGTGTGTCACAAAACCCACTTGACAGCGTGTGTGTCACAAACACCACTGGTCAGTGTTTATGTCACAATCCCCAGTGGACAGCGTGTGTGTCAAAACCCCATTGGACAGTGTGTGTGTCACAAAACTCACTGCACAGCGTGTGTTTCACCAACACCCATGGACAGTGTGAGTGTCACAAACCCCATTGGATAGCGTGTGTGTCATTAACCCCATTGGATAGCGTGTGTGTGTAAAAAACGCCATGAGACAGAGTGTGTGTCACAAACCCCATTGGACAGCGTCTGTGTCAGAATCACCACTGGACATTGTCTGTGTCACAAACCCCATTGGACAGCGTTTGTGTCACGATCCCCATTGAATAGTGTGTGTCATAACAAAATTGGACAGAGTGTGGTGTCACATACCAAATTAGAAAGTGTGTGTGTCAGAAACCCCATTGGATAGAGTTTGTGTGTCACAAACCCTATTGGAAAGTGTGTGTTTCACAAACCCCATTGGACAGCCTGTGTGTCACAAACACCATTCAACAGCGTGTGTGTGTCACAAACACCATTGGACAGCGTGTGTGTGTAACAATACCCATTGGACAGTGTGTGTGTCACAAACCCCATTGGACAGCGTGTATGTGTAACAATACCCATTGGACAGGGTGTGTGTCACAAACCCCATTGGACAGGGTGTGTGTGTCACAAATGCCATTGTGCAGAGTGTGTGTCATAAACCCCCCTGGACATTGTGTGTGTCACAATCCCTATTGTACAGTGTGTATGTGTCACACACACCATTGGACAGTGTGTGTGTCAAAAACCCCAATGGACAGCGTGTGTGTGTCACAAAACCTCCTGGTCAGTGTGTGTGTCACAAACCCCATGGGACAGCGTGTGTGTCACAATCCCCATTGGACAGCGTGTGTGTCACAAGCCCCTTTGGTCAGCGTGTGTGTGTCACGATCTCCTTTGGACAGTGTGTGTGTCGCAAACGCCATTGAACAGCATGTGTGTGTCACGAACTCCACTGGACAGCGTGTGTGTAACAAGCACCATTGGACGGAGTGTGTGTCACAAACACCTTTGGAAAGTGTGTGTGTCACAAACCCCATTGGACAGCGTGTGTGTCACAAAACCTTTTGAACAGTGTGCATGTCACAAAACCCACTGGACAGCGTGTGTGTCACAAACACCACTGGACAGCGTGGGTGTCTCAAACCCCATTGGACAGCGTATGTGTCACAAGCCCCATTGGACAGCGTGTGTGTCACAAACACCATTGGACAGCGTGTGTGTGTCAAAAACCCTATTGGACAGCGTGTGTGTCACAAACCCGCGCAGACACTGTATGTGTCACAAACCCCATTGGACAGTGTGCGTGTCTCAAACCCCTCTGGACAGCGTGTGTGTCACAAACCCCATTAGACATCGTGAGTGTCACAAACCCTTTTGGAAAATGTGTGTATCACAAACCCCACTGGACAGTGTGCGTGTCACATAACCCATTGGACATCGTGTGTGTCACAAACCCCTTT
This sequence comes from Columba guinea, assembly GCA_032206185.1. Classification (NCBI taxonomy): domain Eukaryota; kingdom Metazoa; phylum Chordata; class Aves; order Columbiformes; family Columbidae; genus Columba; species Columba guinea. The sequence goes on along the minus strand of JAVLUU010000053.1, from coordinate 566,026 downwards.
GGACAGTGTGTGTGTCACAAACCCCATTGGACAGCGTGTGTGTCTCAAACCCCATTGGACAGAGTGTGTGTTTCACAAACCCCATTGGACAGCGTGTGTTTCACAATCCCTATTGGACATCGTGTGTGTCAGAAACCCCTTTGCAAAGTGTGCGTGTCACAAACTCCATTGGAAAGTGTGTGTGTCACAAACCCCATTGGATAGCGTGTGTGTGTCATAATCCCCATTAGACAGCGTGTGTGTCACAAACCCCTTTGGACAGAGTGTGTCACAAACACCATTGGACAGTGTGTGTGTCACAAACACCATTGGACAGTGTGTGTGTCACAAACCCCATTGGACAGCGTGTGTGTCAAAAACCCCATTGGACAGCGTGTTTGTGTCACAAACCCTCCTGGTCAGTGTGTGTGTCACAAACCCCTTTGGACAGCGTGTGTGTCACAAACACCATTGGACAGTGTGTGTGTAACAAACCCCATTGGACAGCGTGTGTGTCACAAACCCCTAATTGGACAGCGTATGTGTCACAAGCTCCTTTGGACAGCGTGTGTGTAACAAACACCATTGGACAGCGTGTATGTGTAACAATCCCTATAGGACACCGTGTGTGTCAGAAACCCCATTGGACAGAGTGTGTGTTTCACAAACCCCATTAGACACTGTGTGCGTCACAAACCCCACTGGACAGTGTGTGTGTCACATAACCCATTGGTCATTGTGTGTGTCACAAACCCCATTGGACATCGTGTGTGTCACAAAACCTTTTGGACAGTGTGTGTGTCACAAACCCCATTGGAAAGTATATGTGTCACAAACCCCATTGGATAGCGTGTGTGTGTCACAAACCTTATTGGACTGTGTGTGTTTCACAAACCCCATTGGACAGCCTGTGTGTCACAAACACCATTCAACAGCGTGTGTGTGTCACAAACACCGTTGGACAGCGTGTGTGTGTAACAATACCCATTGGACAGTGTGTGTGTCACAGACCCCATTGGAGAGCTTGCGTGTCACAAACCCTTGCAGACACTGTATATGTCACAAACACATTGGAGAGTGTGCGTGTCACAAACCGCTCTGGACAGCGTGTGTGTGACATTCCCCATTGGAGAGCGTGTGTTTCACAATCCCCATTGCACAGCGTGTGTCTCAGAAACCCCATTGGACAGAGTGTGTGTATCACAAACCCCATTAGACATCGTGTGTGTCACAAACCCTTTTGGACAGTGTGTGTATCACAAACCCCATTGCACAGCTTGTGTGTCACAAGACACATTGGACAAAGTGTGTGTGTCACAAACCCCGTTGGACAGAGTGTGTGTTTCACAAACCCCATTGGACAGTGTGTGTGTCAGAAACCCCATTGCACAGAGTGTGTGTGTCACAAATCCCATTGGATAGCGTGTGTGTGTCACAAACTCTATTGGAAAGTGTGTGTGTCACAAATCCCATTGGATAGCGTGTGTGTGTCACAAATTCTATTGGTCAGTGTGTGTGTCACACACCCCATTGGACAGCGTGTATGTGTAACAATACCCATTGGACAGCGTGTGTGTCATAAACCCCATGTGGACACTGTGTGTGTCACGAATGCCATTGTGCAGAGTGTGTGTCACAAACCCCCCTGGACAGTGTGTGTTTCACAATCCCCATTGTACAGTGTGTATGTGTCACAAACACCATTGGACAGCGTGTGTGTCACAAACCCCATTGGACAGCGTCTGTGTGTCAAAAACCCCATTAGAAAATAAGTGTGTCACAAACCCCATTGGAATGCATGTGTGTGTCACAAACCCTATGGGACAGTGTATATGTCACAATCCCCATTGGACAGCGTGTGTGTCACAAGCCCCTTTGGTCAGCGTGTGTGTGTCACGATCTCCTTTGGACAGTGTGTGTGTCACAAACCTCTTTGGACAGTGTATGTGTCACAAACGCCATTGAACAGCATGTGTGTGTCACGAACTCCACTGGATAGAGTGTGTGTCACACGCACCAATGGACGGAGTGTGTGTCACAAACACCTTTGGAAAGTGTGTGTGTCACAAACCCCATTGGACAGCGTGTGTGTCACAAACCCTATTGGACAGTGTGCGTGTCGCAAAACCCACTGGACAGCGTGTGTGTCACAAACACCACTGGACAGCGTGGGTGTCTCAAACCCCATTGGAGAGAGTGTGTGTGTCACAAACCCCATTGGACAGCGTGTGTGTCTCAAACCCCATTGGACAGCGTATGTGTCACAAGCCCCATTGGACAGCGTGTGTGTCACAAACACCATTGGACAGCGTGTGTGTGTCAAAAACCCCATTAGAAAGTATGTGTGTCACAAACCCCTTTGGACAACGTGTGTGTGTCACAAACCTTATTGGACAGAGTGTGTGTCACAAACCCCATTGGTCAGCCTGCGTGTGTAACAAACCCTCCTGGTCAGTGTGTGTGTCACAAACCCCATTGGACAGCGTGTGTATCACAAACACCATTGGAAAGTGTGTGTGTCACAAACCCCATTGGATAGTGTGTGTGTGTCACAAACCCCATTATAAACTGGGCGTGTCAAAAACCCCATTGGATAGCCTGTGTATGTCACAAACCCTATTGGACAGTGTGTAGGTCACAAACCCCATTGGACAGCGTCTGTGTCACAAACCCCATTGGACAGCGTGTATTCACGATCCCCATTGGACAGAGTGTGTGTACCAAGACCCATTGGACAGTGTGTGTGTCACAAAACCCATTGGACAGCGTGTGTGTCACAAACCCCATTGGACAGCGTGTGTGTGTAACAATACCCATTGGACTGTGTGTGTGTCACAAACCCCAATGGACAGCGTGTGTGTGTAACAATAACCATTGGACAGTGTGTGTGTCACAAAACCCATTGGATAACGTGTGTGTCACAAACCCCATTTGAAAGTGTGTGTGTCACAAACCCCATTGGATAGCGTGTGTGGGTCACAAACCCTATTGGACAGTTTGTGTTTCTCAAACCCCACTGTACAGCGTGTGTACAACGATCTCCATTGGACAGAGTGTGTGTCACAAGACCCATTGGACAGAGTGTGTGTGTCACAAACCCCACTGGACAGCGTGTGAGTCATAAACCCCCGTGGACACTGTGTGTGTCACGAATGCCATTGGACATTATGTGTGTCACAAACCCCCCTGGACAGTGTGAGTGTCACAAACCCCCGTGGACAGCGTGTGTGTCACAATCCCCAGTTGACAGCGTGTGTGTCAAAAGAACCCTATGACAGTGTGTGTGTGTCACAAACCCCATTGGAAAGTGTATGTGTCACAAACCCCATTGGATAGCGAGTGTGTTTCACAAACCCTATTGGACAGTGTGTAGGTCACAATCCCCATTGGACAGCGTGTATGTCACAATCCCCACTGGACAGCGTGTGTTTTTCACAAACACCATTCGACAGTGTGTGTGTCACAAACCGCATTGGAGAGTGTGTGTGTGTAACAATACGCATTGCACAGTGAGTGTGTCACAAACCCCATTGGAAAACGTGTGTGTCACAAACCCCCGTGGACACTGTGTGTGTCAAAACCCCTGTGGACAGTGTGTGTGTCACAAAACCAAATGGACAGCGTGTGTGTCAAAAAAAACAAAGGAAAGTGTGAGTCTCACAAACCGTATTGGACAGCGTGTGTGTCACAAACCCTTTTGGACAGTGTGTGTGTCACAAAACCCACTGGACAGCGTGTGTGTCACGAACCCCATTGGACAGAGTGTGTGTGTCACAAACCCCATTGGAAAGTGTATGTGTCACAAACCACATTGGATAGCGTGTGTGCCACAAGACCAATTGGACAGACTGTGTGTGTCACAAAACCCACTGGACAGAGTGTTTGTTCACAAACCCCATTGGACATCGTGTGTGTCACAAGACCCATTGGACAGAGTGTGTATGTCACAAACACCGCTGGACAGCATGTGGGTGTAACAATACATATTGGACAGTGTGTGTGTCACAAACCCCATGGGACAGAGTGTGTTTCACGAACCCCATTGGACAGCGTGTGTGTCACAAGCGCCATTGGACAGAGTGTGTGTGTCACAAACCCCATTGGAAAGTTTATGTGTTCCAAACCCCATTGGATAGTGTGTGTGTGTCACAAACCCTATTGGACAGCGTGTGTTTCTCAAAACCCACTGAGCAGCGTGTGTGTCACAAACGCTATTTGAAAGTGTATGTGTCACAAACACCCATGTAGAGTGTGAGTGTCACAATCCCCATTGGACAGTGTGTGTGTCACAAACCCTATGGGACAGAGTGTCTGTCACGAACCCCATTGGACAGCGTGCGTGTCACAAGCCCCACTGGACAGAGTGTGTGATTCACAAACCCCATTAGAAAGTGTGTGTGTCACAAACCCCATTGGAAAGAGTGTGTGTCACAAACCCCATTGGATAGCGTGTGTGTGTCAGAAACCCCATTAGAAAATGTGCGTGTCACAAACGCCTTTGGATAGCATGTGTGTGTCACAAACCCTATTGGACAGTGTGTACGACACAATCCCCATTGGACAGCGTCTTTGTCATAAACCCCATGGTACAGAATGTGTGTCACAAACACTATTGGACAGCGTGTGTGTGTCACAAACCCATTGGAAAGAGTGTGTGTGTCACAAAACCCACTGGACAGCGTGTGTGTCACGAACCCCATTGGACAGCGTGTGTGTTTCACAAACCCTTTGGACAGAGTTCGTGTGTCGCATACCCCATTGGACAGAGTGTGTGTCATAAACCCCATTGGATAGCGTGTGTGTGTCACAATCTCCTTTGGACAGTGTGTGTGTTTCACAAATCCCATTAGACAGCGTGTGTGTCACAAACCCCTTTGGACTGCATGCATGTCACAAACACCATTGGACAGCGTGTGTGTGTCACAATCCCCATTGGACAGTGTGTGTGTCACAAGCCTATTGGACAGAGTGCGTGTGTCACGAAACCCACTGGACAGCGTGTGTGTCAGAATCACCTTTGGACAGAGCGTGTGTTCACAAACCCCATTGGAAAGTGTATGTGTCACAAACCGCACGGGAGAGCGTGTGTGTGTTACAAACCCCATTGTACAGCGTGTTTTTCACAAGCCCTTTGGACAGAGTGTGTGTGGCACAAATCCCATTGTACAGCTTGTTTGTCATAATCCCCATTCGACAGCGTGTGTGTCACAAACCCCATTGGACAGAGTGTGCATGTCAAACCACATTAGATAGAGTGTGTGTCACAAACCCCATTGGACAGAGTGTGTGTGACAAACCCCATTTTACAGTGTATGTGTCACAAACCCCATTGGACAGCGAGGGTGACACAGACACCATTGGACAGAGTGTGTGTGTCACAAAACCCACTGCACAGTGTGTGTGTCACAAATCCCTTTGGACAGTGTTCGTGTCACAAACACCATTGGACAGCGTGTGTTTCACAAACCCCATTGGAAAGTGTATGTGTCACAAACCGCATTAGATAGCGTGTGTGTGACACAAACCCCATTGTACAGCGTGTTTGCACAAGCCCTTTGGACAGCGTATATGTCAAAAACCCCTTTAGACAGTGTGTGTGTCACAAAGCACATTGTACAGCGTGTGTGTGTCACAATCCCCATTGGACAGTGTGTGTGTCACAAATCCCATTGGACAGCGTGTGTGTGTCACAATACCCATTGGACAGAAAGTGTGTCACAAGACCATTGGACAGTGTGTGTGCGTCACAAAACCCACTGCACAGCGTGTGCGTCACATATCCCATTGGACAGCGTGTGTGTCACAAGCACCATTGGACAGAGTGTGTGTGTCACAAACCCCATTGGAAAGTGTATGTGCCATAAACCCCATTAGATAGCGTGTGTGTGTCACAAACCCCATTGGACAGAGTGTGTGTGACAAACCCCATTGGACAGTGTGTGTGTCATGAACCCCATTTGAAAACTTGTGTGTCACAAGCACCATTGGACAGAGTGTTTGTGTCACAAACACCATTGGAAAGTGTATGTGTCACGAACCTCATTGGATAACATGTGTGTGTCACAAACCCTATTGGACAGTGTGTGTGTCACTAAACCCACTGGACAGCGTTTTTATCACAAGCCCCACTGGACAGCGTCTGTGTCACAAACCCCATTGGGCAGCGTGTGTGTCACAATCCCCATTGGACAGTGTGTGTGTCACAAACCCCATGGGACAGAGTGTTTGTCACAAACACTATTGGACATCATGTGTATCACAAACATCATTTTACAGCGTGTGTGTGTCCAATCCCCACTAGACAGTGTGTGTGTCACAAAAACCATTGGATAGCGTGTGTGTCACAAAATCCTTTTGAAAGTATGTGTGTCACAAACCCTATTGGATAGCGTGTGTGTGTCACTAACCCTATTGCACAGTGTGTGTTTCACAAACCCCACTGGACAGTGTGCGTGTCACATAACCCATTGGTCATCGTGTGTGTCACAAACCCCTTTGGACAGTGTGTGTTTCACAAAGCCCATTGGACAGCGTGTGTCTCACAATCCCAATTGTACAGTGTGTACATTGGACATCGTTTGTGTCAGAAACCCCTTTGGACAGCGTGTGTGTCAGAAGCGCCATTGGACAGAGTGTATGTGTCACAAACCCCATTGGACATCGTGTGTGTCACAAACCCTTTTGGACAGTGTGTGTCTCACAAACCCCACTGGACAGTGTGCGTGTCACAAACCCCATTGGACATCGTGTTTGTCACAAACCCCTTTGGACATCATGTGTGTCACAATCCCACTTGTACAGTGTTTGTGTGTAACAAACCCTATTGGACAGTGTGTGTTTCACAAACCCCATTGGACAGCATGTGTGTCACAAACACCATTCAACAGCGTGTGTGTGTCACAAACACCATTGGGCAGCGTGTGTGTGTCACAGTCCCCATTGGACAGTGTGTGTTTCACCAACACTCATGGACAGTGTGGTTGTCAGGAACCTAATTGGACATCGTTTGTGTCAGAAACCCCTTTGGACAGCGTGTGTGTCACAAGCGCCATTGGACAGAGTGTGTGTGTCACAAACCCCATTGGAAAGTTTGTGTGTCACAAACCCCACTGGATAGCGTGTGTGTGTCACAAACCCTCCTGGTCAGTGTCTGTGTCACAAAACCCATTGGACAGCATGCGTGTCACAAACCCCATTGGACAGTGTGCTTGTCACAAAACTCATTGGACAGAGTTTGTGTCGCAAACCCCATTGGATAGCGTGTTTGTGTCACAATCCCAATTGTACAGTGTGTGTGTCACAAACACCACTGGACAGCGTGTGTGTCACAAGCCGATTGGACAGAGTGTGTGTGTCACACAACCCACTGGACAGCGTGAGTGTCACAAACCCCATTGGACAGCGTGTGTGTCACAAACCCCATTGGACAGCGTGTCTGTCATAAGCACCATTGTACAGAGTCTGTGTGTCACAAACCCCATTGGAAAGTGTATGTGTCACTAACCCCATTGGACAGCGTGTGTGTGTAACAATACCCATTGGACAGTGTGTGTGTCACAATCCCCAGGGGACAGCGTGTGTGTCAAAACCCCATTGGACAGTGTGTGTGTCACAAAACCCACTGGACAGCGTGTGTGTCACAAACAACAATAGACAGTGTGAGTGTCACAAACCCCTTTGGATAGCATGTGTGTCGCAAACCCCTTTGGACAGTCTGTGTATCACAAACCTCATTGGACAGCGTGTGTGTGTCACAATCCCCATTGGAAAGTGTGTGTGTCACAAGCACGACTGGACAGAGTGTGAGTGTCACAAACCCTATTAGATAGTGTGTGTGTCACAAACACCTTTGGACATTGTGTGTGTCAAAAAAACCATTTGACAGCGTGTGAGTGTCACAAACCCTATTGGACAGTGTTTGTGTCACAAACCACATTGGACATCGTGTGTGTCAGAAACCGCATTGGACAGCATGTGTGTGTCACAATCCCCATTAGAGAGCGTGTGTGTCACAAACACCATGGGACAGAGTGTGTGTCATAAACACTGTTGGACAGCGTTTGTGTGTCACAAGCCCATTGGACAGCGTGTGTGTCACAAACACCATTGGACAGCGTGTTTGTCTCAAGACCCATTGGACAGAGTGTGTGCATCACAAACCCCTTTGGACAGTGTGTGTGTCACAAACCCCATTGGACAGCGTGTGTGTGTCACAAGCCTCATTGGACAGTGTGTGTTTTACAAACAACATGGGACAGAGTGTGTGTCACAAACAGTATTGGACAATGTGTGTGTGTCACAAGCCCATTGGACAGAGTGTGTGTGTCACAAAACCCACTGGACAGCGTGTGTGTTACGAACACCATTGAACAGCGTGTGTGTCACAAGCACCATTGGACAGAGTGTGGTGTCACAAACCCCATTGGATAGAGTGTGTGTCACAGACCCCATTAGACAGATTGTGTGCCAAAAACCCCATTGGACAGCGTGTGTGTCAGAAACACCATTGGAGAGTGTGTGTGTCACAAAACCCATGTGGACAGCGTGTCTGTCACAGACCCGATTGGACAGTGTGTATGTCACAAGCCCCATTGGACAGAGTGAATGTGTGACAAACCCCATTAGACAGTGTGTGTGTCACAATACCCATTGGAAAGCGTGTGTGTCACAGACTCCTTTGGAGAGTGTGTGTGTCACAAACCCCATTGGACAGTGCGTGTGTCAGAAACAACATTGGATAGTGTGTATGACACAAAACCCATTGGACAGCGTGTGTTTCAAAACCCAATTGGACAGTGCGTGTGTCACAAAACCCACTGTACAGCGTGTGTTTCACAAACCCCCCTGGTCAGTGTGTGTGTCACAAACCCCAGTGGACAGCGTGTGTGGCAAAACCCAATTGGACAGTGTGTGTGTCACAAAACCCACTGGACAGTGTGTGTGTGTCACAATCCCCATTGGACAGCGTGTGTGTCACAAACCCCATTGGTCAGATTGTGTGTCATAAACCCCATTGGACAGAATGTGTGTGTCACAATCCCCATTGGACAGCGTGTGTGTCAAAACCCAATTGGACAGCGTGTGTGTCACAAACACCCATGGACAGTGTAAGTGTCACAATCCCCATCGGATTGCGTGTGTGTCACAAACCCCTATGGACAGTGTATTTGTCACAAATCCCATTGTATAACATGTGTGTTCACAATCCCATTGGACAGATTGTTTTTCACAAGACCCATTGGACAGAGTGTGTGTGTCACAAAGCCCATTGGACAGCGTGTGTGTCACAATCCCCATTGGATAGAGTGTGTGTCACAAACACCCCTGGACAGCGTGTGTGTCACAAACACCCATGGAAACTGTGCGTGTCACAAACCCCATTTGACGTCGTGTGTGTCACAAAGCCCTTTGGACAGTGTGTGTGTCACAAACGCCACTGGACAGCGTGTGTGTCACAAACACCCATGGACAGTCTGTGTGTCACAAATCCCATTGTACAGAGTCTGTGTGTCGTAAACCCCATTGGACAGTGTGTGTGTGACAAACCACATGGGACAGAGTGTGTCTCACAAACCCTATTGGACAGTGTGTGTGTCACAAACCCCATTGAACAGTATGTGTGTCACGAACCCCATTGAACAGCGTGTGTGTCACAAGACCCATTGGACAGATTGTGTGTCATAAACCCCATCGGTCAGCGTGTGTGTCAAAACCCAATTGGACAGTGTGTGTGTCACAAAACCCACTGGACAGCGTGTGTGTGTCACAATCCCCATTGGACAGTGTGTGTGTCACAAACACCATTGGACAGCGTGTGTGTCACAAGCCCATTTTACAGAGTGTGTGTGTCACAAACCCCATTGGAAAGTGTATGTGTCACAAAGCCTAGTGGATAGCGTGTGTGTGTCACAAACCCTATTGGACAGTGTGTGTGTCACAAAACGCACTGGACAGCGTTTGTGTTCACAAGACCCATTGGACAGAGTCTGTGTGTCACAAAGCCCGTTGGACACCGTGTGTGTCACAATGCCCATTGGACAGCGTGTGTGTGTCACAAACCCCATTGGACAACGTGTGTGTCACAAGCCCCATTGGACAGAGTGTATGTGTCACAAACCCCATTGGACAGTGTGTGTGTCACAATCCCCATTGGATAGCGTGTGTGTCACAAACCCCATTGGACAGTGTGTATGTCTCATAAGCTCCATTGCACAGAGTGTGTGTTTCACAAACCCCATTGGACAGAGTTTGTGTGACAAAACCCATTGGACACTGTGTGTGCCAGAAACACCATTGGACAGTGTGTGTGCCACAAACCCCATTGGACAGCACTTGTGTCACACTCCCCAGTGAGCACGGTGTGTGTCAAAACCCAATTGGACAGTGCGTGTGTCACAAAACCCACTGGACAGGGTGTGTGTCACAAACCCCCCTAGTCAGTTTGTGTTTCACAATCCCCAGTGGACAGCGTGTGTGTCAAAACCCCATTGGACAGTGTGTGTGTCACAAAACCCACTGGATAGCGTGTGAGTTCCAAACAACCATGGAAAGTGTGAATGTCACAAACCCCATTGGATAGCGTGTGTGTCACACACCCCTGTGGACCGTCTGTGTTTCACAAACCTCGTTGGACAGCGTGTGCGTGTCACAAACCCCATTGGATAGATTGTGTGTGTCACAAACCCCCGTGGACACTGTGTGTGTCACAAACCCCACTGGACATCGTGTGTGTCACAAACACTCATGGACAGTGTGCGTGTCACAAACCCCATTTTACATCGTGTGTGTCACGAACCCCATTGGACAGCGTGTGTGTCACAAACCCCATTGGACAGAACGTCTGTGTCACAAACCCCATTGGAAAATGTGTGTCTCACAAACCCCATTGGAGAGTGTGTGTGTGTCACAAACCCTATTGGACAGTATATATGTCACAATCCCCATTGGACAGCGTCTGTGTCACAAACCCCATTGGACAGCGTTTTTGTCACAAACACCATTGGACAGCGTGTGTGTGTCACAATCCCCATTGGACAATGTGTGTTTCACAAAACCTATTGGATAGCGTGTGTGTCACAAACCCCATTGGATAGCGTGAGTATGTCACAAACCCTATTGGACAGTGTGTGTCACAAGACCCATTGGACAGAGTTTGTGTGTAACAAACCCCATTGCACAGCGTGTGTAACAATCCCCATTGGACAGCGCGTGTGTCACAAACCCCTTTAGACAGTGTGTGTGTCACAAACCCCACTGGACACCGTGTGTGTTCACAAACCCCACTGGACAGCGTGTGTGACATAAACCCCATTGGACAGCGTGTGTGTGTCACAATCCCCATTGGACAGTTTGAGTGTGTCACAAACCCCTTTAGACAGACTGTGTGTGACAAACCCCACTGGACAGAGTGTGTGTTACAAACCCCATTTGACAGTGTGTGTGTATCAATACCCATTGGACAGTGTGTGTGTCGCAAACCCCATTGGAAAGCGTGTGTGTCACTAACACCCGTGGACACTGTGTGTGTCACAATCCCCAGTGGACAGCGCGTGTGTCACAAACCCCCGTGGACACTGTGTGTGTCATAAACTCCACTGGACAGCGTGTGTGTCACAAACTCCTTTGGACAGTGTGTATGTCACAATCCCCATTGGACAGTGTCTGTGTCACAAACCCCATTGGACAGCGTGTGTGTCACAAACCCCATTGGACAGCATGTGTGTGTCACAATCCCAATTGGACAGTGTTTGTGTCACAAAACCTATTTGATATAGTGTGTGTCACAAACTCCATTGGATAGCGTGTGTGTGTCACAAAGCCTATTGGACAGCGTGTGTGTCACAAGACCCATTGGACAGAGTGTGTGTGTGACACACCCCATTGGTCAGCGTGTGTGTCACAAGCCACATTGGACACTGTGTATGTAACAAACCGCATTGATCAGCGTGTCTGTCACAAACACCATAGGACACCGTGTGTGTGTCACAAACCCCATTAAAAAGTGTGCGTGTCACATACCCCATTGGATAGCGTGTGTGTGTCACAAACCCTATTGGACAGTGTGTGTGTCACAAACCCCTTTGGAAAGCGTGTGTGTTTCACAAAACCCATTAAACAGTACTCGTGTGACAAACCCCATTGGATAGCGTGTGTGTGCCACAAACCCCATTAGAAAGTCTGAGTGTCACAAATCATATTTGAAAGTGTGTGTGTCAAAATCCCCATTGGACAGTGTGTGTGTCACAAAACCCATTGGACCGCTTGTGTGTCACAAACCCTATTGGACAGTGTGTGTGACACAAACCCCATTGGACAGCTTGTGTGTCACAATCCCCATTGGACAGCATCTGTGTCAAAAACCCCATTGGACAGCGTGTGTGTCAGAAACACCCATAGACAGTGTGTGTGTCACAAACCCAATTGGATAGCGTGTGTGTGTCACAAACCCCTTTAGAAAGTGCGCGTGTCACAAACCCCTTTGGATAGAATGTGCGTGTCACAAACCCTATTGGACAGTGTGTATGTTACAATCCCCATTGGACAGAGTCTGTGTCACAAACCCCATTGGACAGTGTGTGTGTCACAAACCCCATTGGACAGTGTGTGTGTGTCACAATCCCCATTAGAAAGTGTGCGTGTCACAAACCCCATTGGCCAGCATGTGTGTCACAAACACCATTAGTCAGGGTGTGTTTGTCACAATCCCCATTGGAAAGTGTATGTGTCACAAACACCATCGGATAGCGTGTGTGTGTCACAAACCCTTTTGGACAGTGTGTGTCTCAGAAACCCCACTGGATAGCGTGTGTGTCACAAACACCCATGGAGAGTGTGCGTGACAGAAACCCCACTGGATAGCGTGTGTGTCACAAACACCCATGGACACTGTGCGTGTCACCAACCCCATTGGACACCGTGTGTGTCACAAACCGTTTTAGACAGTGTGTTTCACAAACGCCATGGGACAGAGTGTGTGTCACGAACCCCATTGCACACCGTGTGTGTTCACAAGCACCATTGGACAGAGTGTGTGTGTCACAAACCCCATTGGAAAGTGTATGTGTCACAAACCCCATTGGATAGCGTGTGTGTTTCACAAACCCTCATGGTCAGTGTGTGTGTCACAGAACCCATTGGGTAGCATGCGTGTCACAAACACCATTGGACAGTGCGTGTGTAACAAAACCCATTGTTCAGAGAGTGTGTCAGAAACCAATGGGACAGAGTGTGTGTCACAAACACCATTGGAAAGTGTGTGTGTCACAAACCCCATTGGATAGCGTGTGTGTGTCACAAAACCCATTAAACAGTATGCTTGTCACAAAATCCATTGGATACCGTGTGTGTGTCACAAACCGCATTAGAAACTGGGCGTATCACAAACCCCATTTGAAAGTGTGCGTGTCACAAACCCCATTTGAAAGTGTGTGTGTCACAAACACCTTTGGAAAGTGTGTGTGTCACAAACCCCATTGGATAGCGTGTGTGTGTCACAAACCCCATTAGAAAGTGTGCGTGTCACAAACCCCATTGGATAGATTGTGTGTGTCACGAACCCTATTGGACAGTGTGTATGTCAGAAACCCCACTGGACAGCGTGTGTGTCACAAACACCCATGGACAGTGTGCGTGTCACAAACCCATTTGGACATCGTGTGTGTCACAAACCCCTTTGGACAGTGTGTCTGTCAGAAACCCCATTGGACAGAGCGTATGTGTCATAAACCCCATTGGAAAGTGTGTGTCTCACAAACCCCATTGGATAGTGTGTGTGTGTCACAAACCCTATTGGACAGTGCATATGTCACAATCCCCATTGGACAGCGTCTGTGTCACAAACCCCATTGGACAGCGTGTGTGTCACAAACACCATTGGACAGCCTGTGTGTGTCACAATCCCCATTGGACAGTGTGTGTGTCAGAAAACCTATTGGATAGCGTGTGTGTCACAAACACCATTAGAAAGTGTGTGTCTCACAAACCCCTTTGGATAGTGTGTGTGTCACAAACCCTATTGGACAGTGTGTGTGTCACAAACCCCATTGGACAGCTTGTGTGTCACAATCCCCATTGGACAGCGTCTGTGTCACAAACCCCATTGGACAGCGTGTGTGTCACAAACACCCATGGACACTGTGCGTGTCACAAACCCCATTGGACATCGTGTGTGTCACAAACCGTTTTAGACAGTGTGTGTGTCAGAAACACCCATGGACAGTGTGCATTTCAAAAACCTCATTGGACATCGTGTGTGTCCCAAACCCCGTTGGACAGTGTGTGTGTCACAAACCCCATGGGACAGAGTGTGTGTCACGAACTCCATTGGACAACGTGTGTGTCTACAAGCGCCATTGGACAGAGCGTGTGTGTCACAAACCCCATTACAAAGTGTATGTGTCACAAACCCCAATGGATAGTGTGTGTGTGTCACAAACCCTCCTGGTCAGTGTGTGTGTAACAAACGCCATTGGACAGCTTGTGTGTAATAAACCCCTTTGGACAGTGTGTGTGTCACAAACCCCATTGGACAGGCTGTGTGTCACAAACACTATTGGACAGCGTTTGTGTCACAAACCCATTGGACAGAGTGTGTGTGTCACAAACCCCACTGGAGAGTGTGTGTGTCACAAACCCCATTGGACATCGTGTGTTTCACAATCCCCATTGGACAGTGTGTGTGTCACAAACCACATTGGACAGAGTGTGTGTGACAAACCCCATTGGACACCGTCTGTGTCATAACACCCATTTTACAACGTGTGTGTGTTACAATCCCCATTGGACAGTGTGTGTGTGTCACAAACCCCATTGGACAGCGTGTGTGTGTCACAAACCCTCCTGGTCAGTGTGTGTTTCACAAACCCCATTGGAAAGTGTGTGTGCCACAAATCCCATTGCATATCGTGTGTGTGTCACAAACTAAATTATAAAGTAGTGCGTGTTCTCAAACCCCACTGTATAGCGTGTGTGTGTCACCAACCCTATTGGACAGTGTGTAGGCCACAATCCCCATTGGACAGCGTCTGTGTCACAAACCCCATTGGACAGCGTGTGTGTCACTAACACAATTGGACAGCGTGTGTGTGTCACAATCCCCATTGGACAGTTTGTGTGTCACAAACCCCATTGGATAGCATGTGTTTCACAAACCGCAGTTGAAAGTTTTTGTGTCAGAAACCCCAACGGATAGCGTGTGTGTGTCACAAACCCAATTGGACAGTGTGTATGACAAAATCCCCATTGGACAGCCTGTGTGTCACAAACCCCATTGGACAGTGTGTCTGTGTCACAATACCCATTGGACAGAGTTTGTGTCACAAACCCCATTGGACAGCGTGTGTATCTCAAACACCATTGGACAGTTTGAGTGGGACATACCCCATTGGACAGCGTGTGTGTGTCACAAATCCCATTGGACAGTGTGTGTGTCACAAGCGCCATTGGAAAGTGTGTGTGTCACAAACCCCATTGGACAGCATGTATGTCACAAAACCCATTGGATAGCATGTGGGTCACAAACCCCATTTGAAAGTGTGTATGTCACAAACCCCATTGGACAGCGTGTGTGTGCCACAAAACACATTGGATACAATGTGTGTGTCACGAACTCCATTGGACAGCTTGTCAGCCAAAAGACCCATTGGTCAGAGTGTGTGTGTCACATTCCCCATTGGACAGTGTGTGTGTCACAAAACCCATTAGATAGCATGCGTGTCACAAAAACCATTGGACAGTGTGTGTGTAACAAAACCAATTCGTCAGCGTGTGTGTCACAAACCCCATGGGACAGCGTGTGTTTGTCACAAACCCCATTGGAAAGTGTGTGTGTCACAAACCCCATTGGATAGCGTGTGTGTGTGACAATCCCCATTAAAAAGTCTGCGTGTCACAAACCCCATTTGAAAGTGTGTGTGTCACAATCCCCATTCGAGAGTGTGTGTGTCACAAAACCCATTGGATACCGTATGTGTCACAATCCCCATTGGATAGTGTGTGTGTGTCACAAACACCGTTGGACAGCGTGTGTGTCATAAACCCCATTGGACAGCGTGTCTGTGTCACAATCCCCATTGGCCAGTGTGTGTGTGTCACAAACCCCATTGGACAGTGTGTGTGTCACAAACCCCCGTGGACACTGTTTGTGTCACAAACCCCATTGGACAGTGTGTGTGTCACAAACACAACTCTACAGCGTCTGTGTCACGAACCCCATTGGACAGATTGTGTGTGTCACAATCCCCATTGGACATCGAGTGTGTCACAATCCCCATTGGACAGCGTGTGTGTCACAAACCCCACTGGACAGCATGTGTGTGTCACAATCCCCATTGGACAGTGTGTGTGTCACAAATCCCAT
This sequence comes from Columba guinea, assembly GCA_032206185.1. Taxonomy (NCBI): domain Eukaryota; kingdom Metazoa; phylum Chordata; class Aves; order Columbiformes; family Columbidae; genus Columba; species Columba guinea. The sequence goes on along the minus strand of JAVLUU010000053.1, from coordinate 549,690 downwards.
TGGAGAGAGTTTGTGTCACAAACCCCATTGGAAATTGTGAGTGTCACAAACCCCGTTGGATAGCATATGTGTGTCACAAACCCTATTGGACAGAGTGTGTGTGTCACAAACCCCATTAGACAGCGTGTGTGTGTCACAATCCCCATTGGTCAGTGTGTGTGTCACAAACCCCATTTGAAAGCATGTGTGTGTCACAATCCCCATCGGACAGTGTGTGTGTCACAAACCCCATTGGCAAGTGTTTGTGTCACAAACCCCCGTGGACACGGTGTGTGTCACAAACCCCATTGGACAGTGTGTGTGTCACAAACCCCACTACACAGTGTGTGTGTCACAAACCCCATTATAAAGTGTGCGTGTCACAAACCCTTTTGAGAGTGTGTAGGTAACAATCCCCATTGCACAGCATCTGTGTCACAAACCGCATTGGACAGCGTATGTGTCAGAAACACCCATGGACAGTGTGCGTGTCACAAACCCCATTGGACAGCGTGTGTGTGTCACAATCCCCATTGGACAGTGTGTCTGTGTCACAAACCCAATTGGATAGTGTGTGTGTCACAAACCCTATTGGACAGTGTGTGTGTCACAAACCTTACTGGACAGCGTGTGTGTGTTTAACAGTACCCATTGGATAGCGTGTGTGTCACAAACACCCATGGACAGTGTGAGCGTCACAAACCCCATTGGATAGCGTGATGTGTCAAAACCACTTTTGACACTGTGTGTGTCACAAAACGCACTGGACAGAGTTTGTGTGTCACAAACCCCATTGGACAGAGTGTGTGTGTCACAAAACCCATTGGACAGTGTTTGTTTCATAAACCCCATTGGACAGCCTGTGTGTTTCACAGTCCCCATTAGACAGTGGGTGTGAGTCACAAACCCCATTGGACAGAGTGTGTTTCAGAATCCCCATTGGACAGAGTGTGTGTCACGAACTCCATTGGACAGAGTTTGTGTCACAAAACACCCTGGACACTGTGTGTGTCACAAACCCCATTGGATAGTGTGTGTTCAACAAAACCCACTGGACAGCGTGTGTGTCATGAACCCCATTGGACAATGTGTGTGTCACAAGCACCATTGGACAGAGCGTGGTGTCAGAAAACCCATTGGAAAGTGTATGTGTCACAAACCCCACTGGATATCGTGTCTGTGTCACAAACCCCATTGGACAGACTGTGTGTCACAGACCCATTTGGACAGTGTGTGTGTGTCACAATACCCATTGGACAGTGTGTGTTTCACAAACCCCATTGGACAGAGTTTGTATCACAAACCCCATTGGACAGTGTGTGTGTCAGAAACACCATTGGACAGCGTGTTTGTCACAAACCCTTTTGGACAGCGTGTGTGTGTCACAAAGCCCATTTGACAGAGTGTGTGTCACAAACACCATTGGACAGTGTGTGTGTCAAAAACCCCAATGGACAGCGTGTGTGTGTCACAAAACCTCCTCATCAGTGTGTGTGTCACAAGCCCTACTGGACAGCGTGTGTGTCGCAAACCCCATGGGACAATGTGTGTGTGTGTCACAAACCCCATTGGAAAGTGTGTGCCTCACAAACCCCATTGGACAGCCTGTGTGTGTCACAAGCCCTATTGGACAGTGTGTAGGTCACAATCCCGATTGGACAGCGTCTGTGTCACAAACCCCATTGGACAGCGTGTGAGTCACGTACACCATTAGACAGCGTGTGCGTGTCACAATCCCCATTGGATTGCGTGTGTGTGACACAAAACCTCCTGGTCAGCGTGTGTGTCAGAAAACCCATTGGACAGCATGCGTGTCACAAACATCATGGGACAGTGTGTGTGTAAGAAACCTAATTGGTCAGCGTGTGTGTAACAAACACCATGGGACAGTGTGTGTGTGTCACAAACCCCATTGAAAAGTGTGTGTCACAAACCCCATTGGATTGCGTGTGTGTGTCAAAAACCCCATTAGAAAGTATGTGTGTCACAAACCCCATTGCATAGCTTATGTGTGTCACAAACCCTATTGTGCAGAGTGTGTGTGTCACACACCCCATTGGACATCGTCTGTGTCACAAACCCCTTTAGACAGTGTGTGTGTCACAAACTCCATTGTACAGTGTGTCTGTCACAAACCCCATTAGACAGCGTGTGTGTCACAAGCGATATTGGACAGAGTGTTTGTTTCACAAACCCCAATGGAAAGTGTATGTGTCACAAACCCTATTGGATAGCGTGTGTGTCACGAACCCCATTGGACATCTTGTGTGTCACGAGACCCATTGTAAAGCCTGTGTGTGTTACAAAACCCATTGGACAGCGTGTGTGTGTCACAACCCCATTGGACAGGTTGTGTGTGTATAAAACCCATTGGACAACGTGTGTGTGTCACAATCTCCATTGGACAGTGCGTGTGTCGCAAACCCCATGGAACAGAGTGTGTGTGTCACAAAACCCAAGGGACAGCGTGTGTGTCACGAACCCCATTGGACAGCGTGTGTGTCACAAGCACCATTGGATAGCGTGTGTGTGTCACAAACCCTCGTGGTCAGTGTGTGTGTCACAAAACCCTTTGGACAGCATGCGTGTCGCAAACACCATTGGACAGTGTTTGTGTAAGAAACCCAATTGGTCAGCGTGTGTGTAACAAACCCCATGGGACAGCGTGTGTGTGTCACAAAACCTATTGGAAAGTGTGTGAGTCACAAACCCCATTGGAAACTGTGTGTGTCACAAACCCATTTGGATAGCGTGTGTGTGTCACAAACCCCATTAGAAAGTGTGCGTGTCACAAACCCCATTGGATAGCATGTGTGTGTCACAAAACCTATTGGACAGTGCGTGTGTCACAAAACCCACCTGACAGCGTGTGTGTAACAATCCCCATTGGACAGCGTGTATGTAACAAACCCCATTGGACAGAGTGTGTGTGTCACACACCCCACGGGACAGAATGTTTGTCACAAAGACTATTGGGCAGTGTGTGTGTCACAAGCACAGTTGGACAGAGTGTGGTGTCACAAAACCCATTGGAAAGTGTACGGGTCACAAACCCCATTGGACAGCGTGTGTGTGTCACAAACCCTATAAGGCAGTGTGTGTGTCACAAAACCCACTTGACAGCGTGTGTGTAACAATCCCCATTTGACAGCGTGTATGTAACAAACCCCGTTGGACAGAGTTTGTGTCACAAACCCTATTGGACAGCGTGTGTGTCACAAAAACCATTGGACAGTGTGTGTTTCACAAACCCCATTGGACATCGTGTGTGTCAGAATCCCCATTGGACAGCGTTTGTGTCACAAGCCCCATTGGACAGCGTGTGTGTTTCACAAGAGCAATTGAACAGAATGTGTGTGTCACAAACCCCATTAGAAAGTGTGCGTGTCACAAATCTCATTTGAAATTGTGTATGTCACAAACCCCATTGAATAGCGTGTTTGTGTCACAAACCCCACTGGACAGCGTGTGTTTTCCGAACCCCATTGGAGAGCTTGTGAGTCACAAGACCCATTGGACAGAGTGTGTGTCTCTCAAACCCCGTTGGACAGCGTGCGTGTCACAAACCCCATTGGACAGAGTGTGTGTGTCAGAAAACCCATTGGACAGCGTGTGTGTCACAATCCCGACTGCAGTGTGTGTGTGTCACTAAACCCACTGGACAGCGTGTGTGTCACAAACCACATCGAACAGCGTGTCTGTCACAACCCCATTGGACAGCGTGTGTAGTCACAAACACCATTGGACAGCCTGTTTGTGTAACAATAACCAATGCACAGTGAGTATGTCACAAACCCCACTGGATAACGTGTGTGTCACAAACACCCATGTACAATGTGCGTGTCACAAACCCCATCAGACATCGTGTGTGTCACAAACCCTGTTGGACAGTGTGTGTGTCACAAACACCACTGGACTGCGTTTGTGTCACAAACACCCATGGATAGTGTGTGTGTAAGACACCCAATTGGTCAGCGTGTGTTTCACAAACCCCATGGGACAGCGTGTGTGTGTCACAAACCCCACTGGAAAGTGTGTGTGTCACAAACCCCATAGGAAAGTGTGTGCTTCACAAACCCCATTGGAAAGTGTGCGTATCACAAACCCCACTGGAAAGTGTGTGTGTCACAAACCCCATTGGACAGTGTATTTGTGTCACAAACCCATATTGGACTGCGTGTATTTCACAAACCCCATTGGACAGCTTGTGTGTTACAAGACCCATTAGACAGAGTGTGTGAGTCACAAATCCCATTGGAGAGCGTGTGTGTCACAAACCCCATTGGATAGTGTGTGTGTCACAAAACCCACTGGACAGCGTGTGTGTCACAAACCCCATTGAACAGCGTGTGTATCACAAGCCCCATTGGACAGCGTGTGTAGTCACAAACATCATTGGACAGCGTGTGTATTCACAAAACCCATTGGACAGAGTGTATGTGTCACAAACCCCATTGCAAAGTGTATGTGTCACAAACCCCATTGGATAGCGTGTGTGTGTCAGAAACCCTCCAAGTCAGAGTGTGTGTCACAAAACTCATTGGACAGCATGCGTGTCGCAAACACCATTGGACAGTGTGTGTGTAAGAAACCCAATTTGTCAGCGTGAGTGCCGCAAACCCCATTGGAAAGTGTGTGTGTCACAAAACCTATAGGATACGGTGTGTGTGTCACAAACCCCATTAGAAAGTGTGAGTGTCACGAAGCCCATTGGAAAGTGTGTGTGTCACAAACCCCATTGGATATCGTGGGTGTTTCACAAACCCCATTAGAAAGTGTGCGTGTCACAAACCCCATTGGATAGCATGTGTGTGTCACAAACCCTGCTGGTCAGTGTGTGTGTCACAAAACCCATTGGACAGCATGCGTGTCGCAAACACCATTGGACAGTGTGTGTGTAAGAAAACCAATTGTTCAGCGTGTGTGTCACAAACCCCATGGGACAGTGTGTGTGTGTCACAAACCCCATTACAAAGTGTCTGTGTCACAAACCCCATTGGACAGAGTGTGTGTGTAACGAAACCCATTGGACAGCGTGTGTGTCACAAGCCCCATTGGACAGCGTGTGTGTCACAAACATGATTGGAGAGTGTGTGTGTGTAACAATACCCATTGGACAGTGTGTGTGTCACAAAACCCATTGGACAGCGTGTGTTTCACAAACCCCGTGTACACTGTGTGTGTCAAAACCCAGGTGGACAGTGTGTGTGTCTCAAACCCCACTGGACAGCATGTGTATCACAAACCCCGTTGGATAGCATGTGTGTGTCACAAACCCCATTGGACAGCATGTGTGTGTCACAAACCGCATTGGAAAGTGTGTGTGTCACCAACCCCATTGGAGAGTGTGTTACAAACTCTACTGGACAGTGAGTGTGTCACGAACCCCATTAGGCAGTATGTGTGTCACAACCCCCCCTGGACAGTGTGTGTGTCACAATCACCATTGGACAGCGTGTGTGTGTCGCAATACCCATTGGACAGCATTTGTGTCACAAACAACATTGGACAGTGTTTGTTTCACAAACCCCAGTGTACAGAGTTTGTGTGTCACAGTCACAATTGGACAGAGTGTGTGTGTCACAAACCCCATTGGATAGCGTGTCTGTGTCACAAACCCTATTGGACAGTGTGCGTGTCACAAAACCCCCTGGACAGTGTTTGTGTCACAAACCCTATTTCACAGCGTGTGTGTGTCACAAACACTATTGGACAGCATGTCTGTGTCAAAAAACCTTTTGTGCAGTGTATGTGTCACAAACCCCACAGGACAGTGTGTGTGTCACAATCCCCATTGGACAGCGTGTGTTTCAGAAACCCCATTGGACAGTCTGTGTGTCTCAAACACCTCTGGACAGCTTGTGTGTCACAAAAACCCCTGGACAGTGTGTGTGACACAAACCCCTTTGGACAGCGTGTGTGTCTCTCAATTCCCATTGGACAGTGTGTGTCACAAACCCCATTGGACAGAGTTTGTGTCACAATCCCCTTTCGACAGAGTGTGTGTTACAAGCCCAATTGGACAGAGCGTGCTTTTCACGAACCCCATTGGATAGCGTGTGTATGTCACAAACCCCATTGGATACCATATGTGTGTCACAAACCCACCTGGACAGTGTGTGTGTCACAAAACCCATTGGACAGCGTGTGTGAGTCACAATCCCCATTTTACAGCGTGTCTGTCACATACACCACTGGACAGTGTGTGTGTCACAAACCTCACTGGAAAGTGTGTGTGTTTCACAATCCCCATTGGACAGAGTGTGTATGACAAACACCAATGGACAGTGTGTGTGTCACAAAACCCATTGGTCAGAGTGTGTGTGTCACAAACCCCATTGGACAGCGTGTGTGTCACAAACCCCCCTGGACAGTGTGTGTGTCACAAACCCCATTGGAGAGCATGTGTGTCACAAATCCCATTGGAAACTGCGTGTGTCTCAAACCCCATGGGACAGAGTGTGTGTCACAAGCCCCATTGGACAGAGTGTGTCTGTCACAAACACCATTGGAAAGCGTAAGTGTCACAATACCCATACGATAGCGTGTGTGTGACACAAACCCTATTGGACAGTGTGTGTGTCACAAAACCCACTAGACAGCGTCTGTGTCATGAACCCCATTGCACAGCGTGTGTGTCACAAGCCCCTTTGGACAGAGTGCGTGTGTGAAAAACCCCATTTGACAGCGTGTGTGTCACAAACCCCCCTGGACAGTGTGTGTGTCACAAACCCCATTTTTACAACGTGTTTGTGTCACAGTACCCATTGGACAATATGTGTCTCACAAACCCCACTGGACAGCGTGTGTGCCACAAACACACCTGGACAGCATGTGTGTCACAAGTGCTATTGGACAGTGTGCGTGTCACAAACCGCATTGGACAGTGTGTCTGTCACAAACCACATGGGACAGAGTGTATGTCACAAGCCCCATTGGACAGAGTGTGTGTGACAAACCCCATTGGACAGTGTGTGTATCACAATCCCCATTGGACGGCGTGTGTGTCACAAACCCTACTGGACAGCGTGTCTGTCACATACACCACTGGACAGTGTGTGTGTCACAAACCTCACTGGAAAGTGTGTGTGTTTCACAATCCCCATTGGACAGAGTGTGTATGACAAACCCCAATGGACAGTGTGTGTTTCACAAAACCCATTGGTCAGAGTGTGTGTGTCACAAACCCCATTGGACAGCGTGTGTGTCACAAACCCCCCTGGACACTGTGTTTGTCACAAACCCCACTGGACAGCGTGTCTGTCACAAACACCCATGGACAGTGTGCGTGTCACAAACCCCATTGGATAGCGTGTGTGTCACAAGCCCCATTGGACAGCGTGTGTGTCACAAACACCATTGGACAGCGTGTGTGCGTAACAATACCCATTGGACAGTGTGTGTGTCACAAACCCCGTTGGAGAGCGTGTGTGTCACAAATCCCCATGGATACTCTGTGTGTCACAAACCCCATTGGACAGTGTTTTTGTCACAAACCCCACTGGAAATCGTGTGTGTCACAAACCCTTTTGGACAGTGTGTGTGTCACAAAGCCCACTGGACAGCGTGTGTTTCACAAACACCAATGGACAGTATGCGTGTCCCAAAACCCATTGGACATAGTTTGTGTCAGAAACCCCTTTGGACATTGTGTGTGTCACAAACCCGATGGGACCGAGTGTGTGTCACGAACCCCATTGGAGAGTGTGTGTGTAACAAATCCAATTGGTTAGCGTGTGTGTCGCAAAACCCTTTGGAAAGTGTGTGTGTCACAAACCCCATTGCAAAGTGTGTGTGTCACAAACCTCATTGGATAGCATGTGTGTGTCACAATCCCCATTAGAATGTATGCGTGTCACAAACCCCATTGGATAGCGTGTGTATGTCACAAAACCTATTGGACAGTGTGTGTGTGTCACAAAGCCAATTTGATAGAGTGTGTGTGTCACAAACCCTATTGGACAGTGTGTGTGTCACAAAACCCACTGGACAGCATGTGTGTCACAAACCCCATTGGACAGGGTGTGTGTGTCACAATACCCATTGGACAGTGTGTGTGTCACAAACCTCATTGGACAGAGTTTGTATCACAAACCCCCGTGGACAGAGTTTGTATCACAAACCCCCGTGGACACTGTGTGTGTCACAAACCCCATTGGAAAGTGTATGTGTCACAAACCCCATTTGACAGAGTGTGTGTGTCACAAAACCCATTAGACTGCATGCGTGTCACAATCCCCATTGGACAGCGTGTGTGTCACAAGCGTCATTGGACAGAGTATGTGTGTCACAAACCCCGTTGGAAAGTGTGTGTGTCACAAACCCTATTGGACAGCGTGTGTGTCACAAACCCCACTGGACAGCATGTGTGTCACGAACCCCATTGGACAGCGTGTGTGTTGCAAACCCCACAGTACAGCGTGAGTGTCACAGTCCCCATTGGACAGCGTGTGTGTCACAAACCCCACTGTACAGCGTGTGTGTCACAGTCCCCAATGGACAGCGTGTGTGTCACAAACACCATTGGACAGCATTGGTGTCACAAACACCTTTGAACAGCGTGTGTGTGTCGCAATCCCCATCGGACAGCATGTGTGTGTCACAATCACCATTGGACATTGTGTGTGTGTCACAAACCCCATTGGACAGAGTGTGTGTCACAAACCCCAGTGGACACTGTGTGTGTCACAAACGTTATTGGACAGTGTGTGTATGTCACAATCCCCATTGGACAGCGTATGTTTGACAAACCCCATTGGACCTTGTGTGTGTCACAATCCTCATTAGAGAGTGTGTGTATGTCCCAATTCCCATTGGACAGTGTGTGTGTCAGAAACCCCATTAGACAGCGTGTTTGTCAACAGCGCCATTGGACAGAGTGTGTGTGTCACAAACCCCATTGGAAAGCGTATGTGTCACAAACCCAATTAGATAGCGTGTGTGTGTCACAAACCCTCCTGGTCAGTGTGTGTGTCACAAATCTCATTGGACAGCATGAGTGTCACAAACACAATTCACAGTGTGTGTGTAACAAACCCAATTGGTCAGCGTGGTGTCACAAACCTCATGGGACAGCATGTGGGTGTCACAAACCCCATTGGAAACTGTGTGTGTCACAAACCCCATTGGATAGCGTATGTGTGTCACAAACCCCATTAGAAAGTGTGTGTGTCACAAACCCCATTGGATAGCATGAGTGTGTCAGAAACCCTACTGGACAGTGTGTATGACACAATGCCCATTGGACACCGTCTGTGTCACAAACCCCAACGGACAGCGTGTGTGTTACAAACACCATTGGACAGCGTGTGTATGTCGCAATCCCCATCGGACACTGTGTGTGTCACAAAACCCATTGGATAGCGTGTGTGTCACAAACCCCACTAAACTGTGTGTGTCACAAAACCCATTGGATAGCGTGTGTGTGTCACAAACCCCATTGGAAAGCGTGTGTGTAACAAACCCAACTGGTCAGCATGTGTGTGTCACAAACCCAAATGGACAGCGTGTGTGTCAAAAACGCCCCTGGACAGTGTGTGTGTCACAAACCCCGTTGGACAGCATGTGTGTCTCAAACAACCCTGGACAGCGTGTCTGTCACAATCCCCATTGGAAAGCGTGTGTGTCAGAAATCCCATTGGACAGTGAGAGTGTCACAAACACCATTGGACAGCGTGTGTGTGTCAAAATCAGCATTGGAGACTGTGTGTGTCACAAACCCCATTGGAAAGTGTGTGTGTCACAAACCCCACTGGACAGCATGTGTGTCACCAACCCTATTGGACAGCGCGTGTGTTCACAAACCCCACTGTACAGCGTCTGTGTCACAGTCCCCATTGGACACCGTGTGTGTCACAAACACCATTGGACAGCATGCGTGTCACAAACACCGTTGGACAGCCTTTGTGTGTCGCTATCTCCATTAGACAGCGTGTGTGTCACAAATCCCATGGGACAGTGTGTGTTTCAAAATCTCCATTGGACAGCATGTGTGTGTCCCAATTCTCATTGGACAGTGTGTGTGTTACAAACCCCATTGAGCAGAGTGTCTGTCACAAACTCCATTGGACAGTGCGTATTTCATAATCCCCATTCGACATTGTGTGTCTCACAACCCCTACTGGACAGTGTGTGTGTCACAAACTCCAACAGACAGAGTGTGTGTCACGAACCCAGTTGGGCAGCGTATGTGCCACAAGCCCCATTGGACATAGTGTGCGCGTCACAAAACCCATCGGACACCATGTGTGTCACAACCCAATAGGACAGTGTGTGTGTAAAAATCCCCCTGTACATTGTGTGTGTCACAAACCCTATTGGACAGTGTGTATGACACAATCCCCATTGGACAGCGTCTTTGTCACAAACCCAATGGACAGTGTGTGTGTCACAAATCTCATTGGACAGAGTTTGTGTCACAAACCCCCGTGGACACTGTGTGTGTCACAAACCCTATTGGACAGAGTGTGTGTCACAAACACTATAGGACAGCGTGTGTGTGTCACAAGCACCACTGGATAGCGATTGTGTGTCCCATCCCTATTGCACAGTGTGTGTGTCACAAAACCCACTGGATAGCGTGTGTGTCACAAACGCCATTGGACAGCGTGTGTGTCACACTCCCCATTGTACAGAGTGTATTTGTCACAAAGCCCACTGGACAGCGTGTGTGTCACAAACCCCTTTGGACAGTGTGTGTGTCACAAACCCCATTGGACAGCGTGTGTGTGTCACAATCCACATTGGACAGTGTGTGTGTCACAAAGCCCATAGGGCAGAGGGTGTGTCACAAACACCATTGGTCAGCGCGTCTGTGTCACAAGCCCATTGGACAGAGTGTGTGTGTCACATAATCCACTGGACAGCGTGTGTGTCACGAACCCCATTGGACAGCGTGTGTGTCAAAAACACTGTTGGACAGAGTGTGGTGTCACAATCGCCATTGGACAGCGTATGTGTCACAAACCCCATTGGACAGTGTGTGTGTGTCACAAACCCCATTGGATAGAGTGTGTGTGTCACAAACCCCATTGGATAGCGTATGTGTGTCACAAGCACTATTGGACAGAGTGTGCTGTCACAAACCCCATTGGACAGTAGTGCGTGTCACAGTCCCCATTGGACAGCGTGTGTCTCACAAACCCCATTGGACAGTGTGTATGTGTCACAAACCCCATTTGATAGAGTGTGTGTGTCACAATACCCATTGGACAGTGTATGTGTCACAAACCCCATTTGATAGAGTGTGTGTGTCACAAAACCCATTGGAAAGTATGCGTGTCACAAACCCCATTGTATAGCGTGTGTGTGTCGCAGTCCCCTTTGGACAGAGTGTGTCTGTCACAAACCCCATTGGACAGTGTCTGTGTCACAAAACCCATTGGATAGCGTGTGTGTGTCACGAACCCTCCTGGTCTGTGTGTGTGTCACAAAACCCATTAGACTGCATGCGTGTCACAAACACCATTGGACAGCGTGTGTTTCACAAACCCCTTTGGACAGTGTGTGTGTCACAAACCCCATGGGACAGAGTGTGTGTCACAAACACTATTGGTCAGCGTGTGTGTGTCACAAGCCCATTGGACAGAGTGTGTGTGTCACAAAACCCACTGGACAGCGTGTGTGTAACGAACCCCATTGGACAGCGTGTGTGTCACAAGCACCGTTGGACAGAGTGATGTGTCAAATCCCCATTAGACAGCGTGTGTGTCACATACCTCATTGGACAGTGTGTGTGTGTCACAATCCTCTTTTGATAGAGTGTTTGTGTCACAAACCCCATTAGAATGTATGCGTGTCAAAAACCCCATTGGATAGCGTTTGTGTGTCACAAGCACCATTGGACAGAGTGTGGTGTCACAAACCCCATTTGATAGAGTGTGTGTGTCACAAACCCCATTAGAAAGTATGCGTGTCAATAAACCCCATTGGATAGCGTGTGTGTGTCACAAAAAACATTGGACAGCGTGTGTGTCACAAACGCCATTGGACAGCGTGTGTGTCACAAACCCCATTTGATAGAGTCCGTGTGTCACAAAACCCATTGGATAGCGTGTGTGTCACAAACGCCATTGGACAGCGTGTGTGTCACAAGCCCCATTGTACAGAGTGTATTTGTCACAAAGCCCACTGGACAGCGTGTGTGTCACAAACCCCTTTGGACAGTGTGTGTGTCACAAACCCCATAGGACAGAGTGTGTGTCACAAACACCATTGGTCAGCGCGTCTCTGTCACAGGCCCATTGGACAGAGTGTGTGTCACGAACCCCATTGGACAGCGTGTGTGTCAAAAGCACCGTTGGACAGAGTGTGGTGTCACAATCGCCATTGGACAGTGTGTGTGTGTCACAAACCCCATTGGATTGCGCGTGTGTGTCACAAGCCCTATTGGACAGTGTGTGTGTCACAAAACCCACTGGATAACGTGTGTGTCACAAACCCCATTGGACAGCGTGTGCGTCACAAGCCCCATTGGATAGGGTGTGTGTGTCACAATACCCATTGGACAGCAGTGCGTGTCACAAACCCCATTGGTCATCGTGTGTGTCACAAACCCCTTTGTACAGTGTGTGTGTCACAAACCCCATTAGACAGCGTGTTTGTATCACAAACACTATTGGTCAGGGTGTGTGTGTCACAAGCCTATTGGACAGAGTGTGTGTGTTTCACAAAACCCACTGGACAGCGTGTGTGTCTCGAACCCCATTGGACAGCGTGTGTGTCACAAACCCCTTTGGATAGCGTGTGTGTGTCACAAACCCTCCTGGTCAGTGTGTGTTTACAAAACACATTGGACGTCATGCGTATTACAAACACCATTGGACAGCGTGTGTGTGTCACAAACCCCATTGGAAAGTGTGTGTCACAAACAGCATTGGATAGCGTGTGTGTCAAAAACCCCTTTAGAAAGTATGTGTGTCACAAACATCATTGGATAGCATGTGTGTGTCACAAACCCCATGGGACAGAGTGTGTGTCACAAACACTACTGGACAGAGTGTGTGTGTCACAAAACCCATTGGACAGGGTGTGTGTCACAAACTCCACTGGACAGTTTGTGTGTAACAAACACCCATGGACAGTGTGCGTGTCACAAACCCCATTGGACATCGTGTGTGTCACAAACCCCTTTGGACAGTGTGTGTATCACAAACACCATTGGACAGTGTGTGTGTCACAAACACCCATGGACAGTGTGCGTTCCACAAACCCAATTGGACAGTGTGTGTGTCACAAACCCCATTAGAATGTATGCGTGTCAAAAACCCCATTGGATAGCGTGTGTGTGTCACAAGCTATTGGGGAATGGCTTAAGGAGAAAGGGCATGGTGGAGATACCGACCCTTTGTATTAAGAGAAATGTTTTAGTCAGGATGGGTAGGCCCGGGTAGGCCTCAGTTAGCATGAGGGTGACTAGGCAAGTGGAAAGGTACTGACCGAAGGTAACAGTGAGATAGAAGTGCTGACTGTAGGTTACTGAAGGTCATAGAACAACTTGTTGTAAACAACTTTGCGGAAGTGTGTTCGAGAAGATAAGGAACTAGCATACCAGAGAAACCGCAAGTAGGGCTGAGCTAATTTGCTATGCACTCCAATCATATAATGACTAGTAGGCATAATTAATGATAACAGTATATAAGCGAGTTGTATCCGACTAATAAACGAAGTATGCTTATCACTCATATTGAGTCGACTGCATTTCTTCCTCCGCACGCGGGTCCTGAACTCTGAAGCGTTTCCCAACATCTGGCGCCCGAACAGGGACCCGTGCTGTGGATTAGGCTGAGGAACGGCGCCGGTTTGGCAGCGACCGGCGGGCAAGAGCAACCGAACACTGTGCTGCGGTGTGTTGACTCCGACGCCTGAACCGATTGAAGTTCGCCGTATACGGGCACACTGGAAGGCTGCAAGGAGGTCTTTGAGCTCAAGAAGAGGTATTTATTTATATTATGAGTACAGATGTTATGGATTTCGAGGTGGCCCTAGATATTTTACAATGCTTTTTAGAAAAGCGGGGAGTAGAGTCTGGTTGCGTTAAACAGCTAGCTGGTCTAGTAGCAACCGGTAGAACAAAAGGGTGCTTTAAGGATTCGGAATCACTGTTTGATGAGGGGGAGTGGAGGAAGTTGGGAGATATTTTGTGGGATATGGTTATAGATGAGGATAAAACAGCGAAAAAGTTAATGAAACCGTGGCGAGAGGTTATAAACAATATTAAGCGGCATAAGGTGGAAAAGAATTTAGCCGCGGTAGCTTCACAGAAACTCGGCAAAATGGAGCCTTCCGCTCCGCCGATGGAAACGGGCATATCTGCGTTATCAGCGAAGAACCTTAAAAGACTATTAACTTGGTGCAGAGGCAATAGGTATCCTGCTGACCTGTCAGGAGTTTTTCAAATAGAGACTTGGAAAAAGATGGGAACTGTGTTGTGGAAGGCAATTAGTCACCGTGAAAAATATATTCTCGGCCTTGTAACCATCTGGAAACTGATAAATACTACAGTGAAGCAATTAAAACCTGAAAAGACTGTTACGAGCATTAGTGACTCAAAACTTGAACTTTGGGACAGTATAGAGCAGAAATTATGGGATAAAGTCAGCAATGGAGATACAGAAGCTAAATCATTAGTAACAACATGGAAGCTTGAACGGTCTGCTGCTGCTGGAATTTTTGCAGCGTTGCAGCCTGATAAGTATCCTGAAAGTTGCGGTGAAGTTCACCCGGTTTGTGTCTGTGATACCCTCCCTATTCCATCCCCTGCTGTGCTTTCGGCACCCCCGATGGTTCAGCAGTCCGGGGCGGGGGGAGGAACAATGCCAAACGGTTAGCCTCCTGTACCATCATCTAACCCTGGTGAGAACAGCAAGTCCAGAGGATTGGTGTCAGACAACTTACTCAAAGAACCTGTGAAAGCTGAGAATGCTAAAGTCGTAAACACGTGTACTATCAGTCCTTTTACCAATTTTACCAATCTGCTTTTCCTGCATTTAAACCCTCTAACTTCCACAAGAGAACAGAAGAAGTCACTGAAAATAGAACTGGACAACAGAACTGTGTGACAGATTAGATCAGCTAACAGCAAGTGAATCTGACAGTCGGCAATGTGGTCATGATAATCGTGACGGGAAAGGGGGTGCTCCTGGGGACTCAGGGTATAAAACTTAGAAGTTAAGGAAGCACTGGTGTTGAAATTAGCAGTAGAGAATGCTAATGTTTGCTATCAACATGTTATTTGCGAGTTTTACAGTGAATATTATGTGCTGCTGTTTATTGCCTCTCTGAAAGTCAAGCAGCTTGTCAGGAATGTGAGTTAATTGTTTCACTGGTTGTTGTTAGAATTGTTTCTTTGTGGTATAAGTGCGCCGTAAAACTTTCTCTCCACTTTTCCCACTCACGCTGCAAGCAGCCCTGTGCTTTTCCATGGGGTCAGAAATTACTGTTTTCAGTCGTGTTCATAAAAAAATCGGTATTGGGAGGTGTTTCAAAACATAGGGAAGCACTTGGAAATATGAGAAAAGAGGATCTTGTAAAATATTGTAATTAATGGTGGCTGCTGTATAAGTTAACTGATTGGGAAAAGTGTCCGGGGAATAGAATCTTGAAGTATAACACCTTGTTGCAATTAATGTTGTTTTTAGGGCGAGAAGAGTAAGACAAAATAAATCCCTACAAGAGATCATTAAATCATTTCAGACAGCTGAGAGAGAGTTAACTGATAACACGCAGGTCACAGTAAACTTGCCGAAGTCTGCACAATGCTTTCTTTATTAGCCTGTTTTCTTTGTGGGTATCTGTTTAAGCATGTTGCAATTTTGGTAGGTCTTTGTTATATGGTACAGTAAGTTCACAGACTGTTAAATCATGAGAATCAGTTGACTCAAAAGGTGCGTTTTGTGATAGTACAAAAGATTATGAGTAATTTAGTTCCTTACTGCGTGAATGTGATGTTAAGATTTTACGTGTAGTAGCTGTTACATTTTTGTCTAGCGTACTAGCTTTATTCCAATATCCAGACTTGCGCAACTCTGTGACAGGCTGTCTCTCATCTCAGTGCACTAAATTTGGCCTTTTTGTATGCACATCAAGTAAAGAATCCTGGTTTTAGAATAACAGTTGTAGCACACCAGATGAGACACTCAAAAAAAAAAAAAAAAAAAAATTAAAAATTAAAAGGCCTTGCCCAGTCCAGCTTGCTGCGGGGGGGGGGGCGGATGCCAAATGGGCCTCCAGCGCGCACTGACCCATTTTGTCAGGGAGACCCAGAGGTACCTCCACCTGGCTGAGCAGTAAGCGGTTCAAAGGTGCAATGCAAAAACTTGAGATATTGTCTTAAATTGATGTGTGATCCATCTGCTTATTTGAACTTGGTATATGGTTTTCGTATCTGAGCTCAGTATTTTAGTTTGCATATTCATATTCGGTACTGAAAGAATCTTGTTTGGGGAGATAATTACAAAAATGGGAACCGGTTCCACTGCTAAAATTCCACCTTGCTCCCCCTTAGGATGCATCCTTACACATTAAAGTAATCGCTTATATTGTTAGAAAAGCATTTAAATTGTTAAAATACTATGATAGATGTGAACTTGGGGTATTGTATGAAGTTATGAAGTTGTATTTAAAGGTTGCTGGAATGTGAACTGATTTGGATCTAGGAAAATAGAATAATGGATTTATGTTTATTATACTGGTTTATACTGTTTTTTGACATCTCTAAATTGTAAAAGGTAAATGGAGCTAAGGAATGTAACTATTGCTGAGCTACTTGAAATTGCATATAAAGTGTATTATGGCTGGAATGAAATGGGAAAACAAAAGACCAAAATATCCCAGGCCTGTGTGCAGCTCATTGTAACTGAGAAGTTTCCCAGAGCCTCCTACTTCGTACCAGCCAGTATGCCAGCTGCGTGACCTTGGTTGTATCTACACTGCAAAGAAAGAAAAAACAACTGGAAAAACCTGGCTGCCCGCTTTTAAAGCAGTGAAAGGGGGGTTCTCTCTCCCCCCCACTGCAGCGATGTAATACTGAATGGAGCAGTCCGAGGGTGAAGTTTAAAGGCATCCTGAGCAGACCCATTGTTCTAATGAAACTGGACAATTAAACCAAAAATTTGTTGATAGACTTATCCTATGGTAATTAGTTGTACGAGACTTCTTAGTAAATTCACTATGCTAGTTTTTGAGGACATGGGAGACAACGAAAGAAAGGCCGTTTTTTGAGACAAACGGAATGCCAGATTTGGAACAAAGTTTTAATACATGAATTCTTGTATTTGCCCAAAAGTCCTATACCTCTCTTGGGTCAGGATTTGTTAAGTAAATTGTAAGCTCAAATAACGTTTTCTGAGAATTCTGTTTAGTTGCATGTCCTACAAGAAGCTGCTTGGATGGTGCAGATCTGTTTGTGCAAGTGAGAAATCTTCAAGGAACTTTTGAATGCTGCATTTCCACTAGTATTAACAGCCAATGTTTTTGATAAAGCAAATACTACACTGAGAAATCTGAAACAGGACTTCGATCCGGTAAGGGAAAACAATATCCAATAAATATGACAGCCAAAATGGAGTTAGAAGCTTTGAGGGATGAATTTATGACAACTTTACAGGCTGACTGCATTTGATTGGACTTGCAGATTTGTCTATGAAACAACCTGTGGCTATTGTGGGACAGTATGATGAGAATGCTAACAGACTAATATACCAATTGTCACTCTGATCAAGAAAATGCAGGGAATGAATTTAAGTCTTAATAGGCCATGATCCTTTTGTCATATATGTGAAATTTAATTCTGATTTTTTTTTAATTTTTTATTTTATTTATAATCTATGTCTCTGTCAATTGCACTAGCTGGTTTTCTTAACAGCACAGCTTTTGGTATGCATAAATGTAAAATGTAAATTGCTGCAGAACCTGCAAGTCTTTAACATCAGGTCATAGGCCATACTTGTATTTGGTCTGATCCTACATACTTGCACAGTTTTTGTTGATGGTTTTGGGAAGTCTCATAAAGCTGTAGTGGTTTAGCGTGAAGATAGCGATTAGCATCATTCTGTGAAAATTATTGAAAGTTCAACCCAATTAGCAGAACTTGGCACAGCTTTAAATTATTTAGAGATTTTTTAAGAAGGAACCTCTAAATTTGATTTGCGATTTTGAGTACGTAGTCAAGATCCAACGCACGTATCTGATTCTGAACTGTGTTTTTGTTTTGTTTTGTTTGGTTTGTTTTTTTTTTTTAAAAACAAAAAGGGGAATTGTCAAAAGGATTGTATGTGATGAATCACTTATATCTAAGTGGTGCAGCCTAAATTTGCCCTGTGATGAAACACTTTGTAAGTATGACCCAAAACCATGCTAAATCAGAAAGAACCTGCATTAGTTATGGTCAAATCACTAGTTAACATTCAATGGAAAAGGCCACACCAATTGATAACCTGGGGGAGAGGTTATGCTTATGTTTTTACAGATCAAGGGCTGCAATGGTTGCCAGCACGAAACGTGAAACCTGTGTTATCTTCCTGACAATGATTGTTGCAGCTGCTGTGTTTTGGATGCCTGCACAGACAAAGACTAACATGTGGATTACTTTAGCCAACATGACTGACCATCTATATGCCTAACTACGATGTCTCTGGACAAAACGTTCCACACATGCTTGGTTGGTGTCTTCCTTGATGACTACAGCAGCATCACACGACTGTTTCAAATAGTGGTCGATGCAGAGGCATTGCAATGAACTGTAATAATACTAACACGGCACTTTGGATTAATTGCCACCTGGAAGCAGACATCGAACCACAGGAACTGGAATTGCTGGCATCTATGCCTATGGATGCTTGTATCCAGCTGGTTTGTGAAAAGTGTCAGAACAGTATACAAGAACAGGAATGGATAAAACTACAAAATATTAATGCTACCCTTGGTGACTACAGAAATGAAACTCGACGGT
The DNA here is from genome assembly GCA_032206185.1 of Columba guinea. Lineage (NCBI taxonomy): Eukaryota > Metazoa > Chordata > Aves > Columbiformes > Columbidae > Columba > Columba guinea. Next base: position 530,762 of record JAVLUU010000053.1, on the reverse strand, counting down.
GTAATGCTTCACAGAAGAATGCAAGGGATGTCATTGACAGCGACCCTAAAACCTCCTGTATGGTGTATTCTTGATCTGTGAAGATAGAGCCTGACCAGGAATTCCTTCTAATGCTGTTGGAGGACTGTATATTTTGGGACTATTAACTCTCTTAACGCCCAATGTATCTATGATAATAGATCACAGAAGAGCAAGACGAGAAAAACACTTTTTGCGTGTATATGAGTCAAAATGTGATGATAATGTAGATTATTGAGGATCAGGATAAGGGTTTTAGGATCTCTTTTATCTAGTGTTGGCACAACTAAAGCTTTAAATACTTTAGAAAAATTAGGATGCTGGCTAGTTAAGCAAATAAACAGAACTTCTAAGGCTTTAAGTGGACTTTTGTTAGATGTAGATTCTGTAAGACATGCTACACTGCAGAATACAGTCGCAGGAGACTTTTGTTATTAGCCCATGGCCATGGATATGAAGAATTTGACGGAATGTGCTGTATGGATTTACAGAACAAGTCGAGATCCATCCACAAGGAGATTAAACAACTTATGGACCATTCACAGAAGATCAGAGAGGATGTGGGCCTCTTTGGCTTAGAGGGCCTCGTGAACTGGTTTGGACTAGGAGGATGGGTAAAAGGGCTTTTGCAAAGTATGCTAATGTTACTTATTATAATAATTGTAGTAGCAATGTGCATAAGCTGTGCCTTTTCATGTCTTCGAAAGCTTTTTGAACGCACCATGAATCAAGCAATGCTCGCGCAAAAAGAAAAAGGGGGAATTATTGGGGAATGGCTTAAGGAGAAAGGGCATGGTGGAGATACCGACCCTTTGTATTAAGAGAAATGTTTTAGTCAGGATGGGTAGGCCCGGGTAGGCCTCAGTTAGCATGAGGGTGACTAGGCAAGTGGAAAGGTACTGACCGAAGGTAACAGTGAGATAGAAGTGCTGACTGTAGGTTACTGAAGGTCATAGAACAACTTGTTGTAAACAACTTTGCGGAAGTGTGTTCGAGAAGATAAGGAACTAGCATACCAGAGAAACCGCAAGTAGGGCTGAGCTAATTTGCTATGCACTCCAATCATATAATGACTAGTAGGCATAATTAATGATAACAGTATATAAGCGAGTTGTATCCGACTAATAAACGAAGTATGCTTATCACTCATATTGAGTCGACTGCATTTCTTCCTCCGCACGCGGGTCCTGAACTCTGAAGCGTTTCCCAACAACAAGCACCATTGGACAGAGTGTGGTGTCACAAACCCCATTTGATAGAGTGTGTGTGTCACAAACCCCATTAGAAAGTATGCGTGTCAATAAACCCCATTGGATAGCGTGTGTGTGTCACAAAAAACATTGGACAGCGTGTGTGTCACAAACGCCATTGGACAGCGTGTGTGTCACAAACCCCATTTGATAGAGTCCGTGTGTCACAAAACCCATTGGATAGCGTGTGTGTCACAAACGCCATTGGACAGCGTGTGTGTCACAAACCCTATTTGATAGAGTCCGTGTGTCACAAAACCCATTGGATAGCGTGTGTGTCACAAACGCCATTGGACAGCGTGTGTGTCACAAGCCCCATTGTACAGAGTGTATTTGTCACAAAGCCCACTGGACAGCGTGTGTGTCACAAACCCCTTTGGACAGTGTGTGTGTCACAAACCCCATAGGACAGAGTGTGTGTCACAAACACCATTGGTCAGCGCGTCTCTGTCACAGGCCCATTGGACAGAGTGTGTGTCACGAACCCCATTGGACAGCGTGTGTGTCAAAAGCACCGTTGGACAGAGTGTGGTGTCACAATCGCCATTGGACAGTGTGTGTGTGTCACAAACCCCATTGGATTGCGCGTGTGTGTCACAAGCCTATTGGACAGTGTGTGTGTCACAAAACCCACTGGATAACGTGTGTGTCACAAACCCCACTGGACAGCGTGTGCGTCACAAGCCCCATTGGATAGGGTGTGTGTGTCACAATACCCATTGGACAGCAGTGCGTGTCACAAACCCCATTGGTCATCGTGTGTGTCACAAACCCCTTTGTACAGTATGTGTGTCACAAACCCCATTAGACAGCGTGTTTGTATCACAAACACTATTGGTCAGGGTGTGTGTGTCACAAGCCTATTGGACAGAGTGTGTGTGTTTCACAAAACCCACTGGACAGCGTGTGTGTCTCGAACCCCATTGGACAGCGTGTGTGTCACAAACCCCTTTGGATAGCGTGTGTGTGTCACAAACCCTCCTGGTCAGTGTGTGTTTACAAAACACATTGGACGTCATGCGTATTACAAACACCATTGGACAGCGTGTGTGTGTCACAAACCCCATTGGAAAGTGTGTGTCACAAACAGCATTGGATAGCGTGTGTGTCAAAAACCCCTTTAGAAAGTATGTGTGTCACAAACATCATTGGATAGCATGTGTGTGTCACAAACCCCATGGGACAGAGTGTGTGTCACAAACACTACTGGACAGAGTGTGTGTGTCACAAAACCCATTGGACAGGGTGTGTGTCACAAACTCCACTGGACAGTTTGTGTGTCACAAACACCCATGGACAGTGTGCGTGTCACAAACCCCATTGGACATCGTGTGTGTCACAAACCCCTTTGGACAGTGTGTGTATCACAAACACCATTGGACAGTGTGTGTGTCACAAACACCCATGGACAGTGTGCGTTCCACAAACCCAATTGGACAACGTGTGTGTCACAAACCACTTTGGACAGTGTGTGTGTCACAAACCCCATGGGACAGAGCGTGTGTCACAAAACCCACTGGACACCTTGTGTGTCACAAACCCCATTGGACAGCATGTGTGTCACAGGCACCGTTGGACAGAGTGTGGTGTAACAATCCCCATTGGACAGCGTGTGTGTCACAAACCCCATTGGACAGTGTGTGTGTGTCACAAACCCCATTTGATAGAGTGTGTGTGTGTCACAAACCCCATTAGCAAGTATGTGTGTCACAAACCCCAATGGATAGCGTGTGTGTGTCACAAGCACCATTGGACAGAGTGTGTGTGTCACAAACCCCATTTGAAAGTGTATGTGTCACAAACCCAATTGGATAGCGTGTGTGTGACACGAACCCTCCTGGTCAGTATGTGTGTCACAAAACTCATTGGACAGCATGCGTGTCACAAACACCATTGGACAGCGTGTGTGTGTCACAAACCCGATTGGAAAGTGTGTCACAAACCCCATTGGATAGCGTGTGTGTGTCAAAAACCCCATTAGAAAGTATGTGTGTCACAAACCCCTTTGGATAGCATGTGTGTGTCACAAACCCTACTGGACAGTGTGTGTGTTTCACAAACCCCGTTAGACAGCGTGTTTGTCACAACCCACATTGGACAGCGTGTGTGTGTCGCAAACCCCATGGGACAGCGTGTGTGTCACAAACCTCATTGGACAGCGTGTGTGCAATAAACCCCATTGGACAGAGTGTGTGTCACAAGCCCCATTGGACAGAGTGTATTTGTCACAAAGGCCATTGGACAGCGTGTGTGTCACAAACCCCATTGGACAGAGTGTGTCTTTCACAAACCCCATTGGGCAGTGTGTGTGTCTCACAAACCCCATTAGACAGCGTGTGTGTCACAAACCCTATTGGACAGTATGTGTGTCACACAACCCACTGGATAGCGTGTGTGTCACAAACCCCATAGGACAGCGTGTGTGTCACAAGCCCCATTGGACAGAGTGTATTTGTCACAAAGCCCATTGGACAGCGAGTGTCACAATCCCCATTGGACAGCGTGTGTGTCACAAACCCCAGTGGACAGGGTGTGTGTGTCACAATACCCATTGGACAGTGTGTGTGTCGCAAACCTCATTAGACAGAGTTTGTTTCACAAACCCCCGTGGACACTGTGTGTGTCACAAACCCCATTGGACATTGTGTGTGTCACAAACTCCACTGGACAGCGTGTGTGTCACAAACACCCATGGACAGTGTGCGTGTCACAAACCCCATTGGAGAGCGTGTGTGTCACAAACCCCTTTGGACAGTGTGTGTGTCACAAACCCCATTGGACAGCCTGTGTGACACAAACTCCACTGGACAGCGTGTGTGTCACAAACACCCATGGATAGTGTGCATGTCACAAACCCCATTGGACATCGTGTGTGTCACAAAGCCCTTTGGACAGTGTGTGTGTCACGAACACCCATGGACAGTGTACGTGCCTCAAACCCCATTGAACAACGTGTGTAGTCACCAACCCCTTTGGACAATGTGTGTGTCACAAACCCCATTGGACAGCCTGTGTGTGTCACAATCCCCAGTGGACACAGTGTGTGTGTCACAAACCCCATGGGACAGAGTGTGTGTCACGAACCCTATTGGACAGCGTGTATGTCACAAACCCCATTGGATAGCATGTGTGTGTCACAAACCCTATTGGACATTGTGTATGACACAATCCTCATTGGACAGTGTCTTTGTCACAAACTCAATGGGACAGAGTGTGTGTCACAAACACTATAGGACAGCGTGTGTGTGTCACAAGCCCTTTGGACAGAGTGTGTCCGTCACAAAAGACACTGGACAGCTTGTGTGTCACGAACCCCTTTGGACAGCGTGTGTGTCACAAGCACCATTGGACAGAGTGTGGTGTCACAAACCCCATTGGGTAGCGTGTGTGTGTCACAAACCCCATTGGATAGCGTGTCTGTGTCACAAACCCTATTGGACAGTGTGTGTGTCACAAAACCCACTGGATAGCGTGTGTGTCACAAACCCAATTGGACAGAGTATACTTGTCACAAAGCCCATTGGACAGCGTGTGTGTGACACAAACCCTATTGGACAGAGTGTGTGTTTCACAAACCCCATTGGATATCGTGTGTGTCACAAACAGCATTGGACAGTGTGTGTGTGTCACAAACCCCATTAGACAGCGTGTGTGTCACAAACCCCTTCGGACAGTGTGTGTGTCACAAACCCCATTAGACAGTGTGTGTGTCACAAAACCCATGGGACAGAGTGTGTGTCACAAACACTATTGGTCAGCGTGTGTGTGTCACAAGCCCATTGGACAGAGTGTGTGTGTCACAAACCCCATTGGACAGCGTGTGTGTGTCACAAACCCCATTGGATAGAGTGTGTGTGTCACAAACCCCATTGGATAGCGTGTGTGTGTCAAAAGCACCATTGGACAGAGTGTGATGTCACAAACCCCATTGGAAAGTGTATGTTTCACAAACCCCTTTGGATAGCGTGTGTGTGTCACAAACCCTATTGGACAGTGTGTGTGTTACAAACCCCATTGGACAGCATGTGTGTCACAAGCCCCCTTGGACAGAGTGTTTCTGTCACAAAGCCCATTGGACAGCGTGTGTGTCACAAACCCCATTGGACAGGGTGTGTGTGTCACAAACCCCATTTGATAGAGTGTGTGTGTGTAACAAACCCCATTAGAAAGTATGTGTGTCATACACCCCATTGGATAGCGTGTGTGTGTCACAAGCACCGTTGGACAGAGTGTGGTGTCACAAACCCCCTTGGAAAGTGTATGTGTCACAAACCCCATTTGATAGAGTGTGTGTGTCACAAACCCCATTAGAAAGTATGCCTGTCACAAACCCCTTTTGATAGCGTGTGTGTGTCACAAGCACCTTTGGACAGAGTGTGGTGTCACAATCCCCATTGGACTGCGTGTGTGTCACAAACCCCATTGGATAGCGTTTGTGTGTCACAAGAACCATTGGACAGAGCGTGGTGTCACAATCCCCATTGGACAGCGTATGTGCACAAACCCCATTGGATAGCGTGTGTGTGTCACAAGCACCATTGGACAGAGTGTGGTGTCTCAAGCACCATTGGACAAAGTGTGGTGTCACAAACCCCATTGGAAAATGTATGTGTCACAAACCCCTTTGGATAGCGTGTGTGTGCCACAAGCCCCATTGGACAGAGTGTATTTGTCACAAAGCCCATTGGACAGCGTGTGTGTCACAATCCCCATTGGAAACTGTGTGTGTCACAAACCCCATTAGACAGGGTGTGTGTGTCACAATACCCATTGGACAGTGTGTGTGTCACAAACCTCATTGGACAGAGTTTGTTTCACAAACCCCATTGGACAGAATGTGTGTCAAAACCTAACTGGACAGCGTGTGTGTCACAAACCCCCCTTTTCAGTGTGTGTGTCACAATCCCCAGTGGAAAGCGTGTGTGTCAAAGCCCCATTTGATAATGTGTGTGTCACAAAACCCACTTGACAGCGTGTCTGTCACAAAACACCCTTGGACAGTGTGAGTGTCACAAAACCTATTGGACAGTGTGTGTGTCATAAAACCCTTTTGACAGTTTGTGTGTCAGAAACCCCATTGGAAAACGTGTGTGTGTCACAATCCCCATTGGACAGTGTGTGTGTCACAAACACAATTGGACAGCGTGTGTGTCACAAACACCACTGGACAGCGTGTGTGTCACAAGCCCATTGGACAGAGTGTGTGTGTCACAAACCCATTGGACAGAGTGTGTGTGTCACAAACACAACTGGACAGCGTGTGTGTCACAAGCACCAATGGACAGAGTGTGAGTGTCACAAACCCCATTGGATAGTGTGTGTGGCGCCAGCACAATTAGAAAGTGTGTGTATCACAAACCCCATTGGATAGTGTGTGTGCGTCACAAACCCTATTAGACAGTGTGTGTCTCACAAACCCCACTGGACAGGGTGTGTGTTCACAAGACCCATTGGACAGAGTGTGGTGTCACAAACGCCATTGGACAGCGTGTGTGTGTCACAATCCCCATTAAACAGCGTGAGTGTCAAAACCCAATTGGATAGTCTGTGTGTCACAAAACCCGCTGGACAGCGTGTGTGTCACAAACACCCATGAACAGTGTGAGTGTCACAAACCCCATTGTATAGCGTGTGTGTGTCACAATTCCCATTGGACAGTGTGTGTGTCACAAACACCATTGGACAGCGTGTGTGTCACAAGTCCATTGGACAGGGTGTGTTTGTCACAAACCCCATTGGAAAGTGTATGTATCACAAACCCCATTCGATAACGTGTGTGTGTCACAAACCCTATTCGACAGTGTGTGAGTCACAAACCCCACTGGACAGGGTGTGTGTTCACAAACCCCATTGGACAGCGTGTTTTTCACAAGACCCTTTGGACAGAGTGTGTGAGTCACAAAGCCCATTAGACAGCGTGTGTGTCACAATCCCCATTGCACAGCGTGTGTGTCACAAACACCATTGGACAGCGTGTGTGTGTAACAATACCCATTGGACAGTGTGTGTGTGTCACAAACCTCATTAGACAGCCTGTGTGCCACAAACCCCTTTGGACAGTGTGTTTGTCACAAAACCCACTTGACAGCGTGTGTGTCACGAACAGCATTGAACAGCGTGTGTGTCACAAGCACCATTGGACAGAGTGCGGTGTCAAAAACCCCATTGGAAAGTGTATGTGTCACAAACCCCATTGCATAGCGTGTGTGTGTCACAAACCCCATTGGATAGCGTGTGTGTGCCACAAGCACCATTGGACAGAGCGTGGTGTCATAAACCCCATTGGAAAGGGTATGTGTCACAAACCCCATTGGATAGCGTGTGTGTGTCACAAACCCTCCTGGTCAGTGTGTGTTTAGAAAACCATTGGACAGCATGCCTGTCACAAATACCATTGGACAGCGTGTGTGTGTCACAAACCCAATTGGAGAGTGTGTGTCACAAACCACATTGGATGGTATGTGTGTCACAAACCCCATTGGATAGCATGTGTGTGTAACAAACCCAATGGGACAGCGTGCGTGTAATAAAGCCCTTTGGACAGTGAGTGTGTCACAAACCCCATTGGACAGCGTGTGTGTCACAAGCACCATTGGACAGAGTGCGGTGTCACAAACCCCATTGGATAGCGTGTGTGTGTCACAAACCCTATTGGACAGTGTGTGTGTCACAAAACACACTTTACAGCGTTTGTGTCACAAACCCCATTGGACAGCGTGTGTGTCTCAAGTCCCATTGGAGAGAGTGTATGTGTCACAAATCCTATTAGACAGTGTGTGGTTCACAAAACCCACTGGCGAGAGTGTGTGTCACAAACACCATGGGACTGAGTGTGTGTCACGAACTCCATTGGACAGTGTGTGTCACAAGCGTCATTGGACAGCGTGTTTGTGTCAAAAACCCTCCTGGTCAGTGTGTGTGTAACAAACCCAATTGGTCAGCGTGTGTGTCACAAACCCCATTGGACACCGTGTGTGTGTCACAAACTCCATTAGAAAGTATGCGCGTTCACAAACGCCATTGGATAGCGTGTGTGTGTCACAAAACCCACTGGACAGCGTGTGTGTCACAATACACATTGGACAGCGTCTCTGTCACAAGCTCCATTGGACAGAGTGTGGTGTCACAAACCCCTTTGGAAAGTGTATGTGTCACAAACCCATTGGATAGCTTGTTTGTGTCACAAACCCTATTGGACAGCGTGTGTGTCACAAGCCCCTTTGGACAGAGAGTATGTGTCACAAAGCCCATTGGACAACGTGTGTGTCACAAACCCCATTGGAGAGTGTGTGTCACAAACCACATTAGATAGCGTGTGTGTGTCAAAAACCCAATTAGAAAGTATGTGTGTCACAAACCAAAATGGATAGCATGTGTGTGTCACAAACCCCATGGGACAGAGTGTGTGTCACAAACCCCATTGGACAGCGTGTGTGTAATAAACCCCATTGGACCGCGCGTGTGTGTCACAATCCCCATTGGACAGTGTGAGTGTGACACAAACCCCATTAGACAGCGTGTGTGTCACAAACCCCTTTGGACAGTGGGTGTCTCACAAACCCCATTAGACAACGTGTGTGTCACAAACCCCTTTGGACAGTGCATGTGTCACAAACCCCATTGGATAGCGTGTGTGTGTCATAAACCCTATTCGACAGTGTGTGTGTCACAAAACCCAATGGCCAGCGTGTGTGTCACAAACCCAATTGGGCAGAGTGTGTGTCTCTAGCCCCTTTGGACAGAATGTATGTGTCACAAACCCTATTGGACAGTGTGTATGTCACAAAACCCACTGGCGAGAGTGTATGTCACAAACACCATTGGACAGCGTGTTTGTCACAAACACCCATGGACAGTTTGTGTGTCACAAAACTCCATTGGACAGCGTGTGTGTCACAAAGACCATTGGACAGCGTGTGTGTCACAAGCCCATTGGACAGAGTGTGTGTGTCACAAAACCCACTGGACAGCGTGTGTGTCATGAACCCCATTGGACAGTTTGTGTGTCACAAACCTATTGGACAGAGTGTGCGTGTCACAAACCCCATTAGAAAGTGTGTGTGTCACAATCCCCACTGGAGAGCGTGTGTGTCACAAACCCCATGGGACAGTGTGTGTGTGTCACAATACCCATTGGACAGAGTTTGTTTCACAAACCCCTTTGGACAGCATGTGTGTCAGAAACACCTTTCGACAGTGTGTGTGTCACAAACCCCATTGGACAGCGTTTGTGTCACAATGCCCAGTGGACAGCGTGTGTGTCAAAACCCCATTGGAGAGTGTGTGTATCACAAAACCCTCTGTACAGCGTGTGTGTCACAAACACCCTTGGACAGTGTGAGTGTCACAAACCCTACTGGACAGTGTGTGTGTCACAAACCCCTTTGGACAGTTTGTGTGTCACAAACCCCATTGGACAGCGTGTGTGTGTCACAAGCCCACTGGACAGAGTGTGTGTGTCACAAAACCCACTGGACAGCGTGTGTGTCACCAACCCGATTGGACAGCGTGTGTGTCACAAGCACCATTGGACAGAGTGTGAGTGTCACAAACCCCACTGGATAGTGTGTGTGTCACAATCCCCATTGAACAGTGTGTGTGTCACAATCCCCATTGGATTGCGTGTGTGTCACATACCCCATTGGACAGTGTGCGTCTGTCACAGTACCCATTAGACAGTGTGTGCGTCACAAACCCCATTGGACAGCGTTTGTGTCACAAACCCATTGGACAGTGTTTGTGTCACAATCCCCATTGGACAGTGTGTGTGTCACAAAAGCCACTGGACACCGTGTGTGTCACAAACACCCCTGGTCATTGTTTGTGTCACTATCCCCGGTGGACAGCGTGTATGTCAAAACCCCATTGGACAGTGTTTCTGTCACTAAACCCACTGGACAGCGTGTGAGTCACAAACACCCATGGACAGTGTGAGTGTCACAAACCCCATTGTATAGCGTGTGTGTCACAAACCCCATTGGACAGTGTGTGTGGGTCACAAGCCCATTGGACAGAGTGTGTGTGTCACAAAACCCACTTGACAGCCTGCGTGTCACGAAACCCATTGGACAGCGTGTTTGTCACAAGCACCATTGGACAGAGTGTGAATGTCACAAACCCCATTGGATAATGTGTGTTTCACAAAAACCATTAGAAAGTGTGTGTGTCACAAACACCGTTGGATAGAGTGTGTGTCACAAACCCTATTGGACAGTGTGAGTGTCACAAACCCCATTGTATAGCGTGTGTGTCACAAACCCCATTGGACAGTGTGTGTGTGTCACAATCCCCATTGGACAGAGTGTGTGTCAAAACCCAGTTGGACAGTGTGTGTGTCACAAAACTCACTGGACAGCGTGTGTGTCACGAACCCCATTGGATAGTGTCTGTGTCACAAACCCCATTTGAAAGTGTGTGTATCACAAACTCCATTGGATAGCGTCTGTGTGTCACAATCCCCATAGGAGAGCGTGTGTGTCAGAAACCCCATTGGACAGAGTGTGTGTTTCACAAACCCCATTAGACACTGTGTGCATCACAGACCCCACTGGACAGTGTGCGTGTCACATAAGCCATTGGTCATCGTGTGTGTCACAAACCCCTTTGGACAGTGTGCGTGTCACAAACCCCATTGGACATCGTGTTTGTCACAAACCCCTTCGGACATCGTGTGTGTCACAATCCGCATTGTACAGTGTTTGTGTGTCACAAACCCCATTGGACAGCGTGTGTGTCATAAACCCCATTGGACAGCGTGTGCGTGTCACAATCCCCATTGTACAGTGTTTGTGTGTCACAAACCCCATTGGACAGAGTGTGTGTCAAAAACCCCTTTGGACAGTGTGTGTGTCACAAACCCCATTGGAAAGTGTATGTGTCACAAACCCCTTTGGATAGCGTGTGTGTGTCACAAACCCTATTGGACAGTGTGTGTTTCACAAACCCCATTGGACAGCCTGTGTGTCACAAACACCATTCAACAGCGTGTGTGTGTCACAAACACCATTGGACAGCGTGTGTGTGTAACAATACCCATTGGACATTGTGTGTGTCACAAACCCCATTGGAGAGCGTGCGTGTCACAAACCCTTGCAGACACTGTATGTGTCACAAACACATTGGACAGTGTGCGTGTCACAAACCGCTCTGGACAGCGTGTGTGTGACAATCCCCATTGGAGAGCGTGTGTGTCACAATCCCCATTGCACAGCGTGTGTGTCAGAAGCCCCATTGGACAGAGTGTGTGTATCACAATCCCCATTAGATATCGTGTGTGTCACAAACCCTTTTGGAGAGTGTGTGTATCACAAACCCCAATGGACAGTGTGCGTGTCACATAATCCATTGGACATCGTGTGTGTCACAAACCCCACTGGACAGCGTGTGTGTCACGAACCCCATTGGACAGCTTGTGTGTCACAAGACACATTGGACAGAGTGTGTGTGTCACAAACCCCATTGGACAGCGCGTGTGTCTCAAACCCCATTGGATAGCGTGTGTGTGTCACAAACTCTATTGGTCAGTGTGTGTGTCACAAACCCCATTGAACAGCGTGTGTGTGTAACAATAATCATTGGACTGTGTGTGTGTCACACACCCCATTGGACAGCGTGTATGTGTAACAATACCCATTGGTCAGTGTGTGTGTCACAAACCCCATTGGACAGGGTGTGTGTGTCACAATACCCATTGGACAGCCTGTGTGTCATAAACCCCATGTGGACACTGTGTGTGTCACGAATGCCGTTGTGCAGAGTGTGTGTCACAAACCCCCCTGGACAGTTTGTGTGTCACAATCCCCATTGTACATTGTTTATGTGTCACAAACACCATTGGACAGTGTGTGTGTCAAAAACCCCAATGGACAGCGTGTGTGTGTCACAAAACCTCCTGGTCAGTGTGTGTGTCACAAACCCCATTGGACAGCGTGTGTGTCACAAACCCCATTGGACAGTGTGTGTGTGTCACAATCCCCATTGGACACTGTGTGTGTCACAAACCCCATGGGATTGAGTTTGTGTCACGAACCCCATGGGACAGCGTCTGTGTCACAAGTGCCATTGGACAGAGTGTGTGTGTCACAAACCCCACTGGAAAGTGTATGTGTCACAAACACCATTGGATAGAGTGTGTGTGTCACAAACCCTCCTGGTCAGTGTGTGTGACACAAAACCCATTGGACAGCATGCCTGTCACAAACATCATTGGACAGCGTGTGTGTAACAAACCCCATTGGACAGCGTGTGTGTGTCACAAAACCCATAGGAAAGTTTGTGTCACAAACCTTTTTGCATATCGTGTGTGTGTCAAAAACCCCATTAGAAAGTATATCTGTCACAAACGCCATTGGATAGCATGTGTGTGTCACAAACCGTATTGGACAGTAAGTATGTCACAATCCCCGTTGGATAGCGTGTGTGTGTCACAAACCCTATTGGATAGCGTGTAGGTCACAATCCCCATTGGAGAGTGTCTGTGCCACAAACCCCATTGGACAGTCTGTGTGTCTCAATCCCCATTGGAGAGTGTCTGTGCCACAAACCCCATTGGACACTGCGTGTGTCTGTGACAAAACCCACTGGATAGCGTTTGTGTCACTAACACCCATGGACAGTGTGAGTGTCACAAACCCCATTGAACAGCGTGTGTGTGTCACAATCCCCATTGGACAGTGTGTGTGTCACAAACACCATTGGAGAACGTGTGTGTCACAAGCCTATTGGACAGAGTGCGTGTGTCACAAACCCCATTGGAAAGTGTATGTGTAACAAACCCCATTCGATAGCGTGTGTGTGTCACAAACCCTATTGGATAGTATGTGTGTCACAAAACCCACTGGACAGCGTCTGTGTTCACAAACACCATTGGACAGCGAATTTTTAACAAGACCCATTGTACAGAGTGTGTGTGTCACAAAGCCCATTTGGACAGCGTGTGTGTCACAATCCCCATTGGACAGTGTGTGTCCCACAAACACCCATGGACAGTATGTGTGTCACAAACCGCATTGGACATCGTGTGTGTCACAAACCCCCGTGGACACTGTGTGTGTCACAAACCCCATTGGACAGTCTGTGTGTCACAAACCCCACTGGACGGCGTGTGTGTCACAAACACCCATGGACAATGTGCGTTTCACTAAACCCATTGTACATCATGTGTGTCACAAACCCTTATGGACGGTATGTGTGTCGCAAACCCCAATGGACAGCATGTGTGTCAAAAACACCCATGGACAGTGTGCGTGTCACAAATCCCATTGGACATCGTGTGTCTCACAAACCTCTTCGGACAATGTGTGTGTCACAAACTCCATTGGAGAGCGTGTGTGTGTCACAATCCCCATTGGACAGTGTGTGTGTCACAAACCCCATTGGAAAGTGCGTGTGTCACAAACCCCACTGGACAGCGTATGTGTTACAAACACCCATGGACAGTGTGCTTGTCACAAACCCCATTGGACATCTTGTGTGTCACAAACCCCTTTGGAAAATGTGTGTGTCACAAAACCCATTGGACAGAGTTTGTGTCACAAACCCTATGGGACAGAGTGTGTGTCTCGAACCCCTTTGCACAGCGTGTGTGTCACAAGCGCCATTGGACAGAGTGTGTGTCACAAACCCCATGGGACAAAGTGTGTGTCACGAATCCCATTGGATAGCGTGTGTGTTTCATAAACGCTCCTGGTCAGTGTGTGTGTCACAAAACCCATTGGACAGCATGCATGTCATAAACACCATTGTACATCGGGTGTGTTAAAAACCCAATTGGTCAGCGTGTGTGTCACAAACCCCTTTGGATAGCATGTGTGTGTCACGAACCATATTGGAAAGTGTGTGTGTCACAAAATCTATTGGATAGCGTGTGTTTCACAAACCCCATTAGAAAGACAGTGTGTCATAAACCCCATTGTAGAGCGTGTGTGTCACGAACCCCAGTGGAAAGTTTGTGTGTCACAAGACCTATTGAAAAGAGTTTGTGTGTCACAAACCCCATTGGACAGCGTGTGTGTCACAATCCCCATTGGTCAGAGTGCATGTGTAACAAACTCCATCTGGCAGCGTGTGTGTCACAAACCCCATTGAACAGCGTGTGTGTCACAATACCCATTGAACAGAGTGTGTGGGTCACAAACCCCATTGGACAGTGTGTGTGCCACAAACACCATTGGACAGCGTGTGAGTGCTGCAATCCCCATTGGACAGTGTGTGTGTCACAAAAACCATTGGATAGCGTGTGTGTCACGAACCCCATTAGAAAGTGTGTATGTCACAAAACCCATTGGATTGCGTATGTGTGTCACAAACCCTATTGGACAGAGTGTGTGTGTCACACAAAACATTGGACAGCGTGTGTGTCACAAACCCCATTATAAAGTGTGTGTGTCACAAACCCCATTGGACAGCGCGTGTGTCACAAACGCCATTGGACAGTGTGTGTGTCACAAAACCCACTGGACAGCGTGTGTATCAAAAACAGCCATGGACAGTATGAATGTCACAAACCCCATTGGATAGCGTGTGTGTCACAAACCCTTTGGACAGTGTGTGTGTCACAAGCCCCTTTGGACAGTGTGTGTGTTACAAACATCATTGGATAGCATGTGTGTCACAAGCCCATTGGACAGAGTGTGTGTGTCACAAAACCCACTGGACACCATGTGTGTCACAAACCCCATTGGACAGAATGTGTGTCACAAGCCCCATTGGACAGAGTGTATGTGTCACAAACCCCATTTGACAGCGTGTGTGTCACAAACCCCATTGGACCGCGTCTGTGTCACAAACCCCATTGGACAGCGTGTGTGCCACAAACACCATTGGACAGCGTGTGTGTGTCGCAATACCCATTGGACAGTGTGTGTGTCACAAAACCCATTGGATAGCGTGTGTGTCACGAACCCCATTAGAAAGTGCGTGTGTCACAAAACCCATTGGATAGCGTATGTGTGTCACAAACTGTATTGGACAGAGTGTGTGTGTCACACACCACATTGGACAGCGTGTGAATAATAAACCCCATTATAAAGTGTGCGTGTCACAAACCCCATTGGACAGCGTATGTGTCACAAACGCCATTGGACAGTGTGTGTGTCACAAAACCCATTGGACAGAGTTTGTGTTTAACAATACCCATTGGACAGTGTGTGTGTCACAAAACCCACTGGACAGCGTGTGTATCAAAAACAGCCATGGACAGTGTGAATGTCACAAACCCCACTGGATAACGTGTGTATCACAAACCCTTTGGGCAGTGTGTGTGTCACAAGCACCATTGGACAGAGTGGGTGTGTCACAAAACCCATTGGAAAGTGTATGTGTCACAAAGCCCATTGGATAGCGTGTGTGTGTCACAAACCCTCTTGGTCAGTGTGTGTGTCACAAAAACCATTGGAAAGCATGCGTGTCACACACAGCATTGCACAGTGTGTGTATAACAAACCCAATTGGTCAGCGTGTGTGTCACAAACCCCATTGGATAGCGTGTGTGTGTCACAAACCCTACTGGACAGTTTGTATTTCACAGTCCCCATTGTACAGCGTCTGTGTCACAAACCCCATTGGACAGCATGTGTGTTCACAAACACCATTGGACAGCGTGTGAAGTGTCACAATCCTCATTGGACAGTGTGTGTGTCACAAAACGCATTGGACAGCGCGTGTGTCACAAAACCCATTAGAAAGTGCGTGTGTCCCAAACACCATTGGATAGCGTATGTGTTTTCACAAACACTATTGGACAGAGTGTGTGTGTCACACACCAAGTTGGACAGCGTTTGTGACATAAATGCCATTGGATAGCGTGTGTGTGTCACAAACCCCATTATAAAGTCTTCGTGTCACAAACCCCATTGGACATTGTGTGTGTCACAAACCCCATTGGACAGTGTGTGTGTCACAAACCACATTCGACAGAGTTTGTGTTTAGCAATACCCACTGGACAGTGTGTGTATCACAATCCCCATTGGACAGTGTGTTTGTCACAAACATCATTGGACAGCGTGTGTGTCACAAGCACCATTGGAAAGTGTATGTGTCACAAACCCCATTGGATTGCGTGTGTGTTCACAAACCCCATTGGACAGCGTCTTTTTTACAAGACCCTTTGGACAGAATGTGTGTGACACAAAACCCACTGGACAGCGTATGTGTCACGAACCCCTTTGGACAGTGTGTGTGTCACAAACTCCATTGGAAAGCGTGTCTGTCACAAACCCGATTGGACAGTGTGTGTGTCACAAGCCCCATTGGACAGAATGAATGTGTCACAAATCCCATTAGACAGTGTGTTTGTCACAATACCCATTGGAAGCGTGTGTGTCACAAACCCCATTGGACAGTGTGCGTGTGTCAAAATACCCATTAGAGAGTGTGTGTGTCACAAATTCCATTGGACAGAGTTTGCGTCACAAACCCCATTGGACAGCGTGTGTGTCAGAAACAACATTGGTCAGTGTGTATGACACAAAAAGCATTGGACAGCGTTTGTTTCAAAACCCAATTGGACAGTGCGTGTGTCACAAAACCCACTGGACAGCGTGTGTTTCACAAACCCCTTTGGACAGAGTGTGTGTGTCACAATCCCCATCGAATTGCGTGTGTGTCACAAAACCCTTTGGACAGTGTATTTGTCACAAAGCCCATTGTATAGCATGTGTGTTCACAATCCCATTAGACAGATTGTTTTTCACAAGACCCATTGGACAGAATGTGTGTGTCACAAAGCCCATTGGACAGAATGTGTATCACAATCCCCATTGGACAGCGTGTGTGTCACAAACCCCATTGGACAGCATGTGTGTGTAACAATACCCATTGTACAGTGTGTGTGTCACAATCCCCATTAGATAGAGTGTGTGTCACAAACCCCCGTGGACACTGTGTGTGTCACAAATCCCATTGGACAGCGTGTGTGTGTCACAATCCCCATTAGAAAGTGCGCGTGTCACAAACTCCATTGGATAGCGTGTGTGTATCACAAACCCTATTGGACAGTGTGTGTCAAAAGACCCATTGGACAGAGAGTGTGTGTCACAAACACCATTGGACAGAGTGTGTGTGTGACACACCATTGGACAGCGTGTGCGTCACAAGCCACATTGGACAGTGTGTGTGTCACAAACACCATTGGACAGTGTGTGTGTATATCAATACCCATTGGACAGTGTGTGTGTCGCAAACCCCATTGGACAGCGTGTGTGTCACTAACCCCCGTGGATACTGTGTGTGTCACAAACCCCACTGATCAGCGTGTGTGTCACAAACCCCAAGGGACACCGTGTGTGTGTCACAAAGCCCACTGGAAAGTGCGTGTGTCACAATCCCCATTGGACAGTGTGTGTGTCACAAAACCCATTGGATAGCGTGTGTGTCACAAACCCCATTAGAAAGTGTGTGTCTCACAAACCCCATTGGATAGCGTGTGTGTCACAAACCCTATTGGACAGTGTGTGTGTCACAAACCCCATAGGACAGCTTGTGTGTCACAATCCCCATTGGACAGTGTCTGTGTCACAAACTGCATTGGACAGCGTGTGTGTCACAAACACCCATGAACACTGTGCGTGTCACAAACCCCATTGGATAGAGTGTGTGTCGCAAACCCTTTTGGGCAGTGTGTGTGTCAGAAACACCCATGGACATTGTGCGTGCCACAAACAACATTGGATAGCGTGTGTGTGTCACAAACCCCATGAGAAAGTGTGCGTGTCAGAAACCCCATTTGAAAGTGTGTTTGTCACAATCCCATTGGACAGAGTGTGTGTGTCACAAAACCCACTGGACAGCGTGTGTGTCACACACCTCATTGGACAGCGTGTGTGTCACAAGCACCATTGGAAAGTGTGTGTGTCACAAAACCAATTGGATAGCGTGTGTGTGTCACAAATCGCATTAGAAAGTGTGTGTGTCACAAACCATATTAGAAAGTGTGTGTGTCAAAAACCCCATTGGATAGAATGTGCGTGTCACAAACCGTATTGGGCAGTGTGTATGTCACAATCCCCATTGGACAGCGTCTGTGTCACAAACCCCATTGGACAGCGTGTGTGTCAAAAACATCATTGGACAGCGTGTGTGTGTCACAATCCCCATTAGAAAGTGTGCGTGTCACAAACCCCATTGGAAAGTGTATGTGTCACAAACCCCATTGGATAGCGTGTGTGTCACAAACCCTTTTGGACATTGTGTGTGTCAGAAACCCCACTGGACAGCGTGTGTGTCACAAACCCCAAGGGACAGAGTGTGTGTCACGAACCCCATTGGACAGCGTGTGTGTCACAAGCGCCATTAAACAAGCGTGTGTGTCACAAACCCCATTGGAAAGTGTATGTGTCACAAACCCCATTGGATAGCGTGTGTGTGTCACAAACCCTCCTGGTCAGTGTGTGTGTCACAAAACGCATTGGAGAGCGTGTGTGTGTCATAAAACCCATTAAAGAGCATGCGTGTCACAATCCCCATTGGACAGTGTGGGTGTCACAAAACGTATTGGATAGAGTGTGTGTCACAAACCCCATTAGGAAGTGTGCGTGTCACAAACCCCAAAGTATGTGTGTGTGTCACAAACCCGATTAGAAATTGTGCGTGTTACAAACCCCATCGGATATCGTGTGTGTGTCAAAAACCCTATTGGACAGTGTGTGTGTCACAAACCCCACTGGACCGCGTGTGTGTCACAAGACCCATTGGACAGAGTGTGTGTGTCACAAACCCCTTTGGACAGAGTTTGTGTGTGACAAACCCCATTGGACAGCGTGTGTGTCACGAATCCTATTGGACAGCAAGTGTGTCAAAAGCACCATTGTTCAGAGTGTGTGTGTCACAAACGCCATTGGAAAGTATGTGTCACAAACCCCATTGGACAGCGTGTGTGTCACAATCCCCATTGGACAGCGTGTGTGTCTCAAACACCACTGGACAACGTGTGTGTCACAAACCCCTTTGGACAGTGTGTGTGTCACAAAACCCATTGGACAGCGTGTGTGTCACAAGACCCATTGGACAGCGTGTGTGTCACAAAACCCATTGGACAGAGTGTGTGTGTGACAAACCCCATTGGACAGCTTGTGTGTCAGAATCCCCACTTTACAGCGTGTGTGTATCACAATCCCCATTGGACAAAGTGTGTGTGTCAGAAAACCCACTGGACTACGTGTGTGTCACAAACCCCTTTGGACAGTGTGTGTGTCACAAACCCTTTTGGACAGACTGTGTGTGTCAGAAACCCCACTGGACAACGTGTGTGTCACAAACACCCATGGACAGTGTGCATGTCAAAAACCTCATTGGACATCGTGTGTGTCCCAAACCCCGTTGGACAGTGTGTGAGTCACAGTCCCCATGGGACAGACTGTGTGTCACAAACCCCATTGGACAGCGTGTGTGTCTACAAGCGCCATTGGACAGAGCGTGTGTGTCACAAACCCCATTAGAATGTGTATGTGTCACAAACCCCATTAGACAGTGTGTGTGTGTCACAAACCCTCCTGGTCAGTGTGTGTGTCACAAAACCCATTGGAGAGCATACGTGTCACAAACACCATGAGACAGTGTGTGTGTGTCACAAACACCATTGGACAGCGTGTGTGTAATAAACCCCTTTGGACAGTGTGTGTGTCACAAACCCCATTGGACAGGCTGTGTGTCACAAACACCATTGGACAGCGTTTGTGTCACAAACCCATTGGACAGAGTGTGTGTGTCACAAACCCCAATGGACAGAGTGTGTGTGACAAACCCCATTGGACACCGTGTGTGTCATAACCCCCATTTTACAGCGTGTGTGTGTTACAATCCCCATTGGACAGTGTGTGTGTGTCACAAACCCCACTGGACAGCGTGTGAGTCACAAACCCCTTTAGACAGTGTGTGTGTCACAAACTCCATTGGAGAGCCCGTGTCTGTCACATTCCCCATTGGACAGAGTGTGTGTCACAATCCTCATTTGACAGCGTGTGTGTCACAAGCCCCATTAGACAGACTGTGTGTGTCAAAACCCCTTTGGACAGAGTGTGTGGCATAAACCCCATTGGACAGCGTGTGTGTCACAAACACCATTGGACAGTGTGTGTGTCACAATCCCCATTGGACAGCGTGTGTGTGTCACAATTCCCATTGGACAGTGTGTGTGTCACAAACACCATGGGACAGACTGTGTGTCACAAACACTATTGGACAGCGTTTGTTTCACAAGCCCATTGGACAGAGTGTGTGTATCACAAAATCCACTGGACAGTGTGTGTGTCACGAACCCCATTGTACAGCGTGTGCGTCACACGCACCACTGGACAGAGTGTGGTGTCACAAACCCTATTGGAAATTATATGTGTCACAAACCCCATTAGATAGCGTGTTTGTGTCACAAACCCCATTGGACAACTTGTGTGTCACATACACCATTGGACAGCGTGTGTGTGTCACAATCCCCATTGAACACTGTGTGTGTCACAAAACGCTTTGGATAGCCTGTGTTTCACAAACCCCACTTGAAAGTGTGTGTGTCACAAACCCCATTTGAAAGTGTGCGTGTCACAAACCCCTTTGGATAGCATGTGTGTGTCATAAACCCTATTGGACAGTGTGTATGACACAATCCCCATTGGACAGCGTCTGTGTCACAAACCCCATTGGACAGCGTGTGTGTCACAAACACCACTGGACAGCGTGTGTGTGTCACAATCCCCATTGGAAAGTGTGTGTGTCACAAACCTCATTGGATAGCGTGTTTGTGTCACAAACCCCATTAGAAAGTGTGCGTGTCACAAACCCCATTGGACATCGTGTGGGTCACAAACTCCATTGGACAGTGTGTGTGTCACAAACCCCATGAGACAGCGTGTGTGTCACGAACCCCATTGGACAGCGTGTGTGTCACAAGCGCCATTGGACAGTGTGTCTGTCACAAACCCCATTGGAAAGCGTATGTGTCACAAACCACATTGGATAGCGTGTGTCTGTCACAATCCCCATTGGACAGTGTGTGTGTGTCACAAACCCATTGGATAGCGTGTGTGTGTCATAAAACCCACTAAAGAGTATGCGTTTCACAAAACACATTGGATTCCGTGTGTGTGTCCGAAACCCCATTAGAAAGTGTGCATGTCACAATCCTCATTGGACAGTGTGTGTGTGTCACAAACCCAATTGGACATCGTGTGTATCTGTATCACCATCCCCATTGGACAGCGTGTGTGTCACAAACCCCATTAGACAGAGTGTGTGTGTGACAAACCCCATTGGACATCGAGTGTGTCACAATCCCCATTGGACAGCATGTGTGTCAGGAACCCCATTGGACAGCGTGTGTGTTACAAGCGCCATTGGAAAGTGTGTGTGTCACAAACCCCATTGGAAAGTGTGTGTGTCATAACCCCCATTTTACAGCGTGTGTGTTTCACAATCCTCATTGGACAGTGTGTGTGTGTCACAAACCCCATTGGACATCGTGTTTATCACCATCCCCATTGGACAGTGTGTGTTTGTCACAAACCCCATTGGACATCGTGTGTATCACCATCCCCATTGGACAGCATGTGTGTCACAAACCCCATTGGGCAGCGTGTGTGTGTCACAATCCCCATTGGACACTGTGTGTGTGTCACAAACCTCATTGGACAGTGTGTGTATCACAAACCCCTTTAGACTGTGTGTGTGTCACAAACCCCATTCTACAGTGCGTGTGTGTTACATTCCCCATTGGACAGCGTGTGTGTAACAATACCCATTGAACAGAGCGTGTGTGTCATAATCCCCATTGGACAGCGTGTGTGTCATGAATCCCATTGGACAGTGTGTCTGTGTCACAATACCCATTGGACAGTGTGTGTTTCACAATCCCCATTGGACAGCATGTGGGTCACAAACCCCATTTCAAAGTGTGTGTGTCACAAACCCCATTGGACAGCGTGTGTGTGCCACAAAACACATTGGATAGCATGTGTGTGTCACGAACCCCATTAGACACCTTGTGAGTCAAAAGACCCGTTGGTCAGAGTGTGTGTGTCACAATCCCCATTAGATAGCATGCGTGTCACAAACACCATTGGACAGTGTGTGTGTTACAAAACCAATTCGTCAGCGTGTGTGTCACAAACCCCATGGGACAGCGTGTGTGTGTCACAAACCCCATTGGACAGAGTGTGAGTCACAAACCCCATTGGATAGCGTGTGTGTGTGAGAAGGGCCATTAAAAAGTGTGCGTGTCACAAACCCCATTTGAAAGTGTGTGTGTCACAATCCCCATTGGAGAGTGTGTGTGTCACAATCCCCATTGGATAGTGTGTGTGTGTCACAAACACCGTTGGACAGCGTGTGTGTCATAAACCCCATTGGACAGCGTGTCTGTGTCACAATCCCCAATGGACAGTGTGTGTGTGTCACAAACCCCATTGGAAAGTGTGTGTGTCGCAAACCCCATTGGACAGTGTGTGTGTCACAAACCCCACTGGACAGTGTGTGTGTCACAATCCCCATTTGACAGCGTGTTTGTCACAAACCCCCGTGGACACTGTTTGTGTCACAAACCCCATTGGACAGTGTGTGTGTCACAATCCCCATTTGACAGCGTGTTTGTCACAAACCCCTGTGGACACTGTTTGTGTCACAAACACCATTGGACAGTGTGTGTGTCACAAATCCAACTGGACAGCGTGTGTGTCACAAACCCCATTGGACAGATTGTTTGTGTCACAAACCCCATTGGACATCGAGTGTGTCACAATCCCCATTGGACAGCGTGTGTGTCACAAACCCCATTGGACATCGAGTGTGTCACAAACCCCATTGGACAGCGTGTGTGTCACAAACCCCTTTGGACATCGAGTGTGTCACAATCCCCATTGGACAGCATTTGTGTCACAAGCGCCATTGGACAGAGTGTGTGTGTGACAAACCCCATTGGACATCGAGTTTGTCACAGTCCCCATTGGACAGCGTGTGTGTCAGGAACCCCATTGGACAGCGTGTGTGTCACAAGCGCCATTGGAAATTGTGTTGTCACAAACCCCATTCTAATGTGCGTGTGTGTCACATTCCCCATTGGACAGCGTGTGTGTCACAAGCGCCATTGGAAAGTGTGTGTGTCACAAACCCCATTGGAAAGTGTGTGTGTCATAACCCCCATTTTACAGCGTGTGTGTGTCACCAGAACCATTGGACAGCGTATGTGTCACAAATCCCATTGGACAGCGTGTGTGTGTCACAATCCCCATTGCACAGCGTGTGTATCACAAACCCCTTTGGACAGTGTGTGTATCACAAACCCCATTCTACAGTGCGTGTGTGTCACATTCCCTATTGGAGAGCGTGTGTGTCACAATACCCATTGGACAGAGTGTGTGTGTCACAATCCCCATTGGACAGCATGTGTCACTAAACCCATTGGATAGTATGTGGGTCACAAACCCCATTTGAAAGTGTGTGTGTCACGAACGCCATTGGACAGCGTGTGTGTCTCACATTCCTTATTGGACAGTGTGTGTGTCACAAAACCCATTAGATAGCATGCGTGTCACAAACACCATTGGACAGTGTGTGTTTAACAAAAGAAATTCGTCAGCGTGTGTGCCACAAACCCCATGGGACAGCGTGTGTGTGTCACAAACCCCATTGGGAAGTGTGTGTGTCACAATCCTTATTGGAGAATGTGTGTGTCACAAAACCCATTGGATAGCGTGTGTAGTCACAATCCCCATTGGACAGTGTGTGTGTGTGACTAACACCATTGGACAGCGTGTGTGTCATAAACCCCATTGGACAGAGTGTCTGTGTCACAATCCCCATTGGACAGTGTGTGTGTGTCGCAAACCCACTGGACAGAGTGTGTATCACAATCCCCATTGGAGAGTGCGTGTGTCACAAAACCCTTTGGATAGCATGCGTGTCACAAAAACCATGGGACAGTGTGTGTGTCACAAACCCCATTGGAAAGTGTATGTGTCACAAACCCCATTGCGTAGCGTGTGTGTGTTTCAAACCCCATTAGACAGCGTGTGTGTCACAAGCCCCATTGGACAGCGTGTATGTCACAAACACCATTGGACAGCGTGTGTGTGTATCAATACCCATTGGACAGTGTGTGTGTCACAAACCCCATTGGACAACGTGTGTGTCACAAACCCCCGTGGACACTGTGTGTGTCACAATCTCCATTGGAAAGTGTATGTGTCACAAACCCCATTGAATAGCGTGTGTGTGACACAAACTCTCCTGGTCAGTGTATGTGTCACAAAACCCTTTGGATAGCATGCGTGTCACAATCCCCACTGGACAGAGTGTGCGTGTCACAAAACCCACTGGACAGCATGTGTGTCACAAACCCCATTGGATAGGGTCTGTGTCACAAACCCCATTTGAAAGTGTGTGTATCACAAACCCCATTGGATAGCGTCTGTGTGTCACAAACCCTATCGGACAGTGTGTGTGTAACAAACGACATTGAACGGCATGTGTGTCACGAACCCCATTGGACAGCGTGTGTGTCACAAACCCATTGCACAGCATGTGTGTCACAAACCCCATGGGACAGAGTGTGTGTCATAAAACCCATTGGACAGCGTGTATGTCACAAGCACCATTGGACAGAGTGTGAGTGTCACAAACCCCATTGGATAGTGTGTGTGTCACAAACCCCATTAGAATGTGTGTGTATCACAAACCTCATTGAACAGCATGTGTGTCACGAATCCCATTGGACAGCGTGTGTGTCACAAGACCCATTGGACAGAGTGTGTGTGCCACAAACCCCATTGGACAGAGTGTGTGTCACAATCCCCATTGGACAGCGTGTGTGTCACAAAACCCATTGGACAGATTGTGTTTCATAAACCCCATTGGACAGCGTGTGTGTCACAAGCGCCATTGGATAGAGTATGTGTGTCACAAACCCTCCTGGTCAGTGTGTGTGTCACAAAACGCATTGGACAGCATGCGTGTCACAAACACCATTGGACAGCGTGTGTGTGTCATAAACACCTTTGGAAAGTATGTGTCACAAATCCCATTGGATAGCGTGTGTGTTTCACAAACCCTATTGGACAGTGTGTGTGTCACAAGCCCCATTGGACAGAGTGTATGTGTCACAAATCCCATTGGCCAGGGTTTGTGTTACAAACCACATTGGACAGCGTTTGTGTCACAATCCCCATTGGACAGTGTGTGTGTCACAAAACCCACTGGACCGCGTGTGTGTCACAAACACCACTGGTCAGTGTTTATGTCACAATCCCCAGTGGACAGCGTGTGTGTCAAAACCCCATTGGACAGTGTGTGTGTCACAAAACCCACTGCACAGCGTCTGTGTCACCAAAACCCATGGACAGTGTGAGTGTCACAAACCCCATTGGATAGCGTGTGTGTCATAAACCCCATTGGATAGCATGTGTGTGTCACAAACCCCATGAGACAGAGTGTGTGTCACAAACCCCATTGGACAGCGTCTGTGTCAGAATCACCATTGGACAGTGTGTGTGTCACATACCCCATTGGACAGCGTTTGTGTCACAATCCCCATTGAACAGTGTGTGTGTCAAAACTAAATTTTACAGAGCGTGGTGTCACAAACCCCATTGGAAAGTGTATGTGTTACAAACCCCATTGGATAGCGTGTGTGTGTCATATACCCCATTAGAAAGTGTGTGTGTCACAAGCACCATTGGACAGAGTGTGAGTGTCACAAACCCCATTGGATAGTGTGTGTGTCACAAAACCCATTAGAATTTGTGTGTGTCACAAAACCCATTGGATAGCGTCTGTGTGTCACAAACCGTATTGGTCAGTGTGTGTGTTACAAACCCCATTGAACAGCATGTGTGTCACGAATCCCATTGGACAGCGTGTGTGTCACAATCCCCATTGGACAGCGTGTGTGTCAAAATCCAATTGGACAGTGTGTGTGTCACAAAACCCACTGAACAGCGTGTGTGTTCACAAACCCCATTGGACAGCTTGTGTGTCACAAACACCATTGGACAGCGTGTATGTCACAAACCCCATTGGACAGCGTGTTTTTCACGAGACCCATTAGACAGAGTGTGTGTGTCACAAACCCCATTGTACAGTGTGTGTGTCGCAATCCCCATTGGACAGCGTGTGTGTCACAAACCCCATTGGACAGATTGTGTGTCATAAACCCCATTGGACAGCGTGTGTGTGTCACAATCCCCATTGGAGAGCGTGTCTGTCAAAACCCAATTCGACAGTGTGTGTGTCACAAAACCCACTGGACAGCTTATGTGTCACAAACACTCATCGACATTGTAAGTGTCACAAACCCCACTGTACAGCGTATGTGTTTCACAATCCCCATTGGACAGTGTGTGTGTCACAAACAGCATAGCACAGCGTGTGTGTCACAAGCCCATTGGACAGAGTGTGTGTCACAAACCCCATTGGACAGATTGTGTGTCATTAACAGAATTGGACAGCGTGTGTGCCACAATCCCCATTGGACAGAGTGTGTGTCAAAACCCAATTGGACAGTGTGTGTGTCACAAACACCCATGGACAGTTTCTGTGTCACAAAACCCCACTGAACAGCGTGTGTGTCAGAAACACCATTGGACACTGTGTTTGTCACAAATCCCATTGGACAGCGTTTGTGTCACAATCCCCAGTGGACAGTGTGTGTGTCAAAACCGCATTGGACAGTGTGTGTGCTAGAATACCCACTGGACAGTGTGTGTGTCACAAACCCCATTGGATAGCGTTTGTGTCACAAACCCCCATGGACAGTGTGAGTGTCACAAACCCCATTGGACAGAGTTTGTGTCACAAACCCCTTTGGACAGTGTGTGTGTCACAAACCCCATTGGACAGCCTGTGTGTGTCACAATCTCCATTGGACAGTATGTGTGTCACAAACACCATAGGACAGTGTGTGTGTCACAAGCACCATTGGACAGATTGTGAGTGTCACAAACCCCATTGGATATTGTGTGTGTCTCAAACCCCATTAAAAAGTGTGTGTGTCACAAACCCTATGGGACAGTGTGTATGTCACAATCCGCATTGGACAGCGTCTGTGTCACAATCCCCATTGGACAGTGTGTGTGTCACAAAACCCATTGGAAAGTGTGTGTCTCACAAAACCCATTGGATAGCGTATGTGTGTCACAAACCCTATTGGACAGAGTGTGTGTGTCACAAACCCCTTTGGACAGCATGTGTGTCTTAAACCCCATTGGATAGCGTCTGTGTGTCACAAACCCCATGGGATAGAGTGTGTGTCAGGAACCCAATTGGACAGCGTGTGTGTGACACAATCCCCATTGGACAGTGTGTGTGTCACAAAACCCATTGGACAGCGTGTGTGTCACCAACCCCACTGGACCGCATATTATGTGTCACGAACCACACTGGACAGCGTGAGTGTCACAAGACCCATTGGACAGAGTGTGCGTATCACAAACCCCATTGGACAGCGTGTGTGTGTCACAAACCCCATTGGACAGGGTTTGTGTCACAAACCCCATTAGACAGTGTGTATGTCAGAAACACCATTAGACAGTGTGTGTGTCACAAACCCCATTGGACAGCGTTTGTGTATCACAAACACCATTGGACAACGTGTGTGTGTCACAATCCCCATTCTACAGCATTTGTGTCACAAACAGCATTGGACAGCGTGTGTGTCACAAGCCCATTGTACAGAGTGTGTGTGTCACAAAACCCACTGGACAGCGTGTGTGTCACAAATCCCATTGGACAGCATGTGTGTGTCACAAACCCCATTTGACAGAGTGTGTGTCACAAACACCATTGGACAGTGTGTGTGTCACAAACCCCATTGGAAACCATGTGTGTGTCACAATCCCCATTGGACAGTGTATGTATCACAAGCCCATTGGACAGAGTGTGTGTGTCACAAAACCCACTGGACAGCATGTGTGTCACGAACCCCATTGGACAGAGTGTGTGTCACAAGCACCATTGGACAGTGTGTGTGTCACAAACCCCATTGGAAGGTGTATGTGTCACAAATCCCATTGGACAGCGTGTGTGTCACAAACCCCATTGGACAGCGTGTGTGTGTCACAAGCCCCATTTGACAGAGTGTGTGTCACAAACACCTTTGGACATTGTGTGTGTCACAAACCCCACTGGACAGCGTGTGTGATGTCACAAACCCTCCTGGTCAGTGTGTGTGTCAAAAACCCCTTTGGACAGCATGTGTGTGTAACAATACGCATTGGACAGTGTGTGTGTCATAATCCTCAGTGAACAGCGTGTGTGTCAAAACCACAGTGGACAGTGTGTGTGTCACAAAACCCACTGAACAGCATGTGTGTCACAAACCCCATTGGACAGCGTGTGGGTCATAAACAACATTGGACAGAGTGTATGTGTCACAAACCCCATTTTGCAGCGTGTATGCCACAATCCCCATTGGACAGAGTTTTTGTCACAAACCCTATTGGACACCGTGTGTGTCATAAACACCATTAGACAGTGCGTGTGTCACAAACCCCATTGGACAGCGTTTGTGTCACGAACCCCATTGGACAACGTGTGTGTCTGAATCACCATTGGACAGAGTGTGTGTATCACAAACCCCATTGGAAAGTGTATGTGTCACGAACCCTATTGGACAGCGTGTGTGTGTAACAATACCCATTGGACAGTGTGTGTGTCACAAACCCCATTGGACAGCGTGTGTGTCAGAAACCCCATTGGACAGTATTAGTGTGTCACAATCCCCATTGGACAGTGTATGTTTCACGAACCCCATGGGACAGAGTGTATTTCACAAACGCTATTGGACAGAGTGTGTGCCACAAGCCTGTTGGACACAGTGTGTGTGTCACAAAACCCACTGGACAGCGTGTGTGTCACAATCCCCATTGGATACCGTGTGTGTGTCACAAACCCTATTGGACAGTGTGTATGTCACAAATCGCACTGCACAGCGTGTGTGTTCACAAACCCCTTTGGACAGTGTGTGTGTCATAAGACCCATTGGACAGAGTGTGTGTGTCACAAACCCCATTGGACAGAGTATGTGTCACAATCCCCATTGTACAGCCTGCGTGTCACAAACACCATTGGTCAGTGTGTGTGTGTGTAACAATACCCATTGGACAGCTTGTGTGTCACAAAACCCATTCGACAGCGTGTGTGTCACAAATCCCCGTGGACACTGTGTGTGTCACAAACCCCAATGGACAGTGTGTGTGTCACAAATCCCACTGGAGAGCGTGTGTGTCAAAAACACCCATGGACAGTGTGCGTGTGATAAACCCCATTGGACATAGTGTGTGTCACAAACCCCTTTGGACAGCGTGTGTGTCACAAACACCATTGGACATCGTGTGTGTCACAAACCCCTTCAGACAGCATGTGTGTGTCACAATCCCCATTGGGCAGTGTATGTGTCACAAACCACATGGGACAGAGTGTGTGTCACGAACCCCATTGGACAGCTTGTGTGTCGCAAATACCATTGGACAGCGTGTGTGTAACAATACCCATTGGACAGCGTGTGTGTCACAAACCCCATTGGACAGCGTGTGTGTCACAAATCCCGTGGACAGTGTGTGTGTCCCAAACCCCATTGGACATAATGTGTGTCACAAACCCCTTTGGACATTGTGCATGTCACAAACCCCATTGGACATCGTGTGTGTTACAAACACCCAAGGACTGTGTGTGTGTCACAAACCCCATTGGACAGTGTGTGTGTCACAAACCCCATGGGACAGAGTGTGCATCTCGAACCCCATTGGACAGCGTGTGTCTCACAAGACCCATTGGACAGAGTGTGTGTGTCACAATCCCCATTGGACAGCGTGTGTCTGTAACAATATCTATTGGACAGTGTGTGTGTCACAAACCCCATTGAACAGCATGTGTGTGTCACAATCCCCATTGGACAGCGTGTGAGTCAAAAGCGCCATTGGACAGAGTGTGTGTGTCATAAACCCCATTGGAAAGTGTATGTGTCACAAACCCAGTTGGATAGTGTGTGTGTGTCACAAACCCTCCTTGTCAGTGTGTGTGTCACAAAACCCATTAGACAGCGTGTCTGTGTAACAATAGCTATTGGACAGTGTGTGTGTCAAAAACCCCATTGAACAGCCTGTGTGTGTAACAATACGCATTGGACAGTGTGTGTGTCACAATCCCCAGTGGACAGCGTGTGTGTCAAAACCCCAGGGGACAGTGTGTGTGGCACAAAACCAACTGGACAGCGTGTGTGTCACAAACCCCTTTGGACAGTGTGTGTGTGTCACAATCCCCATTGGATAGCGTCTGTGTCACAAGCCTATTGGACAGAGTGTGTGTGTCACAAAACCCAGTGGACAGCGTTTGTGTCACGAACCCCATTGGACAGCGTGTGTGTCTGAATCACCATTGGACAGAGTGTGTGTGTCACAAACCCCTTTGGGAAGTGTATGTGTCAGGAACCCCACTGGACAGCGTGTGTTTGAAACAATACCCATTAGACAGTGTGTGTGTCACAACCCCTATTGGACAGAGTGTGTGTCACAAACGCCATTGGTCAGTGTGCGTGTCACAAAACCCACTGGACAGCCTGTGTGTCACAAACCCCCCTGGTCAGTGTGTGTGTCACAATACCCAGTGGACAGCGTGTGTGTCAAAACCCCATTGGACAGTGTGTGTGTCACAAACCCCACTAGAGTGTGCGTATCACAAACCCCATTGCATAGCATGTGTGTGTCACAATCCCCATTAGACAGTGTGTGTGTCACAAAACCTATTGGATAGAGTGTGTTTCACGAACCCCATTAGAAAGTGTGTGTGTCACAAGCCCATTGGACAGAGTATGTGTGTCACAAACCCCATTGGAAAGTGTATGTGTCACAAACACCTTTGGATAGCGTGTGTTGTTGCACAAACTCTATTGGACAGTGTGTGTGTCACAAAACCCACTGGACACCGTGTGTGAAACGAACCCCATTGGACAGCGTGTGTGTCACAAGCACCATTGGACAGAGTGTGTGTGTCACAAACCCCATTGGACAGTGTGTGTGTTTCATAAAACCCATTGGACAGCCTGTGTGTTTCACAATCCCCATTGGACAGTGTGTGTGTCACAAAGCCCATTAAACAGTGTGTGTGTCACAATCCCCATTGGACAGAGTTTGTGAAACAAACCCCATTGGACAGCGTGTGTGTCACAAACACCCATGTACAGTGTGCGTGTCACAAACCCCATTTGACATTGTGTGTGTCACAAACCCCTTTGGACAGAGTGTGTGTCACAAAACCCACTGGACATCGTCTGTGTCACAATCCCCTTTGGACAGCGTGTATCTTACAAAACCCACTGGACAGCGTGTGAGTGTCACAATCCCCATTGGATAGTGTGTGTGTCACAAACCCCATGGGACAGAGTGTGTGTCACAAACCTCATTGGACAGCGTGTGTGTCAGAAACACCATTGGACAGCGTGTGTGTGTCACAATCCCCATTGGACAGTGTGTGTGTGTCACAATCCCCAGTGGACAGTGTGAGTGTCACAAAACCCATTGGACAGTGTGTGTGTCACAAACCCCATTGGACAGCGTGTGTGTGTCACAATCCCCACTGGACAGTGTGTGTGTCACAAAACCCATTTGATAGCATGTGTGTCACAAACCCCATTGGAAAGACTGTGTGTCACAAACCCCATTGGAAAGCGTGTGTGTCATAAAAACCATTGGATACCGTGTGTGTGTCACAAACCCCATTAAAAAGTGTGCGTGTCACAAACCCCATTGGACAGAGTGTGTGTCACAAAGCCCCGTGGACACTGTGTGTGTCACGAACGCCATTGGACAGTGTGTGTGTCACAAACCCACCTGGACAGTCTGTGTGTCACAATCCCCATTGGACCTCCTTTGTATCACAAACCCCTCTGGAAAGTGTGTGTGTCACAAACACCATTGGACAGCGTGTGTGTGTCACAATCCCCACTGGACTGCGTGTGTCATGAACCCCATTGGACAGCCTGTGTGTCACAAGACCTATTGGAAAGAGTGTGTGTGTCACAATCCCCATTGGACAGCGTGTGTGTCACAAACCCCATTGGACAGCGTGTGGGTCACAAAACCCATTGGACAGTGTGTGTGTCATAAACCCCATTGGACAGCGTGTGTGTCACAATCCCCATTGGACAGCGTGTGCGTCACAAAGCACATTGGACAGTGTGTTTGTGACACAATAGCCATTGGACATCGTGTGTGTGTTACAATCCCCACTGGACAGTGTGTGTGTCACAAACCCCGTGGGACAGAGTGTGTGTCACGAACCCCTTTGGACAGTATGTATGTCGCAAACCCCATTGGACAGCGTGTGTGTGTCACAATCCCCATTGGACAGCGTGTGTGTGTCACAATCCCCACTGGACAGTGTATCTGTCACAAAACCCATTGGATAGCGTGTGTGTCACGAATCCCTTTAGAAAGTGTGTGTGTCACAAACCCCATTGGACAGCGTGTGTGTCACAAACCCCATTGGACAGTGTGTGTGTCACAAACCCCATTGGACATAGTGTGTGTCACAAACCCTATTGGACAGCGTGTGTGTCATAAACCCCATTGGATACCGTGTGTGTGTCACAAACCCCATTATAAAGTGTGCGTGTCACAAACCCCATTGGACACCGTGTGTGTCACAAACTCCATTGGACAGTGTGTGTGTCACAAACCCCATTGGACATAGTGTGTGTCACAAACCCTATTGGACAGCGTGTGTGTCATAAACCCCATTGGATACCGTGTGTGTGTCACAAACCCCATTAGAAAGTGTGCGTGTCACAAACCCCACTGGACAGTGTGTGTGTCATAAACCCCATTGGACAGCGTGTGTGTGTCACAAACCCCATTAGAAAGTATGCATGTCACAAAACACATTGGATAGCGTGTGTGTGTCACAACCCCCATTGGACAACGTGTGTGTCACAAAACCCCGTATACACTGTGTGTGTCACAAACCCCATTGGACAGCGTATGTGTCACAAACCCCTTTGGACAGCATGTGTGTGTCACAAACCCCATTGGAAAGTGTGTTTGTCACAAACCCCATTGGATAGCGTGGGTGTGTCACAAACCCCATCAGAAAGTGTGCATGTCACAAACCCCATTGGACAGTGTGTGTGTGTCACAAACCCCATTGGACAGCGTGTGTGTCACAAAACCCCGTATACACTGTGTGTGTCACAAACCCCATTGGACAGCGTATGTGTCACAAGCCCCTTTGGACAGCGTGTGTGTCACAAACACCATTGGACAGCGTGTATGTGTACCAATACCCATTGGACAGTGTGTGTGTCACAAACCCCATTGGACAGCTTGTGTGTCACAAACCCTCGCAGACACTGTATGTGTCACAAACCCCATTGGACAGTGTGCGTGTCACACACCCCATTGGACATCGTGTTTGTCACAAACCCCTTCGGACATCGTGTGTGTCACAATCCCCATTGTACAGTGTTTGTGTGTCACAAACACATTGGACAGTGTGCCTGTCACAAACCGATCTGGACAGCGTGTGTGTGACAATCACCATTGGAGAGCGTGTGTGTCACAATCCCCATTGCACAGCGTGTGTGTCAGAAACCCCACTGGACAGAGTGTGTGTATCACAAACCCCATTAGACATCGTGTGTGACACAAAGCCTTTTGGACAGTGTGTGTATCACAAACCCCAATGGACAGTGTGCGTGTCACATAACCCATTGGACATCGTGTGTGTCACAAACCCCACTGGACAGCGTGTGTGTCACGAACCCCATTGCACAGCTTGTGTGTCACAAGACACATTGGACAGAGTGTGTGTGTCACAAACCCCATTGGACAGCGTGTGTGTCTCAAACCCCATTGGACAGAGTGTGTGTCACAAACACCATTGGACAGCGTGTATGTGTAACAATACCCATTGGACAGTGTGTGTGTCACAAATCCCATTGGACAGCTTGTGTGTCACAAACCCTTGCAGACACTGTATGTGTCACAAACCCCATTGGACAGTGTGCGTGTCACAAACCCCTCTGGACAGCGTGTGTGTCACAATCCCCATTGGAAAGCGTGTGTGTCACAATCCCCATTGGACAGCGTGTGTGTCAGAAACCCCATTGCACAGAGTGTGTGTGTCACAAACCCCATTGGAAAGTGTGTGTGTCACAAATACAATTGGATAGCGTGTGTGTGTCACAAACTCTATTGGTTCGTGTGTGTGTCACAAACCCCATTGGAGAGCGTGAGTGTGTAACAATAATCATTGGACTGTGTGTGTGTCACACACCCCATTGGACAGCGTGTGTGTGTAACAATACCCATTGGACAGCGTGTGTGTCATAAACCCCATGTGGACACTGTGTGTGTTACGAATGCCATTGTGCAGAGTGTGTGTCACAAACCCCCCTGGACAGTGTGTGGGTCACATTCCCCATTGTACAGTGTGTATGTGTCACAAACACCATTGGACAGTGTGTGTTTCAAAAACCCCAATGGACAGCGTGTGTGTGTCACAAAACCTCCTGGTCAGTGTGTGTGTCACAAACCCCATTGGACAGCGTGTGTGTCACAAACCCCATTGGACAGCGTCTGTGTTAAAAAACCCATTAGAAAATAAGTGTGTCACAAACCCCATTGGAATAAATGTGTGTGTCACAAACCCTATTGGACAGTGTATATGTCACAATCCCCATTGGACAGCGTGTGTGTCACAAGCCCCTTTGGTCAGCGTGTGTGTGTCACAATCTCCTTTGGACAGTGTGTGTGTCAGAAAACCCATTGGACAGCGTGTGTGTCACAAACCCCTTTGGACAGTGTGTGTGTCACAAACGCCATTGAACAGCATGTGTGTGTCACGAACTCCACTGGACAGCGTGTGTGTCACAAGCACCATTGGACGGAGTGTGTGTCACAAACCCCATTAAAAAGTTTATGTGTCACAAACCCCATTGCATAGCGTGTGTGTGTCAAAAACCCTATTGGACAGTGTGCGTGTCACAAAACCCACTGGACAGCGTGTGTGTCACAAACACCACTGGACAGCGTGGGTGTCTCAAACCCCATTGGACAGAGTGTGTGTGTCACAAACCCCTTTGGACAGTGTGTGTGTCACAAACGCCATTGAACAGCATGTGTGTGTCACGAACTCCACTGGACAGCGTGTGTGTCACAAACACCATTGGACAGCGTGTGTGTGTCACATAACCTATTGGACAGTGTGTGTGTCACAAACCCTCGCAGACACTGTATGTGTCACAAACCCCATTGGACAGTGTGCGTGTCACAAACCCCTCTGGACAGCGTGTGTGTCACAATCCCCATTGGACAGCGTGTGTGTCACTATCCGCATTGCACAGCGTGTGTGTCAGAAACCCCATTTGACAG
The DNA here is from genome assembly GCA_032206185.1 of Columba guinea. Classification (NCBI taxonomy): domain Eukaryota; kingdom Metazoa; phylum Chordata; class Aves; order Columbiformes; family Columbidae; genus Columba; species Columba guinea. The sequence continues at coordinate 495,153 of JAVLUU010000053.1, read as the reverse complement.
AGTGTGTATGTCACAAACCCCATTAGACATCGTGAGTGTCACAAACCCTTTTGGACAATGTGTGTATCACAAACCCCACTGGACAGTGTGCGTGTCACATAACCCATTGGACATCGTGTGTGTCACAAACCCCTTTGGACAGTGTGTATGTGTCACAAACCCCATTGGACATCCTGTGTGTCACAAACCCCTTTGGACAGTGAGAGTGTCACAACCCCCATTGGACAGCGTGTGTGTGTCAAAATCCTATCGGACAGTGTGTGTGTCACTAACCCCATGGGACAGCGTGTCTGTCACAAACTCCATTAGAAAGTGTGTGTGTCACAAAACCCATAGGAAAGTGTGTGTGTGTAATAATACCCATTGGACTGTGTGTGTGTCACAAACCCCATTGGACAGCGTGTGTGTGTAACAATACCCATTGGACAGTGCGTGTGTCACAAACCCCATTGGACAACGTGTGTGTGTAACAATACCCATTGGACTGTGTGTGTGTCACAAACCCCATTGGACAGCGTGTGTGTGTAACAATACCCATTGGACAGTGTGTGTGTCACAAAACCCATTGGATAACGTGTGTGTCACAAACCCCATTTGAAAGTGTGTATGTCACAAACCCCATTGGATAGCGTGTGTGTGTCGCAAACCCCATTAGAAAGTGTGCGTGTCACAAACCCCTTTGGATAGCATGTGTGTGTCACAAACCCTATTGGACAGTGTGTATGTCACAAACCCCAGTGGATAGCGTGTGTGTCGCAAACCCTATTGGACAGTGTGTAGGTCACAATCCCATTGGACAGCGTCTGTGTCAGATACCCCATTGGACAGCGTGTGTGTCACTAACACCATTGGAAAGAGTTTGTGTCACAAACATCATTGGACAGAGTGTGTGTCACAAACCCTTTGACCAGTGTGTGTATCACAATCCCCATCGGACAGTGTGTGTGTCAGAAACCCCATTGGACAGAGTGTGTGTTTCACAAACCCCATTATACACTGTGTGTGTCACAAACCCTTTTGAACAGTGTGTGTATCACAAACCCCACTGGACAGTGTGCGTGTCACATAACCCATTGGTCAACGTGTGTGTCACAAACCCCTTTGGACAGTGTGTGTGTCACAAAGCCCATTGGACAGCGTGTGTGTCACAATCCCAATTGTACAGTGTGTATGTATCACAAACGCCATTGGACAACGTGTGTGTCACAAACCCCTTTGGACATCGTGTTTGTCACAAACCCCTTTGGACAGTGTGCGTGTCACAAACCCCATTGGACATCGTGTTTGTCACAAACCCTTTTGGACATCGTGTGTGTCACAATCCCCATTGTACAGTGTTTGTGTGTCACAAACCCCATTTCACAGCGTGTGTGTCATAAACCCCATTGGACAGCGTGTGCGTGTCACAATCCCCATTGTACAGTGTTTGTGTGTCACAAAACCCATTGGACAGAGTGTGTGTCAAAAACCCCTTTGGACAGTGTGTGTGTCACAAAACCCATGGGACAGAGTGTTTTTCACAAACACTATTGGACAGCATGTGTGTCACAAGCCCATTGGACATAGTATGTGTGTCACAAAACCCACTGGACTGCGTGTGTGTGACGAATCCCATTGGACCGCATGTGTGTTCACAAGCACCATAGGAGAGAGAGTGGTGTCACAAACCCCATTGGAAAGTGTACGTGTCACAAACCCCATTGGATAGCGTGTGTGTGTCACAAAGCCTATTGGATAGAGGGTGTGTCACAAATACCTTTGGACAGTGTGTGTGTCACAAACCCCATTGGACAGCGTGTGTGTGTCACAAACACTCATGGTCAGTTTGTGTGTCACAAACCCCACTGGACAGCGTGTAGTGTCAGAAACCCCATTGGACAGTGTGTGTGTGTAACAAACCCCTTTGGACAGTGTGTGTCTAAAATCCCATTTGGCAACGTGTGTGTCACAAACACCATTTGACAGAGCTTGTGTCACAAACACCTTTGGACAGTGTGTGTGTCACAAACCCCATTGGACAGCGTGTGTGTGTCACAAACCCCATTGGACAGCGTGTGTGTCACAAACACCCATGGACATTGTTCGTGTCACGAACCCCATTGGACAGCGTGTCTGTCACAAGCGCCATTGGAGAGAGTGTGTGTGTCACAAACCCCATTGGAAAGTGTATGTGTCACAAACCCCATTGGATAGGGTGTGTTGCACAAACCCTATTGGACAGTGTGTGTGTCACAAAACCCACCGGACACCGTGTGTGTCACAAACCCCATTGGATAGCGTGTGTTGCACAAACCCTATTGGACAGTGTCTGTGTCACCAGCCCCATTGGACAGCGTGTGTGTCACAAACCCCCGTGGACACTGTGTGTGTCACAAACACTATTGGACAGTGTGTGTGTAACAAACCCATTTGGTCAGCGTGTGTGTCACAAACCCCATGGGACAGCGTGTGTGTGTCACAATCCCCATTGGACAGCGTGTGTGTCAGAAACACCATTAGAAAGTGTGCGTGTCACAAAACCCATTGGATAGTGTGTGTGTCACAAACCCCATTTGAAAGTGTGTGTGTGTCAGAAACCCCTTTGGACATCGTGTTTGTCACAAATACCTTTGGACAGTGTGCGTGTCACAAACCCCATTGGACAGAGTTTGTGTTTAACAATAGCCATTGGACAGTGAGTGTGTCATAAAACCCATTGGACAGTGTTTGTGTCACAAACCATATTGGACAGAGTTAATATTAAACAATACCCATTGGACAGTGAGAGTGTCACAAACCCCATTGAACAGCGTGTGTGTCACAAACCCCCCTGGACAGTGTATGTGTCACAATCCCCAGTGGACAGCGTGTGGGTCAAAACCCCTATTGGACAGTGTGAGTGTCACAAACCCCATTGGATAGCGTGTGTGTCACAAACCCCTTTGGAGAGTGTGTGTGTGTCACAATTCCAATTGGACAGTGTGTGAGTCACAAACATTGTTGGACAGCGTGTGTGTCACAAGCACCATTGGACAGAGTGTGTGTGTCACAAACCCCATTGGAAATTGTATGTTTCACAAACCCCATTGGATTGCGTGTGTGTCACAAGCCCTATTGGACAGTGTGTGTGTCACAAAATCCACTGGACAGCGTGTGTGTTCACAAACCCCGTTGGACAGCGTGTTTTTCACAAGACCCATTGGACAGAGTGTGTGTGTCACAAAGCCCATTGGACAGCGTGTGTGTCATAATCCCCATTGGACAGTGTGTGTTTCACAAACCCCATTGGACAGTCTGTGTGTGTCACAAACCCCATTGGATAGCGTGTGTGTCACAAACACCATTGGACAGCGTGTGTGTGACACAATACCCATTGGACAGTGTGTGTGACACAAGCCCCACTGGACAGCGTGTGTGTCACGAACCTCATTGAACAGCTTGCGTGTCACAAGACCTATTGGACAGAGTGTGTGTGTCACAAAACCCATTGGACAGTGTGTGTGTCACAAACCCCATTGGAAAACGTGTGTGTGTCACAATCCGCACTGTACAGTGTGTGTGTCACAAACCCCGTTTGGTAGCGTGTGTGTCACAAACCCCTTTAAGCTGTGTATGGGTCACAAACCCCTTTGGACTGTGTGTGTGTCACAATCCCCATTGGACAGAGTGTATGTGTCAAAAACCCTATTGGATAGTGTGTAGGTCTCAATCCCCATTGGACAGCGTCTGTGTCAAAAACACCATTGGACAGCGTGTGTAGTCACAAACACCATTGGACAGCTTGTGTGTGTCACAATCCCAATTGGACAATGTGTGTGTGTGTCACAAAACCCATAGGATAGCATTTGTGTAACAAACCCCCGTGGACACTGTCTGTGTCACGAACGCCATTGGACAGTGTGTGTCTCACAAACCCCCATGGACAGTGTGTGTGTCACAATCCCCAGTGGACAGCGTGTGTCTCACAATCCCCCGTGGACAATGTGTGTGTCACAAACACCCATGAACAGTGTGAGTTTCACAAGCCCCATTGGATAGCGTCTGTGTCACAAACCCCTTTGCACAGCGTGTGTGTCACAAGCACCATTGGACAGAGTGTGTGTGTAACAAACCCTATTGGATAGGAAGTGTGTCACAAAACCCACTGCATAGCACGTGTGTTCACAAACCCCATTGGACATTGTGTTTTTCACAAGACCCATTGGAAAGAGTGTGTTTGTCACAAAGCCCATTGGACAGCGTGTATGTCACAATCCCCTTTGGAAATCGTGTGTGTCACAAACACCCATGGACAGTATGCGTGTCACAAACCCCAGTGGACAGTGTCTGTGTTACAAACACCCATGGACAGTGTGCGTGTCACAAACCCCGTTGTACATCGTGTGTGTCACAAACCCCTTTGGAAAATGTGTGTGTCACAAAGCCCATTGGACAGTGTGTGTGTGTTACAAACCCTATTGGACAGTGTGTTTCACAAGACCCATTGGACAGACTGTGTGTGTCACAAACCCTATTGGACAGTGTGTTTCACAAGACCCATTGGACAGAGTGTGTGTGTCACAAACCCCATTGGAGAGGCTGTATGTTACAAACCCTATTGGACAGCGTGTGTGTCACAAACTCCTTTGGACAGAGTGTGTGTGTCACAAACCCCACTGGACAGTGTGTGTGTGTCACAAACCCCACTGGACAGCGTGTGTGTCACAAACCCCATTGGACAGATTGTGTGTGTTACAAACCCCATTGGACATTGAGTGTGTCACAATGCCCATTGGACAGCATGTGTGTCACAGACCCCATTGGACAGAGTGTGTGTCTCACAATCCCCATTGGACAGCGTGTGTGTCACAGACCCCATTGGACAGAGTGTGTGTGTCACAATCCCCATTGGACAGCGTGTGTGTCAGGAACCCCATTGGACAGCGTGTGTGTCACAAGCGCCATTGGAAAGTGTGTGTGTCACAAACCCCATTGGAAAGTGTGTGTGTCATAACCCCCATTTTACAGAGTGTGTGTGTCACAATCCTCATTGGACAGTGTGTGTGTGTCACCAACCCAATTGGACATCGTGTGTATCACCATCCCCATTTGACAGCGTGTGTGTCACAAACCCCACTGGACAGCGTGTGTGTGTCACAAACCCCATTGGACAGTGTGTGTGTCATAAATCCCACTGGACAGCGTGTGTGTTAAACAATCCCCATTGGACAGAGTGTATGTGTCACAAACTCCATTGAACAGCGTGTGTATCGCAATTCCCATTGGACAGTGTGTGTGTCACAAACCCCATGGGACAGAGTTTGTTTCACAAACACCATTGGACAGCGTGTGTGTCACAAACACCATTGGACAGTGCGTGTGTCACAAACCCGTTTGGAGAGAGTTTGTGTCACAAACCCCATTGTACAGCGTGTTTGTAACAAGCCCTTTGGGCAGAGTGTGTGTGTCACAAACCCCATTGTACAGCGTGTTGGTCACAATCCCCATTTTACAGCATGTGTGTCACAAACCCCATTGGACAGAGTGTGTGTGACAAACCCCTTTGGAGAGAGTGTGTGTCACAAACCCCATTAGAGAGCGTGTGTGTCACAAACCCCCCTGGACAGTGTGTGTGTCACAATCCCAAGTGGTCAGCGTGTGTGTCAAAACCCCATTGGACAGTGCGTGTGTGACAAAACCCACTGGACTGCGTGTGTGTCACAATCACCCATGGACACTGTGATTGTCAGAAACACCATTGGACAGCGTGTGTGTCACAAACCCCATTGGACAGAGTTTGTATCACAAACCCCATTGTACAGTGTGTGTTTTACAAACACCCATGTACCGCGTGCGTGTCACAAACCCCATTGGACATAGTGTGTGTCACAAACCCCATTGGACAGCGTGTGTGTGTCACAATCCCCATTGGACAGTGTGTGTGTCACAAAAACCATTGGACAGCGTGTGTGTCACAAACATGCATGGACAGTGTAAGTGTCACAATCCCCATTGGATAGTGTGTGTGTCACAGACACCTTTGGACAGTGTGTGTGTCACAAACCCCATTGGACAGCATGTGTTTCAAAACCCAGTTGGACAGTGTGTGTGCCACAAAACCCACTGGACAGCGTGTGTGTCACAAACACCCATGGACAGTGTAAGTGTCACAATCCCCATCGGATTGCGTGTGTGTCACAAACCCCAATGGACAGTGTATTTGTCACAAATCACATTGTATAACATGTGTGTTCACAATCCCATTGGACAGATTGTTTTTCACAAGAACAGAACAGAACAGAGTGTGTGTGTCACAAAGCCCATTGGACAGCGTGTGTGTCACAATCCCCATTGGACAGCGTGTGTGTCACAAACCCCATTGGACAGCGTGTGTGTAAGAAACCCCATTGGACAGAGTGTGTGTTTCACAAACCCCATTAGACACTGTGTGCATCACAAACCCCACTGGACAGTGTGGGTGTCACATAACCCATTGGTCATCGTGTGTGTCACAAACCCCTTTGGACAGTGTGTGTGTCACAAAGCCCACTGGACAGCGTGTGTGTCACAATCACAATTGTACAGTGTGTATGTGTCACAAACCCCATTGGACATCGTGTTTGTCACAAACCCCTTTGGACAGTGTGCGTGTCACACACCCCATTGGACATCGTGTTTGTCACAAACCCCTTCGGACATCGTGTGTGTCACAATCCCCATTGTACAGTGTTTGTGTGTCACAAACACATTGGACAGTGTGCGTGTCACAAACCGGTCTGGACAGCGTGTGTGTGACAATCCCCATTGGAGAGCGTGTGTGTCACAATCCCCATTGCACAGCTTGTGTGTCAGAAACCCCATTGGACAGAGTGTGTGTATCACAAACCCCATTAGACATCGTGTGTGTCACAAAGCCTTTTGAACAGTGTGTGTATCACAAACCCCAATGGACAGTGTGCGTGTCACATAACCCATTGGACATCGTGTGTTTCACAAACCCCACTGGACAGCGTGTGTGTCACGAACCCCATTGGACAGCTTGTGTGTCACAAGACACATTGGATAGAGTGTGTGTGTCAGAAACCCCATTGGACAGCGTGTGTGTCTCAAACCCCATTGGACAGAGTGTGTGTGACAAACACCATTGGACAGCGTGTATGTGTAACAATACCCATTGGACAGTGTGTGTGTCACAAACCCCATTGGACAGCTTGTGTGTCACAAACCCTCGCAGACACTGTATGTGTCACAAACCCCTTTGGACAGTGTGCGTGTCACAAACCCCTCTGGACAGCGTGTGTGTCACAATCCCCATTGGAAAGCGTGTGTGTCACAATCTCCATTGGACAGCGTGTGTGTCAGAAACCCCATTGCACAGAGTGTGTGTGTCACAAACCCCATTGGAAAGTGTGTGTGTCACAAACCCCATTGGACAGCGTGTTCTTCACAAGAGCCATTGGACAGAGTGCGTGTGTCACAAAGCCCATTGGACAGCGTGTGTGTCACAATCCCCATTGGACAGCGTGTGTGTCACAAACCCCACTGGACAGCGTGTGTGTCACTAACACCCAGAGACAGTGTGTGTGTCACAAATCCCATTGGACAGGGTGTGTGTGTCATAATCCCCATTGGACAGTGTGTGTGTCACAAACCCCATGGGACAGAGTGTGAGTGTCACAAACCCCACTGGATAGTGTGTGTGTCACAAACCCTATTGGACAGTTTGCGTGTCACAAACCCCATTGGACAGATTGTGTGTCATAAACCCCATTGGACAGCGTGTGTGTCAAAACCCAATTGGATAGTGTGTGTGTCACAAAACCCACTGGACAGCGTGTGTGTGTCACAATCCCCATTGGACAGTGTGTGTGTCACAAACACTATTGGACAGCGTGTGTGTGTCACAAACCCATTTTACAGGGTGCGTGTGTCACAAGCCCCATTGGACAAATTGTGTGTGTCACAAACCCCATTGGACAATGTGTGTGTCACAATCCCCATTGCATAGCGTTTGTGTTTCAAACCAGTTTGGACAGTGTGTGTGTCACAATTCCCATTGGACAGTGTGTGTGTCACAAACACCATTGGACAGCGTGTGTGTCACAAGGCTACTGGACAGAGTGCATGTGTCACGAAACCCACTGGACAGCGTGTTTTTCACAAGACCCATTGGACAGAGTGTGTGTGTCACAAAGCCCATTGGACAGCGTGTGTGTCACAATCCCCAATGGACAGCGTGTGTGTCACAAACACCCTTTGACAGTGTGTGTGTCAAAAACCCTATTGGATAGCGCGTGTTTCACACACCCCTTTGACCGTCTGTGTTTCACAAACCTCTTTGGACAGCGTGTGTGTGTCACAATCCCCATTGGACAGTGTGAGTGTCACAAAAAGCATTGGACAGCCTGTGTGTCACAAGCACCACTGGACAGAGTGTGAGTGTCACAAACCCCATTGGATAGTGTGTGTGTCACAAACCCCTTTGGACAGTGTGTGTGTCACAAACCCCACTGGATAATGTGTGTGTGTGTCACAAACCCTATTGGACAGTGTGTGTGTCACAAACCCCATTGGACAGCTTGTGTGTCACAAACCCTCGCAGACACTGTATGTGTCACAAGCCCCATTGGACAGTGTGCGTGTCACAAACCCCTCTGGACAGCGTGTGTGTCACAATTCCCATTGGAAAGCGTGTGTGTCACAATCCCCATTGGACAGCGTGTGTGTAAGAAACCCCATTGGACAGAGTGTGTGTTTCACAAACCCCATTAGACACTGTGTGCATCACAAACCCCACTGGACAGTGTGGGTGTCACATAACCCATTGGTCATCGTGTGTGTCACAAACCCCTTTGGACAGTGTGTGTGTCACAAAGCCCACTGGACAGCGTGTGTGTCACAATCACAATTGTACAGTGTGTATGTGTCACAAACCCCATTGGACATCGTGTTTGTCACAAACCCCTTTGGACAGTGTGCGTGTCACACACCCCATTGGACATCGTGTTTGTCACAAACCCCTTCGGACATCGTGTGTGTCACAATCCCCATTGTACAGTGTTTGTGTGTCACAAACACATTGGACAGTGTGCGTGTCACAAACCGGTCTGGACAGCGTGTGTGTGACAATCCCCATTGGAGAGCGTGTGTGTCACAATCCCCATTGCACAGCTTGTGTGTCAGAAACCCCATTGGACAGAGTGTGTGTATCACAAACCCCATTAGACATCGTGTGTGTCACAAAGCCTTTTGAACAGTGTGTGTATCACAAACCCCAATGGACAGTGTGCGTGTCACATAACCCATTGGACATCGTGTGTTTCACAAACCCCACTGGACAGCGTGTGTGTCACGAACCCCATTGGACAGCTTGTGTGTCACAAGACACATTGGATAGAGTGTGTGTGTCAGAAACCCCATTGGACAGCGTGTGTGTCTCAAACCCCATTGGACAGAGTGTGTGTGACAAACACCATTGGACAGCGTGTATGTGTAACAATACCCATTGGACAGTGTGTGTGTCACAAACCCCATTGGACAGCTTGTGTGTCACAAACCCTCGCAGACACTGTATGTGTCACAAACCCCTTTGGACAGTGTGCGTGTCACAAACCCCTCTGGACAGCGTGTGTGTCACAATCCCCATTGGAAAGCGTGTGTGTCACAATCTCCATTGGACAGCGTGTGTGTCAGAAACCCCATTGCACAGAGTGTGTGTGTCACAAACCCCATTGGAAAGTGTGTGTGTCACAAATCCCATTGGATAGCGTATGTGTGTCACAAACTCTATTGGAAAGTGTGTGTGTCACAAACCCTATTAGACAGTGGTGTGTCACAAACCCCACTGGATAACGTGTGTGTCACGAACCCCATTGGACAGCGTGTGTGTCACAAAACCCATTGGACCTCGTGTGTGTCATAAACCCCATTGGACAGCGTGTGTGTCACAAACACCATTGGACAGAGTGTGGTGTCAAAAACCCCATTAAAAAGAGTACGTGTCACAAACCCCATTGGAAAGTGTACGTGTCACAAACACCATAGGATAGCGTGTCTGTGTCACAAACCCTATTGGACAGTGTGTGTGTCATAAGACCCATTGGACAGCGTGTGTGTCACAATCCCCATTGGACAGCGTGTGTGTCAAAAACCCCATTGGACAGAGTTTGAGTCACAAACCCCATTGGACAGTGTGTGTGTCACAAACCCCGTTGGACAGCGTGTAGTGTCAGAAACCCCATTGGACAGTGTGTATCAGAAAAACCATTGGACAGCGTATGTGTCACAAATCCCATTTGAGAGCGTGTGTGTGTCACAAAGCCCATTTGACAGAGTGTGTGTCACAAGCACCATTGGACAGTGTGTGTTTCACAAACCCCATTGGACAGCGTGGGTGTGTCACAAACCCTCCTGGTCAGAGTGTGTGTCAAAAACCACATTGGACAGTGTATGTGTGTAACAATCGCCATTGGACAGTGTGTGTGTATCAAACCCCATGGCACAGAGTATTTGTCACAAACACTGTTGGACAGCGTGTGTGTCACAAGCCCATTGGACAGAGTGTGTGTGTCACAAACCCTCCTGGTCAGTGTGTGTGTCGCAAAACCCACTGGACAGCGTGTGTGTCACAAAACCCACTGGACAGCGTGTGTGTCACAAACCACATTGGAGAGCGTGTGTTTCATAAGCCCCATTGGACAGAGTGTATGCGTCACAAACCGCGTTGGACAGCGTGTGTGTGTAACAATACCCATTGGACTGTGTGTGTGTCACAAAACCCACTGGACAGCGTGTGTGTCACAAACACCAAAGGAGAGTGTGAGTGTCACAAACCCCTGTTGACAGGGTGTGTGTTCACAAACCCCTTTGGACACTGTGTGTGTCACAATCCCCAGTGGACAGCGTGTGTGTCACAAGCCCATTGGACAGAGTGTGTGTGTCACAAAACCCACTGGACAGCGTGTGTGTCACGAACCCCATTGGACAGCATGTGTGTCACAAGCACCATTGGACAGAGTGTGTGTGACACAAACCCAATTGGACAGTGTGTAGGTTACAATCCCCATTGGACAGCATCTGTGTCACAATTCCCATTGGACAGCGTGTGTGTCAAAACCCCATTGGACAGTATGTGTGTCAGAAAACCCACTGCACAGAGTGTGTGTCACAAACACCAATGGAGATTGTGTGTGTCACAAACCCCCGTGGACAGTGTGTGTGTCACAATCCCCATTGGACAGCGTGGGTGTATCACAAACCCTCCTGGTCAGTGTGTGTGTCACAAACCCTATTGGACAGCGTGTGTGTGTAACAATACCCAATGGACAGTGTGTGTGTCACAAACCCCATTGTACAGCGTGTGTGTCACAAACCCCCGTGGACACTGTGTGTCACGAACGCCATTAGACAGTGTGTGTGTCACAAACCCCCATGGACAGTGTGTGTGTCACAAACCCCCGTGGACACTGTGTGTCACGAACGCCATTGGACAGTGTGTGTGTCACAAACCCCCGTGGACAGTGTGTGTGTCACAATCCCAATTGGACAGCATGTGTTTTTCACAAACACCATTCGCCAGTGTGTGTGTCACAAACCGCATTGGACAGCTTTTGTGTGTAACAATACCCATTGGACAACGTGTGTGTCACAAACCCCCGTGGACACTGTGTGTGTCACGAACGCCATTAAACACTGTGTGTGTCACAATCCCCAGTGGACAGCGTGTGTGTCAAAACCCCTGTGGACAGTGTGTGTGTCACAAAACCCACTGGACAGCGTGTGTGTCACAAAAACCAATGGAAAGTGTGAGTGTCACAAACCCTATTGGACAGCGTGAGTGTCACAAACCCTTTTGGACAGTGTGTGTGTCACAATCCCCATTGGACAGCGTGTGTATCACAAGCCAATTTAACAGAGTGCGTGTGTCACAAAACCCACTGGACAGCGTGTGTGTCACGAACCCCATTGGACAGCGTGTGTGTCACAAGCACCATTGGACAGAGTGTGTGTGTCACAAACACCGCTGGACAGCGTGTGGGTGTAACAATACATTTTGGACAGTGTGTGTGTCACAAACCCCATGGGATAGAGTGTGTTTCACGAACCCCATTGGACAGCATGTGTGTCACAAGCGCCATTGGACAGAGTCTGTTTGTCACAAACCCCATTGGAAAGTGTATGTGTTCCAAACCCCATTGGATAGCGTGTGTGTGTCACAAACCCTATTGGACAGCGTCTGTGTCACAAACCCCCGTGGACACTGTGTGTGTCACGAAAGCCACTGGTCAGCATGTGTGTCACAAACCCCATTGGACAACTTGTGTGTCACAAACCCCTTTGGACAGTGTGTGTGTCAAAAGAATCATTGGACAGAGTGTGTGTGTCACAAACCCTGTTGGACAGTGTGTAGGTCACAATCCCCATTGAACAGCGTGTGTGTCACAAACACCACTGGGCAGCGTGTGTGTGTCACAGTCCCCATTGGACAGTGTGTGTTTCACAAACACTCATGGACAGTGTGGTTGTCAGGAACCGCATTGGACATCGTTTGTGTCAGAAACCCCTTTGGCCAGTGTGTGTGTCACAAGCACCATTGGACAGAGTGTGTGTGCCACAAACCCCTTTGGAAAGTGTATGTGTCATAAACCCCATTGGATAGCGTGTGTGTGTCACAAACCCTATTAGACAGTGTGTGTGTCACAAAACACACTGGACAGCGTGTGTGTCACAAACCCCATTGGAAAGTGTATGTATCACAAAACCCATTGGATATTGTGTGTGTGTCACAATCCCCATTGGACAGTGTGTGTGTCACAAACCCCATGGGACTGAGTGTGTCTCACGAACCCCATTGGACAGTGTGTGTGTCACAAGTGCCATTTGACAGAAAGTGTGTATCTCACAAACCCCATTGGAAAGTGTAGGTGTCAAAAACCCCATTGGACAGCGTGTGTGTGTCACAAAACCTCCTGGTCAGCGTATGTGTCAGAAACCCGATGGGACTGCGTGTGTGCGTCACAAATATAATTGGACAGCGTGTGGGTCACAATCCCCATTGGATAGCGTGTGTGTGTCACAAACCCCATTAGAAATTGTGCGTGTCACAAAACCCATTGGAAAGTGTGTCTGTCACAAACCTCATTGGACAGCGTCTGTGTCACAAACCCCATTGGACAGCACGTGTGTCACAAGACCTATTGGACAGAGTGTGTGTGTCACAAACCCCATTGGACAGCGTGTGTGTCAAAAACACCCATGGACAGTGTGCGTGTCACAAATCCCATTGGACATCGTGTGTGTCACAAACCTCTTCGGACAATGTGTGTGTCACAAACTCCATTGGAGAGTGTGTGTGTGTCACAATCCCCATTGGACAGTGTGTGTGTCACAAACCCCATTGGATCTTGTGTGTGTGTCAAAATCCCCATTAAAAAGTATGTGTGTCACAAACCCCATTGGACAGCGTGTGTGTCACAAACACGATTGGACAGTGTGTGTGTGTCACAATCCCCATTGGACAGTGTGTGTGTCACACACCCCATTGGATAGCGTGTGTTTCATAAACCCATTGGATAACGTGTATGTGTCACAAACCCCATTATAAAGTGTGCGTGTCACAAACCCTATTGGACAGCGTGTGTGTCACAAACCCCATTGGACAGTGTGTGTGTCACAAACCCCATTGGACAGACTTTGTGTGTAACAATACCCATTGGACAGTGTGTGTATCACAAACCCCATTGGACAGTTTGTGTGTCACAAACCATATTGGACAGAGTTTGTGTTTAACAACACCCATTGGACTGCGTGTGTGTCACCACTGCAATGGGACAGAGTGTGTGCCACGAACCCCATTGGACAGCGTGTGTGTGTCACAAACCCTCCTGGTCAAAGTGTGTGTCACAAAACCCATTGGACAGCATGCGTGTCACAAACACCATTGGACAGTGTGTGTGTAACAAACCCAGTTGGTCAGTGTGTGTGTCACAAACCCAATGGGACAGCGTGTGTGCGTCACATGCCCCATTGGAAAGTGTGTGTGTCACAAACCCCATTGGACAGAGTTTGTGTTTAACAATACCCATTGGACAGTGTGTGTATCACAAACCCCATTGGATAGTGTGTGTATCACAAACCCCACTGGACAGCGTGTGTGCCACAAACACCCATGGACAGTGTGCGTGCCACAAACCCCATTGGATATCATGTGTGTCACAAACCCCTTTGGACAGTGTGTGTGTTTCACAAACCCCATTGCACAGTGTTTGTGTGTCACAATCCCCATTGGTCAGTGTGTGTGTCACAATACCCATGGGACAGAGTGTGTGTCACGAACCCCATTGCACAGCGTGTGTGTCACAAGCGCCATTGGACAGAGTGTGTGCGTCACAAACCCCATTGGAACGTCTATGCGTTACAAAACCCATTGAATAGTGTGTGTGTGTCACAAACCCTCCTGGTAAAGTGTGTGTCTCACAAAACCCATTGGACAGCATGCGTGTCATACACACCATTTGACAGTGTGTGTGTAACAAACCCAATTGGTCAGCGTGTGTGTCTCAAACCCCATGGGACAGCGACTGGGTGTCACAAACCCCATTGGATAGTGTGTGTCACAAACCCCATTGGATAGCGTGTGTGTGTCTAAAACTCCATTAGAAAGTATGATTGTCACAAACCCCATTGGATAGCATGTGTGTGTCACAAACCCTATTGGACAGTGTGTATTTCACAATCCCCATTACACAGCGTCTGTGTCACAAACCCCATTGGGCAGCGTGTGTGTCACAAACCCCATTGGGCAGCGTGTGTGTCACAAACAACCATTGGACAGCGTGTGTAGTGTCACAATCCCCATTGGACAGCGTGTGTGTCATAAACCCCATTGGATAGCGTGCGTGTGTCACAAACCCCATTATAAAGTGTGCGTTTCAAAAACCCCATTGGACATTGTGTGTGTCACAAACCCCCGTGAACACTGTGTGTGTCACAAACACCCATGGACAGTGTACGTGTCTCAAACCCCATTGGACAGCGTGTGTGTCACAAACCCCTTTGGACAGTGTGTGTGTCACAAACCCCTTTGGACAGTGTGTGTGTGTCACAATACCCATTGGACAGTGTGTGTGTCACAAACCCCATGGGACAGAGTGTCTGTCACGAACCCCATTGGACAGCGTGAGTGTCTCAAGCCCCACTGGACAGAATGTGTGAGTCACAAACCCCATTAGAAAGTGTGCGTGTCACAAAACCCATTGGATAGCGTGTGTGTGTCGCAAACCCCATTAGAAAGTGTGCGTGTCACAAACCCCTTTGGATAGCATGTGTGTGTCACAAACCCTATTGGACAGTGTGTATGACACAATCCCCATTGGACAGTGTTTGTCATAAACCCCATGGTACAGAATGTGTGTCACAAACACTATTGGACAGCGTGTGTGTGTCACAAACCCATTGGAAAGAGTGTGTGTGTCACAAAACCCACTGGACAGCGTGTGTGTCACGAACCCCATTGGACAGCGTGTGTGTGTCACAAACCCTTTGGACAGAGTGTGTGTCACAAACCCCATGGGACTGAGTGTGTGTCACAAAAAGCATTGGACAGCGTGTGTGTGTCACAAACCCATTGGACAGAGTGTGTGTCACAATCCCCATTGGACAGCGTGTGTGTCACAAACCCCATTGGACAGTGTGCGTCTCAGAAACCCCGCTGGACAGCGTGTGTGTCACAAACACCCATGGATAGTGTGCGTGTCACAAACCCCACTGGACATCATGTGTGTCACAAATCCCTTTGGACACTGTGTGTTTCACAAACCCCATTGGATGCGTGTGTGTGTCAAAAACCCCATTGGACAGTGAGTGTGTCTCACAATCCCCATTGGACCGTTTTTGTGTGTCTCAAACCCCATTGGACAGCATCTGTGTCACAAACCCCATTGGACAGCGTGTGTGTCACAATCCGCAAGGGACAGAGTGTGTGTCACAAACCCCATTGGACAGAGTGTGTGTGTCACAAACCCCATTGGACAGCGTGTGTCTCATAAACCCCATTGGAGAGCGTGTGTTTCACAAGCCCCATTGGACAGCGTGTGTGTCACAAGCAACATAGGACAGCCTGTGTGTGTAACAATACCCATTGGACAGTGTGTGTGTCACAAACCCCATTGGACAGGGTATGTGTCACAAACCCCCGTATACACTGTGTGTGTCACAAACCCCATTGGACAGTGTGTGTGTCACAAACCCCACTGGACAGCGTGTGTTTCAAAAACACCCATGTACAGCGTGCTTGTCACAAACCCCATTGGACAGCGTGTGTGTGTCAAAAACCCATTGGACAACGTGTGTGTGTCACAATCTCCATTGGACAGTGCGTGTGTCGCAAACCCCATGGGACAGAGTGTGTGTCACGAACCCCATTGGACAGCGTGTGTGTCACAAGAGCCATTGGATAGCGTGTGTGTGTCACAAACCCTCGTGGTCAGTGTGCGTGTCACAAAACCCTTTGGACAGCATGCGTGTCGCAAACACCATTGGACAGTGTTTGTGTAAGAAACCCAATTGGTCAGCGTGTGTGTAACAAACCCCATGGGACAGAGTGTGTGTGTCACAAAACCTGTTGGATAGCGTGTGTGTCACAAACCCCATTAGAAAGTGTGCGTGTCACAAACCCCATTGGAAAGTGTGTGTGTCACAAACCCCATTGGATACCGTGTGTGTGTCACAAACCCCATTAGAAAGTGTGAGTGTCACAAAGCCCACTGGAAAGTGTGTGTGTCACAAACGCCATTGGATATGGTGGGTGTGTCACAAACCCCATTATAAAGTGTGCGAGTCACAAACCCATTGGATAGCACGTGTGTGTCACAAACCCTATTGGACAGTGTGTATGTCACAATCCCCATTGGACAGTGTGTGTGTCAAAAAATCCATTGTATAGCGTGTGTGTTATAAACCCCATTAGAAAGTGTGTGTGTGTCACAAGCACCATTGGGCAGAGCGTGTGTGTCACAAACCCCTTTGGAAATTGTATGTGTCACAAAACCCATTGGATAGCTTGTGTGTGTCACAAACCCTATTGGACAGTGTGTGTGTCTCAAAACCCACTGGAGAGCATGTGTGTGTCACAAACCCCATTTGACAGAGTGTGTGTCACAAACACCATTGGAAAGTGTGTGTGTCACAAACCCTATTGGACAGCGAGTGTATGTCACAAACCCTCCTGGTCAGTGTGTGTGTCACAAAACCCATTGGACAGAGTGTGTGTCACAAGCACCATTGGACAGAGTGTGTGTCACAAACCCCATTGGAAAGTGTATGTGTCACAAACCCCATTGGATAGTATGTGTGTGTCACAAACCCTATTGGACAGTGTGTGTGTCACGAATCCCATTGGACAGAGTGTGTGTGACACAATCCCCATTGGACAGAGTGTGTGTGACACAATCCCCATTGGACAGTGTGTGTGTCACAATACCCATTGGACAGCATGTGTGTCACAATCCCCTTTGTACAGAGTGTGTGTCACAAACCCCATTGGACAGCGTGTGTTTCACAAACCCCATTGGATAGCCTGTGTGTGTCACAAACCCCAGTGGACAGTGTGTGTGTGTCACAAACCCCACTGGATAGCGTGTGTGTTTCACAAACCCTATTGGACAGTGTGTGTCTCACAATACCTTACTGTACAGCGTGTAAGCAACGAACCCCATTGGACAGCATGTGTGTCACAAGACCCATTAGACAGAGTGTGTGTGTCACATACCCATTGGACAGCGTGTGTGTCACAAACCCCATTGGACAGCGTGTGTGTGTAATAATACCCATTGGACAGCGTGTGTGTCACAAACCCTATTGGACAGCGTGTGTGTCAAAAACACCATTGGACAGCGCGTGTGTGTCACAATACCCATTGGACATTGTTTGTGTGTCACAAACCACATTGGACAGCGTGTGTTTCACAAACCCCTTTGGACAGTGTGTGTGTCACAAACCCCATTGGACAGCGTGTGTGTCACAAAACCCATTGGAAAGCGTGTGTGTGACACAATCCCCCTTTCACAGTGTCTGTATCACAATACCCATTGGACAGTGTGTGTGTCACAATACCCATTGGACAGCTTGTGTGTCACAAACCCCCGTAGACACTGTGTGTGTCACAAACCACACTGGACAGTGTGCCTGGCACAAACCCCATTGGACACCATGTGTGTCAAACCCTTTTGGACAGTGTGTGTATCACAAACCCCATTGGACAGAGTTTGTGTCACAAACCCTATTGGACAGCATGTGTGTCACAAATCCCATTGCACAGCGTGTGTGTGTCACAAAACCCATTTGACAGAGTTTGTGTCACAAACACCATTGGACAGTGTGAGTGTCACAAACCCCATTGGACAGCGAGTGTGTGTCACAAACCCTCTTGGTCAGTGTGTGTGTCACAAACCCCATTGGACAGCGTATGTGTCACAAACCCCATTGGACAGCGTGTGTCTCACAAACCTCATGGGACAGCGTGTGTGTGTCACAATCCCCGTTGAACAGTGTGTGTGTCATAAAACCCATTGGATAGCGTGTGTGTGTCACAAACCCTATTGGGCACTGTGTGTGTCACAAACCCCATTGTACAGCGTGAGTGCAAAGAACCCCATTGGACAGCGTGTGTGTCACAAGACCCATTGGAAAGAGTGTGTGTGTCACAAACCCGTTGGACAGTGTGTGTTTTTCACAAACCCCATGGGACTGTGTGTGTGTCTCAAACCCCGCTGGACAGCATTTGTGTCACAAACACCCATGTACAGTGTGCGTGTCACAAACCCCATTGGATATCGTGTGTGTCACAAACCCTTTTGGACAGTGTGAGTGTCACAAACCCCACAGGACAGCGTGTGTGTCACAAACCCCTTTGGACAGTGTGTGTGTCACTAACCACATTGGACATCGTGTGTGTCAGAAACACCTTTGGACAGTGTGTGTGTCACAAACCCCATTGGACAGCGAGTGTGTGTCACAATCCCCACTGGACAGTGTGTGTGTGTCACAAACCCCATTGGACTGTGTGTGTGTCACAAACCCCATGGGAGAGAATTGTGTAACGAACATCATTGGACAGCGTGTGTGTCACAAGCGCCATTGGACAGAGTGTGTGTGTCACAAACCCTGCTGGTCAGTGTGTGCGTCACAAAACCCATTGGACAGCCTGTGTGTCGGAAACACCATCGGACAGTGTGTGTGTAAGAAACCCAATTGTTCAGCGTGTGCCTCACAAACCCCATTGGACAGTGTGTGTGTGTCACAAACCCCACTGGACAGAGTGTGTGACACAATACACTTTGGACAGTGTGTGTGTCACAATCCCCATTGGACAGTGTTTGTGTGTCATCAACCCCATTGTACAGCGTGTGTGTCACAAACCCCCTTGGACAGTGTGTGTGTCACAAAACCCAATGGACAGAAAGTGTGTCACAAGCACCAGTGGACAGAGTGTGTGTGTCACAAACCCCATTGGACAGCATGTGTGTGTTTCACAAACCCCTTTGGACAGCGTGTGTGTGTCACAATACCCATTGGACAGTGTTTGTGTGTCACGAACCCCATTGGACAGCGTGTGTGTCACAAACCCCTTTGGACAGTGTGTGTGACACAATCACCTTTGCACAGTGTGTGTGTCACAATACCCATTGGACACTGTGTGTGTCACAAACCCCATTGGACAGCGTGTGTTATATAAACCCCATTGGACATCGTGTGTGTCACAAACCCTTTTGGACAGTGTGTGTCTCACAAACCCCATTGGACAGAGTTTGTGTCACAAACCCTATTGGACAGCGTGTGTCTCACAAACACCGTTGGACAGTGTGTGTGTCATAAACACCGTTGGACAGCGTGTGTGTGTCACAATCCGAATTGGACAGTGTTTGTGTGTCACAAACCCCATTGGACACCGTGTGCTTCACAAACCCCTTTGGACAGTGTGTGTGTCACAAACCCCATTGGACAGCGTGTGTGTCACACAATCCCCTTTAGACAGTGTGTGTGTCACAATACACATTGGACAGTGTGTGTGTCACAAACCCCATTGGACAGCTTGTGTGTCACAAAACTCCGTAGACACTGTGTGTGTCACAAACCCCATTGGACAGCGTGTGTTTCATAAACCCCATTGGACATCGTGTGTGTCACAAACCCTTTTGGACAGTGTGTGTCTCACAAACCCCATTGGACAGAGTTTGTGTCACAAACCCTATTGGACAGCGTGTGTCTCACAAATCCCATTGCACAGCGTGTGAGTGTCACAAACCCCATTGGACAGCGAGTGTGTGTCACAAACCCTCTTGGTCAGTGTGTGTGTCACAAACCCCATTGGACAGCGTATGTGTCACAAACCCCATTGGACAGCGTGTGTCTCACAAACCTCATGGGACAGCGTGTGTGTGTCACAATCCCCGTTGAACAGTGTGTGTGTCATAAAACCCATTGGATAGCGTGTGTGTCACAAACCCCATTGGACAGCATGTGTGTGTTTCACAAACCCCTTTGGACAGTGTGTGTGTGTCACAATCCCCATTGGACAGTCTGTGTGACACAAACACCACTGCACAGCATGTGTGCCACAACACCCATTGGACAGCTTGTGTGTGTCACAATCCCCATTGGACAGTGTGTGTGTCACAAAACCCATTCAATAGCGTGTGTGTCACAAACCCCGTTAGAAAGTGTGTGTGTCACAAACCCCATTGAATAGTGTGAGTGTGTCACAATACCCATTGGACAGTGTGTCTGTCACAAACCCCATGGCACAGAGTGTCTGTCACAAACACTATTGGACTGCGTGTGTGTTTCACAAGCCCATTGGACAGAGTTTGTGTGTCACAAAACCCACTGGACAGCATGTGTGTCACAAATCTCGTGGGACAGTGTGTGTTTCAAAATCTCCATTGGACAGCGTGTGTGTGTCACAATCCCCATTGGACAGAGTGTGTTTCACAAACCCCATTGGACACTGTGTGTATCATAAAAGCCATTGGACACCGTGTCTGTCACAGTCCCCATTGGACAGCGTTTGTGTCAGAAACCCCATTGGAAAGTGTGTTTGTCACAAAACCCATTTGACAGAATGCGTGTCACAAAACACATTGGACAGAGTGTGTGTCACAAATCCCATTGGACAGTGTGTGTGGTACAATCCCCCGTGTACAATGTCTGTGTCACAAACCCCATTGTACAGCGTGTGTGTCACAAACACTGTTGGACAGCGTGTGTTTGTCAGAAACCCCATTGGACAGAGTGGGTGTGACAAACCCATTGGATAGCGTGTGTGTCACAAACCCCACCGGACAGTGCGTTTGTAACAAACCCAATTGGTCAACGTGTGTGTGTCGCAAATGCCATTGGTCAGTGTGTGTGTCTCAAACCCTATTGGACAGCGTGTGTGTCACAAACCTCCCTGGACAGCGTGTGTGTCACAATCCCAGTTGGACAGAGTTTGTGACAGAAACCCCATTGGAGAGTGTGTGTGTCACAAACCCCATTAGACAGCGAGTGTGTGACACAATCCCCATTGGAGAATGTGTGTGTCATGAACCCCACTGGACAGCATGTGTGTCACGAAACCCATTGGACTGCGTGTGTGTCACAAACACCATTGTACAGCACGCGAGTCACAAACACCATTGGACAGTGTGTGTTTCACAATCTCCATTGGACAGCGTGTATGTCACAAATCCCATGGGACAGTGTGTGTGTCACAATCCCCATTGGACTGCGTGTGTATCACAAACCCCCGTGGACACTGTGTGTGTCACAAACCACACTGGACAGTGTGTGTGTTACAAACCCCACAGGACAGCGTCTGTGTTACAAACACCCATGGACAGTGTGCGTGTCACAATCTCCATTGGACATCGTTTGTATCAGAAACGCCTTTGGACAGTGTGAGTGTCACAAACCCCATTGGACAGTGTGTGTGTGTCACAATCGCCATTGGACAGTGAGTGTGTGACAAAACCCATGGGACTGAGTGTGTGTCACGAAATTCGTTGGACAGCTGGTTTGTCACAAGCGCCATTGGACAGAGTGTGTGTGTCACAAAGCCCGTTGGAAAATGTATGTGTCACAAACCTCATTGGATAGCGTGTGTGTGTCACAATCCCCATTGGACAGTGTGTGTGTCACAAACCCCATGGGAATAACTGAGTGTCACGAAGCCCATTGCACAGCGTGTGTGTCACAAGTGCCATTGGACAGAGTGTGTGTGTCACAAACCCCATGGGAAACTGTATGTGTCACAAACCTAATTGGATAGCGTGTGTGTGTCGCAAACCCTCCTGGTCAGTGTGTGTGTCACAAAACCCACTGGACAGCATGCGTTTCAAAAACACCTTTGGACAGTGTGTGTGTAACAAACCCAATTGGTCAGCGTTTGTGTCACAAACCCCATGGGACAGCGTGAGTGTGTTACAAACCCCATTGGAAAGTGTGTGTGTCACAAAACCCATTGGAAAGCGTGTGTGTCACAAACCCCATTGGATAGCGTGTGTGTGTTACAAACCCCATTAGAAAGTATGCGTGTCACAAACTCCATTGGACAGTGTGTGTGTCTCAAAACCCATTGGATAGCGTGTGTGTCACAAACCCCATTAAAGTGTGTGTGTCACAAACCCCATTGGATAGCGTGTGTGTGTCACGAACCCTATTGGACAGTGTGTGTGTCACAAACCCAACTGGACAGCGTGTGTGTTCACGAACCCCATTAGACAGCGTGTGTGACAAGACCCATTGGACAGAGTGTGTGTGTCACGAACCCCATTGGACAGCGTGTGTGTCACCAACTCCATTGGACCGCTTGTGTGTCACAAGCGCCATTGGAAAGAGTGTGTGTCACAAACCCCATTGGATACCGTGTGTATGTCACAAACCCCATCAGAAAGTGTGCGTGTCACAAACCCCATTTGATAGCGTGTGTGTTTCACAAAGCCAATTGGACAGTGTGTGTGTCACAAACCCCCCTGGACAGGGTGTCTGTCACGAACACCATTGGATAGCGTGTGTGTCACAAGACCCATTGGACAGCGTGCGTGTCACAATCCCCATTGGACAGCTTGTGTGTCATAAACGCCATTGGACAGTGTGTGTGTAACAAACCCAAATGGTCAGCGTGTGTGTAACAAACACCATGGAACAGCCTGTGTGTGTCACAAACCCCTTTGGAAAGTGTGAGTCACAAACCCCTTTGGATAGTGTGTGTTTGTCAAAAACCTCATTAGAAAGTATGTGTGTCATAAAACCCATTGGATAGCATGTGTGTGTCACAAACCCTATTGGACAGAGTGTGTGTGTCGCAAACCCCATTGGACAGCGTGTGTGTCATAAACCCCATTGGATAGCGAGCGTGTGTCACAAACCCCATGGGACAGAGTGTGTGTCACAAACCCCATTGGACAGCGTGTGTGTCATAAACCCCATTGGACAGCGTGTGTGTGTCACAATCCACATTGGACAGAGTGTGTGTGTCACAAACCCCATGGGACAGAGTGTGTGTCACGAACCCCATTGGACAGCGTGTGTGTTACAAGCGCCATTGGACAGAGTGTGTGTCACAAAACCCACTAGATAGCGTGTGTGTCACAAACCCCTTAGGACATCGTGTGTGTCACAAGCCCCATTGGACAGAGTGTATTTGTCACAAACGCCATTGCACAGGGTGTGTGTGTCACAATACCCATTGGACCTTGTGTGTGTCACAAACCTCATTGGACAGAGTTTGTGTCACAAACTCCCGTGGACACTGTGTGTGTCACAAAGCCCATTGGACAGTTTGTGTGACACAAACCCCATTGGACACCGTGTGTGTCACAAACCCCTTTGGACAGTGTGTGTGTCACAAACCCCATTGGACAGAGTGTGTGTCACGAACCCCATTGGACAGCGTGTGTGTTACAAGCGCCATTGGACAGAGTGTGTGTCACAAAACCCACTGGATAGCGTGTGTGTCACCAACCCCTTTGGACATCGTGTGTGTCACAAGCCCCATTGGACAGAGTGTATTTGTCACAAAAGCCATTGCACAGGGTGTGTGTGTCACAATACCCATTGGACCTTGTGTGTGTCACAAACCTCTTTGGACAGAGTTTGTGTCACAAACTCCCGTGGACACTGTGTGTGTCACAAAGCCCATTGGACAGTGTGTGTGACACAAACCCCATTGGACACCGTGTGTGTCACAAACCACTTTGGACAGTGTGTGTGTCACAAACCCCATGGGACCGAGTTTGTGTCACAAACCCCCTTGGACACTGTGTGTGTCACAAACCCCATTGGACAGTGTGTGCGTCACAAACTCCCTGGACAGCGTGTGTGTCACAAACACCCATTGACAGTGTGCGTGTCACAAACCCCATTGGACATCGTTTGTGTCACAAACCCCTTTGGACAGTATGTGTGCCACAAACCTCATTGGACATAGTTTGTGTCACAAACCGCCGTGGACACGGTGTGTGTCACAAACACCCATGGACATGGTGCGTGTCACAAACCCCATTGGACAGCGTGTGTGTCAAAAACATCATTGGACAGCGTGTGTGTGTCACAATCCCCATTAGAAAGTGTGCGTGTCACAAACCCCATTTGAAAGTGTATGTGTCACAAACCCCATTGGATAGCGTGTGTGTCACAAACCCTTTTGGACAGTGTGTGTGTCAGAAACCCCACTGGACAGCGTGTGTGTCAGAAACCCCACTGGACAGCGTGTGTGTCACAAACCCCAAGGGACAGAGTGTGTGTCACGAACCCCATTGGACAGCGTGTGTGTCACAAGCGCCATTAAACAAGCGTGTGTGTCACAAACCCCATTGGAAAGTGTATGTGTCACAAACCCCATTGGATAGCGTGTGTGTGTCACAAACCCTCCTGGTCAGTGTGTGTGTCACAAAACGCATTGGAGAGCGTGTGTGTGTCATAAAACCCATTAAAGAGCATGCGTGTCACAATCCCCATTGGACAGTGTGGGTGTTACAAAACGTATTGGATAGAGTGTGTGTCACAAACCCCATTAGGAAGTGTGCGTGTCACAAACCCCAAAGTATGTGTGTGTGTCACAAACCCGATTAGAAATTGTGCGTGTTACAAACCCCATCGGATATCGTGTGTGTGTCAAAAACCCTATTGGACAGTGTGTGTGTCACAAACCCCACTGGACCGCGTGTGTGTCACAAGACCCATTGGACAGAGTGTGTGTGTCACAAACCCCTTTGGACAGAGTTTGTGTGTGACAAACCCCATTGGACAGCGTGTGTGTCACGAATCCTATTGGACAGCAAGTGTGTCAAAAACACCATTGTTCAGAGTGTGTGTGTCACAAACGCCATTGGAAAGTATGTGTCACAAACCCCATTGGACAGCGTGTGTGTCACAATCCCCATTGGACAGCGTGTGTGTCTCAAACACCACTGGACAACGTGTGTGTCACAAACCCCTTTGGACAGTGTGTGTGTCACAAAACCCATTGGACAGCGTGTGTGTCACAAGACCCATTGGAGAGCGTGTGTGTCACAAAACCCATTGGACAGAGTGTGTGTGTGACAAACCCCATTGGACAGCTTGTGTGTCAGAATCCCCACTTTACAGCGTGTGTGTATCACAATCCCCATTGGACAAAGTGTGTGTGTCAGAAAACCCACTGGACTACGTGTGTGTCACAAACCCCTTTGGACAGTGTGTGTGTCACAAACCCTTTTGGACAGACTGTGTGTGTCAGAAACCCCACTGGACAGCGTGTGTGTCACAAACACCCATGGACAGTGTGCATGTCAAAAACCTCATTGGACATCGTGTGTGTCCCAAACCCCGTTGGACAGTGTGTGAGTCACAGTCCCCATGGGACAGACTGTGTGTCACAAACCCCATTGGACAGCGTGTGTGTCTACAAGCGCCATTGGACAGAGCGTGTGTGTCACAAACCCCATTAGAATGTGTATGTGTCACAAACCCCATTAGACAGTGTGTGTGTGTCACAAACCCTCCTGGTCAGTGTGTGTGTCACAAAACCCATTGGAGAGCATACGTGTCACAAACACCATGAGACAGTGTGTGTGTGTCACAAACACCATTGGACAGCGTGTGTGTAATAAACCCCTTTGGACAGTGTGTGTGTCACAAACCCCATTGGACAGGCTGTGTGTCACAAACACCATTGGACAGCGTTTGTGTCACAAACCCATTGGACAGAGTGTGTGTGTCACAAACCCCATTGGACAGAGTGTGTGTGACAAACCCCATTGGACACCGTGTGTGTCATAACCCCCATTTTACAGCGTGTGTGTGTTACAATCCCCATTGGACAGTGTGTGTGTGTCACAAACACCACTGGACAGCGTGTGAGTCACAAACCCCTTTAGACAGTGTGTGTGTCACAAACTCCATTGGACAGCCCGTGTCTGTCACATTCCCCATTGGACAGAGTGTGTGTCACAATCCTCATTTGACAGCGTGTGTGTCACAAGCCCCATTAGACAGACTGTGTGTGTCAAAACCCCTTTGGACAGAGTGTGTGGCATAAACCCCATTGGACAGCGTGTGTGTCACAATCCCCATTGGACAGCGTGTGTGTGTCACAATTCCCATTGGACAGTGTGTGTGTCACAAACACCATGGGACAGACTGTGTGTCACAAACACTATTGGACAGCGTTTGTTTCACAAGCCCATTGGACAGAGTGTGTGTATCACAAAATCCACTGGACAGTGTGTGTGTCACGAACCCCATTGTACAGCGTGTGCGTCACACGCACCACTGGACAGAGTGTGGTGTCACAAACCCTATTGGAAATTATATGTGTCACAAACCCCATTAGATAGCGTGTTTGTGTCACAAACCCCATTGGACAACTTGTGTGTCACATACACCATTGGACAGCGTGTGTGTGTCACAATCCCCATTGAACACTGTGTGTGTCACAAAACGCTTTGGATAGTCTGTGTTTCACAAACCCCACTTGAAAGTGTGTGTGTCACAAACCCCATTTGAAAGTGTGCGTGTCACAAACCCCTTTGGATAGCATGTGTGTGTCATAAACCCTATTGGACAGTGTGTATGACACAATCCCCATTGGACAGCGTCTGTGTCACAAACCCCATTGGACAGCGTGTGTGTCACAAACACCACTGGACAGCGTGTGTGTGTCACAATCCCCATTGGAAAGTGTGTGTGTCACAAACCTCATTGGATAGCGTGTTTGTGTCACAAACCCCATTAGAAAGTGTGCGTGTCACAAACCCCATTGGACATCGTGTGGGTCACAAACTCCATTGGACAGTGTGTGTGTCACAAACCCCATGAGACAGCGTGTGTGTCACGAACCCCATTGGACAGCGTGTGTGTCACAAGCGCCATTGGACAGTGTGTCTGTCACAAACCCCATTGGAAAGCGTATGTGTCACAAACCACATTGGATAGCGTGTGTCTGTCACAATCCCCATTGGACAGTGTGTGTGTGTCACAAACCCATTGGATAGCGTGTGTGTGTCATAAAACCCACTAAAGAGTATGCGTTTCACAAAACACATTGGATTCCGTGTGTGTGTCCGAAACCCCATTAGAAAGTGTGCATGTCACAAACCCCATTGGAAAGTGTGTGTGTTATAACCCCCATTTTACAGCGTATGTGTGTCACAATCCTCATTGGACAGTGTGTGTGTGTCACAAACCCAATTGGACATCGTGTGTATCTGTATCACCATCCCCATTGGACAGCGTGTGTGTCACAAACCCCATTAGACAGAGTGTGTGTGTGACAAACCCCATTGGACATCGAGTGTGTCACAATCCCCATTGGACAGCATGTGTGTCAGGAACCCCATTGGACAGCGTGTGTGTTACAAGCGCCATTGGAAAGTGTGTGTGTCACAAACCCCATTGGAAAGTGTGTGTGTCATAACCCCCATTTTACAGCGTGTGTGTTTCACAATCCTCATTGGACAGTGTGTGTGTGTCACAAACCCCATTGGACATCGTGTTTATCACCATCCCCATTGGACAGAGTGTGTTTGTCACAAACCCCATTGGACATCGTGTGTATCACCATCCCCATTGGACAGCATGTGTGTCACAAACCCCATTGGGCAGCGTGTGTGTGTCACAATCCCCATTGGACAGTGTGTGTGTGTCACAAACCTCATTGGACAGCGTGTGTATCACAAACCCCTTTAGACTGTGTGTGTGTCACAAACCCCATTCTACAGTGCGTGTGTGTTACATTCCCCATTGGACAGCGTGTGTGTAACAATACCCATTGAACAGAGCGTGTGTGTCATAATCCCCATTGGACAGCGTGTGTGTCATGAATCCCATTGGACAGTGTGTCTGTGTCACAATACCCATTGGACAGTGTGTGTGTCACAATCCCCATTGGACAGCATGTGTGTCACAAAACCCATTGGATAGCATGTGGGTCACAAACCCCATTTCAAAGTGTGTGTGTCACAAACCCCATTGGACAGCGTGTGTGTGCCACAAAACACATTGGATAGCATGTGTGTGTCACGAACCCCATTAGACACCTTGTGAGTCAAAAGACCCGTTGGTCAGAGTGTGTGTGTCACAATCCCCATTAGATAGCATGCGTGTCACAAACACCATTGGACAGTGTGTGTGTAACAAAACCAATTCGTCAGCGTGTGTGTCACAAACCCCATGGGACAGCGTGTGTGTGTCACAAACCCCATTGGACAGAGTGTGAGTCACAAACCCCATTGGATAGCGTGTGTGTGTGAGAAGGGCCATTAAAAAGTGTGCGTGTCACAAACCCCATTTGAAAGTGTGTGTGTCACAATCCCCATTGGAGAGTGTGTGTGTCACAATCCCCATTGGATAGTGTGTGTGTGTCACAAACACCGTTGGACAGCGTGTGTGTCATAAACCCCATTGGACAGCGTGTCTGTGTCACAATCCCCAATGGACAGTGTGTGTGTGTCACAAACCCCATTGGAAAGTGTGTGTGTCGCAAACCCCATTGGACAGTGTGTGTGTCACAAACCCCACTGGACAGTGTGTGTGTCACAATCCCCATTTGACAGCGTGTTTGTCACAAACCCCCGTGGACACTGTTTGTGTCACAAACCCCATTGGACAGTGTGTGTGTCACAAACCCCTTTGGACAGTGTGTGTGTCACAATCCCCATTTGACAGCGTGTTTGTCACAAACCCCTGTGGACACTGTTTGTGTCACAAACACCATTGGACAGCGTGTGTGTCACAAACCCAACTGGACAGCGTGTGTGTCACAAACCCCATTGGACAGATTGTTTGTGTCACAAACCCCATTGGACATCGAGTGTGTCACAATCCCCATTGGACAGCGTGTGTGTCACAAACCCCATTGGACATCGAGTGTGTCACAATCCCCATTGGACAGCGTGTGTGTCACAAACCCCTTTGGACATCGAGTGTGTCACAATCCCCATTGGACAGCATTTGTGTCACAAGCGCCATTGGACAGAGTGTGTGTGTGACAAACCCCATTGGACATCGAGTTTGTCACAGTCCCCATTGGACAGCGTGTGTGTCAGGAACCCCATTGGACAGCGTGTGTGTCACAAGCGCCATTGGAAATTGTGTTGTCACAAACCCCATTCTAATGTGCGTGTGTGTCACATTCCCCATTGGACAGCGTGTGTGTCACAAGCGCCATTGGAAAGTGTGTGTGTCACAAACCCCATTGGAAAGTGTGTGTGTCATAACCCCCATTTTACAGCGTGTGTGTGTCACCAGAACCATTGGACAGCGTATGTGTCACAAATCCCATTGGACAGCGTGTGTGTGTCACAATCCCCATTGCACAGCGTGTGTATCACAAACCCCTTTGGACAGTGTGTGTATCACAAACCCCATTCTACAGTGCGTGTGTGTCACATTCCCTATTGGACAGCGTGTGTGTCACAATACCCATTGGACAGAGTGTGTGTGTCACAATCCTCATTGGACAGCATGTGTCACTAAACCCATTGGATAGTATGTGGGTCACAAACCCCATTTGAAAGTGTGTGTGTCACGAACGCCATTGGACAGCGTGTGTGTCTCACATTCCTTATTGGACAGTGTGTGTGTCACAAAACCCATTAGATAGCATGCGTGTCACAAACACCATTGGACAGTGTGTGTTTAACAAAAGAAATTCGTCAGCGTGTGTGCCACAAACCCCATGGGACAGCGTGTGTGTGTCACAAACCCCATTGGGAAGTGTGTGTGTCACAATCCTTATTGGAGAATGTGTGTGTCACAAAACCCATTGGATAGCGTGTGTAGTCACAATCCCCATTGGACAGTGTGTGTGTGTGACAAACACCATTGGACAGCGTGTGTGTCATAAACCCCATTGGACAGAGTGTCTGTGTCACAATCCCCATTGGACAGTGTGTGTGTGTCGCAAACCCACTGGACAGAGTGTGTATCACAATCCCCATTGGAGAGTGCGTGTGTCACAAAACCCTTTGGATAGCATGCGTGTCACAAAAACCATGGGACAGTGTGTGTGTCACAAACCCCATTGGAAAGTGTATGTGTCACAAACCCCATTGCGTAGCGTGTGTGTGTTTCAAACCCCATTAGACAGCGTGTGTGTCACAAGCCCCATTGGACAGCGTGTATGTCACAAACACCATTGGACAGCGTGTGTGTGTATCAATACCCATTGGACAGTGTGTGTGTCACAAACCCCATTGGACAACGTGTGTGTCACAAACCCCCGTGGACACTGTGTGTGTCACAATCTCCATTGGAAAGTGTATGTGTCACAAACCCCATTGAATAGCGTGTGTGTGACACAAACTCTCCTGGTCAGTATATGTGTCACAAAACCCTTTGGATAGCATGCGTGTCACAATCCCCATTGGACAGAGTGTGCGTGTCACAAAACCCACTGGACAGCATGTGTGTCACAAACCCCATTGGATAGGGTCTGTGTCACAAACCCCATTTGAAAGTGTGTGTATCACAAACCCCATTGGATAGCGTCTGTGTGTCACAAACCCTATCGGACAGTGTGTGTGTAACAAACGACATTGAACGGCATGTGTGTCACGAACCCCATTGGACAGCGTGTGTGTCACAAACCCATTGCACAGCATGTGTGTCACAAACCCCATGGGACAGAGTGTGTGTCATAAAACCCATTGGACAGCGTGTATGTCACAAGCACCATTGGACAGAGTGTGAGTGTCACAAACCCCATTGGATAGTGTGTGTGTCACAAACCCCATTAGAATGTGTGTGTATCACAAACCTCATTGAACAGCATGTGTGTCACGAATCCCATTGGACAGCGTGTGTGTCACAAGACCCATTGGACAGAGTGTGTGTGCCACAAACCCCATTGGACAGAGTGTGTGTCACAATCCCCATTGGACAGCGTGTGTGTCACAAAACCCATTGGACAGATTGTGTTTCATAAACCCCATTGGACAGCGTGTGTGTCACAAGCGCCATTGGATAGAGTATGTGTGTCACAAACCCTCCTGGTCAGTGTGTGTGTCACAAAACGCATTGGACAGCATGCGTGTCACAAACAAGACTGGACAGCGTGTGTGTGTCATAAACACCTTTGGAAAGTATGTGTCACAAATCCCATTGGATAGCGTGTGTGTTTCACAAACCCTATTGGACAGTGTGTGTGTCACAAGCCCCATTGGACAGAGTGTATGTGTCACAAATCCCATTGGCCAGGGTTTGTGTTACAAACCACATTGGACAGCGTTTGTGTCACAATCCCCATTGGACAGTGTGTGTGTACAAAACCCACTGGACCGCGTGTGTGTCACAAACACCACTGGTCAGTGTTTATGTCACAATCCCCAGTGGACAGCGTGTGTGTCAAAACCCCATTGGACAGTGTGTGTGTCACAAAACCCACTGCACAGCGTCTGTGTCACCAAAACCCATGGACAGTGTGAGTGTCACAAACCCCATTGGATAGCGTGTGTGTCATAAACCCCATTGGATAGCATGTGTGTGTCACAAACCCCATTGGACAGCGTCTGTGTCAGAATCACCATTGGACAGTGTGTGTGTCACATACCCCATTGGACAGCGTTTGTGTCACAATCCCCATTGAACAGTGTGTGTGTCAAAACTAAATTTTACAGAGCGTGGTGTCACAAACCCCATTGGAAAGTGTATGTGTTACAAACCCCATTGGATAGCGTGTGTGTGTCATATACCCCATTAGAAAGTATGTGTGTCACAAGCACCATTGGACAGAGTGTGAGTGTCACAAACCCCATTGGATAGTGTGTGTGTCACAAAACACATTAGAATTTGTGTGTGTCACAAAACCCATTGGATAGCGTCTGTGTGTCACAAACCGTATTGGTCAGTGTGTGTGTTACAAACCCCATTGAACAGCATGTGTGTCACGAATCCCATTGGACAGCGTGTGTGTCACAATCCCCATTGGACAGCGTGTGTGTCAAAATCCAATTGGACAGTGTGTGTGTCACAAAACCCACTGAACAGCGTGTGTGTTCACAAACCCCATTGGACAGCTTGTGTGTCACAAACACCATTGGACAGCGTGTTTGTCACAAAACCCATTGGACAGCGTGTTTTTCACGAGACCCATTAGACAGAGTGTGTGTGTCACAAACCCCATTGTACAGCGTGTGTGTCGCAATCCCCATTGGACAGCGTGTGTGTCACAAACCCCATTGGACAGATTGTGTGTCATAAACCCCATTGGACAGCGTGTGTGTGTCACAATCCCCATTGGAGAGCGTGTCTGTCAAAACCCAATTCGACAGTGTGTGTGTCACAAAACCCACTGGACAGCTTATGTGTCACAAACACTCATCGACATTGTAAGTGTCACAAACCCCACTGTACAGCGTATGTGTTTCACAATCCCCATTTGACAGTGTGTTTGTCACAAACAGCATAGCACAGCGTGTGTGTCACAAGCCCATTGGACAGAGTGTGTGTCACAAACCCCATTGGACAGATTGTGTGTCATTAACAGAATTGGACAGCGTGTGTGCCACAATCCCCATTGGACAGAGTGTGTGTCAAAACCCAATTGGACAGTGTGTGTGTCACAAACACCCATGGACAGTTTCTGTGTCACAAAACCCCACTGAACAGCGTGTGTGTCAGAAACACCATTGGACACTGTGTTTGTCACAAATCCCATTGGACAGCGTTTGTGTCACAATCCCCAGTGGACAGTGTGTGTGTCAAAACCGCATTGGACAGTGTGTGTGCTAGAATACCCACTGGACAGTGTGTGTGTCACAAACCCCATTGGATAGCGTTTGTGTCACAAACCCCCATGGACAGTGTGAGTGTCACAAACCCCATTGGACAGAGTTTGTGTCACAAACCCCTTTGGACAGTGTGTGTGTCACAAACCCCATTGGACAGCCTGTGTGTGTCACAATCTCCATTGGACAGTATGTGTGTCACAAACACCATAGGACAGCGTGTGTGTCACAAGCACCATTGGACAGATTGTGAGTGTCACAAACCCCATTGGATATTGTGTGTGTCTCAAACCCCATTAAAAAGTGTGTGTGTCACAAACCCTATGGGACAGTGTGTATGTCACAATCCGCATTGGACAGCGTCTGTGTCACAATCCCCATTGGACAGTGTGTGTGTCACAAAACCCATTGGAAAGTGTGTGTCTCACAAAACCCATTGGATAGCGTATGTGTGTCACAAACCCTATTGGACAGAGTGTGTGTGTCACAAACCCCTTTGGACAGCATGTGTGTCTTAAACCCCATTGGATAGCGTCTGTGTGTCACAAACCCCATGGGATAGAGTGTGTGTCAGGAACCCAATTGGACAGTGTGTGTGTGACACAATCCCCATTGGACAGTGTGTGTGTCACAAAACCCATTGGACAGCGTGTGTGTCACCAACCCCACTGGACCGCATATTATGTGTCACGAACCACACTGGACAGCGTGAGTGTCACAAGACCCATTGGACAGAGTGTGCGTATCACAAACCCCATTGGACAGCGTGTGTGTGTCACAAACCCCATTGGACAGGGTTTGTGTCACAAACCCCATTAGACAGTGTGTATGTCAGAAACACCATTAGACAGTGTGTGTGTCACAAACCCCATTGGACAGCGTTTGTGTATCACAAACACCATTGGACAACGTGTGTGTGTCACAATCCCCATTCTACAGCATTTGTGTCACAAACAGCATTGGACAGCGTGTGTGTCACAAGCCCATTGTACAGAGTGTGTGTGTCACAAAACCCACTGGACAGTGTGTGTGTCACAAATCCCATTGGACAGCATGTGTGTGTCACAAACCCCATTTGACAGAGTGTGTGTCACAAACACCATTGGACAGTGTGTGTGTCACAAACCCCATTGGAAACCATGTGTGTGTCACAATCCCCATTGGACAGTGTATGTATCACAAGCCCATTGGACAGAGTGTGTGTGTCACAAAACCCACTGGACAGCATGTGTGTCACGAACCCCATTGGACAGAGTGTGTGTCACAAGCACCATTGGACAGTGTGTGTGTCACAAACCCCATTGGAAGGTGTATGTGTCACAAATCCCATTGGACAGCGTGTGTGTCACAAACCCCATTGGACAGCGTGTGTGTGTCACAAGCCCCATTTGACAGAGTGTGTGTCACAAACACCTTTGGACATTGTGTGTGTCACAAACCCCACTGGACAGCGTGTGTGATGTCACAAACCCTCCTGGTCAGTGTGTGTGTCAAAAACCCCTTTGGACAGCATGTGTGTGTAACAATACGCATTGGACAGTGTGTGTGTCATAATCCTCAGTGAACAGCGTGTGTGTCAAAACCACAGTGGACAGTGTGTGTGTCACAAAACCCACTGAACAGCATGTGTGTCACAAACCCCATTGGACAGCGTGTGGGTCATAAACAACATTGGACAGAGTGTATGTGTCACAAACCCCATTTTGCAGCGTGTATGCCACAATCCCCATTGGACAGAGTTTTTGTCACAAACCCTATTGGACACCGTGTGTGTCATAAACACCATTAGACAGTGCGTGTGTCACAAACCCCATTGGATAGCGTTTGTGTCACGAACCCCATTGGACAACGTGTGTGTCTGAATCACCATTGGACAGAGTGTGTGTATCACAAACCCCATTGGAAAGTGTATGTGTCACGAACCCTATTGGACAGCGTGTGTGTGTAACAATACCCATTGGACAGTGTGTGTGTCACAAACCCCATTGAACAGCGTGTGTGTCAGAAACCCCATTGGACAGCATGAGTGTGTCACAATCCCCATTGGACAGTGTATGTTTCACGAACCCCATGGGACAGAGTGTATTTCACAAACGCTATTGGACAGAGTGTGTGCCACAAGCCTGTTGGACACAGTGTGTGTGTCACAAAACCCACTGGACAGCGTGTGTGTCACAATCCCCATTGGATACCGTGTGTGTGTCACAAACCCTATTGGACAGTGTGTATGTCACAAATCGCACTGCACAGCGTGTGTGTTCACAAACCCCTTTGGACAGTGTGTGTGTCACAAACCCCATTGGACAGAGTATGTGTCACAATCCCCATTGTACAGCCTGCGTGTCACAAACACCATTGGTCAGTGTGTGTGTGTAACAATACACATTGGACAGCTTGTGTGTCACAAAACCCATTCGACAGCGTGTGTGTCACAAATCCCCGTGGACACTGTGTGTGTCACAAACCCCAATGGACAGCGTGTGTGTCACAAATCCCACTGGAGAGCGTGTGTGTCACAAACACCCATGGACAGTGTGCGTGTGATAAACCCCATTGGACATAGTGTGTGTCACAAACCCCTTTGGACAGCGTGTGTGTCACAAACACCATTGGACATCGTGTGTGTCACAAACCCCTTCAGACAGCATGTGTGTGTCACAATCCCCATTGGGCAGTGTATGTGTCACAAACCACATGGGACAGAGTGTGTGTCACGAACCCCATTGGACAGCTTGTGTGTCGCAAATACCATTGGACAGCGTGTGTGTAACAATACCCATTGGACAGCGTGTGTGTCACAAACCCCATTGGACAGCGTGTGTGTCACAAATCCCGTGGACAGTGTGTGTGTCCCAAACCCCATTGGACATAATGTGTGTCACAAACCCCTTTGGACATTGTGCATGTCACAAACCCCATTGGACATCGTGTGTGTTACAAACACCCAAGGACTGTGTGTGTGTCACAAACCCCATTGGACAGTGTGTGTGTCACAAACCCCATGGGACAGAGTGTGCATCTCGAACCCCATTGGACAGCGTGTGTCTCACAATCCCCATTGGACAGC
This sequence comes from Columba guinea, assembly GCA_032206185.1. Lineage (NCBI taxonomy): Eukaryota > Metazoa > Chordata > Aves > Columbiformes > Columbidae > Columba > Columba guinea. Next base: position 458,883 of record JAVLUU010000053.1, on the reverse strand, counting down.
GTGTGTCTGTAACAATAGCTATTGGACAGTGTGTGTGTCACAAACCCCATTGAACAGCATGTGTGTGTCACAATCCCCATTGGACAGCGTGTGAGTCAAAAGCGCCATTGGACAGAGTGTGTGTGTCATAAACCCCATTGGAAAGTGTATGTGTCACAAACCCAGTTGGATAGTGTGTGTGTGTCACAAACCCTCCTTGTCAGTGTGTGTGTCACAAAACCCATTAGACAGCGTGTCTGTGTAACAATAGCTATTGGACAGTGTGTGTGTCAAAAACCCCATTGAACAGCCTGTGTGTGTAACAATACGCATTGGACAGTGTGTGTGTCACAATCCCCAGTGGACAGCGTCTGTGTCAAAACCCCAGGGGACAGTGTGTGTGGCACAAAACCAACTGGACAGCGTGTGTGTCACAAACCCCTTTGGACAGTGTGTGTGTGTCACAATCCCCATTGGATAGCGTCTGTGTCACAAGCCTATTGGACAGAGTGTGTGTGTCACAAAACCCAGTGGACAGCGTTTGTGTAACGAACCCCATTGGACAGCGTGTGTGTCTGAATCACCATTGGACAGAGTGTGTGTGTCACAAACCCCTTTGGGAAGTGTATGTGTCAGGAACCCCACTGGACAGCGTGTGTTTGAAACAATACCCATTAGACAGTGTGTGTGTCACAACCCCTATTGGACAGCGTGTGTGTCACAAACCCCATTGGTCAGTGTGCGTGTCACAAAACCCACTGGACAGCCTGTGTGTCACAAACCCCCCTGGTCAGTGTGTGTGTCACAATACCCAGTGGACAGCGTGTGTGTCAAAACCCCATTGGACAGTGTGTGTGTCACAAACCCCACTAGAGTGTGCGTATCACAAACCCCATTGCATAGCATGTGTGTGTCACAATCCCCATTAGACAGTGTGTGTGTCACAAAACCTATTGGATAGAGTGTGTTTCACGAACCCCATTAGAAAGTGTGTGTGTCACAAGCCCATTGGACAGAGTATGTGTGTCACAAACCCCATTGGAAAGTGTATGTGTCACAAACACCTTTGGATAGCGTGTGTTGTTGCACAAACTCTATTGGACAGTGTGTGTGTCACAAAACCCACTGGACACCGTGTGTGAAACGAACCTCATTGGACAGCGTGTGTGTCACAAGCACCATTGGACAGAGTGTGTGTTTCACAATCCCCATTGGACAGTGTGTGTGTCACAAAGCCCATTAAACAGTGTGTGTGTCACAATCCCCATTGGACAGAGTTTGTGAAACAAACCCCATTGGACAGCGTGTGTGTCACAAACACCCATGTACAGTGTGCGTGTCACAAACCCCATTTGACATTGTGTGTGTCACAAACCCCTTTGGACAGAGTGTGTGTCACAAAACCCACTGGACATCGTCTGTGTCACAATCCCCTTTGGACAGCGTGTATCTTACAAAACCCACTGGACAGCGTGTGAGTGTCACAATCCCCATTGGATAGTGTGTGTGTCACAAACCCCATGGGACAGAGTGTGTGTCACAAACCTCATTGGACAGCGTGTGTGTCAGAAACACCATTGGACAGTGTGTGTGTGTCACAATCCCCAGTGGACAGTGTGAGTGTCACAAAACCCGATTGGATAGCGTGTGTATCACAAACCCTATTGGACAGAGTGTGCGTGTCACAAACCCCATTGGACAGTGTGTGTGTCACAAACCCCATTGGACAGCGTGTGTGTGTCACAATCCCCACTGGACAGTGTGTGTGTCACAAAACCCATTTGATAGCATGTGTTTCACAAACCCCATTGGAAAGACTGTGTGTCACAAACCCCATTGGAAAGCGTGTGTGTCATAAAAACCATTGGATACCGTGTGTGTGTCACAAACCCCATTATAAAGTGTGCGTGTCACAAACCCCATTGGACAGAGTGTGTGTCACAAAGCCCCGTGGACACTGTGTGTGTCACGAACGCCATTGGACAGTGTGTGTGTCACAAACCCACCTGGACAGTCTGTGTGTCACAATCCCCATTGGACCTCCTTTGTATCACAAACCCCTCTGGAAAGTGTGTGTGTCACAAACACCATTGGACAGCGTGTGTGTGTCACAATCCCCACTGGACTGCGTGTGTCATGAACCCCATTGGACAGCCTGTGTGTCACAAGACCTATTGGAAAGAGTGTGTGTGTCACAATCCCCATTGGACAGCGTGTGTGTCACAAACCCCATTGGACAGCGTGTGGGTCACAAAACCCATTGGACAGTGTGTGTGTCATAAACCCCATTGGACAGCGTGTGTGTCACAATCCCCATTGGACAGCGTGTGCGTCACAAAGCACATTGGACAGTGTGTTTGTGACACAATAGCCATTGGACATCGTGTGTGTGTTACAATCCCCACTGGACAGTGTGTGTGTCACAAACCCCGTGGGACAGAGTGTGTGTCACGAACCCCTTTGGACAGTATGTATGTCGCAAACCCCATTGGACAGCGTGTGTGTGTCACAATCCCCATTGGACAGTGTGTGTGTCACAAAATCCATTGGACAGCATGCGTGTCATAAACACCATCGGGCAGTGTGTGTGTAACAAACCCAATTCTTCAGCGTGTGTGTAACAAACCCCATTGCATAGCGTGTGTGTGTCACAAACCCCATTAGAAAGTGTGCGTGTCACAAACCCCATTGTATAGCATGTGTGTGTCACAAACCCCATTAGAAAGTGTGCGTGTCACAAACCCCATTGGAAAGTGTGTGTGTCACAAACACCGTTGGACAGCGTGTGTGTCACAATACCCATTGGACACCGTGTGGGTCACAAACCCCATTGGACAGACTGTGTGTGTCACAAACCCCATTGGACAGCGTGTGTGTCACAAACCCCATTGGACATTGTGTGTGTGTCACAAACACCATTGGACAGCGTGTGTGTGTCACAATCCCCACTGGACAGCGTGTGTGTGTCACAATCCCCACTGGACAGTGTATCTGTCACAAAACCCATTGGATAGCGTGTGTGTCACGAATCCCTTTAGAAAGTGTGTGTGTCACAAACCCCATTGGACAGCGTGTGTGTCATAAACCCCATTGGATACCGTGTGTGTGCCACAAACCCCACTATAAAGTCTGCGTTTCACAAACCCCATTGGACAGCGTGTGTGTCACAAACCCCATTGGACAGTGTGTGTGTCACAAACCCCATTGGACATAGTGTGTGTCACAAACCCTATTGGACAGCGTGTGTGTCATAAACCCCATTGGATACCGTGTGTGTTTCACAAACCCCATTATAAAGTGTGCGTGTCACAAACCCCATTGGACACAGTGTGTGTCACAAACTCCATTGGACAGTGTGTGTGTCACAAACCCCATTGGACATAGTGTGTGTCACAAACCCTATTGGACAGCGTGTGTGTCATAAACCCCATTGGATACCGTGTGTGTGTCACAAACCCCATTATAAAGTGTGCGTGTCACAAACCCCATTGGACACCGTGTGTGTCACAAACTCCATTGGACAGTGTGTGTGTCACAAACCCCATTGGACATAGTGTGTGTCACAAACCCCATTGGACAGCGTGTGTGTCATAAACCCCATTGGACAGCGTGTGTGTGTCACAAACCCCATTAGAAAGTATGCATGTCACAAAACACATTGGATAGCGTGTGTGTGTCACAACCCCCATTGGACAACGTGTGTGTCACAAACCCCATGGGACAGCGTGTGTATCGCAAAAACCCATGGACAGTGTGCGTGTCAGAAACCCCATTGCACATCGTGCATGTCACAAACCCTTTTGTACAGTGTGTGTGTCACAAACCCCACTGGACAGCGTGTGTGTCACAAAAACCCATGGACAATGTGCGTGTCACAATCCCCATTGGACATCGTGTGTGTCACAAACCTCTTTGGACAGTGTGTGTGTTACAAACCCCATTGGACAAAGTGTGTGTGTCACAAACCCAATTGGAAAGTGTGTGTCACAAACCCCATTGTATAGCGCGTGTGTGTGTCACAAACCCCATTATAAAGTGTGCGTGTCACAAACCCCATTTGATAGCGTGTGTGTGCAACAAACCCTATTGGACAGCTTGTGTGTCACAATCCCCATTGGACAGCGTGTTTGTCACAATCCCCATTTCACAGCGTGTGTGTCACAAACACCATTGGACAGCTTGTGTGTGTAACAATACCCATTGGACATCGTGTGTGTCACAAACCCCTTCGGACAGTGTGTGTGTCACAAACCCCATTGGACAGCGTGTGTGTGTCACAATCCCCATTAGACAGTGTGTGTGTCACAAACCCCATTGGAAAGTGTGTGTCACATACCCCATTGGACAGCGTGTGTGTCACAAACACCATTGGAGAGCGTGTGTGTGTAACAATACCCATTGGACAGTGTGTGTGTCACAAACCGCATTGGATAGCGTGTGTGTGTCTGAAACCCTATTGGACAGTGTGTAGGTCACAATCCCCATTGGACTGCGTCTCTGTCACAATCCCCATTGGACAGTGTGTGTGTCACAAAACCCACTGGACAGCGTGTGTGTCACAAAACCCCCTGGACAGAGTGTGTGTCACAAACCCCATTGGACAGCGTGTGTGTCACAAGCACCATTGGACAGAGAGTGTGTGTCACAAACCCCATTGGAAAGTGTATGTTTCACAAACCCCATTGGATAGCGTGTGTCTGTCACAAACCCTTTTGGACAGTGTTTGTCACAAAACCCACTGGACACCGTGTGTGTTCACAAACCCCATTGGACAGCGTGTTTGTCACAATCCCCATTTCACAGCGTGTGTGTCACAAACACCATTGGACAGCGTGTGTGTGTAACAATACCCATTGGACAGCGTGTGTGTGTCACAATCCCCATTGGACAGTGTGTGTGTCACAAAACCCATTGGAAAGTGTGTGTCACAAAACCCCCTGGACAGAGCCTGTGTCACAAACCCCATTGGACAGCGTGTGTTTGTCACAATCCCCATTGGACAGTGTGTGTGTCACAAATATCATTGGACAGCGTGTGTGTCACAAGCCCATTGGTCAGAGTGTGTGTGTCACAAAACCCACTGGACAGCGTGTGTGTCACGAACCCCATTGGACAGCGTGTGTGTCACAAGCACCATTGGACAGAGTGTGTGTGTCACAAACCCCATTGGAATGTGTATGTGTCGCAAACCCCATTGGATAGCGTGTGTGTATCACAAACCCTTTTGGACAGTGTGTGTGTCACAAACCCCATTGGACAGCGTGTTCTACACAAGAGCCATTGGACAGAGTGCGTGTGTCACAAAGCCCATTGGACAGCGTGTGTGTCACAAACCCCATTGGACAGAGTTTGTGTCACCAACCCCCGTGGACACTGTGTGTGTCACAAACCCCATTGGACATTGTGTGTGTCACAAACTCCACTGGACAGCGTGTGTGTCACAAACACCCATGGACAGTGTGCGTGTCACAAACCCCATTGGAGAGCGTGTGTGTCACAAACCCCTTTGGACAGTGTGTGTGTCACAAACGCCCATGGACAGTGTGCGTGTCACAAACCCCATTGGACATCGTGTGTGTCACAAACATCTTTGAACAGTGTGTGTGTCACAAACCCCATTGGACAGTGTGTGTGTCACAAACCCCATGGGACAGAGTGTGTGTCACGAACCCCATTGGTCAGCGTTTGTGTCACAAGCGCCATTGGACAGAGTGTGTTTTTCACAAACCCCATTCGAAAGTGTATGTGCCACAAACCCCATTGGATAGCGTGTGTGTGTCACAAACCCTCCTGGTCAGTGTGTATGACAGAAAACCCATTGGACAGCATGCGAGTCTTAAACACCATTGGACAGTGTTTGTGTAACAAACCCAATTGGTCAGCCTGTGTGTCACAAACCCCATTGGATAGCATGTATGTGTCACAAGCCCTATTGGACAGTATGTATGTCACAATCACCATTGGACATCGTCTTTTTCACAAACCCCATTGGACAGAGTGTGTGTCACAAACACCATTGGAAAGTGTGTGTCACAAATGCCATTGGAGAGCGTGTGTGTGTCAAAAACCTCATTAGAAAGTATGTGTATCGCAAACCCCATTGGATAGCGTCTGTGTGCCACAAACCCCATTGGATAGCGTGCGTGCTCCCAACGCCATTTGATAGTGTGTGTGTGTCACAAACCCCATTGGACAGTGTGTGTGTCACAAAACCCATTGGATAGCGTGTGTGTCACAAAACCCATTGGACAGTGTGTGTGTCACAAACCCCTCTGGACAGTGTTAGTGTTTAACAATACCCATTATACAGTGTGTGTGTCACAAACCCCACTGGACAGTGTTAGTGTTTAACAATACCCATTATACAGTCTGTGTGTCACAAACACCATTGGACAGCGTGTGTGTCACAAGCCCCCGTGGACACTGTGCGTGTCACGAACACCATTGGACAGTGTGTGTGCCAGAAACCCCCCTGGACAGTGTGTGTGTCACAATCCCCAGTGGACAGCGTGTGTGTCAAAACCCCTTTGGGCAGTGTGTGTGTGACAAAACCCACTGGACAGCGTGTGTGCCACAAACACCCATGGACACTGTGAGTGTTACAAACCCCATTAGATAGCGTGTGTGTCACAAACCCCATTGGACAGCGTGTGTGTGTCACAATCCCCATTCGACAGTGTGTGTGTCACAAACACTATTGGAAAGCGTGTGTGTCACAAGCATATTGGACAGAGTGCGCGTGTCACAAAACCTACTGGACACCGTGTGTGTCACAAGCACCATTGGACAGAGTGTGCGTGTCACAAACCCCATTGGACAGAGTTTGTGTCACAAAACCCATTGGACAGCGTGTATGTCACAAAGCCCATTGGCAGTGTGTGTGTGTCACAAACCTCCTGGACAGAGTGTGTGTCACAAACCCCATAGGACATCGTGTGTGTCAGAAACCCCATTGGACAGCGTGTGTGTCACAAGCCCCATTGGACAGCCTGTGTGTCACAAACACCGTTGGACAGCGTCTGAGTGTAACAAACCCCATTGGACAGCGTGTTTGTCACAAACCGAATTGGACAGTGTGTGTGTCACAAACCCCATTGGACAGCGTGTGTGTGTAACAATACGATTGGACAGTGTGTGTGTCACAAAACCCATTGGACAGCCTGTGTGTGTAACAATACGATTGGACAGTGTGTGTGTCACAAAACCCATTGTACAGAGTGTGTGTCACAAACCCCATTGGACAGCGTATGTGTCACAAACCCCTTTGGACAGCATGTGTGTGTCACAAACCCCATTGGAAAGTGTGTGTGTCACAAACCCCATTGGATAGCGTGGGTGTGTCACAAACCCCATCAGAAAGTGTGCATGTCACAAACCCCATTGGACAGTGTGTGTGTGTCACAAACCCCATTGGACAGCGTGTGTGTCACAAAACCCCGTATACACTGTGTGTGTCACAAACCCCATTGGACAGCGTATGTGTCACAAGCCCCTTTGGACAGCGTGTGTGTCACAAACACCATTGGACAGCGTGTATGTGTACCAATACCCATTGGACAGTGTGTGTGTCACAAACCCCATTGGACAGCTTGTGTGTCACAAACCCTCGCAGACACTGTATGTGTCACAAACCCCATTGGACAGTGTGCGTGTCACACACCCCATTGGACATCGTGTTTGTCACAAACCCCTTCGGACATCGTGTGTGTCACAATCCCCATTGTACAGTGTTTGTGTGTCACAAACACATTGGACAGTGTGCCTGTCACAAACCGATCTGGACAGCGTGTGTGTGACAATCACCATTGGAGAGCGTGTGTGTCACAATCCCCATTGCACAGCGTGTGTGTCAGAAACCCCACTGGACAGAGTGTGTGTATCACAAACCCCATTAGACATCGTGTGTGACACAAAGCCTTTTGGACAGTGTGTGTATCACAAACCCCAATGGACAGTGTGCGTGTCACATAACCCATTGGACATCGTGTGTGTCACAAACCCCACTGGACAGCGTGTGTGTCACGAACCCCATTGCACAGCTTGTGTGTCACAAGACACATTGGACAGAGTGTGTGTGTCACAAACCCCATTGGACAGCGTGTGTGTCTCAAACCCCATTGGACAGAGTGTGTGTCACAAACACCATTGGACAGCGTGTATGTGTAACAATACCCATTGGACAGTGTGTGTGTCACAAATCCCATTGGACAGCTTGTGTGTCACAAACCCTTGCAGACACTGTATGTGTCACAAACCCCATTGGACAGTGTGCGTGTCACAAACCCCTCTGGACAGCGTGTGTGTCACAATCCCCATTGGAAAGCGTGTGTGTCACAATCCCCATTGGACAGCGTGTGTGTCAGAAACCCCATTGCACAGAGTGTGTGTGTCACAAACCCCATTGGAAAGTGTGTGTGTCACAAATACAATTGGATAGCGTGTGTGTGTCACAAACTCTATTGGTTCGTGTGTGTGTCACAAACCCCATTGGAGAGCGTGAGTGTGTAACAATAATCATTGGACTGTGTGTGTGTCACACACCCCATTGGACAGCGTGTGTGTGTAACAATACCCATTGGACAGCGTGTGTGTCATAAACCCCATGTGGACACTGTGTGTGTTACGAATGCCATTGTGCAGAGTGTGTGTCACAAACCCCCCTGGACAGTGTGTGGGTCACATTCCCCATTGTACAGTGTGTATGTGTCACAAACACCATTGGACAGTGTGTGTTTCAAAAACCCCAATGGACAGCGTGTGTGTGTCACAAAACCTCCTGGTCAGTGTGTGTGTCACAAACCCCATTGGACAGCGTGTGTGTCACAAACCCCATTGGACAGCGTCTGTGTTAAAAAACCCATTAGAAAATAAGTGTGTCACAAACCCCATTGGAATAAATGTGTGTGTCACAAACCCTATTGGACAGTGTATATGTCACAATCCCCATTGGACAGCGTGTGTGTCACAAGCCCCTTTGGTCAGCGTGTGTGTGTCACAATCTCCTTTGGACAGTGTGTGTGTCAGAAAACCCATTGGACAGCGTGTGTGTCACAAACCCCTTTGGACAGTGTGTGTGTCACAAACGCCATTGAACAGCATGTGTGTGTCACGAACTCCACTGGACAGCGTGTGTGTCACAAGCACCATTGGACGGAGTGTGTGTCACAAACCCCATTAAAAAGTTTATGTGTCACAAACCCCATTGCATAGCGTGTGTGTGTCAAAAACCCTATTGGACAGTGTGCGTGTCACAAAACCCACTGGACAGCGTGTGTGTCACAAACACCACTGGACAGCGTGGGTGTCTCAAACCCCATTGGACAGAGTGTGTGTGTCACAAACCCCTTTGGACAGTGTGTGTGTCACAAACGCCATTGAACAGCATGTGTGTGTCACGAACTCCACTGGACAGCGTGTGTGTCACAAACACCATTGGACAGCGTGTGTGTGTCACATAACCTATTGGACAGTGTGTGTGTCACAAACCCTCGCAGACACTGTATGTGTCACAAACCCCATTGGACAGTGTGCGTGTCACAAACCCCTCTGGACAGCGTGTGTGTCACAATCCCCATTGGACAGCGTGTGTGTCACTATCCGCATTGCACAGCGTGTGTGTCAGAAACCCCATTTGACAGAGTGTGTATGTCACAAACCCCATTAGACATCGTGAGTGTCACAAACCCTTTTGGACAATGTGTGTATCACAAACCCCACTGGACAGTGTGCGTGTCACATAACCCATTGGACATCGTGTGTGTCACAAACCCCTTTGGACAGTGTGTATGTGTCACAAACCCCATTGGACATCCTGTGTGTCACAAACCCCTTTGGACAGTGAGAGTGTCACAACCCCCATTGGACAGCGTGTGTGTGTCAAAATCCTATCGGACAGTGTGTGTGTCACTAACCCCATGGGACAGCGTGTCTGTCACAAACTCCATTAGAAAGTGTGTGTGTCACAAAACCCATAGGAAAGTGTGTGTGTGTAATAATACCCATTGGACTGTGTGTGTGTCACAAACCCCATTGGACAGCGTGTGTGTGTAACAATACCCATTGGACAGTGCGTGTGTCACAAACCCCATTGGACAACGTGTGTGTGTAACAATACCCATTGGACTGTGTGTGTGTCACAAACCCCATTGGACAGCGTGTGTGTGACAATACCCATTGGACAGTGTGTGTGTCACAAAACCCATTGGATAACGTGTGTGTCACAAACCCCATTTGAAAGTGTGTGTGTCACAAACCCCATTGGATAGCGTGTGTGTGTCGCAAACCCCATTAGAAAGTGTGCGTGTCACAAACCCCTTTGGATAGCATGTGTGTGTCACAAACCCTATTGGACAGTGTGTATGTCACAAACCCCAGTGGATAGCGTGTGTGTCGCAAACCCTATTGGACAGTGTGTAGGTCACAATCCCATTGGACAGCGTCTGTGTCAGATACCCCATTGGACAGAGTGTGTGTCACTAACACCATTGGAAAGAGTTTGTGTCACAAACATCATTGGACAGAGTGTGTGTCACAAACCCTTTGACCAGTGTGTGTATCACAATCCCCATCGGACAGTGTGTGTGTCAGAAACCCCATTGGACAGAGTGTGTGTTTCACAAACCCCATTATACACTGTGTGTGTCACAAACCCCTTTGGACAGTGTGTGTGTCACAAAGCCCATTGGACAGCGTGTGTGTCACAGTCCCAATTGTACAGTGTGTATGTATCACAAACGCCATTGGACAACGTGTGTGTCACAAACCCCTTTGGACATCGTGTTTGTCACAAACCCCTTTGGACAGTGTGCGTGTCACAAACCCCATTGGACATCGTGTTTGTCACAAACCCTTTTGGACATTGTGTGTGTCACAATCCCCATTGTACAGTGTTTGTGTGTCACAAACCCCATTTCACAGCGTGTGTGTCATAAACCCCATTGGACAGCGTGTGCGTGTCACAATCCCCATTGTACAGTGTTTGTGTGTCACAAAACCCATTGGACAGAGTGTGTGTCAAAAACCCCTTTGGACAGTGTGTGTGTCACAAAACCCATGGGACAGAGTGTTTTTCACAAACACTATTGGACAGCATGTGTGTCACAAGCCCATTGGACATAGTATGTGTGTCACAAAACCCACTGGACTGCGTGTGTGTGACGAATCCCATTGGACCGCATGTGTGTTCACAAGCACCATAGGAGAGAGAGTGGTGTCACAAACCCCATTGGAAAGTGTACGTGTCACAAACCCCATTGGATAGCGTGTGTGTGTCACAAAGCCTATTGGATAGAGGGTGTGTCACAAATACCTTTGGACAGTGTGTGTGTCACAAACCCCATTGGACAGCGTGTGTGTGTCACAAACACTCATGGTCAGTTTGTGTGTCACAAACCCCACTGGACAGCGTGTAGTGTCAGAAACCCCATTGGACAGTGTGTGTGTGTAACAAACCCCTTTGGACAGTGTGTGTCTAAAATCCCATTTGGCAACGTGTGTGTCACAAACACCATTTGACAGAGCTTGTGTCACAAACACCTTTGGACAGTGTGTGTGTCACAAACCCCATTGGACAGCGTGTGTGTGTCACAAACCCCATTGGACAGCGTGTCTGTCACAAGCGCCATTGGAGAGAGTGTGTGTGTCACAAACCCCATTGGAAAGTGTATGTGTCACAAACCCCATTGGATAGCGTGTGTTGCACAAACCCTATTGGACAGTGTCTGTGTCACCAGCCCCATTGGACAGCGTGTGTGTCACAAACCCCCGTGGACACTGTGTGTGTCACAAACACTATTGGACAGTGTGTGTGTAACAAACCCATTTGGTCAGCGTGTGTGTCACAAACCCCATGGGACAGCGTGTGTGTGTCACAATCCCCATTGGACAGCGTGTGTGTCAGAAACACCATTAGAAAGTGTGCGTGTCACAAAACCCATTGGATAGTGTGTGTGTCACAAACCCCATTTGAAAGTGTGTGTGTGTCAGAAACCCCTTTGGACATCGTGTTTGTCACAAATACCTTTGGACAGTGTACGTGTCACAAACCCCATTGGACAGAGTTTGTGTTTAACAATAGCCATTGGACAGTGAGTGTGTCATAAAACCCATTGGACAGTGTTTGTGTCACAAACCATATTGGACAGAGTTAATATTAAACAATACCCATTGGACAGTGAGAGTGTCACAAACCCCATTGAACAGCGTGTGTGTCACAAACCCCCCTGGACAGTGTATGTGTCACAATCCCCAGTGGACAGCGTGTGGGTCAAAACCCCTATTGGACAGTGTGAGTGTCACAAACCCCATTGGATAGCGTGTGTGTCACAAACCCCTTTGGAGAGTGTGTGTGTGTCACAATTCCAATTGGACAGTGTGTGAGTCACAAACATTGTTGGACAGCGTGTGTGTCACAAGCACCATTGGACAGAGTGTGTGTGTCACAAACCCCATTGGAAATTGTATGTTTCACAAACCCCATTGGATTGCGTGTGTGTCACAAGCCCTATTGGACAGTGTGTGTGTCACAAAATCCACTGGACAGCGTGTGTGTTCACAAACCCCATTGGACAGCGTGTTTTTCACAAGACCCATTGGACAGAGTGTGTGTGTCACAAAGCCCATTGGACAGCGTGTGTGTCATAATCCCCATTGGACAGTGTGTGTTTCACAAACCCCATTGGACAGTCTGTGTGTGTCACAAACCCCATTGGATAGCGTGTGTGTCACAAACACCATTGGACAGCGTGTGTGTGACACAATACCCATTGGACAGTGTGTGTGACACAAGCCCCACTGGACAGCGTGTGTGTCACGAACCTCATTGAACAGCTTGCGTGTCACAAGACCTATTGGACAGAGTGTGTGTGTCACAAAACCCATTGGACAGTGTGTGTGTCACAAACCCCATTGGAAAACGTGTGTGTGTCACAATCCGCACTGTACAGTGTGTGTGTCACAAACCCCGTTTGGTAGCGTGTGTGTCACAAACCCCTTTAAGCTGTGTATGGGTCACAAACCCCTTTGGACTGTGTGTGTGTCACAATCCCCATTGGACAGAGTGTATGTGTCAAAAACCCTATTGGATAGTGTGTAGGTCTCAATCCCCATTGGACAGCGTCTGTGTCAAAAACACCATTGGACAGCGTGTGTAGTCACAAACACCATTGGACAGCTTGTGTGTGTCACAATCCCAATTGGACAATGTGTGTGTGTGTCACAAAACCCATAGGATAGCACTTGTGTAACAAACCCCCGTGGACACTGTCTGTGTCACGAACGCCATTGGACAGTGTGTGTCTCACAAACCCCCATGGACAGTGTGTGTGTCACAATCCCCAGTGGACAGCGTGTGTCTCACAATCCCCCGTAGACAATGTGTGTGTCACAAACACCCATGGACAGTGTGAGTTTCACAAGCCCCATTGGATAGCGTCTGTGTCACAAACCCCTTTGCACAGCGTGTGTGTCACAAGCACCATTGGACAGAGTGTGTGTGTAACAAACCCTATTGGATAGGAAGTGTGTCACAAAACCCACTGCATAGCACGTGTGTTCACAAACCCCATTGGACATTGTGTTTTTCACAAGACCCATTGGAAAGAGTGTGTTTGTCACAAAGCCCATTGGACAGCGTGTATGTCACAATCCCCTTTGGAAATCGTGTGTGTCACAAACACCCATGGACAGTATGCGTGTCACAAACCCCGTTGTACATCGTGTGTGTCACAAACCCCTTTGGAAAATGTGTGTGTCACAAAGCCCATTGGACAGTGTGTGTGTGTTACAAACCCTATTGGACAGTGTGTTTCACAAGACCCATTGGACAGACTGTGTGTGTCACAAACCCTATTGGACAGTGTGTTTCACAAGACCCATTGGACAGAGTGTGTGTGTCACAAACCCCATTGGAGAGGCTGTATGTTACAAACCCTATTGGACAGCGTGTGTGTCACAAACTCCTTTGGACAGAGTGTGTGTGTCACAAACCCCACTGGACAGTGTGTGTGTGTCACAAACCCCACTGGACAGCGTGTGTGTCACAAACCCCATTGGACAGATTGTGTGTGTTACAAACCCCATTGGACATTGAGTGTGTCACAATGCCCATTGGACAGCATGTGTGTCACAGACCCCATTGGACAGAGTGTGTGTGTCACAATCCCCATTGGACAGCGTGTGTGTCACAGACCCCATTGGACAGAGTGTGTGTGTCACAATCCCCATTGGACAGCGTGTGTGTCACAGACCCCATTGGACAGAGTGTGTGTGTCACAATCCCCATTGGACAGCGTGTGTGTCAGGAACCCCATTGGACAGCGTGTGTGTCACAAGCGCCATTGGAAAGTGTGTGTGTCACAAACCCCATTGGAAAGTGTGTGTGTCATAACCCCCATTTTACAGAGTGTGTGTGTCACAATCCTCATTGGACAGTGTGTGTGTGTCACCAACCCAATTGGACATCGTGTGTATCACCATCCCCATTTGACAGCGTGTGTGTCACAAACCCCATTGGACAGAGTGTGTGTGTGACAAACCCCGTTGGACATCGAGTTTGTCACAATCCCCATTGGACAGCGTGTGTGTCAGGAACCCCATTGGACAGCGTGTGTGTCACAAGCGCCATTGGAAAGTGTGTTGTCACAAACCCCATTGGAAAGTGTGTGTGTCATAACTTCCATTTTACAGCGTGTGTGTGTCACAATCCTCACTGGACAGTGTGTGTGTGTCACCAACCCCATTGGACATCGTGTGTATCACCATCCCCATTGGACAGCGTGTGTGTCACAAACCCCACTGGACAGCTTGTGTGTGTCACAAACCCCATTGGACAGTGTGTGTTTCACAAACCCCATTCTACAGTGCGTGTGTGTCACAAACCCTATTGGACAGCGTGTGTGTCACAAACTCCTTTGGACAGTGTGTGTGTCACAATCCCCATTGGACAGTGTGTATGTCACAATCACCAATGGACATCGACTGTGTCACAATCCCCATTGGACAGCGTGTGTGTCACAAACCCCATTGGAGAGGCTGTATGTTACAAACACTATTGGACGGCGTTTGTGTCACAAACCCATTGGACAGAGTGTGTGTGTCACAAACCCCACTGGACAGTGTGTGTGTGTCACAAACCCCACTGGACAGCGTGTCTGTCACATTCCCCATTGGACAGCGTGTGTGTCACAATACCCTTTGGACATAGTGTGTGTGTCACAAAACCCATTGGATAGCGCTTGTGTGTCACAAACCCCTTTAGTAAGTGTCTGTGTCAAAAACCCCATTGGATAGCGTTTGTGTGTCACAAACCCTGTTGGACTGTGTGTGTGTCACAAACCCCACTGGACAGCGTTTGTGTCACAAACCCCATTGGACAGCGTGTGTGTCACAAGCCCCATTGGACGGACTGTGTGTGTGTCACAAACCCCACTGGATAGCGTTTGTGTCACAAACCCCATTGGACAGCGTGTGTGTCACAAGACCCATTGGACAGACTGTGTGTGTCACAAACCCCTTTGGACAGAGTGTGTGTCATAAACCCCATTGGACAGCTTGTGTCACAAACCCCATTGGACAGTGTGTGTGTCACAATCCCCATTGGACAGAGTTTGTGTCACAAACCTCAGTGGATAGCGTGTGTGTGTCACAAACCTCATTGGACAGCGTGTAGTGTCAGAAACCCCATTGGACAGGGTGTGTCACTAACCCCATTGGACAGCGTATGTGTGTCACAAACCCTCCTGGTCAGTGTGTGTGTCACAAGCACCATTGGAAAGTGTGTGTGTCACAAACCCCATTGGAAAGTGTGTGTGCCACAAATCCCATTGCATAGCGTGTGTGTGTCAAAAACGCCATTATAAAGTAGTGCGTGTTCACAAACCCCACTGGATAGCGTGTGTGAGTCACAAAACCCTATTGGACAGTGTGTATGTCACAATCCCCATTGGACAGCGTCTGTGTCACAAACCCCATTGGACAGCGTGTGTGTCACAAACACCACTGGACATCGTGTGTGTGTCACAATCCCCATTGAACAGTGTGTGTGTCACAATCCCCATTGGACAGTGTGTCTGTGTCACAACACCCAATGGACAGTGTGTGTGTCACATTCCCCATTGGACAGTATATGTTCACAAAACCCATCGGATAGCGTGTGTGTCACAAACCCCATTGGATAGCGTGTGTGTCACAATCCTCATTGAACAGTGTGTGTGTCACAAAACGCATTGGATAGCGTGTGTGTCACAATCCAGATTGGATAGTGTGTATGTCACAAATCCCATTGGACAGAGTTTGTGTCACAAACCCCATTGGACAGTGTGTGTGTCACAAAACGCATTGGACAGCGTGTGTGTCACAATCCCCATTGGACAGCGTGTGTGTCACAAACCCCATTGGACAGAG
The DNA here is from genome assembly GCA_032206185.1 of Columba guinea. NCBI lineage: Eukaryota > Metazoa > Chordata > Aves > Columbiformes > Columbidae > Columba > Columba guinea. The sequence goes on along the minus strand of JAVLUU010000053.1, from coordinate 442,503 downwards.
TGTGTGTGTGACAAGCCCCACTGGACATCGAGTGTGTCACAATCCCCATTGGACAGCGTGTGTGTCAGGAACCCCATTGGACAGCGTGTGTGTCACAAGCGCCATTGGAAAGTGTGTGTGTCACAAACCCCATTGGACATCGTGTGTGTCACAAACACCATTGGACAGCGTATGTGTCACAAACCCCATTGAACAGTGTGTGTGTGTCACAATCCCCATTGGACAGTGTGTGTGTGTCACAAACCTCGTCGGACATGTGTGTATCACAAACTCCTTTGGACTGTGTGTGTTTCACAAACTCCATTCTACAGTGCGTGTGTGTCACATTCCCCATTGGACAGCGTGTGTGTCACAATACCCATTGGACAGAGCGTGTGTGTCACAATCCCCATTGGACAGCGTGTGTGTCATGAATCCCATTGGACAGTGTGTCTGTGTGACAATACCCATTGGACAGTGTGTGTGTCACAATACCCATTAGACAGCATGTGTGTCACAAAACCCATTGGATAGCATGTGGGTCACAAACCCCATTTGAAAGTGTGTGTGTCACAAACCCCGTTGGACAGCGTGTGTGTGTCACGAACCCCATTGGACAGCTTGTGAGCCAAAAGACCCATTGGTCAGAGTGTCTGTCACAAGCCCCATTGCATAGCGTTTGTGTTTCAAACCAGTTTGGACAGTGTGTGTGTCACAATTCCCATTGGACAGTGTGTGTGTCACAAACACCATTGGACAGCGTGTGTGTCACAAACTCCACTGGACAGTGTGTGTGTCACAAGTCCCATTGGACAGTGTCTGTGTCACAAACCCCATTGGACAGTGTGTGTGTCACAAGCTCCTTTAGACAGCGTGTGTGTCACAAACCCCATTGGAAACCGTGTGTGTCACAAACCCCTTTGGGCAGCGTGTGTGTCACAAACCCCATTGGACAGTGTGTGTGTCACAAGCCCCATTGGACAGCGTGTGTGTGTCAAAAATTCCATTAGAAAGTATTTGTGTCACAAACCCCATTGGATAGCGTGTGTGTGTCACAAACCCTATTGGACAGTGTGTAGGTCACAATCCCCATTGGACAGCGTCTGTGTCACAAATCCCATTGGACAGCGTGTGTGTCACAATCAACATTGGACAGTGTGTGTGTCGTAAAACCCACTGGACAGCGTGTGTTTCACAAACCCCCCTGGACAGTGTGTGTGTCTCAAACCCCAGTGGACAGCGTGAGTTTCAAAACCACATTGGAGAGCGCGTCTGTCACAAAAACTCATGGAGAGTATGCGTGTCACAAACCCCATTGGAAAGTGTGTGTGTCACAAACCTCTTTGGACAGAGTGTGTGTCACAAACCCCATTGGACAGCGTGTGTGTTTCCCAATCCCCATTGAACAGTGTGTGTGTCACAAACCCCATGGGAGAGAGTGTGTGTCACAAACCCCATTGGACAGTCTGTGTGTCACAATCCCCATTGGAAAGTGTATGTGTCACAAACCCCATTGGATAGCGTGTGTGTGTCACAAACCCCAGTGGACAGCGAGTGTGTCAAAACCCCATTGGACAGTGTGTGTGTCACAAAACCCACTGGACAGCGTGTGTGTCACAAACATCCATGGACAGTGTGAGTATCACAAACCCCATTGGATAGCGTGTGTGTCACAAACCACTTTGGACAGTGTGTGTGTCACAAGCCCATTGGACAGAGTGTGTGTGTCACAAAACCCACTGGACAGCATTTGTGTCACGAACCCCATTGGACAGCGTGTGTGTCACAACCACCATTGGACAGAGAGTGTGTGTCACAAACCCCATTGGAAAGTGTATGTTTCACAAACCCCATTGGATAGTGTGTGTCTGTCACAAACCCTTTAGTACAGTGTTTGTCACAAAACCCACTGGACACCGTGTGTGTCACAAACCTCATTGGAAAGTGTGAGTCACAAACCCCATTGGAAAGTGTGTGTCACAAACCCCATTGGACAGCGTGTGTGTCACAAACACCATTGGACAGCATGTGTTTGTAACAATACCCATTGGACAGTGCGTGTGTCACAAACCCCATTGGACAGTTTGTGTGTCACAAACTCCACTGGAGAGCGTGTGTGTCACAAACACCCATGGACAATGTGCGTGTCACAATCCAAATTGGACATCGTGTGTGTCACAAACCTCTTTGGACAGTGTGTGTGTCACAAACCCCATTGGACAACGTGTGTGTGTCACAAACCCCATTGGAAAGTGTGTGTCACAAACCCCACTGGATAGCGCGTGTGTGTCAAAAACCCCATTATAAAGTGTGCGTGTCACAAACCCCATTTGATAGCGTGTGTGTGTCACAAACCCTATTGGACAGCGTGTGTGTCACAATCCCCACTGGACAGCGTCTGTGTCACAAACCCCATTGGACAGCGTGTGTGTCACAAACACCATTGGACAGCGTGTGTGTGTCACAATCCCCATTTGACAGTGTGTGTGTCACAAAACCCATTGGACAACGTGTGTGTCATGAACCCCATTGGACAGCGTGTGTGTCACAAGCACCATTGGACAGAGAGTGTGTGTCACAAACCCCATTGGATAGCGTGTGTCTGTCACAAACCCTTTTGGACAGTGTTTGTCACAAAACCCACTGAACACCATGTATGTTCACAAACCCCATTAGACAGCGTGTTTGTCACAATCCCCATTGGACATCGTGTGTGTCACAAACACCATTGGACAGCATGTGTGTGTAACAATACCCACTGGACACCGTGTGTGTCACAAACCTCATTGGAAAGTGTGTGTGTCACAAACCTCTTTGGACAGTGTGTGTGTCACAAACCCCATTGGACAGCGTGTGTGTTTCACAATCCCCATTGAACAGTGTGTATGTCACAAACCCCATTGGACAGCATGTGTGTGTCACAATTCCCACTGGACAGTGTGTGTGTCACAAACCCCATTGGAAAGTGGGTGTCACATACCTCATTGGACAGCGTGTGTGTCTGAAACCCTACTGGACAGTGTGTAGGTTACAATCCCCATTGGACGGCGTCTGTGTCACAAACCCCATTGGACAGCGTGTGTTTCACAAACACCATTGGACAGCGTGTCTCTGTCACAATCCCCATTGGACAGTGTGTGTGTCACAAACCCCAGTGGACAGCGTGTGTGTCACAAATATGATTGGACAGCGTGTTTGTCACAAGCCCATTGGTCAGAGTGTGTGTGTCACAAATCCCACTGGAAAGCGTGTGTGTCACAAACCCCATTGGACAGCGTGTGTGTCACAAGCACCATTGGACAAAGTGTGTGTGTCACAAACCCCATTGGAAAGTATATGTGTCGCAAACACCATTGGATAGCGTGTGTGTATCACAAACCCTTTTGGACAGTGTTTGTGTCACAAAACACACCGGACACCGTGTGTATTCACAAACCCCATTGGACAGCGTGTTTTTCACAAGAGCCATTGGACAGAGTGCGTGTGTCACAAAGCCCATTGGACAGCATGTGTGTCACAAACCCCATTGGACAGAGTTTGTGTCACCAACCCCCGTGGACACTGTGTGTGTCACAAACCCCATTGGACATTGTATTTGTCACAAACTCCACTGGACAGCGTGTGTGTCACAAACACCCATGGACAGTGTGCATGTCTCAAAACCCATTGGAGAGCGTGTGTGTCACAAAGCCCTTTGTACAGTGTGTGTGTCACAAACCCCATTGGACAGTGTGCGTGTCACAAACCCCATTGGAGAGCGTGTGTGTCACAAACCCCTTTGGACAGTGTGTGTGTCACAAACCCCATTGGACAGTGTGTGTGTCACAAACACCCATGGACAGTGTGCGTGTCATAAACCCCATTGGACATCGTGTGTGTCACAAACCTCTTTGGACAGTGTGTGTGTCAAAAACCACATGGGAGAGAGTGTGTGTCACAAACCCCATTGGACAGTCTGTGTGTCACAATCCCCATTGGAAAGTGTATGTTTCACAAACCCCATTGGATAGCGTGTGTGTGTCACAAACCCCATTGAACAGTGTGTGTGTCACAAACCCCAGTGGACAGCGTGTGTGTCAAAACCCCATTGGACAATGTGTGTGTCACAAAACCCACTGGGTAGCGTGTGTGTCACAAACATCCATGGACAGTGTGAGTATCACAAACCCCATTAGATAGCGTGTGTGTCACAAACCACTTTGGACAGTGTGTGTGTCACAGACCCCATTGGTCAGCGTGTGTGTGTCACAATCCCTATTGGACAGTGTATGTGTCACAAACATCATTGGACAGTGTGTGTGTCACAAGCCCATTGGACAGAGTGTGTGTGTCAAAAAACCCACTAGACAGCATGTGTGTCATGAACCCCATTGGACAGCGTGTGTGTCTCAATCACCATTGGACAGAGTGTTTGTCTCACAAACCCCATTGGAAAGTGTTTGTATCACAAACCCCATTGGATAGCGCGTGTGTCACAATACCCATTAGACAGCGTGTGTGTCACAAACCCCATCGGAGAGCGTGTGTGTGTCACAATACCCACTGGACAGTGTGTGTGTCACAAACCCGTTTGGAGAGAGTTTGTGTCACAAACCCCATTGGACAGCGTGTGTGTCACAAACCACATTGGAAAGTGTATGTATCACAAAGCGCATTTTATAGCGTGTACGTGTCACAAACCACACTTGATGGCATGTGTGTGTCACAAACCCCATTGTACAGCATGTTTGTCATAGGCCCTTTGTACAGAGTGTGTGTGTTACAAACCCCATTGTACAGCGTGTTTGTCATAATCCCCATTGGGCAGCGTTTGTGTCACAAACCCCATTGGGCAGAGTGTGTGTGTCAAACCACATTGGACAGAGTGTGTGTCACAAACCCCATTGGACAGAGTGTGTGTGACAAACCCCATTGGACAGTGTATGTGTCACAAACCCCGTTGGTCAGAGAGTGCGACACAAGCGCCACTGGACAGAGTGTGTGTGTCACAAACCATATTGTACAGCGTGTTTGTCACAAGCCCTTTGGACAGAGTGTGTGTGTCAGAAACCCCATTGTACAGCGTGTTGGTCACAATCCCAATTTTACAGCGTGTGTGTCACAATCCCCATTAGACAGTGTGTGTGTCACAAACCCGTTTGGAGAGAGTTTGTGTCACAAACCCCATTAGGCAGCGTGTGTGTCACAATCCCCATTGGAAAGTGTATGTGTCACAAAGCGCATTTTATACCGTGTACGTGTCACAAACCACACTTGATAGCATGTGTGTGTCACAAACCCCATTGTACAGCATGTTTGTCACAAGCCCTTTGTACAGAGTGTGTGTGTTACAAACCCCATTGGACAGCATGTGTGTCACAAACCCCATTGGACAGAGTGTGTGTCACAAACACGATTGGACAGCGTGTGTGACACAAGCCTATTGGACAGAGTGCGTGTGTCACAAAACCCACTGGACAGCGTGTTTGTCACAAACCCCATTGGACAGAGTTTGTGTCACAAACCCCATTGGACAGCGTGTGTGTCACAATCACCATTGGACAGAGCGTGTGTTCACAAACCCCATTGGAAAGTGTATGTGTCACAAAGCGCATTGTATAGAGTGTATATGTCACAAACCGCACGGGAGAGCGTGTGTGTATCACAAACCCCATTGTACAGCGTGTTTTTCACAAGCCCTTTGGACAGAGTGTGTGTGGCACAAATCCCATTGTACAGCTTGTTTGTCATAATCCCCATTGGACAGCGTGTGTGTCGCAAACCCCATTGGATAGCGTGTGTGTGTCACAATCCCCACTGGACAGCGTGTGTGTCATAAACCCCCATGGACACTGTGTGTGCCACGAATGCCATTGGACAGTGTGTGTGTCACAATCCCCAGTGGACAGTGTGTGTGTCAAAAACCCCAATGGACAGCATGTGTGTGTCACAAACCATTTGACAGAGTGTGTGTCACGAACCCCATTTGACAGCGTTTGTGTCACAAACCCCATTGGAAAGTGTGTGCGTCACAAACCCCATTGGATAGCGTGTGTGTTTAACAAATCCTATTGGACAGTGTGTAGGTCACAATCCCCATTGGACAGTGTGTGTCACAAAACCCATTGAACACCATGAGTGTGTAACAATACCCATTGGACAGTGTGTGTGTCACAAAGCCCATTGGACAGCGTGTGTGTTTCACAAACTCTCCTGGTCAGTGTGTGTGTCACAAACCCCATTGGACAGTGTGTGTCACAAATCCCATTGGACAGCGTGTGTGTCAGAAATCCCATTGGACAGAGTGTGTGGTCACAAACCAAATTGGTAAGTGTATGTGTCACAAACCGATTGGATAGCGTGTGTGTGTCACAACCCCTCCCCGTCAGTGTGTGTGTCACAAACCCCATTGGAAAGCGTGTGTGTGTCACAAACCGCATTGGAATGTGTGTGTGTCACAAACCCCATTGGAGAGCATGTTTGTGTCACAAACCCTATTGGACAGTGTGTGTGTGTCACAAACCCTATTGGAAAGCGTGTGTGTCACAAAACCCACTGGACAACGTGTGTGTCACAAATCCCGTTGGACAGCGTGTGTGTCACAAACACCATTGGACAGCGTGTGTGTGTAACAATCCCCATTGGACAGTCTGTGTGTCACAAAAACCATTGGACAGCGTGTGTTTCACAAACCCCTGTAGGCACTGTATGTGTCACAAAACCCATTGAAGAGTGTGCGTGTCAAAAACCTCTCTGGACAGCGAGTGTGTCACAATCCCCTCTGGTCATCGTGTGTGTCACAATCCCCATTGTACAGTGTTGGTGTGACAAACACCATTGGACATCATGTGTTTCATAAACCCCATTGGACAGCGTGTGTGTGTCATAATCCCCTTTGTACAGTGTTTGTGTGTAACAAACCCCTTTGGACAGCCTGTGTGTCACAAACCCAATTGGACAGCGTGTGTGTGTACCAATCCCCTTTGGACAGTGTGTGTGTCACAAAACCCATTGGACAGCGTGTGTGTCACAAACACCATTGGAAAGTGTATGTATCACAAACCCCATTGGATAGAGTTTGTTTGTCACAAACCCTATTAGACAGTGTGTGTGTCACAAGCCCCATTGGACAGCCTGTGTGTCGCAAACACCATTGGACAGCATCTGACTGTAACAAACCCCATTGGACAGCGTGTGTGTCACAAACCCCATGGGACAGAGTGTGTGTCACGAACCCCATTGGACAGCGTGTGTAGTGTCACAAACCCTCCTGGTCAGTGTGTGTGTCACAAAACCCATTGGACAGCATGCGTGTCACAAACCCCATTGGAAATTGTGTGTGTCACAAACCCCACTGGATAGCGTGTGTGTCACAAAACCCATTGGATAGCGTGTGTGTCACAAACCCCATTGGATAGCGTGTGTGTGTCACAAACCCCATTGGAAATTGTGTGTGTCACAATCCCTGTTGGAGTGAGTCTGTGTCACAAACCCCATTGGATAGCGTCTGTCACAAACCCCATTAGACAGTGTGTGTGTCACAAACCCCATTAGACAGTGTGTGTGTGTCACAAACCCCTTGGACAGTGTGTTTATCACAAACACCCCTGGAGAGTCTCTGTGTAAGAAACCCCATTGGACAGAGTGTGTGTCACAAAGTCACCTGGACAGTGTTTGTGTCGCAAACCCTACTGGACAGTGTGTGTGTCACAAACCCCGTTGGACAGCGAGTGTGTGTCACATACCTCATTGGAAAGCGTGTGTGTCACAAACCACATTTTATAGCGTGTGTGTATCACTATGAAGCAAACAAATGTCCTGCAGCCTAGCCTTGCCTTGCCTGTCCTTGCCTTGCCTTATTTCCTTCTCATCCTGTTCTCTGTCCCATCCTCTCCCACTAACCCCTCGTCTGGATGCATGTCTCTTCTTTCCTTTTCTCTCACTCTCCTGCTTCCTGCCTCTTTCCTTTCAGTTCCTCCATCTCATTCCTGCATCCCAACACTACTTTTTATTCTTCCTTCCCTTTCTCCTGCTCCCTTCGCTTTCTCCCTCTCTCCCATATCTTTCTTCCCGACTTGTCTGTTGGAGACTTTGATCCACTTTGGCCCCAAGTCTGGGCATGGTTTGACCAGTTTTCAGAGGCCTGGCTGGTGACAGGAGGGACAGCAGGCAGTGACAGGCCCGGGGCTGACAGGCTCCCCCTCTCCTAGGGGGCACTGGGCTGCCACACCCAGCTGCCATAGAACCTTTGTCACAATGCCCGCTACCGTGGCGAGGATGCGTTGACTCTGCAGGTGACAGAGACACTGCAGGACTTGGTGTCAGCTCAGCAATTTCTCAGTCCCACAAAGAAGCGGAATTCTGCAAATTGCTGCCTTTGCTCTTGAAAGGATGTCATCAGGTGGGTGTTTTGGTGTAATACACTGAAAACCAGAGTAGAAATGGGGAAATATTCCCATGATATGCATGATCCCTGCACCAAACCACCATGACTCAGCCTAAGGAGATCTGCAGCTTATTTTTTTGTACTGCCAGCAGATTGTGGAACTACAGTAATGAAATCCATCCTTATGGAGAGATCTTCGTAGTTTAGGCTTAGTCTAAGTGTCTCAAATAGCTGGGGTTTTTGCTTGGGCCTAATCCATAAGGTCTTATGGCTTTCCTCCTCGTCTTAAGAAACGTTCTCTGAAACTATGAAGCAAACAAATGTCCTGTAGCCTAGACTTCCCTTGCCTGTCCTTGCCTGTCCTTGCCTTGCCTTATTTCCTTCTCATTCTGTTCTCTGTCCCATCCTCTCTCACTAATCCCTCGTCTGGCTGCATGTCTCTTCTTTCCTCTCTTCATTCCTTTTCTCTCAGTCTCCTGCTTCCTGCCTCTTTTCTTTCCATTCCTCCATCTCACTCCTGCAGCCCAACACTACTTTTTATTCTTCCTTCCCTATCTCCTGCTCCCTTCTCTTTCTCTCTCTGTCGCATATCTTTCTTCCCGACTTCTCTGTTGGAGACTTTGGGCCACTTTGGCCCCACGTCTGGGCATGGTTTGACCAGTTTTCAGAGGCCTGGCTGGTGACAGCAGGGACAGCAGGCAGTGACAGGTCGGGGGCTGACAGGCTCCCCCTCCCCTAGGGGGCACTGGGCTGCCACACCCAGCTGACATTGAACCTTTGTCACAATGCCCGCTACCGTGGCGAGGATGCGGTGACTCTGCAGCTGACAGGGACACTGCAGGACTTGCTGTCAGCTCAGCAATTTCTCAGTTCCCCAAAGAAGCGGAATTCTGCAAATTGCTGCCTTTGCTCTTGAAAGGATGTCATCAGGTGGGTGTTTTGCTGTAATACACTGAAAACCAGAGTAGACATGGGGAAATATTCCCATGAGATGCATGATCCCTGCACCAAACCACCATGACTCAGCCTAAGGAGATCTGCAGCTTATTTTTTTATACTGCCAGCAGATTGTGGAAGTACAGTATAAAAACCATCCTTTTGAAGAGATCTTCGTATTTTAGGCTTAGTCTAAGTGTCCCAAGTAACTGGGGTTTTTGCTTGGGCCTAATCCATAAGGTCTTATGGCTTTCCTCTTCGTCTGAAGACGACTGGCCGAGAAACTATAAAGCAAACAAATGTCCTGCAGGCTAGCCTTGCCTTGCCTGTCCTTGCCTGTCCTTGCATTGCCTTATTTCCTTCTCATCCTGTTCTCTGTCCCATCCTCTCTCAGTAACCCCTCGTCTGGCTGCATGTCTCTTCTTTCCTCTCTTCTTTCCTCTATTCTTTCCTCTCTTCTTTCCTTTTCTCTCACTCTTCTGCTTCCTTCCTGTTTTCTTTCAATTCCTCCATCTCACAACTCTACTTTTTATTCTTCCTTCCCTTTCTCCTGCTCCCTTCACTTTCTCTCTCTGTCCCATATCTTTCTTCCCGACCTCTCTGTTGGAGACTTTGGGCCACTTTGGCCCCAAGTCTGGGCATGGTTTGACCAGTTTTCAGAGGCCTGGCGGGTGACAGGAGGGACAGCAGGCAGTGACAGTCCCGAGGCTGACAGGCTCCCCCTCCCCTAGGGGGCGCTCGGCTGCCACACCCAGCTGACATAGAACCTTTGTCACAATGCCCGCTACCGTGGCGAGGATGTGGTGACTCTGCAGGTGAGAGAGACACTGCAGGACTTGCTGTCAGCTCAGCAATTTCTCAGTTCCCCAAAGAAGCGGAATTCTGCAAATTGCTGCCTTTGCTCTTGAAAGATGTCATCAGGTGGGTGTTTTGGTGTAATACACTGAAAACCAGAGCAGAAATGGCAAAATATTCCCATGATATGCATGGTCCCTGCCCCAAAGCACCATGACTCAGCCTAAGGAGATCTGCAGCTTCTTTTTTTGTACTGCCAGCAGATTGTGGAAGTACAGTATAATAACTATCCTTATGGAGATATCTTCGTATTTTAGGCTTAGTCTAAGTGTCTCAAGTAGCTGGGGATTTTGCTTGGGCCTTATCCATACTGTCTTATGGCTTTCCGCCTAGTCTGAAGACGAATGTGCTAGAAACTATACAGCAAAAAAATGTCCTGCAGCCTAGCCTTGCCTTGCCTGTCCTTGCCTTGCCTTATTTCCTTCTCATCCTGTTCTCTGTCCCATCCTCTCTCACTAACCCCTTGTCTGGCTGCATGTCTCTTCTTTCCTTTTCTCTCACTCTCCTGCTTCCTGCCTCTTTTCTTGCAATTCCTCCATCTCACTCCTGCAGCCCAACACTACTTTTTATTCTTCCTTCCCTTTCTCCTGCTCCCTTCGCTTTCTCCCTCTGTCCCATATCTTTCTTCCCGACTTGTCTCTTGGAGACTTTGGGCCAAATTGGCCCCAAGTCTGGGCATGGTTTGACAAGTTTTCAGAGGCCTGGCTGGTGACAGCAGGGACAGCAGGCAGTGACAGGCCCGGGGCTGACAGGCTCCCCATCCCCTAGGGGGCGCCTTGCTGCCACACCCAGCTGACATAGAACCTTTGTCACAATGCCCGCTACCGTGGCGAGGATGTGGTGACTCTGCAGGTGACAGGGACACTGCAGGACTTGGTGTCAGCTCAGCAATTTCTCAGTTCCCCAAAGAAGCGGAATTCTGCAAATTGCTGCCTTTGCTTTTGAAAGATGTCATCAGGTGGGTGTTTTGGTGTAACACACTGAAAACCAGAGCAGAAATGGTGAAATATTCCCATGATATGCATGGTCCCTGCCCCAAAGCACCATGACTCAGCCTAAGGAGATCTGCAGCTTCTTTTTTTGTACTGCCAGCAGATTCTGGAAGTACAGTATAAAAACCATCCTTATGGAGAGATCTTCATATTTTAGGCTTAGTCTAAGTGTCTCAAGTAGCTGGGGTTTTTGCTTGGGCCTAATCCATACGGTCTCATGGCTTTCCTCCTAGTCTGAAGACGAATGTGCTAGAAACTATAAATCAAAAAAATGTCCTGGTGCCTAGCCTGTCCTTGCCTGTCCTTGCCTTGCCTTATTTCCTTCTCATCCTGTTCTCTGTCCCATCCTCTCGCACTAACCCCTCCTTTGGCTGCATGTCTCTTCTTTCCTTTTCTCTCACTCTCCTGCTTCCTGCCTCTTTTCTTGCAATTCCTCCATCTCACTCCTGCAGCCCAACACTACTTTGTATTCTTCCTTCCCTTTCTCCTGCTCCCTTCGCTTTCTCCCTCTGTCTCATATCTTTCGTCCCGACTTGTCCGTTGGAGACTTTGGGCCAAATTGGCCCCAAGTCTGGCCATGGTTTAGACAAGTTATCAGAGGCCTGTCTGGAGACAGCAGGGACAGCAGGCAGTGACAGGCCCGGGGCTGACAGTCTCCCCATCCCCTAGGGGGCGCCTGGCTGCCACACCCAGCTGACATAGAACCTTTGTCACAATGCCCGCTACCGTGGCGAGGATGCGGTGACTCTGCAGGTGACAGGGACACTGCAGGACTTGCTGTCAGCTCAGCAATCTCTCAGTTCCCCAAAGAAGCGGAATTCTGAAAATTGCTACTTTGCTCTTGAAAGATGTCATCAGGTGGGTGTTTTGGTGTAATACACTGAAAACCAGAGCGGAAATTGTGAAATATTCCCATGATATGCATGGTCCCTGCCCCAAAGCACCATGACTCAGCCTAAGGAGATCTGCAGCTTCTCTTTTTGTACTGCCAGCAGATTGTGGAAGTACAGTATAAAAACCATCCTTATGGAGAGATCTTCGTATTTTAGGCTTAGTCTAAGTGTCTCAAGTAGCTGGGGTTTTTGCTTGGGCCTAATCCATACGGTCTCATGGCTTTCCTCCTAGTCTGAAGACGAATGTGCTAGAAAATATGAAGCAAAAAAATGTCCTGGTGCCTAGCCTGTCCTTGCCTGTCCTTGCCTTGCCTTATTTCCTTCTCATCCTGTTCTCTGTCCCATCCTCTCGCACTAAACCCTCCTTTGTCTGCATGTCTCTTCTTTCCTTTTCTCTCACTCTCCTGCTTCCTGCCTCTTTTCTTGCAATTCCTCCATCTCACTCCTGCAGCCCAACACTACTTTGTATTCTTCCTTCCCTTTCTCCTGCTCCCTTCGCTTTCTACCTCTGTCCCATATCTTTCTTCCCGACTTGTCTCTTGGAGACTTTGGGCCAAATAGGCCCCAACTCTGGGCATGGTTTGACAAGTTTTCAGAGGCCTGGCTGGTGACAGCAGGGACAGCAGGCAGTGACAGGCCCCGGGGCTGACAGGCTCCCCATCCCCTAGGGGGCGCCTGGCTGCCACACCCAGCTGACATAGAACCTTTGTCACAATGCCCGCTACCGTGGCGAGGATGCGGTGACTCTGCAGGTGACAGGGACACTGCAGGACTTGCTTTCAGCTCAGCAATTTCTCACTTCCCCAAAGAAGCGGAATTCTGCAAATTGCTGCCTTTGCTCTTGAAAGATGTCATCAGGTGGGTGTTTTGGTGTACTACACTGAAAACCAGAGCAGAAATGGTGAAATATTCCCATGATATACATGGTCCATGCCCCAAAGCACCATGACTCAGCCTAAGCAGATCTGCAGCTTATTTTTTTGTACTGCCAGCATATTGTGGAAGTACAGTATAAAAACCATCCTTATGGAGAGATCTTCGTATTTTAGGCTTAGTCTAAGTGTCTCAAATAGCTGGGGTTTTTGCTTGGGCCTAATCTATACGGTCTCATGGCTTTCCTCCTAGTCTGAAACGAATGTGCTAGAAACTACAAATCAAAAAAATGTCCTGGTGCATAGCCTGTCCTTGCCTGTGCTTGCCTTGCCTTAGTTCCTTCTCATCCTGTTCTCTGTCCCATCCTCTCTCACTAACCCCTCGTTTGGCTGCATGTCTCTTCTTTCCGTTTCTCTCACTCTCCTGCTTCCTGCCTCTTTTCTTGCAATTCCTCCATCTCACTCCTGCAGCCCAACACTACTCTTAATTCTTCCTTCCCTTTCTCCTGCTCCCTTCGCTTTCTCCCTCTGTCCCATATCTTTCTTCCCGACTTGTCTGTTGGAGACTTTGGGCCAAATTGGCACCAAGTCTGGGCACGGTTTGACAAGTTTTCAGAGGCCTGACTGGTGACAGCAGGGACAGCAGGCAGTGACAGGCCCCGGGGCTGACAGGCTCCGCATCCCCTAGGGCATGCATGGCTGCCACACCCAGCTGACATAGAACCTTTGTCACAATGCCCGCTACCGTGGCGAGGATGCGGTGACTCTGCAGGTGACAGGGACACTGCAGGACTTGGTGTCAGCTCAGCAATCTCTCAGTTCCCCAAAGAAGCGGAATTCTGAAAATTGCTGCCTTTGCTCTTGAGAGGATGTCATCAGGTGGGTGTTTTGGTGTAATACACTGAAAACAGAGCAGAAACTGTGAAATATTCCCATGATATGCATGGTCCCTGCCCCAAAGCACCATGACTCAGCCTAAGGAGATCTGCAGCTGCTTTTTTTGTACTGCCAGCAGATTGTGGAAGTACAGAATAAAAACCATCCTTATGGAGAGGTCTTCGCATTTTAGGCTTAGTCTAAGTGTCTCAAGTAGCTGGGGTTTTTGCTTGGGCCTAATCCGTACGGTCTTATGGCTTTTCTCCAAGTCTGAAGACGAATGTGCTAGAAACTATACAGCAAAAAAAAGTCCTGCAGCCTACCCTTGCATTTCCTGTCCTTGCCTGTCCTTGCCTTGCCTTATTTCCTTCTCATCCTGTTCTCTCTCCCATCCTCTCTCACTGACCCCTCGTCTGTCTAAATGTCTCTTCTTTCCTTTTCTCTCACTCTCCTGCTTCCTGCCTCTTTTCTTGCAATTCTTCCATCTCTCTCCTGCAGCCCAACACCACTTTTTATTCTTCCTTCCCTTTCTCCTGCTCCCTTCGCTTTCTCCCTCAGTGCCTTATCTTTCTTCACGACTTGTCCGTTGGAGACTTTGTGCCAAAATTAACCCAAGTCAGGGCATGGTTTGACCAATTTTCAGAGGCCTGGCTGCTGACAGCAGGGACAGCAGGCAGTGACCGGCCCAGGGGCTGACAGGCTCCCCATCCCCTAGGGGGCGCCTGGCTGCCACACCCAGCTGACATAGAACCTTTGTCACAATGCCCGCTACCGTGGCGAGGATGCGCTGGCTCTGCAGGTGACAGGGACACTGCAGGACTTGGTGTCAGATCAGCAATTTCTCACTTCCCCAAAGAAGCGGAATTCTGCAAATTGCTGCCTTTGCTCTAGAAAGGATGTCATCAGGTGGGTGTTTTGGAGCAATACACTGAAAAACAGCGCAGAATGGTGAAAAATTCCCATGATATGCATGGTCCCTGCCCCAAAGCACCATGACTCAGCCTAAGGAGATCTGCAGCTGCTTTTTTTGTACTGCCAGCAGATTGTGGAAGTACAGAATAAAAACCATCCTTATGGAGAGGTCTTCGCATTTTAGGCTTAGTCTAAGTGTCTCAAGTAGCTGGGGTTTTTGCTTGGGCCTAATCCGTACGGTCTTATGGCTTTCCTCCAAGTCTGAAGACGAATGTGCTAGAAACTATAAATCAAAAAACTGTCCTGGTGCCTAGCCTGTCCTTGCCTGTCCTTGCCTTGCCTTATTTCCTTCTCATCCTGTTCTCTGTCCCATCCTCTCTCACTAACCCCTCGTCTGGCTGCATGTCTCTTCTTTCCTTTTCTCTCACTCTCCTGCTTCCTGCCTCTTTTCTTGCAATTCCTCCATCTCAATCCTGCAGCCCAACACTACTTTTTATTCTTCCTTCCCTTTCTCCTGCTCCCTTTGCTTTCTCCCTCTGTATCATATCTTTCTTCCTGACTTGTCTCTTGGAGACTTTGGGCCAAATCGGCCCCATGTCTGGGCATGGTTTGACAAGTTTTCAGAGGCCTGGCTGGTGACAGCAGGGACAGCAGGCAGTGACAGGCCCGGGGCTGACAGGCTCCCCATCCCTTAGGGGGCGCCTGGCTGCCATACCCAGCTGACATAGAACCTTTGTCACAATGCCCGCTACCGTGGCGAGGATGCGGTGACTCTGCAGGTGACAGGGACACTGCAGGACTTGCTGTCAGCTCAGCAATTTCTCAGTTGCGCAAAGAAGCGGAATTCTGCAAATTGCTGCCTTTGCTCTTGAAAGATGTCATCAGGTGGGTGTTTTGGTGTAATACACTGAAAACCAGAGCAGAAATGGCAATATATTCCCATGATATGCAGGGTCCCTGCCCCAAAGCACCATGACTCAGCCTAAGGAGATCTGCAGCTTCTTTTTTTGTACTGCCAGCAGATTGTGGAAGAACAGTATAACAAACCATCCTTATGGAGAGATCTTCGTATTTAAGGCTTAGTCTAAGTGTCTCAAGTAGCTGGGGTTTTTGCTTGGGCCTAATCCATACGGTCTCATGGCTTTCGTCCTAATCTGAAGACGAATGTGCTAGAAACTATAAAGCAAAAAAAAGTCCTGGTACCTAGCCTGTCCTTGTCTGTCCTTGCCTTGCCTTATTTCCTTCTCATCCTGTTCTCTATCCCATCCTCTCTCACTAACCCCTCGTCTGGCTGCATGTCTCTTCTTTCCTTTTCTCTCACTCTCCTGCTTCCTGCCTCTTTTCTTGCAATTCCTCCATCTCACTCCTGCAGCCCAACACTACTTTTTATTCTTCCTTCCCTTTCTCCTGCTCCCTTCGCTTTCTCCCTCTGTCCCATATCTTTCTTCCCGACTTGTCTGTTGGAGACTTTGGGCCAAAATTACCCCAAGTCTGGGCATGGTTTGATAAGTTTTCAGAGGCCTGGCTGGTGAGAGCAGGGACAGCAGGCAGTGACAGGCCTGTGGCTGACAGGCTCCCCATCCCCTAAGGGTCGCCTGGCTGCCACACCCAGCTGACATAGAACCTTTGTCACAATGCCCGCTACCGTGGCAAGGATGCGGTGACTCTGCAGGTGACAGGGACACTGCAGGACTTGGTGTCAGCTCAGCAATTTCTCAGTTCCCCAAAGAAGCGGAATTCTGCAAATTGCTGCCTTTGCTCTTGAAAGATGTCATCAGGTGGGTGTTTTGGTGTAATGCACTGAAAACCAGTGCAGAAATGGTGAAATATTCCCATGACATGCATGGTCCCTGCCCCAAAGCACCATGAGTCAGCTTAAGGAGATCTGCAGCTTCTTTTTTTGTACTGCCAGCAGATTGTGGAAGTACAGAATAAAAACCATCCTTATGGAGAGATCTTCGTATTTTAGGCTTAGTCTAAGTGTCTCATGTAGCTGGGGTTTTTGCTTGGGCCTAATCCATACGGTGTTATGGCTTTCCTCCTAGTCTGAAGACGAATGTGCTAGAAACTATAAAGCAAAAAAATGTCCTGCAGCCTACCCTTGCATTTCCTGTCCTTGCCTGTCCTTGCCTTGCCTTATTTCCTTCTCATCCTGTTCTCTGTCCCATCCTCTCTCATTAAGCCCTCGTTTGGCTGCATGTCTCTTCTTTCCTTTTCTCTCACTCTCCTGCTTCCTGCCTCTTTTCTTGCAATTCCTCCATCTCACTCCTGGAGCCCAACACCACTTTTTATTCTTCCTTCCCTTTCTCCCGCTCCCTTTGCTTTCTCCCTCTGTCCCATATCTTTCTTCCCGACTTGTCTCTTGGAGTCTTTGGGCCAAATTGGCCCTACGTCTGGGCATGGTTTGAGAAGTTTTCAGAGGCCTGGCTGGAGACAGCAGGGACAGCAGGCAGTGACAGGCCCGGGGCTGACAGGCTCCCCATCCCCTAGGGGGCGCCTGGCTGCCACACCCAGCTGACATAGAACCTTTGTCACAATGCCCGCTACCGTGGCAAGGATGCGGTGACTCTGCAGGTGACAGGGAAAAAGCAGGACTTGCTGTCAGCTCAGCAATTTCTCAGTTCCCCAAAGAAGCGGAATTCTGCAAATTGCTGCCTTTGCTCTTGAAAGATGTCATCAGGTGGGTGTTTTGGTGTAATACACTGAAAACCAGAGCAGAAATGGCAAAATATTCCCATGATATGCACGGTCCCTGCCCCAAAGCACCATGACTCAGCCTAAGGAGATCTGCAGCTTCTTTTTTTGTACTGCCAGCAGATTGTGGAAGTACAGTATAAAAACCATCCTTATGGAGAGATCTTCGTATTTTAGGCTTAGTCTAAGTGTCTCAAGTAGCTGGGGATTTTGCTTGGGCCTAATCCATACTGTCTTATGGCTTTCCCCCTAGTCTGAAGACGAACGTGCTAGAAACTATAAATCAAAAAAATGTCCTGGTGCCTAGCCTGTCCTTGCCTGTCCTTGCCTTGCCTTATTTCCTGCTCATCCTGTTCTCTGTCCCATCCTCTCTCACTAACCCCTCGTCTGGCTGCATGTCTCTTCTTTCCTTTTCTCTCACTCTCCTGCTTCCTGCCTCTTTTCTTGCAATTCCTCCATCTCACTCCTGCAACCCAACACTACTTTTTATTCTTCCTTCCCTTTCTCCTGCTCCCTTTGCTTTCTCCCTCTGTCCCATATCTTTCTTCCCGACTTGTCTCTTGGAGACTTTGGGCCAAATTGGCCCCAAGTCTGGGCATGGTTTGACAAGTTTTCAAAGGCCTGGCTGGTGAGAGCAGGGACAGCAGGCAGTGACAGGCCCGGGGCTGACAGGCTCCCCATCCTATAGGGGGCGCCTGACTGCCACACCCAGCTGACATAGAACCTTTGTCACAATGCCTGCTACCGTGGCGAGGATGCGGTGACTCTGCAGGTGACAGGGACACTGCAGGACTTGGTGTCAGCTCAGCAATTTCTCAGTTCCCCAAAGAAGCGGAATTCTGCAAATTGCTGCCTTTGCTCTTGAAAGATGTCATCAGGTGGGTGTTTTGGTGTAATACACTGAAAACCAGAGCAGAAATGGCGAAATATTCCCATGGTATGCATGGTCCCTGCCCCAAAGCACCATGAGTCAGCTTAAGGAGATCTGCAGCTTCTTTTTTTGTACTGCCAGCAGATTGTGGAAGTACAGTATAAAAACCATCCTTATGGAGAGATCTTCATATTTTAGGCTTAGTCTAAGTGTCTCAAGTAGCTGGGGTTTTTGCTTGGGCCTAATCCATACGGTCTCATGGCTTTCCTCCTAGTCTGAAGATATATGTGGTAGAAACTATAAAGCAAAAAAAAGTCCTGGTACCTAGCCTGTCCTTGTCTGTCCTTGCCTTGCCTTATTTCCTTCTCATCCTGTTCTCTGTCCCATCCTCTCTCACTAACCCCTCGTCTGGCTGCATGTCTCTTCTTTCCTTTTCTCTCACTCTCCTGCTTCCTGCCTCTTTTCTTGCAATTCCTCCATCTCACTCCTGCAGCCCAACACTACTTTTTATTCTTCCTTCCCTTTCTCCTGCTCCCTT
Organism: Columba guinea; assembly: GCA_032206185.1. Taxonomy (NCBI): domain Eukaryota; kingdom Metazoa; phylum Chordata; class Aves; order Columbiformes; family Columbidae; genus Columba; species Columba guinea. The sequence goes on along the minus strand of JAVLUU010000053.1, from coordinate 423,720 downwards.
CGCTTTCTCCCTCTGTCCCATATCTTTTTTCCCGAATTGTCTGTTGGAGACTTTGGGCCAAAATTACCCCAAGTCTGGGCATGGTTTGACAAGTTTTCAGAGGCCTGGCTGGTGAGAGCAGGGACAGCAGGCAGTGACAGGCCTGTGGCTGACAGGCTCCCCATCCCCTAAGGGTCGCCTGGCTGCCACACCCAGCTGACATAGAACCTTTGTCACAATGCCCGCTACCGTGGCAAGGATGCGGTGACTCTGCAGGTGACAGGGACACTGCAGGACTTGGTGTCAGCTCAGCAATTTCTCAGTTCCCCAAAGAAGCGGAATTCTGCAAATTGCTGCCTTTGCTCTTGAAAGATGTCATCAGGTGGGTGTTTTGGTGTAATGCACTGAAAACCAGTGCAGAAATGGTGAAATATTCCCATGACATGCATGGTCCCTGCCCCAAAGCACCATGAGTCAGCTTAAGGAGATCTGCAGCTTCTTTTTTTGTACTGCCAGCAGATTGTGGAAGTACAGAATAAAAACCATCCTTATGGAGAGATCTTCGTATTTTAGGCTTAGTCTAAGTGTCTCAAGTAGCTGGGGTTTTTGCTTGGGCCTAATCCATACGTTCTTATGGCTTTCCTCTTAGTCTGAAGACAAATGTGCTAGAAACTATAAAGCAAAAAAACGTCCTGCAGCCTAGCCTTGCCTTGCCTGTCCTTGCCTTTTCTTTGCCTTGCCTTATTTCCTTCTCATCCTGTTCTCTGTCCCAACCTCTCTCACTAAGCCCTCGTCTGGCTGCATGTCTCTTCTTTCCTTTTCTCTCGCGCTCTTGCTCCCTTCTCTTTTCTTGCAATTCCTCCATCTCACTCCTGCAGCCCAACACTACTTTTTAGTCTTCCTTCCCTTTCTCCTGCTCCCTTTGCTTTCTCCCTCTGTCCCATATCTTTCTTCCCGACTTGTCTGTTGGAGACCTTGGGGCAAATTGGCCCCACGTCTGGGCATGGTTTGACAAGTTTTCAGAGGCCTGGCTGGTGACAGCAGGGACAGCAGGCAGTGACAGGCCCGGGGCTGACAGGCTCCCCATCCCCTAGGGGGCGCCTGGCTGCAACACCCAGCTGACATAGAACCTTTGTCACAATGCCCGCTACCGTGGCGAGGATGCGGTGACTCTGCAGGTGACAGGGACACTGCAGGACTTGCTGTCAGCTCAGAAATTTCTCAGTTGCCCAAAGAAGCGGAATTCTGCAAATTGCTGCCTTTGCACTTGAAAGGATGTCATCAGGTGGGTGTTTTGGTGTAATACACTGAAAACAGAGCAGAAACTGTGAAATATTCCCATGATATGCATGGTCCCTGCCCCAAAGCACCATGACTCAGCCTAAGGAGATCTGCAGCTTCTTTTTTTGTACTGCCAGCAGATTGTGGAAGTACAGAATAAAAACCATCCTTATGGAGAGATCTTCGTATTTTAGGCTTAGTCTAAGTGTCTCAAGTAGCTGGGGTTTTTGCTTGGGCCTAATCCATACGGTCTCATGGCTTTCCTCCTAGTCTGAAGACGAATGTGCTAGAAACTATAAATCAAAAAAATGTCCTGGTGCCTAGCCTGTCCTTGCCCGTCCTTGCCTTGCCTTATTTCCTTCTCATCCTGTTCTCTGTCCCATCCTCTCTCACTAAGCCCTCGTCTGGCTGCATGTCTCTTCTTTCCTTTTCTCTCACTCTCCTGCTTCCTGCCTCTTTTCTTGCAATTCCTCCATCTCACTCCTGCAGCCCAACACTACTTTTTATTCTTCCTTCCCTTTCTCCTGCTCCCTTCGCTTTCTCCCTCTGTCCCATATCTTTCTTCCCGACTTGTCTCTTGGAGACTTTGGGCCAAATTGGCCCCAACTCTGGGCATGGTTTGACAAGTTTTCAGAGGCCTGGCTAGTGACAGCAGGGACAGCAGGCAGTGACAGGCCCCGGGGCTGACATGCTCCCCATCGCCTAGGGGGCGCCTGGCTGCCACACCCAGCTGACATAGAACCTTTGTCACAATGCCCGCTACCGTGGCGAGGATGCGGTGACTCTGCAGGTGACAGGGACACTGCAGGACTTGCTGTCAGCTCAGCAATTTCTCACTTCCCCAAAGAAGCGGAATTCTTCAAATTGCTGCCTTTGCTCTTGAAAGATGTCATCAGGTGGGTGTTTTGGTGTAATACACTGAAAACCAGAGCAGAAATGACGAAATATTCCCATTATATGCATGGTCCCTGCCCCAAAGCACCATGACTCAGCCTAAGGAGATCTGCAGCTTCTTTTTTTGTACTGCCAGCAGATTGTGGAAGTACAGTATAAAAACCATCCTTATGGAGAGATCTTCGTATTTTAGGCTTAGTCTAAGTGTCTCAAGTAGCTGGGGTTTTTGCTTGGGCCTAATCTATACGGTCTTATGGCTTTCCTGCTAGTCTGAAGACGAATGTGCTATAAAGCAAAAAAATGTCCTGCAGCCTAGCCTTGCCTTGCCTGTCCTTGCCTGTCCTTGCCTTGCCTTATTTCCTTCTCATCCTGTTCTCTGTCCCATCCTCTCTCACTAACCCCTCGTCTGGCTGCATGTCTCTTCTTTCCTTTTCTCTCACTCTCCTGCTTCCTGCCTCTTTTCTTGCAATTCCTCCATCTCACTCCTGCAGCCCAACACTACTTTTTATTCTTCCTTCCCTTTCTCCTGCTCCCTTCGCTTTCTCCCTCTGTCCCATATCTTTCTTCCCGACTTGTCTGTTGGAGACTTTGGGCCAAATTGGCCCCAAGTATGAGCATGGTTTGACCTGTTTTCAGAGGCCTGGCTGGTGACAGCAGGGACATCAGGCAGTGACAGCCCGGGGCTGTCAGGCTCCACATCCCCTAGGGGGCGCCTGGCTGCCACACCCAGCTGACATAGAACCTTTGTCACAATGCCCGCTACCGTGGCGAGGATGCGGTGACTCTGCAGGTGACAGAGACATTGCAGGAATTGGTGTCAGCTCAGCAATTTCTCAGTTCCCCAAAGAAGCGGAATTCTGCAAATTGCTGCCTTTGCTCTTGAAAGGATGTCATTAGGTGGGTGTTTTGGTGGCATACACTGAAAACAGAGCAGAAATGGTGAAATATTCCCATGATATCCATGGTCCCTGCCCCAAAGCACCATGACTCAGCCTAAGGAGATCTGCAGCTTCTTTTTTTGTACTGCCAGCAGATTGTGGAAGTACAGTATAAAAAACATCCTTATGGAGAGATCTTCGAATTTTAGGCTTAGTCTAAGTGTCTCAAGTAGCTGGGGATTTTGCTTGGGCCTAATCCATACGGTCTCATGGCTTTCCTCCTAGTCTGAAGACGAATGTGCTAGAAACTATACAGCAAAAAAATGCCCTGGTGCCTAGCCTTCGCCTTGCCTGTCGTTGCCTTGCCTTATTTCCTTCTCATCCTGTTCTCTGTCCCATCCTCTCTCACTAACCCCTCGTCTGGCTGCATGTCTCTTCTTTCTTTTCTCTCTCTCGCCTGCTTCCTGCCTCTTGCCTTGCAATTCCTCCATCTCACTCCTGCAGCCCAACACTACTTTTTATTCTTCCTTCCCTTTCTCCTGCTCCCTTCGCTTTCTCCCTCTGTCCCATATCTTTCTTCCCGACTTGTCTCTTGGAGACTTTCGGGCAAATTGGTCCCAATGCTGGGCATGGTTTGACAAGTTTTCAGAGGACTGGATTGGCCCCAACTCTGGGCATGGTTTGACAAGTTTTCAGAGGCCTGGCTGGTAACAGCAGGGACAGCAGGCAGTGACAGGCCCGGGGCTGACAGGCTCCCCATCCCCTAGGGGGCGCTTGGCTGCCACACCCAGCTGACATAGAACCTTTGTCACAATGCCCGCTACCGTGGCGAGGATGCGGTGACTCTGCAGGTGACAGGGACACTGCAGGACTTGCTGTCAGCTCAGCAATTTCTCAGTTGCCCAAAGAAGCGGAATTCTGCAAATTGCTGCCTTTGTTCTTGAAAGATGTCATCAGGTGGGTGTTTGGGTGTAATACACTGAAAACCAGAGCAGAAATGGTGAAATATTCCCATGATATGCGTGGTCCCTGCCCCAAAGCACCATGTCTCAGCCTAAGGAGATCTGCAGCTTATTTTTTTGTACTGCCAGCAGATTGTGGAAGTACAGTATAAAAACCATCCTTATGGAGAGATCTTCATATTTTAGGCTTAGTCTAAGTGTCTCAAGTAGCTGGGGTTTTTGCTTGGGCCTAATCCATATGGTCTCATGGCTTTCCTCCTAGTCTGAAGACGAATGTGCTAGAAACTATTAAGCAAAAAAATGCCCTGGTGCCTAGCCTGCCCTTGCCTGTCGTTGCCTTGCCTTATTTCCTTCTCATCCTGTTCTCTGTCCCATCCTCTCTCACTAACCCCTCGTTTGCCTGCATGTCTCTTCTTTCCCTTTCTCTCACTCTCCTGCTTCCTGCCTCTTTTCTTGCAATTCCTCCATCTCACTCCTGCAGCCCAACACTACTTTTTATTCTTCCTTCCCTTCCTCCAGCTCCCTTTGCTTTCTCCCGCTGTATCATATCTTTCTTCCCGACTTGTCTGTTGGAGACTTTGGGCCAAATTGGTCCCAATGCTGGGCATGGTTTGACAAGTTTTCAGAGGCCTGGCTTGTGACAGCAGGGACAGCAGGCAGTGACAGGCCTGGGGCTGACAGGCTCCCCATCCCCTAGGAGGCGCCTGGCTGCCACACCCAGCTGACATAGAACCTTTGTCACAATGCCCTCTACCGTGGCGAGGCTGCGGTGACTCTGCAGGTGACAGGGACACTGCAGGACTTGGTGTCAGCTCAGCAATTTCTCAGTTCCCCAAAGAAGCGGAATTCTGCAAATTGCTGCCTTTGCTCTTGAAAGGATGTCATCAGGTGGGTGTTTTGGTGTAATACACTACCTGCCAAGAAGGATGCAGCCACCCAGGCTTCTGGCTGCACGGAGTGTCTGTGTCTGGCATTAAGTATCAGAGAATGGTATGGGAGGCACCTGTGTAAGATGTGACCAGGTCAATGGCTTACTGTGCCTAGTGGTGGAGCTTAAGGAAGAGGTGGAGAGACTAAGGAGCATTAGGGAGAGTGAAGAAGAAATAGACTGGTGGGGTCAGGCTCTTTTGACTCCTAAGGGTGTGCAACAGGAGATGGCAAAGCCTTGTCCCTCCTGCCATAAGGCGGATACAACAGATCTAATTGATGGGGGGGAATGGAAACAGGTCCTTGATCGGAGAGGTAAAAGAACCCTCTCTCAAACCCCATCACCACCCTTGGTGCCCCTAACAAATAGATATGAGGCCCTGGACCCTGAAAATCAGGCAGAGGACAGCCGAGAAGATCCTCCTGGAGAGCCCTCTGGATGGACCTCATCAACAAAAAGAATCATAACTGCAGCTGTAAGAGGAAAAAAAAAAAGAAGAGTGGTAGTAGTCGGCGACTCTCTTCTGAGAGGAACAGAGGGCCCTATATGTCACCCAGACCCATCCCACAGGGAGGTCTGCTGCCTTCCTGGAGCTAGGGTGAGGGACATTAATAGGAGACTTCCGGAGCTGATTCAGCCCTCAGACTACTATCCCCTGTTAGTAGTCCAAGCTGGCAGTGAGGACATCAACAGAAGAAGTATCAAGACAATTAAAAAGGACTTTAAAGCACTGGGTCAGTCAGTTCATGGGACGGGAGCACAAGTGATATTTGCCTCAGTTCCTGTGCTAGCTGGGATGGATGAGGAACTAAATAAAGAGAGGAGCAGAAAAGCCCATCTCATCAACAGGTGGCTTAAGGATTGGTGTCACTGTCAAAATTTTGGGTTTTTTGACCATGGGCCAAGCTCCGTGGTACCCAGTCTCCTCAAATCAGATGGGCTTCATCCTTCTAGGGAGAGCAAGAGGACTATAGCCCATAAGTTGGCAGGGCTGATCAGGAGGGCTTTAAACTAGGTTTGAAGGGGGAAGGGATTGAAACTGGGCTCTCCAAAGATCAGCCTACGGATGGAAAGCCCGAATTAAGAGGGAAATCAGCAGCCCACTTGAAGTGCATGTACACTAATGCACACAGTATGGGCAACAAACAAGAGGAGCTGGAAGCCATCGTGCAGCAGGAAAGCTATGACATAGTTGCCATCACAGAAACATGGTGGGATGACTCTCATGACTGGAGTGCTGCTATGTGTGGCTACAAGCTCTTCAGAAAAGATAGGCAGGGTAGGAGAGGTGGAGGGGTGGCTTTATATGTTAGAGAGTCACTCGACTCTGTTAAACTTGAGGTCAGCAGTGACAAGGTTGAGTGCCTGTGGACCAGAATCAGGGGGAAGTCCAACAAGGCTGACATCCTCGTGGGTGTCTGTTATAGACTACCCAACCAGGACGATGAAGGAGATGAATTATTCTACAAGCAGCTGGCAGATGTCTCAAAATCGACGGCCCTTGTTCTTGTGGGTGACTTTAACCTGCCGGATATCTGCTGGGAGCTCAATACTGCACAGAAGAGGCGGTCTAGGAAGTTCCTAGGGTGTATAGAGGACAATTTCCTTCATCAGCTGGTAAATGAGCCCACCAGGGGCAAGACCCTGCTAGACCTACTGTTTACAAACAGAGAAGGGCTGGTGGGAGATGTAGTGGTTGGAGGCCGCCTGGGGCATAGCGACCATGAAATAATAGAATTTTCAATACTCAGAGATGCAGGGAGAACCATTAACAAAACCTCTACGCTGGACTTCCGGAGGGCAGATTTTTGCCTATTCAGAAGTCTAGTTCAGAGCATACCCTGGGAAACAATGCTTAAAAACAAGGGGGCCCAGGAGGGTTGGGCATGCTTCAAGCAGGTGGTTTTGAGTGCACAGGGACAGGCTATACCAGTGTGCCGAAAGGCTGGCCGGCGGGGAAGACAACCGGCTTGGCTAAACAGGGAGATTCTGAATGAAATCAGAAATAAAAAGAAACTTTACCAACTGTGGAAAAAAGGGCTGGCTACTTATGAAGAATTTATGGAAATAGCTAGATCATGCAGAAAAAAGATCAGGGAAACAAAAGTGCAATTTGAAGTTAACTTGGCCAATTATGTCAGGGATAATAAAAAGTCCTTCTTCAAATATGTTAATAACAAAAGGAGGGGCAAGGAAAACCTCCATTCTCTGTTGGACTCTGAGGGAAATATAGTTAACAAAGATGAGGAGAAAGCTGAGGTACTTAATACCTACTTTGCCTCAGTTTTTACCAGTAAGACAGGTGGCTCTCAGGACAACTCATCTCTGGAGGTGGTTGACAGAGATAGGAAGCCAAATAGGCCCCTTGTATTCCAGGAGGAAATAGTTGGTGATTTACTGAGCCATCTGGATCCTCACAAGTCTATGGGACCAGATGAGCTCCATCCTAGGGTGATGAGGGAGCTAGCAGAAGAACTTGCCAAGCCGCTCTCTATCATCTTCCAACAGTCCTGGCTCACTGGGGAGGTCCCATATGATTGGAAATTGGCCAATGTTACCCCAGTCCACAAAAAGGGCTGCAGAGCTGACCCTGGCAACTACAGGCCTGTCAGCCTGACCTCGGTGCCTGGCAGGGTTATGGAGCAGATCATCCTGAATGGAATCACACAGCACCTTCAGGATGGACAAGGGATCAGACCCAGCCAGCATGGGTTTAGGAGGGGCAGGTCCTGTCTGACCAACCTGATCTCCTTTTATGATCAGGTGACCCAGCTGGTGGATGAGGGGAAAGCCGTGGATGGGGTCTATCTGGACTTCAGCAAGGCCTTTGACACTGTCTCCCATAATATACTCTTGCAAAAGCTGGTAGCCCATGGCTTGGACAAGTGTACTCTACGCTGGGTTAAGAACTGGCTGGAGGGCCGGGCCCAGAGAGTGCTGGTGAATGGGGCTGCATCCAGCTGTCGGCCAGTCACTAGTGGTGTTCCCCAGGGGTCAGTGTTGGGTCCAGTCCTGTTTAACACCTTTATTGACGATTTAGATGAGGGGATTGAGACCATCATCAGCAAATTTGCTGATGACACCAGGTTGGGAGGGAGTGTTGACCTGCTGGAAGGCAGGAGGGCTCTGCAGAGGGATCTGGATAGACTGGAAAAATGGGCTGATTCCAATGGGATGAAGTTCAATAAGGCCAAATGCTGGGTGCTGCACTTTGGTCACAACAACCCCCTGCAGCGCTACAGGCTGGGCACTGAGTGGCTGGAGAGCAGTCAGACAGAAAGGGACCTGGGGGTACTAATTGACAGGAAGCTCAACATGAGCCAACAGTGTGCCCAGGTGGCCAAGAAGGCCAATGGTATCCTGTCCTGTATCAAAAATAGCGTGGTCAGCAGGACAAGGGAAGTGATCCTTCCCCTGTACTCTGCATTGGTGAGGCCACACCTGGAGTATTGTGTTCAGTTCTGGGCCCCTCAGTTCAGGAAAGACATTGAAGTGCTGGAGCGAGTCCAGAGAAGAGCAACACGACTGGTGAAAGGACTCGAACATAAGACCTATGAGGAGAGGCTGAGGGAGCTGAGGTTGTTTAGTCTAGAGAAGAGGAGGCTTAGAGGTGACCTCATCACTCTCTATAACTACCTGAAGGGAAGTTATAGCCAGGTGGGGATTGGTCTCTTCTCCCAGGCAGTTAGCAACAGGACAAGGGGGCATGGTCTTAAACTCTACCAGGGGAAATTTAGGCTGGAGATTAGAAAGAAATTCTTTACAGAGAGAGTGGTCAGGCATTGGAATGGCCTGCCCAGGGAGGTAGTGGACTCGCCGTCCCTGGAGGTTTTTAAACTGAGATTGGACATGGCACTAAGTGCCATGATCTAGTAAATGGACTAGAGTTGGGCCAAGGGTTGGACTCGATGATCTCTGAGGTCTTTTCCAACCCAGTCGATTCTGTGATTCTGTGATTCTGTGAATCCCCACGCTACAGAGTGTGTGTCACGAACCCCATTGGACAGCGTGTGTGTGTCACAAACCCCATTGGACAGCGTGTGTGTGTCGCAAACCCCATGGGACAGAGTACGTGTCACAAACCCAATTGGACAGTGTGTGTGTAATAAACCCCATTGGACAGCGTGTGTGTGTCACAATCCCCATTGGACAGCGTGTGTGTCACAAACCCCATGTGATAGAGTGCGTGTGTCACAAACCACATTAGAAACTATGCGTGTCACAAACCCCATTGGTCAGCGTGTGTGTGTCACAAGCCCATTGGACAGAGTGTGTGTGTCACAAAACCCACTGGGCAGCGTGTGTGTCACGAACCCCATTGGACAGAGTGTGTGTCACAAACCCCAATGGACAGTGTGTGTGTGTCAGAAACCCCATGTGATAGAGTGTGTGTGTCACAAACCCCATTAGAAAGTATGCGTGTCACAAACCCCATTGGACAGCGTGTGTGTCACAAGCACCGTTGGACAGAGTGTTGTGTCACAATCCCCATTAGACAGCGTGTGTGTCAAAAACCCCATTGGACAGTGCGTGGTGTCACAAAAACCATTGGACAGCGTGTGTGTCACAAACCCCATTGGACAGTGTGCATGTGTCACAAACCCCATTTGATAGAGTGTGTGTGTCACAAACCCTATTGAACAGTGTGTGTGTCACAAAACCCATTGGATAGCGTGTGTGTCACAAACGCCATTGGACAGTGTGTGTGTCACAAGCCCCATTGTACAGAGTGTATTTGTCACAAAGCCCACTGGACAGCGTGTGTGTCACAATCCCAATTGGAAAGCGTGTGTGTCACAAACCCCATTGGATAGGGTGTGAGTGTCACAAACCCCATTGGACATCGTGTGTGTCACAAACCCCTTTGGACAGTGTGTGTGTCACAAACCCCATTAGACAGCGTGTTTGTGTCACAATCCCGATTGGACAGAGTGTGTGTGTCACAAACCGCGTGGGACAGAGTGTGTGTCATGAACCCCATTGGACAGCGTGTGTGTCACAAGCGCCAGTGGAAACTGTATGTGTCACAAACCCCATTGGATAGCGTGTGTGTGTCAAAAACCCCACTAGAAAGTATGTGTGTCACAAACCCCATTGGACAGCGTGTGTGTGTCACAAACCCCATTGGACAGCGTGTGTGTGTCGAAAACCCCATGGGACAGAGTGTGTGTCGCAATCCCCATTGGACAGTGTGTGTGTTACATACCCCATGGGGCAGAGTGTGTGTCACAAACACTATTGGTCAGGGTGTGTGTGTCACAAGCCTATTGGACAGAGTGTGTGTGTTTCACAAAACCCACTGGACAGCGTGTGTGTCTCGAACCCCATTGGACAGCGTGTGTGTCACAAACCCCATTGGAAAGTATGTGTCACAAACCGCATTGGATAGCGTGTGTGTGTCAAAAACCCCATTAGAAAGTATGTGTGTCACAAGCCTCATTGGATAGCGCATGTGTGTCACAAACCCCATTTGACAGAGTGTGTGTCACAATCCCCATTGGACAGTGTGTGTGTGTCACAAACCCCATTAGACAGCGTGTGTGTCAGAAACCCCTTTGGACAGTGTAGTGTGTCACAAAACCCATTGGACAGCGTGTGTGTGTAAAAATCCCCATTGGACAGTGTGTGTGTCACAAACACTACTGGACAGAGTGTGTGTGTCACAAAACCCAATATACAGCGTGTGTGTCACGAACCCCATTGGACAGCGTGTGTGTCACAAACCCAATTAGACAGTGTGTGTGTCACAAGCCTCATTGGACAGCGTGTGTGTCAAAATCCCCACTGGACAGCGTGTGTGTCACAAACCCCATTGGACAGCATGTGTGTCACAAACCCTATTGGACACTGTGTGTGACAAAATCCCCATTGGACAGCGTCTTTGTCACAAACTCAATTGGATAGCGTGTGTGTGTCAGGAACCCTCCTGGTCAGTGTGCGTGTCACAAACACCATTGGACAGCGTGTGTGTGTCACAAAAACGATTGGAAAGTGTGTGTCACAAACCCCATTGGATAGCCTGTGTGTGTCAAAAACACCATTAGAATGTATGTGTGTCACAAACACCTTTGGATGGCATGTGTGTGTCACAAACCCTACTGGACAGTGTGTGTGTGTTGCAAACCCCATGGGACAGAGTGTGTGTCACAAACCTCATTGGACAGCATGTGTGTAATAAACCCCATTGGACAGCGTGTGTGTCACAAGCCCCATTGGACAGAGTGTATTTGTCACAAAGGCCATTGGACAGCGTGTGTGTCACGAACCCCATTGGACAGCGTGTGTGTCACAAACCCCATTGGATAGCATGTGTGTGTCACAAACCCTATTGTACACTGTGTGTGACAAAATCCCCATTGGACAGAGTCTTTGTCACAAACTCAATGGGACAGAGTGTTTGTCACAAACACTATAGGACAGCGTGTGCGTGTCACAAACCCAATGGACAGTGTGTGTCTGTCACAAAACACACTGGACAGCGTGTGTGTCACGAACCCCTTTGGACAGCGTGTGTGTCACAAGCACCATTGGACAGAGTGTGGTGTCACAAAACCTTTTGGACAGAGTGTGTGTGTCACAAACCCCATTAGAAAGTATGCGTGTCACAAACCCCACTGGAAAGTGTGTGTGTCACAAACCCCATTGGATAGCCGGTGTGTGTCACAAACCCTATTGGACAGTGTGTGTGTCACAAAACCCACTGGATAGCGTGTGTGTCACAAACCCAATTGGACAGTGTATGTGTGTCACAAAGCCCATTGGACAGCGTGTGTGTGACAGAAACCAGATTGGACAGAGTGTGTGTTTCACAAACCCTATTGGATATCGTGTGTGTCACAAACCCCATTGGACAGTGTGTGTGTGTCACAAACCCCATTAGACAGCGTGTGTGTCACAAACCCCTCTGGACAGTGTGTGTGTCACAAACCCCATTAGAAAATATGCGTGTCACAAACCCCATTGGATAGCGTGTGTGTCACAAACCCCATTGGACAGTGTGTGTGTGTCACAAAACCAACTGGATAGCATGTGTGTCACAAACCCCATTGGACAGCGTGTGTGTCACAAGCCCCATTGGACAGAGTGTAATTGTCACAAAGCACATTGGACAGCGTGTGTGTCACAAACCCCTTTGGACAGCGTGTGTGTCACAATCCCCATTGGACAGAGTGTGTGTGTCACAAACCCCATTGGATAGAGTGTGTGTGTCACAAACCCCATTAGAAAGTATCCGTGTCACAAACCCCATTGGATATCGTGTGTGTGTCACAAGCACCATCGGACAGAGTGCGGTGTCACAAACCCCACTGGAAAGTGTATGTGTAACAAACCCCATTGGATAGCGTGTGTGTGTAACAAACCCTATTGGACAGCGTGTGTGTCACAAAACCCACCTGACAGCGTGTGTGTCACAAGCCCCATTGCAGAGAGTGTATCTGTCACAAACCCCATTTGATAGAGTGTATCTGTGTCACAAACCCCATTAGAAAGTATGAGTGTCACAAACCCCATTGGACAGAGTGTGTGTGTCACAATTCCCATTTAGACAGCGTGTGTGTCACAAACCCCATCGGACAGCGTGTGTGTGTCACAATACCCATTTGACAGTGTGTGTGTCACAAATCCGTTTCGAGAGAGTTTGTGTCACAAACCCCATTGGACAGTGTGTGTGTCACAAACCCCACTGGGCAGAGTGTGTGTAACAAACCCCATTGGACAGCGTGTGTGTGACAAACCCCATTGGGCAGTGTATGTGTCCCAAATCCCACTGGTCAGCAAGTGTGACACAAGCACCATTGGACAGAGTGTGTGTGTCACAAAACACATTAGACAGTGTGTGTGTCACAAACCCCATTGGACAGCGTGTGTGTGTCACAAACCCTGTTGGACAGTGTGTAGGTCACAATCCCCATTGGACAGTGTCTGTGTCACAAACCCCATTGGACATCGTGTGTATCACAAACACTATTTTACAGCGTGTGTGTGTCACAATCCCCACTAGACAGTGTGTGTGTCACAAAAACCATTGGATAGCGTATCTGTCACAAAATCCTTTTGAAAGTATGTGTGTCACAAACCCTATTGGATAGCGTGTCTGTGTCACAAAACCTATTGGACAGTGTGTGTGTCACAAACCCCATTGGACAGTGTGTGAGTCACAAACCCCATTGGACAGCGTGTGTGTGTAACAATACGATTGGACAGTGTGTGTGTCACAAACCCCATTGGACAGCGTGGGTGTGTCACGAACCCCATTAGAAAGTGTGCATTTCACAAATCCCATTGGATAGGATGTGTGTGTCACAAACTTTGCTGGACAGAGTGTGTTTCACAATCTGCATTGGACAGCGTGAGTGTCACAATCCCCCCTGGACAGCGTGTGTGACACAAGCACCATTGGACAGCGTGTGTGTAGTCACAATCCCCTTTGGACAGTGTGTGTGTCACAAAACCCATTGGATAGCGTGTGTGTCACAAACCCCATTAGAAAGTGTGTGTGTCACAAACCCCATTGGACAGCGTGTGTGACACAAACCCCATTGGACAGCGTGTGTGTGTCACAAACCCAATTGGATAGCGTGTGTGTCAAAAACCACATTAGAAAGTATGTGTTTCACAAACCCCATTGGAATGCATGCGTGTGTCACAAACCCTATTGGACAGTGTGTATGTCACAATGCCCATTGGACAGCGAGTGGGTCGCAAGCCCCTTTGGGCAGCGTGTGTGTCACAAACGCTATTGGACAGTGTGTGTTTCTCAAAACCCTTTGGTCAGCGTGTGTGTGTCACAATCTTCTTTGGACAGTGTGTGTGTGTCACAAACCCCTTTGGACAGTGTGTGTGTCACAAACGCCATTAGACAGCATGTGTGTGTCACGAACCCCACTGGACAGAGTGTGTGTCAAAAGCACCATTGGACAGAGTGTGTGTCACAAACTCCATTGGAAAGTGTATGTGTCACAAACCCCATTGGACAGCGTGTGTGTCACAAACACCATTGGACAGCGTGTGTGTGTAACAATACCCATTGGACAGTGTGTGTGTCACAAACCCCATTGGACAGCTTGTGTGTCACAAACCCTCGCAGACACTGTATCTGTCACAAACCCCATTGGACAGTGTGCGTGTCACAAACCCCTCTGGACAGCGTGTGTGTCACAGTCCCCATTGGAAAGCGTGTGTATCACAATCCCCATCGGACAGTGTGTGTGTCAGAAACCCCATTGGAAGGAGTGTGTGTTTCACAAACCCCATTAGACACTGTGTGTGTCACAAACCCTTTTGGACAGTGTGTGTATCACAAACCCCACTGGACAGTGTGCGTGTCACTTAACCCATTGGTCAACGTGTGTGTCACAAACCCCTTTGAACAGTGTGTGTTTCACAAAGCCCATTGGACAGCGTGTGTGTCACAATCCCAATTGTACAGTGTGTATGTGTCACAAATGCCATTGGACAACGTTTGTGTCACAAACCCCTTTGGACATCGTGTTTGTCACAAACCCCTTTGGACAGTGTGCGTGTCACAAACCCCATTGGACATCGTGTTTGTCACAAACCCTTTTGGACATCGTGTGTGTCACAATCCCCATTGTACAGTGTTTGTGTGTCACAAACCCCACTGGACAGTGTGCGTGTCACACAACCCATTGGACATCGTGTGTGTCACAAACCACACTGGACAGCGTGTGTGTCACGAACGCCATTGGACAGCTTGTGTGTCACAAGACACATTGGACAGAGTGTGTGTGTCACAAACCCCATTGGACAGCATGTGTGTCTCAAACCCCATTGGACAGAGTGTGTGTTTCACAAACCCCATTGGACAGCGTGTGTGTCACAATCCCTATTGGACAGCGTATGTGTCAGAAACCCCATTGCACAGAGTGTGCGTGTCACAAACGCCATTGGAAAGTGTGTGTGTCACAAACCCCATTGGATAGCGTGTGTGTGTCACAAACTCTATTGGTCAGTGTGTGTGTCACAACCCCCATTGGACAGCGTGTGTGTGTAACAATAATCATTGGACTGTGTGTGTGTCACAAACCCCATTGGACAGCGTGTGTGTGTAACAATACCCATTGCACAGTGCGTGTGTCAGAAACCCCATGGGACAGAGTTTGTGTCACAAACCCTCCTGGTCAGTATTTGTGTCACAAACCCCATTGGACAGCGTGTAGTTTCAGAAACCCCATTGGACTGTGTGTGTTACAAATCCAATTGAACAGCGTGTCTGTGTCACAATCCCCATTGGACAGTGTGTGTGTCACAATTCCCATTGGACAGTGTGTGTGTCACAAACACCATTGGACAGCGTGTGTGTCACAAACCCCATTGGACAGAGTTTGTGTCACCAACCACCGTGGACACTGTGTGTGTCACAGACCACATTGGAGAGTGTGTGTGTCACAAACTCCACTGGACAGCGTGTGTGTCACAAAGACCAATGGAAAGTGTGCGTGTCAGAAACCCCATTGGACATCGTGTGTGTCACAAACCCCTTTGGACAGTGTGTGTGTCACAAACCTCATTGGACAGCGTGTGTGTCACAATCCCCACTGGACAGGTGTGTGTCACAAACGCCATTGGACAGTGTGTGTGTGTCACAATACCCATTGGACAGTGTGTGTGTGACAAACCCCATTGGACAGAGTTTGTGTCACCAACCCCCGTGGAAAGTGTGCTTGTCAGAAACCCCATTGGACATCGTGTGTGTCACAAACCCCTTTGGACAGTGTGTCTGTCACAAACACCCATGGACAGTGTGCGTGTCACAAACCCCATTCGACATAGTGTGTATCACAAGCCCCATTGGACAGAGTGTATGTGTCACAAACCCCATTGGACAGCGTGTCTGTCACAATCCCCATTGGACAGTGTCTGTGTCACAAACCCCATGGGACAGAGTGTGTGTCACAAACCCCATTGGAAAGTGTATGTGTGACAAAACCCATTGGATAGCCTGTGTGTGTCACAAACCCTCCTGGTCAGTGTGTGTGTCACAAAACCCATTGGACAGCATGCGTGTCACAAACACTATTGGACAGTCTGTGTGTAACAAACCCAACTGGTCAGCGTGTGTGTCACAAACCCCATTGGAAAGAGTGTGTGTCACAAACACCATTGGACAGCGCGTGTGTGTCTCAAACCCCATTGGAAAGAGTGTGTGTCACAAACACCATTGGACAGAGTGTGTGTGTCACAATCCCCATTGGACAGTGTGTGTGTCACAAAACCCATTGGATAGCGTGTGTCACAAACCTCTTTTGAAAGAGTGTGTGTCACAAATTCCGTTGGATAACGTGTGTGATGTCACAAAACCTATTGGACAGCATGTGTGTGTCACAATCCCCATTGGACAATGTGTGTGTCACAAACCCCATCGGACTAACTGTGTGTCACGAACGCCATTGGACAGCGTGTGTGTCACAAGCGCCATTGGACAGAGTGTGTGTGTCACTAACCCCATTGGAAAGTGTATGTGTCACAAACCCGATTGGATAGTGTGTGTGTGTCAAAAATCCCATTAGAAAGTATGTCTGTCACAAACCCCATTGGATAGCATGTGTGTGTCACAAACCCTATTTGACAGAGTGTAGGTCGCAATCCCCATTGGACAGCGTCTGTTTCACAAACCACATTGGACACCGTGTGTGTCACAAACACCGTTGGACAGCTTGTGTGTGTCACAATCCCCATTGGACAATGTGTGTGTGTGTCAGAATCCCCATTGGACAATGTGTGTGTGTGTCACGAACGCCATTGGACAGCGTGTGTGTCAAAACCCCATTAGACTCTGTGTGTGTGAGAAAACCCACGGGAAAGCGTGTGTGTCACAAACACACCCATGGACAGTGTGAGTGTTTCAAGCCCCATTGGACAGCGTGTCTGTGTCACAATCCCCATTGGACAGTGTGTGTGTCACAAACACCATTGGACAGCGTGAGTGTCACGAACTGCATTGGACAGCGTGTGTGTCACAAGCACCATTGGACAGATTTTGTGTCACCAACCACCGTGGACACTGTGTGTGTCACAAACCCCTTTGGACAGTGTGTGTGTCACAAACTCCACTGGATAGTGTGTGTGTCACAAGCCCCATTTGACAGCGTGTGTGATGTCACAAACAGTATTAGACACTGTGTGTGTCACAAACCCCTTGGGACAGCGTGTGTGTGTCACAAACCCCATTGGAAAACCTGTGTGTGTCACAAACCCCATTGGATAGTATGTGTCACAAACCCCATTGGACAGCGTGTGTGTCACAAACACCATTGGACAGTGTGTGTGTCACAATCCCCATTGGACAGTGTGTGTGTCAAAAACCCCATTGGACAGCGTGTGTGTCACAAGCACCATTGGACAGAGAGTGTGTTTCACAAACCCCATTGAACAGCGTGTGTGTGTCACAAACCCCATTGCAAAGTGTATGTGTCACAAACCCCATTGGACATGTGTGTGTGTCACAAAGCCTATTGGAGAGTGTGTGTGTACAAAACCCACTGGAGAGCAAGTGTGTCAGAAACCCCATTGGACAGCGTGTGTGTAACAAACCTCTTTGGACAGCGTGTGTGCTTCACAATACCCTTTCGACAGTGTGTGTGTCAGAAACCCCATTGGACAGAGTTTGTTTCACAAACACCATTGGACAGCGTGTGTGTGTCACAATCCCCATTGGACAGCGTGTGTGTGTCACAAACCTCCTGGTCAGTGTGTGTCACAATCCCAAGTGGACAGCGTGTGTGTCACAATACCCATTGGACAGTGTGTGTGTCACAAACCCGTTTGGAGAGAGTTTGTGTCACAAACCCCATTGTACAGCGTGTTTGTAACAAGCCCTTTGGGCAGAGTGTGTGTCACAAACCCCATTGTACAGCGTGTTGGTCACAATCCCCATTTTACAGCATGTGTGTCACAAACCCCATTGGACAGAGTGTGTGTGACAAACCCCTTTGGAGAGAGTGTGTGTCACAAACCCCATTGGAGAGCGCGTGTGTCACAAACCACCCTGGACAGTGTGTGTGTCACAATCCCAAGTGGACAGCGTGTGTGTCAAAACCCCATTGGACAGTGCGTGTGTGACAAAATCCACTGGACAGCGTGTGTGTCACAAACACCCATGGACACTGTGATTGTCACAAACACCTTTGGACAGCGTGCGTGTCACAAACCCCATTGGACATAGTGTGTGTCACAAACCCCACTGGACAGCGTGTGTGTGTCACAATCCCCATTGGACAGTGTGTGTGTCACAAAAACCATTGGACAGCGTGTGTGTCACAAACACCCATGGACAGTGTAAGTGTCACAAACCCCATTGGATAGCGTGTGTGTCACAGACACCTTTGGACAGAGTGTGTGTCACAAACCCCATTGGACTGCGTGTGTGTGTCACAATCCCCATTGGACAGCGTGTGTGTCATAACCCAATTGGACAGTGTGTGTGCCACAAAACCCACTGGACAGCGTGTGTGTCACAAACACCCATGGACAGTGTAAGTGTCACAATCCCCATCGGATTGCGTGTGTGTCACAAACCCCAATGGACAGTGTATTTGTCACAAATCCCATTGTATAACATGTGTGTTCACAATCCCATTGAACAGAGTGTGTGTTTCACAAAGCCAATTGGACAGCTTGTGTGTCACAACCCCATTGGACAGCGTGTGTGTCACAAACCCCATTGGACAGCGTGTGTGTGTAACAATACCCATTGTAGAGTGTGTGTGTCACAATCCCCATTGGATAGAGTGTGTGTCACAAACCCCACTGGACAGCGTGTGTGTCACAAACACCCATGGACAGTGTGTGTGTCACAAATCCCATTGGACAGCGTGTGTGTGTCATAATCCCCATTGGACAGTGTGTGTGTCACAAACCCCATGGGACAGAGTGTGTGTCACGATCCCCATTGGACAGCGTGTCTGTAACAAGCACCATTGGACAGAGTGTGAGTGTCACAAACCCCATTAGAAAGTGTGTGTGTCACAAACCCCATTAGAAAGTGTGTGTGTCACAAACCCCATTGGATAGCGTGTGTGTGTCACAAACCCTATTGGACAGTGTGTGTGTCACAAACCCCATTGAAAAGTATGTGTGTCACGAACCCCATTGAACAGCGTGTGTGTCACAAGACCCATTGGACAGATTGTGTGTCATAAACCCCATTGGACAGTGTGTGTGTCAAAACCCAATTGGTCAGTGCGTGTGTCACAAAACCCACTGGACAGGGTGTGTGTCACAAACCCCCCTAGTCAGTATGTGTGTCACAATCCCCAGTGGACAGCGTGTGTGTCAAAACCCCATTGGACAGTGTGTGTGTCACAAAACCCACTGGATAGCGTGTGTGTTCCAAACAACCATGGACAGTGTGAGTGTCAAAAAACCTATTGGATAGCGTGTGTGTCACACACCCCTTTGACCATCTGTGTTTCACAAACCTCTTTGGACAGCGTGTGTGTGTCACAATCCCCATTGGATAGTGTGTGTGTCACAAACCCCTTTGGACAGTGTGTGTGTCACAAACCCCATTGGATAATGTGTGTGTGTCACAAACCCTATTGGACAGTGTGTGTGTCACAAACCCAATTGGATAGCGCATGTGTGTCACAAACCCCATTAGAAAGTGTGCGTGTCACAAACCCCTTTGGAAAGTGTGTGTGTCACAAACCCCATTTGATAGCGTGTGTGTGTCGCAAACCCCATTAGATAGTGTGCGTGTCACAAACCCCATTTGATAGATTGTGTGTGTCAAAAACCCCAGTGGACAGTGTGTGTGTCACAAACCCAATTGGATAGAGCGTGTGTGTCACGAACCCTATTGGACAGTGTGTATGTTACAATCCCCATTGGACAGCGTGTGTGTCACAAACACCACTGGACATCGTGTGTTTGTCACAATACCCATTGAACAGTGTGTGTGTCACAATCCCCATTGGACAGCGTGTGTTTCACAAACCCCATTGGACAGTGTGTCTGTGTCACAATACCCAATGGACAGTGTGTGTAACTATCCCCATTGGACAGCGTGTGTGTCACAAACACCATTGGACAGCATGTGTGTGTCACATTCCCCATTGGACAGTGTATGTTCACAAAACCCATTGGATAGCGTGTGTGTCACAATCCCCATTGAACAGTGTGTGTGTCACAAAACGCATTGGACAGAGTTTGTGTCACAAACCCCATTGGACAGTGTGTGTGTCACAAAACGCATTGGATAGCGTTTGCCTCACAATCCCCATTGGAAAGCGTGTGTGTCATAAACCCCATTGGACAGGTTGTGTGTGTCACAAAACCCATTTTATAGCATGTGTGTGTCACAAACCCCACTGGACAACGTGTGTGTCACAAACACCATTGGACAGTGTGTGTGTCAGAAAACGCATTGGATAGCGTGTGTGTCACAATCCCCATTGGACAGCGTGTGTGTCACAAGCGCCATTGGAAAGTGTGTGTGTCACAAACCCCAATGGAAGGTGTGTGTGTCATAACCCCCATTTTACAGCGTGTGTGTGTCACAATCCTCATTGGACAGTGTGTGTGTGTCACAAACCCAATTGGACATCGTGTGTATCACGATCCCCATTGGACCGCGTGTGTGTCACAAACCCCATTGGACAGAGTGTGTGTCAGAAAACCCATTAGACAGTGTTTGTGTAACAAACGCCATTGGATAGCGTGTCTGTGTCACAAACCCTCCTGGTCAGTGTGTGTCACAAAACCCATTGGGCAGCATGCGTGTCACAAACACCATTGGACAGTGTGTGTGTAACAAACCCAATTGGTCAGCGTGTGTGTCACAAACCCCGTGGGACAGCGTGTGTGCGTCACAAACCCCATTGGAAAGTGTGGGTTTCACAAACCCCATTAGAAAATATGCATCTTACAAACCCTATTGGATAGCGTGTTTGTGTCACAAACCCCATTTGAAAGTCTGTGTGTCACAAACACCATTGGACAGCGTGTTTTTTTGACAATCCCCATTGGACTGTGTGTGTGTCACAAAACCCATTGGATAGCGTGTGTGTCACAAACCCCATTAGAAAGAGTGTGTGTCACAAACCTCATTAGACAGCGTGTGTGTCAGAAACACCATTGGACAGCGTGTGTGTGTCACAATCTCCATTGGACAGTGTGTGTGTGTCACAATCCCCAGTGGACAGTGTGAGTGTCACAAAACCCATTGGATAGCGTGTATGTCACGAACCCCAATAGAAAGTGTGTGTGTCACAAACCCGATTGGATAGCGCATGTGTGTCACGAATCCCTTTAGAAAGATGTGTGTCATAAACCCCATTGGATACCGTGTGTGTGTCACAAACCCCATTATAAAGTGTGCGTGTCACAAACCCCATTGGACCGCGTGTGTGTCACAAACTCCCCTGGACAGTCTGTGTGTCACAATCCCCATTGGACATCGTTTGTATCACAAACCCCTCTGGAAAGTGTGTGTGTCAGAAACACCATTGGACAGTTGTGTGTGTCACAATCCCCATTGGACAGTGTGTGTGTCACAAAACCCCTTGGATAGCGTGTGGGTCAAAAACCCCATTGGACAGTGTGTGTGTCATAAACCCCATTGGACAGCGTGTGTGTCACAATCCCCATTGGACAGCGTGTGTGTCACAAACCACATTGGACAGTGTTTTTGTGTCACAATACCCATTGGACCTCGTGTGTGTGTTACAATCCCCACTGGACAGTGTGTGTGTGAAAAACCTCATGGGACAGAGAGTGTGTCACGCACCCCTTTGGACAGTGTGTGTGTCACAAACCCCATTGGAGAGCGTGTGTGTGTTACAATCCCCATTGGACAGTGTGTGTGTCACAAACCCCATTGGACAGCGTGTGTGTGTCACAATCCCCATTGGACAGTGTGTGTGTTACAAAATCCATTGGATAGAGTGTGTGTGTCACAAACCCTCCTGTTCAGTGTGTGTGTCACAATCCCCATTGGACAGCATGCGTGTGATAAAACCCGTTGGATAGCATGTGTGTGTCACAAATCCCAATATAAAGTGTGCGTGTCACAAACCCCATTGGAAAGTGTGTCTGTCACAAACACCATTGGATAGCGTGTGTTTCACCAATCCCATTAGAAAGAGTGTGTGTCACAAGCACCATTGGATAGCGTGTGTGATGTCACGAACCCTACTGGACAGTGTGTGTGTGAGAAACCCACCTGGACAGCCTGTGTGTCACGAACCCCATTGGTCAGCTTGTGTTTCACAAGACCTATTTGACAGAGTGTGTGTGTCACAAAGCCCATTGGACAGCGTGTGTGTCACAATTCCCATTGGACAGCGTTTGTGTCACAAACACCATTGGACAGCGTGTGTGTGTAACAATACCCATTGGACAGTGTGTGTGTCACAAACCCCATTGGACAGCGTGTGCGTCACAAGCTCATTTGTCAGAGTGTGTGTGTCACAAAACCCACTGGACAGCGTGGGTGTCAGGAACCCCATTGGACAGCGTGTGTGTCACAAGCGCCATTGGACAGAGTGTGTTTTTCACAAACCCCATTAGAAAATGTATGTGCCACAAATCCCAATGAATAGCGTGTGTGTGTCACAACCCCCATTGGACAGCGTGTGTGTCACAAAACCATTGGAGAGCGTGTGTGTGTCACAATCCCCATTAGAAAGTGTATGTGTCACAAACCCCAATGAATAGCGTGTGTGTGTCACAAACACCATTGGAAAGTGTGTGTCACAAACGCCATTGGATAGCGTGTGTGTGTCAAAAACCTCATTAGAAAGTATGTGTGTCACAAACCCCATTGGATATCGTCTGTGTGTCACAAACCCCATTGGAAAGCGTGCGTGTTCCAAACCCCATTTGATAGCGTGTGTGTGTGACACAAACCCCATTGGACAGTGTGTGTGTCACAAAACCCATTGGATAGCGTGTGTTTCATAATCCCCATTGGACAGTGCGTGTGTCACAAACACCATTGGACAGCGTGTGTCACAATCCCAATTGGACAGTGTGTGTCACAAACCCCATTGGACAGTGTGTGTGTGTCACAATACCCATTGGACAGGATATGTGTCGCAAACCCCATCGGACTGCGCGTGTGTGTTACATTCCCCATTGGACAGCGTGTGTGTCACAAACCCCACTGGATAGCGTGTGTGTCACAAACCCTGTTGGACAGTGTGTGTGTCACAAACCCCACGTGACAGCGTAGTGTTGTCACGAACCCCATTGGACTCCTTGTGTGTCACAAGACCCTTTGGACGAAGTGTGTTTTTCACAAACCCCATTGGACAGCGTCTGTGTCAAAAACCCCATTGGACAGCGTGTGTGTCACAAACACCATTAGACAGCGTGTGTGTGTCACAATACCCATTGGACAGTGCGTGTGTCACAAAACCCATTGGATAGCGTGTGTGTTACAAACCCCATTATAAAGTGTGTATGTCATAAACCCCATTTGATAGCGTGTGTGTGTCACAAGCCATCTTGGACAGTGTGTGTGTCACAAACCCCACTGGGCAGCCTGTGTGTCACAAGACCAATTGGACAGAGTGTGTGTGTCACAAACCCCATTCGACAGTGTGTGTGTGTCACAAAACCCTTTGGACAGACTGTGTGTCACAAACACTATTGGACACTTTTATGTCACAAACCCATTAGACGGAGTGTGTGTGTCACAAAACCCACTTGACAGTGAGTGTGTCATGAGCCCCATTGGACAGTGTGTGTGTCACAAACCCCACTGGCCATCGTGTCTGTAACAAACACCCATGGACACGTGCGTGTCACAAACCCCATTGGACATGGTGTGTGTCACAAACCCCTTTGAACAGTGTGTGTGTCACAAACCAAATTGGACAGCGTGTGTGTGTCACAAAACCCATTGGATAGCGTGTCTGTGTCACAAACCCCATTAGAAAGTGTGAGTGTCACAAACCCCATTGGATAGTGTGTGTGTGTCACAAACCCTATTGGACTGCGTGTGTGTCACAATCCCCACTGGACAGCGTGTGTGTCACGAACCCCATTGGACAGCGTGTGTGTCACAAGCACCATTGGACAGACTGTGTGTGTCACAAATCCCATTGTACAGCGTTTGTGTCACAAACCCCATTGGACAGTGTGTGTGTGTTCACAAACCCTATTGGACAGTGTGTGTGTCACAATATCCACGGGACAGAGTGAGTGTCACAAACCCCATTGAACAGCATGTGTGTCAAAAGCCGCATTGGACAGAGTGTGTGTTTCACAAACCCCATTGGACAGCGTGTGTGTCACAAAACCCATTGGACAGCGTTTGTGTGTCACAATACCCATTAGACAGCGTGTGTGGCACAAACACCATTGAACAGAGTTTGTGTCACAAAACCCCCTGGACAGTGTGTGTGTCACAAATCCTATTGGACAGCGTGTGTGTGTCACAAACCCCATTGGACAGCGTGTGTGTCACAAGCACCATTGGACAGAGTGTGTGTGTCACAAACCTCATTGGACAGCGTGTGTGTCAGAAAACCCATTAGACAGTGTTTGTGTAACAAACGCCATTGGATAGCGTGTCTGTGTCACAAACCCCATTAGAAATTGTGCATGTCACAAACCCCATTGGATAACGTGTGTGTGTCACATACCCCATTGGACAGCGTGTGTGTCAAAAGCCACATTGGACAGCGTGTGTGTCACAATCCACAATATGGAAGCATGTGTGTGTAACAATACCCATTGGACAGTGTGTGTGTCACAAACCCCATTGGACAGCATGTGTGTCACAAACCCCCGTGGACACTGTGTGTGTCACGAATGCCATTGGACAGTGTGTGTGTCACAACCCCCCGTGGACAGTGTGTGTGTCACAATCCCCAGTGGACAGAGTTTGTGTCACAAACCCCATTGGACAGCGTCTGTGTCACAAACCCCTTTGGAAAGTGTCTATGTCACAAACCGCAATGAATAGTGTGTGTGTGTCACAAACCCCATTGTACAGCGTGTTTGTCACAAGAACTTTATACAGAGTGTGTGTGTCACAAACCACATTGTACATCGTCTATGTCACAATCCTCACTGGACAGCATGTGTGTCGCCGACCCCATTGGACAGAGTGTGTGTGACAAACCCCATTGGACAGAGTGTGTGTCACAAACAGCATTGGACAGCTTGTGTGTGTCACAAACGCCATTGAACAGCCTGTGTGTCACAAACCCATTGGACAGCGTGTGTGTCACAAGCCCATTGGCAGAGTATGTGTCACAAACCCCACTGGACAGCGTGTGTGTCACAAACCCCATTGGACAGTGTGTGTGTCACAAACCCCATTGGACAGCGTGTGTGTCACAAACACGCATGGACAGCGTGCGTAGCACAAGCCCCATTATACATCGTGTGTTTCACAAACTCCTTTGGACAGTGTGTGTGTCATAAACACCATTGGATAGCGTGTGTGTGTCACAAACCCCATTGTACAGTGTGTTTGTCACAATCCCCATTGGACAGCATGTGTGGTACAAGCCCATCGGACAGAGTGTGTGTGTTACGAACGCCATCGGACAGTGTGTGTGTCACAATCCCTATTGAACAGCGTCTGTGTCTCAAACCCCCGCGGACACTGCATGTGTCACAAACCCCATTGGACAGTGTGTGTGTCACAAACCCCACTGGACATCGCATCTGTCACAAACCCCTTTGGATAGCGTGTGTGTGTCACAAAACCCATTGGACAGTGTGTGTGTCACAAGCACCATTGGACAGAGCGTGTGGGTCAGAAACCCCATTGGAAAGTGTATTTGTCACACAGCCCATTGGATAGCGTGTGTGTGTCACAAACCCTATTGGACAGTGTGTGTGTCACAAAACGCACTGGACAGCGTGTGTGTCACAATCCCCATTGGACAGTGTGTGTGTCACAAACCGCAATATGACCGCGTGTGTGTGTCACAAACCCCATTGGACAGCGTGTGTGTCACAAACCCCTTTGGACAGTGTCTGTGCAACAAACCCCATTGGACACCGTGTGTGTGTCACAAAACCCACTGGACAGCGTCTGTGTCACGAACCCCATTGGACAGCGTGTGTGTCACAGGCACCATTGGACAGAGTGTGTGTGTCAGAAACCCCATTGGAAAGTATATTTGTCAAACAGCCCGTTGGATAGCGTGTGTGTCACAAACCATATTGGACAGTGTGTGTGTCACAAAACCCACTGGACAGCGTGTGTGTCAAAAACCCCATTAGACAGCATGTGTGTCACAAACCTCATTGGATAGCGTGTGTGAGTCACAATCTCCGTTGTACAGCGTGTTTGTCAGAAGCCCATTGGACAGCGTGTGTGTCACAAGCCCATTGGACAGAGTGTGTGTGTCACAAAACCACGTGGACACTGTGTGTATCACGAACGCCATTGGACTGTGTGTGTGTCACAAACACCCCTGGACAGTGTGTGTGTCACAAACCCCAGTGGACAGTTTGTGTGTCACAAACCCCAGTGGATAGCGTGTTTGTCACAAACACCCATGTACAGCGTGCGTGTCACAAACCCAGTTGTACAGCGTGTGTGTGTCACAATCCTCTTTCGAAAGTGTGTGTGTCACAAACCCCATTGGATAGCCTGTGTGTCACAAAGACTCATGGACAGTGACCGTGTCACAAACCCCGTTGGACATCCTGTTTCTCACAAACCCCTTTGGACAGTGTGTGTGTCACGAACCCCATTGGACAGTGTGTGTCACAAATACCATTGGACAGCGTGTGTGTCACCAAACCCATTGGACAGCGTGTGTGTCAGAAACCCTATTGGACAGCGTGTGTCACAAACCCCTTTGGACAACGTGTGTGTCACAAACCCCATTGGACAGTGTTTGTGTCACAAACCCCCGTGGACACGGTGTGTGTCACAAACCCCATTGGACAGTGTGTGTGTCACAAACCCCACTAGACAGCGTGTGTGTCACAAACCCCATTGGATAGCGTTTGTGTGTCACAAACCCTTTTGGAGAGTGTGTAGGTGACAATCCCCATCGGACAGCATCTGTGTCACAAACCGCATTGGACAGCGTGTGTGTCAGAAACACCCATGGACAGTGTGCGTGTCACAAACCTCATTGGACATCGTGTGTGTCACGAACCCCATTGGACAGCGTTTGTGTCACACTCCCCATTGGACAGCGTGTGTGTGTCACAATCCCCATTGGAAGAAGTGTGTGTCACGAACCCCATTGGACAGCGTTTGTGTCACAAGCGCCACTGGACAGAGTGTCTGTGTCACAAACCCCATTGGACAGTGTGTGTGTCACAAACCCTACTAGACAGCGTGTGTGTCACAAAAACCCATGGACAGTGTGCCTGTCACAAACCCCATGGGACACTGTGTCTGTCACAAACCCTTTTGGACAGTGTGTGTGTCACAAACCCTTTTGGACAGTGTGTGTGTCACAAACCCCACTGGACAGCGTGGGTGTCACAAACCCCATTGGACAGTGTGTATGTCACAAACCCCATTGGACAGCGTGTGTGTCACAATCCCAACTGGACAGCGTGTGTGTCACAAACACCCATGGACAGTGTGCGAGTTACAAACCCCATTGGACATCGTGTGTGTAACAAACCCATATTGGTCAGCGTGTGTGTCACAAAGCCCATTGGACAGCGTGTGTGTGTAACAGTACCCATTGGACAGTGTGTGTGTCACAAAACCCACTGGAGAGTGTGTGTGCAACAATCCCCAGTGGACAGCGTCTGTGTCACAAACACTCATGGACAGTGTGAGTGTCACAAACCCCATTGGATAGCGTGTGTGTCACAAACACCCATGGACAGTGTGCGTGTCACAAATCCCTTTGGACATCGTGTGTGTCACAAACCCCTTTGGACAGTGTGTGTGTCACAAACCCCATGGGAGAGAGTGTGTGTCAGGAACCCCATTGGAAAGCGCGTGTGTCACAAGCGCCATTGGACAGAGTATGTGTGTCACAAGCCCCATTGGAAAGTGTGTGTGTCACAAACCCTATTGGAAAGTCTATGTGTCACAAACACCACTGGATAGCGTGTGTGTGTGACAAACCCTATTGGAGACTGTGTGTGTCACAAACCCCATTGGACAAAGTCTGTGTCACAAACCCCATTGGAAAGTGTGTGTGTCACAAACAACATTGGACAGTGTGTGTGTCACAAACCCCATTGGACAGCGTGTATGTGTAACAAACCCATATTGGTCAGCGTGTGTGTCACAAAGCCCATTGGAGAGCGTGTGTGTCAGAAACCCCATTGGATATTGTGAGTGTCACAAACCCCTTTGGACAGTGTGTGTGTCACAAACCCCATTGGACAGCGTGTATGTGTAACAAACCCATATTGGTCAGTGTGTGTGTCACAAAGCCCATTGGAGAGCGTGTGTGTCAGAAACCCCATTGGACATTGTGAGTGTCACAAACCCCTTTGGACAGTGTGTGTGTCACAAACCCCATTGGACAGCGTGTGTGTGTCACAATCCCCATTGGACATCGTGTGTGTGTCACAAACCCCATTAGCCAGCGAGTGTGTGTCACAATCCCCATTGGACAGTGTGTCTGTGTCACAAACCCTATTGGACAGAGTGTGTGTCACAAACCCTATTGGACAGCGTGTGTGTGTTTAACAGTACGCATTGGACAGTGTGTGTGTCACAAAACCCACTGGAGAGTGTGTGTGCAACAATCCCCAGTGGACAGCGTGTGCGTCACAAACATTCACGGACAGTGTGCGTGTCACAAACCCCTTTGGACAGTGTGTATTTCACAAACCCCATTGGACAGCGTATGTGTGTGTCACAAACCCCATTGGACAGTGAGTGTGTCTCACAATCCCCATTGGACAGTTTTTGTGTGTCACAGACCCCATTGGACAGGGTCTGTGTCACAAACCCCATTGGAGAGCGTGTGTGTCACAATCCCCAATGGACAGTGTGTTTGTGTGTCATAAACCCCATTGGACATCATGTGTCTCAGAAACCCCATTGGACAGAGTGTGTGTGTCACAAACCCCATTGGACAGCGTGTGTCTCATAAACCCCATTGGACAGCATGTGTGTGTCACAATCCCCATTGGACAGTGTTTCTGTTTCACAAACCCCATTGGACAGCGAGTGTGTGACACAATCCTCTTTGGACAGCGTGTGTGTCACAAGTACCATTGTACAGAGTGTGTGTGTCACAAACCCCATTGGAAAGTGTATGTGTCATAAACCCCATTGGATAGCGTGTGTGTGTCACAAATCCTATTGGACAGTGTGTGTGTCACAAACCCCATTGGACAGCGTGTGTGTGTAGCAATACCCATTGGACAGTGTGTGTGTCACAAACCCCATTGGACAGCGTGTCTGTCACAAACCCCCATAGACACTGTGTGTGTCAAAAACCCCATTGGACAGTGTGTGTGTCACAAACCCCACTGGACATCGTGTGTGTCATAAACCCCATTGGACATCCTGTGTGTCACAAACCCCTTTGGACAGTGTGTGTGTCACAAACCCCATTGGACCGCGTGTGTGTGTCACAATCCCCATTGGACAGTGTGTTTGTGTGTCATAAACCCCGTTGGACATCATGTGTGTCATAAACCCCATTGGACATCATGTGTGTCACAAACCACATTAGAAAGTGTGTGTGTCACAAACCCCATTGGATAGCTTTTGTGTGTCACAAATCCCACTGGACAGCGTGTGTGTCACAAACCGCATTGGACAGCTTGTGTGTCACCAGACCCATTGGACAGAGTGTGTGTGTCACAAATCCCATTGGACATCGTGTGTGTCAAAAACCCCATTGGACAGCGTGTGTGTCACAAACCCCACTGGACATCGTGTGTGTCATAAACCCCATTGGACATCCTGTGTGTCACAAACCCCTTTGGACAGTGTGTGTGTCACAAACCCCATTGGACAGCGTGTGTGTGTCACAATCCCCATTGGACAGAGTGTTTGTCACAAAGACTATTGGGCAGCGTGTGTGTCACAAGCCCATTGGACAGAGTGTGTGTGTCACAAAACTTATTGGATAGCGTGTGTGTGTCACAAACCCCATTACAAAGTGTCTGTGTCACAAACCCCATTGGACAGAGTGTGTGTGTAACAAAACCCATCGGACAACCTTTGTGTCACAAGACCATTGGACAGAGTGTGTGTGTCACAAAACCCACAGGACAGCGCGTGTGTTCACGAACCCCACTGAACAGCGTGTGTGTCACAAGCCCCATTGGACAGCGTGTGTGTCACAAACACCATTGGAGAGCGTGTGTGTGTAACAATACCCATTGGAAAGTGTGTGTGTCACAAATCCCACTGGACAGAGTGTGTTTCACAAACCCCCGTGTACACTGTGTGTGTCAAAACCCAGGTGG
This sequence comes from Columba guinea, assembly GCA_032206185.1. NCBI lineage: Eukaryota > Metazoa > Chordata > Aves > Columbiformes > Columbidae > Columba > Columba guinea. Next base: position 393,451 of record JAVLUU010000053.1, on the reverse strand, counting down.
ACAGTGTGTGTGTCTCAAACCCCCTGGACAGCATGTGTGTCACAAACCCCTTTGGACAATGTGTGTGTCACAAACCCCATTGGACAGCATGTGTGTGTCACAATCCCCATTGGACAGTGCTTGTGTGTCACAAACCCCAATGGACAGCGTGTGTGTGTCACAATCCCCACTGAACAGTGTGTGTGTCACAAACCCCATGGGACAGAATTGTTTCACAAACTGCATTGGACAGCGTGTGTGTCACAACCCCATTGGATAGAGCGTGTGTCACAAGCACCATTGGACAATGTGTGTGTGTGTCACAAACCACTTTGGAAAGTGTATGTGTCACAAACCCCATTGGAAAGTGTGTGCGTCACAAACCTCATTGGAAAGTGTGTGTGTCACAAACGCCATTGGATAGCGTGTATGTGTCACAAACCCCATTACAAAGTGTGTGTGTCACAAACCCTCCTGGATAGTATGTGTGTGTCACAAACCCTATAGGACAGTGTGTGTGTCACGAATCCCATTGGACAGAGTGTGTGTGACACAATCCCCATTGGACAGTGTGTGTGTCACAATACCCATTGGACAGCGTGTGTTTCACAATCGCCTTTGGACAGAATGTGTGTCACAAACCCCATTGGACAGCGCGTGTTTCACAAACCCCTTTGGACAGTGTGTGTGTCACAAACCCCATTGGATAGCGTGTGTAGTGACACAATCCCCTTTGCACAGTGTGTGTGTCACAATACCCATTGGATAGTGTGTGTGTCACAAACCGCATTGGACAGCGTATGTGTGTCACAAACCCGATTGGAAAGTGTGTGTCACAAACCCCATTGGATAGCATGTGTGTGTCTAAAACCCCATTAGAAAGTATGTGTGTCACAAACCCCATTGGAAACTGTATGTGTCACAAACCCCATTGGATAGCGTGTGTGTGTCACAAAACCTCCTGGTCAGTGCGTGTGTCACAAAACCCATTGGACAGCATGCGTGTTCACAAACATAATTGGACAGTGTGTGTGTAAGAAACCCAACTGGTCAGCGTGTGTGTCACAAACACCCATGGACAGTGTGCGTGTCACAAACCCCATTAGACAACGTGTGTGTCACAAACCCTTTAGACAGTGTGTGTGTCAGAAACCCCATTGGACAGAGTGTGTGTGTCACAATCCACATTGGAAAGTGTGTGTGTCACAAACCCCATGGGACAGAGTTTGTGTCAAGAACCCCATTGGACAGCGTGTGTGTCACAAACCCCATTGGAAAGTGTATGTGTCACAAACACCATTGGACAGCGTGTGTAGTGACACAATCCCCTTTGCACAGTGTGTGTGTCACAATACCCATTGGATAGTGTGTGTGTCACAAACCGCATTGGACAGCTTGTGTGTTACAAACCCCCGGTGACACTGTGTGTGTCACAAACCCCACTGGACAGTGTCCCTGTCACAAACCCCATTGGATATCGTGTGTGTCACAAACCCTTTTGGACAGTGTGTGTATCACAAACCCCACTGGACAGAGTTTGTGTCACAAACCCTATTGGACAGCATGTGTGTCACAAACACCATTGGACAGTGTGTGTGTCACAAACCCCTTTGGACAACATGTGTCTCACAAATCCCATTGGAAAGCGTGTGTGTGTCACAAAACCCATTTGACACAGTGTGTGTCACAAACACCATTGGACAGTGCGAGTGTCACAAACCCCATTGGACAGCGTGCGTGTCACAAACCCCATGGGACAGCGTGTGTGTGTCACAATCCCCATTGAACAGTGTGTGTGTCATAAAACCTATTGGATAGCGTGTGTGTCACAAAACCCATTTGAAAGTGTGTGTGACACAAACCCCATTGGATAGCGTGTGTGTGTCACAAACCCTATTGGGCAGTGTGTGTTTCATAATCCCCATTGTACAGCGTGAGTGCAAAAAACCCCATTGGACAGCGTGTGTGTCACAAGACCCATTGGAAAGAGTGTGTGTGTCACAAACCCGTTGGACAGTGTGTGTGTCACAAACCCCATGGGACAGTGTGTGTGTCTCAAAACCCACTGGACAGCGTTTGTGTCAGAAACCCTTTTGGACAGTGTGAGTGTCACAAACCCCACAGGACAGCGTGTGTCTCACAATCCCCATTGTACAGTGTGTGTGTTTCACAAACCCCATTGGACAGCGTGTGTGTGTCACAATCCCCTTTGGACAGTGTGTGTGTCACAAACCCCATGGGACAGCGTGTGTGTGTCACAAACCCCATTGGAAGGTGTGTGTGTCACAAACCCTACTGGACAGCATGTGTGTCACGAACCCCATTGGAAAGTGTGTTTGTCACAAACCCCATTGGACAGAATGCGTGTCACAAACCCCATTGGACAGCGTGTGTGTCACAAACACCGTTGGACAGCGTGTGTTTTTCAGAAACCCATTGGGACAGAGTTTGTGTCACAAACCCCCTTGGACACTGTGTGTGTCACAAACACCCATGGACAGCGTGTGTGTCACAAACACGATGGACAGTGTGCGTGTCATAAACCCCATTGGACAACGTGTGTGTCACAAACCCCTTTGGACAGTGTGTGTGTCACAAACCCCATTAGAAAGTATGCGTGTCACAAACCCCATTGGATAGCGTGTGTGTGTCACAATCCCCATTGGACAGTGTGTGTGTGTCACAAACCCCATTGGACAGTGTTTGTGTCACAAACCCCATTGTACAGCGTATGTGTGTCACAAACCCGATTGGAAAGTGTGTGTCACAAACCCCATTGGATAGCATGTGTGTGTCTAAAACCCCATTAGAAAGTATGTGTGTCACAAACCCCATTGGAAACTGTATGTGTCACAAACCCCATTGGATAGCGTGTGTGTGTCACAAAACCTCCTGGTCAGTGCGTGTGTCACAAAACCCATTGGACAGCATGCGTGTTCACAAACATAATTGGACAGTGTGTGTGTAAGAAACCCAACTGGTCAGCGTGTGTGTCACAAACACCCATGGACAGTGTGCGTGTCACAAACCCCATTAGACAACGTGTGTGTCACAAACCCTTTAGACAGTGTGTGTGTCAGAAACCCCATTGGACAGAGTGTGTGTGTCACAATCCACATTGGAAAGTGTGTGTGTCACAAACCCCATGGGACAGAGTTTGTGTCAAGAACCCCATTGGACAGCGTGTGTGTCACAAACCCCATTGGAAAGTGTATGTGTCACAAACACCATTGGACAGCGTGTGTGTGTCACAAACCCCATTAGACAGCGTGTGTGTCACAAACCCCTTTGGACAGTGTGTGTGTCACAAACCCCATTGGACAGCGTGTGTGTCACAAACCCCATCTGACAGTGTGTGTGTGCCACAATCCCCATTGGACAGTGTGTGTGTCACAAACCCCATTGGACAGAGTTTGTTTCACAAACCGCACAGTACAGCGTGTGTGTCACAAACACCCTTGGACAGTGTGAGTGTCACAAACCCTACTGGACAGTGTGTGTGTCACAAATCCCTTTGGACAGTTTGTGTGTCACAAACCCCATTGGACAGACAGCGTGTGTGTGTCACAAGCCCATTGGACAGAGTGTGTGTGTCACAAAACCCACTGGACTGCGTGTGTGTCACCAACCCGATTGGACAGCGTGTGTGTCACAAGCACCATTGGACAGACTGCGAGTGTCACAAACCCCACTGGATAGTGTGTGTGTCACAATCCCCATTGAACAGTGTGTGTGTCACAATCCCCATTGGATTGCGAGTGTGTCACATACCCCATTGGACAGTGTGCGTCTGTCACAGTACCCATTAGACAGTGTGTGCGTCACAAACCCCATTGGACAGAGTTTGTGTCACAAAACCCACTGGACACTGTGTGTGTCACAAACACCCCTGGTCATTGTTTGTGTCACAATCCCCAGTGGACAGCGTGTATGTCAAAACCCCATTGGACAGTGTGTGTGTCACAAAACCCACTGGACAGCGTGTGAGTCACAAACACCCATGGACAGTGTGGGTGTCACAAACCCCATTGGATAGCGTGTGTGTCACAAACCCAATTGGACAGCGTGTGTCGGTCACAAGCCCATTGGACAGAGTGTGTGTGTCACATAATTCCCTGGACAGCGTATGTGTCACAAACCCCATTGGACAGTGTGTGTGTGTCACAAACCCCATTGGATAGAGTGTGTGTGTCACAAACCCCATTGGATAGTGTATGTGTGTCACAAACACTATTGGACAGAGTGTGGTGTCACAAACCCCATTGGACAGTAGTGCGTGTCACAAACCCCATTGGACATCGTGTGTGTCACAAACCCCTTTGGACAGTGTGTGTCTCACAAACCCCATTAGACAGCGGGTGTGTGTCACAATCCCCATTGGACAGAGTGTGTGTGTCACAAACCGCATGGGACAGAGTTTGTGTCAAGAACCCCATTGGACAGCGTGTGTGTCACAAGCGCCATTGGATAGAGTGTGTGTGTCACAAACCCCATTGGAAAGTGTATGTGTCACAAAACCCATTGGACAGCATGCGTGTTCACAAACATAATTGGACAGTGTGTGTGTAACAAACCCAACTGGTCAGCGTGTGTGTCACAAACACCCATGGACAGTGTGCATGTCACAAACCCCATTAGACAACGTGTTTGTCACAAACCCTTTAGACAGTGTGTGTGTCAGAAACCCCATTTGACAGCGTGTGTGTGTGTCACAATCCACATTGGAAAGTGTGTGTGTCACAAACCCCATGGGACAGAGTTTGTGTCAAGAACCCCATTGGACAGCGTGTGTGTCACAAGCGCCATTGGATAGAGTGTGTGTGTCACAAACCCCATTGGAAAGTGTATGTGTCACAAACACCATTGGACAGCTTGTGTGTGTCACAAACCCCATTGAACAGTGTGTGTGTGTCACAAACCCCATTAGACAGCGTGTGTCACAAACCCCTTTGGACAGTGTGTGTGTCACAAACCCCATTGGACAGCGTGTGTGTCAGAAACCCCATTTGACAGTGTGTGTGTGCCACAATCCCCATTGGACAGTGTGTGTGTCACAAACCCCATTGGACAGAGTTTGTTTCACAAACCGCACAGTACAGCGTGTGTTTCACAAACACCCTTGGACAGTGTGAGTGTCACAAACCCTACTGGACAGTATGTGTGTCACAAATCCCTTTGGACAATTTGTGTGTCACAAACCCAATTGGACAGCGTGTGTGTGTCACAAGCCCATTGGACAGGGTGTGTGTGTCACAAAACCCACTGGACGGCGTGTGTGTCACCAACCCGATTGGACAGCTTGTGTGTCACAAGCACCATTGGACAGACTGCGAGTGTCACAAACCCCACTGGATAGTGTGTGTGTCACAATCCCCTTTGAACAGTGTGTGTGTCACAATCCCCATTGGATTGCGTGTGTGTCACATACCCCATTGGACAATGTGCGTCTGTCACAGTACCCATTAGACAGTGTGTGCGTCACAAACCCCATTGGACAGAGTTTGTGTCACGAAACCCACTGGACACTGTGTGTGTCACAATCCCCAGTGGACAGCGTGTATGTCAAAACCCCATTGGACAGTGTGTGTGTCACAAAACCCACTGGACAGCGTGTGAGTCACAAACACCCATGGACAGTTTGTGTGTCACGAAACCCACTGGACAGCGTGTGAGTCACAAACACCCATGGACAGTGTGAGTGTCACAAACCCCATTGGATAGCGAGTGTGTCACAAACCCAATTGGACAGCGTGTGTGGGTCACAAGCCCATTGGAAAGAGTGTGTGTGTCACAAAACCCACTGGACAGCCTGCGTGTCACGAAACCCATTGGACAGCGTGTGTGTCACAAGCACCTTGGACAGAGTGTGAATGTCACAAACCCCATTGGATAGTGTGTGTGTCACAAACCCCATTAGAAAGTGTGTGTGTCACAAGACCCATTAGACAGCGTGTGTGTCACAAGCACCATTGGACAGCGTGTGTGTCACAAAACCCATGGGACAGCATGTGTGTCACAAATAACCATGGACAGTATGCGTGTCACAAACCCCACTGGACAGAGTGTCTGTCACAAACCCCATTGGAAATTGTGTGTGTGTCACAATCCCCTTTGGACAGTGTGTCTGTCACAAAACCCATTGGATAGCGTGTGTTTCACAAACCCCATTAGAAAGAGTGTGTGTCACAAAACCCATTTGAAAGTCTGTGTATCACAAAACCCATTGGATAGCATGTGTGTGTCACAATCCCCATTGGACAGTGTGTGTGTCACAAAACCTATTGGATAGAGTGTGTGTCACGAACCCCATTGGAAAGTGTGTGTGTCACAAACCCTATTAGACAGAATGTGTGTGTCACACACCCCATTGGACAGCGTGTGTGTCACAATCCACATTGGACAGCGTGTGTGTCACAAACCCCTTTGGAAATTGTGTGTCACAAACCCCATTTGATAGCATGTGTGTGTCACAATCCCCATTGGACAGTGTGTGTGTCACAAAACCTATTGGATAGAGTGTGTGTCACGAACCCCATTGGAAAGTGTGTGTGTCACAAACCCTATTAGACAGAATGTGTGTGTCACACACCCCATTGGACAGCGTGTGTGTTATAAACAACATTGGATAGCGTGTGTTTGTCACCAACCTGATTATAAAGTGTGCGTGTCACAAAACCCTTTGGACACTGTGTGTGTCACAAATCCCATTGGACGGTGTGTGTGTCACAAACCCCACTGGACCGTGTGTGTGTCACAATCACCAGTGGACAGCGTGTGTGTCAAAACCCCAGTGGATAGTGTGTGTGTCACAAAACCTTTGTGTCATAAACACCCATGGACAGTGTGCGTGTCAGAAACATCATTGGACAGCATGTGTGTCACAAGCCCATTGGACAGAGTGTGTGTGTCACAAAACCCACTGGACACCGTGTGTGAAACGAACCCCATTGGACAGCGTGTGTGTCACAAGCACCATTGGACAGAGTGTGTGTGTAACAAACCCCATTGGAAAGTGTAAGTGTCACAAACCCCATTAAACTACGTGTGTGTGCCACAAACCCTCTTGGACACTGTGTGTGTCACAAAACCCACTGGACAGCGTGTGTGTTCACAAACCCATTTGGACAGCGTGTTTTTCATAAGACCCATTGGACAGTGTGTTCTTGTCACATAGCCCATTGGACAATGTGTGTGTCACAATCCCCATTGGACAGCGTGTGTGTCACAAACACCATTGGACAGCGTGTGTGTCACAAAACCCATGGGACCGCATGTGTGTCACAAATAACCATGGACAGTGTGCGTGTCACAAACCCCATTGGACAGAGTTTGTGAAACAAACCCCATTGGACAGCGTGTGTGTCACAAACCCCATTGGACAGCGTGTGTGTCACAAACCACATTGGACAGCGTGTGTGTGTCACAATACCTATTGGACAGTGTGTGTGTCACAAACCCATTACAGCGTGAGTGTGTCACAATCCCTATTGAACAGTGTGTGTGTCACAAACACCATTGGACAGCGTGTGTGTCACAAACCACATTGGACAGCGTGTGTGTGTCACAATACCTATTGGACAGTGTGTGTGTCACAAACCCATTACAGCGTGAGTGTGTCACAATCCCTATTGAACAGTGTGTGTGTCACAAACACCATTGGACAGTGTGTGTGTCACAAGCCCATTGGACAGAGCGTGTGTGTCACAAAACCCACTGGACACCGTGTGTGTCACGAACCCCATTGGACAGCGTGTGTGTCACAAGCACCATTGGACAGAGTGTGTGTTTCACAAACCCTATTGGAAAGTGTATGTGTCACAATCCCCATTAGAATGAGTGTGTGTCACAAACCCCATTGGACAGCGTGTGTGTCACTAACTCCATTGGACAGCGTGTGTGTCACAAACACCCATGGACAGTGTGCGTGTCACCAACCCCATTTGACATTGTGTGTGTCACAAACCCCTTTGGACAGCGTGTGTGTCACAAACAGCCATGGACAGTGTCCGTGTCACAAACCCCACTGGACATCGTCTGTGTCACAATCCCCTTTGGACAACGTGTATCTTACAAAACCCATTGGACAGCGTATGAGTGTCACAATCCCCATTGGATAGTGTGTGTGTCAGAAACCCCATGGGACAGAGTGTGTGTCACGAACCCCATTGGACAGCGTGCGTGTTCACAAGCGCCATTGTACAGAGTGTGTGTGTCACAAACCCCATTGTAAGTGTATGTGTCACAAACCACATTGGTTATCGTGTGTGTCTCACAAAACCTCCTGGTCAGTGTGTGTCTCACAAAACCCATTGGAGAGCATGCGTGTCACAAACACGTTTGGACAGTGTGTGTGTAACAAACCCAAATGGTCATCGTGTGTTTCACAAACACCATGGGACAGCGTGTGTGCATCACAAACCCCATTGGAAACTGTGTGTGTCACAAACCCAATTGGATAGCTTATGTGTGTCACAAACCCCATTAGAAAGTGTGTGTGTCAGAAACCCCATTGGATAGCATATGTGTGTCACAAACCCTATTGGACAGTGTGTATATCACCATCCCCATTGGACAGCGTCTCTGTCACAAACCCCATTGGACAGCGTGTGTGTCACAAACACCATTGGACAGCGTGTGTGTGTCACAAACACTATTGGACAGCGTTTGTGTCACAAAACCCATTGGATAGCGTGTGTGTCACAAACACCATTAGAAAGTGTGTGTGTCACAAAGCCCCCTGGACAGTGTGTGTGTCACGAACCCCATTGCACAGCATGTGTGTCACAAGACCCATTGGACAGCGTGTGTGTCACAATCCCCATTGCACAGCGTGTGTGTCTCAAACCCCATTGGACAGTGTGTGTGTGTCACAAACCCCATTGGATAGTGTGTGTGTCACAAACCCCTTTGGACAGTGTGTGTGTCACAAACCCCATTGGATAGCGTATGTGTGCCACAAACCCCTTTAGAAAGCGTGCCTGTCACAAACCCATTGGATAGCATGTGTGTGTCACAATCCCCACTGGACAGTGTGTGTGTCACAAAACCCATTGGATAGTGTGTGTGTCACAAATCCCACTGGACAGTGTGTGTATGTCCCAAATACAATTGGACAGCGTGTGTGTCACAATCCCCATTGGATAGCTTGTGTGTCATAAGGACCATTGGACAGAGTGTGTGTGTCACAAACCCCCCTTTACAGCGTGTGTGTCACGAACCCCTTTGCACAGCATGTGTGTCACAAGACCCATTGGACAGCGTGTATGTCACATTCCCCATTGGACAGTCTGTGTTTCTCAAACCCCATTGGACAGTGTGTGTGTCACAAACCCCATTGGACAGTGTGTGTGTGTCACAATCCCCATTGGACAGTCTGTGTGTCACAAACCCCATGGGACTGAGTGTGTGTCACAAACACTATTGGACAGCGTGTGTGTCACAAGCCCATTGCACAGAGTTTGTGTGTCAAAAAAAACACTGGATAGTGTGTGTGTCACAGTCCCCATTGGACAGCGTGTGTGTCATAAGCACCATTGGACAGGGTGTGTGTGTCACAAACCCTTCTTTACAGCGTGTGTGTCACGAACCCCATTGTACAGCATGTGTGTCACAAGACCCATTGGACAGCGTGTGTGTCACAATTCCCTTTGGACAGTGTCTGTTTCTCAAACCCCATTGGACAGTGTGTGTGTGTCACGATCCCCATCGGACAGTCTGTGTGTCACAAACCCCATGGGACTGAGTGTGTGTCACAAACACTATTGGACAACGTGTGTGTCACAAGCCCATTGGACAGAGTGTGTGTGTCAAAAAAAACACTGGATAGCGTGTGTGTCACAAACACCCATGGACACTGTGTGTGTCACAAACCCCACTGGACAGCGTGTGTGTGACAAACACCCATGGACAGTGTGCGTGTCACAAACCCCATTGGACATATTGTGTGTCCCAAACCCCTTTGGACAGTGTGTGTGTAACAAACCCAGTTGGTCAGCGTGTGTGTCACAAACCCCATGGGACAGCGTGTGTGTGTCACAATCCCCATTGGACCGCGTGCGTGTCACAAACCCCCGTGGACACTGTGTGTTTCACAAACACCCATGGACAGTGTGCGTGTCACAAACCCCATTGGATATCGTTCGTGTCAGAAACCCCTTTGGACAGTGTGTGTGTCACAAGCAGCATTAGACAGAGTGTGTGTGTCACAAACCCCTTTGGAAAGTGTATGTGTCACAAACCCCATTGGATAGCGTGTGTGTGTCACAAACCTTATTGGACAGTGTGTGTGTCACAAAACCCACTGGACAGCGTGTGTGTCACAAACCCCACTGGAAAGTGTATGTGTCACAAAACCCATTGGATATTGTGTGTGTGTCACAATCCCCATTGGACAGCGTCTGTGTCACAAACACCATTGGACATCGTGTGTGTCACAAACACCATTGGACAGCGTGTGTGTGTCACAATAATAACCTAATGAAATTTAACAAGGGAAAGTGTAGAGTCCTGCATCTGGGCAGGAACAACCCCAGGTTCCAGTATAGGTTGGGAAATTACATATTAGAGAGCAGTGTAGGGGAAAGGGACCTGGGGGTCCTGGTGGACAACAGGATGACCATGAGCCAGCACTGTGCCCTTGTGGCCAGGAAGGCCAATGGCATCCTGGGGTGTATTAGAAGGGGGGTGGCTAGTAGATCGAGAGATGTCCTCCTTCCCCTCTACTCCGCCCTGGTCTGACCACATCTGGAATATTGTGTCCAGTTCTGGGCCCCTCAGTTCAAGAAGGACAGGGAACTGCTGGAGCGGGTCCAGCGTAGGGCAACGAAGATGATTAAGGGAGTGGAGCACCTCCCTTAGGAAGAAAGGCTGAGGGAGCTGGGTCTCTTTAGTTTGGAGAAGAGGAGACTAAGGGGGGACCTCATTAATGTTTATAAATATATAAAGGGTGAGTGCCATGAGGATGGAGCCAGGCTCTTCTCGGTGGCAAACAATGATAGGACACGGGGTAATGGGATCAAGCTGGAACACAAGAGGTTCCGCTTAAATTTGAAAAAAAACTTCTTCTCAGTGAGGGTGGCAGAGCACTGGAACAGGCTGCCCAGGGAGGTTGTGGAGTCTCCTTCTCTGGAGACATTCAAAACCTGCCTGGACATGTTCCTGTGCGACCTCACCTGGGCGTTCCTGCTCCAGCAGGGGGATTGGACTAGATGAACTTTTGAGGTCCCTTCCAATCCCAAACATACTGTGATACTGTCATACTGTGAAAGTGTGCGCGTCACAAACCCCATTAGAAAGTGTGCGTGTCACAAACCCCATTCGACACCGTGGTGTGTAACAAACCCTATTGGACAGTGCGTGTGTCACAAAACCCACTGGACAGCGTGTGTGTCACGAAACCCATTGGACAGCTTGTGTGTGTCACAATCCCCATTGGTCAGTGTGTGTGTCACAAAACCCATTGGATAGCGTGTGTGTACAAACCCCATTAGAAAGTGTGTGTGTCACAAACCCCATTGGATAGCCTGTGTGTGTAACAAACCCTATTGGACAGTGTGTGTGTCACACACCCCACTGGACAGCGTGTGTGTCATGAAATCCATTGGACAGCTTGTGTGTCACAAGACCCATTGGACATGGTGTGTGTGTCACAAAGCCAATTGGACAGCGTGTGTGTCACAATCCCCATTGGACAGCGTGTGTGTCACAAACCCCATTGGACACAGTGTGTGTGTCGCAAATCCCATTGGACAGCGTGTGTGTCATAAACCCTATTGGACAGCGTGTGTGTGTCACAATCCCCATTGGACAGTGCGTGTGTGTCACAAACCCCATTGGACAGCGTGTGCGTCACAAACCCCTTAGGACAGTGTGTGTGTCACAAACCCCATTGGACAGCATGTGTGTGTCACAATCCCCATTGGACAGTGTGTGTGTCACAAAACCCACTGGACAGTGTGTTTGTCACAAATCCCACTGCACAGCGCGTGTGTCACAAACACCCATGGACAGTCTGCGTGTCACAAACCCCATTGGACATCGTTCGTGTCAGAAACCCCTTTGGACAGTGTGTGTGTCGCAAGCACCATTGGACAGAGTGTGTGTGTCACAAAACCCACTGGACAGCGTGTGTGTCACGAACCCCATTGGACAGCGTGTGTGTCACAAGCACCATTGGACAGAGTGTGGTGTCACAAACCCCATTGGAAAGTGTATGTATCACAAACCCCATTGGATAGCGTGTGTGTGTCACAAACCCTATTGGACAGTGTGTGTATCACAAAACCCACTGGACAGCGTGTGTGTCTCAAACCCGACTGGACAGCGTGTGTGTCACAAACACCCATGGACAGTATGCGTGTCACCAACCCCATTTGACAGACTGTGTGTGTCACAAACCCCATTGGACAGCTTTTGTGTCATAAACCCCTTTGGACAGTGTGTGTGTGTCACAATCCCCATTGGACAGTGTGTGTGTCACAAACCCCATGGGACAGAGTGTGTCTCACAAACACTATTGGACAGCGTGTGTGTCACAAGCCCATTGGACAGAGTGTGTGTGTCACAAAACCCACTGGACAGCGTGTGTGTCACGAACCCCATTGGACAGCGTGTGTGTTACAAACACCCATGGACAGTGTGCGTGTCACAAACCCCATTGGACAGAGTTTGTGTCAGAAACCCCATTTTACAGCGTGTGTATCAGAAACACCATTGGACAGTGTGTGTGTCACCAACCCCATTGCAGAGCGTGTGTGTTTAAAAATACACATTGGACAGTGTGTGTCACAAACCCCATTGAAGAGTGTGTGTGTCACAAACCCCCCTGGTCAGTGTGTGTGTCACATTCCCCAGTGGACAGCGTGTGTGTCAAAACCCCATTGGACTGTGTGTGTGTCACAAAACCCACTGGACAGCGTGTGTGTCAGAAACACCCATGGACAGTGTGAGTGTCACAAACCCCATTGTATAGCGTGTGTGTCGCAATCCCCTTTGGACAGCGTGTGTATCACAAACCCCATTGGACAGCGTGAGTGTGTCACAATCCCCATTGGACAGCGTGAGTGTGTCACAATCCCCATTGGACAATGTGTGTGTCACAAACACCATTGGACAGCGTATGTGTCACAAGCCCATTGGACAGAGTGTGTGTGTCACAAAACCCACTGGACAGCGTGTGTGCCATAAACCCCCGTGGACACTGTGTGTGTCACAAACCCCATTGGACAGTGTGTATCACAAACACTACTGGACAACGTGTGTATCACAAACACCCATGGACAGTGTGCGAGTCACAAACCCCGTTTTACATATTGTGTGTCACAAACCCCTTTGGACAGTGTGTGTGTCACAAACCCCATGGGAAAGAGTGTGTGTCACAAACCCCATTGGACAGCGTGTGTATCGCAAGCACCATTGGACAGAGTGCGGTGTCACATACCCCATTGGAAAGTGTATGTGTCACAAACCCCATTGGATAGCGTGTATGTGTCACAAACCCTCCTGGTCAGTGTGTGTTTCCAAAGCCCATTGGACAGCATGCGTGTCACAAAAACCATTGGACAACGTGTGTGTGTCACAAACCCATTGGATAGCGTGTGTGTGTCAAAAACCCCATTAGAAAGTATGTGTGTCACAAACCCCATTGGATAGCATGTGTGTGTCACAAACCACATGGGACAGAGTGTGTGTCACAAGCCCCATTGGACAGCGTGTGTGTAATAAACCCCATGGGACAGCGTGTGTGTGTCACGAACCCCATAAGACAGTGTGTGTGTCAGAAACCCCTTTGGAAAGTGTGTGTGTCACAAACCCCATTGGACATTGTGTGTGTCACAAACCCCTTGGGACAGCGTGTGTGTAACAAACACTATTGGACAGCGTTTGTGTGTCACAATCCCATTGGACAGCGTGTGTGTGTCACGAACCCTATTGGACAGTGTGTGTGTCACAAACCCCATTGAACAGCATGTGTGTTACGAACCCCTTTAAACAGCGTGTGTGTCACAAGACCCATTGGACAGCATGCGTGTTACAAACACCACTGGACAGCGTGTGTGTGTCAAAAACCCCATTGGATAGCGTGTGTGTGTCAAAAACCCCATTAGACAGCCTGTGTGTCACAAACCCTTTGGACAGTGTGTGTGTCACAAACACCATTGGACAGCGTGTGAGAGTCACAATCCCCATTGGACAGTGTGTGTTTCACAAACCCCTTGGGACACTGTGTGTGTCACAAACACTATTGGACAGCGTGTGTGTGTCACAAGCCCATTGGACAGAGTGTGTGTGTCACGAACCCCATTGAACGGCGTGTGTGTCGCAAGCACCATTGGACAGAGTGCGGTGTCACAAACCCCATTGGAAAGTGTATGTGTCACAAACCCCATTGCATAGCGTGTGTGTCACAAGCCCCATTGGACAGAGTGTATGTGTCAAAAACCCCATTGGACCGTGTGTGTGTCACAATTCCCATTGGATAGGATGTGTGTCACAAACCCCATTGGACAGTGTGTGTGTCACAATCCCCATTGGATAGCGTGTTTGTCACAAACCCCATTGGACAGTGTGCGTGTGTCACAGTACCCATTAGACAGTGTGTGTGTCACAAAGCCCATTGGACAGAGTTTGTGTCGCAAACCCCATTGTACAGCGTTTGTGTCACAATCCCCACTGGACAGTGTGTGTGTCACAAAACCCACTGGACAGCGTGTGTGTCACAAAAACCCACGGACACTGTGAATGTCACAAACCCCATTGGATAGCGTGTGTGTCACAATCCCCATTGGACAGTGTGTGTGTCACAAACCCCATGGGACAGAGAGAGTGTCACAAACACTATTGGACAGCGTGTGTGTGTCACAAGCCCATTGGACAGAGTGTGTGTGTCACAAAACCCACTGGACAGCGTGTGTGTCACGAACCCCATTGGACAGCGTGTGTGTCACAAGAACTATTGGACAGAGTGTGGTGTCACAATACCTATTGGACAGCGTTTGTGTCACAATGCCCAGTGGACAGCGTGTGTGTCAAAACCCAATTGGACAGTGCGTGTGTCACAAAACCCACTGGAGAGCGTGTGTGTCACAAAAACCCACGGACACTGTGAATGTCACAAACCCCATTGGATAGCGTGTATGTCACAAACCACATTGGACAGTGTGTGTGTGTCACAAAACCCATTTGACAGTGTGTGTGTCACAAATCCCATTGGACTGAGTTTGTTTCACAAACCCCATTGGACAGCATGTGTGTCAGAAACACCATTGGACAGTGTGTGTTTCACAAACCCCTTGGGACACTGTGTGTGTCACAAACACTATTGGACAGCGTGTGTGTGTCACAAGACCATTGGACAGAGTGTGTGTGTCGCAAAACTCACTGGACAGAGTGTGTGTGTCACGAACCCCACTGAACGGCGTGTGTGTCGCAAGCACCATTGGACAGTGTGTGTGTCACAAACCCCATTGGACAGCGTTTGTGTCACAATGCCCAGTGGACAGCGTGTGTGTCAAAACCCAATTGGACAGTGCGTGTGTCACAAAACCCACTGGACAGCGTGTGTGTCACAAACCCCCCTGGTCTGTGTGTGTGTCACAAACCCCATTGGAAAGTGTGTGTCACAAACCCCATTGGACAGCGTGTGTGTGTCAAAAACCCCATTGGATAGCATGTGTGTCACAAACCCCATTAGAAAGTATGTGTGTCACAAACCCCATTGGGTAGCATGTGTGTGTCACAAACCCCATTGGACAGCGTGTGTGTAACAAACCCCATTGGACAGCGTGTCTGTGTCACAATCCACATTGGACAATGTGTGTGTGTCACAAACCCCATTAGACAGCGTGTGTGTCGCAAGCCCTTTGGACAGAGTGTATGTGCTACAAAACCCACAGGATAGCGTGTGTGTCACAAACCCCTTTGGACAATTTGTGTGTCACAAACCCTATTGGACAGTGTGTGTGTCACAAACCACATTGAACAACATGTGTGTCATGAACCCCATTGGACAGCGTGTGTGTCACGAACCCCATTGGACTGCATGTGTTTCACAAGCACCATTGGACAGAGTGTGAGTGTCACAAACCCCATTGGATAGCGTGTGTGTGTCACAAACCCCATTGAACAGCATGCTTTTACGAACCCCATTGGACAGCGTGTGTGTCACAAGACCCATTGGACAGAGTGTGTATGTCACAAAGCCCATTGGACAGCGTGTGTGTCACAATCCCCATTGGACCGCGTGTGTGTCACAAACACCATTGGACAGCGTGTGTGTCACAAGACCCATTGGACAGAGTGTGTGTGTCACAAACCCCAGTGGACAGCGTGTGTGTCACAAACCCCATTTGACAGATTGTGTGTCATAAACTTCATTGGACAGAGTGTGTGTGTAACAAAGCCGATTGGACAGTGTGTGTGTCACAATCCCCATTGGACAGCGTGTGTGTCACAAACCCCATTGGACAGATTGTGTGTCATAAACCCATTGGACAGAGTATGTGTGTCACAAAGCCGATTAGACAGCGTGTGTGTCACAATCCCCATTGGACAGCGTGTGTGTCAGAAACACGATTGGACAGAGTGTGTGTCACCAAACCAACTGGACAGCGTGTGTGTGTCACAATCCCCATTGGACAGTGTGTGTTTTACAAACACCATGGGACAGAGTGTGTGTCACAAACACTATTGGACAGCGTGTGTGTCACAAGCACCATTAGACAGCGTGTGTGTCACAAACCCCATTGGACAGCGTTTGTGTTTCACAATTCCCATTAGACAGCGTGTGTGTCAGAAACCCCATTGGACAGATTGTGTGTAATAAACCCCACTGAACAGAGTGTGTGTGTCACAAAGCCGATTTGACAGCGTGTGTGTCACAGTCCCCATTGGACAGCGTGTGTGTCACAAACCCCATTGGACAGCGTGTGTGTCACAAACCCCATTGGACAGATTGTGTGTCATAAACCCATTGGACAGAGTATGTGTTTCACAAAGCCGATTTGACAGCGTGTGTGTCACAATCCCCATTGGACAACGTGTGTGTCACAGACACCATTGTACAGAGTGTGTCACAAAACCCTTTGGACAGCGTGTGTATTTCACAATCCCCATTAGACAGCGTGTGTGTCACATACACCTTTGGACAGTGTGTGTGTCACAAACCCCATTGGACATCGTGTGTGTCACAAACCCCTTTGGAGAGTGTGTGTGTCACAAAACCCATTGGACAGCGTGTGTGTCACAAACACCCATGGACAGTGTGCGTGTCACAAACCCCATTGGACATCGTGTGTGTCACAAACCCCTTTGGACAGTGTGTGTGTCACAAACCCCATTGGACAGCGTGTGTGTGTCACAATGCCCACTGGACAGTGTGTGTGTCACAAACCCCATGGGACTGAAATTGTGTCACGAACCCCATTGGACAGCGTCTGTGTCACAAGCGTCATTGGACAGAGTGTGTGTGTCACAAACCCCATTGGATAGCGCGTGTGTGTCACAAACCCCACTGGACAGCGTCTGTGTCACAAGCGCCATTGGACACAGTGTGTGTGTCACAAACCCCATTGGAAAGTGTACGTGTCACAAACCCCATTGGATAGCGTGTGTGTGGCACAAACCCTATTGGACAGTGTGTGTGTCACAAAACCCACTGGACAGAGTGTGTGTAACAAACCCCATCGGATAGTGTGTGTGTCACAAGCGCCATTGGACAGCGTGTGTGTCACAAGCGCCATTGGACAGCGTGTGTGTCACAAGCCCCTTTGGACAGTGTGTGTGCCACAACCCCACTGGACAGCGTGTTTGTCACAAACACCCATGGACAGTGTGCGTGTCACAAACCCCATCAGACATCATGTGTGTCACAAACCCAATTGGACAGTGTGTGTGTCACAAACCCCATTGGACAGCGTTTGTGTGTCACAATCCGTATTGGACAGTGTGTATGTCACAAACCTGATGGGACAGAGTGTGTGTCACGAACCCAATTGGACAGTGTGTGTGTCACAAGCGCCATTGAACACAGTATGTGTGTGTCACAAACCCCATTGGAAAGTGTATGTGTCACAAACCCCATTAGAAAGTAACCGTGTCACAAACCCCATTGGATAGTGTGTGTGTGTCACAAACCCCATTAGAAGTTGTGCGTGTCACAAACCCCATTGGAAAGTGTGTGTGTTACAAACACCATTGGACAGCGTGTGTGTGTCACAATCCCCATTGGACCTTGTGTGTGTCACAAAACCCATTGGATAGCCTGTGTGATGTCGCAAACCCTATTGGACAGTGTGTTTGTCAGAAACCCCACTGGACAGCGTGTGTGTCACAAACCCCATTGGACAGAGTGTGTGTCTCACAAACCCCATTGGACAGCGTGTGTGTCGTAAACCCCATTGGACAGCGTGTGTGTTTCACATTCCCCATTGGACAGTGTGTGTGTGTCACAATACCCATAGGACACTCTGTTTGTCACAAATTCCATTGGATAACGTTTGTGTCACAAACCCCTTTGGACAGTGTGTGTGTCACAAACCCCATTGGACAGCGTGTGTGTCAGAAACCCCTTTGGACAGTGTGTGTGTCAAAAACCCCATTGGACAGAGTGTGAGTGTCAAAATCCCCATTGGACAGTGTGTGTGTCACAAACATCATTGGACAGCGTGTGTGTCACAAGCCCATTGGACAGAGTGTGTGTGTCACAAGCAACATTGGACAGAGTGTGTGTGTCACAATCCCCAATGGAAAGTGTATGTGTCACAAACCCCATTGGATTGCGTGTGTGTCACAAACCCTATTGGACAGTGTGTGTGTCACAAAACCCACTGGACAGCGTGTGTCACAAACCCTCGCAGACACTGTATGTGTCACAATCCCCATTGGACAGCGTGTGTGTCACAATCCCAATTGTACAGTGTGTATGTGTCACAAACCCCATTGGACATCGTGTGTGTCATAAGCCCCATTGGACAGAGTGTATGTGTCACAAACCCCTTTGGACAGTGTGTGTGTCACAAACCCCATTGGACAGCATGTGTGTCAAAAACCCCATTGGACAGAGTTTGAGTCACAAACCCCATTGGACAGCGTGTGTGTCACAAACACCATTGGACAGTGTGTGTGTCACAAACCCCTTTGAACAGTGTGTGTGTGTCACAGTCCCCATTGGACAGTGTGTGTGTCACAAACCCCATTAGACAGCGTGTGTGTCACAAACCCATTTGGACAGTGTGTGTGTCACAAAACCCACTGGACACCGTGTGTGTTCACAAACCGCATTGGACAGGGTAATTGTCACAAGACCCATTGGACATAGTGTGTGTTTCACAAAGCCCATTGGACAGCGTGTGTGTCACAAAGCCCATTGCACAGCGTGTGTGTCACAATCCCCATTGGACAGCGTGTGTGTGACAAACACCATTGGTCAGAGTGTATGTGTAACAATACCCATTGTACAGTGTGTGTGTCACAAATCCAATTGGACAGTGTGTGTGTCACAAACTCCACTGGACAGCGTGTGTGCCACAAACACCCATGGACAATGTGCGTGTCACAAACCCCATTGGACATTGTGTGTGTCATAATCCCCATTGGACAGCGTGTGTGTCACAAACACCAATGGACAGTGTGCGTGTCACAAACCCCATTGGACAGCGTTTGTGTGTCACAATCCCCATTGGACAGTGTGTGTGTGTCACAAACCCCATTGGATAGCGTGTGTGTGTCACAAACCCCATTGGACTGTGTGTGTAATCATAAACCCCATTGGACAGCATGTGTGTGTCACAAACGCCATTGGAAAGTGTGTGTCACAAACCCCATTGGATAGCGTCTGTGTGTCAAAAACCCCATTAGAAAGTATGTGTGTCACAATACCCATTGGACAGAGTTTGTGTCACAAACGCCATTGGACAGAGTGTGTGTCAGAAACACCATTGGACAGAGTGTGTGTGTCACAATCTCCATAGGACAGTGTGTGTGTCACAAAACCCATTGGATAGTGTGTGTTGTCACAAACCCCATTTGAAAGTGTGTGTGTCACAAACCCCATTGGACATCGTGTGTGTCAAAAACCCCATTGGACAGTGTGTGTGTCACAAACCACAATAATGGGCAGCGTGTGTGTCACAAACAGCCATAGACAGTGTGCGTGTCACAAAACCCATTGGACAGCATCTCTGTGTCACAATCCCCATTGGACAGTGTGTGTGTCACAAAACACATAGGAACGTGTGTGTGTCACAATTCCCATTGGACAGTGTGTGTGTGTCACAATCCCCATTTGTCAGTGTGTGTGTCACAAACCCCATGGGACAGAGTGTGTGTCACAAACAGTATTGGACAGAGTGTGTGTGTCACAAAACCCACTGGACAGTGTGTGTGTCACAATCCCCATTGGACAGCGTGTGTGTGTCACAATCCCCATTGGACAGTGTGTGCGTCACAAACCCCACGGAACAGCGTGCGGGTATCACAAACCCCACTGGAAAATGTGTGTCACAAACCCCATTGGACAGCGTTTGTGTGTCAAAAACCCCATTAGAAAGTATATGTGTCACAAACCCAACGGATAGCGTCTGTGTGTCACAAACCCCATTGGACAGCGTGTTTTTTTCACAATCCCCATTGGACAGTGTGTGTGTCAAAAAGCCATTGGATAGCGTGTTCATGTCACAAACCCTATTGGACAGTGTGTGTGTCACAAAACCCACTGGACAGCGTGTGTGTCACAAACCCCCCTGGACAGCGTGTGTGTCAAAACCCATTGGATATCGTGTGTGTCTCACAAACTCAACTGCACAGCGTGTGTGTCACAAACACCTATAGATAACGTGCGTGTCACAAACCCCATTGGACAGCATCTGTGTTACAAACCCCATTGGACAGCGTGTGTGTGACAAACCCCATTGGACAGCGTGTGTGTATCACAATCCCCATTGGACAGTGTGTGTGTCACAAAACTCATTTGAAAGAGTGTGTGTCACAAACCCCATTTGAAAGTATGTGTGTCACAAACCCCATTGGAACGTGTGTGTGTCACAAACCTCATTGGATAGCGTGTTTGTCACAAACCATATTTGAAAGTGTGCTTGTCACAAAACCCTTTGGAAAGTGTGTTTGTCACAAACCATATATGAAAGTGTGTGTGTCACAAACACCATAGGATAGCGTGTGTGTGTCACAAAACTTATTGGACAGTGTATGTGTCACAAACCCCATTGGACAGCGTGTGTGTCACAATCCCCATTGTACAGCGTGTGTGTGTCACAATACCCATTGTACAGTCTGTGTGTCACAAACGCCATTGGAAAGTGTATGTGTCACAAACCTCATTGGATAGCGTGTGTGTGGCACAAACCCTATTGGACACCATGTGTGTCACAAAACCCACTGGACAGCATGTGTGTCACAATACCCATTGGACAGTGTGTGTGTCACAAACCCCACTGGATATCGTGTGTGTCACAAACATCTTCGGACAATGTGTGTGTCAAAAACCCCATGGGACACAGTGTGTGTCACGAACCCCATTGGACAGCGTGTGTGTCACAAGCGCCATTAGACAGCGTGTGTGTCACAAGCCCCTTTGGACAGTGTGCGTGTCACAAACCCCATTGGACATCGTGTGTGTCACAAACCACTTTGGACAGTGTGTGTGTCACAAACCCCATTGGACAGCCTGTGTGTCACAAACACCGATGGACAGTGTGCGTGTCACAAACCCCATTGGACATCGTGTGTGTCACAAACACCATTGGAGAGTGTGTGTTTAAAAAACCCATTTGGTCAGAGTGTGTGTCACAAACCCCATGGGACAGCGTGTGTTTGTCACAAACCCCCTTGGAAAGTGTGTGTGTCACAAACCCCATTGGATAGCGTGTGTGTGTCACAAACCCCATTAGAAAGTATGAGTGTCACAAACCCCATTGGATAGCGTGTGTGTCACAAACCCCTTTTGAAAGAGAGTGTGTCACAAACCCTATTGGACAGCGTTTTTGTCACCAAACCCCGTGGAGACTGTGTGTGCCACAAACCTCGTTGGACATCGTGTGTGTCACAAACCCCATTGGACAGTGGTTGTATCACAAACCCCGTTGGACAGCGTGTGTATGTCACAATCCCCATTGGAAAGTGTATGTGTCTCAAAACCCATTGGATAGAGTGTGTGTGGCACAAAGCCAATTAAAAAGTGTACGTGTCTCAAAACCCATTGGATAGCGTGTGTGTGGCACAAAGCCAATTAAAAAGTGTACGTGTCACAAACCCCATGGGACGGCGTGTGTGTGTACAATCCCCATTGCACAGTGTGTGTGTCACAAATCCCATTGGACAGCGTGTGTGTGTAACAATACCCTTTAGACAGTGTGTGTGTCAGAAACCCCATTGGACAGCGTGTGTGTGTCACAAACCCCCGTTTACACTGTGTGTGTCACGAATGCCATTGGACAGTGTGCGTGTCACAAACCCCATTGTATAGCGTGTGTGTGTCACAAACCCTATTGGACAGTGTGTAGGTCACAATGCCCATTGGACAGCGTGTTTGTCACAATCCCCATTGGACAGCGTGTGTGTCACAAACTCCATTGGACAGTGTGTGTGTGTCACAATACCCTTTGGACAGTGTGTGTGTCACATATCCCATTGGACAGCGTGTGTGTGTAACAATACCCTTTGGACAGTGTGTGTGTCAGAAACCCCATTGGACAGAGTGTGTGTCACAAACCCCTGTGGACACTGTGTGTGTCACGTATGCCATTGCAAAGTGTGTGTGTCACAAACCCGCCTGGACAGTGTGTGTGTCACAATCGCCAGTGGACAGCATGTGTGTCAAAAACCCATTGGACAGTGTGAATGTCACAAAATCCAATGGACAGCGTATGTGTCACAAATCCAATTTGACAGTGTGTGTGTCACAAACCCCATTGGACAGCGTGTGTGTCACAAACCCATCTGAATAGTGTGTGTGTCACAAACCCCACTGGACAGCGTGTGTAGTCATAAACCCCATTGGACAGCGTGTGTGTGTCACAATCCCCACTGGACAGTGGGTGTGTGTCACAATCCCCGTTGGACAGCGTGTGTGTGTCACAAACGCCCTGGTCGTTGTGTGTGTCACAAACATCACTGGACAGCGTGTGTGTCACAAATTTCATTGGACAGTGAGTGTGTAACAAACCCAATTGGTCAGCGTGTGTGTCACAAACCCCATTAGAAAATGTGCGTGTCACAAACCCCATTGTATAGCGTGTGTGAATGTCACAAACCCTATTGGACAGTGTGTGGGTCACAATCCCCATTGGACAGAGTGTATGTGTCACAAACCCCTTTGGACAGCGTGTGTGTAACAATCCCCATTGTACAGTGTGTGTGTCACAAACCCCATTGGACAGTGTGTGTGTATCACACAGTATCACAGTATCACAGTATGTTTGGGATTGGAAGGGACCTCAAAAGATCATCTAGTCCAATCCCCCTGCTGGAGCAGGAACGCCTAGGTGAGGTCACACAGGAACATGTCCAGGCGGGTCTTGAATGTCTCCAGAGAAGGAGACTCCACAACCTCCCTGGGCAGCCTGTTCCAGTGCTCTGTCACCCTCACTGAGAAGAAGTTTCTTCTCAAATTTAAGCGGAACCTCTTGTGTTCCAGCTTGATCCCATTACCCCTTGTCCTACCATTGTTTGCCACCGAGAAGAGCCTGGCTCCATCCTCGTGGCACTCACCCTTTATATATTTATAAACATTAATGAGGTCCCCCCTTAGTCTCCTCTTCTCCAAACTAAAAAGCCCCAGCTCCCTCAGCCTTTCTTCATAAGGGAGGTGCTCCACTCCCTTAATCATCTTGGTTGCCCTACGCTGGACCCTCTCCAGCAGTTCCCTGTCCTTCTTGAACTGAGGGGCCCAGAACTGGACACAATATTCCAGATGTGGTCTCACCAGGGCGGAGTAGAGGGGAAGGAGGACCTCTCTCGATCTACTAGCCACCCCCCTTCTAATACACCCCAGGATGCCATTGGCCTTCCTGGCCACAAGGGCACAGTGCTGGCTCATGGTCATCCTGTTGTCCACCAGGACCCCCAGGTCCCTTTCCTCTACACTGCTCTCTAATATGTAATTTCCCAACCTATACTGGAACCCGGGGTTGTTCCTGCCCAGATGCAGGACTCTACACTTTCCCTTGTTAAATTTCATCAGGTTATTCCCCGCCCAACTCTCCAGCCTGTCCAGGTCCCGCTGGATGGCAGCACAGCCTTCTGGCGTGTCAGCCACTCCTCCCAGCTTAGTGTCATCAGCAAACTTGCTGATAGTGCACTCTATTCCCTCGTCTAAATCGTTAATGAATATATTGAATAATATTGGCCCCAGCACTGACCCCTGAGGCACTCCACTAGATACTGGCCTCCAACTAGGCTCCGCACCATTGACTACCACTCTCTGGCTTCTCTCCTTAAGCCAGTTTGCAACCCACCTCACTACTCTATTGTCTAGACCACACCTCCTCAACTTAGCTGTGAGGATGCTGTGGGAGACTGTGTCAAAGGCTTTACTGAAGTCAAGGTAGACCACATCCACCGCTCTGCCATCATCCATCCACCTTGTTACATTCTCATAAAAGGCTATGAGGTTGGTCAAGCATGACTTACCCTTGGTAAAGCCATGCTGACTGCCCCTAATAACCCTCTCATCCTTGATATGCCTTGAGATGGCACCAAGGACAAGCTGTTCCATTACTTTCCCAGGGACAGAGGTGAGGCTGACCGGTCTATAATTACCCGGGTCCTCCTTCTTGCCCTTTTTGAAGACTGGAGTGACATTTGCTTTCCTCCAATCCTCGGGCACCTCCCCCGTTTCCCAAGACTTGGTAAAGATGATGGAGAGCGGTCCAGCAATGACGTCAGCCAGCTCCCTCAGCACCCGCGGATGCATCCCATCTGGACCCATGGATTTATGGATGTCCAGACTATTTAATTGCTCCCTAACCCAGTCCTCATCAACTAAAGCAAACTCCTCCATTGACCTGGCTTCATCCAGGGTCTCAGGGGTACAGGGCTCCCCAGGACAGCCTCCGGCAGAGTAGACAGAGACAAAGAAGGCATTCAGTAATTCTGCCTTCTCTGTATCTTCTGCCACCAGGGCACCCACCCCGTTCATCAGTGGGCCTACATTGCCTCTGGTATTAGTTTTATCTGCTATGTATTTGAAAAAGTTCTTTTTGCTGTCCTTGACCCCTCTCGCCAGCTGTAATTCTAAGGAGGCCTTGGCTATCCTAGCTGCCTTCCTACATCCTCTAACAGCAGTCTTATATTCTTCCCAAGTGGCCAGCCCCTGCTTCCACGACCTGTAAACTCTCCTCTTCTGCTTGAGCATACCCAACAGATCCCTATTCAACCACGCAGGCCTCCTGGCTCCCTTCCTTGACTTCCTTCGTGTGGGGATGCTCTGATCCTGAGCGTGGAAGAAGCAATCTCTGAATGCAATCCAGCTATCTTGGGCCCCTTTTCCTTCAAGCAGTCTTGCCCATGGGATTTCCCCCAGCAATTGCTTGAAAAGGCCAAAGTTAGCCCTGCTAAAGTCCAGGGTTGCAATTCTGCTTGCTATTCTGTTCCTGCCACCCAAGATGCTGAACTCCACCATCTCGTGGTCACTGCAACCCAGGCAGCCCTCAACCTTTACTGCTTCGACCAGACCCTCCTTGTTAGTGAGGATGAGATCCAGCAGTGCACCTCTCCTAGTCGGCTCCCCCACCATCTGCATGAGGAAGTTATCATCAATGCACTGGAGGAACCTCCTGGACTGTGGCTGGCTGGCTGAATGGTCCTTCCAGCAAACATCAGGGAAGTTAAAATCCCCCACAACAACCAGGGCCTGTGACTGTGAGGCCACTCTCAGCTGCTCACAGAAGGCCTCATCAACTTCCTCAGCTTGATCTGGTGGCCTGTAACAGACGCCCACAACAGTGTCACTCCTGCCAGCCTGCCCCTTGATCCTGACCCATACACTCTCAACTCGCTCGTCATCCACTCCTGGGCAGAATTTAGTACATTGTAGTTGCTCTCTCACATAGAGAGCAACTCCACCACCACGCCTGGCTGGCCTGTCTTTCCTGAAAAGGGCATAGCCATCCATGACCACATTCCAGTCATGTGAACTGTCCCACCATGTTTCCGTAATTGCCACCAGATCATAATCTCCCGACCGAACATAGGATTCTAACTCCTCCTGCTTATTCCCCATGCTGCGTGCATTGGTGTACAGGCATTTCAGGGAGCGAGCAGAGCACACCAATTTCTCCCTAGGGGCGTAGAAGGCCACCCGGTCCTCATCAGTTTTAGAACGCTGCCCCACTGGGACAAGCCCAGCTACAACCCCATCCCCCTTCGAGCTTAGTTTAAAGCTCTCCAAATGAGCCCAGCTAATTCCTGCCCCAGCATCCTTTTGCCCCTGCGAGATAAACCTTTCCCGCTTGACACTGTCCGGACTGGTGACTTATAAAACCAACCATTATCAAAAAATCCAAAGCCCTGTCTGTAGCACCAGTCTTGGAGCCAATCATTTAGACACTGAACTTTCCTATTGCATCCCACGTCGTTACATGAAGATGGAAGGAGTGAAGAGAAGATCACTTGAGCCCCTGAGTCTTTCACCATCCTTCCCAAGACCTTGAAATCGTTCTTCATTCCCCTCAGACTACGGGAAGCAGCTTCCTCCCCATCTGTCTGGAAGACCAGCAGCGGGTAGTAGTCTGTGGGGTGCACCAGTTTGGGGAGCTCTTTAGCAATATCCTTGATCCGGGCTCCAGGTAGACTACAAACTTCCCTAAGATGAGGGTCAACCCTGCATATTGGGCCCTCTGTTCCTTTCAGAAGGGAATTTCCTATTACAATCACCCTTCTCTCTTTCTTATCAGAGGCAGTCTTAAGTTGTGAAGTCAACCGCCTCTTCCTATGTGATCTTGTAGGCAGGCTTGGCACCACCTCCTCACCTACCTCTTCTTCAAGATCCAGGGCCTCAAACCTATTACGGAGGGGCACCTGGGGAGACAAAGCAGGCAGGGAGGGGGGCTGCCCGTGACGCCGAACCGGAATACACTTCCAACCCTCGTCGTCTTTTAGGGCCCCTACCTCTGCCCGACAGCAACAAGGGTGGGGCCGTCTCCGGCGGCCCCAATGCGGTTTGTGACACACACGCTGTCCAATGGGGATTGTGACGACAGACTCTGTCCAATGGGGTTCGTGACACACACGCTGTTCAATGGGTTTCTGACACACACACGCTATCCAATGGGGTTTGTGACACACACACTTTCTAATGGGGTTTGTGACACACACAATATCCAATGGGGTTTGTGACACTCACAATCTGTCCCATGGTGTTTGTGACACACACACTGTCCAATAGGATTGTGACACGCACATGCTGTCCAAAGGGGTTTGTGACACACACACTGTCCAATGGGTATTGTGACACTCACACTGTCTATTGTTGTTTGTGACACACACGCTGTCCACTGGGTTTTGTGACACACGCACTGTCCATTTGGGTTTTGACACACACGCTGTCCACTGGGGATTGTAACACAAACGCTGTCCAATTCGGGTTTGTGACACACACACTGTCCAATGGTGTTTCTGACACACACGCTGTCCAATGGGGTTTATGACACACAATCTGTCCAATGGGGTTTGTGACACACACGCTGTCCAATGGGGATTGTGACTACAGACTCTGTCCAATGGGGTTCATGACACACACGCTGTTCAATGGGTTTGTGACACACACGCTATCCAATGGGGTTTGTGACACACACACTTTCTAATGGTGTTTGTGACACACACAATATCCAGTGGGGTTTGTGACACTCACAATCTGTCCCATGGTGTTTGTGACACACACACTGTCCAATAGGATTGTGACAGGCACATGCTGTCCAATGGGGTTTGTGACACACACACGCTGTCTAATGGAGTTTGTGACACACACGCTGTCTAATGGGGAAGGTGACACACACACGCTGTCCCATGGTGTTTGCGACACACACACTGTCCAATAGGATTGTGACACGGACATGCTGTCCAATGCGGTTTGTGACAGACACGACGTCCAATGGGGTTTGTGACACACACACTGTCCAATGGGTATTGTGACACACACACGCTGTCCAATGGGGTTTGTGACACATACACTTTCCAATGGGGTTTGTGACACACACACTGTCCAAAGGGGTTTGTGACACACACGTTGTCCAATGGGGTTTGTGACACGCATACTTTCTAATGGGGTTTGTGACACACACACGCTGTCCAATGGGGTTTGTGACACACACACCCTGTCCAGTGGGGCTTGTGAAACGCACGCTGTCCAATGGGGTTCGTGACAGACACTCTGTCCCATGGGGTTTGTGACACACACACTGTCCAAAGGGGTTTGTGACACACACGTTGTCCAATGGGGTTTGTGACACGCACACTGTCCATGGGTGTTTGTGACACACACGCTGTCCAATGGTGTTTCTGACACACACGCTGTCCAATGGGGATTGTGACACATATACGCTGTCCAATGGGGTTTATGGCACACAATCTGTTACAATATCACAGTATCACAGTATGTTTGGGATTGGAAGGGACCTCAAAAGATCATCTAGTCCAATCCCCCTGCTGGAGCAGGAACGCCTAGGTGAGGTCGCACAGGAACATGTCCAGGCGGGTTTTGAATGTCTCCAGAGAAGGAGACTCCACAACCTCCCTGGGCAGCCTGTTCCAGTGCTCTGTCACCCTCACTGAGAAGAAGTTTTTTCTCAAATTTAAGCGGAACCTCTTGTGTTCCAGCTTGATCCCATTACCCCTTGTCCTACGATTGTTTGCCACCGAGAAGAGCCTGGCTCCATCCTCGTGGCATTCACCCTTTATATATTTATAAACATTAATGAGGTCCCCCCTTAGTCTCCTCTTCTCCAAACTAAAGAGCCCCAGCTCCCTCAGCCTTTCTTCATAAGGGAGGTGCTCCACTCCCTTAATCATCTTCGTTGCCCTACGCTGGACCCTCTCCAGCAGTTCCCTGTCCTTCTTGAACTGAGGGGCCCAGAACTGGACACAATATTCCAGATGTGGTCTCACCAGGGCGGAGTAGAGGGGAAGGAGGACCTCTCTCGATCTACTAGCCACCCCCCTTCTAATGCACCCCAGGATGCCATTGGCCTTCCTGGCCACAAGGGCACAGTGCTGGCTCATGGTCATCCTGTTGTCCACCAGGACCCCCAGGTCCCTTTCCTCTACACTGCTCTCTAATATGTAATTTCCCAACCTATACTGGAACCTGGGGTTGTTCCTGCCCAGATGCAGGACTCTACACTTTCCCTTGTTAAATTTCATCAGGTTATTCCCCGCCCAACTCTCCAGCCTGTCCAGGTCCCGCTGGATGGCAGCACAGCCTTCTGGCGTGTCAGCCACTCCTCCCAGCTTAGTGTCATCGGCAAACTTGCTGATAGTGCACTCTATTCCCTCGTCTAAATCGTTAATGAATATATTGAACAATATTGGCCCCAGCACTGACCCCTGAGGCACTCCACTAGATACTGGCCTCCAACTAGACTCCGCACCATTGACTACCACTCTCTGGCTTCTCTCCTTAAGCCAGTTTGCAACCCACCTCACTAGTCTATTGTCTAGACCACACCTCCTCAACTTAGCTGTGAGGATGCTGTAGGAGACTGTGTCAAAGGCTTTACTGAAGTCAAGGTAGACCACATCCACCGCTCTGCCATCATCCATCCACCTTGTTACATTCTCATAAAAGGCTATGAGGTTGGTCAAGCATGACTTACCCTTGGTAAAGCCATGCTGACTGCCCCTAATAACCCTCTCATCCTTGATATGCCTTGAGATGGCACCAAGGAGAAGCTGTTCCATTACTTTCCCAGGGACAGAGGTGAGGCTGACCGGTCTATAATTACCCGGGTCCTCCTTCTTGCCCTTTTTGAAGACTGGAGTGACATTTGCTTTCCTCCAATCCTCGGGCACCTCCCCCGTTTCCCAAGACTTGGCAAAGATGTTGGAGAGTGGTCCAGCAATGACTTCAGCCAGCTCCCTCAGCACCCTCGGGTGCATCCCATCTGGACCCATGGATTTATGGATGTCCAGACTATTTAATTGCTCCCTAACCCAGTCCTCATCAACTAAAGCAAACTCCTCCATTGACCTGGCTTCATCCAGGGTCTCAGGGGTACAGGGCTCCCCAGGACAGCCTCCGGCAGAGTAGACAGAGACAAAGAAGGCATTCAGTAATTCTGCCTTCTCTGTATCTTCTGCCACCAGGGCACCCACCCCGTTCATCAGTGGGCCTACATTGCCTCTGGTATTAGTTTTATCTGCTATGTATTTGAAAAAGTTCTTTTTGCTGTCCTTGACCCCTCTCGCCAGCTGTAATTCTAAGGAGGCCTTGGCTATCCTAGCTGCCTTCCTACATCCTCTAACAGCAGTCTTATATTCTTCCCAAGTGGCCAGCCCCTGCTTCCACGACCTGTAAACTCTCCTCTTCTGCTTGAGCATACCCAACAGATCCCTATTCAACCACGCAGGCCTCCTGGCTCCCTTCCTTGACTTCCTTCGTGTGGGGATGCTCTGATCCTGAGCGTGGAAGAAGCAATCTCTGAATGCAATCCAGCTATCTTGGGCCCCTTTTCCTTCAAGCAGTCTTGCCCATGGGATTTCCCCCAGCAATTGCTTGAAAAGGCCAAAGTTAGCCCTGCTAAAGTCCAGGGTTGCAATTCTACTTGCTATTCTGTTCCTGCCACCCAAGATGCTGAACTCCACCATCTCGTGGTCACTGCAACCCAGGCAGCCCTCAACCTTTACTGCTTCGACCAGACCCTCCTTGTTAGTGAGGATGAGATCCAGCAGTGCACCTCTCCTAGTCGGCTCCTCCACCATCTGCATGAGGAAGTTATCATCAATGCACTGGAGGAACCTCCTGGACTGTGGCTGGCTGGCTGAATGGTCCTTCCAGCAAACATCAGGGAAGTTAAAATCCCCCACAACAACCAGGGCCTGTGACTGTGAGGCCACTCTCAGCTGCCCATAGAAGGCCTCATCA
This sequence comes from Columba guinea, assembly GCA_032206185.1. Taxonomy (NCBI): domain Eukaryota; kingdom Metazoa; phylum Chordata; class Aves; order Columbiformes; family Columbidae; genus Columba; species Columba guinea. Next base: position 362,382 of record JAVLUU010000053.1, on the reverse strand, counting down.
ACTTCCTCAGCCTGATCTGGTGGCCTGTAACAGACGCCCACAACAGTGTCACCCCTGCCAGCCTACCCCTTGATCCTGACCCATACACTCTCAACTCGCTCGTCATCCACTCCTGGGCAGAATTTAGTACATTGTAGTTGCTCTCTCACATAGAGAGCAACTCCACCACCACGCCTGGCTGGCCTGTCTTTCCTGAAAAGGGCATAGCCATCCATGACCACATTCCAGTCATGTGAACTGTCCCACCATGTTTCCGTAATTGCCACCAGATCATAATCTCCTGACCGAACATAGGATTCTAACTCCTCCTGCTTATTCCCCATGCTGCGCGCATTGGTGTACAGGCATTTCAGGGAGCGAGCAGAGCACACCAATTTCTCCCTAGGGGCATAGGAGGCCACCCGGTCCTCATCAGTTTTAGAATGCTGCCCCACTGGGACAAGCCCAGCTACAACCCCATCCCCCTTCGAGCTTAGTTTAAAGCTCTCCAAATGAGCCCAGCTAATTCCTGCCCCAGCATCCTTTTGCCCCTGCGAGATAAACCTTTCCCGCTTGACACTGTCCGGACTGATGACTTATAAAACCAACCATTATCAAAAAATCCAAAGCCCTGCCTGTAGCACCAGTCTTGGAGCCAATCATTTAGACACTGAACTTTCCTATTGCATCCCACGTCGTTACATGAAGATGGAAGGAGTGAAGAGAAGATCACTTGAGCCCCTGAGTCTTTCACCATCCTTCCCAAGACCTTGAAATCGTTCTTCATTCCCCTCAGACTACGGGAAGCAGCTTCCTCCCCATCTGTCTGGAAGACCAGCAGCGGGTAGTAGTCTGTGGGGTGCACCAGTTTGGGGAGCTCTTTAGCAATATCCTTGATCCGGGCTCCAGGTAGACTACAAACTTCCCTAAGATGAGGGTCAACCCTGCATATTGGGCCCTCTGTTCCTTTCAGAAGGGAATTTCCTATTACAATCACCCTTCTCTCTTTCTTATCAGAGGCAGTCTTAAGTTGTGAAGTCAACCGCCTCTTCCTATGTGATCTTGTAGGCAGGCTTGGCACCACCTCCTCACCTACCTCTTCTTCAAGATCCAGGGCCTCAAACCTATTACGGAGGGGCACCTGGGGAGACAAAGCAGGCAGGGAGGGGGGCTGCCCGTGACGCCGAACCGGAATACACTTCCAACCCTCGTCGTCTTTTAGGTCCCCTACCTCTGCCCGACAGCAACAAGGGTGGGGCCGTCTCCGGACTTCCACCTCTGTCCGAGAGGGCAGGAGGTCCATCTCCTTTTGGGGGGTACCTCCCTGGGACCTTTCCGACTGGCACGTCAGGGTGTTACTCCACCAGTCGATCTCCCTTTCGCACTCCCTGATGGACCTCAGCGTCTCAACCTCCTCCTTAAGTTTCACAACCATGTCGAGCAGGTCTTGCACCTGCTCACACCTCACACAGGTGGAGTGCTGGCCTCCCTCCCCCGGCAGCAGCAGGCTCTGGCACTCCCTGCAGCCGGAGACCTGAACAGCCACCGTTCGGGACAGAACCTCCTCAGTCTGCGTAGCCACAGTCTGTTTGAGACAAGCTCTCCTCCTGGAGGCGACCATGGTCGTCAGCAGTCTGGGATGCTGGCAATAAGTTAGAGGGGCTGACAAGCGACAAGTGCTCTCTGCACCCTGCTACACAAGCTACCACACCTGCTGCTGCAGCACAGTGTGGGTAGGACTCACCGGCTACACAAGCAGGTTGCTCCTCCCTGCACCTGGTGGGCAGCGACTAGTCGCTGTCCTCCCAAAGGATTTTTCAAGGCAAGGGGAGGGGGTGTGATCACCGTCACCGTGGGAACGCCCCCCGCCACGTCAGCCGCTCTCTCGCAATGGCTGCCGGGGCTGCAGGGACTGGAACTCGACGGGAATCACGCTGTCCCTGAACGTGTCCCTCTGAGCTTCCTAATCTCGGCTGAACCTCGTGGTCGGCTGAACCCCGCCGGCTCGGCTCTCGCTGGGCTGGCTCCGATCAGCTGACTGGATGCTAGTATCGAGTTTCAGCCGCTTTTAAACCTCCCGCCGTCACCGTGGGAACGCCCCCGCCACGTCAGCCTCTCTCTCGCAATGGCTGCCGGGGCTGCAGGGACTGGAACTCGACGGGAATCACGCTGTCCCTGAACATTTCCCTATGAGCTTCCTAATCTCGGCTGAACCTCGTGGTCGGCTGAACCCCGCCGGCTCGGCTCTCGCTGGGCTGGCTCCGATCAGCTGACTCTGTCCCATATCTTTCTTCCCGACTTGTCTGTTGGAGACTTTGGGCCAAATTGGCCCCACGTCTGGGCATGGTTTGACAAGTTTTCAGAGGCCTGGCTGGTGAGAGCAGGGACAGCAGGCAGTGACAGCCCCGGGGCTGACAGGCTCCCCATCCTCTAGGGGGGGTCTGGCTGCCACACCCAGCTGACATAGAACCTTTGTCACAATGCCCGCTACCGTGGCGAGGCTGCGGTGACTCTGCAGGTGACAGGGACACTGCAGGACTTGGTGTCAGCTCAGCAATTTCTCAGTTCCCCAAAGAAGCGGAATTCTGCAAATTGCTACTTTGCTCTTGAAAGATGTCATCAGGTGGGTATTTTGGTGGCATACACTGAAAACAGAGCAGAAATGGCGAAAAACTCCCATGACATGCATGGTCCCTGCCCCAAAGCACCATGACTCAACCTAAGGAGATCTACAGCTTCTTTTTTTGTACTGCCAGCAGATTGTTTAAGCACAGTATAAAAACCATCCTTATGGAGAGATCTTCGTATTTTAGGCTTAGTCTAAGTGTCTCAAGTAGCTGGGGTTTTTGCTTGGGCCTAATCCATACGGTCTCATGGCTTTCCTCCTAGTTTGAAGACGAATGTGCTAGAAACTATAAATCAAAAAAATGCCCTGGTGCATAGCCTCTCCTTGCCTGTCCTTGCCTTGCCTTATTTCCTTCTCATCCTGTTCTCTGTCCCATCCTCTCTCACTAAGCCCTCGTCTGGCTGCATGTCTCTTCTTTCCTTTTCTCTCACTCTCCTGCTTCCTGCCTCTTTTCTTGCAATTCCTCCATCTCACTCCTGCAGCCCAACACTACTTTTTATTCTTCCTTCCCTTTCTCCTGCTCCCTTCGCTTTCTCCCTCAGTCCCATATCTTTCTTCCCGACTTGTCTGTTGGAGACTTTGGGCCAAATTGGCCCCAAGTCTGGGCATGGTTTGACCTGTTTTCAGAGGCCTGGCTGGTGACAGCAGGGACAGCAGGCAGTGACAGGACTGGGGCTGACAGGCTCCCCATTTCCTAGGGGGCGCCTGGCTGCCACACCCAGTTCTCATAGAAAATTTGTCACAATGCCCGCTACCGTGGCGAGGATGCGGTGACTCTGCAGGTGACAGGGACACTGCAGGACTTGGTGTCAGCTCAGCAATTTCTCAGTTGCCCAAAGAAGCGGAATTCTGCAAATTGCTGCCTTTGCTCTTGAAAGGATGTCATCAGGTGGGTGTTTTGTTGTAACACACTGAAAATAGAGCAGAAACTGTGAAATATACTGATGACATGCATGGTCTCTGCCCCAAAGCACCATGAGTCAACCTAAGGAGATCTGCAGCTTATTTTTTTGCACTGTCAGCAGATTGTGGAAGTACAGTATAAAAACCATCCTTATGGAGAGATCTTCGTATTTTAGGCTTAGTCTAAGTGTCTCAAGTAGCTGGGGCTTTTGCTTGGGCCTAATCCATAAGGTCTCATGGCTTTCCTCCTAGTCTGAAGACGAACGTGCTAGAAACTATAAAGCAAAAATATGTCCTGGTGCCTAGCCTGTCCTTGCCTGTCCTTGCCTTGCCTTATTTCCTTCTCATCCTGTTCTCTGTCCCATCCTCTCTCACTAACCCCTCGTCTGGCTGCATGTCTCTTCTTTCCTTTTCTCTCACTCTCCTGCTTCCTGCCTCTTTTCTTGCAATTCCTCCATCTCACTCCTGCAGCCCAACACTACTTTTTATTCTTCCTTCCCTTTCTCCTGCTCCCTTCGCTTTCTCCCTCTGTCCCATATCTTTCTTCCCGACTTGTCTCTTGGAGACTTTGGGCCAAATTGGCCCCACGTCTGGGCATGGTTTGACAAGTTTTCAGAGGCCTGGCTGGTGACAGCAGGGACAGCAGGCAGTGACAGGCCATGGGCTGACAGGCTCCCCATCCTATAGGGGGCGCCTGGCTGCTACACCCAGCTGACATAGAACTTTTGTCACAATGCCCGCTACCGTGGCAAGAATGCGGTGACTCTGCAGGTGTTCAGGGACACTGTAGGACTTGGTGTCAGTTCAGCAATTTCTCAGTTCCCCAAAGAAGCGGAATTCTGCAAATTGCTGCCTTTGCTCTTGAAAGATGTCATCAGGTGGGTGTTTTGGTGTAATACACTGCAAACCAGTGCAGAAATGGTGAAATATTCCCATGATATGCATGGTCCCTGCCCCAAAGCACCATGAGTCAGCTTAAGGAGATCTGCAGCTTCTTTTTTTGTACTGCCAGCAGATTGTGGAAGTACAGTATAAAAACCATCCTTATGGAGAGATCTTCGTATTTTAGGCTTAGTCTAAGTGTCTCAAGTAGCTGGGGATTTTGCTTGGGCCTAATCCATACTGTCTTATGGCTTTCCTCCTAGTCTGAAGACGAACGTGCTAGAAAATATAAATCAAAAAAATGTCCTGGTGCCTAGCCTGTCCTTGCCTGTCCTTGCCTTGCCTTATTTCCTGCTCATCCTGTTCTCTGTCCCATCCTCTCTCACTAACCCCTCGTCTGGCTGCATGTCTCTTCTTTCCTTTTCTCTCACTCTCCTGCTTCCTGCCTCTTTTCTTGCAATTCCTCCATCTCACTCCTGCAGCCCAACACTACTTTTTATTCTTCCTTCCCTTTCTCCTGCTCCCTTCGCTTTCTCCCTCTGTCCCATATCTTTCTTCCCGACTTGTCTCTTGGAGACTTTGGGCCAAATTGGCCCCATGTCTGGGCATGGTTTGACAAGTTTTCAGAGGCCTGGCTGGTGACAGCAGGGACAGCAGGCAGTGACAGACCCGGGGCTGACAGGCTCCCCATCCCCTAGGGGGCGCCTGGCTGCCACACCCAGCTGACATAGAACCTTTGTCACAATGCCCGCTACCGTGGCGAGGATGCGGTGACTCTGCAGGTGACAGGGACACTGCAGGACTTGCTGTCAGCTCAGCAATTTCTCACTTCCCCAAAGAAGCGGAATTCCGCAAATTGCTGCCTTTGCTCTTGAAAGATGTCATCAGGTGGGTGTTTTGGTGTAATACACTGAAAACAGAGTAGAAACTGTGAAATATTCCCATGACATGCATGGTCCCTGCCCCAAAGCACCATGACTCAGCCTAAGGAGATCTGCAGCTTATTTTTTTGTACTGCCAGCAGATTGTGGATGTACAGTATAAAAACCATCCTTATGGAGAGATCTTCGTATTTTAGGCTTAGTCTAAGTGTCTCAGGTAGCTGGGGTTTTTGGTTGGGCCTAATCTATACGGTCTTATGGCATTCCTCCGAGTCTGAAGACGAATGTGCTAGAAACTATAAAGCAAAAAAATGTCCTGCATGCTACCCTTGCATTTCCTGTCCTTGCCTGTCCTTGCCTTGCCTTATTTCCTTCTCATCCTGTTCTCTGTCCCATCCTCTCTCATTAAGCCCTCGTTTGGCTGCATGTCTCTTCTTTCCTTTTCTCTCACTCTCCTGCTTCCTGCCTCTTTTCTTGCAATTCCTCCATCTCACTCCTGGAGCCCAACACCACTTTTTATTCTTCCTTCCCTTTCTCCCGCTCCCTTTGCTTTCTCCCTCTGTCCCATATCTTTCTTCCCGACTTGTCTCTTGGAGTCTTTGGGCCAAATTGGCCCTACGTCTGGGCATGGTTTGAGAAGTTTTCAGAGGCCTGGCTGGAGACAGCAGGGACAGCAGGCAGTGACAGGCCCGGGGCTGAGAGGCTCCCCATCCTATAGGGGGCGCCTGGCTGCCACACCCAGCTGACATAGAACCTTTGTCACAATGCCCGCTACCGTGGCAAGGATGCGGTGACTCTGCAGGTGACAGGGACACTGCAGGACTTGCTGTCAGCTCAGCAATTTCTCAGTTGCCCAAAGAAGCGGAATTCTGCAAATTGCTGCCTTTGCTCTTGAAAGATGTCATCAGGTGGGTGTTTTGGTGTAATACACTGAAAACCAGAGCAGAAATGGCAAAATATTCCCATGATATGCACGGTCCCTGCCCCAAAGCACCATGACTCAGCCTAAGGAGATCTGCAGCTTCTTTTTTTGTACTGCCAGCAGATTGTGGAAGTACAGTATAAAAACCATCCTTATGGAGAGATCTTCGTATTTTAGGCTTAGTCTAAGTGTCTCAAGTAGCTGGGGATTTTGCTTGGGCCTAATCCATACTGTCTTATGGCTTTCCTCCTAGTCTGAAGACGAACGTGCTAGAAAATATAAATCAAAAAAATGTCCTGGTGCCTAGCCTGTCCTTGCCTGTCCTTGCCTTGCCTTATTTCCTTCTCATCCTGTTCTCTGTCCCATCCTCTCTCACTAACCCCTCGTCTGGCTGCATGTCTCTTCTTTCCTTTCCTCTCACTCTCCTGCTTCCTGCCTCTTTTCTTGCAATTCCTCCATCTCACTCCTGCAGCCCAACACTACTTTTTATTCTTCCTTCCCTTTCTCCTGCTCCCTTCGCTTTCTCCCTCTGTCCCATATCTTTCTTCCCGACTTGTCTCTTGGAGACTTTGGGCCAAATTGGCCCCACGTCTGGGCATGGTTTGACAAGTTTTCAGAGGCCTGGCTGGTGACAGCAGGGACAGCAGGCAGTGACAGGCCATGGGCTGACAGGCTCCCCATCCTATAGGGGGCGCCTGGCTGCTACACCCAGCTGACATAGAACTTTTGTCACAATGCCCGCTACCGTGGCAAGAATGCGGTGACTCTGCAGGTGTTCAGGGACACTGTAGGACTTGGTGTCAGTTCAGCAATTTCTCAGTTCCCCAAAGAAGCGGAATTCTGCAAATTGCTGCCTTTGCTCTTGAAAGATGTCATCAGGTGGGTGTTTTGGTGTAATACACTGAAAACCAGAGCAGAAATGGTGAAATATTCCCATGATATGCATGGTCCCTGCCCCAAAGCACCATGACTCAGCCTAAGGAGATCTGCAGCTTCTTTTTTTGTACTGCCGCCAGATTGTGGAAGTACAGAATAAAAACCATCCTTATGGAGAGATCTTCGTATTTTAGGCTTAGTCTAAGTGTCTCAAGTAGCTGGGGTTTTTGCTTGGGCCTAATCCATACGGTCTCATGGCTTTCCTCCTAGTCTGAAGACGAATGTGCTAGAAACTACAAAGCAAAAAAACGTCATGCAGCCGAGCCTTGCATTGCCTGTTCTTGCCTGTCCTTGCCTTGCTTTATTTCTTTCTCATCCTGTTCTCTGTCCCATCCTCTCTCACTAACCCCTCGTCTGGCAGCATGTCTCTTCTTTCCTTTTCTCTCACTCTCCTGCTTCCTGCCTCTTTTCTTGCAATTCCTCCATCTCACTCCTGCAGCCCTACACTACTTTTTATTCTTCCTTCCCTTTCTCCTGCTCCCTTCGCTTTCTCCCTCTCTCCCATATCTTTCTTCCCGACTTGTCTGTTGGAGACTTTGGGACAAATTGGCCCCACATCTGGGCATGGTTTGACAAGTTTTAAGAGGCCTGGCTGGTGACAGCAGGGACAGCAGGCAGTGACAGGCCCCGGGGCTGACAGGCTCCCCATCCCCTAGGGGGCGCCTGGCTGCCACACCCAGCTGACATAGAACCTTTGTCACAATGCCCGCTACCGTGGCGAGGATGCGATGACTCTGCAGGTGACAGGGACACTGCAGGACTTGGTGTCAGCTCAGCAATCTCTCAGTTCCCCAAAGAAGCGGAATTCTGCAAATTGCTGCCTTTGCTCTTGAAAGATGTCATCAGGTGGGTGTTTTGGTGTAATAGACTGAAAACAGAGCAGAAACTGTGAAATATTCCCATGACATGCATGGTCCCTGCCCCAAAGCACCATGACTCAACCTAAGGAGATCTGCAGCTTCTTTTTTTGTACTGCCAGCAGATTGTGGAAGTACAGTATAAAAACCATCCTTATGGAGAGATCTTCGTGTTTTAGGCTTAGTCTAAGTGTCTCAAGTAGCTGGGGTTTTTGCTTGGGCCTAACCCATATGGTCTCATGGCTTTCCTCCTAGTCTGAAGACGAATGTGCTAGAAACTATAGATCAGAAAATGTCCTGGTGCCTAGCCTTGCCTTGCCTGTCCTTGCCTTGCCTTATTTCCTTCTCATCCTGTTCTCTGTCCCATCCTCTTTCACTAACCCCTCGTCTGGCTGCATTTCTCTTCTTTCCTTTTCTCTCACTCTCCTGCTCCCTTCCCTTTTCTTGCAATTCCTCCATCTCACTCCTGCAGCCCAACACTACTTTTTATTCTTCCTTCCCTTTCTCCTGCTCCCTTCGCTTTCTCTTTCTGTCCCATATCTTTCTTCCCGACTTGTCTGTTGGAGACTTTGGGCCAAATTGGCCCCAAGTCTGGGCATGGTTTGACAAGTTTTCAGAAGCGTGACTGGTGACAGCAGGGACAGCAGGCAGTGACAGGCCCGGGGCTGACAGGCTCCCCATCCCCTAGGGGGCGCCTGGCTGCCACACCCAGCTGACATAGAACCTTTGTCACAATGCCCGCTACCGTGGCGAGGATGCAGTGACTCTGCAGGTGACAGGGACACTGCAGGACTTGCTGTCAGCTCAGCAATTTCTCACTTCCTCAAAGAAGCGGAATTCTGCAAATTGCTGCCTTTGCTCTTGAGAGCATGTCATCAGGTGTGTGTTTTGGTGGCATACACTGACAACAGAGAAGAAACTGTGAAATATTCCCATGACATGCATGGTCCCTGCCCCAAAGCACCATGACTCAACCTAAGGAGATCTGCAGCTTCTTTTTTTGTACTGCCAGCAGATTGTGAAAGTACAGTATAAAAACCATCCTTATGGAGAGATCTTCGTATTTTAGGCTTAGTCTAAGTGTCTCAAGTAGCTGGGGTTTTTGCTTGGGCCTAATCTATACGGTCTTATGGCTTTCCTCCTAGTCTGAAGACGAATGTGCTAGAAACTATAAAGCAAAAAAATGTCCTGCAGCCTAGCCTTGCCTTGCCTGTCCTTGCCTGTCTTTGCCTTGCCTTATTTCCTTCTCATCCTGTTCTCTGTTCCATCCTCTCTCACTAACCCCTCGTTTGGCTGCATGTCTCTTCTTTCCTTTTCTCTCACTCTCCTGCTCCCTTCTCTTTTCTTGCAATTCCGCCATCTCACTCCTGCAGCCCAACACTACTTTTTATTCTTCCTTCCCTTTCTCCTGCTCCCTTCGCTTTCTCCCTCTCACAGTATCACAGTATCACAGTATGTTTGGGATTGGAAGGGACCTCAAAAGATCATCTAGTCCAATCCCCCTGCTGGAGCACGAACGCCTAGGTGAGGTCACACAGGAACATGTCCAGGCGGGTCTTGAATGTCTCCAGAGAAGGAGACTCCACAACCTCCCTGGGCAGCCTGTTCCAGTGCTCTGTCACCCTCACTGAGAAGAAGTTTCTTCTCAAATTTAAGCGGAACCTCTTGTGTTCCAGCTTGATCCCATTACCCCTTGTCCTACCATTGTTTGCCACTGAGAAGAGCCTGGCTCCATCCTCGTGGCACTCACCCTTGATATATTTATAAACATTAATGAGGTCCCCCCTTAGTCTCCTCTTCTCCAAACTAAAGAGCCCTAGCTCCCTCAGCCTTTCTTCATAAGGGAGGTGCTCCACTCCCTTAATCATCTTCGTTGCCCTACGCTGGATCCTCTCCAGCAGATCCCTGTCCTTCTTGAACTGAGGGGCCCAGAACTGGACACAATATTCCAGATGTGGTCTCACCAGGGCGGAGTAGAGGGGAAGGAGGACCTCTCTCGATCTACTAGCCACCCCCCTTCTAATACACCCCAGGATGCCATTGGCCTTCCTGGCCACAAGGGCACAGTGCTGGCTCATGATCATCCTGTTGTCCACCAGGACCCCCAGGTCCCTTTCCTCTACACTGCTCTCTAATATGTAATTTCCCAACCTATACTGGAACCTGGGGTTGTTCCTGCCCAGATGCAGGACTCTACACTTTCCCTTGTTAAATTTCATCAGGTTATTCCCCGCCCAACTCTCCAGCCTGTCCAGGTCCCGCTGGATGGCAGCACAGCCTTCTGGCGTGTCAGCCACTCCTCCCAGCTTAGTGTCATCAGCAAACTTGCTGATAGTGCACTCTATTCCCTCGTCTAAATCGTTAATGAATATATTGAATAATATTGGCCCCAGCACTGACCCCTGAGGCACTCCACTAGATACTGGCCTCCAACTAGACTCCACACCATTGACTACCACTCTCTGGCTTCTCTCCTTAAGCCAGTTTGCAACCCACCTCACTACTCTATTGTCTAGACCACACCTCCTCAACTTAGCTGTGAGGATGCTGTGGGAGACTGTGTCAAAGGCTTTACTGAAGTCAAGGTAGACCACATCCACCGCTCTGCCATCATCCATCCACCTTGTTACATTCTCATAAAAGGCTATGAGGTTGGTCAAGCATGACTTACCCTTGGTAAAGCCATGCTGACTGCCCCTAATAACCCTCTTATCCTTGATATGCCTTGAGATGGCACCAAGGACAAGCTGTTCCATTACTTTCCCAGGGACAGAGGTGAGGCTGACCGGTCTATAATTACCCGGTGTCTCAAACCCCATTGGACAGAGTGTGTGCGTCACAAACCCCATTGGACAGCGTGTGTGTCTCAAAACCCATTGGACAGAGTGTGTGTTTCACAAACCCCATTGGACAGCGTGTGTGTCACAATCCCTGTTGGACAGCGTGTATGTCAGAAACCCCATTGCATAGAGTGTGCGTGTCACAAACTCCATTAGAAAGTGTGTGTGTCACAAACCCCATTGGATAGCGTGTGTGTGTCACAAACTCTATTGGTCAGTGTGTGTGTCACAACCCCCATTGGACAGCGTTTGTGTGTAACAATAATCATTGGACTGTGTGTGTGTCACAAACCCCATTGGACAGCGTGTGTGTGTAACAATACCCATTGGACAGTGTGTGTGTCACAAACCCCATTGGACAGCGTGTGTGTCACAAACCCCATGGGACAGCGTGTGTGTGTCACAAACCCCATTGGAAACTGTGTGTGTCACAAAACCCATTGGACAGCGTGTGTGTCACAAACCCCACTGGACAGCGTGTGTGTCACAAACAACCATGTACAGTGTGCGTGTCACAAACCCCATTGGACATCGTGTATGTCACAAACCCCATTGGACAGTGTGTGTGTTTCACAATCCCCATTGGACAGTGTGTGTGCCACAAACCCCATGGGACAGAGTTTGTGTCACAAACCCTATTGTACAGCGTATGTGTCACAAACACCATTGGACAGTGTGTGTGTCACAAAACCTTCTGGTCAGTGTGTGTGTCACAAACCCCATAGGACAGTGTTTCTGTCACAAACCCCATTGGACAGTGTGTGTGTGTCACAAACCCCATTATAAAGTGGGCGTGTCACAAACCGCGTTGGATAGCGTGTGTGTGTCACAAACCCTAATGGAGAGCTTGTGTGTCAAAAACACCATTGGAGAGAGTGTGTGTCACAAACCCCACTGGACAGCGTGTGTGTCACAATCCCCACTGGACAGCATGGGTGTCTCAAACCCCATTGGACAGAGTGTGTGTGTCACAACCCCCATTGGACAGCGTGTGTGTGTAACAATAATCATTGGACTGTGTGTGTGTCACAAACCCCATTGGAAATCGTGTATGTCACAAACCCCACTGGACAGTGTGTGTGTTTCACAATCCCCATTGGTCAGTGTGTGTGTCACAACCCCCATTGGACAGCGTGTGTGTGTAACAATAATCATTGGACAGCGTGTGTGCCATAAACTCCTTTGGACAGTGTGTGTGTCACAAACGCCATTGAACAGCATGTGTGTGTCACGAACTCCACTGGACAGTGTGTGTGTCACAAGCACCATTGGACGGAGTGTGTGTCACAAACCCCATTAGAAAGTTTATCTGTCACAAACCCCATTGCATAGCGAGTGTGTGTCACAAACCCTATTGGACAGTGTGCATGTCACAAAACCCACTGGACAGCGTGTGTGTCACAAACACCACTGGACAGCGTGGGTGTCTCAAACCCCATTGGACAGAGTGTGTGTGTCACAAACCCCATTGGACAGCGTGTGTGTCACAAACACCATTGGACAGCGTGTGTGTCACAAGCCCCATTGGACAGCGTGTGTGTCACAAGCCCCATTGGACAGCGTGTGTGTGTCAAAATCCCCATTAGAAAGTATGTGTGTCACAAACCCCTTTGGACAGCGTGTCTGTCACAAACCCTCGCAGACACTGTATGTGTCACAAACCCCATTGGACAGTGTGTGTGTCACTAACCCCATTGGACAGCGTGTCTGTCACAAACTCCATTAGAAAGTGTGTGTGTCACAAAACCCATAGGAAAGTGTGTGTGTAACAAACCCCATTGGACAGCGTGTTTGTGTCACAAACACGACTGGACAGTGTGGGTGTCTCAAACCCCATTGGACAGAGTGTGTGTGTCACAAACCCCATTGGACAGCGTGTGTGTCTCAAACCCCATTGGACAGAGTGTGTGTTTCACAAACCCCATTGGACAGCGTGTGTGTCACAATCCCTGTTGGACACCGTGTGTGTCAGAAACCCCATTGCACAGAGTGTGCGTGTCACAAACTCCATTAGAATGTGTGTGTGTCACAAACCCCATTGGATAGCGTGTGTGTGTCACAAACTCTATTGGTCAGTTTGTGTGTCACAACCCCCATTGGACAGCGTGTGTGTGTAACAATAATCATTGGACTGTGTGTGTGTCACAAACCCCATTGGACAGCGTGTGTGTGTAACAATACCCATTGGACTGTGTGTGTGTCACAAACACCCATGTACAGTGTGCGTGTCACAAACCCCATTGGACATCGTGTATGTCACAAACCCCATTGGAAACTGTGTGTGTCACAAAACCCATTGGACAGCGTGTGTGTCACAAACCCCACTGGACAGCGTGTGTGTCACAAACACCCATGTACAGTGTGCGTGTCACAAACCCCATTGGACATCGTGTATGTCACAAACCCCATTGGACAGTGTGTGTGTTTCACAATCCCCATTGGACAGTGTGTGTGCCACAAACCCCATGGGACAGAGTTTGTGTCACAAACCCTATTGTACAGCGTATGTGTCACAAACACCATTGGACAGTGTGTGTGAAAAGCCCATTGGACAGAGTGTGTGTGTCACAAAACTAACTGGACAGCGTGAGTGTCACAATCCCCATTGGACAGCATGTGTGTCACAAACACCATTGGACAGTGTGTGTGTCACAAAACCTTCTGGTCAGTGTGTGTGTCACAAACCCCATTGGACAGTGTTTGTGTCACAAACCTCATTGGACAGTGTGTGTGTGTCACAAACCCCATTATAAAGTGGGCGTGTCACAAACCGCGTTCGATAGCGAGTGTGTGTCAAAAACACTAATGGAGAGCGTGTGTGTCAAAAACACCATTGGAGAGAGTGTGTGTCACAAACCCCACTGGACAGCGTGTGTGTGTCACAAACCCTCCTGGTCAGTGTGTGTGTCACAAACCCCATTGGGCAACGTGTGTGTCACAAGCCCCTTTTGACAGAGGGTGTGTCACAAACACCTTTGGATAGTGTGTGTGTCACAAACCCCGTTGGACAGCGTGTGTGTGTCACAAACTCTCCTGGTCAGTGTGTGTGTCACAAACCCCATTGGACAGCGTGTGTGTGTCACAAACCCTCCTGGTCAGTGTGTGTGTCACAAAACCCATTGGACAGCGTGTGTGTCACAAACACCATTGGACAGTGTGTGTGTAACAAACCCCATTGGACAGCGTGTGTGTCACAAACCCCATTGGAAAGTGTGTGTGTCACAAACCCCATTGGATAGTGTGTGTGTGTCACAAACCCCATTATAAACTGGGCGTGTCAAAAACCCCATTGGATAGCCTGTGTGTGTCACAAACCCCATTGGATAGCGTGTGTGGGTCACAAACCCTATTGGACAGTGTGTGTGTCAGAAACCCCACTGTACAGCGTGTGTAGAACGATCCCCATTGGACAGAGTGTGTGTACCAAGACCCATTGGACAGCGTGTGTGTCACAAACCCCATTGGACAGTGTGTGTGTCACAAACCCCATTGGACAGCGTGTGTGTGTAACAATACCCATTGGACTGTGTGTGTGTCACAAAACCCATTGGACAGCGTGTGTGTGTAACAATACCCATTGGACAGTGTGTGTGTCACAAACCCCATTGGACAGCATGTGCGTCATAAACCCCCGTGGACACTGTGTGTGTCACAAATGCCATTGAACAGTGTGTGTGTCTCAAACCCCCCTGGACAGTGTGTGTGTAACAAAACCCACTGGACAGCGTTTTTGTCACAAGCCCGTTGGACAACGTATGTGTCACAAACATCATTGTACAGCGTGTGTGTATAACAATACCCATTGGACAGTGTGTGTGTCACAAACACCCATGTACAGTGTGTGTTTCACAAACCCCATTGGACAGAGTTTGTGTAACAAACCCTATAGGACAGAATGTGAGTCACAAACACCATTGGACAGTGTGTGTGTCACAAACCCCTTTGGACAGCGTGTGTGGGTCACAAACCCCACTGGACAGCGTGTGTGACACAAACACCCATGTACAGTGTGCGTGTCTCAAACCCCATTGGACATCGTGTGTTTCACAAACGCCATTGGACAGCGTGTGTGTTTCAAAATCCCCGTTGGACAGTGTCTGTGCCACAAACCCCATGGGACAGGATTTGTGTCAAAAACCATATTGGACAGCGTGTGTGTCACAAACCCCATTGGACAGTGTCTGTGTCACAAACCCCATTGGACACTGTGTGTGTCACAAAGCCCATTAGATAGCGTGTGTGTGTCACAAACCCCATTATAAATTGTGTGTGTCACAAACCCCAGTGGATAGCGTGTGTGTCGCAAACCCTATTGGACAGTGTGTAGGTCACAATCCCATTGGACAGCGTCTGTGTCAGAAACCCCATTGGACAGCGTGTGTGTCACTAACACCATTGGACAGAGTTTGTGTCACAAACGTCATTGGACAGAGTGTGTGTCACAAACCCTTTGACCAGTGTGTGTATCACAAACCCTTCGGACAGTGTGTGTGTCACAAACCACATTGGACAGCGTGTGTGTGTCACAAACCCTCCTGGTCAGTATTTGTGTCACAAACCCCATTGGACAGCGTGTAGTTTCAGAAACCCCATTGGACAGTGAGTGTCACAAATCCCATTGGACAGCGTGTGTGTCACAAACCCCATTTGACAGCGTGTGTGTGTCACAATCCCCACTGGTCAGTGTGTCACAAAACGCATTGGACAGTGTGTGTGTCACAAACCCCATTGGAAAGTGTGTGCGTCACAAACCCCATTGGATAGCGCGTGTGTGTCACAAACTCTCCTGGTCAGTGTGCGTGTCTCCAAACCGATTGGACAGCGTGTGTGTCACAAACCCCATTGGACATCCTGTGTGTCACAAACCGCTTTGGACAGTGTTTGTGTTACAAAACCCACTGGACAGCGTGTGTTTCAAAATCCCATTGGATAGTGTGTGTGTCACAAAACCCACTGTACAGCGTGTGTGTCACAAACACCAAAGGAGAGTGTGAGTGTCTCAAAGCCCTGTGGACAGGGTGTGTGTTCACAAACCCCTTTGGACAGTGTGTGTGTCACAAACCCCATTGGACAGCGTGTGTGTGCCACAATCCCCAATGGACAGCGTGTGTGTCACAAACACTAAAGGAGAGTGTGTGTGTCACAAACCCCTTTGGACAGCGTGTGTGGGTCACAAACCCCACTGGACAGCGTGTGTGACACAAACACCCATGTACAGTGTGCGTGTCTCAAACCCCATTGGACATCGTGTGTTTCACAAACGCCATTGGACAGCGTGTGTGTTTCAAAATCCCCGTTGGACAGTGTCTGTGCCACAAACCCCATGGGACAGGATTTGTGTCAAAAACCATATTGGACAGCGTGTGTGTCACAAACCCCATTGGACAGTGTCTGTGTCACAAACCCCATTGGACACTGTGTGTGTCACAAAGCCCATTAGATAGCGTGTGTGTGTCACAAACCCCATTATAAATTGTGTGTGTCACAAACCCCAGTGGATAGCGTGTGTGTCGCAAACCCTATTGGACAGTGTGTAGGTCACAATCCCATTGGACAGCGTCTGTGTCAGAAACCCCATTGGACAGCGTGTGTGTCACTAACACCATTGGACAGAGTTTGTGTCACAAACGTCATTGGACAGAGTGTGTGTCACAAACCCTTTGACCAGTGTGTGTATCACAAACCCTTCGGACAGTGTGTGTGTCACAAACCACATTGGACAGCGTGTGTGTGTCACAAACCCTCCTGGTCAGTATTTGTGTCACAAACCCCATTGGACAGCGTGTAGTTTCAGAAACCCCATTGGACAGTGAGTGTCACAAATCCCATTGGACAGCGTGTGTGTCACAAACCCCATTTGACAGCGTGTGTGTGTCACAATCCCCACTGGTCAGTGTGTCACAAAACGCATTGGACAGTGTGTGTGTCACAAACCCCATTGGAAAGTGTGTGCGTCACAAACCCCATTGGATAGCGCGTGTGTGTCACAAACTCTCCTGGTCAGTGTGCGTGTCTCCAAACCGATTGGACAGCGTGTGTGTCACAAACCCCATTGGACATCCTGTGTGTCACAAACCGCTTTGGACAGTGTTTGTGTTACAAAACCCACTGGACAGCGTGTGTTTCAAAATCCCATTGGATAGTGTGTGTGTCACAAAACCCACTGTACAGCGTGTGTGTCACAAACACCAAAGGAGAGTGTGAGTGTCTCAAAGCCCTGTGGACAGGGTGTGTGTTCACAAACCCCTTTGGACAGTGTGTGTGTCACAAACCCCATTGGACAGCGTGTGTGTGCCACAATCCCCAATGGACAGCGTGTGTGTCACAAACACTAAAGGAGAGTGTGAGTGTCACAAAGCCCTGTGGACAGGGTGTGTGTTCACAAACCCCTTTGGACAGTGTGTGTGTCACAAACCCCATTGGACAGCGTGTGTGTGTCACAATCCCCAATGGACAGCATGTGTGTCACAAGCCCATTGGACAGAGTGTGTGTGTCACAAAACCCACTGGACAGCGTGTGTGTCACGAACCCCATTGGACAGCGTGTGTATCACAAGCACCATTGGACAGAGTGTGTGTGTCACAAACCCTATTGGACAGTGTGTAGGTTACAATCCCCATTGGACAACATCTGTGTCACAAACCCCATTGGACAGCGTGTGTGTCAAAACTCCATTGGACAGGATGTGTGTCAGAAAACCCACTGGACAGAGTGTGTGTCACAAACACCATTGGAGAGTGTGTGTGTCACAAACCCCCATGGACAGTGTGTGTGTCACAATCCCAATTGGACAGCGTGGGTATGTCACAAACCCTCCTGGTCAGTGTGTGTGTCACAAACCCTATTGGACAGCGTGTGTGTGTAACAATACCCATTGGACAGTGTGTGTGTTACAAACCCCCGTGGATAGTGTGTGTGTCACAATCCCCAGTTGACAGCCTGTGTGTCAAAACCCCATTGGACAGCGTGTGTGTCAAAAGAACCCTATGACAGTGTGTGTGTGTCACAAACCCCATTGGAAAGTGTATGTGTCACAAACCCTATTGGATAGCGTGTGTGTGTCACAAACCCTATTGGACAGTTTGTAGGTCACAAACACCCATGGACAGTGTGTGTGTCACAATCCCCATTGGACAGCGTGTGTTTCACAAACCCCATTGGACAGCGTGGGTGTGTCACAAACCCTCCTGGTCAGTGTGTGTGTCACAAACCCTATTGGACAGCGTGTGTGTCACAAACCCCCGTGGACACTGTGTGTCACGAACGCCATTGGAAAGTGTGTATGACACAATCCCCATTGGACAGCGTGTTTGTCATAAACCCCATGGTACAGAATGTGTGTCACAACCACTATTGGACAGCGTGTGTGTGTCACAAACCCATTGGAAAGAGTGTGTGTGTCACAAAACCCACTGGACAGCGTGTGTGTCACGAACCCCATTGGACAGCGTGTGTGTCACAAACCCCATTGGACAGTGTGTGTGTCATAAACCCCATTGGACAGCGTGTGTGTTTCACAATCCACATTGGAAAGTGTGTGTGTTTCACAATCCCCATTGGACAGTGTGTGTGTGTCACAATACCCTTAGGGCACTGTGGGTGTCACAAACTCCATTGGATATCGTGTGTGTCACAAACCCCTTTGGACAGTGTGTGTGTCACAAACCCCATTGGACAGCTTGTGTGTCACAAACACCCATGGACAGTGTGTGTGTCACAGACCCCATTGGAAAGCGTGTGTGTGTCACAATCCCCATTGGATAGTGTGTGTGTCACAAACCCTATGGGACAGAGTGTGTGTCAGAAACCCCATTGGACAGCGTGTGTGTCACAAGCGCCATTGGACAGTGTGTGTGTGTCACAAACCCCATTGGGTAGCGTGTGTGTGTCACAAACTCTCTTGGACAGTGTGTGTGTCACAAAAACCATTGGAAAGCATGCGTGTCACACACAGCATTGCACAATTTGTGTGTAACAAACCCAATTGGTCAGAGTGTGTGTGTCACAAACCCCATTGGAAAGTGTGTTTCACAAACCCCATTGGATAGCGTGTGTGTGTCACAAAGCCTATTGGACAGTTTGTATTTCACAATCCCCATTGTACAGCGTCTGTGTCACAAACCCCATTGGACAGCGTGTGTGTTCACAAACACCATTGGACAGCGTGGGTGTGTCACAAACCCTCCTGGTCAGTGTGTGTGCCACAAACCCTATTGGACAGCGTGTGTGTCACAAACCCCTGTGGACACTGTGTGTCACGAACGCCATTGGACAGTGTGTGTGTCACAAACCCCGTGGACAGTGTGTGTATCACAATCCCCAGTTGACAGCGTGTGTGTCAAAACCCAATTGGACAGCGTGTGTGTCAAAAGAACCCTATGACAGTGTGTGTGTGTCACAAACCCCATTGGAAAGTGTATGTGACACAAACCCCATTGGATAGCGTGTGTGTGTCACAAACCCTATTGGACAGTGTGTAGGTCACAAACACCCATGGACAGTGTGTGTGTCACAATCCCCATTGGACAGCGTGTGTTTTTCACAAACACCATTCGACAGTGTGTGTGTCACAAACCGCATTGGAGAGCTTGTGTGTGTAACAATGCACATTGCACAGTGTGTGTGTCACAAACCCCATTGGACAACGTGTGTGTCACAAATCCCCGTGGACACTGTGTGTGTCACGAACGCCATTGGACACTGTGTGTGTCACAATCCCCAGTGGACAGCGTGTGTGTCAAAACCCCTGTGGACAGTGTGTGTGTCACAAAACCCACTGGACAGCGTGTGTGTCACAAAAACCAATGGAAAGTATGAGTGTCACAAACCCTATTGGACAGCGTGTGTGTCACAAACCCTTTTGGACAGTGTGTGTGTCACAAAACCCACTGGACAGCGTGTGTGTCACGAACCCCATTCGACAGCGTGTGTGTCACAAGCACCTTTGGACAGAGTGTGTGTGTCACAAACACCGCTGGACAGCGTGTGGGTGTAACAATACATATTGGACAGTGTGTGTATCACAAACCCCATGGGATAGAGTGTGTTTCACAAACCCCATTGGACAGCGTGTGTGTCAAAACAACCCTATGACAGTGTGTGTGTGTCACAAACCCCACTGGAAAGTGTATGTGTTCCAAACCCCATTGGATAGCGTGTGTGTGTCACAAACCCTATTGGACAGCGTCTGTGTCACAAACCCCCGTGGACACTGTGTGTGTCAAAAGAATCATTGGACAGAGTGTGTGTGTCACAAACCCTGTTGGACAGTGTGTAGGTCACAATCCCCATTGAACAGAGTCTGTGTCGCAAACCACATTGGACAGCGTGTGTGTGTAACAAACCCCATTGGACAGCGTGTGTGTGTCACAGTCCCCATTGGACAGTGTGTGTTTCACAAACACTCATGGACAGTGTGGTTGTCAGGAACCCCATTGGACATCGTTTGTGTCAGAAACCCCTTTGGATAGTGTGTGTGTCACAAGCACCATTGGACAGAGTGTGTGTGCCACAAACCCTTTTGGAAAGTGTATGTGTCATAAACCCCATTGGATAGCGTGTGTGTGTCACAAACCCTATTAGACAGTGTGTGTGTCACAAAACACACTGGACAGCGTGTGTGTCACAAACCCCATTGGATATTGTGTGTGTGTCACAATCCCCATTGGATAGCGTGTGTGTGTCACAAAGCCCATTAGAAATTGTGCGTGTCACAAAACCCATTGGAAAGTGTGTCTGTCACAAACCTCATTGGACAGCGTCTGTGTCACAAACCCCATTGGACAGCACGTGTGTCAAAAGACCTATTGGACAGAGTGTGTGTATCACAAACCCCATTGGACAGCGTGTGTGTCACAATCCCCATTGGACACCGTGTGGGTCGCAAACCCCATTGGATCTCGTGTGTGTGTCAAAATCTCCATTAAAAAGTATGTGTGTCACAGACCCCATTGGACAGCGTGTGTGTCACAAACACGATTGGACAGTGTGTGTGTGTCACAATCCCCATTGAACAGTGTGTGTGTCACACACCCCATTGGATAGCGTGTGTTTCATAAACCCCATTGGATAACGTGTGTGTGTCACAAACCCCATTATAAAGTGTGCGTGTCACAAACCCCATTGGACAGCGTGTGTTCACAAACCCCACTGGACAGCATGTGTGTCACAAACCCCATTGGACAGTGTATGTGTCACAAACCCCATTGGACAGACTTTGTGTGTAACAATACCCATTGGACAGTGTGTGTATCACAAACCCCATTGGACAGTTTGTGTGTCACAAACCATATTAGACAGAGTTTGTGTTTAACAACACCCATTGGACAGCGTGTGTGTCACAAACCCCGTGGACAATGTGTGTGTCGCGAACGCCATTGGACAGTGTGTGTGTCACAAACCCCATTGGACATCGTGTGTGTCACAAACCCTTTTGGACAGTGTGTGTGTCACAAACCCCACTGGGCAGCGTGTGTGTGTCACAATCCCCATTGGACTGCGTGTGTGTCACAAACGCAATGGGACAGAGTGTGTGCCACGAACCCCATTGGACAGCGTGTGTGTCACAAGCGCCATTGGAGAGAGTGTGTGTGTCACAAACCCCATTGGAAAGTGTATGTGTCACAAACCCCATTGGATAGCGTGTGTGTGTCACAAACCCTCCTGGTCAATGTGTGTGTCACAAAACCCATTGGACAGCATGCGTGTCACAAACACCATTGGACAGTGTGTGTGTAACAAACCCAGTTGGTCAGCGTGTGTGTCACATACCCAATGGGACAGCGTGTGTGCGTCACATGCCCCATTGGAAAGTGTGTTTGTCACAAACCCCATTGGACAGAGTTTGTGTTTAACAATACCCATTGGACAGTGTGCCTGTCACAAACCCCATTGGACATCGTGTGTGTCACAAACCCCTTTGGACAGTGTGTGTGTCACAAACCCCATTGCACAGTGTTTGTGTGTCACAATCCCCATTGGTAAGTGTGTGTGTCACAATACCCATGGGACAGAGTGTGTGTCACGAACCCCATTGCACAGCGTGTGTGTCACAAGCGCCATTGGACAGAGTGTGTGCGTCAGAAACCCCATTGGAACGTGTATGCGTTACAAAACCCATTGAATAGTTTGTGTGTGTCACAAACCCTCCTGGTAAAGTGTGTGTGTCACAAAACCCATTGGACAGCATGCGTGTCTCACACACCGTTGGACAGTGTGTGTGTAACAAACCCAATTGGTCAGCGTGTGTGTCTCAAACCCCATGGGACAGCGACTGGGTGTCACAAACCCCATTGGATAGTGTGTGTCACAAACCCCATTGGATAGCGTGTGTGTGTCTAAAACCCCATTAGAAGGTATGATTGTCACAAACCCCATTGGATAGCATGTGTGTGTCAGAAACCCCATTGGACAGCGTGTGTGTCATAAACCCCATTGGATAGCGTGTGTGTGTCACAAACCCCATTATAAAGTGTGCGTGTCACAAACCCCGTTGGACACTGTGTGTGTCACAAACACCCATGGACAGTGTACGTGTCTCAAACCCCATTGGACAGCGTGTGTGTCACAAACACCCATGGACAGTGTGTGTGTCACACACCCCTTTGGACAGTCTGTGTGTCAAAAGAATCATTGGACAGCGTGTGTGTGTCACAAACCCCTTTGGATAGCATGTGTCTGTCACGAACCCCATTGGACAACGTGCGTGTCACAAGCCCCACTGGACAGAATGTGTGAGTCACAAAACCCATTAGAAAGTGTGCGTGTCACAAACCCCTTTGGATAGCATGTGTGTGTCACAGACCCTATTGGACAGTGTGTATGACACAATCCCCATTGGACAGCATCTTTGTCATAAACCCCATGGTACAGAATGTGTGTCACAACCACTATTGGACAGCGTGTGTGTGTCACAAACCCATTGGAAAGAGTGTGTGTGTCACAATCCCCACTGTACAGTGTGTGTGTCACAAACCCCTTTGGACAGTGTGTGTGTCACAGACCCCTCAGTACAGGGTGTGTGTCACAAATCCCATGGGACAGTGTGTGTGTCACAATCCCCATTGGGCAGTGTGTGTGTTTCACAAACCCTTTTGGACTTTGTGTGTGTCAGAAACCCCACTGGACAGCGTGTGTGTCACAAACACCCATGGAGGGTGCGCGTGTCACAAACCCCATTGGACACTGTGTGTGTCACAAACCCCACGGGACAGACTGTGTGTAACGAACCCCATTGGACAGTGTATGTGTAACAAAACCAATTGGTCAGAGTGTGTGTCACAAACCCAATGGGACAGAGTGTGTGTCACAAACCCCATTGGAAAGTGTGTGTGTCACACTTTCCATTGGATAGCGTGTGTGTTTCACAAAACCAATTAAACAGTATGCGTGTCACAAACCCCATTGGATAGCTTGTGTGTGTCACAAACCCCATTAGAAAGTGTGCGTGTCACAAACCCCATTTGAAAGTGTGAGTGTCACAAACCCCATTGGATAGTGTGTGTGTCACTAGCCCATTGGACAGAGTGTGTGTGTCACAAAACCCACTAGACAGTGTGTGTGTCACGGATCCAATTGGACAGCGTGTGTGTCACATGCGCCATTGGAATGTGTGTGTGTCACAAACAACATTGGATAGCGTGTGTGTGTCACAAACCCTTTTGGACAGTGTGTGTGTCAGAAACCCCACTGGATAGCCTGTGTGTCACAAACACCCATGGACAGTGTGCGTGTCAGAAACCCCATTGGACATCGTGTGTGTTCACAAGCACCATTGGACAGAGTGTGTGTGTCACAAACCCCATTGGAAAGTGTATGTGTCACAAACCCCATTGGATAGCGTGTGTGTCACTAGCCCATTGGACAGAGTGTGTGTGTCACAAAACCCACTGGACAGCGTGTTTTTCACGAACCCCATTGGACAGCGTGTGTGTCACAAGCACCATTGGACAGAGTGTGTGTGTCACAAACCCCATTGGAAAGTGCATGTGTCACAAAGCCCATTGGATAGCGTGTGTGTCACAAACACCATTGGACATCATGTGTGTGTAACAATACCCATTGCACAGTGTGTGTGTCACAAATCCCATTGGACAGTGTGTGTGTCACAAACACCCATGGACAGTGTGCGTGTCACAAACCCCATTGGACATCATGTGTGTCACAAACCCTTTTGGACAGTGTGTGTGTCACAAACCCCATTGGACATTCTGTGAGTCACAAACCACTTTGGACAGCGTTTGTGTCATAAACCCCATTGGATATTGCAGGAGTGCCACAAACCCCATGGGACAGAGTGCGTGTCATGAACCCCATTGGACAGCGTGTGTGTCACAAGCGCCATTGGACAGAGTTTGTGCGTCACAAACCCTATTGGAAAGTGTATGTGTCACATACCCCATTGGATAGCGTGTGTGTGTCACAAACCCTATTGGACAGTGTGTATGTCACAATCCCCATTGGACAGCGTCTGTGTCACAAACTTCACTGGACAGCGTGTGTAGTCAAAAACACCCATGGACAGTGTGCGTGTCACAAACCCCATTGTACAGAGTTTGATTCACAAACCCCATTGGACAGCGTGTCTGTGTCACAATACCCATTGGACAGTGTGTGTGTAACAATACCCATTGGACAGTGTGTGTGTCACAAACCCCATTGGACAGCGTGTGTGTCAAAAACCCTGGTGGACACTGTGTGTGTCACAAACCCCATTGGACATCGTGTGTGTCACAAACCATTTTGGACAGTGTGTGTGTCACAAACCCCATGGACAGCGTGTGTGTGCCACAATCCTCATTGGAAAGTGTGTGTGTCACAAAACCCGTGGGACAGAGTGTGTGTCACCAACGCCATTGGACAGCATGTGTTTCACAAGCGCCATTGGACAGCGTGTGTGTCACAAAGCCCATTGGAAAGTGCATGTGTCACAAACCCCATTGGATAGCGTGTGTGTGTCACACACCCTCCTGGTCAGTGTGTGTGTCACAAAACCCATTGGACATCATGCGTGTCACAAACACCATTGGACAGTGTGTGTGTAGCAAACCCAATTTGTCAGCGTGTGTGTCACAAACCCAATTGGATAACATGTGTGTGTCACAAACCCCTTTAGAAAGTGTGCGTTTCACAAACCCCATTGGACAGTGTGTGTGTCACAAACACCATTGGACAGCGTGTGTGTCATAAACCACATTAGAAACAGAGTGTGCCACAAACCTCATTGGATAGCATGTGTGTGTCACAAACCCCATTGGACAGCGTGTGTGTCACAAGTACCATTGGACAGAGTGTGAGTGTCACAAACCCCATTAGATAGTGTGTGAGACACAAACCCCTTCGGACATTGTGTGTGTCACAAAAACCATTTGATAGTGTGTGAGTGTCACAAACCCTATTGGACAGTGTGTGTGTCACAAACCCAATTGAACAGCGTATGTGTCACAAACACCATTAGACAACATGTGTGTCACAAGACCCATTGGAGAGAGTGTGCGTGTCACAAACCCCATTGGACAGCGTGTGTGTCACAATCCCCATTGGACCGATTGTGTGTCATAAACCCCATTGGACAGAGCGCGTGTGTCACAATCCCCATTGGAAAGCGTGTGTGTCACAAACACCATTGGACAGCGTGTGTGTCACAAGCCCATTGGACAGAGTGTGTGTGTCACAAACACCATTAGACAGCGTGTGTGTGTCACAAACACAATTGGACAGCGTGTATGTGTCACAATCCTATTGGACAGTGTGTGTGTCACAAACACCATGGGACAGAGTGTGTGTAACAAACACTGTTGGACAGCGTTTGTGTGTCACAAGCCCATTGGACAGCCTGTGTGTCACAAACACCATTGGACAGCGTGTGTGTCTCAAGACCCATTGGACAGAGTGTGTGTGTCACAAACCCCATTGGACAGATTGTGTGTCAGAAAACACCATTGGACAGTGTGTGTGTCACAAACACAATTGGACAGTGTGTGTTTCACAAGCCCATTGGACAGAGTGTGTGTGTCACAAAACCCACTGGATAGCGTGTGTGTCACGAACGCCATTGGACAGCATGTGTGTCACAAGCACCATTGGACAGAGTGTCAGTGTCACAAAGCCCATTGGATAGTGTGTGTGTCACAATTCTCATTACAAACTGTGTGTGTTTTTCAAACCCCATTGGACTGCGTGTGTGTCATAAACCCCATTGGATAGCGTGTGTGTCACAAAACCCATGGGACAGAGTGTGTGTCACAAGCCACATTGGACAGATTGTGAGTGTCACAAAGCCCTTTGCATAGTGTGTGTGTCACAAACCCCATTAGAAATTGTGTGTGTCACAAACCCTATTGGACAGTGTGTGTCACAATCCTCATTGGACAGCGTGTGTCTCACAAACCCCATTGGACAGATTGTGTGTCACAAACGCCATTCGATAGCATGTGTGTGTCACAAACTCTATTGGACAGTGTATGTGTCACAAACCCCACTGGACAGTGTGCGTGTCACAAGTCTTATTGGACAGAGTGTATGTGTCACAAACCCCATTGGAAAGTGTGTGTGTCACAATCCCCATTGTACAGCGTGTGTCACAAACCCCATTGGACAGAGTTTGTGTCACAAACCCCATTGGACAGCGTGTGTGTCATAAACTCCATTGGACAGTGTGTATGTCACAAAACCCATTGGACAGCGTTTGTGTCACAATCCCCAGTGGACAGCGTGTGTGTCAAAACCCAATTGGACAGTGTGTGTGTCACAAAACCCACGGGGCAGCGTGTGTGTCACAAACACCCATCAACAGTGTGAGTGTCACAAACCCTATTGGACAGTGTGTGTGTTACAAACCCCTTTGGACAGTTTGTGTGTCACAAACCCCATTTGACAGCGTGTGTGTGTCACAAACCCCGTTGGACAGCGTGTGTGTCAAATGCCCCATTGGACAGAGTGTATGTGTTCACAAACCCCATTGGACAGTGTGTGTGTATCACAATGCCCTTTGGAGAGTGTGTGTGTCACAAACCCCATTGGACAGAGTTTGTGTCACAAACCCCATTGGACAGCGTGTGTCTCAGAAACACCATTGGACAGCGTGTGTGTCACAAACCCCATTGGACAGTGTGTGTGTATCACAATGCCCTTTGGAGAGTGTGTGTGTCGCAATCCCCATTGCACAGTGTTTGTGTCACAAACAACATTGGACAGCGTGTGTGTCACAAACCGCATTGTACAGTCTGTATGTCACAAAACCCATTGGATAGCGTGTGTGTCACAATCCCAATTAGAAAGTGTGTGAGTCACAAACCCTATTGGACAGAGTGTTTGTGTTACAAACCACATTGGACAGCGTTTGTGTCATAAACCACATTGGATAGCGTGTGTGTGTCACAAACCCCATGGGACAGAGTTTGTGTCACAAACCCCATTGGACAGCGTGTGTCTCACAAGCGCCATTGGAAAGAGTGTGTGTGTCACAAAATCCCATTGGAAAGTGTATGTGTCACAAACCCCTTTGGATAGCGTGTGTGTGTCACAAATCCCATTGGGGAGTGTGCGTGTCACAAACCCCATTGGAGATCGTATGTGTCACAAACCATTTTGTACAGTGTGCGTGTCACAAACCCCATTGGACATCGTGTGTGTCACAAACCAAGTTGGACAGTGTGTGTGTCACAAACCCCATTGGACAGCGTGAGTGTGTCACATTCCCCATTGGACAGTGTGTGTGTCACAAACCCCATTGGACAGCATGTGTGTTTCACAATCCCCATTGGACAGTGTCTCTGTGTCACAAACCCCATTAGACAGAGTGTGTGTCACAATCTCCATTGGACAGTGTCTGTGTGTCACAAACCCCATTAGACAGAGTGTGTGTCACAATCCCCATTGGACAGTGTGTGTGTCACAAACCCCATTGGACAGCGTGTGTTTCACAAACTCCTTTGGGCAGTGTGTGTGTCCCAAACCCCATTGGACAGAGTGTATGTGTCACGAAGCACATAGGACAGTTTGTGTGTCACAAGACCTATTGGACAGAGTGTGTGTGTCACAAACCCCATTGGACAGCGTGTGGGTCACAAACCCCATTGGACAGAGTGTGTGTGTCACAAAACCCATTGGACAGTGTGTGTGTCATAAACCCCATTGGACAGCGTGTGTGTTTCACAATTCCAATTGGACAGTGTCTGTGTGTCACAAACCCCATTAGACATAGTGTGTGTCACAATCCCCATTGGACAGTGTGTGTGTCACAAAGCCCATTGGACAGCGTGTGTGTCACAAACTCCTTTGGGCAGTGTTTGTGTCACAAACCCCATTGGACAGAATATGTGTGTCACAATCCCCACTGCACACTGTGTGTGTCACAAACCCCATTGGACAGCGTGTTTGTCACAAACCCCATTGGACAGTTTGTGTGTCACAAACCCCATTGGACAGCGTGTGTGTTTAACAATACCCATTAATCAGTGTGTGTGTCACAAAACCCACTGGACAGCGTGTGTGTCACAAACCCCCCTGGAAAGTGTGTGTGCAACAATCCTCCGTGGACAGCGTGTGTGTCAGAAACCCTATTGGACAGTGTGTGTGTGTCACAATCCCCATTGGACAGTGTGTATGTCACTAACCGCATGGGACAGAGTGTGTGTCACGAACCCCATTGGACAGCGTGTGTGTCACAAGCGCCATTGGACAGAGTGTGTGTGTCACAAACCTCATTGGAAAGTGTATGTGTTACAAAACCCATTGGATAGCGTGTCTCTGTCACAAACCCTCCTGGTCAGTGTGTCTGTCACAAAACCCATTGGACAGCATGCGTGTCACCATTGGACAGTGTGTGTGTAACAAACCCAATTGGTCAGCCTGTGTGTCACAAAACCCATGGGACAGCGTGTGTGTTTCAGAAAACCCATTGGAAAGCGTGTGTGTCACAAACCCTTTTGGATAGCGTGTGTGTGTGTCACAAACCCCACTAGAAAGTATGCGTGTCACAAACCACATTGGACAGCGTGTGTGTGTAACAAACCCCATTGGACAGCGTGTGTGTGTCACAGTCCCCATTGGACAGTGTGTGTTTCACAAACACTCATGGACAGTGTGGTTGTCAGGAACCCCATTGGACATCGTTTGTGTCAGAAACCCCTTTTGACAGTGTGTGTGTCACAAGCACCATTGGACAGAGTGTGTGTGCCACAAACCCTTTTGGAAAGTGTGTGTGTCACAAACACCATTGGATAGCGTGTGTGTGTCACAATCCCCATTAGACAGTGTGTGTGTCACAAAACCCTTTGGATAGCGTGTGTGTCACAAAACCCATTGGACAGAGTGTGTGTGTCACAAACCCCATTGGACAGTGTGTGTGTCATAAAAACCTTTGGACAGCGTGTGTGTTTCACAATCCCCATTGGACAGTGTCTGTGTGTCACAAACCCCATTAGACAGAGTGTGTGTCACAAGCCCCATTGGACAGCGTCTGTGTCACAAAGCCCACTGGACAGCGTGTGTGTCACAATCCACATTGGACAGTGTGTGTGTCACAAACTCCACTGGACAGCGTGTAGTGTGACAAAACCTATTGGATAGAGTGTGTGTCACGAACCCCATTAGAAAGTGTGTGTGTCACAAACCCCATTGGATAGCGTGTGTGTGTCAAAAACCCTATTGGACAGAATGTGTGTGTCACAAACCCCATTACAAAGTGTGCATGTCACAAACCCCTTTGGACACTGTGTGTGTCACAAACCCCATTGGACAGTGTGTGTGTCACAAACCCAGTGGACACCGTGTGTGAAACGAACCCCATTGGACAGTGTGTGTGTCACAAGCACCATTGGACAGTGTGTGTGTCAGGAACCCCATTAGAAAGTGTGTGTGTCACAAACCCCATTGGATAGCATATGTGTGTCACAAAACCTATTGGACAGAATGTGTGTGTCACACACCCCATTGGACAGCATGTGTGTCATAAACACCATTGGACAGCGTGTGTGTGTCACAAACCCCATTAGAAAGTGTGCATGTCACAAACCCCTTTGGACACTGTGTGTGTCACAAACCCCATTGGACAGTGCGTGTGTCACAAACCCCCGTGGACACTGTGTGTTTCACGAACGCCATTGGACAGTGTGTGTGTCACAAACCCCACTGGACATTGAGTGTCTCACAATCCCCAGTGGACACCGTGTGTGTCAAAACCCCAGTGGATAGTTTGTGTGTCACAAAACCCACTGGACAGCGTGTGTGTCATAAACACCCATGAACAGTGTGAGTGTCACAAACCTCATTGGACAGTGGGTGTTTCAAAAACCGCATTGGACAGTGTGCGTGTCACAAACATCATTGGACAGCATGTGTGTCACAAAACCCACTGGACACCGTGTGTGAAACGAACCCCATTGGACAGTGTGTGTGTCACAAGCACCATTGGACAGAGTATGTGTGTAACAAACCCCATTGGAAAGTGTATGTGTCACAAACCCCATTGGATAGCGTGCGTTTTTGCACATACCCTATTGGACAGTGTGTGTGTCACAAAACCCACTGGATAGTGTGTTTGTCACCAGCCCTGTTGGACAGCGTCTGTGTCACAAACACCATTGGACAGCGTGTGTGTGTAACAATACACATTGGACAGTGTGTGTGTCACAAACAGCATTGTACTGCGTGTGTGAGCCACAAATCCTATTGGACAGTGTGTGTGTCAGAATCCCCATTGGACAGTGTGTGTGTCACAATCCCCATTGTACAGCGTGTGTCACAAACCCCATTGGACAGAGTTTGTGTCACAAACCCCATTGGACAGCGTGTGTGTCATAAACTCCATTGGACAGTGTGTATGTCACAAAACCCATTGGACAGCGTTTGTGTCACAATCCCCAGTGGACAGCGTGTGTGTCAAAACCCAATTGGACAGTGTGTGTGTCACAAAACCCACGGGGCAGCGTGTGTGTCACAAACACCCATCAACAGTGTGAGTGTCACAAACCCTATTGGACAGTGTGTGTGTTACAAACCCCTTTGGACAGTTTGTGTGTCACAAACCCCATTTGACAGCGTGTGTGTGTCACAAACCCCGTTGGACAGCGTGTGTGTCAAATGCCCCATTGGACAGAGTGTATGTGTTCACAAACCCCATTGGACAGTGTGTGTGTATCACAATGCCCTTTGGAGAGTGTGTGTGTCACAAACCCCATTGGACAGAGTTTGTGTCACAAACCCCATTGGACAGCGTGTGTCTCAGAAACACCATTGGACAGCGTGTGTGTCACAAACCCCATTGGACAGTGTGTGTGTATCACAATGCCCTTTGGAGAGTGTGTGTGTCGCAATCCCCATTGCACAGTGTTTGTGTCACAAACAACATTGGACAGCGTGTGTGTCACAAACCGCATTGTACAGTCTGTATGTCACAAAACCCATTGGATAGCGTGTGTGTCACAATCCCAATTAGAAAGTGTGTGAGTCACAAACCCTATTGGACAGAGTGTTTGTGTTACAAACCACATTGGACAGCGTTTGTGTCATAAACCACATTGGATAGCGTGTGTGTGTCACAAACCCCATGGGACAGAGTTTGTGTCACAAACCCCATTGGACAGCGTGTGTCTCACAAGCGCCATTGGAAAGAGTGTGTGTGTCACAAAATCCCATTGGAAAGTGTATGTGTCACAAACCCCTTTGGATAGCGTGTGTGTGTCACAAATCCCATTGGGGAGTGTGCGTGTCACAAACCCCATTGGAGATCGTATGTGTCACAAACCATTTTGTACAGTGTGCGTGTCACAAACCCCATTGGACATCGTGTGTGTCACAAACCAAGTTGGACAGTGTGTGTGTCACAAACCCCATTGGACAGCGTGAGTGTGTCACATTCCCCATTGGACAGTGTGTGTGTCACAAACCCCATTGGACAGCATGTGTGTTTCACAATCCCCATTGGACAGTGTCTCTGTGTCACAAACCCCATTAGACAGAGTGTGTGTCACAATCTCCATTGGACAGTGTCTGTGTGTCACAAACCCCATTAGACAGAGTGTGTGTCACAATCCCCATTGGACAGTGTGTGTGTCACAAACCCCATTGGACAGCGTGTGTTTCACAAACTCCTTTGGGCAGTGTGTGTGTCCCAAACCCCATTGGACAGAGTGTATGTGTCACGAAGCACATAGGACAGTTTGTGTGTCACAAGACCTATTGGACAGAGTGTGTGTGTCACAAACCCCATTGGACAGCGTGTGGGTCACAAACCCCATTGGACAGAGTGTGTGTGTCACAAAACCCATTGGACAGTGTGTGTGTCATAAACCCCATTGGACAGCGTGTGTGTTTCACAATTCCAATTGGACAGTGTCTGTGTGTCACAAACCCCATTAGACATAGTGTGTGTCACAATCCCCATTGGACAGTGTGTGTGTCACAAAGCCCATTGGACAGCGTGTGTGTCACAAACTCCTTTGGGCAGTGTTTGTGTCACAAACCCCATTGGACAGAATATGTGTGTCACAATCCCCACTGCACACTGTGTGTGTCACAAACCCCATTGGACAGCGTGTTTGTCACAAACCCCATTGGACAGTTTGTGTGTCACAAACCCCATTGGACAGCGTGTGTGTTTAACAATACCCATTAATCAGTGTGTGTGTCACAAAACCCACTGGACAGCGTGTGTGTCACAAACCCCCCTGGAAAGTGTGTGTGCAACAATCCTCCGTGGACAGCGTGTGTGTCAGAAACCCTATTGGACAGTGTGTGTGTGTCACAATCCCCATTGGACAGTGTGTATGTCACTAACCGCATGGGACAGAGTGTGTGTCACGAACCCCATTGGACAGCGTGTGTGTCACAAGCGCCATTGGACAGAGTGTGTGTGTCACAAACCTCATTGGAAAGTGTATGTGTTACAAAACCCATTGGATAGCGTGTCTCTGTCACAAACCCTCCTGGTCAGTGTGTCTGTCACAAAACCCATTGGACAGCATGCGTGTCACCATTGGACAGTGTGTGTGTAACAAACCCAATTGGTCAGCCTGTGTGTCACAAAACCCATGGGACAGCGTGTGTGTTTCAGAAAACCCATTGGAAAGCGTGTGTGTCACAAACCCTTTTGGATAGCGTGTGTGTGTGTCACAAACCCCACTAGAAAGTATGCGTGTCACAAACCACATTGGACAGCGTGTGTGTGTAACAAACCCCATTGGACAGCGTGTGTGTGTCACAGTCCCCATTGGACAGTGTGTGTTTCACAAACACTCATGGACAGTGTGGTTGTCAGGAACCCCATTGGACATCGTTTGTGTCAGAAACCCCTTTTGACAGTGTGTGTGTCACAAGCACCATTGGACAGAGTGTGTGTGCCACAAACCCTTTTGGAAAGTGTGTGTGTCACAAACACCATTGGATAGCGTGTGTGTGTCACAATCCCCATTAGACAGTGTGTGTGTCACAAAACCCTTTGGATAGCGTGTGTGTCACAAAACCCATTGGACAGAGTGTGTGTGTCACAAACCCCATTGGACAGTGTGTGTGTCATAAAAACCTTTGGACAGCGTGTGTGTTTCACAATCCCCATTGGACAGTGTCTGTGTGTCACAAACCCCATTAGACAGAGTGTGTGTCACAAGCCCCATTGGACAGCGTCTGTGTCACAAAGCCCACTGGACAGCGTGTGTGTCACAATCCACATTGGACAGTGTGTGTGTCACAAACTCCACTGGACAGCGTGTAGTGTGACAAAACCTATTGGATAGAGTGTGTGTCACGAACCCCATTAGAAAGTGTGTGTGTCACAAACCCCATTGGATAGCGTGTGTGTGTCAAAAACCCTATTGGACAGAATGTGTGTGTCACAAACCCCATTACAAAGTGTGCATGTCACAAACCCCTTTGGACACTGTGTGTGTCACAAACCCCATTGGACAGTGTGTGTGTCACAAACCCAGTGGACACCGTGTGTGAAACGAACCCCATTGGACAGTGTGTGTGTCACAAGCACCATTGGACAGTGTGTGTGTCAGGAACCCCATTAGAAAGTGTGTGTGTCACAAACCCCATTGGATAGCATATGTGTGTCACAAAACCTATTGGACAGAATGTGTGTGTCACACACCCCATTGGACAGCATGTGTGTCATAAACACCATTGGACAGCGTGTGTGTGTCACAAACCCCATTAGAAAGTGTGCATGTCACAAACCCCTTTGGACACTGTGTGTGTCACAAACCCCATTGGACAGTGCGTGTGTCACAAACCCCCGTGGACACTGTGTGTTTCACGAACGCCATTGGACAGTGTGTGTGTCACAAACCCCACTGGACATTGAGTGTCTCACAATCCCCAGTGGACACCGTGTGTGTCAAAACCCCAGTGGATAGTTTGTGTGTCACAAAACCCACTGGACAGCGTGTGTGTCATAAACACCCATGAACAGTGTGAGTGTCACAAACCTCATTGGACAGTGGGTGTTTCAAAAACCGCATTGGACAGTGTGCGTGTCACAAACATCATTGGACAGCATGTGTGTCACAAAACCCACTGGACACCGTGTGTGAAACGAACCCCATTGGACAGTGTGTGTGTCACAAGCACCATTGGACAGAGTATGTGTGTAACAAACCCCATTGGAAAGTGTATGTGTCACAAACCCCATTGGATAGCGTGCGTTTTTGCACATACCCTATTGGACACTGTGTGTGTCACAAAACCCACTGGATAGTGTGTTTGTCACCAGCCCTGTTGGACAGCGTCTGTGTCACAAACACCATTGGACAGCGTGTGTGTGTAACAATACACATTGGACAGTGTGTGTGTCACAAACAGCATTGTACTGCGTGTGTGAGCCACAAATCCTATTGGACAGTGTGTGTGTCAGAATCCCCATTGGACAGTGTGTGTGTCACAAGCGCCATTGGACAGAGTGTGTGTGTTGCAAACCCCATTGGAAAGTGTATGTGTCACAAACCCCATTGGATAGCGTGTGTGTGTCACAAACCCTCCCGGTCAGTGTGTGTGTCACAAAACCCATTGGACAGCGTGTGTGTCACAAGCCCATTGGACAGAGTGTGTGTGTCACAAAACCCACTGGACAGCGTGTGTGTCACGAACCCCATTAGACAGCTTTTGTGTCACAAGCACCATTGGAGAGAGTGTGGTGTCACAAACCCCACTGGAAAGTGTGCGTGTCACAAACGCCATTGGACAATGTGTGTGGAACAAACCCAACTGGTCAGCGTGTGTGTCACAAACCCCGTGGGACAGCGTGTGTGCGTCACAAACCCCTTTGGAAAGTGTGTGTTTCACAAACCCCATTAGAAAATATGCGTCTCACAAAGCCCATTGGACAGTGTGTGTATCACAAAACCCATTGGACAGCTTGTGTGTCACAAACCCAATTAGAAAGAGTGTGTGTCACAAACCCCATTGCACAGCGTGTGTGTCACTAACCCCATTGGACAGCGTGTGTGTCACAATCGCCTTTGGACAGCGTGTGTGTCACTAACCCCATTGGACAGCGTGTGTCTCAAAATCCCCTTTGGACAGCGTGTGTGTCAAAATCCCCACTGGACAGGGTGTGTGTCACAAACCCCATTGGACAGTGTGTGTGTGTCACAATACCCATTGGGCACTGTGTGTGTCACAAACACCATTGCACAGCGTGTGTGTCACAAGCGCCGTTGGACAGTCTGTGTGTGTCACAATCTTCACTGGACAGTGTGTGTGTCACAAAACCCATTGGATAGCGTGTGTGTCACGAACCCCATGGGACAGAGTGTTTGTCACAAACACTATTGGACAGCGTGCGTGTCACTAGCCCATTGGACAGAGTGTGTGTGTCACAAAACCCACTGGACAGCGTGTGTGTAACGAACCCCATTAGACAGCTTTTGTGTCACAAGCACCATTGGAGAGAGTGTGGTGTCACAAACCCCATTGAAAAGTGTATGTGTCACAAACACATTGGTTAGCGTGTGTGTCACAAACCACGTTGGACAGCGTGTGTGTCACAAACCACATTGGACAGCATGTGTGTGTCAGAATATGCATTGGACAGTGTGTGTGTCACAAACGCCATTGGACAGAATTTGTGTCACAAACCCCATTGGACAGCGTGTGTGTCACAAACCACATTGGACAGCGTGTGTGTCACAAACCCCATTGGACAGCATGTGTGTGTCACAATACGCATTGGACAGTGTCTGTGTCACAAAACCCAATGGACAGAATTTCTGTCACAAACCCCATTGCGCAGCGTGTGTGTCACATACACCATTGGACAGTGTATGTGTCACAAACCCCATTGGACAGCGTGTGTGTCACAAATCCCATTGGCAGCATGTGTGTGTCACAAACCCCATTTGACAGAGTATGAGTCACAAACACCATTGGACAGTTTGTGTGTCACAAACCCACTGGACAGCGTGTGTGTCACAAACCCTATGGGACAGTGTGTGTGTGTCACAAACCCCATTATAAAGTGTGCGTGTCAAAACCCCATTGGATAGCGTGTGTGTGTCACAAACACCATTGGACAGTCTGTGTGTCACAAACCCCATTGGACAGCGTGTGTGTCACAAACGCCCGTAGACACTGTGTGTGTCACACACACCATTGGACATCGTGTGTGTCATAAACCCCATTGGACATCGTGTGTGTCACAAATTCTTTTGGACAGTGTGCGTCTCACAAACCCCGCTGGACAGCGTGTGTGTCACAAATACCCATGGATAGTGTGCGTGTCACAAACCCCACTAGACATCATGTGTGTCACAAACCCCTTTGGACAGTGAGTGTGTCTCACAATCCCCATTGGACAGTTTTTGTGTGTCTCAAACCCCATTGGATAGCATGTGTGTCACAATCCGCAATGGTCAGAGTGTGTGTCACAAACCCCATTGGACAGTGTGTGTGTGTCACAAACCCCATTGGACAGCGTGTGTCTCATAAACCCCATTGGACAGCGTGTGTGTGTCACAAACCCCATTGGACAGTGTTTGTGTGTTACAAACCCCATTGGACAGCGTGTGTGTCACAAGCCCCATTGGACAGTGTTTGTATCACAAGCCCCATTGGACAGTGTGTGTGTCACAAACCCCATTGGACAGCGTGTGTGTCACAAACCCCCATAGACACGGTGTGTGTCACAAACCCCATTTGACAGTGTGTGTGTCACAAACCCCACTGGACATCGTGTGTTTCATAAACCCCGTTGGACATCCTGTGTGTCACAAATCCTTTTGGACAGTGTGTATGTCACAAACCCCGCTGGACAGCGTGTGTGTCACAAACACCCATGGACAGTGTGCATGTCAAAAACCCCATTGGACATCATGTGTGTCACATACCCCTTTGGACAGTGTGTGTGTCACAAACCCCATTGGACAGCGTGTGTGTGTCACAATCCCCATTGGACAGTGTGTTTGTGTGTCATAAACCCCATTGGACATCATGTGTGTCACAAACTGCATTAGAAAGTGTGTGTGTCACAAACACCATTGGAACATGTGTGTGTCACAAACCCCATTGGATAGTGTGTGTGTGTCACAAATCCCACTGGACAGCTTGTGTGTCACAAGACCCATTGGACAGAGTGTGTGTGTCACAAATCCCATTAGACATCGTGTGTGTCAAAAACCCCATTGGACAGCGTGTGTGTCACAAGCCCCATTGGACAGCGTATGTGTCACAACCGCCATTGGACAGAGTGTGTGTGTCACACCCCTTTAGAAAGTATGCATGTCACAAACCCCATTGGAAAGTGTGTGTGTTACAAACCCTATTTGATAGCGTGTTTTTGTCACAAACCCCACTGGACAGCGTGTGTGTCACGAATCCCATTGGACAGCGTGTGTGTCAGAAACACCATTGGACAGCGTGTGTGTGTAATAATACCCAATGGACAGTGTGTGTGTCACAAACCCCATTGGACAGGGTGTGTGCCACAAACCCCATTGGACAGTGTTTGTGTGTTACAAACCCCATTGGACAGCGTGTGTGTCACAAGCCCCTTTGGACAGCGTTTGTATCACAAGCCCCATTGGACAGTGTGTGTGTCACAAACCCCATTGGACAGCGTGTGTGTCACAAACCCCCATAGACACGGTGTGTGTCACAAACCCCATTTGACAGTGTGTGTGTCACAAACCCCACTGGACATCGTGTGTTTCATAAACCCCATTGGACATCCTGTGTGTCACAAATCCTTTTGGACAGTGTGTATGTCACAAACCCCGCTGGACAGCGTGTGTGTCACAAACACCCATGGACAGTGTGCATGTCAAAAACCCCATTGGACATCATGTGTGTCACAAACCCCTTTGGACAGTGTGTGTGTCACAAACCCCATTGGACAGCGTGTGTGTGTCACAATCCCCATTGGACAGTGTGTTTGTGTGTCATAAACCCCATTGGACATCATGTGTGTCACAAACTGCATTAGAAAGTGTGTGTGTCACAAACACCATTGGAACATGTGTGTGTCACAAACCCCATTGGATAGTGTGTGTGTGTCACAAATCCCACTGGACAGCTTGTGTGTCACAAGACCCATTGGACAGAGTGTGTGTGTCACAAATCCCATTAGACATCGTGTGTGTCAAAAACCCCATTGGACAGCGTGTGTGTCACAAGCCCCATTGGACAGCGTATGTGTCACAACCGCCATTGGACAGAGTGTGTGTGTCACACCCCTTTAGAAAGTATGCATGTCACAAACCCCATTGGAAAGTGTGTGTGTCACAAACCCTATTTGATAGCGTGTTTTTGTCACAAACCCCACTGGACAGCGTGTGTGTCACGAATCCCATTGGACAGCGTGTGTGTCAGAAACACCATTGGACAGCGTGTGTGTGTAATAATACCCAATGGACAGTGTGTGTGTCACAAACCCCATTGGACAGGGTGTGTGCCACAAACCCCCGTATACACTGTGTGTGTCACAAACCCCATTGGACAGTGTGTGTGTCTTAAAACCCGCTAGAGAGCATGTGTGTCGCAAGCCCCATTCGACAGCGTGTGTGTCACAAACACCATTGGACAACGTGTGTGTGTCACAATACCCATTGGACAGTGCGTGTGTCACGAACCCCATTGGACAACATGTGTGTCAAAAATCCCATTGGAGAGCGTGTGTGTGTCACAAACCCCATTGGACAGAGTGTGTGTCACAAGCACCATTGGACAGTGTGTGTGTCACAAACCCCATTGGAAAGTGTATGTGTCACAAACCCCATTGGATATTATGTGTGTGTCACAAACCCTATTGGACAGTGTGTGTGTCACGAATCCAATTGGACAGAGTGTGTGTGACACAATC
Organism: Columba guinea; assembly: GCA_032206185.1. Taxonomy (NCBI): domain Eukaryota; kingdom Metazoa; phylum Chordata; class Aves; order Columbiformes; family Columbidae; genus Columba; species Columba guinea. The sequence continues at coordinate 323,261 of JAVLUU010000053.1, read as the reverse complement.
CCCATTGGACAGTGTGTGTGTCACAATACCCATTGGACAGCGTGTGTGTCACAATCACCTTTGGACAGAGTGAGTGTCACAAACCCCATTGGACAGCGTGTGTGTTCACAAACCCCATTGGATAGCGTGTGTGTGTCACAAACCCCAGTGGACAGTGTGTGTGTGTCACAAACCCCACTGGATAGCGTGTGTGTGTCACAAACCCTATTGGACAGTGTGTGTCTCACAATACCTTACTGTACAGCGTGTAAGCAACGAAACCCATTGGACAGCATGTGTGTCACAAGACCCATTCGACAGAGTGTGTGTGTCACATACCCATTGGACAGCGTGTGTGTCACAAACCCCATTGGACAGCGTGTGTGTGTAATAATACCCATTTCACAGCGTGTGTGTGTCACAAACAGTATTGGACAGCATGTGTGTGTCAAAAATCTTTGGACAGTGTATGTGTCACAAACCCCACAGGACAGAGTGTGTGTCACAAACGCCCCTGGACAGTGTCTGTATCACAATCCTCATTGGACAGCGTGTGTCTCACAAACCCCCCTGGACAGTGTGTGTGTCACAATCCCCATTGGACAGCGTGTGTTTCAGAAACCCCATTGGACAATCTGTGTGTCACAAACACCTCTGGACAGCTTGTGTGTCACAAAAACCCCTGGACAGTGTGTGTGACACAAACCACATTGGACAGCGTGTGTGTCTCTCAATTCCCATTGGGCAGTGTGTGTCACAAACCCCATTGGACAGAGTTTGTGTCACAATCCCCTTTCGACAGAGTGTGTGTTACAAGCCCAAGTGGACAGAGCGTGTTTTTCACGATCCCCATTGGATAGCGTGTGTATGTCACAAACCCCATTGGATACCATATGTGTGTCACAAACCCCGCTGGACAGTGTGCGTGTCACAAAACCCACTTGACAGCGTCTGTGTCATGAACCCCATTGCACAGCGTGTGTCTCACAAGCCCCTTTGGACAGAGTGCGTGTGTGACAAACCCCATTTGACAGTGTGTGTGTCACAAACCTCATTTTTACAACGTGTTTGTGTCACAGTACCCATTGGACAATATGGGTCTCACAAACCCCACTGGACAGCGTGTGTGCCACAAACTCACCTGGACAGCATGTGTGTCACAAGTGCTATTGGACAGTGTGCGTGTCACAAACCCCATTGGACAGAGTGTATGTCACAAGCCCCATTGGTCAGAGTGTGTCTGCGACAATCCCCATTGGACAGAGTGTGTGTGACAAACTCCATTGGACAGTGTGTGTATCACAATCCCCATTGGACGGCGTGTGTGTCACAAACCCTATTGGACAGTGTGTGTGTCACAAACCCCACTGGACAGCGTGTGTGTCACAAACACCCATGGACAGTGTGCGTGTCACAACCCCATTGGACATCCTGTGTGTCACAAACCCTTTTAGACACTGTGTTTGTCACAAACCCTATTGGACAGTGTGTGTGTCACAAACCCCACTGGACAGCGTGTCTTTCACAAACACCCATGGACAGTGTGTGTGTCACAAACACCATTGGACAGCGTGTGTGTCACAAGCGACTTTGGACAGACTGTGTGTGTCACAAACACCATTGGAAAGTGTATGTGTCACAAACCTCATTGGATAGAGTACGTGTATCACAAATCCCATGGGACAGAGTGTGTGTCACAAACCCCATTGGACAGCGTGTGTGTCAAAAGCCCCGTTGGACAGCATGCGTGTCACAAACACCATTGGACAGTGTGTGTGTAACAAATCCAATTGGTTAGCGTGTGTGTCACAAACCCCTTTGGAAAGTGTGTATGTCACAAACCCCATTGGAAAGTGTGTGTGTCACAAACCTCATTGGATAGCACGTGTGTGTCACAGTCCCCATTAGAATGTATGAGTGTCACAAACCCCATTGGATAGCGTGTGTATGTCACAAAACCTATTGGACAGTGTGTGTGTCACAAACCCCACTGGACAGCGTGTGTTTCACAAACCCAATTGGACAGCGTGTGTGTGTCACAATCCCCGTTGGACAGTCCGTGTGACACAAACACCACTGCACAGCGTGTGTGTCACAACACCCATTGGACAGCTTGTGTGTGTCACAATCCCCATTGGACAGTGTGTGTGTCACAAAACCCATTCAATAGCGTGTGTGTCACAAACCCCTTTAGAAAGTGTGTGTGTCACAAACCCCATTGAATAGTGTGAGTGTGTCACAATCCCCATTGGACAGTGTGTCTGTATCAAACCCCATGGGACAGAGTGTGTGTCACAAACACTATTGGACTGCGTGTGTGTTTCACAAGACCATTGGACAGACTGTGTGTGTCACAAAACCCACTGGACAGCATGTGTGTCACAAATCTCGTGGGACAGTGTGTATTTCAAAATCTCCATTGGACAGCGTGTGTGTGTCACAATCCCCATTGGACAGAGTGTGTTTCACAAACCCCATTGGACACTGTGCATCATAAAAGCCATTGGACACCGTGTGTGTCACAATCCCACTGGACAGCGTGTCTGTCACAGTTTCCATTGGACAGCGTTTGTGTCAGAAACCCCATTTTAGAGTGTGTGTGTCACAAACACCATTGGAAAGCGTGTGTTTGTGACAAACCACAATGGACAGTGTGTCTTTCACAAAACCCATTGGAAAGTGTGTGTGTCACAAACACCATTGTATAGTGTGTGTGTGTCACAAAAACCATTAGAAAGTTTGTGTGTCAGAAACACAATAAGATAGCGTGTCTGTGTTACAAACACTATTGAACAGTTTGTGTGTCAGAAACCCTACTGGACAGAGTGTGTGTCACTAACCCCATTTGACAGCGTGTGTATCAGAAACCCCATTGGAAAGTGTGTTTGTCACAAAACCCATTGGACAGAATGCGTGTCACAAAACACATTGGACAGCGTGTGTGTCACAAATCCCATTGGACAGTGTGTGTGTTACAATCCCCCGTGTACAATGTCTGTGTCACAAACCCCATTGGACAGCGTGTGTGACAAACACCGTTGGACAGCGTGTGTTTGTCAGAAACTCCACTGGACAGTGCGTTTGTAAAAAACCTAATTGGTCAGCGTGTGTGTGTCGCAAATGCCATTGGTCAGTGTGTGTGTCACAATTGCCCCTGGACAGTGTGTGTGTCACAAACCCTATTGGACAGCGTGTGTTTGTCAGAAACTCCACTGGACAGTGCGTTTGTAAAAAACCTAATTGGTCAGCGTGTGTGTGTCGCAAATGCCATTGGTCAGTGTGTGTGTCACAATTGCCCCTGGACAGTGTGTGTGTCACAAACCCTATTGGACAGCGTGTGTGTCACAAACCTCCCTGGACAGCGTGTGTGTCACAATCCCAGTTGGACAGAGTTTGTGACAGAAACCCCATTGTAGAGTGTGTGTGTCACAATCCCCATTAGACAGGGAGTGTGTCACAAACACCATTGGACAGCGTGTGTGTGTGACAAACCCCATTGAACAGTGTGTGTGTCACAATCCTCATTGGACAGTGTGTGTGTGACACAATCCCCATTGGGGAATGTGTGTGTCACGAACCCCACTGGACAGCATGTGTGTCACGAAACCCATTGGACTGCGTGTGTGTCACAAACACCATTGGACAGCCGCGATTCACAAACACCATTGGACAGTGTGTGTTTCACAATCTTCATTGGACTGTGTGTGTGTGTCACAAATCCCATGGGACAGTGTGTGTGTCACAATCCCCATTGGACTGTGTGTGTGTGTCACAAACCCCTTTGGACACTGTGTGTGTCACAAACGCCATTGTACAGCATCCATGTCACGAACACCGTTTGACAGCGTGTATATGTCATAATTCCCAATGGACAGCGTGTGTGTCATAAACCCCATTGGACCATGTGTTTGTCACAATCCCCATTGGACAGTGTGTGTGTGTCCCAATTCCCATTGGACTGTGTGCGTGTCACAAACCCCATTGCAGAGCGTGTGTGTCACAAGCACCATTGTACAGCGTGTGTGTCACAAACACCATTGGACAGCGTGTGTGTGTAACAATACCCATTGGACAGTGTGTCTGTCACAATCCTTATTGAACTGCGTGTGTGTCACAAACCCCCGTGGACACTGTGTGTGTCACAAACCTCACTGGACAGTGTGTGTGTTACAAACTCCACAGGACAGCGTCTGTGTCACAAACACCCATTGACAGTGTGCGTGTCACAATTCCCATTGGACATCGTTTGTATCAGAAACCCCTTTGGACAGTGTGAGTGTCACAAACCCCATTGGACAGTGTGTGTGTGTCACAATCGCCATTGGACAGTGAGTGTGTGACAAATCCCATGGGACTGAGTGTGTGTCACAAAATTCGTTGGACAGCTTGTTTGTCACAAGCGCCTTTGGACAGAGTGTGTGTGTCACAAAGCCCGTTGGAAAATGTATGTGTCACAAACCTCATTGGATAGCGTGTGTGTGTCACAATCCCCATTGGACAGTGTGTGTGTCACAAACACCATGGGACTAATTGAGTGTCACGAAGCTAATTGCACAGCGTGTGTGTCACAAGCGCCATTGGACAGAGTGTGTGTGTCACAAACCCCATGGGAAACTGTATGTGTCACAAACCTAATTGGATAGCGTGTGTGTGTCGCAAACCCTCCTGGTCAGTGTGTGTGTCACAAAACCCACTGGACAGCATGCGTTTCAAAAACACATTTGGACAGTGTGTGTGTAACAAACCCAATTGGTCAGCGTTTGTGTCACAAAACCCATGGGACAGCATGAGTGTGTTACAAACCCCATTGGAAAGCGTGTGTGTCACAAACCCCATTGGATAGCGTGTGTGTGTTACAAACCCCATTAGAAAGTATGCGTGTCACAAACCCCATTGGACAGTGTGTGTGTCACAATCCCCAGTGGAGAGTGTGTGTGTCTCAAAACCCATTGGATAGCGTGTGTGTGTCACAAACCCCATTAAAGTGTGTGTGTCACAAACCCCATTGGATAGCGTGTGTGTGTCACGAACCCTATTGGACAGTGTGTGTGTCACAAACCCCATTGGACAGCGTGTGTGTCACAAGCGCCATTGGAAAGCGTGTGTGTCACAAGACCCATTGGACAGAGTGTGTGTGTCACGAACCCCATTGAACAGCGTGTGTGTCACCAACTCCATTGGAAAGGTTGTGTGTCACAAGCGCCATTGGAAAGTGTGTGTGTCACAAATGCCATTGGAAAGAGTGTGTGTCACACACCCCATTGGATACCCTCTTGTGTATGTCACAAACCCCATCAGCAAGCGTGCGTGTCACAAACCTCATTTGATAGCGTGTGTGTTTCACAAAGCCTATTGAAGAGTGTGTGTGTCACAAACCCCCTTGGACAGGGTGTCTGTCACGAACACCATTGGATAGCGTGTGTGTCACAAGACCCATTGGACAGCGTGCGTGTCACAATCCGCATTGGAAAGGGTGTGTGTCACAAACCCCATTGGAGAGAGTGTGTGTGTCACAAACCCCATTGGACAGCTTGTGTGTCATAAACGCCATTAGACAGTGTGTGTGTAACAAACCCAAATGGTCAGCGTGTGTGTAACAAACACCATGGAACAGCCTGTGTGTGTCACAAACCCCTTTGGAAAGTGTGAGTCACAAACCCCTTTGGATAGCTTGTGTTTGTCAAAAACCTCATTAGAAAGTATGTGTGTCACAAACCCTATTGGACAGAGTGTGTGTGTCGCAAACCCCCTTGGACAGCGTGTGTGTCATAAACCCCATTGGATAGCGAGTGTGCGTCACAAACCCCATGGGACAGAGTGTGTGTCACGAACCCCATTGGACAGCGTGTGTGTTACAAGCGGCATTGGAGAGAGTCTGTGTCACAAAACCCACTGGATAGCGTGTGTGTCACAAACCCCTTTGGACATCGTGTGTGTCACAAGCCCCATTGGACCTTGTGTGTGTCACAAACCTCATTGGACAGAGTTTGTGTCACAAACTCCCGTGGACACTGCGTGTGTCACAAAGCCCATTGGACAGTGTGCGTGACACAAACCCCATTGGACACCGTGTGTGTCACAAACCCCTTTGGACAATGTGTGTGTCACAAACCCCATGGGACAGAGTTTGTGTCACAAACCCCCTTGGACACTGTGTGTGTCACAAACCCCATTGGACAGTGTGTGCGTCACAAACTCCCTGGACAGTGTGTGTGTCACAAACACCCATTGACAGTGTGTGTGTCACAAACCCCTTTGGACTGTGTGTGTGTCACAAACACCATTGGACAGAGTATGTGTCACAAGCCCCATTGGACAGAGTGTATGTGTCACAAAGCCCATTGGACAGCGTCTGTGTCACAATCCCCATTGAACAGCGTATGTGTCACAAATCCCATTGGACAGGGTGTGTGTGTCACAATACACATTGGACAGTGTGTGTGCCACAAAGCTCATTGGACAAAGTTTGTGTCACAAACCGCCATGGTCACGGTGTGTGTCACAAACACCCATGGACATGGTGCGTGTCACAAACCCCATTGGACATCGTGTGTGTCACAAGCCCCTTTGGACAGTGTGTGTGTCACAAACACCATTGGACAGCATGTGTGTCACAAACCCCATGGGACAGAGTGTGTGTGTCACAAAACCCACTGGACAGTGTGTGTGCCATAAACCCCATTGGACAGAGTTTGTGTCACAAACCCCACTGGACAGCGTGTGTGTCACAAACCCCATGGGACAGAGTGTGTGTGTCACAAAACCCACTGGACAACGTGTGTGTAACGAACCCCATTGGACCGCTTGTGTGTCACAAGCACCGTTGGACAGACTGTTGTGTCACAATCCCCATTAGACAGCATGTGTGTCACATACCCCATTGGACAGTGTGTGTGTGTCAAAATCCCCATTTGATAGATTGTGTGTGTCACAAACCCCAATAGAATGTATGCGTGTCAAAAACCCCATTGGACAGTGTGTGGTGTCACAATCCCCATTGGCCATCGTGTGTATCAGAAACCCCATTGGACAGTGTGTGTGTGTCAGAAACCCCATTTGATAGAGTGTTTGTGTCACAAACCCTATTGGACAGTGTGTGTGTCACAAAACCCACTGGATAGCGTGTGTGTCACAAATGCCATTGGACAGCGTGTGTGTCACAAGCCCCATTGGACAGCGTGTGTGTCACAAACCCCTTTGGACAGTGTGTGTGTCACAAACCCCAATGGACAGCGTGTGTGTGTCAAAATCCCCATTAGAAAGGATGTGTGTCACAAAACCCATTGTATAACATGTGTGTGTCACAAACCCTTTTGAACAGAGTGTGTGTTTCACAAACCCCATTGGAGAGCGTGTGCGTCACAAACCCCATTGGATAGTGTGTGTGTAATAAACCCCACTGGACAGCGTGTGTGTGTCACAATCCCCATTTGACAGTGTGTGTGTCACAAACCCCATTGGAAAGTGTGTGTCACAAACCGCATTGGATAGCGTGTGTGTGTCAAAAACCCCATTAGAAGGTATGTGTGTCACAATCCCCATTGGACAGAGTGTGTGTGTCACAAAACCCACTAGACAGCGTGTGTGTCACGAACCCCATTGGACAGCGTGTGTGTCACAATCCCCATTGGACAGAGTGTGTGTGTCACAAACTCCACTGGACAGCATGTGTGTCACAAACACCCATGGACAGTGTGCGTGCCACACACCCCATTGGACTTTGTGTGTGTCACAAACCCCTTTGGACAGTGTGTGTGTCACAAACACCATTGGACATCGTGTGTGTCACAAACACCCATGGAAAGTGTGTGTTCCACAAACCCAATTGGACAACGTGTGTGTCACAAACCCCATTGGACAGCGTGTGTGTGTCACAAGCGCCATTGGACAGACTTTGTGTTTCAGAAAAGCCATGGGACAGCGTGTGTGTCACAAGCGCCATTGGACAGAGTGTGTGTGTCACAAACCCCATTAGAAAGTGTGCGTGTCACAAACCCCATTGGATAGCAAGTGTGTGTCACAAACCCTATTGGACAGTGTGTATGACACAATCCCCATTGGACAGCGTCTTTGTCACAAACCCAATGGGACGGAGTGTGTGTCACAAACACTATAGGACAGCGTGTGTGTGTCAGAAGCACCACTGGACAGAGTGTGGTGTCACAAACCCCATTGGATAGCATGTGTGTGTAACGAACCCTATTGGACATTGTGTGTGTCACAAAACCCACTGGATAGCGTGTGTGTCACAAACCCCATTGGACAGAGTGTGTGTCACAAGCCCCATTGGACAGTGTATTTTTCACAAAGCCCATTGGATAGCGTGTGTGTCACAATCCCCATTGGACAGGGTGTGTGTGTCACAATACCCATTGGACACTGTGTGTGTCACAAACCCAATTGGACAGTGTGTGTGTCACAAACTCCATTGGACAGCTTGTGTGTCACAAACACCCATGGACAGTGTGCGTGTCACAAACCCCTTTGGACAGTGTGTGTGTCACAAACACCATTGGACAGCATGTGTGTCACATAAACCCATGGACAGTGTGCGTGTCACAAACCCCATTGGACATCTTGCGTGTCACAAACCCCTTTGGACAGTGTGCGTGCCACAAACCTCATTGGACAACGTGTGTGTCACAAACCCCTTTGGACAGTATGTGTGTCAAAAACCCCATTGGACAGCGTGTGTGTGTCACCAAGTTGGGAGGGAGTGTCGACCTGCTGGAAGGCAGGAGGGCCCTGCGGAGGGATCTGGATAGACTGGAAAAATGGGCTGATTCCAATGGGATGAAGTTCAATAAGGCCAAATGCCGGGTGCTGCACTTTGGTCACAACAACCCCCTGCAGCGCTACAGGCTGGGCGCAGAGTGGCTGGAGAGCAGTCAGACAGAAAGGGACCTGGGAGTACTAATTGATAGGAAGCTCAACATGAGCCATCAGTGTGCCCAGGTGGCCAAGAAGGCCAATGGTATCCTGTCCTGTATCAAAAATAGCGTGGTCACCAGGACAAGGGAAGTGATCCTTCCCCTGTACTCTGCATTGGTGAGGCCACACCTGGAGTATTGTGTTCAGTTCTGGGCCCCTCAGTTCAGGAAAGACATTGAAGTGCTGGAGCGGGTCCAGAGAAGAGCAACACGACTGGTGAAAGGACTCGAACATAAGACCTATGAGGAGAGGCTGAGGGAGCTGGGGTTGTTTAGTCTAGAGAAGAGGAGGCTTAAAGGTGACCTCATCACTCTCTATAACTACCTGAAGGGAAGTTATAGCCAGGTGGGGATTGGTCTCTTCTCCCAGGCAGTTAGCAACAGGACAAGGGGGCATGGGCTTAAACTCTACCAGGGGAAATTTAGGCTGGATATTAGAAAGAAATTCTTTACAGAGAGAGTGGTCAGGCATTGGAATGGCCTGCCCAGGGAGGTAGTGGACTCGCCGTCCCTGGAGGTTTTTAAACTGAGATTGGACATGGCAATTAGTGCCATGATCTAGTAAATGGACTAGAGTTGGGCCAAGGGTTGGACTCGATGATCTCTGAGGTCTTTTCCAACCCAGTCGATTCTGTGATTCTGTGATTCTGTGAATCCCCATGCTACAGAGTGTGTGTCACGAACCCCATTGGACAGCGTGTGTGTGACAAACCCCATTGGACAGCGTGTGTGTGTCGCAAACCCCATGGGACAGAGTACGTGTCACAAACCCAATTGGACAGCGCGTGTGTAATAAACCCCATTGGACAGCGTGTGTGTGTCACAATCCCCACTGGACAGCGTGTGTGTGTCACAAACCCCATGTGATAGAGTGTGTGTGTCACAAACCCCATTAGAAAGTATGCGTGTCACAAACCCCAATGGTCAGCGTGTGTGTGTCACAAGCCCATTGGACAGAGTGTGTGTGTCACAAAACCCACTGGGCAGCGTGTGTGTCACGAACCCCATTGGATAGAGTGTGTGTCACAAACCCCATTGGACAGTGTGTGTGTGTCAGAAACCCCATGTGATAGAGTGTGTGTGTCACAAACCCCATTAGAAAGTATGCGTGTCACAAACCCCATTGGTCAGCGTGTGTGTGTCACGAACCCCATTGGACAGAGTGTGTGTCACAAACCCCATTGGACAGTGTGTGTGTGTCAGAAAACCCATGTGATAGAGTGTGTGTGTCACAAACCCCATTAGAAAGTATGCGTGTCACAAACCCCATTGGACAGCGTGTGTGTGTCACACACCCCATTAGACAGCGTGTGTTTCACAAATCCCTTTGGACAGTGTGTGTGTCACAAACCCCATGGGACAGAGTGTGTGTCACAAACACTATTGGTCAGCGTGTGTGTGTCACAATCCCCATTGGACAGAGTGTGTGTGTCAAAAAACCCACTGGACAGCGTGTGTGTAATGAACCCCATTGGACAGCGTGTGTGTCACAAGCACCGTTGGACAGAGTGTTGTGTCACAATCCCCATTAGACAGCGTGTGTGTCAAAAACCCCATTGGACAGTGTGTGGTGTCACAAAAACGATTGGACAGCGTGTGTGTCACAAACCCCATTGGACAGTGTGCGTGTGTCACAAACCCCATTGGACAGTGTGCGTGTGTCACAAACCCCATTTGATAGAGTGTGTGTGTCACAAAACCCATTGGATAGTGTGTGTGTCACAAAGCCCACTGGACAGCTTGTGTGTCACGAACCCCATTGGACAGCGTGTGTGTCAAAAGCACCGTTGGACAGAGTGTGGTGTCACAATCGCCATTGGACAGCGTATGTGTCACAAACCCCTTTGGACAGTGTGTGTGTTTCACAAAGCCCATTGGACAGCGTGTGCGTCACAATCCCAATTGGACAGCGTGTGTGTGTCACAAGCACCGTTGGACAGAGTGTGGTGTCACAAACCCCATTGGAAAGTGGATGTGTCACAAACCCCATTGGATAGCGTGTGTGTGTCACAAGCCGTATTGGACAGTGTGTGTGTCACAAAACCCACTGGATAGCGTGTGTGTCACAATCCCAACTGGACAGCGTGTGTGTCACAAACCCCATTGGATAGGGTGTGTGTGTCACAATACCCATTGGACAGTAGTGCTTGTCACAAACCCCATTGGACATCGTGTGTCTCACAAACCCCTTTGGACAATATGTGTGTCACAAACCCCATTAGACAGCGTGTTTGTGTCACAGTCCCGATTGGACAGAGTGTGTGTGTCACAAACCGTATGGGACAGAGTGTGTTTCGCTAACCCCATTGGACAGCGTGTGTGTCACAAGCGCCATTGGAAACTGTATGTGTCACAAACCCCATTGGATAGCGTGTGTGTGTCAAAAACCCCACTAGAAAGTATGTGTGTCACAAACCCCATTGGACAGCGTGTATGTGTGTCACAAACCCCATTGGATAGCGTGTGTGTGTCACAAACCCTATTGGACAGAGTGTGTGTTTCACAAACCCCATTGGACAGCGTGTGTGTCACAAACCCTATTGGACAGCGTGTGTGTGTCGAAAACCCCATGGGACAGAGTGTGTGTCGCAATCCCCATTGGACAGTGTGTGAGTCACATACCCCATGGGGCAGAGTGTGTGTCACAAACACTATTGGTCAGGGTGTGTGTTTCACAAACCCCATTGGACAGCGTGTATGTGTCGAAAACCCCATGGGACAGAGTGTGTGTCGCAATCCCCATTGGACAGTGTGTGAGTCACATACCCCATTGGACAGCGTGTGTGTCACAAGCCCCATTGGACAGAGTGTATTTGTCACAAAGCCCATTGGACAGAGTGTGTGTCACAATCCCATTTGGACAGCGTGTGTGTCACAAACCCCATTGGACATCGTGTGTGTCACAAACCCCTTTGGACAGTGTGTGTGTCACAAACCCCATTAGACAGCGTGTTTGTGTCACAATCCCGATTGGACAGAGTGTGTGTGTCACAAACCGCATGGGACAGAGTGTGTGTCACGAACCCCATTGGACAGCGTGTGTGTCACAAGCGCCATTGGAAACTGTATGTGTCACAAACCCCATTGGATAGCGTGTGTGTGTCACAAACCCTATTGGACAGAGTGTGTGTTTCACAAACCCCATTGGACAGCGTGTATGTGTGTCACAAACCCCATTGGATAGCGTGTGTGTGTCACAAACCCTATTGGACAGAGTGTGTGTTTCACAAACCCCATTGGACAGCCTGTGTGTCACAAATCCCATTGGACAGCGTGTGTGTGTCGAAAACCCCATGGGACAGAGTGTGTGTCGCAATCCCCATTGGACAGTGTGTGAGTGACATACCCCATGGGGCAGAGTGTGTGTCACAAACACTATTGGTCAGGGTGTGTGTGTCACAAGCCTATTGGACAGAGTGTGTGTTTCACAAACCCCACTGGACAGCGTGTGTGTCTCGAACCCCATTGGACAGCGTGTGTGTCACAAACCGCTTTGGAAAGTATGTGTCACAAACCGCATTGGATAGCGTGTGTGTGTCAAAAACCTCATTTGACAGAGTGTGTGTCACAATCCCCATTGGACAGTGTGTGTGTGTCACAAACCCCATTAGACAGCGTGTGTGTCACAAACCCCTTTGGACAGTGTAGTGTGTCACAAACCCCATTGGACAGCGTGTGTGTGTAAAAATCCCCATTGGATAGTGTGTGTGTCACAAACACTACTGGACAGAGTGTGTGTGTCACAAAACCCAATAGACAGAGTGTGTGTCACGAACCCCATTGGACAGCGTGTGTGTCAAAATCCCCACTGGACAGTGTGTGTGTCACAAACCCCTTTGGACAGCATGTGTGTCACAAACCCCATTGGACAGCGTGTGTGTCACAAACCCCATTTGAAAGTGTTTGTGTCACAAACCCAATTGGATACCGTGTGTGTGTCAGGAACCCTCCTGGTCAGTGTGCGTGTCACAAACACCATTGGACAGCTTGTGTGTGTCACAAACCCGATTGGAAAGTGTGTGTCACAAACCCCATTGGATAGCCTGTGTGTGTCAAAAACCCCATTAGAAAGTATGTGTGTCACAAACCCCTTTGGATGGCATGTGTGTGTCACAATCCCTACTGGACAGTGTGTGTGTGTTGCAAACCCCATGGGACAGATTGTGTGTCACAAAACACATTGGACAGCATGTGTGTGTTGCAAACCCCATGGGACAAAGTGTGTGTCACAAACATCATTGGACAGCATGTGTGTAATATACCCCATTGGACAGCGTGTGTGTCACAAGCCCCATTGGACAGCGTGTATTTGTCACAAAGGCCATTGGACAGCTTGTGTGTCACGAACCCCATTGGACAGCATGTGTGTTACAAACCCCATTGGATAGCATGTGTGTGCAACAAACCCTATTGGACATTGTGTGTGACAAAATCCCCATTGGACAGCGTCTTTGTCACAAACTCAATGAGACAGAGTATGTGTCACAAACACTATAGGACAGCGTGTGTGTCACAAGCACCATTGGACAGAGTGTGGTGTCACAAACCCCATTAGAAAGTATGCGTGTCACAAACCCCACTGGAAAGTGTGTGTGTCACAAAACCCACTGGATAGCGTGTGTGTGTCACAAACCCCATTGAACAGTGTGTGCGTGTCACAAAACCAACTGGTAGCATGTGTGTCACAAACCCCATTGGACAGCGTGTGTGTCACAAGCCCCATTGTACAGAGTGTAATTGTCACAAAGCCCATTGGACAGCGTGTGTGTCACAAAACCCTTTGGACTGTGTGGGAGTCACAAAACCCATTGGACAGCATGTGTGTGTCACAATCCCCATTGGACAGAGTGTGTGTGTCACAAACCCCTTTGGACAGCGTGTGTGTCACAAACCCCTTTGGACTGTGTGTGTGTCACAAAACCCATTGGACAGAGTGTGTGTGTCACAAACCCCATTGGATAGAGTGTGTGTGTCACAAACCCCGTTAGAAAGTATCCGTGTCACAAACCCCATTGGATAGCGTGTGTGTGTCACAAGCACCATCGGACAGAGTGTGGTGTCACAAACCCTATTGGAAAGTGTATGTGTCACAAACCCCATTGGATAGCGTGTGTGTGTAACAAACCCTATTGGACAGCGTGTGTGTCACAAAACCCACTGGACAGCGTGTGTGTCACAAGCCCCATTGGACAGATTGTGTGTGTCACAAACCCGTTTCGAGAGAGTTTGTGTCACAAACCCCATTGGACAGCGTGTGTGTCACAAACCCCACTGGGCAGAGTGTGTGTGACAAACCCCATTGGACAGCGTGTGTGCGACCAACCCCATTGGACAGTGTATGTGTCCCAAACCCCATTGGTCAGCAAGTGTGACACAAGCACCATTGGACAGAGTGTGTGTGTCACAAAACACATTGGACAGTGTGTCTGTCACAAACCCCTTTGGACAGAGTTCGTGTCACAAACCCCATTGGACAGCGTGTGTGTCACAAACCCCATTGGGCAGAGTGTGTGTGTCACAAACCGCATTGTACAGCGTGTTTGTCAGAAGCTCTTTGGACAGAGTGTGTGTGTCACAAACCCCATTGTACAGTGTGTCTGTCACAAACCCCATTGGACAGAGTGTGTGTGATAAACCCCATTGGAGAGAGTGTGTTTCACAAAACCCATAGGACAGAATGTGTGTGTCACAAACCCTCCTGGTCAGTGTGTGTGTCACAAAACCCATTGGACAGCGTGTGTGTCAGAAACCCCATTGGACAGTGTGTGTGTGTTACAAACCCCAATGGACAGCGTGTGTGTCACAAACCCCACTGGACAGCGTGTGTGTGTCACAAAACCCACTGAACAGCGTGTTTGTCACAAACACTATTGGACAGTGTGTGTGTCACAAAACCCACTGGACAGTGTGTGTGTCACAAACCCCATTGGACAACGTGTGTGTGTCACAATCCCAATTGGACAGTGTGTGTGTCACAAACCCCATTGGACAGCGTGTGTGTGTCACAATACCCATTGGTCAGCAAGTGTGTCACAAGACCATTGGACAGAGTGAGTGTGTCACAAAACCCACTGAACAGCGTGTGTGTCACAAACACTATTGGACAGTGTGTGTGTCACAAAACCCACTGGGCAGTGTGTGTGTCACAAACCCCATTGGACAGCGTGTGTGTCACAAATCGCATTGGACAGCGTGTGTATCAAAAGTCACATTCGACAGAGTGTATGTGCACAAACCCCATTGGACACGTGTGTGTCACAATAGCCATTGGTCAAAGTGTTGTCAGAAACCCGATAGGACAGTGTGTGTGTCACAAACCCCATTGGACAGAGTTTGTGTGACAAACCCCATTGGACAGTGTGTCTGTCACAAACCCCATTGGACAGAGTGTGTGTGTCACAAAACCCATTGGACAGTGTGTGTATCACAAACCCCATTGGACAGTGTGTCTGTCACAAACCCCATTGGACAGAGTTCGTGTCACAAACCCCATTGGACAGCGTGTGTGTCACAAACCCCACTGGATAGTGTACGTGTCACAAACCGCATTGCATAGAGTGTGTGTGTCACAAACCCCATTGTACATCGTGTTGGTCACAAGCCCTTTGGACAGAGTGTGTGTGTCACACACCCCATTGTACAGTGTGTCTGTCACAAACCCCATTGGATAGAGTGTGTGTGATAAACCCCATTGGAGAGAGTGTGTGTCACAAAACCCATAGGCCAGCGTGTGTGTGTCACAATCCCTATTGGACAGTGTGTGTTTCTCAAACACCATTGGACAGCGTGTGTGTCACCAGCCTATTGGACAGAGTGCGTGTGTCACAAAATCCACTCGACAGCGTGTGTGTCACGAACCCCATTGGACAGAGTGTGTGTCACAAGCAGTATTGGAAAGTGTATGTGTCACAAACCCCATTGGATAGCATGTGTGTGTGTCACAAAGCCAACTGGAGAGTGTGTGTAGTCACAAAACCCACTGGACAGCGTGTATGTCACAAACCCCATTGGACAGCATGTGTGTAATAAACCTCTTTGGACAGCGTGTGTGTGTCACAAACCTCCTGGTCAGTGTGTGTGTCACAAACTCCATTGGACAGCGTGTGTATCAAAATCCACATTGAACAGAGTGTGTGTGTCACAAACCCCATTGGACAGAATTTGTGTCATGAAGCCCATTGGACAGTGTGTGTTTCACAAACCCCATTGGACAGCGTGTGTGTGTCACAATCCCCATTGGACCGTGTGTGTGTCACAAACACCATTGGACAGCGTGTGTGACACAAGCCTATTGGACAGAGTGCGTGTATCACAAAACCCACTAGACTGCGTGTGTGTCACGAACCCCATTGGAGAGCGTGTGTGTCACAAGCAACATTGGAAAGTGTATGTGTCACAAAAGCCATTGGATAGCATGTGTGTGTGTCACAAAGCCTATTGGAGAGTGTGTGTATCACAAAACCCACTGGACAGCAAGTGTGTCAGAAACCCCATTGGACAGCGTGTGTGTAACAAACCTCTTTGGACAGCGTGTGTGCTTCACAATACCCTTTCGACAGTGTGTGTGTCAGAAACCCCATTGGACAGAGTTTGTTTCACAAACCCCATTGGACAGCGTGTGTGTCACAAACACCATTGGACAGTGTGTGTGTCACAAACCCCGTTGGAAAGCGTGTGTGTGTAACAAACCTCCTTGTCAGTGTGTGTGTCACAATCACAAGTGGACAGCGTGTGTGTCACAATACCCATTGGACAATGTGTGTGTCACAAACCCATTTGGAGAGAGTTTGTGTCACAAACCCCATTGTACAGCGTATTTGTCACAAGCGCTTTGGGCAGAGTGTGTGTGTCACAAACGTCATTGTACAGCGTGTTGGTCACAATCCCCATTTTACAGCGTGTGTGTCAGAAACCCCATTGGACAGAGTGTGTGTGACAAACCCCATTGGAGAGAGTGTGTGTCACAAACCCCCATGGACAGTGTGTGTGTCACAATCCCAAGTGGACAGCATGTGTGTCAAAACCCCATTGGACAGTGCGTGTGTGACAAAACCCACTGGACAGCGTGTGTGTCACAAACACCCATGGACAGTGTGAGTGTCACAAACACCATTGGACAGCGTGTGTGTCACAAGCCTATTGGACAGAGGGTGTGTGTCACAAACCCCATTGGATAGACTCTGTATGTCTCAAAGACTATTGGGGAGTGTGTGTGTCACAAAACCCACTGGACAGCGTGTGTGTCACAAACCCCATTGGACAGAGTTTGTGTCACAAACCCCATTTTACAGCGTGTGTGTCACAATCACCATTGGACAGAGCGTGTGTTCACAAACCCCATTGGAAAGTGTATGTGTCACAAACCGCACGGGAGAGCGTGTGTGTGTTACAAACCCCATTGTACAGCGTGTTTTTCACAAGCCCTTTGGACAGAGTGTGTGTGGCACAAATCCCATTGTAAAGCTTGTTTGTCATAATCCCCATTCGACAGCGTGTTTGTCACAAACCTCATTGGACAGAGTGTGCATGTCAAACCACATTGGATAGAGTGTGTGTCACAAACCACATTGGACAGAGTGTGTGTGACAAACCCCATTTTACAGTGTATGTGTCACAAACACCATTGGACAGCGAGAGTGACACAGACACCATTGGACAGAGTGTGTCTGTCACAAAACCCACTGAACAGTGTGTGTGTCACAAACCCCTTTGGACAGTGTTCGTGTCACAAACACCATTGGACAGCGTGTGTTTCACAAACCCCATTGGAAAGTGTATGTGTCACAAACCGCATTAGATAGCGTGTGTGTGACACAAACCCCATTGTACAGAGTGTTTGCCACAAGCCCTTTGGACAGAGTGTGTGTGTCACAAACCCCGTTAGACAGCTTGTATGTCAAAAACCCCTTTAGACAGTGTGTGTGTCACAAAGCACATTGTACAGTGTTTGTGTGTCACAATCCCCATTGGACAGTGTGTGTGTCACAATACCCATTTGACAGTGTGTGTGTCACAAACCCGTTTCGAGAGAGTTTGTGTCACAAACCCCATTGGACAGCGTGTGTGTCACAAAGCCATTGGACAGCGTGTGTGTGTCACAAACCGCATTGTACAGCGTGTCCGTCACAAACCCCATTGGACAGAGTGTGTGTGATAAACCCCATTGGAGAGAGTGTGTTTCACAAAACCCATAGGACAGAATGTGTGTGTCACAAACCCTCCTGGTCAGTGTGTGTGTCACAAAACCCATTGGACAGCGTGTGTGTCAGAAACCCCATTGGACAGTGTGTGTGTGTTACAAACCCCATTGGACAGCGTGTGTGTCACAAACCCCATTGGACAGCGTGTGTGTGTCACAAAACCCACTGAACAGCGTGTGTGTCACAAACACTATTGGACAGTGTGTGTGTCACAAAACCCACTGGGCAGTGTGTGTGTCACAAACCCCATTGGACAGCGTGTGTGTGTCACAATACCCATTGGTCAGCAAGTGTGTCACAAGACCATTGGACAGAGTGAGTGTGTCACAAAACCCACTGAACAGCGTGTGTGTCACAAACACTATTGGACAGTGTGTGTGTCACAAAACCCACTGGGCAGTGTGTGTGTCACAAACCCCATTGGACAGCGTGTGTGTCTCAAACCCCATTGTACAGAGTGTGTGTTTCACAAACCCCATTGGACAGCGTGTGTGTCACAAACACCATTGGACAGCGTGTGTGTCACAAACCCCATTGGAAAGTGTGTGTGTCACAAATCCCATTGGATAGCGTGTGTCAGTCACAAACTCTATTGGAAAGCGTGTGTGTCACAAATCCCATTGGATAGCGTGTGTGTGTCACAAACTCTATTGGTCAGTGTGTGTGTCACAAACCCCATTGGACAGCGTGTGTGTGTAACAATAATCATTGGACTGTGTGTGTGTCACACACCCCATTGGACAGCGTATATGTTTAACAGTACCCATTGGACAGTGTGTGTGTCACAAACACCATTTGACAGCGTGTGTGTGTAACAATACTCATTGGACAGCGTGTGTGTCATAAACCCCACGTGGACACTGTGTGTGCCACGAATGCCATTGTGCAGTGTGTGTGACACAAACCCCCCTGGACAGTGTGTGTGTCACAATCCCCATTGTACAGTGTGTATGTGTCACAAACACCATTGGAGAGTGTGTGTGTCAAAAACCCCAATGGACAGCGTGTGTGTGTCACAAAACCTCCTGGTCAGTGTGTGTGTCACAAACCCCATTGGACAGCTTGTGTGTCACAAATCGCATTGGACAGCGTGTGTGTCACAATCCCCATTGGACGTCGTGCGTGTCAAAAACCCTTTTGGACAGTGTGTGTCTCACAAACCCCACTGGACAGTGTGCCTGTCACAAACCCCATTGGACATCGTGTGTATCACAAACTCCTTTGGACAGTTTGTGTGTCACAAACCCCATTGGACAGCGTGTGTGTGTCACAAACCCCATTGGACAGTGTGTATGTGTCACAAACCCCTTTGGACAGTGTGTGTGTAACAAACCCCATTGGACAGCGTGTGTGTGTCACAAACCCCATTGGACAGTGTGTGTGTCACAAAACCCACTGGATAGCCTGTGTGTCACAAAACCATTTGAAAGTGTGTGTGTCACAAACCCCATTGGATAGCGTGTGTGTATCACAAACCCTATTGAACAGTGTGTGTGTCACAAACCTTACACTAAAGCATGTACTCAACGAACCCCATTGGACAGAGTGTGTGTCACAAGACCCATTGGAGAGAGTGTGTGTGTAACAAAACCCATTGGACAGTGTGTGTGTCACAAAGACCATTGGACAGCATGTGTGTCATAAACCCCCGTGGAC
This sequence comes from Columba guinea, assembly GCA_032206185.1. NCBI lineage: Eukaryota > Metazoa > Chordata > Aves > Columbiformes > Columbidae > Columba > Columba guinea. The sequence goes on along the minus strand of JAVLUU010000053.1, from coordinate 303,496 downwards.
ACTGTGTGTGTCACGAATGCCATTCGACAGTGTTTGTGTCACAAACCCCCCTGGACAGTGTGTGTGTCACAAACCCCTTTGGACAGTGTGTGTGTCAAAAGAATCATTGGACAGAGTGTGTGTGTCACAAACCCTGTTGGACAGAGTGTAGGTCACAATCCCCATTGGACAGCGTCTGTGTCACAAACCCCATTGGACAGCGTGAGTCTCAAAAACCCCATTGGACAGAGTGTGTGTGTAACAAACCCCATTGGACAGCGTGTGTGTCACAAACACCATTGGGCAGCGTGTGTGTGTCACAGTCCCCATTGGACAGTGTGTGTTTCACAAACACTCATGGTCAGTGTGGTTGTCAGGAACCTAATTGGACATCGTTTGTGTCAGAAACCCCTTTGGACAGTGTGTGTGTCACAAGCACCATTGGACAGACTGTGTGTGTCACAAACCCCTTTGGAGAGTGTATGTGTCATAAACCCCATTGGATAGCGTGTGTGTGTGTCACAAACCCTATTAGACAGTGTGTGTGTCACAAAACACATTGGACAGCGTGTGTGTCACAAACCCCATTGTAAATTGTATGTGTCAGAAAACCCATTGGATATTGTGTGTGTGTCACAAGCGCCATTGGACAGCGTGTGTGTCACAAACACCATTAGAAAGTGTGCGTGTCACAAACCCCACTGGAAAGTGTGTGTGTCACAAACCCCATTTGATAGCGTGTGTGTGTCAGAAACCCTACTGGACACTGTGTATGTCACAATCCCCATTGGACAGCGTCTGTGTCACAAACCACATTGGACAGCGAGTGTGTGTCACAATCCCCATTGGACAGTGTGTGTGACACAAAACCCATTGGATAGCGTGTTTGTGTCACAAACCCCATTGGACAGCATGTTTGTCAAAACCCCATTGGATAGCGTGTGTGTCACAAACACCCATGAACAGTGTGCGTGTCACAAACCCAATTGGAAAGTGCGTTTGTCACAAACCCCACTGGACAGCGTGTGTGTTGCATACACCCATGGACTGTGTGCGTGTCAGAAACCCCATTGTAGATCGTGTGTGTCACAAACCCTTTTGGACAGTGTGTGTGTCACAAACCCCATTGCATAGCGTGGTGTGTCACAAACCCCGTTATAAAGTGTGCTTGTCACAAACCCCATTTGATAGCGTGTGTGTGTCACAAACCCTATTGGACAGTGTGTAGGTCAAAATCCCCATTGGACAGCGTCTGTGTCAGAAACCCCATTGGACAGTGTGTGTGTCACAAAACCCATTGGAGATCGTGTGTGTCACAAACCCCCATGGACAGTGTGTGTGTCACAATCCCAAGTGGACAGCATGTGTGTCAAAACCCCATTGGACAGTGCGTGTGTGACAAAACCCACTGGACAGCGTGTGTGTCACAAACACCCATGGACAGTGTGAGTGTCACAAACACCATTGGACAGCGTGTGTGTCACAAGCCTATTGGACAGAGGGTGTGTGTCACAAACCCCATTGGATAGACTCTGTATGTCTCAAAGACTATTGGGGAGTGTGTGTGTCACAAAACCCACTGGACAGCGTGTGTGTCACAAACCCCATTGGACAGAGTTTGTGTCACAAACCCCATTTTACAGCGTGTGTGTCACAATCACCATTGGACAGAGCGTGTGTTCACAAACCCCATTGGAAAGTGTATGTGTCACAAACCGCACGGGAGAGCGTGTGTGTGTTACAAACCCCATTGTACAGCGTGTTTTTCACAAGCCCTTTGGACAGAGTGTGTGTGGCACAAATCCCATTGTAAACCTTGTTTGTCATAATCCCCATTCGACAGCGTGTTTGTCACAAACCTCATTGGACAGAGTGTGCATGTCAAACCACATTGGATAGAGTGTGTGTCACAAACCACATTGGACAGAGTGTGTGTGACAAACCCCATTTTACAGTGTATGTGTCACAAACACCATTGGACAGCGAGGGTGACACAGACACCATTGGACAGAGTGTGTCTGTCACAAAACCCACTGAACAGTGTGTGTGTCACAAACCCCTTTGGACAGTGTTCGTGTCACAAACACCATTGGACAGCGTGTGTTTCACAAACCCCATTGGAAAGTGTATGTGTCACAAACCGCATTAGATAGCGTGTGTGTGACACAAACCCCATTGTACAGAGTGTTTGCCACAAGCCCTTTGGACAGAGTGTGTGTGTCACAAACCCCGTTAGACAGCTTGTATGTCAAAAACCCCTTTAGACAGTGTGTGTGTCACAAAGCACATTGTACAGTGTTTGTGTGTCACAATCCCCATTGGACAGTGTGTGTGTCACAAACCCCATTGGGCAGCGTGTGTGTCACAATCCCCATTGGACCGTGTGTGTGTCACAAACCCCATGGCACAGCGTGTGTGTGTCACAATACCCATTTGACAGTGTGTGTGTCACAAACCCGTTTCGAGAGAGTTTGTGTCACAAACCCCATTGGACAGCGTGTGTGTCACAAACCCCACTGGGCAGAGTGTGTGTGACAAACCCCATTGGAGAGCGTGTGTGTGACAAACCCCATTGGACAGTGTATGTGTCCCAAACCCCATTTGTCAGCAAGTGTGACACAAGCACCATTGGACAGAGTGTGTGTGTCACAAAACACATTGGACAGTGTGTGTGTCACAAACCCCATTGGACAGTGTGTCTGTCACAAACCCCTTTGGACAGAGTTCATGTCACAAACCCCATTGGACAGCATGTGTGTCACAAAGCCATTGGACAGCGTGTGTGTGTCACAAACCGCATTGTACAGCGTGTCTGTCACAAACCCCATTGGACAGAGTGTGTGTGATAAACCCCATTGGAGAGAGTGTGTTTCACAAAACCCATAGGACAGAATGTGTGTGTCACAAACCCTCCTGGTCAGTGTGTGTGTCACAAAACCCATTGGACAGCGTGTGTGTCAGAAACCCCATTGGACAGTGTGTGTGTGTTACAAACCCCATTGGACAGCGTGTGTGTCACAAACCCCATTGGACAGCGTGTGTGTGTCACAAAACCCACTGAACAGCGTGTGTGTCACAAACACTATTGGACAGTGTTTGTGTCACAAAACCCACTGGGCAGTGTGTGTGTCACAAACCCCATTGGACAGCGTGTGTGTGTCACAATACCCATTGGTCAGCAAGTGTGTCACAAGACCATTGGACAGAGTGAGTGTGTCACAAAACCCACTGAACAGCGTGTGTGTCACAAACACTATTGGACAGTGTGTGTGTCACAAAACCCACTGGGCAGTGTGTGTGTCACAAACCCCACTGGACAGCGTGTGTGTCTCAAACCCCATTGTACAGAGTGTGTGTTTCACAAACCCCATTGGACAGCCTGTGTGTCACAAACACCATTGGACAGCGTGTGTGTCACAAACCCCATTGGAAAGTGTGTGTGTCACAAATCCCATTGGATAGCGTGTGTCAGTCACAAACTCTATTGGAAAGCGTGTGTGTCACAAATCCCATTGGATAGCGTGTGTGTGTCACAAACTCTATTGGTCAGTGTGTGTGTCACAAACCCCATTGGACAGCGTGTGTGTGTAACAATAATCATTGGACTGTGTGTGTGTCACACACCCCATTGGACAGCGTATATGTGTAACAGTACCCATTGGACAGTGTGTGTGTCACAAACACCATTTGACAGCGTGTGTGTGTAACAATACCCATTGGACAGCGTGTGTGTCATAAACCCCACGTGGACACTGTGTGTGCCACGAATGCCATTGTGCAGTGTGTGTGACACAAACCCCCCTGGACATTGTGTGTGTCACAATCCCCATTGTACAGTGTGTATGTGTCACAAACACCATTGGAGAGTGTGTGTGTCAAAAACCCCAATGGACAGCGTGTGTGTGTCACAAAACCTCCTGGTCAGTGTGTGTGTCACAAACCCCATTGGACAGTGTGTGTGTCACAAACCGCATTGGACAGCGTGTGTGTCACAATCCCCATTGGACGTCGTGCGTGTCAAAAACCCTTTTGGACAGTCTGTGTCTCACAAACCCCACTGGACATTGTGCCTGTCACAAACCCCATTGGACATCGTGTGTATCACAAACTCCTTTGGACAGTTTGTGTGTCACAAACCCCATTGGACAGCGTGTGTGTGTCACAAACCCCATTGGACAGTGTGTATGTGTCACAAACCCCTTTGGACAGTGTGTGTGTCATAAACCCCATTGAAGAGCATGTGTGTCACGAACCCCATTGGACAGCGTGTGTGTAACAAGACCCATTGGACAGAGTTTGTGTGACACAAACCCCATTGGACAGCTTGTGTGTCACATTCCCCATTGGACAGCGTGTGTGTCACAGACCCCATTGGACAGATTGTGTGTCATAAACCCCATTGGACAGCGTGTGTGTCACAAACCCCATAGTACAGCGTGTGTGTGTAACAATCCCCATTGGACAATTTGTGTGTCACAAACCACTTGGGACAGAGTGTGTGTCACGAACACTATTGGACAGCGTGTATGTGTCACAAGCCCTTTGGAAATAGTGTGTGTGTCACAAAACCCACTGGACAGCGTGTGTGTCACGAACCCCATTGAACAGCGTGTGTGTCACAAGCACCATTGGACAGAGTGCGGTGTCACAAACCCCATTGAGCAGCGTGTGTGCCACAAGCCCCATTGGACAGCGTGTGTGTCACAAAACCAATTGGACAGTGTGTGTGTCACCATCTCCATTGGATAGCGTGAGTGTCACAAACCCCATTGGACAGCGTTAGTGTCACAAACGCCCGTAGACACTGTGTGTGTCACCAACCCCTTTGGACAATGTGTGTGTCACAAAACCCACTGGACAGCGTGTGTGTCACAAACCCCATTGGACAGCGTGTCTGTCACAATCCCATTGGACAGAGTGTGTGTGTCACAAACCCATTGACCAGCGTGTGTGTCACGAAACCCATTGGACAGACTGTGTGTCATAAACCCCATTGGAGAGCGTGTGTGTCAGAAACACCACTGGACAGTGTGTGTGTCACAAACCCAAATTGGACAGCGTTTGTGTCACAATCCCCAGTGGAGAGCGTGTGTGTCAAAACCCAATTAGACAGTGCGTGTGTCACAAAACCCACTGGACAGCGTGTGTGCGCAAACCCCCCTGGTCAGTGTGTGTGTCACAATCCCCAGGGGACAGCGTGTGTGTCAAAACCCCATTGGACAGTGTGTGTGTCACAAAACCGACTGGACAGTGTGTGTGTCACAAACAACAATAGACAGTGTGAGTGTCACAATACCCATTGGACAGTGTGTTTGTCACAAAACTCATTTGACAGAGTTTGTGTCGCAAACCCCATTGGATAGCGTGTTTGTGTCACAATCCCACTTGTACAGTGTGTGTGTCAGAAACACCACTGGACAGCGTGTGTGTCACAAGCCCAATTGACAGAGTGTGTGTGTCACAAAACCCACTGGACAGCGTGTGTGTCACAAACCCCATTGGACACCGTGTGTGTGTAACAATACCCATTGGACAGTGTGTGTGTCACACTCCCCAGTGGGCAGGGTGTGTGTCAAAACCCAATTGGACAGTGCGTGTGTCACAAAACCCACTGGACAGGGTGTGTGTCACAAACCCCCCTAGTCATTTTGTGTTTCACAATCCCCAGTGGACAGCGTGTGTGTGTCAAAACCCCATTGGACAGTGTGTGTGTCACAAAACCCACTGGATAGCGTGTGAGTTCCAAACAACCATGGACAGTGTGAGTGTCACAAACCCGATTGGACAGCGTGTGTGTCACACACCCCTTTGGACCGTCTGTGTATCACAAACCTCGTTGGACAGAGTGTGTGTGTCACAAACCCCATTGGATAGTGTGTGTGTCACAAACCCAATTGGATAGCGCGTGTGTGTCACAAACACCATTAGATAGTGTGCGTGTCACAAACCCCATTGGATAGATTGTGTGTGTTACAAACCCCCGTGGAAACTGTGTGTGTCACAAACCCCATTGGACAGTGCGTGTGTCACAAACCCCACTGGACATTGTGTGTGTCACAAACACCCATGGACAGTGTGCGTGTCACAAACCCCATTTTACATCGTGTGTGTCACAAACCCCATTGGACAGAACGTCTGTGTCACAAACCCCATTAGAAACTGTGTGTCTCACAAACCCCATTGGAGAGTGTGTGTGTGTCACAAACCCTGTTGGACAGTATATATGTCACAATCCCCATTGGAGAGCGTCTGTGTCACAAACCCCATTATACAGCGTTTTGGTCACAGACACCACTGGACAGCGTGTGTGTGTCACAATCCCCTTTGGACAATGTGTGCGTCACAAAACCTATTGGATAGCGTGTGTGTCACAAACCCCTTTAGAAAGTGTGCGTGTCACAAACCCCATTGGATAGCGTGTGTGTGTCACAAACCGTATTGTACAGTGTGTGTCACAAGACCCATTGGACAGAGTTTGTGTGTAACAAACCCCATTGCACAGCGTGTGTAACAATCCCCATTGGACAGCGCGTGTGTCATAAACCCCTTTGGACAGTGTGTGTGTCACAAACCCCACTGGACACCGTGTGTGTTCACAAACCCCATTGGACAGCGTGTGTGTCACAAACACCATTGGACAGCGTGTGTGTGTCACAATCCCCATTGGACAGTTTGTGTGTCAGAAAACCTATTGGATAGCGTGTGTGTCACAAACACCATTAGAAAGTGTGCGTGTCACAAACCCCATTGGAAAGCGTGTGTGTTTCACAAAACGCATTGGACAGCGTGTGTGTCACAAACCCCATTGGACAGAGTGTGTGTGTGACACACCCCATTGGACAGCGTGTGTGTCACAAACCCCATTGGACAGCGTGTGTGTCACAAACCCCATTGGAAAGTGTGTGTGTCACAAACCCCATTGGAAAGCGTGTGTGTTTCACAAAACCCATTAAACAGTACGCGTGTGACAAACCCCATTGGATAGCGTGTGTGTGCCACAAACCCCATGAGAAAGTTTGACTGTCACAAATCACATTTGAAAGTGTGTGTGTCAAAATCCCCATTGGACAGTGTGTGTGTCACAAAACCCATTGGATAGCATGTGTGTGTCACAAACCCCATTGGACAGCGTGTAGTGTCAGAAACCCCATTGGACAGTGTGTGTCACAAATCCCATTGGACAGCGTGGGTGTCACAAACCCCATTGGACAACGTGTGTGTCACAAACACCATTGGACAGTGTGTGTGTCACAAACCCCTTTGGACAGTGTGTGTGTCACAAACCCCATTGGACAGCGTGTGTGTCACAATCCCCATTGGACAGTGTGTGTGTCACAAACCCCATTGCATAGTGTGTGTGTCAGAATCCCCATTGGACAGCGTGTGTGTCACAAACCCCCGTGGACACGGTCTGTGTCACAAACCCCAGTGGACAGTGTGTGTGTCACAAACACAAATGGACAGTGTGCGTGTTACAAACCGCATTGGACAGCGTGTGTGTGTCACAGTCCCCATTGGACAGTGTGTGTGTCAAAACCCCATGGGTCAGAGTGTGTGTCACGAACCCCATTGGACAGCGTGTGTGTCACAAGCGCCATTGGACAGAGTGTGCGTGACACAAACCCCTTTGGAAAGTGTATGTGTCACAAACCCCATTGGATAGCGTGTGTGTGTCACAAACCCTCCTGCTCAGTGGGTGTGTCACAAAACGCATTGGACAGCATGCGTGTGACAAACACCTTTTTACAGCGTGTGTGTCACAAACCACATGGGACAGCGAGTGTGTGTCACAAAGCCCATTGGAAAGTGTGTGTGTCACAAACCCCATTGGATAGCGTGTGTGTGTCACAAACCCCATGGGACAGAATGTGTGTCACAAACACTATTGGACAGCGTGTGTGTCACAAACCCCATTGGACAGCGTGTGTGTCACAAACCCCTTTGAACAGTGTGTGTGTCACAAACAGCATTGGATAGTGTGTGTGTCTCAAGCCCCACTGGACAGCGTGTGTGTCACAAACACCATTGGACAGCGTTTGTGTGTAACAATAACCATTGGACAGTGTGTGTGTCACAAAACCCATTGGACAGCGTGTGTGTCTTCAAACTCCCGTGGACACGATATGTGTCACAAACCCCATTGGACAGTGTGTGTGTCACAAACCCCATTGGACAGCGTGTGTGTCACAAACACCCATGGACAGTGTGCGTGTCACAAATCCCTTTGGACATTGTCTGTGTCACAAACCCCTTTGTACAGTGTGTGTGTCACAAACCCCATGGGACAGAGTGTGTGTCAAGAACCCCATTGGAAAGCACGTGTGTCACAAGTGCCGTTGGACAGAGTGTGTGTGTCACAAGCCCCATTGGAAAGTCTATGTGTCACAAACACCATTGGATAGTGTGTGTGTGTGACAAACCCTGTTGGAGAACGTGTGTGTGTCACAATACCCATTGGACAGTGTCTGTGTCAAAAACCCCTTTGGACAGAGTTTGTGTCACAAGCCTCTTTGGACAGCATGTGTGTTACAAACCCCATTCGACAGCGTGTGTGTGTCACAATACCCACTGGACAGTGTGTGTGTCACAAACCCCATTGGACAGCGTGTGTGTGTCACAACCCCCATTGGACAATGTGTGTGTCACAAACCCCATTAGCCAGCGTGTGTGTGTCACAATCCCCATTGGACAGTGTGTCTGTGTCACAAACCCAATTGGACAGTGTGTGTGTCACAAAACCTATTGGACAGCGTGTGTGTCACAAACCCTATTGGACAGCGTGTGTGTCACAAACCTTACTGGACAGCGTGTGTGTGTTTAACAGTACCCATTGGATAGCGTGTGTGTCACAAACACCCATGGACAGTGTGAGCGTCACAAACCCCATTGGATAGCGTGATGTGTCAAAACCACTTTTGCACTGTGTGTGTCACAAAACCCACTGGACAGAGTGTGTGTGTCACAAACCCAATTGGACAGTGTGTGTGTCACAAAACCTATTGGACAGCGTGTGTGTCACAAACCCTATTGGACAGCGTGTGTGTCACAAACCTTACTGGACAGCGTGTGTGTGTTTAACAGTACCCATTGGATAGCGTGTGTGTCACAAACACCCATGGACAGTGTGAGCGTCACAAACCCCATTGGATAGCGTGATGTGTCAAAACCACTTTTGACACTGTGTGTGTCACAAAACCCACTGGACAGAGTGTGTGTGTCACAAACCCCATTGGACAGAGTGTGTGTGTCAGAAAACCCATTGGACAGTGTTTGTGTCATAAACCCCATTGGACAGCCTGTGTGTTTCACAGTCCCCATTAGACAGTGGGTGTGAGTCACAAACCCCATTGGACAGAGTGTGTTCAACAAAACCCACTGGACAGCGTGTGTGTCATGAACCCCATTGGACAGTGTGTGTGTCACAAAAACCACTGGACAGCGTGTGTGTCACAAAACCCATTGGACAGACTGTGTGTTACAGACCCATTTGGACAGTGTGTGTGTGTCACAATACCCATTGGACAGTGTGTGTTTCACAAACCCCATTGGACAGAGTTTGTGTCACAAACCCCATTGGACAGTGTGTGTGTCAGAAACACCATTGGACAGCGTGTTTGTCACAAACCCCTTTGGACAGTGTGTGTGTGTCACAAAGCCCATTTGACAGAGTGTGTGTCACAAACACCATTGGACAGTGTGTGTGTCAAAAACCCCAATGGACAGCGTGTGTGTGTCACAAAACCTCCTCGTCAGTGTGTGTGTCACAAGCCCTACTGGACAGCGTGTGTGTCGCAAACCCCATGGGACAATGTGTGTGTGTGTCACAAACCCCATTGGAAAGTGTGTGCGTCACAAACCCCATTGGACAGCGTGTGTGTGTCACAAGCCCTATTGGACAGTGTATAGTTCACAATCCCCATTGGACAGCGTGTGAGTCACGTACACCATTAGACAGCGTGTGTGTGTCACAATCCCCATTGGATTGCGTGTGTGTGACACAAAACCTCCGGGTCAGCGTGTGTGTCAGAAAACCCATTGGACAGCATGCGTGTCACAAACATCATGAGACAGTGTGTGTGTAAGAAACCTAATTGGTCAGCGTGTGTGTCACAAACACCATGGGACAGTGTGTGTGTGTCACAAACCCCATTGGAAAGTGTGTGTCACAAACCCCATTGGATTGCATGTGTGTGTCAAAAACCCCATTAGAAAGTATGTGTGTCACAAAACCCATTGCATAGCTTATATGTGTCACAAACCCTATTGTGCAGAATGTGTGTGTCACATTCCCCATTGGATAGCGTGTGTGTCATAAACCCCATTGGACATCGTGTGTGTGTGACAATCCCAATTGGACAGTTGTGTGTCACAAACCCCATGGGACAGAGTGTGTGTCACAAACACTATTGGACAGAGTGTGTGTGTCACAATCTGCATTGGACAGTGTGTGTGTCACAAAACCCATTGGATACCGTATATGTCACAAACCCCATTTCAAAGTGTGTGTGTCACAAACCCCATTGGGTAGCGTGTGTGTCACAAACCCTATTGGACAGTGTGTGTGTCATAAACCCCATTGGACAGCGTGTGTGTTTCACAGTCCCCATTGGACAGTGTGTGTGTGTCACAAGCCCCATTGCACAGTGTGTGTGTCACAAAGCCCACTGGACAGCGTGTGTGTCACAAACACCCATGGGCAGTGTGCATGTCACAAACCCCATTGGACATCGTGTGTTTCACAAACCCTTTTGGACAGTGTGTGTCTCACAAACCCCACTGGAGAGCGTGTCTGTCACAAACACCCATTTACAGTGTGCGTATCACAAACCCCATTGGGCTGCGTGTGTGTGTCACAATCCCCATTGGACAGTGTTTGTGTGTCACAAACCCCATTGGACATCGTCTGTGTCACAAACCCCTTTAGACAGTGTGTGTGTCACAAACTCCATTTTACAGTGTGTCTGTCACAAACCCCATGGGACAGCGTGTGTGTCACAAGCGATATTGGACAGAGTGTTTGTTTCACAAACCGCAATGGAAAGTGTATGTGTCACAAACCCCATTGGATATCGTGGGTGTTTCACAAACCCCATTAGAAAGTGTGCGTGTCACAAACCCCATTGGATAGCATGTGAGTGTCACAAACCATATTGGACAGTGTGTATGTCACAATCCCCATTGGACAGTGTGTGTGTCTAAAAAATCCATTGTATAGCGTGTGTGTTAGAAACCCCATTAGAAAGTGTGTGTGTGTCACAAACCCTACTGGACAGCATGTGTGTCGCAAGCCCCATTCCACAGCGTGTGTGTCACAAACACCATTGGACAGTGAGTGTCTCACGAACCCCATTTGACAACATGTGTGTCACAAATCCCATTGGAGAGCGTGTGTGTGTCACAAAACCCATTTGACAGAGTGTGTGTCACAAACACCATTGGAAAGTGTGCGTGTCACAAACCCCATTGGACAGTGAGTGTGTAACAAACCCAATTGGTCAGCGTGTGTGTCACAAACCCCATGGGACAGCGTGTGTGTGTCACAATCCCCATTGAACAGTGTGTGTGTCACAAACCCTATTGGACAGTGTGTGTGTCACAAGACCATTGGACAGAGTGTGTGTGTCACAAAACCCACTGGACAGCGTGTGTGTTCACGAACCCCATTGGACAGCGTGTGTGTCACAAACACCATTGGAGAGCGTGTGTGTGTAACAATACCCATTGGACAGTGCGTGTGTCAAAAACCCCAATGGACAGCGTGTGTGTATAACAATCCCCATTGGACAGTGTATGTGTGTCACAAACTCCAATGGACATCGTGTGTATGTCACAATCCCCATTGGACAGTGTGTGTGTCACAAACCCCATGGGACAGAATTGTGTCACAAAACGCATTGGACAGCGTGTGTGTCACAAGCGCCATTGAACAGAGTGTGTGTGTCACAAACCCCATTGGAAAGTGTATGTGTCACAAACCCCAATGGATAGCATGTGTGTGTCACAAACCCTGCTGGTCAGTGTGTGTGTCGAAAAACCCTTTGGACAGCATGCGTGTCGCAAACACCATTGGACAGTGTGTGTGTAAGAAAACCAATTGTTCAATGTGTGTGTCACAAACCCCATGGGACAGCGTGTGTTTTTCACAAACCCCATTGGAAAGTTTGTGCGTCACAAACCTCATTGTAAAGTGTGTGTGTCACAAACCCCATTACAAACTGTCTGTGTCACAAACCCCATTGGACAGAGTGTGTGTGTTCACGAACCCCACTGAACAGCGTGTGTGTCACAAGCCCCATTGGACAGCGTGTGTGTCACAAACACGATTGGAGAGTGTGTGTGTGTAACAATACCCATTGGACAGTGTGTGTGTCACAAACCCCATTGGACAGCGTGTGTTTCACAAACCCCCGTATACACTGTGTGTGTCAAAACCCAGGTGGACAGTGTGTGTGTCTCAAACCCCAATGGACAGCGTGTGTGTCACAAACCCCTTTGGACAGTGTGTGTGTCACGAACCCCATTGGACAGCGTGTGTCACAAGCCCCATTGGACAGTGTGTGTCTGTCACAAACCCCAATGGACAGCGTGTGTGTGTCACAATCCCCATTGGACAGCGTGTGTTTCACAAACCCCTTCGGACAGTGTGTGTGTCACAAGCCCCATTGGACAGCATGTGTGTGACACAATCCCCTTTGCACAGTGTGTGTGTCACAATACTCATTGGACAGTGAGTGTGTCACAAACCCTATTGGAGAGCGTGTGTGTCACAAACCCCTTTGGATAGTGTGTGTGTCACAATACCCATTGGACAGCGTGTGTGTCAGAAACCCCATTCCACAGAGTGTGTGTTTCACAAACCCCATTGGACAGCGTGTGTGTCATAAACACCTTTGGACAGCGTGTGTGTGTCACAATCCCCATTGTTCAGTATTTGTGTGTCATCAAACCCTTTGGACAGCGTGTGTGTCATAAACCCCATTGGACAGCGTGTGTGTGTCACAGTCCCCATTGTACAGTGTTTGTGTGTCACAAACCCTATTGGACAGCGTGTGTGTCATAAACCGCATTGGACAGCATCTGTGTGTCACACTCTCCATTGGACACTGTTTGTGTGTCATCAATCCCACTGGACCGTGTGTGTGTCACAAACCCCCTTAGACAGTGTGTGTGTCACAAAACTCAATGGACAGAATGTGTGTCACAAGTACCGGTGGACAGTGTGTGTGTGTCACAAAACCCATTGGAAAGTGTATGTGTCACAAAGCCCATTGGATAGCGTGTGTGTGTCACAAACCCTCCTGGTCAGTGTGTGTGTCACAAAACCCATTGGACAGCAGGCGTGTTGCAAACACCAATGGACAGTGTATGTGTAACAAACCCAATTGGTCAGCGTGTGTGTCACAAAGCCCATAGGAAAGTGTATGTGTCACAAAACCCACTGCACTGCGTGTTTGTCACAGACACCATTGGACAGAGTGTATGTGTCACAATCCCCATTGGACAGCGTGTGTGTCACAAACCCCATTGGACAGCATGTGTATCACAAACCCCGTTGGATAGCATGTGTGTGTCACAAACCCCATTGGACAGCGTGTGTGTGTCACAATACCCATTGGACAGAGTGTGTGTGTCTCAAACCCCATTGGATAGCGTGTCTGTGTCACAAACCCTATTGGACAGTGTGTGTGTCACAAAACCCGCTGGACAGCGTGTGTATCACAAACCCCATTGGAAAGCCTGTCTGTGTCACAAACCCTATTGGACAGTGTGTGTGTTACAAAAACCATTGGACAGTGTGTGTGTCACAAACCCCATTGGACAGCATGTGTATCACAAACCCCGTTGGATAGCATGTGTGTGTCACAAACCCCATTGGACAGCATGTGTGTGTCACAAACCGCATTGGAAAGTGTGTGTGTCACCAACCCCATTGGATAGTGTGTTACAAACTCTACTGGACAGTGTGTGTGTCACGAACCCCATTAGGCAGCATGTGTGTCACAACCCCCCCTGGACAGCGCGTGTGTCACAATCACCATTGGACATCGTGTGTGTGTCGCAATACCCATTGGACAGCATTTGTGTCACAAACAACACTGGACAGTGTTTGTTTCACAAACCCCAGTGTACAGAGTTTGTGTGTCACAATCACAATTGGACAGAGTGTGTGTGACATACCCCATTGGACAGTGTGTGTGTCACAAACCCCCCTGGACAGTGTTTGTGTCACAAACCCCATTTCACAGTGTGTGTGTGTCACAAACACTATTGGGCAGCATGTCTGTGTCAAAAAACCTTTGGACAGTGTATGTGTCACAAACCCCACAGGACAGTGTGTGTGTCACAAACGCCCCTGGACAGTCTGTGTGTCACAATCCTCATTGGACAGCGTGTGTGTCGCAAACCCCCCTGGACAGTGTGTGTGTCACAATCCCCATTGGACAGCGTGTGTTTCAGAAACCCCATTGGACAGTCTGTGTGTCACAAACACCTCTGTACAGCTTGTGTGTCACAAACACCCCTGGACAGCGTGTGTGTCACAAACCCCATTGGACAGCGTGTGTGTCTCTCAATTCCCATTGGACAGTGTGTGTCACAAACCCCATTGGACAGAGTTTGTGTCACAATCCCCTTTCGACAGAGTGTGTGTTACAAGCCCAATTGGACAGAGCGTGCTTTTCACGAACCCCATTGGATAGCGTGTGTATGTCACAAACCCCATTGGATACCATTTGTGTGTCACAAACCCCCCTGGACAGTGTGTGTGTCAGAAAACCCATTGGACAGCGTGTGTGTGTCACAATCCCCATTTTACAGCGTGTCTGTCACATACACTACTGGACAGTGTGTGTGTCACAAACCTCACTGGAAAGTGTGTGTGTTTCACAATCCCCATTGGACAGAGTGTGTATGACAAACCCCAATGGACAGTGTGTGTGTCACAAAACCCATTGGTCAGAGTGTGTGTGTCACAAACCCCATTGGACAGCGTGTGTGTCACAAACCCCCCTGGACAGTGTGTGTGTCACAAACCCCATTGGAGAGCATGTGTGTCACAAATCCCATTGGAAACTGCGTGTGTCACAAACCCCATTGGACAGAGTGTGTGTCACAAGCCCCATTGGACAGAGTTTGTGTGTCACAAACACCATTGGAAAGCGTAAGTGTCACAATACCCATACGATAGCGTGTGTGTGACACAAACCCTATTGGACAGTGTGTGTGTCACAAAACCCACTTGACAGCGTCTGTGTCATGAACCCCATTGCACAGCGTGTGTGTCACAAGCCCCTTTGGACAGAGTGCGTGTGTGACAAACCCCATTCAACAGCGTGTGTGTCACAAACCCCCCTGGACAGTGTGTGTGTCACAAACCCCATTTTTACAACGTGTTTGTGTCACAGTACCCATTGGACAATATGTGTCTCACAAACCCCACTGGACAGCGTGTGTGCCACAAACTCACCTGGACAGCATGTGTGTCACAAGTGCTATTGGACAGTGTGTCTGTCACAAACCACATGGGACAGAGTGTATGTCATAAGCCCCATTGGACAGAGTGTGTGTGACAAACCCCATTGGACAGTGTGTGTATCACAATCCCCATTGGACAGCGTGTGTGTCACAAACCCCACTGTACAGCGTGTGTGTCACAAACACCCATGGACAGTGTGCGTGTCACAAACCCCATTGGACATCCTGTGTGTCACAAACCCTTTTGGACACTGTGTTTGTCACAAACCCCACTGGACAGCGTGTCTGTCACAAACACCCATGGACAGTGTGCGTGTCACAAACACCATTGGACAGCGTGTGTGTCACAAGCCCATTGGACAGAGTGTGTGAGTCACAAAACCCACTGGACAGCGTGTGTGTCACAAACCCATTGGATAGCGTGTGTGTCACAAGCCCCATTGGACAGCGTCTGTGTCACAAACACCATTGGACAGCGTGTGTGCGTAACAATACCCATTGGACAGTGTGTGTGTCACAAACCCCGTTGGAGAGCGTGTGTGTCACAAATCCCCATGGACACTGTGTGTGTCACAAACCCCATTGGACAGTGTGTGTGTCACAAACCCCGTTGGAGAGCGTGTGTGTCACAAATCCCCATGGACACTGTGTGTGTCACAAACCCCATTGGACAGTGTTTTTGTCACAAACCCCACTGGACATCGTGTGTGTCACAAACCCTTTTGGACAGTGTGTGTGTCACAAAGCCCACTGGACAGCTTGTGTTTCGCAAACACCCATGGACAGTATGCGTGTCCCAAAACCCATTGGACATCGTTTGTGTCAGAAACCCCTTTGGACATTGTGTGTGTCACAAACCCGATGGGACCGAGTGTGTGTCACGAACCCCATTGGACAGTGTGTGTGTAACAAATCCAATTGGTTAGCGTGTGTGTCACAAAACCCTTTGGAAAGTGTGTGTGTCACAAACCCCATTGCAAAGTGTGTGTTTCACAAACCTCATTGGATAGCATGTGTGTGTCACAATCCTCATTAGAATGTATGCGTGTCACAAACCTCATTGGATAGTGTGTGTATGTCACAAAACCTATTGGACAGTGTGTGTGTCACAAACCCCACTGGACAGCGTGTGTTTCACAAACCCAATTGGACAGCGTGTGTGTGTCACAATCCCCATTGGACAGTCTGTGTGACACAAAAGCCCATTGGAAAGTGTACGTGTGTAACAAACCCCATTAGAAAGTGTGCGTGTCACAAACCCCATTGGATAGCGTGTGTGTGTCACAAACCCTATTGGACAGTGTGTGCGTCACAAACACCATTAGAAAGTGTGCGTGTCACAAACACCATTGAATAGTGTGAGTGTGTCACAAGACCCATTATACAGAGTGTGTGTGTCACAAACCCCATTGGATAGCGTGTGTGTGTCACAAACCCTATTGGACATTGTGTGTGTCACAAAACCCTCTGGATAGCGTCTGTGTCACAAACCCCATTGGACCGCGTGTGTGTCACAAACCCCATGCTACAGAGTGTTTGTCACGAACCCCATTGGACAGCGTGTGTGTTCACAAGCGTTATTGGACAGAGTGTGTGGGTCAAAAACCCCATTAGAAAGTATGTGTGTCACAAACCCCTTTGGATCGCATGTGCGTGTCAAAAACCCTATTAGACAGAGAGTGTGCTCTCACAAACCCCATTGGACAGCGTGTGTCTCACAAACCCCATTTGATAGAGTGTGTGTGTTACAAACCCCATTAGAATGTATGCGTGTCACAAAACCCATTGGATAGCGTGAGTGTGTCACAAGCACCATTGGACAGAGTGTGGTGTCACAATCCCCATTGGACAGCGTGTGTGTCACAAACCTCAGTGGACAGTGTGTGTGTGTAACAAAGCCAATTTGATAGAGTGTGTGTGTCACAAACCCTATTGGACAGTGTGTGTGTCACAAAACCCACTGGACAGCGTGTGTGTCACAAACCCCATTGGACAGGGTGTGTGTGTCACAATACCCATTGGACAGTGTGTGTGTCACAAACCTCATTGGACAGAGTTTGTGTCAGAAACCCCCGTGGATACTGTGTGTGTCACAAACCCCATTGGAAAGTGTATGTGTCACAAACCCCATTTGATAGAGTGTATGTGTCACAAAACCCATTGGAAAGTATGTGTGTCACAAACCCCATTGGATAGCGAGTGTGTGTCGCAGTCCCCATTGGACAGAGTGTGTGTGTCACAAATCCCATTGGACAGTGTCTGTGTCACAAAACCCATTGGATAGCGTGTGTGTGTCACGAAACCTCCTGGTCAGTGTGTGTGTCACAAAACCCATTAGAAAGTATGTGTGTCACAAACCCCATTGGACAGCATGTGTGTGTCACAAACCCTTCTGCTCAGTGTGTGTGTCACAAACCCCACTGGACAGCGTGTGTGTCACAAACCCCATTGGACAGCGTGTGTGTGTCGCAAACCCCATGAGACAGAGTACGTGTCACAAACCGCATTGGACAGTGTGTGTGTATCACAAACCCCATTAGACAGCATGTGTTTCACAAACCCCTTTGGACAGTGTGTGTGTCACAAACCCCATGGGACAGAGTGTGTGTCACAAACACTATTGGTCAGCGTGTGTGTGTCACAAGCCCATTGGACAGAGTGTGTGTGTCAGAAAACCCACTGTACAGCGTGTGTGTAACGAACCCCATTGGACAGCGTGTGTGTCACAAGCACCGTTGGACAGAGTGTTGTGTCAAGTCCCCGTTAGGCAGCGTGTGTGTCACATACCCCATTGGACAGTGTGTGTGTGTCACAATCCCCTTTTGACAGAGTGTGTGTGCCACAAACCCCACTAGAATGTATGCGTGTCAAAAACCCCATTGGATAGCGTGTGTGTGTCACAAGCACCATTGGACAGAGTGTGGTGTCACAAACCCCATTTGATAGATTGTGTGTGTCACAAACCCCATTAGAAAGTATGAGTGTCAAAAACCCCATTGGATAGCGTGTGTGTGTCACAAGCACCATTGGACAGTGTGTGGTGTCACAAAAACCATTGGACAGCGTGTGTGTCACAAACCCCATTGGACAGTGTGTGTGTGTCACAAACCCCATTTGATAGAGTGTGTGTGTCACAATCCCCTTTGGACAGCGTGTGTGTCACAATCCCCATTGGACAGCGTGTGTGTCACAAACCCCTTTGGACAATGTGTGTGTGTCACAAGACCTATTTGATAGAGTGTGTGTGTCACAAACCCTATTAGACACTGTATGTGTCACAAAACCCACTGGATAGCGTGTGAGTCACAAGCCCCATTGGACAGCGTGTGTGTCACAGGCCCCATTGTACAGAGTGTATTTGTCACAAAGCCCACTGGACAGCGTGTGTGTCACAAACCCCTTTGGACATTGTCTGTGTCACAAACCCCACTGGACAGCGTGTGTGTGTCACAATCCCCATGGGCCAGAGTGTGTGTCACAAACACCATTGGTCAGCGTGTCTGTGTCACAAGCCCATTGGACAGAGTGTGTGTGTCACAAAACCCACTGGACAGCGTGTGTGTCACGAACCCCATTGGACAGCGTGTGTGTCAAAAGCACCGTTGGACAGAGTGTGGTGTCAGAATCCACATTGGACAGTGTATGTGTCACAAACCCCATTGGATAGAGTGTGTGTGTCACAAACCCCATTAGAAACTATGCGTGTCACAAACCCCATTGGATAGCGTGTGTGTGTCACAAGCACCATTGGACAGAGTGTGGTGTCACAAACCCCATTGGAAAGTGGATGTGTCACAAACCCCATTGGATAGCGTGTGTGTGTCACAAACCCTATTGGACAATGTGTGTGTCACAAAACACACCGGATAGCGTGTGTGTCAAAAATCCCATTGGACAGCATGTTTGTCACAATCCCCATTGGACAGTGTGTGTGTCACAAACTCCACTGGACAGCGTGTGTGTCACAAACACCCATGGACATTGTGCGTGTCACAAACCCCATTGGACATCGTGTGTGTCACAAACCCCTTAGGACAGTGTCTGTGTCACAAACACCATTGGGCAGCGTGTGTGTTACAAACACCCATGGACAGTGTGCGTGCCACAAACCCCATTGGACAACGTGTGTGTCACAAACCCCTTTGGACAGCGTGAGTGTCACAAACCCCATTGGACAGTGTGTGTGTGTCACAATCCCCATTGGACAGAGTGTGTGTGTCACAAACCCCATGGGCCAGAGTGTGTGTCACGAACCCCATTGGACAGCGTGTGTGTCACAAGCGCCATTTGACAGAGTGTGTGTGTCACAAACCCCATTTGAAAGTGTATGTGTCACAAACCCAATTGGATAGCGTGTGTGTGTCACGAACCCTCCTGGTCAGTATGTGTGTCACAAAACTCATTGGACAGCATGTGTGTCACAAACACTATTGGACAGCGTCTGTGTGTCACAAACCCGATTGGAAAGTGTGTGTCACAAACCCCATTGGATAGCGTGTGTGTGTCAAAAACGCCATTAGAAAGTATGTGTGTCACAAACCCCTTTGGATAGCATGTGTGTGTCACAAACCCTACTGGACAGTGTGTGTGTTTCACAAACCCCATTAGACAGCGTGTGTGTCACAAGCCACATTGGACAGCGTGTGTGTGTCGCAAACCCCATGGGACAGAGTGTGTGTCAAAAACCTCATTGGAAAGCGTGTGTGTAATAAACCCCATTGGACAGCGTGTGTGTCACAAGCCCCATTGGACAGAGTGTATTTGTTCACAAAGGAAATTGGACAGCGTGTGTGTCACAAGCCCCATTGGACAGAGTGTGTCTTTCACAAACCCCATTGGACAGTGTGTGTGTCACAAACCCTATTGGACAGTATGTGTGTCACAAAACCCACTGGATAGCGTGTGTGTCACAAACCCCATAGGACAGCGTGTGTGTCACAAGCCCCATTGGACAGAGTGTATTTGTCACAAAGCCCATTGGACAGCGAGTGTCACAATCCCCATTGGACAGCGTGTGTGTCACAAACCCCAGTGGACAGGGTGTGTGTGTCACAATACCCATTGGACAGTGTGTGTTTCGCAAACCTCATTGGACAGAGTTTGTTTCACAAACCCCCGTGGACACTGTGCGTGTCACAAACCCCATTGGACAGCGTGTGTGACACAAACTCCACTGGACAGCGTGTGTGTCACAAACACCCATGGACAGTGTGCGTGTCACAAACCCCATTGGACATCGTGTGTGTCACAAAGCCCTTTGGACAGTGTGTGTGTCACGAACACCCATGGACAGTGTGCGTGCCTCAAACCCCATTGAACAACGTGTGTAGTCACCAACCCCTTTGGACAATGTGTGTGTCACAAACCCCATGGGACAGAGTGTGTGTCACGAACCCTATTGGACAGCGTGTGTGTCACAAACCCCATTGGATAGCATGTGTGTGTCACAAACCCTATTAGGACATTGTGTATGACACAATCCCCTTTGGACAGTGTCTTTGTCACAAACTCAATGGGACAGAGTGTGTGTCACAAACACTATAGGACAGCGTGTGTGTGTCACAAGCCCATTGGACAGAGTGTGTGTGTCACAAACCCCATTGGACAGCGTGTGTGTGTCACAAACCCCATTGGACGGAGTGTATTTGTCACAAAGCCCATTGGACAGCGTGTGTGTCAAAAGCACCATTGGACAGAGTGTGATGTCACAAACCCCATTGGAAAGTGTATGTTTCACAAACCCCTTTGGATACTGTGTGTGTGTCACAAACCCTATTGGACAGTGTGTGTGTTACAAACCCCATTGGACAGCATGCGTGTCACAAGCCCCATTGGACAGAGTGTATTTGTCACAAAGCCCATTGGACAGCGTGTGTGTCACAATCCCCATTGGAAACTGTGTATGTCACAAACGCCATTGGACAGGGTGTGTGTGTCACAATACCCATTGGACAGTGTGTGTGTCACAAACCTCATTGGACAGAGTTTGTTTCACAAACCCCATTGGACAGAATGTGTGTCAAAACCCAATTGGACAGCGTGTGTGTCACAAACCCCCCTTTTCAGTGTGTGTGTCACAATCCCCAGTAAAAAGCGTGTGTGTCAAAGCCCCATTTGATAATGTGTGTGTCACAAAACCCACTCGACAGCGTGTCTGTCACAAACACCCTTGGACAGTGTGAGTGTCACAAACCCTATTGGACAGTGTGTGTGTCATAAAACGCTTTTGACAGTTTGTGTGTCAGAAACCCCATTGGAATACGTGTGTGTGTCACAATCCCCATTGTACAGTGTGTGTGTCACAAACACAATTGGACAGCGTGTGTGTCACAAACACCATTGGACAGCGTGTGTGTCACAAGCCCATTGGACAGAGTGTGTATGTCACAAGCCCATTGGACAGAGTGTGTGTGTCACAAAACCCACTGGACAGCGTGTGTGTCACAAGCACCATTGGACAGAGTGTGAGTGTCACAAACCCCATTGGATAGTGTGTGTGTCGCCAGCACAATTAGAAAGTGTGTGTATCACAAACCCCATTGGATAGCGTGTGTGCGTCACAAACCCTATTCGACAGTGTGTGTCTCACAAACCCCATTGAACAGCATGTGTGTCACGAACCCCATTGGACAGCGTGTGTGTCACAAGACCCATTGGACAGAGTGTGGTGTCACAAACGCCATTGGACAGCGTGTGTGTGTCACAATCCCCATTAAACAGCGTGAGTGTCAAAACCCAGTTAGATAGTCTGTGTGTCACAAAACCCGCTGGACAGCGTGTGTGTCACAAACACCCATGAACAGTGTGGGTGTCACAAACCCCATTGTACAGCGTGTGTGTGTCACAATTCCCATTGGACAGTGTGTGTGTCACAAACACCATTGGACAGCGTGTGTGTCACAAGTCCATTGGACAGAGTGTGTGTGTCACAAACCCCATTGGAAAGTGTATGTATTCACAAACCCCATTCGATAGCGTGTGTGTGTCACAAAGCCTATTTGACAGTGTGTGAGTCAGAAACCCCACTGGACAGGGTGTGTGTTCACAAACCCCATTGGACAGCGTGTTTTTCACAACACCCATTGGACAGAGTGTGTGTGTCACAAAGCCCATTAGACAGCGTGTGTGTCACAATCTCCACTGCACAGTGTGTGTGTCACAAACACCATTGGACAGCGTGTGTGTGTAACAATACCCATTGGACAGTGTGTGTGTGTCACAAACCCCATTAGACAGCCTGTGTGTCACAATCCCCACTGCACAGTGTGTGTGTCACAAACACCATTGGACAGCGTGTGTGTGTAACAATACCCATTGGACAGTGTGTGTGTGTCACAAACCCCATTAGACAGCCTGTGTGCCACAAACCCCTTTGGACAGTGTGTGTGTCACAAACACTTTTGGACAGTGTGTGTGTGTCACAAGCCCATCGGACAGAGTGTGTGTGTCACAAAACCCACTGGACAGCGTGTGTGTCACGAACCGCACTGAACAGCGTGTGTGTCACAAGCACCATTGGACAGAGTGCGGTGTCACAAACCCCATTGGAAAGTGTATGTGCCACAAACCCCATTGCATAGCGTGTATGTGTCACAAACCTCATTGGATAGCGTGTGTGTTTCACAAACCCTATTGGACAGTGTGTGTGTCATCAAAAACACTGTCCAGCTATTGTGTCACAAACCCCATTGGACAGCGTGTGTGTCTCAAGTCCCATTGGACAGAGTGTATGTGTCACAAATCCTATTAGACAGTGTGTGGGTCACAAAACCCACTGGCGAGAGTGTGTGTCACAAACACCATTGGACAGCGTGTGTGTCACAAACACCATGGGACTGAGTGTGTGTCACGAACTCCATTGGACAGTGTGTGTCACAAGCGCCATTGGACAGCGTGTTTGTGTCACAAACCCTCCTGGTCAGTGTGTGTGTCACAAAACCCATCGGACAGCATGTGTGTCACAAACACAGTTTTACAGTGTGTGTGTAACAAACCCAATTGGTCAGCGTGTGTGTCACAAGCCCCATTGGACACCGTGTGTGTGTCACAAACTCCATTAGAAAGTATGCGTGTTCACAAACGCCATTGGATAGCGTGTGTGTGTCACAAAACCCACTGGACAGCGTGTGGGTCACAATACACATTGGACAGCGTGTGTGTCACAAGCTCCATTGGACAGAGTGTGGTGTCACAAATCCCATTGGAAAGTGTATGTGTCACAAACCCATTGGACAGCGTGTGTCACAAACCCCATTGGACAGCGTGTGTGTCACAAGCCCCTTTGGACAGAGAGTATGTGTCACAAAGCCCATTGGACAAGGTGTGTGTCACAAACCCCTTTGGACAGTGTGTGTGTCAAAAACCCCATTGGACAGGGTGTGTGTGTGTCACAATACCCATTGGACAGTGTGTGTGTCACAAACCCCATTGAACAGCCTGTGTGTCACGAACCCCATTGGACAGCGTGTGTGTCACAAGACCCATTGGACAGCGTGTGTGTGTCACAATCCCCATTAGACAGCGTGTGTGTCAAAACACAATTGGACAGTCTGTGTGTGGCAAAACCCACTGGACCGCTTGTGTGTCACAAACACCCATAGATTGTGTGAGTGTCACAAACCCCATTGTACAGCGTGTGTTTGTCACAATTCCCATTGGACAGTGTGTGTGTCACAATACCCATTGGACAGCGTGTGTTTGTCACAATTCCCATTGGACAGAGTGTGTGTATCACAAACCCTTTGGAAAGTGTATGTGTCACAAACCATATTCGATAGCGTGCGTCACAAATCTAATTGGACAGTGTGTGTGTCACAAACCACACTGGACAGTGTGTGTGTCACAAAGCCCATTGGACAGCGTGTGTGTCACAATCCCCATTGCACAGCTTGTGTGTCACAAACACCATTGGACAGCGTGTGTGTGTAACAATACCCATTGGACAGTGTTTGTGTGTCACAAACCCCATTAAACACCCTGTGTGTCACAAGCCCCTTTGGCCAGTGTGTGTGTGTCACAAGCCCATTGGACAGAGTGTGTGTGTCACAAAACCCACTGGACATCCTGCGTGTCACGAAACCCATTGGACAGCGTGTGTGTCACAAGCACCATTGGACAGAGTGTGAATGTCACAAACCCCATCGGATAGTGTGTGTGTCACAAACCCCATTAGAAAGTGTGTGTGTCACAAACACCGTTGGGTAGAGTGTGTGTGTCACAAACCCTATTGGACAGTGTGTGTGTCACAAAACCCATTGGACAGCGTGTGTGTCACAAGACCCATTGGACAGAGTGTGTGTGTCAAAAACCCCATTGGACAGCGTGTGTGTCACAAACCCCACTGAACAGATTGTGTGTCATAAACACCATTGGACATCGTGTGTGTGTCACAATTCCCATTGGACAAAGTGTGTGTCAAAACCCAATTGGACAGTGTGTGTGTCAGAAAACCCACTGGACAGCGTGTTTGTCACAAACACCCATGGACAGTTTGTGTGTCACAAAACTCCATTGGACAGCGTGTGTGTCACAAAACCCACTGGACAGCGTGTGTGTCATGAACCCCATTGGAGAGTGTGTGTGTCACAATCCCCATTGGACAGTGCGTATGTCACAAACCCCATGGGACAGAGTGTGTGTGACAAACACTATTGGACAGCGTGTGTGTGTCACAATCCCTTTGGAGAGAGTGTGTGTGTCACAAAATCCACTGGACAGCGTGTTTGTCACGAACTCCATTGGACAGCGTGTGTATCACAAGCACCATTGGACAGAGTGTGGTGTCACAATCCCCATTGGAGAGCGTGTGTGTCACAAACGACATTGAACGGCATGTGTGTCACGAACCCCACTGGACAGCGTGTGTCTCACAAAAAACCATTGGACAGAGTGTGTGTGTCACAAACCGCATTGGACAGCGTGTGTGTCACAACCCCATTGGACAGCGTGTGTGTCACAAACCCCATGGGGCAGAGTGTGTGTCATAAAACGCATTGGACAGCGTGTGTGTCACAAGAACCATTGGACAGAGTGTGAGTGTCACAAACCCCATTGGATAGTGTGTGTGTCACAAACCCCATTAGAATGTGTGTGTATCACAAACCCCATTGGATAGCGTGTGTGTGTCAGAAAACCTATTGGAGAGTGTGTGTGTCACAAACCTCATTGAACAGCATGTGTGTCACGAATCCCATTGGACAGCGTGTCTGTCACAAGACCCATTGGACAGCGTGTGTGTCAGAAACCCCATTGGACAGACTGTGTTTCATAAACCCCATTGGACAGCGTGTGTGTGTCACAGTCCCCATTGGACAGCGTGTGTGTCACAAGCGCCATTGGATAGAGTGTGTGTGTCACAAACCCTCCTGGTCAGTGTGTGTGTCACAAAATGCATTGGACAGCATGCGTGTCACAAACACCATCGGACAGCGTGTGTGTGTCACAAACACCTTTGGAATGTATGTGTCACAAACCCCATTGGACAGAGTGTATGTGTCACAAATCCCATTGGCCAGAGTTTGTGTTACAAACCCCATTGGGCAGCGTTTTTGTCACAATCCCCATTGGACAGTGTGTGTGTCACAAACCCCATTGGACAGGGCGTGTGTCACAAAACCCACTGCACAGCGTGTGTGGCACCAACACCCATGGACAGTGTGAGTGTCACAAACCCCATTGGATAGCGTGTGTGTAATAAACCCCATTGGAGAGCGTGTGTGTGTCACAAACCCCATGAGACAGAGTGTGTATCACAAACCCCATTGGACAGCGTCTGTGTCAGAATCACCATTGGACATTGTCTGTGTCACAAACCCCATTGGACAGCGTTTGTGTCACAATCCCCAGTGGACAGCATGTGTTTCAAAATCCAGTTGGACTGTGCATGTGTCACAAAACCCACTGGACACCGTGTGTGTCACGATCCCCATTGAACAGTGTGTGTGTCAAAACAAAATTGGACAGAGTGTGGTGTCACAAACCCCATTGGAAAGTGTGTGTGTCACAAACCCCTTTGGACAGTGTGTGTGTCACATACCCCATTAGAAAGTGTGTGTGTCACAAAACTCATTGGACAGCGTGTGTGTCACAAGCCCATTGGACAAAGTGTGTGTGTCACAAAACTCAGTTGACAGCGTGTGTGTCAGGAAACTCACTGTACAGCGTGTGTGTCACAAGCACCATTGGACAGAGTGTGAGTGTCACAAACCCCACTGGATGGTGTGTGTGTCACAAAACCCATTAGAATTTGTGAGTCTCACAAAACCCATTGGAGAGCGTCTGTGTGTCACAAACCGTTTTGGTCAGTGTGTGTGTTACAAACCCCATTGAACAGCATGTGTGTCACGAATCCCATTGGACAGCGTGTGTGTCACAAACCCCGTTGGACAGTGTGTGTGTCACAAACCCTATTGGACAGCGTGTGCGTGTCACAAGCCCATTGGACAGCATGTGTGTCACAATCCCTATTTGACAGCGTGTTTGTTCACAAACACCATTGGACAGCATGTGTGTCAAAAACCCATTGGACAGTTTGTGTGTCATAAACCCCATTGGACAGAGTGTTCGTGTCACAAAGTCGATTGGACAACGTGTGTGTCACAATCCCCATTGGACAGCTTGTGTGTCAAAAAAACCATTGGACAGCGTGTGTGTCACAATCCCCATTGGACAGCGTGTGTGTGTCACAATCCCCATTGGACAGTGTGTGTTTTACAAACACCATGGGAGAGAGTGTTGTGTCACAAACCCCAATGGAAAGTGTATGTGTCACAAACTCCATTGGATAGCATGTGTGTGTCTCAAAGCCTATTGGACAGTGTATGTGTCACAAAACCCACCGGATAGTGTGTGTGTCACAAGCCCCATTGGACAGAGTGTATGTGTCACAAACCCCATTGGACAGTGTGTGTGTCACAGTCCCCATTGGACATCGTGTTTGTCACAAACCTCTTCGGACATCGTGTGTGTCAAAATCCCCATTGTACAGCGTGTGTGTCAAAACCCAATTGGACAGTGTGTGTGTGAGAAAACCCACTGGACAACGTGTGTGTCACAAACCCCATTGGACAGCGTGTGTGTCATAAACCCCATTGGACAGCTTGTGCGTGTCACAATCCCCATTGTACAGTGTTTGTGTGTCACAAACCCCATTGGAAAGTGTATGTGTCACAAACCCCATTGGATAGCGTGTGTGTATCACAAACCCTATTGGACAGTGTGTGTTTCACAAACCCCATTGGACAGCCTGTGTGTCACAAACACCATTCAACAGCGTGTGTGTGTCACAAACACCATTGGACAGCGTGTGTGTGTAACAATACCCATTGGACAGTGTGTGTGTCACAAACCCCATTGGAGAGCGTGCGTGTCACAAACCCTTGCAGACACTGTATGTGGCACAAACACATTGGACAGTGTGCATGTCACAAACCGCTCTGGACAGCGTGTGTGTGACAATCCCCATTGGAGAGCGTGTGTGTCACAAGACACTTTGGACAGAGTGTGTGTGTCAAAACCCCATTGGACAGCATGTGTGTCTCAAACCCCATTGGACAGAGTGTATGCGTGTCACAAAACACATTGGACAGCGTGTGTGTCACAATCCCCATTGGACAGCATGCGTGTCACAAACATCATTGGACAGCGTGTGTGTCACAAACACCCATGGACAGTGTGCGTGTCACATACCCCATTATTCATTGTGTTGTGTCACAAACCCTTTTAGACAGTGTGTGTGTTCACAAAACCCACTGGACAGCGTGTGTGTCACAAACACCCATGGACATTGTTCGTGACACGAACCCCATTGGACAGTGTGTCTGTCACAAGCGCCATTGGACAGAGTGTGTGTGTCACAAAGCCCATTGGAAAGTGTATGTGTCACAAACCCCATTGGATAGCGTGTGTGTGGCAAAAACCCTATTGGACATTTTGTGTCTCACAAAACCCACCGGACAGCGTGTGTGTCACAAACCCCATTGGATAGTGTGTGTGTCACCAGCCCCATTGGACAGCGTGTGTGTCAAAAACCCCCGTGGACACTGTGTGTGTCACAAACACTATTGGATAGTGTGTGTGTAACAAACCCATTTGGTCAGCGTGTGTGTCACAAACCCCATGGGACAGAGTGTGTGTGTCACAATCCCCATTGGACAGTGTGTGTGTCACAAACCCCATGGGACAGACTGTGTGTCACGAACCCTATGGACAGCGTGTGTGTAACAAACCCGATTGGACAGTGTGTGTGTAACAAGCCCCATTGGACTGCGTGTGTGTCACAAACGCCATTGGAAATTGTGTGTGTCACAAACCGCATTGGATAGCGTGTGTGTGGCACAAACACTATTGGACAGTGTGTGTGTAACAAAACCAATTGGTCAGTGTGTGTGTTTCACAAACCCCATTAGAAAGTGTGCGTGTCACAAACCCAATTGGACAGCGTGTGTGTCACAATCCCCATTGGACAGTGTGTGTGACACAAAACCCATTGGACAGTGTGTGTTTGTGTCACAAACCCCATTGGACAGTGTGTGTGTCACAAACCCCAGTGGACAGCATGTTTGTCAAAATCCCATTGGACAGCGTGTGTGTCACAAACACCCATGGACAGTACGCGTGTCACAAACCCCATTAGGAAGAGCGTGTGTCACAAACCCCACTGGACAGCGTGTGTGTTACATAGACCCATGGACAGTGTGCGTGTCAGAAACCCCATTGTACATCGTGTGTGTCACAAACCCTTTTGGACAGTGTGTGTGTCACAAACCCCATTGGACAGTGTGTAGGTCAAAATCCCCATTGAACAGTGTCTGTGTCACAAACCCCATTGGACAGCGTGTGTGTCACGAACACCATTGGAAAGCTTGTGTGTGTCACAATCCCCATGGGACAGTGTGTGTGTCACAAACCCCATTCGATAGCGTGTGTGTGTCAAAAACCCCATTAGAAAGTATGTGTGTCACAAACCCTTTGGATAGTGTGTGTGTGTCACAAACCCTATAGGACAGTGCGTAGGTCAAAATCCCCATTGGACAGTGTCTGTGTCACAAACCACATTGTACAGCGTGTGTGTCACAAACACCATTGGACAGCGTTTGTGTGTCACAACCCACATTGGACAGTGTGTGTGTCACAAACCCCCGTGGACACTGCGTGTGTCACAAACCCCTTTGGACAGTGTGTGTGTCACAAACTCCACTGGACCGCGTTTTTGTCACAATCCCAACTGGACAGAGTCTGTGTCACAAACCCCATTGGACATCGTGTGTGTCACGAACACCATTGGACAGCGTGTGTGTGTCACAATCCCCATTGGACAGTGTGTGTGTCACAAACCCCATTGGACAGCATGTGTGTCACAAACCCCATTAGAAAGTGTATGTTTCACAAACCCCATTGGATAGCGTGTGTCTATCACAAACCCTTTTGGACAGTGTTTGTCACAATCCCCACTGGACAGCGTCTTTGTCACAAACCCCATTGCACAGTGTGTGTGTCACAAATCCCATGGGACAACGTGTGTTTGTCACAAACACCATTGGAAAGTGTGTGTCACAAACCCCATTGGACATTGTGTGTGTAACAAACACCTTTGAACAGCATGTGTTTGTAACAATACCCATTGGACAGTTTGTGTGTCACAAACTCCACTGGACAGCGTATGTGTCACAATCAGCCATGGACAATGTGCGTGTCACAAACCCCATTGGACATCGTGTGTGTCACAAACCCCTTTGGACAGTGTGTGTGTCAAGACCCCATTGGACATCGTGTGTGTGTGTCACAAACCCCATTGGAAAGTGTTTGTCACAAACCCCTTTGTATAGCGCGTGTGTGTCACAAACCCCATTACAAAGTGTGCGTGTCACAAACCCCAGTGGACAGTGTGTGTCTGTCACAAACCTTATTGGACAGTGTGTAGGTCACAATCCCCATTGGACAGTGTCTGTGTCACAAACCCCATTGGACAGTGTGTTTGTCACAATCCCCGTTGGACAGTGTGTGTGTCACAAACCCCGTTGGATAGCGTGTGTGTGTCACAAACCCCATTGGAAAGTGTGTGTCACAAGCCCCATTGGACAGCGTGTGTGTCACAAACACCATTGAAGAGCTTGTGTGTGTAACAATACCCATTGGACAGTGTGTGTGTCACAAACCGTATTGGACAGCGTCTGTGTCACAATCCCCCGTGGACACTGCGTGTGTCACAAACCCCACTGGACAGCGTGTGTGTCTCAAACACCCATGAACAACGTACGTGTCACAAACCCCATTGGACAGCGTGTGTGTGTTTCAATCCCCTTTGGACAGTGTGTGTGTCACAAACCCCATGGGACAACGTGTGTGTGTCAAAAACCCTATTGGAAAGTGTGTGTCACAAAACCCATTGGATAGAGCGTGAGTGTCACAAACCCCATTTTAAAGTGTGCGTGTCACAAACCCCATTTGATACCGTGTGTGTGTCACAAACCCTATTAGACAGTGTGTATGTCACAAACCCCATTGGAAAGCATGGGTGTCACAAACCCCATTGTATAGCGTGTGTGTGTCAAAAATCCCATTAGAAAGTATGTGTGTCACAAACCCCATGGGATAGCGAGTGTGTGTCACAAACCCTATTATAAAGTGCGCGTGTCTCAAACCCCATTTGATAGCGTGTGTGTGTCACAAACCCTATTGGACAGTGTGTAGGTCACAATCCCCAGTGGACAGAGTGTGTGTCAAAACCCCGTTGGACAGTCTGTGTGTCACAAAAACCCGTGGACAGTGTGAGTTTCACAAACCCCTTTGGATAGCGTGTGTGTCAGAAACCCATTTGGACAGTGTGTGTGTCAACAATCCCATTGGACAGAGTGTGAGTGTCACAATCCCCATTGGACAGTGTGTGTGTCGCAAACATCATTGGACAGCGTGTGTGTCACAAGCCCATTGGACAGAGTGTGTGTGTCACAAGCACCATTGGACAGAATGTGTGTGTCACAATCCCCATTGGAAAGTGTATGTGTCACAAACCCCATTGGATATCGTGTGTGTGTGTCACAAACCCTTTTGGACAGTGTGTGTGTCAGAAACCCCAATGGACATCGTGTGTGTCACGAACCCCATTGGACAGCGTGTATGTCACAAACCCCAATGGACATCGTGTGTGTCACAAACACCCATGTACAGTGTGCGTGTCACAAACCCCAATGGACATCGTGTGTGTCACGAACCCCATTGGACAGAACGTCTGTGTCACAAACCCCATTGGAAAGTGTGTGTCTCACAAACTTCATTGGATAGTGTGTGTGTGTCACAAACCCTATTGGACAGTATATATGTCACAATCCCCATTGGACAGCGTCTGTGTCACAAACCCCATTGGACCGCGTTTTTGTCACAAACACCTTTGGACAGCGTGTGTGTGTCACAATCCCCATTGGACAGTGTGTGTGTCACAAAACCCATTGGATAGCATGTTTCTGTCACAAACCCTATTGGACAGTGTGTGTCACAAGACCCATTGGACAGAGTGTGTGTGTCACAAACCCCATTGCACAGCGTGTGTAACAATCCCCATTGGACAGCGTGTGTGTCACAAACCCCATTGGACAGAGTGTGTGTGTGACACACCCCATTGGACAGCGTGTGTGTCACAAACCCCTTTGGACAATGTTTGTGTCACAAACCCCATTGGACAGCGTGTGTGACATAAACCCCATTGGACAGCGTGTGTGTGTCACAATCCCCATTGGACAGTTTGTGTGTGTCACAAACCCCTTTAGACAGACTGTGTGTGACAAACCGCACTGGACAGAGTGTGTGTCACAAACCCCATTGGACAGCGTGTGTGTCACAAACCCCATTGGATAGCGTGTGTGTGTCACAAAGCCTAATGGACAGCGTGTGTGTCACAAGCCACATTGGACAGTGTGTGTGTCACAAACACCATTGGACAGTGTGTGTATGTATCAATACCCATTGGACAGTCTGTGTGTCACAAACCCCACTGGACATCGTGTGTGTCACAAACCCCCGTGGACACTGTGTGTTTCATAAACTCCATTGGACAGTGTGTGTGTCACAAACTCCTTTGGACAGTGTGTGTGTCACAAACCCCACTGGACAGTATATATGTCACAATCCCCATTGGACAGCGTCTGTGTCACAAACCCTATTGGACAGCGTGTGTGTGTCACAATCCCCATTGGACAGTGTTTGTGTCACAAACCCCATTGGATAGTGTTTGTGTCACTAGCCCATTGGACAGAGTGTGTGTGTCACAAAACCCACTGGACAGCGTGTGTGTTCACGGACCCCATTGGACAGCGTGTGTGTCACAAGCGCCATTGGAATGTGTGTGTGTCACAAACCCAATTGGATAGCGTGTGTGTGTCACAAACCCCTTTAGAAAGTGCGCGTGTAACAAACCCTTTTGGATAGAATGTGCGTGTCACAAATCCTATTGGACAGTGTGTATGTCACAATCCCCATTGGACAGCGTCTGTGTCACAAACCCCATTGGACAGTGTGTGTGTCACAAACCTCATTGGACAGTGTGTGTGTGTCACAATCCCCATTAGAAAGTGTGCGTGTCACAAACTCCATTGGACAGCATGTGTGTCACTAACACCATTGGTCAGCGTGTGTTTGTCACAATCCCCATTGGAAAGTGTATGTATCACAAACACCATTGGTTAGCGTGTGTGTGTCACAAACCCTTTTGGACAGTGTGTGTGTCAGAAAGCCCACTGGATAGCGTGAGTGTCACAAACACCCATGGACAGTGTGCGTGTCAGAAACCCCATTGATCACAGTTTGAGTCACAAACCCCATTGGACAGCGTGTCACTAGCCCATTGGACAGAGTGTGTGTGTCTCAAAACCCACTGGACAGCGTGTTTTTCACTAACCCTGTTGGACAGCGTGTGTGTCACAAGCACCATTGGACAGAGTGTGTGTGTCACAAACCCCATTGGAAAGTGCATGTGTCCAAACCCCATTGGATAGCGTGTGTGTCACAAACACCATTGGACATCATGTGTGTGTAAAAATACCCATTGGACAGTGTGTGTGTCACAAAGCCCATTGGATAGCCTGTGTGTCACAAACACCATTGGACATCGTGTGTGTGTAACAATACCCATTGCACAGTGTGTGTGTCACAAATCCCATTGGACAGTGTGCGTGTCACAAACCCCTTTGGACAGTGTGTGTGTCACAAACACGTTTGGACATAGTGTGAGTGACAAACCACTTTGGACAGCGTTTGGGTCATAAACCCCATTGGATATTGCACGTGTGTCACAAACCCCATGGGACAGAGTGCGTGTCACGAACCCCATTGGACAGTGTGTGTGTCACAAGCGCCTTTGGACAGAGTGTGTGTGTCACAACCCCAATTGGAAAGTGTATGTGTCACATACCCCATTGGATAGCGTGTGTGTATCACAAACCCTCTTGGTCAGTGTGTGTGTCAAAAAACCCACTGGACAGAGTTTGTGTTTTACAATACCCATCGGACAGTGTGTGTATCACAGACCCCATTGGACAGTTTGTGTGTCACAAACCGTATTGGACAGAGTTTGTGTTTAACAACACCTATTGGACAGTGTGTGTATCACAAACCCCTTTGGACAGTGTGTGTGTCACAAACCCCATTGGACAGCGTGTGTGCCACAGAGACCCATGGACAGTGTGCGTAGTCACAAACCCCATTGGACATCGTGTGTGTCACAAACCCCTTTCGACAGTGTGTGTGTCACAAACCCCATTGCACAGTGTTTGTCTGTCACAATCCCCATTAGTCTGTGTGTGTGTCACAATACCCATGGGACAGAGTGTGTTTCACGAACCCCATTGCACAGCGTGTGTGTCACAAGCGCCATTGGACAGAGTGTGTGCGTCACAAACCCCAGTGGAACGTGTATGCATTACAAAACCCATTGAATAGTGTGTGTGTTTCACAAACCCTTCTGGTTAAGTGTGTGTGTCACAAAACCCTTTGGACAGCATGCGTGTCACACACACCATTGGACAGTGTGTGTGTAACAAACCCAATTGGTCAGCGTGTGTGTCTCAAACCCCATGGGACAGCAACTGGGTGTCACAAACCCCATTGGATAGTATGTGTCACAAACCCCATTGGATAGCGTGTGTGTGTCTAAAACCCCATTAGAAAGTATGATTGTCACAAACCCCATTGGATAGCATGTGTGTGTCACAAACCCTATTGGACAGTGTATATTTCACAATCCCCATTACACAGCGTCTGTGTCACAAATCCCATTGGACAGCGTGTGTGTCACAAACAACCATTGGACAGCGTGTGTAGTGTCACAATTCCCATTGGACAGCGTGTGTGTCATAAACCCCATTGGATAGCGTGCGTGTGTCACAAACCCCATTATAAAGTGTGCGTGTCACAAACCCCATTGGACATTGTGTGTGTCACAAACCCCATTGGACAGAGTGTGTGTCACAAACACCCATGGACAGTGTGCGTGTCACAAACCCCATTGGACAACGTGTGTGTCACAAACCCCTTTGGACAGTGTGTGTGTGTCACAAACCCCATTGGACAGCGTGCGTGTCACAAGCCCCACTGGACAGGGTGTGTGTGTCACAAACCCCATTGGACAGCGTGTGTGTGTCACAAACCCCATTAGAAAGTATGCGTTTCACAAACCCCATTGGATAGCGTGTGTGTGTCACAAACCCCATTCGATAGCATGTGTTTGTCACAAACCCTATTGGACAGTGTGTATGCCACAATCCCCATTGGACAGCGTCTTTGTCACAAACCCAATGGGACAGAGTGTGTGTCACAAACACTATAGGACAGCGTGTGTGTGTCACAAGCCCATTGGACAGAAGTGTGTGTGTCACAAAACCCACTGGACAGCGTGTGTGTCACGAACCCCATTGGACAGCGTGTTTGTCACAAACCCCATTGCACAGATTGTGTGTGTCACAAACTCCACTGGACAGCGTGTGTGTCACAAACCCCATTGGAGAGCGTTTGTGTGTAACAATACCCATTGGACAGTGTGTGTGTCACAAATCCAATTGGATACCGTGTGTGTCGCAAGCACCATTGGACAGCGTGTGTGTCAGAAACACCCATGGACAGTGTGCGTGTCACAAACCCCATTGGATATCGTGTGTGTCACAAACCCCTTTGTACAGTGTGTGTGTCATAAACCCCACTGGACAACGTGCGTGTCACAAACACCTTTGGACAACGTGTGTGTCACAAACCCCTTTGGACAGTGTGTGTGTCACAAAACCCACTGGAGAGCGTGTGTGTCATAAACACCCATGGACACTGTGAGTGTCACAAACCCCATTGGATAGCGAATGTGTCACAAACCCCTTTGGACAGCGTGTGTGTCACAAACCCCATTGGACACCGTGTGTGTGTCACAGTCCCCATTGTCAGTGTGTGTGTCACAAACCCCTCTGGACAGCGTGTGTATCACAAACACCCATGGACAGTGTGCGTGTCACAAACCCCATTGGACATATTGTGTGTCACAAACACCTTTGGACAGGGTGTATGTCACAAACCCCATTGGACAGCGTGTGTGTGTCACAAACACTATTGTACAGTGTGTGTGTCACAAAAACCACGGGATAGCGTGTGTGTCACATACCCCATTGGACAGAGTGTGTGTATCACAAACCCCTTTGGACAGAGTGTGTGTGTAACAAACCCCATTGGACATATTGTGTGTCACAAACCACATTGGGTAGCGTGTGTGTGTCACAAACCCTCCTGGTCAGCGTGTGTGTCACAAAACCCACTGGACAGCGTGTGTGTCACAAACCCCATTGGACAGCGTGTGTGTCAAATGCACAATTGGACAGAGTGTGTGTATCACAAACCCCATTGGACAGCGTGTGTGTAACAAGCACCATTGTACAGAGTGTGTGTGTCACAAACCCCATTGGAAAGTGTATGTGTCACAAACCCCATTGGACAGCGTGTGTGTGTCACAATACCCATTGGACAGTGTGTGTGTCACAAACCCCATTGGACGTCGTGTGTTTCACAAACCGCCTTGGACAGCATGTCCGTGTCACAATCCTATTGGACAGTGTGTGTGTCGCAAACACCATGGGACAGCGTGTGTGTGTCACCTTCCCCATTAGACAGCGTGTGTGTCACAAACTCCATGAGACAGCATGTGCGTGTCACAATCCTATTGGACAGTGTGTGTGTCACAAACACCATGGGACAGATTGTGAGTGTCACAAACCCCACTGGATATTGTGTGTGTCACAAACACCATTAGAAAGTGTGTGTGTCACAAACCCCATTGGATAGCGTGTGTGTCACAAACCCATTGAACAGCGTGTGTGTCACGAACCCCATTGGACAGAGTCTGCAGTCACAATCCCCATTGGACAGCGTGTGTGTCACAAACCCCATTGGACAGATTGTGTGTCATAAACCCCATTGGACAGCGTGTGTGTCAGAAACACCATTGGACAGTGTGTGTGTCACAAACCCGAATTGGACAGCGTTTGTGTTACAATCCCCAGTGGACAGCGTGTGTGTCAAAACCCAAATGGACAGTGCGTGTGTCACAAAACCCAGTGGACAGCGTGTGTGTCACAAACAACAACAGACAGTGTGAGTGTCACAATACCCATTGGACAGTGTGTGTGTCACAAACCCCTTTGGACAGCATGTGCGTGTCACAATCCTATTGGACAGTGTGTGTGTCACAAACACCATGGGACAGATTGTGAGTGTCACAAACCCCATTGGATATTGTGTGTGTCACAAACCCCATTAGAAAGTGTGTGTGTCACAAACCCCATTGGATAGCGTGTGTGTGTCAGAAACCCATTGAACAGCGTGTGTGTCACGAACCCCATTGGACAGAGTCTGTCGTCACAATCCCCATTGGACAGCGTGTGTGTCACAAACCGCATTGGGGCCGCCGGAGACGGCCCCACCCTTGTTGCTGTCGGGCAGAGGTAGGGGCCCTAAAAGACGACGAGGGTTGGAAGTGTATTCCGGTTCGGCGTCCCGGGCAGCCCCCCTCCCTGCCTGCTTTGTCTCCCCAGGTGCCCCTCCGTAATAGGTTTGAGGCCCTGGATCTTGAAGAAGAGGTAGGTGAGGAGGTGGTTCCAAGCCTGCCTACAAGATCACATAGGAAGAGGCGGTTGACTTCACAACTTAAGACTGCCTCTGATAAGAAAGAGAGAAGGGTGATTGTAATAGGAAATTCCCTTCTGAAAGGAACAGAGGGCCCAATATGCAGGGTTGACTCTCATCTTAGGGAAGTTTGTAGTCTACCTGGAGCCCGGATCAAGGATATTGCTAAAGAGCTCCCCAAACTGGTGCACCCCACAGACTACTACCCGCTGCTGGTCTTCCAGACAGATGGGGAGGAAGCTGCTTCCCGTAGTCTGAGGGGAATGAAGAACGATTTCAAGGTCTTGGGAAGGATGGTGAAAGACTCAGGGGCTCAAGTGATCTTCTCTTCACTCCTTCCATCTTCATGTAACGACGTGGGATGCAATAGGAAAGTTCAGTGTCTAAATGATTGGCTCCAAGACTGGTGCTACAGGCAGGGCTTTGGATTTTTTGATAATGGTTGGTTTTATAAGTCACCAGTTCGGACAGTGTCAAGCGGGAAAGGTTTATCTCGCAGGGGCAAAAGGATGCTGGGGCAGGAATTAGCTGGGCTCATTTGGAGAGCTTTAAACTAGGCTCGAAGGGGGATGGGGTTGTAGCTGGGCTTGTCCCAGTGGGGCAGCGTTCTAAAACTGATGAGGACCGGGTGGCCTTCTACGCCCCTAGGGAGAAATTGGTGTGCTCGGCATGCTCCCTGAAATGCCTGTACACCAATGCGCGCAGCATGGGGAATAAGCAGGAGGAGTTAGAATCCTATGTTCGGTCGGGAGATTATGATCTGGTGGCAATTACGGAAACATGGTGGGACAGTTCACATTACTGGAATGTGGTCATGGATGGCTATGCCCTTTTCAGGAAAGACAGGCCAGCCAGGCGTGGTGGTGGAGTTGCTCTCTATGTGAGAGAGCAACTACAATGTACTAAATTCTGCCCA
Organism: Columba guinea; assembly: GCA_032206185.1. Taxonomy (NCBI): domain Eukaryota; kingdom Metazoa; phylum Chordata; class Aves; order Columbiformes; family Columbidae; genus Columba; species Columba guinea. The sequence continues at coordinate 264,981 of JAVLUU010000053.1, read as the reverse complement.
GGAGTGGATGACGAGCGAGTTGAGAGTGTATGGGTCAGGATCAAGGGGCAGGCTGGCAGGAGTGACACTGTTGTGGGCGTCTGTTACAGGCCACCAGATCAAGCTGAGGAAGTTGATGAGGCCTTCTATGGGCAGCTGAGAGTGGCCTCACAGTCACAGGCCCTGGTTGTTGGGGGGGATTTTAACTTCCCTGATGTTTGCTGGAAGGACCATTCAGCCAGCCAGCCACAGTCCAGGAGGTTCCTCCAGTGCATTGATGATAACTTCCTCATGCAGATGGTGGAGGAGCCGACTAGGAGAGGTGCACTGCTGGATCTCATCCTCACTAACAAGGAGGGTCTGGTCGAAGCAGTAAAGGTTGAGGGCTGCCTGGGTTGCAGTGACCACGAGATGGTGGAGTTCAGCATCTTGTGTGGCAGGAACAGAATAGCAAGCAGAATTGCAACCCTGGACTTTAGCAGGGCTAACTTTGGCCTTTTCAAGCAATTGCTGGGGGAAATCCCATGGGCAAGACTGCTTGAAGGAAAAGGGGCCCAAGATAGCTGGATTGCATTCAGAGATTGCTTCTTCCACGCTCAGGATCAGAGCATCCCCACACGAAGGAAGTCAAGGAAGGGAGCCAGGAGGCCTGCGTGGTTGAATAGGGATCTGTTGGGTATGCTCAAGCAGAAGAGGAGAGTTTACAGGTCGTGGAAGCAGGGGCTGGCCACTTGGGAAGAATATAAGGCTGATGTTAGAGGATGTAGGAAGACAGCTAGGATAGCCAAGGCCTCCTTAGAATTACAGCTGGCGAGAGGGATCAAGGACAGCAAAAAGAACTGTTTCAAATGCATAGCAGATAAAACTAATACCAGAGGCAATGTAGGCCCACTGATGAATGGGGTGGGTGCCCTGGTGGCAGAAGGTACAGAGAAGGCAGAATTACTGGATGCCTTCTTTGTCTCTGTCTACTCTGCTGGGGGCTGTCTTGGGTAGCCCTGTACCCCTGAGACCCCCGATGAAGCCAGGTCAATGGAGGAGTTTGCTTTAGTCGATGAGGACTGGGTTAGGGAGCAATGAAATAGTCTGGACATCCATAAATCCATGGGTCCAGATGGGATGCATCCACGGGTGCTGAGGGAGCTGGGTGAAGTCATTGCTGGACCGCTCTCCATCATCTTTGCCAAGTCTTGGGAAACGGGGGAGGTGCCCGAGGATTGGAGGAAAGCAAATGTCACTCCAGTCTTCAAAAAGGGCAAGAAGGAGGACCCAGGTAATTATAGACCGGTCAGCCTCAACTCTGTCCCTGGGAAAGTAATGGAACAGCTTGTCCTTGGTGCCATCTCAAGGCATATCAAGGATAAGAGGGTTATTAGGGGCAGTCAGCATGGCTTTACCAAGGATAAGTCATGCTTGACCAACCTCATAGCCTTTTATGAGAATGTAACAAGGTGGATGGATGATGGCAGAGCGGTGGATGTGGTCTACCTTGACTTCAGTAAAGCCTTTGACACAGTCTCCCACAGCATCCTCACAGCTAAGTTGAGGAGGTGTGGTCTAGACAATAGACTAGTGAGGTGGGTTGCAAACTGGCTTAAGGAGAGAAGCCAGAGAGTGGTAGTCAATGGTGCGGAGTCTAGTTGGAGGCACGTACCTAGTGGAGTGCCTCAGGGGTCAGTGCTGGGGCCAATATTGTTCAATATATTCATTAACGATTTAGACGAGGGAATAGAGTGCACTATCAGCAAGTTTGCCGATGACACTAAGCTGGGAGGAGTGGCTGACACGCCAGAAGGCTGTGCTGCCATCCAGCGGGACCTGGACAGGCTGGAGAGTTGGGCGGGGAATAACCTGATGAAATTTAACAAGGGAAAGTGTAGAGTCCTGCATCTGGGCAGGAACAACCCCAGGTTCCAGTATAGGTTGGGAAATTACATATTAGAGAGCAGTGTAGAGGAAAGGGACCTGGGGGTCCTGGTGGACAACAGGATGACCATGAGCCAGCACTGTGCCCTTGTGGCCAGGAAGGCCAATGGCATCCTGGGGTGCATTAGAAGGGGGGTGGCTAGTAGATCGAGAGAGGTCCTCCTTCCCCTCTACTCCGCCCTGGTGAGACCACATCTGGAATATTGTGTCCAGTTCTGGGCCCCTCAGTTCAAGAAGGACAGGGAACTGCTGGAGAGGGTCCAGCGTAGGGCAACCAAGATGATTAAGGGAGTGGAGCACCTCCCTTATGAAGAAAGGCTGAGGGAGCTGGGTCTCTTTAGTTTGGAGAAGAGGAGACTAAGGGGGGACCTCATTAATGTTTATAAATATATAAAGGGTGAGTGCCACGAGGATGGAGCCAGGCTCTTCTCGGTGGCAAACAATGATAGGACACGGGGTAATGGGATCAAGCTGGAACACAAGAGGTTCCACTTAAATTTGAGAAAAAACTTCTTCTCAGTGAGGGTGACAGAGCACTGGAACAGGCTGCCCAGGGGGGTTGTGGAGTCTCCTTCTCTGGAGACATTCAAAACCCGCCTGGACATGTTCCTGTGCGACATCACCTAGGCGTTCCCGCTCCAGCAGGGGGATTGGACTAGATGAACTTTGAGGTCCCTTCCAATCCCAAACATACTGTGATACTGTGATATTGTAACAGATTGTGTGCCATAAACCCCATTGGACAGCGTATATGTGTCACAATCCCCATTGGACAGCGTGTGTGTCAGAAACACCATTGGACAGTGTGTGTGTCACAAAACCCACTGGACAGCGTGTGTGTCACAAACAACAAGATACAATGTGAGTGTCACAAACCCCTTTGGATAGCGTGTGTGTCACAAACCCCTTTGGACAGTCTGTGTGTCACAAAACTCATTGGACAGCGTGTGTGTTTCACAATCCCCATTGCACAGTGTGTGTGTCACAAGCAACATTGAACAGCGTGTGAGTCACAAGCACATTGGACAGAGTATGTGTGTCACAAAACCCACTGGACAGCGTGTGTGTCACGAACCCCATTGGACAGCGTGTGTGTCACAAGCACCATTGGACAGAGTGTGAGTGTCACAAACCCCATTAGATAGTGTGTGTGTTACAAACCCCTTTGGACGTTGTGTGTGTCACAAAAACCATTTGATAGTGTGTGAGTGTCACAAACCCTATTGGACAGGGTGTGTGTCACAAACTCCATTGAACAGCGTATGTGTCACGAACACCATTAGACACCGTGTGTGTCTCAAGACCCATTGGAGAGAGTGTGTGTGTCATAAACCCCATTGGACAGAGTGTGTGTGTCACAATCCCCATTGGACAGCGTGTGTGTCACAAACACCACTGGACAGCGTGTGTGTCACAAACCCCATTGGACAGCGTGTGTGTGTCACAATCCCCATTGGACAGTGTGTGTTTTACAAGCACCATGGGACAGAGTGTGTGACACAAACACTATTGGAGAGCGTGTGTGTGTCACAAGACCATTGGAAATAGTGTGTGTGTCACAAAACCCACTGGACAGCGTGTGTGTTACGAACCCCATTGAACAGCGTGTGTGTCACAAGCACCATTGGACAGAGTGTGGTGTCACAAACCCCATTGGAAAGTGTATGTGTCACAAACTCCATTCGAAAGCGTGTCTGTCACAAACCCGATTGGACAGTGAGTGTGTCACAAGCCCCATTGGACAGAGTGAATGTGTCACAAACCCCATTAGACAGTGTGTGTGTCACAATACCCATTGGAAAGCGTGTGTGTCACAAACCCCATTTGACAGTGTGCGTGTGTCAAAATACCCATTAGAGAGTGTGTGTGTCACAAACCCCATTGGACAGCGTGTGTGTCAGAAACAACATTGGTCAGTGTGTATGACACAAAACCCATTGGACAGCGTGTGTTTCAAAACCCAATTAGACAGTGCGTGTGTCACAAAACCCACTGGACAGCGTGTGTTTCAAAAACCCCTTTGGACAGAGTGTGTGTGTCACAATACACATCGGATTGCGTGTGTGTCACAAACCCCTTTGGACAGTGTATTTGTCACAAATTCCATTGTATAGCATGTGTGTTCACAATCCCATTGGACAGATTGTTTTTCACAAGACCCATTGGACAGAGTGTGTGTGTCACAAAGCCCATTGGACAGCGCGTGTGTCACAATCCCCATTGGACAGCGTGTGTTTCACAAACCCCATTGGACAGCGTGTGTGTGTAACAATACCCATTGTACAGTGTGTGTGTCACAATCCCCATTGGATAGAGTGTGTGTCACAAACCCCCTTGGACACTGTGTGTGTCACAAATCCCATTGGACAGCGTGTGTGTCACAAACCCCATTGGACAGAGCGTCTGTGTCACAAACCCCATTGGAAAGTGTGTGTCTCACAAACCCCATTGGATAGTGTGTGTGTGGCACAAAACCTATTGGACAGTGTATATGTCAAAATACCCATTGGACTGCGTCTGTCTCACAAACCCCATTGGACAGCATTTTTGTCACAAACACCATTGGACAGCGTGTGTGTGTCACAATCCCCATTGGACAGTGTGTGTGTCACAAAACCTATTGGATAGCGTGTGTGTCACAAACCCCATTAGAAAGTGTGCGTGTCACAAACCCTATTGGATAGCGTGTGTGTGTCACAAACCCTTTTGGACAGCGTGTGTGTCACAGACACCGATGGACAGAGTGTGTGTCACAAACCCCATGGGACAGAGCGTGTGTCACGAACCCCATTGGACAGCGTGTGTGTCACAAACCCCATTGGAAAGTGTATGTGTCACAAACCCCATTGGATAGCGTGTGTGTGTCACAAACCCTCCTGGTCAGTGTGTGTGTCACAAAACGCATTGGAGAGCGTGTGTGTGTCATAAAACCCATTAAAGAGCATGCGTGTCACAAAACCCATTGGATTCCGTGTGTGTGTCACAAATCCCATAAGTAAGTGTGTGTGTCACAAACCCCATTAGAAAGTGTGCCTGTGACAAACCCTTTGGATAGAATGTGCGTGTCACAAACCCTATTGGACCGTGTGTATGTCACAATCCCCATTGGACAGCGTCTGTATCACAAACCCCATTGGACAGCGAGTGTGTCACAAACACCATTGGACAGCATGTGTGTGTCACAATCCCATTTGGACAGTGTGTGTGTGTCACAAAACCCATTAAATAGTATGCGTGTCACAAACCCCATTGGATAGCTTGTGTGTGTCACAAACCCCATTAGAAATTGTGCGTGTTACAAACCCCATCGGATATCGTGTGTGTGTCAAAAACCCTATTGGACAGTGTGTGTGTCACAAACCCCACTGGACAGCGTGTGTGTCACAAGACCCATTGGACAGCGTGTGTGTCATAACCCCCACTTTACAGCGTGTGTGTTTCACAATCCCCGCTGGACAGCGTGTGTGTCACGAATCACATTGGACAGCGAGTGTGTCAAAAGCACCATTGTTCAGAGTGTGTGTGTCACAAACGCCACTGGAAAATGTATGTGTCACAAACCCCATTGGACAGCGTGTGTGTCACAATCCCCATTGGACAGCGTGTGTGTGTCACAATCCCCATTGGACAGAGTGTGTGTGTCACAAAACCCACTGGACATCGTGTGTGTCACAAACCCTTTTGGACAGTGTGTTTGTCAGAAACCCCACTGGACAGTGTCTGTGTCACAAACACCCATGGACAGTGTGCATGTCAAAAACCTCATTGGACATCGTGTGTGTCCCAAACCCCGTTGGACAGTGTTTGTGTCACAGTCCCCATGGGACAGAGTGTGTGTCACGAGCCCCATTGGACCGCGTGTGTGTCACAAACCCCATTGGACAGCGTCTGTGTCACAATCCCCTGTGGACACTGCGTGTTTCACAAACCCCATTGGACAGCGTGTGTGTCTCAAACACCCATGGACAACGTACGTGTCACAAACCCCATTGGACATCGTGTGTGTCACAATCTCCTTTGGACAGTGTGTGTGTCACAAACCCCATGGGACAACGTGTGTGTGTCACAAAACCCATTGGATAGAGTGTGAGTGTCACAAACCCCATTATAAAGTGTGCGTGTCACAAACCCCATTTGATAGCGTGTGTGTGTCACAAACCCTATTGGACAGTGTGTAGGTCACAACCCCCATTGGACTGTGTGTGTGTCACAAACCCCATTGGACAGTGTGTGTGTCACAAACCCCCCTGAACAGAGTGTGTGTCACAAACCCCAGTGGACAGCGTGTGTGTCACAAACATCATTGGACAGCGTGTGTGTCACAAGCCCATTGGACAGAGTGTGTGTGTCACAAGCACCATTGGACAGAGTGTGTGTTTCACAATCCCCATTGGAAAGTGTATGTGTCACAAACCCCATTGGATTGCGTGTGTGTGTCACAAACCCTATTGGACAGTGTGTGTGTCATAAAATCCACTGGACATCGTGTGTGTTCACAAACCCCATTGGACAGTGTGTGTGTCACAAACCCTCTTGGACACTGTGTATGTCACAATCCCCATAGGACAGTGTGTATGTCACTGTCATCATTGGACAGCGTGTGTGTCACAAACCCCGTAGACACAGTGTGTGCCACAAACCCCATTGGACAGCGTGTGTGTCACAAAACCCACTGGACAGCGTGTGTGTCACAAACCCCATTAGACAGCGTGTGTGTCAAATGCCCCATTGGACAGAGTGTGTGTGTCACAATCCCCATTGGACAGTGTGTGTGTCACAGTCCCCATTGGATTGTGTGTGTGTGTCATAATCCCCATTGGACAGTGTGTGTGTCACAAACCCCTTTGGACAGTGTGTGTGTCAGAAACTCTACTGGACAGCGTGTGTGTCACAAACTCCTTTGGACAGTGTGTATGTCACAATCCCCATTGGACAGCGTGTGTGTGTCACAAACCCCATTAGAAAGTGTGTGTCGATGGTTAAGATTGCGGGGTGACAATAAAACCCTGGCAGATGTATTGTTAACCCCCTCTTCCCCCCCACTCCCCCTTTTCCCTTTGCCCCTCCCTCTCCCCCCTTTCCACTAAGAGAGGCGATTGGGAGGAAAGAAGGACAGAGTGAAGAGAGTTGGAAAAAATTAAAGATGTTTTACTAATGCTACTAATAAGAATAGAGAAAATAATACAAAATATACAAAACCAATCTTGAAAGTCTCAGCAACTGCAGAGCCGGCAACCAAAGTCCTGGATTAGACTCTGCAGCCAATCGGAGCTGGATTCAGTCTCTCACTAGGCCTCAGTTCGCAGGGACGACTAGCAAGGTCCTCTCCTAATGTCGGCCATAAGCAGAAGGGAAAAGGGCAAAAAGGGAAAAAAGCGACGAGATCCTCGTGATCTCCCACTATATATGAAGTATTCACGTCAATGGAATGTTATACACAGTTGGTCAGTTTCTTGGTCACTTGCTTCTCATCGCCCCTCTCGCGAGATGTCCATCCATGCTTATCAATAAGTTTGCATTCCATTGCTAGGTTTACCAAAACATGTGTCTGGTTCTCCTGGAAAACGCAGTTAAGATGAAGGCTTTAGCTGACAGGCAAAATTCACTGAAAGAGAAACTTGTTTTTAACAAAACCAGGACATTCCACCCCTTATAATATGCCATTCACTGAATGCTTAAACCTTATCAATACAACCTATCAATACAATCTAATTAATCACTACTACTATATATATATATACATATGTACATATATACACAGGAGTAATTAATCTTAATCAGTGGACCATCCTTTGAAAAGTTAATTAAGTTCATTTTGTCACGACAGTCTCCCAGGGCAGGAAAAATGGTACAAGTGCATCTCATGACCACTGTTTGTGGGTTAAAGACATCAACTTCGAAGAAGTTGTCAGGCGCCACTCGAAGAAGCTAGCTCTGGTTTCATCATCACTGTCTTGATCTGAAAGACACTTATTAAACACTGTTAGCATGGCAATTCACATCATGCAGTTCAGTATTGAATATTTTCACCTAAACTCAAATCCCCTTGAGGTACACACCGAACTTCTCCATCCTTAAGCATCACCCACCAGGTGCTGCCAGGTCCCTGGGCAAAAACAATCCCACGAACGGGCTTGCCTTTGCCTGAGGCAGGAGTAACCCAGACTGCCTTTCCTAACATGTTTTTCATGTGTACTACAGCGACTTTATCTCCTTCTACAGTCCGTAGAATTTCTGATTGGGCAGGCCCAGCTCGATTGGTTGATCCCCTGGTGTTGACCAACCAAGTGGCTTTTGCTAAATGTGAATCCCAGTTTTTAAAGGTTCCACCACCAAGTGCCTTTAGTGTAGTTTTTAGCAAACCATTGTACCTTTCAATTTTCCCAGAGGCTGGTGCATGATATGGAATATGATATACCCACTCAATACCATGTTCTTTTGCCCAATTGTCTATAAGACTGTTTTTGAAATGAGTACCGTTGTCTGATTCAATTCTTTCTGGCGTACCGTGTCGCCAAAGGACTTGCTTTTCAAGGCCCAAGATAGTATTTCGGGCTGTAGCATGAGGTACGACATATGTTTCCAACCATCCAGTGGTTGCTTCCACCATTGTAAGTACATAACACTTACCTTGACGTGTTTGTGGAAGTGTAATATAATCAATTTGCCAAGCTTCTCCATACTTATACTTTAACCATCGCCCCCCATACCATACAGGCTTTAACCGTTTCGCTTGTTTGATTTCGGCGCAAGTTTCGCATTCATGAATAACCTGTGAAATAGTGTCCATAGTTAAATCCACCCCTCGATCGCGAGCCCATTTATATGTTGCATCTCTACCTTGATGCCCTGAAGCATCATGGGCCCACCGGGCTAGGAAAAGTTCACCTTTATGTTGCCAGTCCAAGTCCACCTCAGCTACTTTAATCTTAGCAGCTTGATCTGCTTGTTGGTTGTTCAGATGTTCCTCGGTGGCTCGACTTTTAGGCACATGAGCATCTACATGACGAACTTTCACAGGCAGGCTCTCTAGCCGAGCAGCAATGTCTTGCCACAGTGTGGCAGCCCAAATGGGTTTACCCCTGCGCTGCCAGTTGCTTTTCTTCCATTGCTGTAGCCACCCCCACAAGGCATTTGCTACCATCCATGAGTCAGTGTAGAGATAAAGTATTGGCCACTTCTCTCGTTCAGCAATATCCAAAGCCAGCTGGATGGCTTTTACTTCTGCAAATTGACTAGATTCACCTTGTCCTTCAGTGGCTTCTGTAACTTGTCGTGTGGGACTCCACACAGCAGCTTTCCACCTTCGATGTTTTCCTACAAGACGACAGGATCCATCTGTGAACAGTGCATACTGCTTATCAGTCTCTGAAAGAGTATTATACGGTGGTGCTTCTTCAGCACGTTTTACTTCCTCCTCATCTGGAGACATCCCAAAGTCTTTGCTTTCTGGCCAGTCTGTAATCACTTCTAAGATCCCTGGGCGATCGGGATTTCCAATTCGAGCTCGTTGCGTGATCAATGCAATCCATTTACTCCACGTAACTTCGGTTGCATGATGTGGAGAGGGAACCGTCCCTTTGAACATCCAGCTCAGCACCGGCAGTCGAGGTGCCAGGAGGAGCTGTGCTTCAGTACCGATCACTTCTGAAGCAGCTCGAACTCCTTCGTATGCTGCTAGTATCTCTTTTTCTGTTGGAGTATAGTTGGCTTCAGATCCTTTGTATCCTCTACTCCAAAAACCTAAGGGTCGACCTCGGGTTTCTCCTGGTGCTTTCTGCCAGAGGCTCCAGGTAAGTCCATTATCTCCGGCTGCGGTGTAGAGCACATTTTTAACATCTAGTGCAGTCCGAACTGGTCCAAGGGCCACCGCATGAGTTATCTCACGCTTAATTTGTTCAAAGGCTTGTCGTTGTTCAGGGCCCCACTCAAACTGGTTCTTTTTATGAGTCACTCGATAGAGAGGGCTCACAATCTGGCTGTAGTCAGGAATATGCATTCTCCAAAAACCTACAACACCCAAGAAAGTCTGTGTCTCCTTTTTATTAGTAGGTGGAGACATTGCTGCAATTTTGTTGATCACATCCATTGGGATCTGACGACGGCCATCTTGCCATTTTATTCCTAAAAACTGTATCTCTCGTGCAGGTCCCTTGACCTTGCTTCGTTTTATGGCAAAACCAGCATCCAAAAGAATCTGAATTATTCTCTCACCTTTCTCGAAGGCTTCTTTCGCTGTGTCGCCCCATACGATGATGTCATCAATATACTGCAAGTGTTCTGGAGCTTTACCTTGCTCCAGCGTGGTCTGGATCAGTCCATGGCAGATGGTAGGACTGTGTTTCCACCCCTGGGGCAAGCGATTCCACGTGTACTGGATGCCTCTCCAGGTGAAAGCAAACTGCGGCCTGCACTCTGCTGCTACAGGAATAGAGAAAAATGCATTAGCAATGTCAATTGTAGCATACCACTTAGCTGCCTTTGACTCCAGTTCAAATTGCAGTTCTAGCATGTCAGGCACAGCAGCACTCAGTGGTGGTGTAACTTCATTCAGGCCACGATAGTCTACAGTTAGTCTCCACTCGTCACTAGACTTACGCACTGGCCAGATTGGGCTGTTAAAAGGTGAGCGAGTCTTACTGATCACACCCTGGCTTTCCAATTGACGGATCAACTTCTGGATAGGGATCAAAGAGTCTCGGTTGGTGCGATATTGCCGGCGATGCACTGTCGTGTCAGCAATTGGCACCTGCTGATCGTCAACCATCAGCAGTCCTACAACAGAAGGGTCATCTGAAAGACCAGGCAAATCAGACAGCTGTTCAATTTTCTCAGTGTCCACAGCTGCTATACCAAATGCCCACCTATACCCTTTTGGGTCCTTAAAATACCCTCTCCTGAGGTAGTCTATGCCAAGGATGCACGGAGCATCTGGACCAGTCACAATGGGATGCTTTTGCCAGTTTTTTCCAGTTAGACTCATTTCAGCCTCTACAACAGTCAGTTCCTGGGATCCCCCAGTCACTCCAACAATATTGATGGATTGCGTTCCTTTATAATTAGAAGGAATTATCGTGCACTGAGCACCAGTGTCCACTAAAGCTTTGTACTCCTGGGGGTGTGTTGTACCAGGCCATCGTATTTGTACAGTCCAATAAACTCTGTTATCCCTTTCCTCCACCTGGTTGGAGGCAGGGCACCTCTAATTTCTGTTTTGCACAGTCTCTGGGTGTGAATTAGAGGTTCCTTCAAGAGCATCAGAATCTCTTCTGCTCCTTTTGTAAACTGGAGCAGCCACCTTCCTAGGAGTTTTTCCTTTTATCTCACGTACTCGTTCTTGAAGTTCTGAGCTAGGTCTTCCATGCCACTTATTCATGTTTTCTCCCTGCTCATGTAGGAAGAACCACAGTGAACCTCTTTTTGTGGGCTGCCTCTGTCCTCTCTCTCGAGATTGGAAACGCCTTTTCCTAATAGCTGAAACATAGGTTTGTGCAGGTCGTGAATGGTATGTGTCTTCTCTGAGTTCTTTGATTTCTTGCAATATCTTTTCAAACCGGTCATCAGATTTTTCACACAGTTTCTCTACAGCAGAGACACAAGCCTGTAGAGAACCAGCAAGGCTGTCCTCAAAGTCCCGGAGCTGCTCAATCACTTCATTAATCTCTTGTAGACCTCTAGTTGACCAGACCACTCCTGCCAATGACTTAGCATATGCAGGGGGTGCACTTTGTACAAATCTGCGCCACAGAGATCGTGTACAATTGATTCTATCTGGGTCTGTCCCCTCTTGGTTGTCTGATCCAAAATAGATGATCTCTCGCACAGCTAATTCTCTCAGGAACTGAATACCTCTCTCCATAGTATTCCATTTCCCTAACTTGGATATACAATCTTCCTTGTAGGGAAATCTTACTTTCATAGCTGCCAGGAGTTGGGTCCAGAGAGTAGTGGCATTAGACTCTCTTGAAATTGCCCTATCAATGGTGGAATCTCTTGACAGAGATCCCAGCTGCCTGGCTTCACCACCTTCCAATTCAATTGTTTCTGCCCCATTGTCCCAGCATCGGAGCAGCCAGGTTAAAATATTCTCGCCTTCATGACGACTAAAGTCTTTTCGCAGATCTCTCAGCTCACCTGGAGAAAAGGACCGAGTGGTGGTCACTTCATCTCCTCCCTGTCCTGATGATGCACCTTGGGTTGATGTTGGCCCTGTGCCATCATCTGCTACACGGGTGGTCTTTCTAGTGACTTTCTTACAACCAGCAACTGATGCTGATATGGGTTCACCATCATTTGATTTATTTCCAGAGTCAGAATGACTGTCACAGTGGTTACAGCAGCAACAGTGCCCAGTGTGTGAAGAAGGGGGGGCTGCCTTGTTAGCCTTTGAGGCTGGAGAAGCAATGTTATCTGCAGCGACCTTGGCAGAGGAACTCTGCGGAGGAGCTGTAGCTTCAGCCTGCGAAGCCGCCGTTGGGGGGGCAGTAGCTGCAGCGGCAGCTTTTGCAGTTTTGCTCTTTCTCGAGCGGCTCGGAGTGCTTTTTGCTAAAGCTTCCGAAGACGCACCGCAAATCTCAGGACAACAAAGAGACGCAAACCTCCTGTTGAACGCCATTTCTCTTAACAGAAGCACAAACTGACACACATTCAGCAAACCAGATAACACCATCACAGTTCTATCAAAACTCCAAGGATATTCAAAGTTCTCTAAAACATTTGCGAACGGTCCTAGCGAAAAAGCGAAAGTATTGTTAGTCAGCCTTTCTAAAGATTCGCTCGACCAATTAGCAAACACAGAGCCGTACTGCTCTTTAATCTCTCCTGGAGGCTTTTCAAGGTAAAGCAGAAGCAAGTAGAAAATCATTAGCGGCTGTAGTATAATGAAATAAACCAGTGACAAACCACACAGTATCATCATAACCATTGTCCAGTTCCTTGTTGTTATATAATGAATACTTCGATTTAAAAAGAAAGCCCAACACAGATATGGAATCAATGAGCACAATGTAGAAAATAACTGATACAACTTATGCCATAACATCTTTAAATCAGTGTAATTCACTTTGCCTTAATACAACTAAATAATATCCAAAGCAAACGGACGCGCGAGTATCACAACTCTATGAGTTGGCACCGTGCCAAGAAAACTGAAAGGTACGTCAGAGCAGTAGAAAAGCCAAAAATCTTCAAATTTACCCCTTTCTCTTGCACCACGTTGGGCGCCAATTATCTGTCGAGGGTTAAGATTGCGGGGTGACAATAAAACCCTGGCAGATGTATTGTTAACCCCCTCTCCCCCCCCACTCCCCCTTTTCTCTTTGCCCCTCCCTCTCCCCCCTTTCCACTAAGGAGAGGTGATTGGGAGAAAAAGAAGGACAGAGTGAAGAGAGTTGGAAAAAATTAAAGATGTTTTACTAATGCTACTAATAAGAATAGAGAAAATAATACAAAATATACAAAACCAATCTTGAAAGTCTCAGCAACTGCAGAGCCGGCAACCAAAGTCCTGGATTAGACTCTGCAGCCAATCAGAGCTGGATTCAGTCTCTCACTAGGCCTCAGTTCGCAGGGACGAATAGCAAGGTCCTCTCCTAATGTCGGCCATAAGCAGAAGGGAAAAAGGCAAAAGGGAAAAAGCCAACGAGATCCTCGTGATCTCCCACTTTTATATGAAGTATTCACGTGAATGGAATGTTATACACAGCTGGTCAGTTTTCTTGCTCACTTGCTTCTCGTTGCCCCTCTCGCGAGATGTCCATCCGTGCTTATTAATAAGTTTGCATTCCGTTGCTAGGTTTACCAAAACATGTGTCTGGTTCTCCAGGAAAATGCAGTTAATATGAAGGCTTTAGCTGACAGGCAAAATTCACTAAAAGAGAAACTTGTTTTTAACACAACCAGGACACCTGTCCTTGCCTTGCCTTATTTCCTTCTCATCCTGTTCTCTGTCCCATCCTCTCTCATTAACCCCTCGTCTGGCTGCATGTCTCTTCTTTCCATTTCTCTCATTCTCCTGCTTCCTGCCTCTTTTCTTGCAATTCCTCCATCTCAATCCCGCAGCCCAACACTACTTTTTATTCTTCCTTCCCTTTCTCATCCTCCCTTTGCTTTCTCCCTCTGTCCCATATCTTTCTTCCCGACTTGTCTCTTGGAGACTTTGGGCCAAATTGGCCCCAAGTCTGGGCATGGTTTGACAAGTTTTCAGAGGCATGGCTGGTGACAGCAGGGACAGCAGGCAGTGACAGGCCCCGGGGCTGACAGGCTCCCCATCCCCTAGGGAGCGCCTGGCTGCCACACCCAGCTGACATAGAACCTTTGTCACAATGCCCGCTACCGTGGCAAGGATGCGGTGACTCTGCAGGTGACAGGGACACTGCAGGACTTGGTGTCAGCTCAGCAATTTCTCAGTGCCCCAAAGAAGCGGAATTCTGCAAATTGCTGCCTTTGCTCTTGAAAGATGTCATCAGGTGGGTGTTTTGGTGTAATACACTGAAAACCAGAGCAGAAATGGTGAAATATTCCCATGATATGCATGGTCCCTGTCCCAAAGCACCATGACTCAGCCTAAGGAGATCTGCAGCTTCTTTTTTTGTACTGCCAGCAGATTGTGGAAGTACAGTATAATAACTATCCTTATGGAGATATCTTCGTATTTTAGGCTTAGTCTAAGTGTCTCAGGTAGCTGGGGATTTTGCTTGGGCCTTATCCATACTGTCTTAAGGCTTTCCTCCTAGTCTGAAGACGAATGTGCTAGAAACTATACAGCAAAAAAATGTCCTGCAGCCCAGCCTTGCCTTGCCTGTCCTTGCCTTGCCTTATTTCTTTCTCATCCTGTTCTCTGTCCCATCCTCTCTCACTAACAACTCGTTTGGCTGCATGTCTCTTCTTTCCGTTTCTCTCACTCTCCTGCTTCCTGCCTCTTTTCTTGCAATTCCTCCATCTCACTCCTGCAGCCCAACACTACTTTTTATTCTTCCTTCCCTTTCTCCTGCTCCCTTCGCTTTCTCCCTCTGTCCCAGATCTTTCTTCCCGACTTGTCTGTTGGAGACTTTGGGCCAAATTGACCCCAAGTCTGGGCATGGTTTGACCTGTTTTCAGAGGCCTGGCTGGTGACAGCAGGGACAGCAGGCAGTGACAGGCCCGGGGCCGACATGCTCCCCATCCCCTAGGGGGCGCCTGCCTGCCACTTCCAGCTGACATAGAACCTTTGTCACAATGCCCGCTACCGTGGTGAGGATGCGGTGACTCTGCAGGTGACAGGGACACTGCAGGACTTGGTGTCAGCTCAGCAATTTCTCAGTTCCCCAGAGAAGCGGAATTCTGCAGATTGCTGCCTTTGCTCTTGAAAGATGTCATCAGGTGGGTGTTTTGGTGTAATACACTGAAAAACAGAGCAGAAATGGCGAAATATTCCCATGATATGCATGGTCCCTGTCCCAAAGCACCATGACTCAGCCTAAGGAGATCTGCGGCTTCTTTTTTTGTACTGCCAGCAGATTGTGGAAGTACAGTATAAAAACCATCCTTATGGAGAGATCTTCGTATTTTAGGCTTAGTCTAAGTGTCTCAAGTAGCTGGGGCTTTTGCTTGGGCCTAATCCATACGGTCTCATGGCTTTCCTCCTAGTCTGAAGACGAATGTGCTAGAAACTATAAAGCAAAAAAATGTCCTGCAGCCTAGCCTTGCCTTGCCTGTCCTTGCCTTGCCTTATTTCCTTCTCATCCTGTTCTCTGTCCCATCCTCTCTCACTAACCCCTCGTCTGGCTGCATGTCTCTTCTTTCCTTTTCTCTCACTCTCCTGCTTCCTGCCTCTTTTCTTGCAATTCCTCCATCTCACTCCTGCAGCCCAACACTACTTTTTATTCTTCCTTCCCTTTCTCCTGCTCCCTTCGCTTTCTCCCTCTGTCCCATATCTTTCTTCCCGACTCGTCTCTTGGAGACTTTGGGCCAAATTGGCCCCACGTCTGGGCATGGTTTGACAAGTTTTCAGAGGCCTGGCTGGTGACAGCAGGTACAGCAGGCAGTGACAAACCCATGCCTGACAGGCTTCCCATCCCCTAGGGGGCGCCTGGCTGCCACACCCAGCTGACATAGAACCTTTGTCACAATGCCCGCTACCGTGGCGAGGATGCGGTGACTCTGCAGGTGACAGGGACACTGCAGGACTTGGTGTCAGCTCAGCAATTTCTCAGTTGCCCAAAGAAGCGGAATTCTGCAAATTGCTGCCTTTGCTCTTGAAAGATGTCATCAGGTGGGTGTTTTGGTGTAATACACTGAAAACCAGAGCAGAAATGACGAAATATTCCCATGACATGCATGGTCCCTGCCCCAAAGCACCATGACTCAGCCTAAGGAGATCTGCAGTTTCTTTTTTTGTACTGCCAGCAGATTGTGGAAGTACAGTATAAAAACCATCCTTATGGAGAGATCTTCGTATTTTAGGCTTAGTCTAAGTGTCTCAAGTAGCTGGGGTTTTTGCTTGGGCCTAATCCATACGGTCTCATGGCTTTCCTCCTACTCTGAAGACGAATGTGCTAGAAACTATAAAGCAAAAAATGTCCTGGTGCCTAGCCTGTCCTTGCCTGTCCTTGCCTTGCCTTATTTCCTTCTCATCCTGTTCTCTGTCCCATCCTCTCTCACTAACCCCTCGTCTGGCTGTATGTCTCTTCTTTCCTTTTCTCTCACTCTCCTGCTTCCTGCCTCTTTTCTTGCAATTCCTCCATCTCACTCCTGCAGCCCAACACTACTTTTTATTCTTCCTTCCCTTTCTCCTGCACCCTTCGCTTTCTCCCTCTGTCCCATATCTTTCTTCCTGACTTGTCTCTTGGAGACTTTGGGCCAAATTGGCCCCAGCTCTGGGCATGGTTTACAAGTTTTCAGAGGCCTGGCTGGTGACAGCAGGGACAGCAGGCAGTGACAGGCCCGGGGCTGACAGGCTCCCCATCCCCTAGGGAGCGCCTGGCTGCCACACCCAGCTGACATAGAACCTTTGTCACAATGCCCGCTACCGTGGCGAGGATGCGGTGACTCTGACAGAGACATTGCAGGACTTGGTGTCAGCTCAGCAATTTCTCAGTTGTCCAAAGAAGCGGAATTCTGCAAATTGCGGCCTTTGCTCTTGAAAGATGTCATCAGGTGGGTGTTTTGGTGTAATACACTGAAAACCAGAGCAGAAATGGCGAAATATTCCCATGATATGCATGGTCCCTGCACCAAAGCACCATGACTCAGCCTAAGGAGATCTGCAGCTTCTTTTTTTGTACTGCCAGCAGATTGTGGATGTACAGCATAAAAACCATCCTTATGGAGAGATCTTCGTATTTTAGGCTTAGTCTAAGTGTCTCAAGTAGCTGTGGTTTTTGCTTGGGCCTAATCCATACGGTCTCATGGCTTTCCTCCTAGTCTGAAGACGAATGTGCTAGAAACTATAAATCAAAAAAATGTCCTGGTGCCTAGCCTGTCCTTGCCTGTTGTCGAGGGTTAAGATTGCGGGGTGACAATAAAACCCAGGCAGATGTATTGTTAACCCCCTCTCCTCCCCCACTCCCCCTTTTCTTTTTGCCCCTCCCTCTCCCCCCTTTCCACTAAGAGAGGCGATTGGGAGAAAAAGAAGGACAGAGTGAAGAGAGTTGGAAAAAATTAAAGATGTTTTACTAATGCTACTAATAAGAATAGAGAAAATAATACAAAATATACAAAACCAATCTTGAAAGTCTCAGCAACTGCAGAGCCGGCAACCAAAGTCCTGGATTAGACTCTGCAGCCAATCAGAGCTGGATTCAGTCTCTCACTACGCCTCAGTTCGCAGGGACGAATAGCAAGGTCCTCTCCTAATGTCGGCCATAAGCAGAAGGGAAAAAGGCAAAAGGGAAAAAGCCAACGAGATCCTCGTGATCTCCCACTTTTATATGAAGTATTCACGTGAATGGAATGTTATACACAGCTGGTCAGTTTTCTTGCTCACTTGCTTCTCGTTGCCCCTCTCGCGAGATGTCCATCCGTGCTTATCAATAAGTTTGCATTCCGTTGCTAGGTTTACCAAAACATGTGTCTGGTTCTCCAGGAAAATGCAGTTAATATGAAGGCTTTAGCTGACAGGCAAAATTCACTAAAAGAGAAACTTGTTTTTAACAAAACCAGGACATTCCACCCCTTATAATATGCCATTCACTGAATGCTTAAACCTTATCAATACAATCTGTCAATACAATCTAATTAATCACTACTACTATATATATACATATGTACATATATACACAGGAGTAATTAATCAGTGGACCATTCTTTGAAAAGTTCATTAAGTTCATTTTGTCACGACAGTCTCCCAGGGCAGGAAAAATGGTACAAGTGCATCTCATGACCACTGTTTGTGGGTTAAAGACATCAACTTCGAAGAAGTTGTCAGGCGCCACTCGAAGAAGCTAGCTCTGGTTTCATCATCACTGTCTTGATCTGAAAGACACTTATTAAACACTGTTAGTACGGCAATTCACATCCTGCAGTTCAGTATTTAATATTTTCACCTAAACTCAAATCCCCTTGAGGTATACACCGAATTTCTCCATCCTTAAGCATCACCCACCAGGTGCTGCCAGGTCCCTGGGCAAAAACAATCCCACGAATGGGCTTGCTTTTGCCTGAGGCAGGAGTAACCCAGACTGCCTTTCCTAACATGTTTTTCATGTGTACTACAGGGACTTTATCTCCTTCTACAGTCCACAGAATTTCTGATTGGGCAGGCCCGGCTCGATTGGTTGATCCCCTGGTGTTGACCAACCAAGTGGCTTTTGCTAAATGTGAATCCCAGTTTTTAAAGGTTCCACCACCAAGTGCCTTTAGTGTAGTTTTTAGCAAACCATTGTACCTTTCAATTTTCCCAGAGGCTGGTGCATGATATGGAATATGATATACCCACTCAATACCATGTTCTTTGGCCCAATTGTCTATAAGACTGTTTTTGAAATGAGTACCGTTGTCTGATTCAATTCTTTCTGGCGTACCATGTCGCCAAAGGACTTGCTTTTCAAGGCCCAAGATAGTATTTCGGGCTGTAGCATGAGGTACGGCATATGTTTCCAACCATCCAGTGGTTGCTTCCACCATTGTAAGTACATAACGCTTACCTTGACGTGTTTGTGGAAGTGTAATATAATCAATTTGCCAAGCTTCTCCATACTTATACTTTAACCATCGCCCCCCATACCATACAGGCTTTAACCGTTTCGCTTGTTTGATTTCGGCGCAAGTTTCACATTCATGAATAACCTGTGAAATAGTGTCCATAGTTAAATCCACCCCTCGATCGTGAGCCCATTTATATGTTGCATCTCTACCTTGATGCCCTGAAGCATCATGGGCCCACCGGGCTAGGAAAAGTTCACCTTTATGTTGCCAGTCCAAGTCCACCTCAGCTACTTTAATCTTAGCAGCTTGATCTGCTTGTTGGTTGTTCAGATGTTCCTCGGTGGCTCGACTTTTAGGCACATGAGCATCTACATGACGAACTTTCACAGGCAGGCTCTCTAGCCGAGCAGCAATGTCTTGCCACAGTGTGGCAGCCCAAATGGGTTTACCTCTGCGCTGCCAGTTGCTTTTCTTCCATTGCTGTAGCCACCCCCACAAGGCATTTGCTACCATCCATGAGTCAGTATAGAGATAAAGTATTGGCCACTTCTCTCGCTCAGCAATGTCCAAAGCCAGCTGGATGGCTTTCACTTCTGCAAATTGACTAGATTCACCTTGTCCTTCAGTGGCTTCTGTAACTTGTCGTGTGGGACTCCACACAGCAGCTTTCCACCTTCGATGTTTTCCTACAAGACAACAGGATCCATCTGTGAACAGTGCAGACTGCTTATCAGTCTCTGAAAGAGTATTATATGGTGGTGCTTCTTCAGCACGTTTTACTTCCTCATCTGGAGACATCCCAAAGTCTTTGCTTTCTGGCCAGTCTGTAATCACTTCTAAGATCCCTGGGCGATTGGGATTTCCAATTCGAGCTCGTTGCGTGATCAATGCAATCCATTTACTCCACGTAACTTCGGTTGCATGATGTGGAGAGGGAACCGTCCCTTTGAACATCCAGCTCAGCACCGGCAGTCGAGGTGCCAGGAGGAGCTGTGCTTCAGTACCGATCACTTCTGAAGCAGCTCGAACTCCTTCGTATGCTGCTAGTATCTCTTTTTCAGTTGGAGTATAGTTGGCTTCAGATCCTTTGTATCCTCTACTCCAAAAACCTAAGGGTCGACCTCGGGTTTCTCCTGGTGCTTTTTGCCAGAGGCTCCAGGTAAGTCCATTATCTCTGGCTGTGGTGTAGAGCACATTTTTAACATCTAGTGCAGTCCGAACTGGTCCAAGGGCCACCGCATGAGTTATCTCACACTTAATTTGTTCAAAGGCTTGTCGTTGTTCAGGGCCCCACTCAAAGTGGTTCTTTTTATGAGTCACTCGATAGAGAGGGCTCACAATCTGGCTGTAGTCAGGAATATGCATTCTCCAAAAACCTACAACACCCAAGAAAGTCTGTGTCTCCTTTTTATTAGTAGGTGGAGACATTGCTGCAATTTTGTTGATCACATCCATTGGGATCTGACGACGGCCATCTTGCCATTTTATTCCTAAAAACTGGATCTCTCGTGCAGGTCCCTTGACCTTGCTTCGTTTTATGGCAAAACCAGCATCCAAAAGAATCTGAATTATTCTCTCACCTTTCTCGAAGGCTTCTTTCGCTGTGTCGCCCCATACGATGATGTCATCAATATATTGCAAGTGTTCTGGAGCTTTACCTTGCTCCAGCGTGGTCTGGATCAGTCCATGGCAGATGGTAGGACTGTGTTTCCACCCCTGGGGCAAGCGATTCCACGTGTACTGGATGCCTCTCCAGGTGAAAGCAAACTGCGGCCTGCACTCTGCTGCTACAGGAATAGAGAAAAATGCATTAGCAATGTCAATTGTAGCATACCACTTAGCTGCCTTTGACTCCAGTTCAAATTGCAGTTCTAGCATGTCAGGCACAGCAGCACTCAGTGGTGGTGTAACTTCATTCAGGCCACGATAGTCTACAGTTAGTCTCCACTCGTCACTAGACTTACGCACTGGCCAGATTGGGCTGTTAAAAGGTGAGCGAGTCTTACTGATCACACCCTGGCTTTCCAATTGACGGATCAACTTCTGGATAGGGATCAAAGAGTCTCGGTTGGTGCGATATTGCCGGTGATGCACTGTCGTGTCAGCAATTGGCACCTGCTGATCGTCAACCATCAGCAGTCCTACAACAGAAGGATCATCTGAAAGACCAGGCAAATCAGACAGCTGTTCAATTTTCTCAGTGTCCACAGCTGCTATACCAAATGCCCACCTATACCCTTTTGGGTCCTTAAAATACCCTCTCCTGAGGTAGTCTATGCCAAGGATGCATGGAGCATCTGGACCAGTCACAATGGGATGCTTTTGCCAGTTTTTTCCAGTTAGGCTCATTTCAGCCTCTACAACAGTCAGTTCCTGGGTTCCCCCAGTCACTCCAACAATATTGATGGATTGCGTTCCTTTATAATTAGAAGGAATTATCGTGCACTGAGCACCAGTGTCCACTAAAGCTTTGTACTCCTGGGGGTGTGTTGTACCAGGCCATCGTATTTGTACAGTCCAATAAACTCTGTTATCCCTTTCCTCCACCTGGTTCGAGGCAGGGCACCTCTAATTTCTGTTTTGCACAGTCTCTGGGTGTGAATTAGAGGTTCCTTCAAGAGCATCAGAATCTCTTCTGCTCCTTTTGTAAACTGGAGCAGCCACCTTCCTAGGAGTTTTTCCTTTTATCTCACGTACTCGTTCTTGAAGTTCTGAGGTAGGTCTTCCATGCCACTTATTCATGTTTTCTCCCTGCTCATGTAGGAAGAACCACAGTGAACCTCTTTTTGTGGGCTGCCTCTGTCCTCTCTCTCGAGATTGGAAACGCCTTTTCCTAATAGCTGAAACATAGGTTTGTGCAGGTCGTGAATGATATGTGTCTTCTCTGAGTTCTTTGATTTCTTGCAATATCTTTTCAAACCGGTCATCAGATTTTTCACACAGTTTCTCTACAGCAGAGACACAAGCCCGTAGAGAACCAGCAAGGCTGTCCTCAAAGTCCCGGAGCTGCTCAATCACTTCATTAATCTCTTGTAGACCTCTAGTTGACCAGACCACTCCTGCCAATGACTTAGCATATGCAGGGGGTGCACTTTGTACAAATCTGCGCCACAGAGATCGTGTACAATTGATTCTATCTGGGTCTGTCCCCTCTTGGTTGTCTGATCCCAAATAGATGATCTCTCGCACAGCTAATTCTCTCAGGAACTGAATACCTCTCTCCATAGTATTCCATTTCCCTAACTTGGATATACAATCTTCCTTGTAGGGAAATCTTACTTTCATAGCTGCCAGGAGTCGGGTCCAGAGAGTAGTGGAATTAGACTCTCTTGAAATTGCCCTATCAATGGTGGAATCTCTTGACAGAGATCCCAGCTGCCTGGCTTCACCACCTTCCAATTCAATTGTTTCTGCCCCATTGTCCCAGCATCGGAGCAGCCAGGTTAAAATATTCTCGCCTTCATGACGACTAAAGTCTTTTCGCAGATCTCTCAGCTCACCTGGAGAAAAGGACCGAGTGGTGGTCACTTCATCTCCTCCCTGTCCTGATGATGCACCTTGGGTTGATGTTGGCCCTGTGCCATCATCTGCTACACGGGTGGTCTTTCTAGTGACTTTCTTACAACCAGCAACTGATGCTGATATGGGTTCACCATCATTTGATTTATTTCCAGAGTCAGAATGACTGTCACAGTGGTTACAGCAGCAACAGTGCCCAGTGTGTGAAGAAGGGGGGGCTGCCTTGTTAGCCTTTGAGGCTGGAGAAGCAATGTTATCTGCAGCGACCTTGGCAGAGGAACTCTGCGGAGGAGCTGTAGCTTCAGCCTGCGAAGCCGCCGTTGGGGGGGCAGTAGCTGCAGCGGCAGCTTTTGCAGTTTTGCTCTTTCTCGAGCGGCTCGGAGTGCTTTTTGCTAAAGCTTCCGAAGACGCACCGCAAATCTCAGGACAACAAAGAGACGCAAACCTCCTGTTGAACGCCATTTCTCTTAACAGAAGCACAAACTGACACACATTCAGCAAACCAGATAACACCATCACAGTTCTATCAAAACTCCAAGGATATTCAAAGTTCTCTAAAACATTTGCGAACGGTCCTAGCGAAAAAGCGAAAGTATTGTTAGTCAGCCTTTCTAAAGATTCGCTCGACCAATTAGCAAACACAGAGCCGTACTGCTCTTTAATCTCTCCTGGAGGCTTTTCAAGGTAAAGCAGAAGCAAGTAGAAAATCATTAGCGGCTGTAGTATAATGAAATAAACCAGTGACAAACCACACAGTATCATCATAACCATTGTCCAGTTCCTTGTTGTTATATAATGAATACTTCGATTTAAAAAGAAAGCCCAACACAGATATGGAATCAATGAGCACAATGTAGAAAATAACTGATACAACTTATGCCATAACATCTTTAAATCAGTGTAATTCACTTTGCCTTAATACAACTAAATAATATCCAAAGCAAACGGACGCGCGAGTATCACAACTCTATGAGTTGGCACCGTGCCAAGAAAACTGAAAGGTACGTCAGAGCAGTAGAAAAGCCAAAAATCTTCAAATTTACCCCTTTCTCTTGCACCACGTTGGGCGCCAATTATCTGTCGAGGGTTAAGATTGCGGGGTGACAATAAAACCCTGGCAGATGTATTGTTAACCCCCTCTCCCCCCCCACTCCCCCTTTTCTCTTTGCCCCTCCCTCTCCCCCCTTTCCACTAAGGAGAGGTGATTGGGAGAAAAAGAAGGACAGAGTGAAGAGAGTTGGAAAAAATTAAAGATGTTTTACTAATGCTACTAATAAGAATAGAGAAAATAATACAAAATATACAAAACCAATCTTGAAAGTCTCAGCAACTGCAGAGCCGGCAACCAAAGTCCTGGATTAGACTCTGCAGCCAATCAGAGCTGGATTCAGTCTCTCACTAGGCCTCAGTTCGCAGGGACGAATAGCAAGGTCCTCTCCTAATGTCGGCCATAAGCAGAAGGGAAAAAGGCAAAAGGGAAAAAGCCAACGAGATCCTCGTGATCTCCCACTTTTATATGAAGTATTCACGTGAATGGAATGTTATACACAGCTGGTCAGTTTTCTTGCTCACTTGCTTCTCGTTGCCCCTCTCGCGAGATGTCCATCCGTGCTTATTAATAAGTTTGCATTCCGTTGCTAGGTTTACCAAAACATGTGTCTGGTTCTCCAGGAAAATGCAGTTAATATGAAGGCTTTAGCTGACAGGCAAAATTCACTAAAAGAGAAACTTGTTTTTAACACAACCAGGACACCTGTCCTTGCCTTGCCTTATTTCCTTCTCATCCTGTTCTCTGTCCCATCCTCTCTCATTAACCCCTCGTCTGGCTGCATGTCTCTTCTTTCCATTTCTCTCATTCTCCTGCTTCCTGCCTCTTTTCTTGCAATTCCTCCATCTCAATCCCGCAGCCCAACACTACTTTTTATTCTTCCTTCCCTTTCTCATCCTCCCTTTGCTTTCTCCCTCTGTCCCATATCTTTCTTCCCGACTTGTCTCTTGGAGACTTTGGGCCAAATTGGCCCCAAGTCTGGGCATGGTTTGACAAGTTTTCAGAGGCATGGCTGGTGACAGCAGGGACAGCAGGCAGTGACAGGCCCCGGGGCTGACAGGCTCCCCATCCCCTAGGGAGCGCCTGGCTGCCACACCCAGCTGACATAGAACCTTTGTCACAATGCCCGCTACCGTGGCAAGGATGCGGTGACTCTGCAGGTGACAGGGACACTGCAGGACTTGGTGTCAGCTCAGCAATTTCTCAGTGCCCCAAAGAAGCGGAATTCTGCAAATTGCTGCCTTTGCTCTTGAAAGATGTCATCAGGTGGGTGTTTTGGTGTAATACACTGAAAACCAGAGCAGAAATGGTGAAATATTCCCATGATATGCATGGTCCCTGTCCCAAAGCACCATGACTCAGCCTAAGGAGATCTGCAGCTTCTTTTTTTGTACTGCCAGCAGATTGTGGAAGTACAGTATAATAACTATCCTTATGGAGATATCTTCGTATTTTAGGCTTAGTCTAAGTGTCTCAGGTAGCTGGGGATTTTGCTTGGGCCTTATCCATACTGTCTTAAGGCTTTCCTCCTAGTCTGAAGACGAATGTGCTAGAAACTATACAGCAAAAAAATGTCCTGGTGCCTAGCCTTGCCTTGCCTGTCCTTGCCTTGCCTTATTTCCTTCTCATCCTGTTCTCTGTCCCATCCTCTCTCACTAAGCCCTCGTCTGGCTGCATGTCTCTTCTTTCCTTTTCTCTCACTCTCCTGCTTCCTGCCTCTTTTCTTGCAATTCCTCCATCTCACTCCTGCAGCCCAACACTACTTTTTATTCTTCCTTCCCTTTCTCCTGCTCCCTTCGCTTTCTCCCTCTGTCCCATATCTTTCTTCCCGACTTGTCTCTTGGAGACTTTGGGCCAAATTGGCCCCAAGTCTGGGCATGGTTTGACAAGTTTTCAGAGGCCTGGCTGGTGACAGCAGGGACAGCAGGCAGTGACAGGCCCCGGGGCTGACAGGCTCCCCATCCCCTAGGGGGCGCCTGGCTGCCACACCCAGCTGACATAGAACCTTTGTCACAATGCCCGCTACCGTGGCGAGGATGCGGTGACTCTGCAGGTGACAGGGACACTGCAGGACTTGGTGTCAGCTCAGCAATTTCTCAGTTCCCCAAAGAAGCGGAATTCTGCAAATTGCTGCCTTTGCTCTTGAAAGATGTCATCAGGTGGGTGTTTTGGTGTAATACACTGAAAACCAGAGCAGAAATGGCAAAATATTCCCATGATATGCATGGTCCCTGCCCCAAAGAACCATGACTCAGCCTAAGGAGATCTGCAGCTTCTTTTTTTGTACTGCCAGCAGATTGTGGAAGTACAGTATAAAAACCATCCTTATGGAGAGATCTTCGTATTTTAGGCTTAGTCTAAGTGTCTCAAGTAGCTGGGGATTTTGCTTGGGCCTAATCCATACTATCTTAAGGCTTTCCTCCTAGTCTGAAGATGAATGTGCTAGAAACTATACAGCAAAAAAATGTCCTGCAGCCCAGCCTTGCCTTGCCTGTCCTTGCCTTGCCTTATTTCTTTCTCATCCTGTTCTCTGTCCCATCCTCTCTCACTAAGCCCTCGTTTGGCTGCATGTCTCTTCTTTCCGTTTCTCTCACTCTCTTGCTTCCTGCCTCTTTTCTTGCAATTCCTCCATCTCACTCCTGCAGCCCAACACTACTTTTTATTCTTCCTTCCCTTTCTCCTGCTCCCTTCGCTTTCTCCCTCTGTCCCATATCTTTCTTCCCGACTTGTCTCTTGGAGACTTTGGGCCAAATTGGCCCCAAGTCTGGGCATGGTTTGACAAGTTTTCAGAGGCCTGGCTGGTGACAGGAGGGACAGCAGGCAGTGACAGGCCCCGGCGCTGACAGGCTCCCCATCCCCTAGGGGGCGCCTGGCTGCCACACCCACCTGACATAGAACCTTTGTCACAATGCCCGCTACCGTGGCGAGGATGCGGTGACTCTGCAGGTGACAGGGACACTGCAGGACTTCTTGTCAGCTCAGCAATTTCTCAGTTCCCCAAAGAAGCGCAATTCTGCAAATTGCTGCCTTTGCTCTTGAAACATGTCATCAGGTGGGTGTTTTGTTGTAACACACTGAAAACAGAGCAGAAACTGTGAAATATTCCCATGATATGCATGGTCCCTGCCCCAAAGCACCATGACTCAGCCTAAGGAGATCTGCAGCTTCTTTTTTTGTACTGCCAGCAGATTGTGGAAGTACAGTATAAAAACCATCCTTATGGAGAGATCTTCGTATTTTAGGCTTAGTCTAAGTGTCTCAAGTAGCTGGGGTTTTTGCTTGGGCCTAATCCATACGGTCTCATGGCTTTTCTCCTAGTCTGAAGACGAATGTGCTAGAAACTATAAATCAAAAAAATGCCCTGGTGCCTAGCCTGCCCTTGCCTGTCCTTGCCTTGCTTTATTTCCTTCTCATCCTGTTCTCTGTCCCATCCTCTCTCACTAACCCCTCGTCTGGCTGCATGTCTCTTCTTTCCTTTTCTCTCACTCTCCTGCTTCCTGCCTCTTTTCTTGCAATTCCTCCATCTCACTCCTGCAGCCCAACACTACTTTTTATTCTTCCTTCCCTTTCTCCTGCTCCCTTCGCTTTCTCCCTCTGTCGCATATCTTTCTTCCCGACTTGTCTCTTGGAGACTTTGGGCCAAATTGGCCCCAACTCTGGGCATGGTTTGACAAGTTTTCAGAGGCCTGGATTGGCCCCATCTCTGGGCATGATTTGACAAGTTTTCAGTGGCCTGGCTGGAGACAGCAGGGACAGCAGGCAGTGACAGGCCCGGGGCTGACAGGCTCCCCATCCCCTAGGGGGCGCCTGGCTGCCACACCCAGCTGACATAGAACCTTTGTCACAATGCCCGCTACCGTGGCGAGGATGCGGTGGCTGTGCAGGTGACAGGGACACTGCAGGACTTGGTGTCAGCTCAGCAATTTCTCACTTCCTCAAAGAAGCGGAATTCTGCAAATTGCTGCCTTTGCTCTTGAAAGATGTCATCAGGTGGGTGTTTTGGTGTGATACACTGAAAACCAGAGCAGAAACTGTGAAATATTCCCATGATATGCATGGTCCCTGCCCCAAAGCACCATGACTCAGCCTAAGGAGATCTGCAGCTTCTTTTTTTGTACTGCCAGCAGATTGTGGAAGTACAGTATAAAAACCATCCTTATGGAGAGATCTTCGTGTTTTAGGCTTAGTCTAAGTGTCTCAAGCAGCTGGGGTTTTTGCTTGGGCCTAATCCATACGGTCTCATGGCTTTCCTCCAAGTCTGAAGACGAATGTGCTAGAAACTATAAATATAAAAAATGCCCTGGTGCCTAGCCTGCCCTTGCCTGTCCTTGCCTTGCCTTATTTCCTTCTCATCCTGTTCTCTGTCCCATCCTCTCTCACTAAGCCCTCGTCTGGCTGCATGTCTCTTCTTTCCTTTTCTCTCACTCTCCTGCTTCCTGCCTCTTTTCTTGCAATTCCTCCATCTCACTCCTGCAGCCCAACACTACTTTTTATTCTTCCTTCCCTTTCTCCTGCTCCCTTCGCTTTCTCCCTCTGTCCCATATCTTTCTTCCCGACTTGTCTCTTGGAGACTTTGGGCCAAATTGGCCCCAAGTCTGGGCATGGTTTGACAAGTTTTCAGAGGCCTGGCTGGTGACAGCAGGGACAGAAGGCAGTGACAGGCCCCGGGGCTGACAGGCTCCCCATCCCCTAGGGGGCGCCTGGCTGCCACACCCAGCTGACATAGAACCTTTGTCACAATGCCCGCTACCGTGGCGAGGATGCGGTGACTCTGCAGGTGACAGGGACACTGCAGGACTTGGTGTCAGCTCAGCAATTTCTCAGTTCCCTAAAGAAGCGGAATTCTGCAAATTGCTGCCTTTGCTCTTGAAACATGTCATCAGGTGGGTGTTTTGGTGTAATACACTGAAAACCAGAGCAGAAATGGCAAAATATTCCCATGATATGCATGGTCCCTGCCCCAAAGCACCATGACTCAGCCTAAGGAGATCTGCAGCTTCTTTTTTTGTACTGCCAGCAGATTGTGGAAGTACAGTATAAAAACCATCCTTATGGAGAGATCTTCGTATTTTAGGCTTAGTCTAAGTGTCTCAAGTAGCTGGGGTTTTTGCTTGGGCCTAATCCATACGGTCTCATGGCTTTCCTCCAAGTCTGAAGACGAATGTGCTAGAAACTATAAATCAAAAAAATGCCCTGGTGCCTAGCCTGTCCTTGCCTTGCCTTATTTCTTTCTCATCCTGTTCTCTGTCCCATCCTCTCTCACTAACAACTCGTTTGGCTGCATGTCTCTTCTTTCCGTTTCTCTCACTCTCCTGCTTCCTGCCTCTTTTCTTGCAATTCCTCCATCTCACTCCTGCAGCCCAACACTACTTTTTATTCTTCCTTCCCTTTCTCCTGCTCCCTTCGCTTTCTCCCTCTGTCCCATATCTTCCTTCCCGACTTGTCTGTTGGAGACTTTGGCCCAAAGTGGCCCCAACTCTGGGCATGGTTTGACAAGTTTTCAGAGGCCTGGCTGGTGACAGCAGGGACAGAAGGCAGTGACAGGCCCCGGCGCTGACAGGCTCCCCATCCCCTAGGGGGTGCCTGGCTGCCACACCCAGCTGACATAGAACCTTTGTCACAATGCCCGCTACCGTGGCGAGGATGCGGTGACTCTGCAGGTGACAGGGACACTGCAGGACTTGTTGTCAGCTCAGCAATTTCTCAGTTCCCCAAAGAAGCGGAATTCTGCAAATTGCTGCCTTTGCTCTTGAAAGATGTCATCAGGTGGGTGTTTTGGTGTAATACACTGAAAACCAGAGCAGAAATGGCAAAATATTCCCATGATATGCATGGTCCCTGCCCCAAAGCACCATGACTCAGCCTAAGGAGATCTGCAGCTTCTTTTTTTGTACTGCCAGCAGATTGTGGAAGTACAGTATAAAAACCATCCTTATGGACAGATCTTCGTATTTCAGGCTTAGTCTAAGTGTCTCAAGTAGCTGGGGCTTTTGCTTGGGCCTAATTCATACGGTCTCATGGCATTCCTCCTAGTCTGAAGACGAATGTGCTAGAAACTATAAATCAAAAAAATGCCCTGGTGCCTAGCCTTGCCTTGCCTGTCCTTGCCTTGCCTTATTTCCTTCTCATCCTGTTCTCTGTCCCATCCTCTCTCAGTAACCCCTCGTCTGGCTGCATGTCTCTTCTTTCCTTTTCTCTCACTCTCCTGCTTCCTGCCTCTTTTCTTGCAATTCCTCCATCTCACTCCTGCAGCCCAATACTACTTTTTATTCTTCCTTCCCTTTCTCCTGCTCCCTTCGCTTTCTCCCTCTGTCCCATATCTTTCTTCCCGACTTGTCTCTTGGAGACTTTGGGCCAAATTGGCCCGAACTCTGGGCATGGTTTGACCTGTTTTCAGAGGCCTGGCTGGTGACAGCAGGGACAGAAGGCAGTGACATCCCGAGGCTGACAGGCTCCCCATCCCCTAGGGGGCGCCTGGCTGCCACACCCACCTGACATAGAACCTTTGTCACAATGCCCGCTACCGTGGCGAGGATGCGGTGACTCTGCAGGTGACAGGGACACTGCAGGACTTGGTGTCAGCTCAGCAATTTCTCACTGCCCCAAAGAAGCGGAATTCTGCAAATTGCTGCCTTTGCTCTTGAAAGATGTCATCAGGTGGGTGTTTTGGTGTAATACACTGAAAACCAGAGAAGAAATGGCGAAATATTCCCATGATATGCATGGTCCCTGCCCCAAAGCACCATGACTCAGCCTAAGGAGATCTGCAGCTTCTTTTTTTGTACTGCCAGCAGATTGTGGAAGTACAGTATAAAAACCATCCTTATGGAGAGATCTTCGTATTTTAGGCTTAGTCTAAGTGTCTCAAGTAGCTGGGTTTTCTGCTTGGGCCTAATCCATACCGTCTTATGGCTTTTCTCCTAGTCTGGAGACGAATGTGCTAGAGAACATAAAGCAAAAAAACGTCCTGCAGCCTACCCTTGCCTTGCCTGTCCTTGCCTGTCCTTGCCTTGCCTTATTTCCTTCTCATCCTGTTCTCTGTCTCATCCTCTCTCACTAAGCCCTCGTTTGGCTGCATGTCTCTTCTTTACTTTTCTCTCACTCTCCTGCTTCCTGACACTTTTCTTGCAATTCTTCCATCTCACTCCTGCAGCCCAAGACTACTTTTTATTCTTCCTTCCTTTCTCCTGCTCCCTTCGCTTTCTCCCTCAGTCCCATATCTTTCTTCCCGACTTGTCTCTTGGAGACTTTGGGCCAAATTGGCCCCAACTCTGGGCATGGTTTGACAAGTATTCAAAGGCCTGGCTGGTGACAGCAGGGACAGCAGGCAGTGACAGGCCCCGGGGCTGACAGGCTCCCCATCCCCTAGGGGGCGCCTTGCTGCCACACCCTGCTGACATAGAACCTTTTTCACAATGCCCGCTACCGTGGCGAGGATGCGGTGACTCTGCAGGTGACAGGGACACTGCAGGACTTGGTGTCAGTTCAGCAATTTCTCAGTTCCCCAAAGAAGCGGAATTCTGCAAATTGCTGCCTTTGCTCTTGAAAGATGTCATCAGGTGGGTGTTTTGGTGTGATACACTGAAAACAAGAGCAGAAACTGTGAAATATTCCCATGATATGCATGGTCCCTGCCCCAAAGCACCATGACTCAGCCTAAGGAGATCTGCAGCTTCTTTTTTTGTACTGCCAGCAGATTGTGGAAGTACAGTATAAAAACCATCCTTATGGAGAGATCTTCGTGTTTTAGGCTTAGTCTAAGTGTCTCAAGTAGCTGGGGTTTTTGCTTGGGCCTAATCCATACGGTCTCATGGCTTTCCTCCAAGTCTGAAGACGAATGTGCTAGAAACTATAAAGCAAAAAAATGTCCTGGTGCCTAGCCTGTCCTTGCCTGTCCTTGCCTTGCCTTATTTCCTTCTCATCCTGTTCTCTGTCCCATCCCCTCTCACTAAGCCCTCGTCTGGCTGCATGTCTCTTCTTTCCTTTTCTCTCACTCTCCTGCTTCCTGACTCTTTTCTTCCAATTCCTCCATCTCACTCCTGCAGCCCAACACTACTTTTTATTCTTCCTTCCCTTTCTCCTGCTCCCTTTCCTTTCTCCCTCTGACCCATATCTTTCTTCCCGACTTGTCTGTTGGAGACTTTGGGCCAAATTGGCCCCAACTCTGGGCATGGTTTGACCTGTTTTCAGAGGCCTGGCTGGTGACAGCAGGGACAGAAGGCAGTGACAGGCCCGGGGCTGACAGGCCCCCCATCCCCTAGGAGGCGCCTGGCTGCCACACCCAGCTGACATAGAACCTTTGTCACAATGCCCGCTACCGTGGCGAGGATGCGGTGACTCTGCAGGTGACAGGGACACTGCAGGACTTGGTGTCAGCTCAGCAATTTCTCACTGCCCCAAAGAAGCGGAATTCTGCAAATTGCTGCCTTTGCTCTTGAAATTCTGCCATCAGGTGGGTGTTTTGGTGTAATACACTGAAAACCAGAGCAGAAACGGTGAAATATTCCCATGATATGCATGGACCCTGCCCCAAAGCACCATGACTCAGTCTAAGGATACCTGCAGCTTATTTTTTTGTACTGCCAGCAGATTGTGGAAGTACAGTATAAAAACCATCCTTATGGAGAGATCTTCGTATTTTAGGCTTAGTCTAAGTGTCTCAAGTAGCTGGGTTTTCTGCTTGGGCCTAATCCATACCGTCTTATGGCTTTTCTCCTAGTCTGGAGACGAATGTGTTAGAAAACATAAAGCAAAAAAATGTCCTGCAGCCTACCCTTGCCTTGCATGTCCTTGCCTGTCCTTGCCTTGCCTTATTTCCTTCTCATCCTGTTCTCTGTCCCATCCTCTCTCACTAAGCCCTCATTTGGCTGCATGTCTCTTCTTTCCTTTTCTCTCACTGTCCTGCTTCCTGACTCTTTTCTTGCAATTCCTCCATCTCACTCCTGCAGCCCAACACTACTTTTTATTCTTCCTTCCCTTTCTCCTGCTCCCTTCGCTTTCTCCCTCTGTACCATATCTTTCTTCCCGACTCGTCTCTTGGAGACTTTGGGCCAAATTGGCCCCAACTCTGGGCATGGTTTCACAAGTTTTCAGAGGCCTGGCTCGTGACAGCAGGGACAGCAGGCAGTGACAGGCCCCGGGGCTGACAGGCTCCCCATCCCCTAGGGGGCGCCTGGCTGCCACACCCACCTGACATAGAACCATTGTCACAATGCCCGCTACCGTGGCGAGGATGCGGTGACTCTGCAGGTGACAGGGACACTGCAGGACTTGCTGTCAGCTTAGCAATTTCTCAGTTCCCCAAAGAAGCGGAATTCTGCAAATTGCTGCCTTTGCTCTTGAAAGAGGTCATCAGTTAGGTGTTTTGGTGTAATAGACTGAAAACCGGAGCAGAAATGGCAAAATATTCCCATGATATGCATGGTCCTGCCACAAAGCACCATGACTCAGCCTAAGGAGAACTGCAGCTTCTTTTTTTGTACTGCCAGCAGATTGTGGAAGTACAGTATAAAAACCATCCTCATGAAGAGATCTTCGTATTTTAGGCTTAGTCTAAGTGTCTCAAGTAGCTGGGGGATTTTGCTTGGGCCTAATCCATACGGTCTCATGGCTTTCCTCCTACTCTGAAGACGAATGTGCTAGAAACTATAAAGCAAAAAAATGTCCTGGTGCCTAGCCTGTCCTTGCCTGTCCTTGCCTTGCCTTATTTCCTTCTCATCCTGTTCTCTGTCCCATCCTCTCTCACTAAGCCCTCGTCTGGCTGCATGTCTCTTCTTTCCTTTTCTCTCACTCTCCTGCTTCCTGCCTCTTTTCTTGCAATTCCTCCATCTCACTCCTGCAGCCCAACACTACTTTTTATTCTTCCTTCCCTTTCTCCTGCTCCCTTCGCTTTCTCCCTCTGTCCCATATCTTTCTTCCCGACTTGTCTCTTGGAGACTTTGGGCCAAATTGGCCCCAAGTCTGGGCATGGTTTGTCAAGTTTTCAGAGGCCTGGCTGGTGACAGCAGGGACAGCAGGCAGTGACAGGCCCCGGGGCTGACAGGCTCCCCATCCCCTAGGGGGAGCCTGGCTGCCACACCCAGCTGACATAGAACCTTTGTCACAATGCCCGCTACCGTGGCGAGGATGCGGTGACTCTGCAGGTGACAGGGACACTGCAGGACTTGGTGTCAGCTCAGCAATTTCTCAGTTCCCCAAAGAAGCGGAATTCTGCAAATTGCTGCCTTTGCTCTTGAAAGATGTCATCAGGTGGGTGTTTTGGTGTAATACACTGAAAACAGAGCAGAAACTGTGAAATATTCCCATGACATGCATGGTCCCTGCCCCAAAGCACCATGACTCAGCCTAAGGAGACCTGCAGCTTATTTTTTTGTACTGTCAGCAGGTTGTGGAAGTACAGTATAAAAACCATCCTTATGGAGAGATCTTCGTATTTTAGGCTTAGTCTAAGTGTCTCAGGTAGCTGGGGTTTTTGCTTGGGCCTAATCCATATGGTCTTATGGCTTTCCTCCTAGTCTGAAGACGAATGTGCTAGAAATTATAAATCAAAAAAATGTCCTGGTGCCTAGCCTGTCCTTGCCTGTCCTTGCCTTGCCTTATTTCCTTCTCATCCTGTTCTCAGTCCCATCCTCTCTCACTAACCCCTTGTCTGGCTGCATGTCTCTTCTTTCCTTTTCTCTCACTCTCCTGCTTCCTGCCTCTTTTCTTGCAATTCCTCCATCTCACTCCTGCAGCCCAACACTACTTTTTATTCTTCCTTCCCTTTCTCCTGCTCCCTTCGCTTTCTCCCTCTGTCCCATATCTTTCTTCCCGACTTGTCTCTTGGAGACTTTGGGCTAAATTGGCCCCACGTCTGGGCATGGTTTGACAAGTTTTCAGAGGCCTGGCTGGTGACAGCAGGGAAAGAAGGCAGTGACAGGCCCCGGGGCTGACAGGCTCCCCATCCCCTAGGGGGCGCCTGGCTGCCACACCCAGCTGACATAGAACCTTTGTCACAATGCCCGCTACCGTGGCGAGGATGCGGTGACTCTGCAGATGACAGAAACACTGCAGGACTTGGTGTCATCTCAGCAATTTCTCACTTCCCCAAAGAAGCGGAATTCTGCAAATTGCTGCCTTTGCTCTTGAAAGGATGTCATCAGGTGGGTGTTTTTGTGGCATACACTGACAACAGAGCAGAAACGGTGAAATATTCCCATGACATGCATGGTCCCTGCCCCAAAGCACCATGACTCAGCCTAAGGAGATCTGCAGCTTATTTTTTTGTACTGCCAGCAGATTGTGGAAGTACAGTATAAAAACCATCCTTATGGAGAGATCTTCATATTTTAGGCTTAGTCTAAGTTTCTCAAGTAGCTGGGGTTTTTGCTTGGGCCTAATCCATACGGTCTTATGGCTTTCCTCCTAGTCTGAAGACGAATGTGCTAGAGATTATAAAGCAAAAAAATGTCCTGCAGCCTAGCCTGTCCTTGCCTGTCCTTGCCTGTCCTTGCCTTGTCTTATTTCCTTCTCATCCTGTTCTCTGTCCCATCCTCTCTCACTAACCCCTCGTCTGGCTGCATGTCTCTTCTTTCCTTTTCTCTCACTCTCCTGCTCCCTTCTCTTTTCTTGCAATTCCTCCATCTCACTCCTGCAGCCCAACACTACTTTTTATTCTTCCTTCCCTTTCTCCTGCTCCCTTCGCTTTCTTACTCTGTCCCATATCTTTCTTCCCGACTTGTCTCTTGGAGACTTTGGGCCAAATTGGTCCCACGTCTGGGCATGGTTTGACAAGTTTTCAGAGGCCTGGCTGGTGACAGCAGGGACAGCAGGCAGTGACAGGCCCGGGGCTGACAGGCTCCCCATCCCCTAGGGGGCGCCTGGCTGCCACACCCAGCTGACATAGAACCTTTGTCACAATGCCTGCTACCGTGGCGAGGATGCGGTCACTCTGCAGGTGACAGGGACACTGCAGGACTTGGTGTCAGCTCAGCAGTTTCTCAGTTCCCCAAAGAAGCGGAATTCTGCAAATTGCTGCCTTTGCTCTTGAAAGGATGTCATCAGGTGGGTGTTTTGGTGTAATACACTACCTGCCAAGAAGGATGCAGCCACCCAGGCTTCTGGCTGCACGGAGTGTCTGTGTCTGGCATTAGTATCAGAGAATGGTATGGGAGGCACCTGTGTAAGATGTGACCAGGTCAATGACTTACTGTGCCTAGTGGTGGAGCTTAAGGAAGAGGTGGAAAGACTAAGGAGCATTAGGGAGAGTGAAGAAGAAATAGACTGGTGGGGTCAGGCTCTTTTGACTCCTAAGGGTGTGCAACAGGAGATGGCAAAGCCTTGTTCCTCCTGCCATAAGGCGGATACAGCAGATCTAATTGATGGGGGGAATGGAAACAGGTCCCTGATCGGAGAGGTAAAAGAACCCTCTCTCGAACCCCATCACCACCCTTGGTGCCCCTAACAAATAGATATGAGGCCCTGGACCCTGAAAATCAGGCAGAGGACAGCCAAGAAGATCCACCTGGAGAGCCCTCTGGATGGACCTCATCAACAAAAAGAATCATAACTGCAGCTGTAAGAGGAAAAAAAAAAAGAAGAGTGGTAGTAGTCGGCGACTCCCTTCTGAGGGGAACAGAGGGCCCTATATGTCGCCCAGACCCATCCCACAGGGAGGTCTGCTGCCTTCCTGGGGCCAGGGTGAGGGACATTAATAGAAGACTTCCCGAGCTGATTCAGCCCTCAGACTACTATCCCCTGTTAGTAGTCCAAGCTGGCAGCGAGGACATCAACAGAAGAAGTATCAAGATAATTAAAAAGGACTTTAAAGCACTGGGTCAGTCAGTTCATGGGACGGGAGCACAAGTGATATTTGCCTCAGTTCCTGTGCTAGCTGGGATGGATGAGGAACTAAATGAAGAGAGGAGCAGAAAAGCCCATCTCATCAACAGGTGGCTTAAGGATTGGTGTCACCGTCAAAATTTTGGGTTTTTTGACCATGGGGCAAGCTCCGTGGTACCCAGTCTCCTCAAATCAGATGGGCTTCATCCTTCTAGGGAGAGCAAGAGGACTATAGCCCATAAGTTGGCAGGGCTGATCAGGAGGGCTTTAAACTAGCTTTGAAGGGGGAAGGGATTGAAACTGGGCTCTCCAAAGATCAGCCTACGGATGGAAAGCCCGAATTAAGAGGGAAATCAGCAGCCCACTTGAAGTGCATGTACACTAATGCACACAGTATGGGCAACAAACAAGAGGAGCTGGAAGCCATCGTGCAGCAGGAAAGCTATGACATAGTTGCCATCACAGAAACATGGTGGGATGACTCATATGACTGGAGTGCTGCTATGTGTGGCTACAAGCTCTTCAGAAAAGATAGGCAGGGTAGGAGAGGTGGAGGGGTGGCTTTATATGTTAGAGAGCCACTCGACTCTGTTAAACTTGAGGTCAGCAGTGACAAGGTTGAGTGCCTGTGGACCAGAATCAGGGGGAAGTCCAACAAGGCTGACATCCTCGTGGGTGTCTGTTATAGACCACCCAACCAGGACGATGAAGGAGATGAATTATTCTACAAGCAGCTGGCAGATGTCTCAAAATCGACGGCCCTTGTTCTTGTGGGTGACTTTAACCTGCCGGATATCTGCTGGGAGCTCAATACTGCACAGAAGAGGCAGTCTAGGAAGTTCCTAGAGTGTATAGAGGACAATTTCCTTCATCAGCTGGTAAATGAGCCCACCAGGGGCAAGACCCCGCTAGACCTACTGTTTACAAACAGAGAAGAGCTGGTGGGAGATGTAGTGGTTGGAGGCCGCTTGGGGCATAGCAACCATGAAATAATAGAATTTTCAATACTCAGAGATGCAGGGAGAACCATTAACAAAACCTCTACGCTGGACTTCCGGAGGGCAGATTTTTGCCTATTCAGAAGTCTAGTTCAGAGCATACCCTGGGAAACAATGCTTAAAAACAAGGGGGCCCAGGAGGGTTGGACATGCTTCAAGCAGGTGGTTTTGAGTGCACAGGAACAGGCTATACCAGTGTGCCGAAAGGCTAGCCGGCGGGGAAGACAACCGGCTTGGCTAAATAGGGAGATTTTGAATGAAATCAGAAATAAAAAGAAACTTTACCGACTGTGGAAAAAAGGGCTGGCTACTTATGAAGAATTTATGGAAATAGCTAGATCATGCAGAAAAAAGATCAGGGAAACAAAAGTGCAATTTGAAGTTAACTTGGCCAATTATGTCAGGGATAATAAAAAGTCCTTCTTCAAATATGTTAATAACAAAAGGAGGGGCAAGGAAAACCTCCATTCTCTGTTGGACTCTGAAGGAAATATAGTTAACAAAGATGAGGAGAAAGCTGAGGTACTTAATACCTACTTTGCCTCAGTTTTTACCAGTAAGACAGGTGGCCCTCAGGACAACTCATCTCTGGAGATGGTTGGCAGAGATAGGAAGCCAAATAGGCCCCTTGTATTCCAGGAGGAAATAGTTGGTGATTTACTGAGCCATCTGGATCCTCACAAGTCTATGGGACCAGATGGGATCCATCCTAGGGTGATGAGGGAGCTAGCAGAAGAACTTGCCAAGCCGCTCTCCATCATCTTCCAACAGTCCTGGCTCACTGGGGAGGTCCCATATGATTGGAAATTGGCCAATGTTACCCCAGTCCACAAAAAGGGCTGCAGAGCTGACCCTGGCAACTCCAGGCCTGTCAGCCTGACCTCGGTGCCTGGCAGGGTTATGGAGCAGATCATCCTGAATGGAATCACACAGCACCTTCAGGATGGACAAGGGATCAGACCCAGCCAGCATGGGTTTAGGAGGGGCAGGTCCTGTCTGACCAACCTGATCTCCTTTTATGATCAGGTGACTCACCTGGTGGATGAGGGGAAAGCTGTGGATGTGGTCTATCTGGACTTCAGCAAGGCCTTTGACACTGTCTCCCATAATATACTCTTGCAAAAGCTGGTAGCCCATGGCTTGGACAAGTGTACTCTACGCTGGGTTAAGAACTGGCTGGAGGGCTGAGCCCACAGAGTGCTGGTGAATGGGGCTGCATCCAGCTGTCGGCCAGTCACTAGTGGTGTTCCCCAGGGGTCAGTGTTGGGTCCAGTCCTGTTTAACATCTTTATTGACGATTTAGATGAGGGGATTGAGACCATCATCAGCAAATTTGCTGATGACACCAAGTTGGGAGGGAGTGTCGACCTGCTGGAAGGCAGGAGGGCTCTGCAGAGGGATCTGGATAGACTGGAAAAATGGGCTGATTCCAATGGGATGAAGTTCAATAAGGCCAAATGCCGGGTGCTGCACTTTGGTCACAACAACCCCCTGCAGCGCTACAGGCTGGGCGCAGAATGGCTGGAGAGCAGTCAGACAGAAAGGGACCTGGGGGTACTAATTGACAGGAAGCTCAACATGAGCCAACAGTGTGCCCAGGTGGCCAAGAAGGCCAACGGTATCCTGTCCTGTATCAAAAACAGCGTGGTCAGCATGACAAGGGAAGTGATCCTTCCCCTGTACTCTGCATTGGTGAGGTCACACCTGGAGTGTTGTGTTCAGTTCTGGGCCCCTCAGTTCAGGAAAGACATTGAAGTGCTGGAGCAGGTCCAGAGAAGAGCAACACGACTGGTGAAGGGACTTGAACACAAGCCCTATGGGGAGAGGCTGAGGGAGCTGGGGTTGTTTAGTCTAGAGAAGAGGAGGCTTAGAGGTGACCTCATCACTCTCTATAACTACCTGAAGGGAAGTTATAGCCAGGTGGGGATTGGTCTCTTCTCCCAGGCAGTTAGCAATAGGACAAGGGGGCATGCGCGTAAGCTCTACCAGGGGAAATTTAGGCTGGATATTAGAAAGAAATTCTTTACAGAGAGAGTGGTCAGACATTGGAATGGCCTGCCCAGGGAGGTAGTGGACTCGCCTCAATAGAGGTTTTTAAACTGAGATTGGACATGGCACTTAGTGCCATGATCTAGTAAACGGACTAGAGTTGGACCAAGGGTTGGACTCGATGATCTCTGAGGCCTTTTCAAACCCAGTCGATTCTGTGATTCTGATTCTGTGATTCTGTGGATAGCGTGTGTGTGTCACAAACCCTATTGGACAGTGTGTGTGTCACAAAACGCACTGGACAGCGTGTGTGTTCACAAACCCCATTGGACAGCGTTTGTGTCACAATCCCCATTGGACAGCTTGTGTGTCACAAACACCATTGGACAGCGTGTGTGTGTAACAATACCCATTGGACACTGTGTGTGTCACAAACCCCATTGGACAGTGTGCGTGTAACAAACCCCATTGGACATAGTGTGTGTCACAAACCCCTTTGGACAGTGTGTGTGTCACAAACCCCATTGGACAGCGTGTGTGTTACAAACACACATGGACAGTGTGCGTGTCACAAACCCCATTGGACATCGTGTGTGTCACAAAACCCTGTAGACAGTGTGTGTGTCACAAACCCCATTGGTCAGCATGTGTGTGTCACAATCCCCATTGGACAGTGTGTGTGTCACAAACTCCATTGGACAGCGTGTGTGTCACAAATCCCCGTGGACACTGTGTGTGTCACAAACCCCATTAGACAGTGTGCGTGTCACAAACCCCATTGGACATAGAGTGTGTCACAAACACCTTTGGACAGTGTGTGTGTCACAAACCCCATTGGACAGCGTGTGTGTTACAAACACACATGGACAGTGCGGGTGTCACAAACCCCATTGGACATCGTGTGTGTCACAAACCCCTTTGGACAGTGTGTATGTCACAAACCCCATTGGTCAGCATGTGTGTGTCACAATCCCCATTGGACAGTGTGTGTGTCACAAACCACATGGGTCAGAGGGTGTGTCACGAAACCCATTGGACAGCATCTGTGTTCACAAGCGCCATTGGACAGAGTGTGTGTCACAAACCCCAATGGAAAGTGTATGTGTCACAAACACCATTGGATAGCGTGTGTGTGTCACAAACCCTCCTGGTCAGTGTGTGTGTCACAAACCCCATTGGAAAGTGTATGTGTCACAAACCCCATTGAACAGTGTGTGTGTCACAAAACGCACTGGACAGCGTGTGTGTTCACAAACCCCACTGGACAGCGTGTGTGTCACAAGACCCATTGGACAGAGTGTATGTGTCACAAACCCCATTGGACAGCGTGTGTGTCACAAGTCCCCATGGACACTGTGTGTGTCAAAAACCCCATTGGACAGTGTGTGTGTCACAAACACCCATGGACAGTGTGCGTTTCACAAACCCCATTGGACACCGTGTGTGTTACAAACAGCCATGGACAGTGTGTGTGTCACAAACCCCATTGGACACCGTGTTTGTCACAAGCGCCATTGGACAGAGTGTGTGTGTCACGAAACGAATTGGAAAGTGTATGTGTCACAAAGGCCATTGGATAGCGTGTGTGTGTCACAAACCCTCCTGGTCAGTGTGTGTGTCACAAAACCCATTCGACAGCATGCGTGTCACAAACACCATTGGACAGTGTGTGTGTAACAAACCCAATTGGTCAACGTGTGTAGTCACAAATCCCATGGGAGAGCGTGTGTGTGTCACAATCCCCAGTGGACAGCGTGTGTGCAAAACCCCAGTGGACAGTGCATGTAGAACAAAACCCACTGGACAGCGTGTGTGTCACAAACACCCATGGACAGTGTAAGTGTCAAAAACCCCATTGGACAGCGTGTCGTGTCACAAACCCCTTTGGACAGTGTGTGTGTCACAAAGACAATTGGACAGCATGTGTGTGTCACAATCCCCATTGGACAGCGTGTGTGTCACAAGCCCGTTGGACAGAGTGTGTGTGTCACAAAACCCAGTGGACAGTGTGTGTGTCACAAACCCAGTGGGACAGAGTGTGTGTCACGAAACCCATTGGACAGCGTGTTTTTCAGAAGCGCAATTGGACAGAGTGTGTTTGTCACAAACCCCATTGGAAAGTGTATGTGTCACAAACACCATAGGATAGCGTGTGTGTGTCACAAACCCTCCTGGTCTGTGTGTGTGTCACAAAACCCATTAAAAAGTGTACGTGTCACAAACACCATAGGATAGCGTGTGTGTGTCACAAACCCTCCTGGTCTGTGTGTGTGTCACAAAACCCATTGGATAGCGTGTGTGTGTCAAAAAACCCATTAGAAAGTATGTGTGTCACAAACCCCATTGGAGAGCCTGTGTGTGTCACAACTCCCATTGGACAGCGTGTGTGTCACAAACACCATTGGACAGCGTGTGTGTCACGAACCCCTTTGGACAGTGTGTGTCTCACAAGCACCATTGGACAGAGTGTGTGTGTCACAAACCCCACTGGAAAGTGTATGTGTCACAAACCCCACTGGATAGCGTGTGTGTGTCACAAACCCTATTGGACAGTGTGTGTTTACAAAACACACTGGACAGAGTGTGTGTTCACAAACCCCATTGGACAGCGTGTGTGTCACAATCCCCATTGGACAGCTTGTGTGTCACAAACACCATTGGACAGCATGTGTGTGTCACAATCGCAATTGGACAGTGTGTGTGTCACAAACCCAGTGGGACAGAGTGTGTTTCACGAAACCCATTGGACAGCGTGTTTTTCAGAAGCGCAATTGGACAGAGTATGTGTGTCACAAACCCCATTGGAAAGTGTATGTGTCACAAACACCATAGGATAGCGTGTGTGTGTCACAAACCCTCCTGGTCTGTGTGTGTGTCACAAAACCCATTGGATAGCGTGTGTGCGTCAAAAAACCCATTAGAAAGTATGTGTGTCACAAACCCCATTGGAGAGCCTGTGTGTGTCACAACTCCCATTGGACAGCGTGTGTGTCACAAACACCATTGGACAGCGTGTGTGTCAAAATCTCCATTGGACAGCTTGTGTGTCACAAAAACCATTGGACAGCGTTTGTGTGTCACAATCCCCATTGGAAAGTGTTTGTGTCACAAACCCCATTGGATAGCGTGTGTGTGTCACAAACCTTATTGGACAGTGTGTGTGTCACAAACCCCACTGGACAGCGTGTCTGTCACGAAGCCCATTGGACAGCGTTTGATGTCACAAGCACCATTGGACAGAGTGTGTGTGTCACAAGCCCCATTGGACACCGTGTGTGTCACAAACCCCTTTGGACAGTGTGTGTGTCAGAAAACCCTTTAGAGAGCGTGTGTGTGTCACAATCCCCAATGGACAGTATGTTTGTCACAAACCCAGTGGGACAGAGAGTGTGTCACAAACACTATTGGACAGCGTGTGTGTCACAAGCCCATTGGACAGAGTGTGTGTTTCTCAAAACCCATTGGAGAGTGTGTGTGTGACGAACCCCATTGGACAGCGTATGTGTTCACAAGCACCATTGGACAGTGTGCGTGTCACAAACCCCATTGGACATAGACTGTGTCACAAACACCTTTGGACAGTGTGTGTGTCACAATTCCCATTGGACAGCGTGTGTGTCAGAAACCCCATTGGACAGAGTGTGTGTGTCACAAACCCCATTGGACAGCGTGTGTGTCATAAACCCTATTGGACAGCGTGTGTTTGTCACAATCTCTATTGTACAGTGTTTGTGTTTCACAAACCCCATTGGACAGCGTGTGTGTCATAAAAACCATTGGACAGAGTGTGTGTGTCACAGTCCCCATTGTACAGTGTTTGTGTGTCACAAACCCTATTGGACAGCGTGTGTGTCATAAACCGCATTGGACAGCATGTGTGTGTCACAGACCCCATTGGACAGTGTTTGTGTGTCATCAACCCCAGTGGACAGCGTGTGTGTCACAAACCCCCTTGGACAGTGTGTGTGTCACAAAACCCAATGGACAGAATGTGTGTCACAAGCACCAGTGGACAGAGTATGTGTGTCACAAACCCCATTGGAAAGTGTATGTGTCACAAACCCCATTGGATAGCGTGCGTGTGTCACAAACCCTCCTGGTCAGTGTGTGTGTCACAAAACCCATTGGACAGCAGGCGTGTTGCAAACACCATTGGACAGTGTGTGTGTAACAAACCCAATTGGTCAGCGTGTGTATCACAAAGCCCATTGGAAAGTGTATGTGTCACAAAACCCACTGCACTGCGTGTGTGTCACAGACCCCTTTGGACATAGTGTATGTGTCACAATCCCCATTGGACAGCATGTGTGTCACAAACCCCATTGGACAGCGTGTGTGTGTCAGAATACCCATTGGACAGAGTGTGTGTGTCTCAAACCCCATTGGATAGCGTGTCTGTGTCACAAACCCTATTGGACAGTGTGTGTGTCACAAAACCCACTGGACAGCGTGTGTATCACAAACACCATTGGACAGCGTGTGTGTCACAAACCCCCCTGGACAGTGTGTGTGTCACAAACCCCATTGGAGAGCATGTGTGTCACAAATTACATTGGAAACTGCGTGTGTCACAAACCCCATGGGACAGAGTGTGTGTCACAAGCCCCATTGGACAGAGTGTGTCTGTCACAAACACCATTGGAAAGCGTAAGTGTCACAATACCCCTACGATAGTGTGTGTGTGACACAAACCCTATTGGAGAGTGTGTGTGTCACAAAAAATACTTGACAGCGTCTGTGTCATGAACCCCATTGCACAGCATGTCTGTCACAAGCCCCTTTGGACAGAGTGCGCGTGTGACAAACCCCATTTGACAGCGTGTGTGTCACAAAACCCCCTGACAGTGT
The DNA here is from genome assembly GCA_032206185.1 of Columba guinea. Lineage (NCBI taxonomy): Eukaryota > Metazoa > Chordata > Aves > Columbiformes > Columbidae > Columba > Columba guinea. The sequence goes on along the minus strand of JAVLUU010000053.1, from coordinate 220,731 downwards.
GTGTCTCACAAACCCCATTTTTACAACGTGTTTTTGTCACAGTACCCATTGGACAATATGTGTCTCACAAACCCCACTGGACAGCGTGTGTGCCACAAACTCACCTGGACAGCATGTGTGTCACAAGTGCTATTGGACAGTGTGCATGTCACAAACCCCATTGGACATTGTGTCTGTCACAAACCACATGGGACAGAGTGTATGTCACAAGCCCCATTGGTCAGAGTGTGTTTGTGACAATCCCCATTGGACAGAGTGTGTGTGACAAACCCCCCTGGACAGTGTGTGTGTCACAAACCCCATTGGAGAGCATGTGTGTCACAAATCCCATTGGAAACTGCGTGTGTCACAAACCCCATGGGACAGAGTGTGTGTCACAAGCCCCATTGGACAGTGTTTTTGTCACAAACCCCACTGGACAGCGTGTGTGTCACAAACACCCATGGACAGTGTGCGTATCACAAAGCCCATTAGACATAGTTTGTGTCAGAAACCCCTTTGGACATTGTGTGTGTCACAAACCCGATGGGACCAAGTGTGTGTCACGAACCCCATTGGACAGCGTGTATGTCACAAGCGGCTTTGGACAGACTGTGTGTGTCACAAACACCTTTGGAAAGTGTATGTGTCACAAACCTCATTGGATAGCGTGTGTGTGTCACAAACCCTATTGGACAGCGTGTGTGTCACAAGCCCCATTGGACAGCATGCGTGTCACAAACACCATTGGACAGTGTATGTGTAACAAATCCAATTGGTTAGCGTGTGTGTCACAAACGCCTATGGAAAGTGTGTGTGTCACAAACCCCATTGGAAAGTGTGTGTGTCACAAACCTCATTGGATAGCATGTGTGTGTCACAATCCCCATTAGAATGTATGCGAGTCACAAACCCAATTGGACAGTGTGTGTGTGTCACAAACCCCATTGGATAGCGTATGTGTGTAACAAACCCCATTAGAAAGTGTGCGTGTCAAAAACCCCATTGGATAGCGTGTGTGTGTCAAAAACCCTATTGGACAGTGTGTGGATGACGAGCGAGTTGAGAGTGTATGGGTCAGGATCGAGGGGCAGGCTGGCAGGGGTGACACTGTTGTGGGCGTCTGTTACAGGCCACCAGATCAGGCTGAGGAAGTTGATGAGGCCTTCTATGGGCAGCTGAGAGTGGCCTCACAGTCACAGGCCCTGGTTGTTGTGGGGGATTTTAACTTCCCTGATGTTTGCTGGAAGGACCATTCAGCCAGCCAGCCACAGTCCAGGAGGTTCCTCCAGTGCATTGATGAGAACTTCCTCATGCAGATGGTGGAGGAGCTGACTAGGAGAGGTGCACTGCTGGATCTCATCCTCACTAACAAGGAGGGTCTGGTCGAAGCAGTAAAGGTTGAGGGCTGCCTGGGTTGCAGTGACCACGAGATGGTGGAGTTCAGCATCTTGGGTGGCAGGAACAGAATAGCAAGTAGAATTGCAACCCTGGACTTTAGCAGGGCTAACTTTGGCCTTTTCAAGCAATTGCTGGGGGAAATCCCATGGGCAAGACTGCTTGAAGGAAAAGGGGCCCAAGATAGCTGGATTGCATTCAGAGATTGCTTCTTCCACGCTCAGGATCAGAGCATCCCCACACGAAGGAAGTCAAGGAAGGGAGCCAGGAGGCCTGCGTGGTTGAATAGGGATCTGTTGGGTATGCTGAAGCAGAAGAGGAGAGTTTACAGGTCGTGGAAGCAGGGGCTGGCCACTTGGGAAGAATATAAGACTGCTGTTAGAGGATGTAGGAAGGCAGCTAGGATAGCCAAGGCCTCCTTAGAATGACAGCTGGCGAGAGGGGTCAAGGACAGCAAAAAGAACTTTTTCAAATACATAGCAGATAAAACTAATACCAGAGGCAATGTAGGCCCACTAATGAACGGGGTGGGTGCCCTGGTGGCAGAAGATACAGAGAAGGCAGAATTACTGAATGCCTTCTTTGTCTCTGTCTACTCTGCCGGAGGCTGTCCTGGGGAGCCCTGTACCCCTGAGACCCTGGATGAAGCCAGGCCAATGGAGGAGTTTGCTTTAGTTGATGAGGACTGGGTTAGGGAGCAATTAAATAGTCTGGACATCCATAAATCCATGGGTCCAGATGGGATGCACCCGAGGGTGCTGAGGGAGCTGGCTGAAGTCATTGCTGGACCACTCTCCATCATCTTTGCCAAGTCTTGGGAAACGGGGGAGGTGCCCGAGGATTGGAGGAAAGCAAATGTCACTCCAGTCTTCAAAAAGAGCAAGAAGGAGGACCCGGGTAATTATAGACCGGTCAGCCTCACCTCTGTCCCTGGGAAAGTAATGGAACAGCTTCTCCTTGGTGCCATCTCAAGGCATATCAAGGATAAGAGGGTTATTAGGGGCAGTCAGCATGGCTTTACCAAGGGTAAGTCATGCTTGACCAACCTCATAGCCTTTTATGAGAATGTAACAAGGTGGATGGATGATGGCAGAGCGGTGGATGTGGTCTACCTTGACTTCAGTAAAGCCTTTGACACAGTCTCCCACAGCATCCTCACAGCTAAGTTGAGGAGGTGTGGTCTAGACAATAGAGTAGTGAGGTGGGTTGCAAACTGGCTTAAGGAGAGAAGCCAGAGAGTGGTAGTCAATGGTGCGGAGTCTAGTTGGAGGCCAGTATCTAGTGGAGTGCCTCAGGGGTCAGTGCTGGGGCCAATATTGTTCAATATATTCATTAACGATTTAGACGAGGGAATAGAGTGCACTATCAGCAAGTTTGCCGATGACACTAAGCTGGGAGGAGTGACTGACACGCCAGAAGGCTGTGCTGCCATCCAGAGACCTGGACAGGCTGGAGAGTTGGGCGGGGAATAACCTGATGAAATTTAACAAGGGAAAGTGTAGAGTCCTGCATCTGGGCAGGAACAACCCCAGGTTCCAGTATAGGTTGGGAAGTTACATATTAGAGAGCAGTGTAGAGGAAAGGGACCTGGGGGTCCTGGTGGACAACAGGATGACCATGAGCCAGCACTGTGCCCTTGTGGCCAGGAAGGCCAATGGCATCCTGGGGTGCATTAGAAGGGGGGTGGTTAGTAGATCGAGAGAGGTCCTCCTTCCCCTCTACTCCGCCCTGGTGAGACCACATCTGGAATATTGTGTCCAGTTCTGGGCCCCTCAGTTCAAGAAGGACAGGGAACTGCTGGAGAGGGTCCAGCGTAGGGCAACCAAGATGATTAAGGGAGTGGAGCACCTCCCTTATGAAGAAAGGCTGAGGGAGCTGGGGCTCGTTAGTTTGGAGAAGAGGAGACTAAGGGGGGACCTCATTAATGTTTATAAATATATAAAGGGTGAGTGCCACGAGGATGGAGCCAGGCTCTTCTCGGTGGCAAACAATGGTAGGACAAGGGGTAATGGGATCAAGCTGGAACACAAGAGGTTCCGCTTAAATTTGAGAAGAAACTTCTTCTCAGTGAGGGTGACAGAGCACTGGAACAGGCTGCCCAGGGAGGTTGTGGAGTCTCCTTCTCTGGAGACATTCAAGACCCGCCTGGACATGTTCCTGTGTGACCTCACCTAGGCGTTACTGCTCCAGCAAGGGGATTGGACTGGATGAGCTTTTGAGGTCCCTTCCAATCCCAAACATACTGTGATACTGTGATACTGTGAACAGCGTGTGTGTCAGAAACACCATTGGACAGTGTGTATGTCACAAATCCCATTGGACAGCGTTTGTGTCACAATCCCCAGTGGACAGCGTGTGTGTCAAAACCCCATTGGACAGTTTGTGTGCTACAAAACCCATTGGACAGCGTGTGTGTCACAAACACCCATGGACAGTGTGTGTGTCACAAACACAATTGGACAGCGTGTGTGTGTTCCAATCCCCATTGGAATGTGTGTGTGTCTCAAACACCATTGGACAGCGTGTGTGTTACAAGCCCATTGGACAGAGTGTGCGTGACATAAAACCCACTGGATAGCGCGAGTTCACGAATCCAATTGGACAGCGTGTGTGTCACAAGCACCATTGGACAGATTGTGAGTGTCACAAACCCCATTGGATATTGTGTGTGTCACAAAACCCATTAAAAACTGTGTGTTTCACAAACCCCATTGGATAGTGTGTGTGTGTCACAAACCTTATTGGACAGTGTGTGTGTCACAAAACCAATTAGACAGCGTGTGTGTGTAACAATACCCATTGGACAGTGTGTGTGCCACAATCCCCATTGGATAGCATGTGTGTCACAAACCCCCGTCGACACTGTGTGTGTCACAAACCCCGTTGGACAGTGTGTGTGTCACAAACTCCATTGGACATTGTGTGTGTCACAAACCCCTTTTGACAGTATGTGTGTCACAAACCCCATTGCACAGTGTGTGTGTGTCATAATCCCCATTGGACAGTGTGTGTGTCACAAACCCCATGGGAAAGAGTGTGTATCACGAACCCCAAAGGACAGCATGTGTGTGACAAGCGCGATTGGACAGAATGTGTGTGTCACAAACCCCCTTGTACAGTGTATGTTTCACAAACCAATTCGATAGCGTGTGTGTGTCATAAACCCTCCTGGTCAGTGTGTGTGTCACAAACACCATTGGACAGTCTGTGTGTAACAAACCGAATTGGTCAGCGTGTGTGTAACAAACCCCATGGAACAGCGTGTGTGTGTTAAAAACCCCATTAGAAAGTATTTGTGTCACAAACCCCATTGTATAGCATGTGTGAGTCACAAACCCTTTTGGACAGTGTGTATGTCACAATCCCCATTGGACAGTGTGTGTGTCACAAACCCCATTAGAAAGTGTGTGTGTCACAAACACCATTGGATAGCGTATGTGTGTCACAAACCCTATTGGACAGAGTGTGTGTGACACAAACCCCGTTGGACAGCGTGTGTGTCATAAACCCCTTTGGATAGTGTGTGTGTATCACAATCCCCATGGGACAGAGTGTGTGTCACAAACCCCATTGGACAGAGTGTGTGTCACGATCCCCATTGGACAGCGTGTGTCTCACAAGACCCACTGAACAGCGTGTGTGTGTAACAATAGCTATTGGACAGTGTGTGTGTCACAAACCCCATTGGACAGCGTGTGTGTGTCACAATCCCCATTGGTAAGCGTGTGTGTCACAAGCCTGTTGGACAGAGTGTGTGTGTCACAAACCCCATTGGACAGTGTGTGTGTCACAAACCCCACTGGAGAGCGTGTGTGTCACAAACACCCATGGACAGTGTGCGTGTCATAAACCCCATTGGAATTAGTGTGTGTCACAAGCCCATTGGACAGAGTGTGTGTCACAAACCACAAGGGACAGAGTGTGTGTCACGAGCCCCATTGGACAGCATGTGTGTCACAATCCCCATTGAACAGCTTGTGTGTCACAAATAACATTGGACAGCGTGTGTGTGTAACAATACCCATTGGACAGTGTGTGTGTCACAAACCCCATTGGACAGTGTGTGTGTCACAAACCCCACTGGACAGTGTGTGTGTCACAAACACCCATTTACAGTATGCGTGTCACAAACCCCATTGGACATAGTGCGTGTCACAAACCCCATTGGACATCGTGTGTGTTACAAACACACAAGGACAGTGTGTGTGTCACAAACCCATTGGACAGTGTGTGTGTCACAAATCGCATATGACAGAGTGTGTTTCACTAACCTCATTGGACAGCGTGTGTGTCAAAAGCGCCATTGGACAGAGTGTGTGTGTCACAAACCCCATTGGAAAGTGTATATGTCACAAACCCAATTGGATAGCGTGTGTGTGTCACAAGCCCTCCTGGTCAGTGTGTATGTCACAAAACCCATTGGACAGCATGCGTGTCACAAACACCAATGTACAGTGTGTGTGTAACAAACCCAATTGTTCAGCGTGTGTGTCACAAACCCCATTGGACTGCCTGTGTGTGTAACAATACGCATTGGACAGTGTGAGTGTCACAAACCCCATTGGACTGCCTGTGTGTGTAACAATACGCGTTGGACAGTGGACAGTGTGTGTGGCACAAAACCCACTGGACAGCGTGTGTGTCACAAACCCCACTGGACAGAGTGTGATGTCACAAACCCCATTGGAAAGTGCATGTGTCACAAACCACATTGGATAGCGTGTCTCTGTCACAAACCCTATTGGCCAGTGTGTGTGTCACAAAATCCACTGGACAGCATGTGTGTCACAAACCCCATTGCACAGCGTGTGTGTCATAAACAACATTGGACAGAGTGTATGTGTACAAACCCCATTGGGCAGCGTGTATGTTACAATCCCCATTGGACAGAGTTTGTGTCAAACCCTATTAGACAGCGTGTCGTTTCAGAAACCCCATGGACAGTGTGTGTCACAAATCCCGTTGGACAGCGTGTGTGTCACAAATCGCATTGGACAGCGTGTGTGTGTCACAAACCCCATTTGACAGAGTGTGTCTCACAAACCCTATAGGACTGAGTGTGTGTGTCACAAACCCTATTGTACAGCGTGTGTGTCACAAACCCCATTGGACAGCGTGTGTGTCACAAGCACCATTGGACAGAGTGTGTGTGTCACAAACCCCCTTGGAAAGTGTATGTGTCACAAACCCCATTGCGTAGCGTGTCTCTTTCACAAACCCTTTTGGACAGTGTGTGTGTCACAAACCCCATTGGAGAGAGTGTGTGTGAGAAACCCCATTGGACAGCGTGTGTGCCACAAACAGCATTGGACAGTGTGTGTGTCACAAACCCTCCTGGTCAGTGTGTGTGTCACAAACCCCATTGGATAGCGTGTGTGTCACAAAACCCATTGGACAGCATGCGTGTGCAAACACCATTGGACAGTGTTTGTGTAACAAACCCAATCGGTCAGCTTGTGTGTCACAAACACCATGGGACAGCGTGTGTGCGTCACAAACCCCATTGGAAAGTGTGTGTGTCACAAACCCCATTGGACAGAGTTTGTGTCACAAAACCCATTGGACAGCGTGTGTGTCACAAACACGGTTGGACAGCGTGTGTGTGTCACAATCCCTATTGGACAGTGTGTGTGTCACAAACCCCATTGGATAGCATATGTGTGTCACAAACCCTATTGGACAGAATATGTGTGTCACACACACCATTGGAGAGCGTGTGTGTCGTAAACCACATTTGATAGCGTGTGTGTGTCACAAACCCCATTATAAAGTGTGCGTGTAACAAACCCCATTGGACAGTGTGTGTGTCACAAACCCCATTGGACAGAGTTTGTGTTTAACAATACCCATTGGACAGCTTTTGTGTCACAAACCCCTGTGGAAACTGTGTGTTTCAAGAATGCCATTAGACAGTGTGTGTGTCACAAACCCCCCTGGACAGTGTGTGTGTCAAAATCCCCAGTGGACAGCGTGTGTGTCAAAACCCCAGTGGATAGTGCGTGTGTCACAAAACCCACTGGACACCGTGTGTGAAACGAACCCCACTGGACAGTGTGTGTGTCACAAACACCAATGGACTCCGTGTGTGTGCCACAAACCCCATTGGAAAGTGTATGTGTCACAAAACGCACTGGACAGCGTGTGTGTCACAAACACCATTGGACAGCGTGTGTGTGTAACAATACCCATTGGACAGTGTGTGTGTCACAAACCCCATTGGAGAGCGTGTGTGTCACAACCAACCATGGAGAGTGTGTGTGTCACAAACCCCATTGGAAAGAGTTTGTGTGACAAACCCCATTAGAGAGCGTGTGTGTCACAAACCACATTGGACAGAGCGTGTGTGTCACAAAACCCACTGGACAGCGTGTGTGTCACGAACCCCATTGGACAGCGTGTGTGTCACAAAACCCACTGGACAGCGTGTGTGTCACAAGCCCCATTGGATAGTTTGTCTGTCACCAGCCCCATTGGGCAGCGTGTGTGTCACAAACACCATTGGAGAGCGTGTGTGTGTAACAATACCCGTTGGACAGCCTGTGTGTCACAAACCCCATTGGACAGCATGTGTGTCACAAACCCCCGTGGACACTGTGTGTGTCACAAACCCCTTTGGACAGTGTGTGTGTCACAAACCCCATTGGACAGTGTGTGTGTGTCACAATCCCCATTGGATAGCGTGTGTTCCACAAACACCATTGGACACTGTGTGTATGTCACAACCCTCATGGCACAGAGAGTGTGTTCACAAACGTCATTGGAGAGCGTGTCATAAACCCCATTGGAAAGGGTGTGTTTGTCACCATCCCCATTGTACAGTGTGTGTGTGTCACAAACCCCATTGGACAGCGTGTGTGTCACAAACACCATTCGACAGCGTGTGTGTGTCGCAATCCCCATTGGACAGTGTGTGTGTCACAAACCCCACAGGACAGCGTGTGTGTGTCACAAACACCATTGGAAAGCGTGTGTCGCAAACGGCATTGGATAGCGTGTGTGTGTCAAAAACCTCATTAGAAAGTATGTGTGTCACAAAACCCATTGGATAGCGTCTGTGTGTCAGAATCCCCATTGGATAGCGTGCGTGTTCCAAACCCCATTTGATAGCGTGTGTGTGTCACAAACCCCATTGGACAGTGTGTGTGTCACAAAAACCATTGGATAGCGTGTGTGTCACAAACCCCATTGGACAGTGTGTGTGTCACAGACCCCACTGGACAGTGTTAGTGTTTAACAATACCCATTATACAGTGTGTGTGTCACAAACACCATTGGACAGCGTGTGTGTCACAAGCCCCCGTGGACACTGTGTGTGTCACGAGCGCCATTGGACAGTGTGTGTGTCACAAACCCCCCTGGACAGTGTGTGTGTCACAATCCCCAGTGGACAGCGTGTGTGTCAAAACCCCATTGGACAGTGTGTGTGTGACAAAACCTACTGGACAGCGTGTGTGTCACAAACACCCATGGACACTGTGAGTGTCACAAACCCCATTGGATAGCGTGTGTGTGTCACAAAGCCTATTGGAGAGTGTGTGCGTCACAATACCCATTGGACAGTGTGTGTGTTACAAACCCCATTTGAAAGTGTGTTTGTCACAAACCCCATTGGACATCGTGTGTGTCACAAACACCATTGGACAGTGGTTGTGTCACAAACCCCATTGGACAGCGTGTGTGTGTCACAAACCCCACTGGACAGAGTGTGTGTTACAAACCCCATTGGACAGCGTGTGTGTCATGAACCCCATTTGAAAACTTGTGAGTCACAAGCACCATTGGACAGAGTGTTTGTGTCACAAACACCATTGGAAAGTGTATGTGTCACGAACCCCATTGGATATCATCTGTGTGTCAGAAACCCTACTGGGCAGTGTGTGTGTCACAAACCCCATTAGACAGCTTGTGTGTCACAAACCCCTCTGGACAGCGTGTGTGTCACAATCCCCATTGGACAGCGTGTGTGTCAGAAACCCGATTGGAGAGAGTGTGTGTTTCACAAACCCCATTAGACACTGTGTGTGTCACAAACCCTTTTGGACAGTGTGTGTATCACAAACCCCACTGGACAGTGTGCGTGTCACATAACCCATTGGTCATCGTGTGTGTCACAAACCCCTTTGGACAGTGTGTGTGTCACAAACCCCATTGGACAGAGTGTGTGTCACAATTCCAATTCTACAGTGTGTATGTGTCACAAACCCCATTGGACAGAGTGTGTGTCAAAAACCCCTTTGCACAGTGTGTGTGTCACAAACCCCATTGGATAGCGTGTGTGTGTCACAAACCCTATTGGACAGTGTGTGTTTCACAAACCCCATTGGACAGCGTGTGTGTCACAAACACCATTGGACAGCGTCTGTGTGTCACAAACACAATTGGACAGCATGTGTGTAACAATACCCATTGGACAGTGTGTGTGTCAAAGACCCCATTGGACAGCATGTGTGTCACAAACCCTTGCAGACACTGTATGTGTCACAAACACATTGGACAGTGTGCGTGTCACAAACCCCATTGCACAGCGTGTGTGTCACAAACCCCATTAGACATCGTGCGTGTAACAAACCCTTTTGGACAGTGTGTGTATCACAAACCCCACGGGACAGTGTGTGTGTCACATAACCCATTGGACAGCTTGTGTGTCACAAGACACATTTGACAGAGTGTGTGTTTCACAAACCCCATTGAACAGTGTGTGTGTCACAATCCCCATTGGACAGCGTGTGTGTCAGAAACCCCATTGCACTGAGTGTGTGTGTCACAAACCCCATTGGAAAGTGTGTGTGTCACAAATCCCATTGGATAGCGTGTGTGTTTCACAAACTCTATTGGAAAGTGTGTGTGTCACATATCCGATTGGACAGCGTGTGTGTGTAACAATAATCATTGGACTGTGTGTGTGTCACAAACCCCATTGGACAGCGTGTATGTGTAACAATACCCATTGGACAGTGTGTGTGTCATAAACCCCATGTGGACACTGTGTGTGTCACGAATGCCATTGTGCAGTGTGTGTGTCACAAACACCCCTGGACAGTGTGTGTGTCACAATCCCCATTGTACAGTGTGTATGTGTCACAAACACCATTGGACAGCGTGTGTGTCAAAAACCCCAATGGACAGCGTGTGTGTGTCACAAAACCTCCTGGTCAGTGTGTGTGTCACAAACCCCATTGGACAGCGTGTGTGTGTCAAAAACCCCATTAGAAAATAAGCGTGTCACAAACCCCTTTGGAATGCATGTGTGTGTCACAAGCCCCTTTGGTCAGCGTGTGTGTGTCACAAGCCCCTTTGGTCAGCGTGTGTGTGTCACAATCTCCTTTGGACAGTGTGTGTGTCACAAAACGCATTGGCAGCGTGTGTGTCACAAACCCCTTTGGACAGCGTGTGTGTCACAAGCACCGTTGGACGGAGTGTGTGTCACAAACCCCATTGGAAAGTTTATGTGTCACAAACCCCATTGCATAGCGTGTGTGTGTCAGAAACCCTATTGGACAGAGTGTGTGTCACAAACCCCATTGGACAGCGTGTGTGTAGAAACCCAAGTGGACAGCGTGTGTGTGTCGCAATCCCCATTGGACAGTGTGTGTGTCACATACCCCATGGGGCAGAGTGTGTGTCACAAACACTATTGGTCAGGGTGTGTGTGTCACAAGCCTATTGGACAGAGTGTGTGTGTTTCACAAAACCCACTGGACAGCGTGTGTGTCTCGAACCCCATTGGACAGCGTGTGTGTCACAAACCCCACTGGACAGTGTGTGTGTCACAAAACCCATGGGACAGAGTGTGTGTGTCTCAAAACCCACTGGACAGCGTGTGTGTCACGAACCCCATTGGACAGCGTGTGTGTCACAAGCACCATTGGAGAGAGTGTGGTGTCACAAACCCCCTTGAAAAGTGTATGTGTCACAAACCCATTGGATAGCGTGTGTGTCACAAACCCCATTGGACAGCACGTGTATGTCACAATATGCATTGGACAGTGTGTGTGTCACAAACCCCACTGGACAGTGTGTGTGTCACAAAACCCATGGGACAGAGTGTGTGTGTCACAAAACCCACTGGACAGCGTGTGTGTCACGAACCCCACTGGACAGCGTTTGTGTCACAAGCACCATTGGAGAGAGTGTGGTGTCACAAACCCCCTTGAAAAGTGTATGTGTCACAAACCCATTGGATAGCTTGTGTGTCACAAACCCCATTGGACAGCACGTGTGTGTCACAATATGCATTGGACAGTGTGTGTGTCACAAACCCCATTGGACAGAATTTGTGTCACAAACCCCATTGCACAGCGTGTGTGTCACAAACCCCATTTGACAGAGTGTGAGTCACAAACACCATTGGAAAGTGTGTGTATAACAAACCCAGTTGTACAGCCTGTGTGTCAAAAACGCCCCTGGATAGTGTGTGTGTCACAATCCCCATTGGAAAGCGTGTGTGTCAGAAACCCCATTGGACAGCGTGTCTTTCACAATCCCCATTGGACAGTGTGTGTGTGACAAAACCCATTGGACAGCGTGTGTGTGTCACAAACACCATTGGAAAGTGTGTGTGTGTCACAGACCCCATTGGAACGTGTGTGTGTCACAAACTCCATTGGACAGCGTGTATGTGTCACAAACCCCATTAGAAAGTTTGTGTGTCACAAACCCAATAGGATAGCCTGTGTGTGTTACAAACCCTATTGGACAGTGTGTGTGTCACTAACCCTATTGGACAGAGTGTGTGTCACAAACCCCACTGGACAGCATGTGTGTCACGAACCCCATTGGACAGTGTGTGTGTCACAAACCCCACTGTACAGTGTGTCTTTCACAGTCCCCATTGGACAGCGTGTGTGTCACAAACACCATTGGACAGCATACGTGTCACAAACCCCATTGGACAGCGTGTGTGTGTCACAATCCCCATTGGACAGTGTGTGTGTGTCACAAACCCCATTGGACACTGTGTGTGTGTCCCAATTCACATTGGACAGTGTGTATGTCACAATCCCCATTGGACAGCGTGTTTGTTACAAGCCCGTTGGGCAGAGTTTGTGTGTCACAAACCCCATTGGACAGTCTGTGTGTCACAAACCCCATTGGATAGCAGTTCGTTGGATCAGCTCGGCCGGAGCCGGGAGGGAAATCTCGAAGCTACAGAGGTAAGAGAGGGTAAAGAGAGGGGTTCCTGGTCGCGTTGTCGATTCCGCTACCCAGGAGTCCCCGGCAGCCCTTGCGGAACCGGCTGACGCGGCGCGACCGTTACCACGGTGACGGAGATCACACCCGTCCCCCTTGCTTTGAAAAGGACTCCGGGAGCCCACCAGGCGCTGGGAGGTGAACCTGTCACTTGTTGCTGGTGACACAGACTAAGGGGAGGCAGGGCAAGTTGACTGGACACAACTGGCTCTTGTAGGTGAGTTTGTCCGGGGTTTCGTTTTGTTTTCTTGTCCCCAATTTAACTAAGGGTAGCGATGGTTTCTAGAACAAGGAAAGCTGTTGCTGCCATTAATCCAAAGAGTGTGTCTACTCAGACACTACCTGCCAAGAAGGATGCAGCCACCCAGGCTTCTGGCTGCGCAGAGTGTCTGTGCCTGGCATTAGTATCAGAGAATGGTATGGGAGGCACCTGTGTACGATGTGACCAGGTGAATGACTTACTGTGCCTAGTGGCAGAGCTTAAGGAAGAGGTGGAGAGACTAAGGAGCATTAGGGAGAGTGAAGAAGAAATAGACTGGTGGGGTCAGGCTCTTTTGACTCCTAAGGGTGTGCAACAGGAGATGGCAAAGCCTTGTCCCTCCTGCCATAAGGCGGATACAACAGATCTAATTGATGGGGGGGAATGGAAACAGGTCCTTGATCGGAGAGGTAAAAGAACCCTCTCTCAAACCCCATCACCACCCTTGGTGCCCCTAACAAATAGATATGAGGCCCTGGACCCTGAAAATCAGGCAGAGGACAGCCGAGAAGATCCACCTGGAGAGCCCTCTGGATGGACCTCATCAACAAAAAGAATCATAACTGCAGCTGTAAGAGGAAAAAAAAAAAGAAGAGTGGTAGTAGTCGGCGACTCTCTTCTGAGGGGAACAGAGGGCCCTATATGTCGCCCAGACCCATCCCACAGGGAGGTCTGCTGCCTTCCTGGAGCTAGGGTGAGGGACATTAATAGGAGACTTCCGGAGCTGATTCAGCCCTCAGACTACTATCCCCTGTTAATAGTCCAAGCTGGCAGTGAGGACATCAACAGAAGAAGTATCAAGACAATTAAAAAGGACTTTAAAGCACTGGGTCGGTCAGTTCATGGGACCGGAGCACAAGTGATATTTGCTTCAGTTCCTGTGCTAGCTGGGATGGATGATGAACTAAATAAAGAGAGGAGCAGAAAAGCCCATCTCATCAACAGGTGTCTTAAGGATGGTGTCACCGTCAAAATTTTGGGTTTTTTGACCATGGGGCAAGCTCCGTGGTACCCAGTCTCCTCAAATCAGATGGGCTTCATCCTTCTAGGGAGAGCAAGAGGACTATAGCCCATAAGTTGGCAGGGCTGATCAGGAGGGCTTTAAACTAGGTTTGAAGGGGGAAGGGATTGAAACTGGGCTCTCCAAAGATCAGCCTAAGGATGGAAAGCCCGAATTAAGAGGGAAATCAGCAGCCCACTTGAAGTGCATGTACACTAATGCACGCAGTATGGGCAACAAACAAGAGGAGCTGGAAGCCATCGTGCAGCAGGAAAGCTATGACATAGTTGCCATCACAGAAACATGGTGGGATGACTCATATGACTGGAGTGCTGCTATGTGTGGCTATAAGCTCTTCAGAAAAGATAGGCAGTGTAGGAGAGGTGGAGGGGTGGCTTTATATGTTAGAGAGTCTCTTGACTCTGTTAAACTTGAGGTCGGCAGTGACAAGGTTGAGTGCCTGTGGACCAGAATCAGGGGGAAGTCCAACAAGGCTGACATCCTCGTGGGTGTCTGTTATAGACCGCCCAACCAGGACAATGAAGGAGATGAATTATTCTACAAGCAGCTGGCAGATGTCTCAAAATCGACGGCCCTTGTTCTTGTGGGTGACTTTAACCTGCCGGATATCTGCTGGGAGCTCAATACTGCACAGAAGAGGCAGTCTAGGAAGTTCCTAGAGTGTATAGAGGACAATTTCCTTCATCAGCTGGTAAATGAGCCCACCAGGGGCAAGACCCCGCTAGACCTACTGTTTACAAACAGAGAAGGGCTGGTGGGAGATGTAGTGGTTGGAGGCCGCCTGGGGCATAGCGACCATGAAATAATAGAATTTTCAATACTCAGAGATGCAGGGAGAACCACTAACAAAACCTCTACGCTGGACTTCCGGAGGGCAGATTTTTGCCTATTCAGAAGTCTAGTTCAGAGCATACCCTGGGAAACAATGCTTAAAAACAAGGGGGCCCAGGAGGGTTGGACATGCTTCAAGCAGGTGGTTTTGAGTGCACAGGAACAGGCTATACCAGTGTGCCGAAAGGCTGGCCGGCGGGGAAGACAACCGGCTTGGCTAAACAGGGAGATTCTGAATGAAATCAGAAATAAAAAGAGACTTTACCGACTGTGGAAAAAAGGGCTGGCTACTTATGATGAATTTACGGAAATAGCTAGATCATGCAGAAAAAAAATCAGGGAAACAAAAGTGAAATTTGAAGTTAATTTGGCCAATTGTGTCAGGGATAATAAAAAGTCCTTCTTCAAATATGTTAATAACAAAAGGAGGGGCAAGGAAAACCTCCATTCTCTGTTGGACTCTGAGGGAAATATAGTTAACAAAGATGAGGAGAAAGCTGAGGTACTTAATACCTACTTTGCCTCAGTTTTTACCAGTAAGACAGGTGGCCCTCAGGACAACTCATCTCTGGAGGTGGTTGACAGAGATAGGAAGCCAAATAGGCCCCTTGTATTCCAGGAGGAAATAGTTAGTGATTTACTGAGCCATCTGGATCCTCACAAGTCTATGGGACCAGATGAGATCCATCCTAGGGTGATGAGGGAGCTAGCAGAAGAACTTGCCAAGCCGCTCTCCATCATCTTCCAACAGTCCTGGCTCACTGGGGAGGTCCCATATGATTGGAAATTGGCCAGTGTTACCCCAGTCCACAAAAAGGGCTGCAGAGCTGACCCTGGCAACTCCAGGCCTGTCAGCCTGACCTCGGTGCCTGGCAGGGTTATGGAGCAGATCATCCTGAATGGAATCACACAGCACCTTCAGGATGGACAAGGGATCAGACCCAGCCAGCATGGGTTTAGGAGGGGCAGGTCCTGTCTGACCAACCTGATCTCCTTTTATGATCAGGTGACTCACCTGGTGGATGAGGGGAAAGCTGTGGATGTGGTCTATCTGGACTTCAGCAAGGCCTTTGACACTGTCTCCCATAATATACTCTTGCAAAAGCTGGTAGCCCATGGCTTGGACAAGTGTACTCTACGCTGGGTTAAGAACTGGCTGGAGGGCTGAGCCCAGAGAGTGCTGGTGAATGGGGCTGCATCTAGCTGGCGGCCAGTCACTAGTGGTGTTCCCCAGGGGTCAGTGTTGGGTCCAGTCCTGTTTAACATCTTTATTGATGATTTAGATGAGGGGATTGAGACCATCATCAGCAAATTTGCTGATGACACCAAGTTGGGAGGGAGTGTCGACCTGCTGGAAGGCAGGAGGGCTTTGCAGAGGGATCTGGATAGACTGGAAAAATGGGCTGATTCCAATGGGATGAAGTTCAATAAGGCCAAATGCCGGGTGCTGCACTTTGGTCACAACAACCCCCTGCAGCGCTACAGGCTGGGCGCAGAGTGGCTGGAGAGCAGTCAGACAGAAAGGGACCTGGGAGTACTAATTGATAGGAAGCTCAACATGAGCCATCAGTGTGCCCAGGTGGCCAAGAAGGCCAATGGTATCCTGTCCTGTATCAAAAATAGCGTGGTCAGCAGGACAAGGGCAGTGATCCTTCCCCTGTACTCTGCATTGGGGAGGCCACACCTGGAGTATTGTGTTCAGTTCTGGGCCCCTCAGTTCAGGAAAGACATTGAAGTGCTGGAGCGGGTCCAGAGAAGAGCAACACGACTGGTGAAAGGACTCGAACATAAGACCTATGAGGAGAGGCTGAGGGAGCTGGGGTTGTTTAGTCTAGAGAAGAGGAGGCTTAGAGGTGACCTCATCACTCTCTATAACTACCTGAAGGGAAGTTATAGCCAGGTGGGGATTGGTCTCTTCTCCCAGGCAGTTAGCAACAGGACAAGGGGGCATGGGCTTAAACTCTACCAGGGGAAATTTAGGCTGGATATTAGAAAGAAATTCTTTACAGAGAGAGTGGTCAGACATTGGAATGGCCTGCCCAGGGAGATAGTGGACTCGCCGTCCCTGGAGGTTTTTAAACTGAGATTGGACATGGCACTTAGTGCCATGATCTAGTAAATGGACTAGAGTTGGACCAAGGGTTAGACTCGATGATCTCTTAGGCCTTTTCAAACCCAGTCGATTCTGTGATTCTGATTCTGTGATTCTGTGGATAGTGTGTGTGTGTCACAAACCCTATTGGACAGTGTGTGTGTCACAAAATGCACTGGACAGCGTGTGTGTTCACAAACCCCATTGGACATCGTGTGTGTCACAATCCCCATTGGACAGCGTGTGTGTCACAAATCCCGGTGGACACTGTGTGTGTCCCAAACCCCATTGGACAGTGTGCGTGTCACAAACCCCATTGGACATAGAGTGTGTCACAAACACCTTTGGACAGTGTGTGTGTCACAAACCCCATTGGTCAGCATGTGTGTGTCACAATCCCCATTGAACAGTGTGTGTGTCACAAACCACATGGGTCAGAGTGTGGGTCACAAACCACATGGGTCAGAGTGTGTGTCACGAAACCCATTGGACAGCATCTGTGTTCACAAGCGCCATTGGACAGAGTGTGTGTCACAAACCCCATTGGAAAGTGTATGTGTCACAAACACCATTGGACAGTGTGTGTGTCACAAAACGCACTGGACAGCGTGTGTGTTCACAAACCCCATTGGACAGCGTGTATGTCACAAGACCCATTGGACAGAGTGTATGTGTCACAAACCCCATTGGACAGCATGTGTGTCACAAGTCCCCATGGACACTGTGTGTGTCAAAAACCCCATTGGACAGTGTGTGTGTCACAAACACCCATGGACAGTGTGCATGTCACAAACCCCATTGGACACCGTGTGTGTTACAAACATCCATGGACAGTGCGTGTGTCACAACCCCCATTGGACACCGTGTTTGTCACAAGCGCCATTGGACAGAGTGTGTGTGTCACGAAACCCATTGGAAAGTGTGTGTGTCACAAACCCCATTGGATAGCGTGTGTGTGTCACAAACCCTATTGGACAGTGTGTGTGTCACAAACCCCACTGGACAGCGTGTCTGTCACGAAGTCCATTGGACAGCGTTTGATGTCACAAGCACCATTGTACAGAGTGTGTGTGTCACAAGCCCCATTGGACACCGTGTGTGTCACAAACCCCTTTGGACAGTGTGTGTGTCACAAAACCCTTTAGAGAGCGTGTGTGTGTCACAATCCCCATTGGACAGTGTGTTTGTCACAAACCCAGTGGGACAGAGTGTGTGTCACAAACACTATTGGACAGCGTGTGTGTCACAAGCCCATTGGACAGAGTGTGTGTTTCTCAAAACCCACTGGAGAGTGTGTGTGTGACGAACCCCATTGGACAGCGTATGTGTTCACAAGCACCATTGGACAGAGTGTGTGTGTCACAAACGCCATTGAAAAGTGTACGTGTCACAAACCCCGTGGATAGCGTGTGTGTGTCACAAACCCCATTGGACAGCGTGAGTGTGTCACAATCCCCATTGGACAGTGTGTGTGTCACAAACCCCATGGGACAGCGTGTGTGTCAGACACCCCATTGGACAGTGCGTGTCACAAATCCCATTGGACAGCGTGTGTGTCACAAACCCCATTGGACAGCGTGTGTGTGTAACAATACCCATTGGACGGTGTGTGTGTCACAAAACCCACTGGACAGCATGTGTGTGTCACAAACCCCCCTGGACAGTGTGTGTGCAACAATCCCCAGTAGACAGCGTGTGTGTCACAAACCCCATTGGAGAGTGTGTGTGTCACAAAACCCATTGTGCAGTGTGTGTGTCACAAAAACCATTGGAGAGCGTGTGTGTCACAAGCCCATTTGACAGAGTGTGTGTGTCACAAAACCCGCTGGACAGCGTGTTTTTCACGAACCCCATTAGACGGCATGTGTATCACAAGCACCATTGGACAGAGTGTGTGTGTCACAAACCCCATTGGAAAGTGCATGCGTCCAAAACCCATTGGATAGCGTGTGTGCCACAAACACCATTGGACATCGTGTGTGTGTAACAATACCCATTGGACAGTGTGTGTGTCACAAAGCCCATTGGATAGCGTGTGTGTCACAAACACCATTGGACATCGTGTGTGTGTAACAATACCCATTGGACAGCGTGTGTGTCACAAATCCCATTGGACAGTGTGTGTGTCACAAACACCCATGGACAGTGTGCGTGTCACAAACCCCATTGGACATCATGTGTATCACAAACCACTTTGGACAGCATTTCTGTCATAAACCCCATTGGATATTGCAGGTGTGTCACAAACCCCATGGGACAGAGTGTGTGTCACGAACCCCATTGGATAGCGTTGTGTGTCACAAGCGCCATTAGACAGAGTGTGTGTGTCGCAAACCCCATTGGAAAGTGTATGTGTCACATACCCCATTGGATAGCGTGTGTGTGTCACAAACCCTCCTGATCAGTGTATGTGTCACAAAACCCATTGGACAGCATGCGTGTCACAAACAACATTGGACAGTGTGTCTGTAACAAACCCAATTGGTCAGGGTGTGTGTCACAAACCCCATGGGACAGCTTGCATGTGTCACAAACACCATTGGAAAGCGTGTGTGTCACAAAACTTTTTGGACAGCATGTGTGTGTGTCACAAACCGCATTGGAAAGTGTATGTGTCACAAACCCCATTGGACAGCGTGTGTGTGTCACAAACCCTCCTGGTCAGTGTGTGTGACACAAAACCCATTGGAGAGCTTGTGTTTCACAAGACCTATTGGACAGAGTGTGTGTGTCACAAACCCCATTGGACAGCGTGTGTATCACAATCCCCATTGGACAGTGTGTGTGTCATAAACCCCATTGGACAGCGTGTTTGTTTCACAATCCCCATTGGACACTGTGTGTGTGTCACAAACCCCTTTAGACAGAGTGTGTGTCGCAAGACCCATTGGACAGAGTGTATGTGTCACAAACTCCATTGGACAGCCTGTGTTTCACAGTCCCCATTGGACAGCGTATGTGTCACAAACCCCACTGCACAGTGTGTGTGTGTGACAATACCCATTGGATAGTGTGTGTGTCACAAACCCCGTTGGACAGAGTTTGTGTCACAAACCCCTGTGGACACTGTGTGTGTCACAAACCCCACTGGACAAAGTGTTTATCACAAACTCCACTGGACAGCGTGTGTGTCACAAACACCAATTGACAGTGTGTTTGTCACAAACCCCATTGGACAGCGTGTGTGTCACAAACTCCTTAGGACAGTGTGTGTGTCACAAAACCCTTTGGTCAGTGTGTGTGTAACAAACCCAGTTGGTCAACGTGTGTGTCACAAACCCCATGGGACAGCATGTGTTTCTCACAAACCCCATTGGAAAGTCTGTGTCACAAACCCCATTGGATAGCGTGTGTGTGTCACAAACCCTATTGGAGAGTGTGTATGTCACAATCCCCATTGGACAGCGTCTGTGTCACAAACCCCACTGGACAGCGTGAGTGTCACAAACACCATTGGACAGAGTGTGTCTGTCACAATCCCCATTGGACAGTGTGCGTGTCACAAGCCCCATTGGTCAGAGCTTGTGTCACAAACAACGTTGGACAGCGTGTGTGTCACAAACCCCATTGGACAGCGTGTGTCTGTCACAATACCCATTGGACAGTGTGTGTGTGTCACAAACCCTATTGGACAGCGCGTGTGTCACAATCCCATTGGAAAGAGTGTGTGTGTCAAAAAACCCACTGGACAGCGTGTGTGTCGCAAACCCCATTGGACAGTGTGTGTGTCACAAAGCCCATTGGACAGTGTGTGTGTCACAAACAGCCATGGACAGTGTGCGTGTCAGAAACCCCATTGGACATCGTGTGTGTCATAAACCCTTTTGGACAGTGTGTTTGTCACAAACCCCACTGGACAGCGTGTGTGTCACAAACACCCATGGACATTGTGTGTGTCACAAATCCCATTTGAAATTTTTTGTGTCAGAAACCCCTTTGGAAATTGTGTGTGTCACAAACCCCATTGGAGAGCGTGTGTGTGTCACATTCCTCTTTGGACAGTGTGTGTGTCACAAACCCTATTGGAAAGTGTATGTGTCACAAACCCCATTGGATAGCGTGTGTGTGTCACAAACGCCGTTAGAAAGTATGCGAGTGACAAACCCCATTGGATAGCATGTGTGTGTCACAAACCCCGTTAGAAAGTGTGCGTGTCACAAACCCCAATGGAAAGTGTGTGTATCACAAACACCATTGGACAGCGTGTGTGTGTAACAATACCCATTGGACAGTGTGTGTGTCACAAACCCCATTGGAGAGCGTGTGTGTCACAACCAACCATGGAGAGTGTGTGTGTCACAAACCCCATTGGAAAGAGTTTGTGTGACAAACCCCATTAGAGAGCGTGTGTGTCACAAACCACATTGGACAGAGCGTGTGTGTCACAAAACCCACTGGACAGCGTGTGTGTCACGAACCCCATTGGACAGCGTGTGTGTCACAAAACCCACTGGACAGCGTGTGTGTCACAAGCCCCATTGGATAGTTTGTCTGTCACCAGCCCCATTGGGCAGCGTGTGTGTCACAAACACCATTGGAGAGCGTGTGTGTGTAACAATACCCGTTGGACAGCCTGTGTGTCACAAACCCCATTGGACAGCATGTGTGTCACAAACCCCCGTGGACACTGTGTGTGTCACAAACCCCTTTGGACAGTGTGTGTGTCACAAACCCCATTGGACAGTGTGTGTGTGTCACAATCCCCATTGGATAGCGTGTGTTCCACAAACACCATTGGACACTGTGTGTATGTCACAACCCTCATGGCACAGAGAGTGTGTTCACAAACGTCATTGGAGAGCGTGTCATAAACCCCATTGGAAAGGGTGTGTTTGTCACCATCCCCATTGTACAGTGTGTGTGTGTCACAAACCCCATTGGACAGCGTGTGTGTCACAAACACCATTCGACAGCGTGTGTGTGTCGCAATCCCCATTGGACAGTGTGTGTGTCACAAACCCCACAGGACAGCGTGTGTGTGTCACAAACACCATTGGAAAGCGTGTGTCGCAAACGGCATTGGATAGCGTGTGTGTGTCAAAAACCTCATTAGAAAGTATGTGTGTCACAAAACCCATTGGATAGCGTCTGTGTGTCAGAATCCCCATTGGATAGCGTGCGTGTTCCAAACCCCATTTGATAGCGTGTGTGTGTCACAAACCCCATTGGACAGTGTGTGTGTCACAAAAACCATTGGATAGCGTGTGTGTCACAAACCCCATTGGACAGTGTGTGTGTCACAGACCCCACTGGACAGTGTTAGTGTTTAACAATACCCATTATACAGTGTGTGTGTCACAAACACCATTGGACAGCGTGTGTGTCACAAGCCCCCGTGGACACTGTGTGTGTCACGAGCGCCATTGGACAGTGTGTGTGTCACAAACCCCCCTGGACAGTGTGTGTGTCACAATCCCCAGTGGACAGCGTGTGTGTCAAAACCCCATTGGACAGTGTGTGTGTGACAAAACCTACTGGACAGCGTGTGTGTCACAAACACCCATGGACACTGTGAGTGTCACAAACCCCATTGGATAGCGTGTGTGTGTCACAAAGCCTATTGGAGAGTGTGTGCGTCACAATACCCATTGGACAGTGTGTGTGTTACAAACCCCATTTGAAAGTGTGTTTGTCACAAACCCCATTGGACATCGTGTGTGTCACAAACACCATTGGACAGTGGTTGTGTCACAAACCCCATTGGACAGCGTGTGTGTGTCACAAACCCCACTGGACAGAGTGTGTGTTACAAACCCCATTGGACAGCGTGTGTGTCATGAACCCCATTTGAAAACTTGTGAGTCACAAGCACCATTGGACAGAGTGTTTGTGTCACAAACACCATTGGAAAGTGTATGTGTCACGAACCCCATTGGATATCATCTGTGTGTCAGAAACCCTACTGGGCAGTGTGTGTGTCACAAACCCCATTAGACAGCTTGTGTGTCACAAACCCCTCTGGACAGCGTGTGTGTCACAATCCCCATTGGACAGCGTGTGTGTCAGAAACCCGATTGGAGAGAGTGTGTGTTTCACAAACCCCATTAGACACTGTGTGTGTCACAAACCCTTTTGGACAGTGTGTGTATCACAAACCCCACTGGACAGTGTGCGTGTCACATAACCCATTGGTCATCGTGTGTGTCACAAACCCCTTTGGACAGTGTGTGTGTCACAAACCCCATTGGACAGAGTGTGTGTCACAATTCCAATTCTACAGTGTGTATGTGTCACAAACCCCATTGGACAGAGTGTGTGTCAAAAACCCCTTTGCACAGTGTGTGTGTCACAAACCCCATTGGATAGCGTGTGTGTGTCACAAACCCTATTGGACAGTGTGTGTTTCACAAACCCCATTGGACAGCGTGTGTGTCACAAACACCATTGGACAGCGTCTGTGTGTCACAAACACAATTGGACAGCATGTGTGTAACAATACCCATTGGACAGTGTGTGTGTCAAAGACCCCATTGGACAGCATGTGTGTCACAAACCCTTGCAGACACTGTATGTGTCACAAACACATTGGACAGTGTGCGTGTCACAAACCCCATTGCACAGCGTGTGTGTCACAAACCCCATTAGACATCGTGCGTGTAACAAACCCTTTTGGACAGTGTGTGTATCACAAACCCCACGGGACAGTGTGTGTGTCACATAACCCATTGGACAGCTTGTGTGTCACAAGACACATTTGACAGAGTGTGTGTTTCACAAACCCCATTGAACAGTGTGTGTGTCACAATCCCCATTGGACAGCGTGTGTGTCAGAAACCCCATTGCACTGAGTGTGTGTGTCACAAACCCCATTGGAAAGTGTGTGTGTCACAAATCCCATTGGATAGCGTGTGTGTTTCACAAACTCTATTGGAAAGTGTGTGTGTCACATATCCGATTGGACAGCGTGTGTGTGTAACAATAATCATTGGACTGTGTGTGTGTCACAAACCCCATTGGACAGCGTGTATGTGTAACAATACCCATTGGACAGTGTGTGTGTCATAAACCCCATGTGGACACTGTGTGTGTCACGAATGCCATTGTGCAGTGTGTGTGTCACAAACACCCCTGGACAGTGTGTGTGTCACAATCCCCATTGTACAGTGTGTATGTGTCACAAACACCATTGGACAGCGTGTGTGTCAAAAACCCCAATGGACAGCGTGTGTGTGTCACAAAACCTCCTGGTCAGTGTGTGTGTCACAAACCCCATTGGACAGCGTGTGTGTGTCAAAAACCCCATTAGAAAATAAGCGTGTCACAAACCCCTTTGGAATGCATGTGTGTGTCACAAGCCCCTTTGGTCAGCGTGTGTGTGTCACAAGCCCCTTTGGTCAGCGTGTGTGTGTCACAATCTCCTTTGGACAGTGTGTGTGTCACAAAACGCATTGGCAGCGTGTGTGTCACAAACCCCTTTGGACAGCGTGTGTGTCACAAGCACCGTTGGACGGAGTGTGTGTCACAAACCCCATTGGAAAGTTTATGTGTCACAAACCCCATTGCATAGCGTGTGTGTGTCAGAAACCCTATTGGACAGAGTGTGTGTCACAAACCCCATTGGACAGCGTGTGTGTAGAAACCCAAGTGGACAGCGTGTGTGTGTCGCAATCCCCATTGGACAGTGTGTGTGTCACATACCCCATGGGGCAGAGTGTGTGTCACAAACACTATTGGTCAGGGTGTGTGTGTCACAAGCCTATTGGACAGAGTGTGTGTGTTTCACAAAACCCACTGGACAGCGTGTGTGTCTCGAACCCCATTGGACAGCGTGTGTGTCACAAACCCCACTGGACAGTGTGTGTGTCACAAAACCCATGGGACAGAGTGTGTGTGTCTCAAAACCCACTGGACAGCGTGTGTGTCACGAACCCCATTGGACAGCGTGTGTGTCACAAGCACCATTGGAGAGAGTGTGGTGTCACAAACCCCCTTGAAAAGTGTATGTGTCACAAACCCATTGGATAGCGTGTGTGTCACAAACCCCATTGGACAGCACGTGTATGTCACAATATGCATTGGACAGTGTGTGTGTCACAAACCCCACTGGACAGTGTGTGTGTCACAAAACCCATGGGACAGAGTGTGTGTGTCACAAAACCCACTGGACAGCGTGTGTGTCACGAACCCCACTGGACAGCGTTTGTGTCACAAGCACCATTGGAGAGAGTGTGGTGTCACAAACCCCCTTGAAAAGTGTATGTGTCACAAACCCATTGGATAGCTTGTGTGTCACAAACCCCATTGGACAGCACGTGTGTGTCACAATATGCATTGGACAGTGTGTGTGTCACAAACCCCATTGGACAGAATTTGTGTCACAAACCCCATTGCACAGCGTGTGTGTCACAAACCCCATTTGACAGAGTGTGAGTCACAAACACCATTGGAAAGTGTGTGTATAACAAACCCAGTTGTACAGCCTGTGTGTCAAAAACGCCCCTGGATAGTGTGTGTGTCACAATCCCCATTGGAAAGCGTGTGTGTCAGAAACCCCATTGGACAGCGTGTCTTTCACAATCCCCATTGGACAGTGTGTGTGTGACAAAACCCATTGGACAGCGTGTGTGTGTCACAAACACCATTGGAAAGTGTGTGTGTGTCACAGACCCCATTGGAACGTGTGTGTGTCACAAACTCCATTGGACAGCGTGTATGTGTCACAAACCCCATTAGAAAGTTTGTGTGTCACAAACCCAATAGGATAGCCTGTGTGTGTTACAAACCCTATTGGACAGTGTGTGTGTCACTAACCCTATTGGACAGAGTGTGTGTCACAAACCCCACTGGACAGCATGTGTGTCACGAACCCCATTGGACAGTGTGTGTGTCACAAACCCCACTGTACAGTGTGTCTTTCACAGTCCCCATTGGACAGCGTGTGTGTCACAAACACCATTGGACAGCATACGTGTCACAAACCCCATTGGACAGCGTGTGTGTGTCACAATCCCCATTGGACAGTGTGTGTGTGTCACAAACCCCATTGGACACTGTGTGTGTGTCCCAATTCACATTGGACAGTGTGTATGTCACAATCCCCATTGGACAGCGTGTTTGTTACAAGCCCGTTGGGCAGAGTTTGTGTGTCACAAACCCCATTGGACAGTCTGTGTGTCACAAACCCCATTGGATAGCAGTTCGTTGGATCAGCTCGGCCGGAGCCGGGAGGGAAATCTCGAAGCTACAGAGGTAAGAGAGGGTAAAGAGAGGGGTTCCTGGTCGCGTTGTCGATTCCGCTACCCAGGAGTCCCCGGCAGCCCTTGCGGAACCGGCTGACGCGGCGCGACCGTTACCACGGTGACGGAGATCACACCCGTCCCCCTTGCTTTGAAAAGGACTCCGGGAGCCCACCAGGCGCTGGGAGGTGAACCTGTCACTTGTTGCTGGTGACACAGACTAAGGGGAGGCAGGGCAAGTTGACTGGACACAACTGGCTCTTGTAGGTGAGTTTGTCCGGGGTTTCGTTTTGTTTTCTTGTCCCCAATTTAACTAAGGGTAGCGATGGTTTCTAGAACAAGGAAAGCTGTTGCTGCCATTAATCCAAAGAGTGTGTCTACTCAGACACTACCTGCCAAGAAGGATGCAGCCACCCAGGCTTCTGGCTGCGCAGAGTGTCTGTGCCTGGCATTAGTATCAGAGAATGGTATGGGAGGCACCTGTGTACGATGTGACCAGGTGAATGACTTACTGTGCCTAGTGGCAGAGCTTAAGGAAGAGGTGGAGAGACTAAGGAGCATTAGGGAGAGTGAAGAAGAAATAGACTGGTGGGGTCAGGCTCTTTTGACTCCTAAGGGTGTGCAACAGGAGATGGCAAAGCCTTGTCCCTCCTGCCATAAGGCGGATACAACAGATCTAATTGATGGGGGGGAATGGAAACAGGTCCTTGATCGGAGAGGTAAAAGAACCCTCTCTCAAACCCCATCACCACCCTTGGTGCCCCTAACAAATAGATATGAGGCCCTGGACCCTGAAAATCAGGCAGAGGACAGCCGAGAAGATCCACCTGGAGAGCCCTCTGGATGGACCTCATCAACAAAAAGAATCATAACTGCAGCTGTAAGAGGAAAAAAAAAAAGAAGAGTGGTAGTAGTCGGCGACTCTCTTCTGAGGGGAACAGAGGGCCCTATATGTCGCCCAGACCCATCCCACAGGGAGGTCTGCTGCCTTCCTGGAGCTAGGGTGAGGGACATTAATAGGAGACTTCCGGAGCTGATTCAGCCCTCAGACTACTATCCCCTGTTAATAGTCCAAGCTGGCAGTGAGGACATCAACAGAAGAAGTATCAAGACAATTAAAAAGGACTTTAAAGCACTGGGTCGGTCAGTTCATGGGACCGGAGCACAAGTGATATTTGCTTCAGTTCCTGTGCTAGCTGGGATGGATGATGAACTAAATAAAGAGAGGAGCAGAAAAGCCCATCTCATCAACAGGTGTCTTAAGGATGGTGTCACCGTCAAAATTTTGGGTTTTTTGACCATGGGGCAAGCTCCGTGGTACCCAGTCTCCTCAAATCAGATGGGCTTCATCCTTCTAGGGAGAGCAAGAGGACTATAGCCCATAAGTTGGCAGGGCTGATCAGGAGGGCTTTAAACTAGGTTTGAAGGGGGAAGGGATTGAAACTGGGCTCTCCAAAGATCAGCCTAAGGATGGAAAGCCCGAATTAAGAGGGAAATCAGCAGCCCACTTGAAGTGCATGTACACTAATGCACGCAGTATGGGCAACAAACAAGAGGAGCTGGAAGCCATCGTGCAGCAGGAAAGCTATGACATAGTTGCCATCACAGAAACATGGTGGGATGACTCATATGACTGGAGTGCTGCTATGTGTGGCTATAAGCTCTTCAGAAAAGATAGGCAGTGTAGGAGAGGTGGAGGGGTGGCTTTATATGTTAGAGAGTCTCTTGACTCTGTTAAACTTGAGGTCGGCAGTGACAAGGTTGAGTGCCTGTGGACCAGAATCAGGGGGAAGTCCAACAAGGCTGACATCCTCGTGGGTGTCTGTTATAGACCGCCCAACCAGGACAATGAAGGAGATGAATTATTCTACAAGCAGCTGGCAGATGTCTCAAAATCGACGGCCCTTGTTCTTGTGGGTGACTTTAACCTGCCGGATATCTGCTGGGAGCTCAATACTGCACAGAAGAGGCAGTCTAGGAAGTTCCTAGAGTGTATAGAGGACAATTTCCTTCATCAGCTGGTAAATGAGCCCACCAGGGGCAAGACCCCGCTAGACCTACTGTTTACAAACAGAGAAGGGCTGGTGGGAGATGTAGTGGTTGGAGGCCGCCTGGGGCATAGCGACCATGAAATAATAGAATTTTCAATACTCAGAGATGCAGGGAGAACCACTAACAAAACCTCTACGCTGGACTTCCGGAGGGCAGATTTTTGCCTATTCAGAAGTCTAGTTCAGAGCATACCCTGGGAAACAATGCTTAAAAACAAGGGGGCCCAGGAGGGTTGGACATGCTTCAAGCAGGTGGTTTTGAGTGCACAGGAACAGGCTATACCAGTGTGCCGAAAGGCTGGCCGGCGGGGAAGACAACCGGCTTGGCTAAACAGGGAGATTCTGAATGAAATCAGAAATAAAAAGAGACTTTACCGACTGTGGAAAAAAGGGCTGGCTACTTATGATGAATTTACGGAAATAGCTAGATCATGCAGAAAAAAAATCAGGGAAACAAAAGTGAAATTTGAAGTTAATTTGGCCAATTGTGTCAGGGATAATAAAAAGTCCTTCTTCAAATATGTTAATAACAAAAGGAGGGGCAAGGAAAACCTCCATTCTCTGTTGGACTCTGAGGGAAATATAGTTAACAAAGATGAGGAGAAAGCTGAGGTACTTAATACCTACTTTGCCTCAGTTTTTACCAGTAAGACAGGTGGCCCTCAGGACAACTCATCTCTGGAGGTGGTTGACAGAGATAGGAAGCCAAATAGGCCCCTTGTATTCCAGGAGGAAATAGTTAGTGATTTACTGAGCCATCTGGATCCTCACAAGTCTATGGGACCAGATGAGATCCATCCTAGGGTGATGAGGGAGCTAGCAGAAGAACTTGCCAAGCCGCTCTCCATCATCTTCCAACAGTCCTGGCTCACTGGGGAGGTCCCATATGATTGGAAATTGGCCAGTGTTACCCCAGTCCACAAAAAGGGCTGCAGAGCTGACCCTGGCAACTCCAGGCCTGTCAGCCTGACCTCGGTGCCTGGCAGGGTTATGGAGCAGATCATCCTGAATGGAATCACACAGCACCTTCAGGATGGACAAGGGATCAGACCCAGCCAGCATGGGTTTAGGAGGGGCAGGTCCTGTCTGACCAACCTGATCTCCTTTTATGATCAGGTGACTCACCTGGTGGATGAGGGGAAAGCTGTGGATGTGGTCTATCTGGACTTCAGCAAGGCCTTTGACACTGTCTCCCATAATATACTCTTGCAAAAGCTGGTAGCCCATGGCTTGGACAAGTGTACTCTACGCTGGGTTAAGAACTGGCTGGAGGGCTGAGCCCAGAGAGTGCTGGTGAATGGGGCTGCATCTAGCTGGCGGCCAGTCACTAGTGGTGTTCCCCAGGGGTCAGTGTTGGGTCCAGTCCTGTTTAACATCTTTATTGATGATTTAGATGAGGGGATTGAGACCATCATCAGCAAATTTGCTGATGACACCAAGTTGGGAGGGAGTGTCGACCTGCTGGAAGGCAGGAGGGCTTTGCAGAGGGATCTGGATAGACTGGAAAAATGGGCTGATTCCAATGGGATGAAGTTCAATAAGGCCAAATGCCGGGTGCTGCACTTTGGTCACAACAACCCCCTGCAGCGCTACAGGCTGGGCGCAGAGTGGCTGGAGAGCAGTCAGACAGAAAGGGACCTGGGAGTACTAATTGATAGGAAGCTCAACATGAGCCATCAGTGTGCCCAGGTGGCCAAGAAGGCCAATGGTATCCTGTCCTGTATCAAAAATAGCGTGGTCAGCAGGACAAGGGCAGTGATCCTTCCCCTGTACTCTGCATTGGGGAGGCCACACCTGGAGTATTGTGTTCAGTTCTGGGCCCCTCAGTTCAGGAAAGACATTGAAGTGCTGGAGCGGGTCCAGAGAAGAGCAACACGACTGGTGAAAGGACTCGAACATAAGACCTATGAGGAGAGGCTGAGGGAGCTGGGGTTGTTTAGTCTAGAGAAGAGGAGGCTTAGAGGTGACCTCATCACTCTCTATAACTACCTGAAGGGAAGTTATAGCCAGGTGGGGATTGGTCTCTTCTCCCAGGCAGTTAGCAACAGGACAAGGGGGCATGGGCTTAAACTCTACCAGGGGAAATTTAGGCTGGATATTAGAAAGAAATTCTTTACAGAGAGAGTGGTCAGACATTGGAATGGCCTGCCCAGGGAGATAGTGGACTCGCCGTCCCTGGAGGTTTTTAAACTGAGATTGGACATGGCACTTAGTGCCATGATCTAGTAAATGGACTAGAGTTGGACCAAGGGTTAGACTCGATGATCTCTTAGGCCTTTTCAAACCCAGTCGATTCTGTGATTCTGATTCTGTGATTCTGTGGATAGTGTGTGTGTGTCACAAACCCTATTGGACAGTGTGTGTGTCACAAAATGCACTGGACAGCGTGTGTGTTCACAAACCCCATTGGACATCGTGTGTGTCACAATCCCCATTGGACAGCGTGTGTGTCACAAATCCCGGTGGACACTGTGTGTGTCCCAAACCCCATTGGACAGTGTGCGTGTCACAAACCCCATTGGACATAGAGTGTGTCACAAACACCTTTGGACAGTGTGTGTGTCACAAACCCCATTGGTCAGCATGTGTGTGTCACAATCCCCATTGAACAGTGTGTGTGTCACAAACCACATGGGTCAGAGTGTGGGTCACAAACCACATGGGTCAGAGTGTGTGTCACGAAACCCATTGGACAGCATCTGTGTTCACAAGCGCCATTGGACAGAGTGTGTGTCACAAACCCCATTGGAAAGTGTATGTGTCACAAACACCATTGGACAGTGTGTGTGTCACAAAACGCACTGGACAGCGTGTGTGTTCACAAACCCCATTGGACAGCGTGTATGTCACAAGACCCATTGGACAGAGTGTATGTGTCACAAACCCCATTGGACAGCATGTGTGTCACAAGTCCCCATGGACACTGTGTGTGTCAAAAACCCCATTGGACAGTGTGTGTGTCACAAACACCCATGGACAGTGTGCATGTCACAAACCCCATTGGACACCGTGTGTGTTACAAACATCCATGGACAGTGCGTGTGTCACAACCCCCATTGGACACCGTGTTTGTCACAAGCGCCATTGGACAGAGTGTGTGTGTCACGAAACCCATTGGAAAGTGTGTGTGTCACAAACCCCATTGGATAGCGTGTGTGTGTCACAAACCCTATTGGACAGTGTGTGTGTCACAAACCCCACTGGACAGCGTGTCTGTCACGAAGTCCATTGGACAGCGTTTGATGTCACAAGCACCATTGTACAGAGTGTGTGTGTCACAAGCCCCATTGGACACCGTGTGTGTCACAAACCCCTTTGGACAGTGTGTGTGTCACAAAACCCTTTAGAGAGCGTGTGTGTGTCACAATCCCCATTGGACAGTGTGTTTGTCACAAACCCAGTGGGACAGAGTGTGTGTCACAAACACTATTGGACAGCGTGTGTGTCACAAGCCCATTGGACAGAGTGTGTGTTTCTCAAAACCCACTGGAGAGTGTGTGTGTGACGAACCCCATTGGACAGCGTATGTGTTCACAAGCACCATTGGACAGAGTGTGTGTGTCACAAACGCCATTGAAAAGTGTACGTGTCACAAACCCCGTGGATAGCGTGTGTGTGTCACAAACCCCATTGGACAGCGTGAGTGTGTCACAATCCCCATTGGACAGTGTGTGTGTCACAAACCCCATGGGACAGCGTGTGTGTCAGACACCCCATTGGACAGTGCGTGTCACAAATCCCATTGGACAGCGTGTGTGTCACAAACCCCATTGGACAGCGTGTGTGTGTAACAATACCCATTGGACGGTGTGTGTGTCACAAAACCCACTGGACAGCATGTGTGTGTCACAAACCCCCCTGGACAGTGTGTGTGCAACAATCCCCAGTAGACAGCGTGTGTGTCACAAACCCCATTGGAGAGTGTGTGTGTCACAAAACCCATTGTGCAGTGTGTGTGTCACAAAAACCATTGGAGAGCGTGTGTGTCACAAGCCCATTTGACAGAGTGTGTGTGTCACAAAACCCGCTGGACAGCGTGTTTTTCACGAACCCCATTAGACGGCATGTGTATCACAAGCACCATTGGACAGAGTGTGTGTGTCACAAACCCCATTGGAAAGTGCATGCGTCCAAAACCCATTGGATAGCGTGTGTGCCACAAACACCATTGGACATCGTGTGTGTGTAACAATACCCATTGGACAGTGTGTGTGTCACAAAGCCCATTGGATAGCGTGTGTGTCACAAACACCATTGGACATCGTGTGTGTGTAACAATACCCATTGGACAGCGTGTGTGTCACAAATCCCATTGGACAGTGTGTGTGTCACAAACACCCATGGACAGTGTGCGTGTCACAAACCCCATTGGACATCATGTGTATCACAAACCACTTTGGACAGCATTTCTGTCATAAACCCCATTGGATATTGCAGGTGTGTCACAAACCCCATGGGACAGAGTGTGTGTCACGAACCCCATTGGATAGCGTTGTGTGTCACAAGCGCCATTAGACAGAGTGTGTGTGTCGCAAACCCCATTGGAAAGTGTATGTGTCACATACCCCATTGGATAGCGTGTGTGTGTCACAAACCCTCCTGATCAGTGTATGTGTCACAAAACCCATTGGACAGCATGCGTGTCACAAACAACATTGGACAGTGTGTCTGTAACAAACCCAATTGGTCAGGGTGTGTGTCACAAACCCCATGGGACAGCTTGCATGTGTCACAAACACCATTGGAAAGCGTGTGTGTCACAAAACTTTTTGGACAGCATGTGTGTGTGTCACAAACCGCATTGGAAAGTGTATGTGTCACAAACCCCATTGGACAGCGTGTGTGTGTCACAAACCCTCCTGGTCAGTGTGTGTGACACAAAACCCATTGGAGAGCTTGTGTTTCACAAGACCTATTGGACAGAGTGTGTGTGTCACAAACCCCATTGGACAGCGTGTGTATCACAATCCCCATTGGACAGTGTGTGTGTCATAAACCCCATTGGACAGCGTGTTTGTTTCACAATCCCCATTGGACACTGTGTGTGTGTCACAAACCCCTTTAGACAGAGTGTGTGTCGCAAGACCCATTGGACAGAGTGTATGTGTCACAAACTCCATTGGACAGCCTGTGTTTCACAGTCCCCATTGGACAGCGTATGTGTCACAAACCCCACTGCACAGTGTGTGTGTGTGACAATACCCATTGGATAGTGTGTGTGTCACAAACCCCGTTGGACAGAGTTTGTGTCACAAACCCCTGTGGACACTGTGTGTGTCACAAACCCCACTGGACAAAGTGTTTATCACAAACTCCACTGGACAGCGTGTGTGTCACAAACACCAATTGACAGTGTGTTTGTCACAAACCCCATTGGACAGCGTGTGTGTCACAAACTCCTTAGGACAGTGTGTGTGTCACAAAACCCTTTGGTCAGTGTGTGTGTAACAAACCCAGTTGGTCAACGTGTGTGTCACAAACCCCATGGGACAGCATGTGTTTCTCACAAACCCCATTGGAAAGTCTGTGTCACAAACCCCATTGGATAGCGTGTGTGTGTCACAAACCCTATTGGAGAGTGTGTATGTCACAATCCCCATTGGACAGCGTCTGTGTCACAAACCCCACTGGACAGCGTGAGTGTCACAAACACCATTGGACAGAGTGTGTCTGTCACAATCCCCATTGGACAGTGTGCGTGTCACAAGCCCCATTGGTCAGAGCTTGTGTCACAAACAACGTTGGACAGCGTGTGTGTCACAAACCCCATTGGACAGCGTGTGTCTGTCACAATACCCATTGGACAGTGTGTGTGTGTCACAAACCCTATTGGACAGCGCGTGTGTCACAATCCCATTGGAAAGAGTGTGTGTGTCAAAAAACCCACTGGACAGCGTGTGTGTCGCAAACCCCATTGGACAGTGTGTGTGTCACAAAGCCCATTGGACAGTGTGTGTGTCACAAACAGCCATGGACAGTGTGCGTGTCAGAAACCCCATTGGACATCGTGTGTGTCATAAACCCTTTTGGACAGTGTGTTTGTCACAAACCCCACTGGACAGCGTGTGTGTCACAAACACCCATGGACATTGTGTGTGTCACAAATCCCATTTGAAATTTTTTGTGTCAGAAACCCCTTTGGAAATTGTGTGTGTCACAAACCCCATTGGAGAGCGTGTGTGTGTCACATTCCTCTTTGGACAGTGTGTGTGTCACAAACCCTATTGGAAAGTGTATGTGTCACAAACCCCATTGGATAGCGTGTGTGTGTCACAAACGCCGTTAGAAAGTATGCGAGTGACAAACCCCATTGGATAGCATGTGTGTGTCACAAACCCCGTTAGAAAGTGTGCGTGTCACAAACCCCAATGGAAAGTGTGTGTATCACAAACACCATTGGACAGCGTGTGTGTGTCACAATCCCCATTGGACAGTGTGTGTCTCACAAACCCCTTTGGATAGCGTGTGTGGTGTTGCAAACCCTATTGGACAGTGTGTGTGTCACAAACCCAACTGGACAGCGTGTGTGTCACGAACCCCATTGGACAGCTTGTGTGTCACAAGAACTATTGGACAGAGTGTGTGTGTCACAAAACCCATTGGACAGCGTGTGTGTCACAATACCCATTGGACAGAGTGTAAGTGTCACAAACCCCATTGGACAGCGTGTGAGTCACAATCCCCATTGGACACCGTGTGGGTCACAAACCCTATTGGACAGAGTGTGTGTCACAAGCCCCATTGGATAGAGTGTATGTATCAAAGACCCCACTGGATAGCGTGTGTGTCACAAACCCCATTGGACACCGTGTGTGTCACAAACACCCTTGGACAGAGTTTGTGTCACCAACCACCGTGGACACTGTGTGTGTCACAAACACCATTGGATAGTGTGTGTGTCACAAACACGCATGGAAAGTGTGCGTATCAGAAACCCCACTGGACATCGTGTGTGTCACAAACCCCTTTGGATAGTGTGTGTGTCACAAACCCGATTAGACAGTGTGTGTGTCACAAGCCCTATTGGACAGCGTGTGTGTCAAAATCCTCATTGGACAGCGTGTGTGTCACAAACCTCAATGGACAGTGTGTGTGTGTCACAATACCCATTGGACAGTGTGTGTGTCACAAACACAATTGGACAGAGTTTGTGTCAACAGCCGCCGTGGACACTGTGTGTGTCACAAACAACATTGGACAGTGTGTGTGTCACAAACTCCACTGGACAGTGTGTGTGTCACAAACACCCATGGAAAGTGTGCGTGTCAGAAACCCCATTGGACATCGTGTGTGTCACAAACCCCTTTGGACAGTGTGTGTGTCACAAACCCCATTGGACAGCGTGTGTGTCACAAACACCCATGGACAGTGTGCCTGTCACAAACCCCATTGGACTTCGTGTGTGTCACAAACCACATGGGACTGAGTTTGTGTCACGAAACCCATTGGACAGCGTCTGTGTCACAAGCGCCATTGGATAGAGTGTGTATGTCACAAACCCTCCTGGTCAGTGTGTGTGACACAAAACCCATTGCACAGCGTGTGTGTCACATACACCATTGGACAGTGTATGTGTCACAAACCCCATTGGACATCGTTTGTGTCACAAACCCCTTTGGAGAGTGTGTGTGTCACAATCCCCATTGGACACTGTGTGTGTCACAATCCCCATTGGACAGCGTCTGTGTCACAATCCCCATTGGACAGCGTGTGTGTCACAAACACCATTGGACAGCGTGTGTGTGTCACAATCCCCATTGGACAGTGTTTGTGTCACAAACCCCTTTAGACAGACTGTGTGTGACAAACCCCACCGGACAGAGTGTGTGTCACAAACCCCATTGGACAACGTGTGTGTCACAAACCCCCGTGGACACTGTGTGTGTCATAAACCCCACTGGACAGCGTGTGTGCCACAAACTCCTTTGGACAGTGTGTGTGTCACAAACCCCATTGGACAGTGTGTATGTCACAATCCCCATTGGACAGCGTCTGTGTCACAATCCCCATTGGACAGCGTGTGTGTCACAAACACCATTGGACAGCGTGTGTGTGTCACAATCCCCATTGGACAGTGTTTGTGTCACAAAACCTATTTGATATAGTGTGTGTCACAAACCCCATTGGATAGCCTGTGTGTGTCACAAAGCCTATTGGATAGCGTGTGTGTCACAAGACCCATTGGTCAGAGTGTGTGTGTGGCAAACCCCATTGGACAGCGTGTGTGTCATAACCCCCACTTTACAGCATGTGTGTGCCACAATCCCCATTGGACAGTGTGTGTGTGTCACATGCCCCATTGGACAGCGTGTTTGTCACAATACCCATTGGACAGAGTGTTTGTGTCACAAAACCCACTGGACAGCGTGTGTGTCACGAATCCCATTAGACAGCGTGGGTGTCATAAGCACCATTGGACAGGGTGTGTGTGTCACAAACCCCATTGGAAAGTGTATGTGTCACAAACCCCATCGGATAGCGTGTGTGTGTCACAAACACCATTGGACAGCGTGTGTGTGTATCAATACCCATTGGACAGTGTGTGTGTCACAAACCCCATTGGATAGTGTGTGTGTGTCACTAACCCCATTAGAAAGTGTGCATGTCACAAACCCCATTGGATAGATTGTGTGTGTCACAAACCCTATTGGATAGTGTGTATGTCACAATCCCCTTTGGACAGCGTCTGTGTCACAAACCCCATTGGACAGCGTGTGTGTCACAAACCCCCGTGGACACTTTGTGTGTCACAAACCCTTTTGGACTGTGTGTGTGTCAGAAACCCCACTGGACAGCGTGTGTGTCACAAACACCCATATACGGTGTACGTGTCACAAACCCCATTGGACATCGTGTGTGTCACAAACCCCTTTGGACAGTGTGTGTGTCACAAACCCCATGGGACAGAGTGTGTGTCACTAACCCCACTGAACAGCGTGTGTGTCACAAGCACCATTGGACAGAGCGTGTGTGTCACAAACCCCATTGGAAAGTGTATGTGTCACAAACCCCACTGGATAGCTTGTGTGTGTCGCAAACCCTCCTGGTCAGTGTGTGTGTCACAAAACCCATTGGATAGCATGCGTGTCACATACACCATGGGACATGTGTGTGTAACAAAACCAATTTGTCAGCGTGTGTGTCACAAACCCCTTTAGAAACTGTGTGTGTCAGAAACCCCATTAGAAAGTGTGCATCTCACAATCCCCTTTGAAAGTGGGTGTGTCAGAAACCCCATTGGATATCATGTGTGTGTCACAAACCCCATTAGAAAGTGTGCGTGTAACAAAATCCTTTTTATTCCGTGTGTGTGTTACAAACCCCATTTGAAAGTGTGTGTGTCACAAACCCCATTGGATAGCGTGTGTGTGTCACAAAACCCATTAAACAGTATGTGTGTCACAAAACCCATTAGATTCCCTGTGTGTGTCACAAAACCCATTAAACAGTATGCGTGTCAGAAAACCCATTAGATTCCCTGTGTGTTTCACAAACCCCATTAGAAATTGTGCGTCTCAAAGCCCATATGATAGCGTGAGTGTGTCGCAAACCCCATTAGAAAGTGTGCGTGTTACAAACCCCATTGTATAAAGTGTGTGTGTCAAAAACCCTATTGGAGAGTGTGTGTGTCACAAACCCCACTGGACAGCGTGTGTGTCACGAACCCCATTGGAAAGCGTGTGTGTCACAAGACCCATTGCACAGCGTGTGTGTCATAATCCCCACTTTACAGAGTGTGTGTGTCTCAATCCCCATTGGATAGAGTGTGTGTGTGACAAACCCCATTGGACAGCTTGTGTGTCATAATCCCCACTTTACAGCGTGTGTGTGTCTCAATCCCATTGGACAGAGTTTGTGTGTCACAAAACTCACTGGACATCGTGTGTGTCACAAACCCTTTTGGACAGTGTGTGTGTCAGAAAACCCACTGGACAGCGTGTGTGTCACAAACACCCATAGACAGTGTGCATGTCAAAAACCTCATTGGACATTGTGTGTGTCCCAAACCCGTTGGACAGTGTGTGTGTCACAAACCCCATGGGACAGAGTGTGTGTCACGAACCCATTGGACAGAGTGTGTGTGTCACAAACCCCATTGGACATCGTGTGTTTCACAATCCCCATTGGACAGCGTGTGTGTCACAAACCGCATTGGACAGAGTGTGTGTGACAAACCCCATTGGACACCATGTGTGTCATAACCCCCATTTTACAGCGTGTGTGTCACAATACACATTGGACATAGTGTCTGTGCCACAAAACCCATTGGATAGCGTGTCTGTCACAAACCCCATTAGAAAGTGTCTGTGTCACAAACCCTATCGGACAGTGTGTGTCTCACAAACACCACTGGACAGCGTGTGTGTGTCACAAACCCTATTGGATAGCATGTGAGTGTGTCACAATCCCCATTGGACAGCGTGTAGTGTAAGAAAGCCCATTGGACAGTGTGTGTCACAAATCCAATTGGACAGAGTGTGTGTGTCACAAAGCCCAGTTGACAGGGTGTGTTTCACAAAAACTATTGGACAGCGTGTGTGTCACAAACCC
This sequence comes from Columba guinea, assembly GCA_032206185.1. Classification (NCBI taxonomy): domain Eukaryota; kingdom Metazoa; phylum Chordata; class Aves; order Columbiformes; family Columbidae; genus Columba; species Columba guinea. The sequence goes on along the minus strand of JAVLUU010000053.1, from coordinate 182,183 downwards.
CATTGGATAGCGTGTGTGTCAGAATCCCCATTGAACAGTGTGTGTGTCACAAAATGCATTGGATAGCGTGTGTGTCACAATCCCTATTGGATAGAAGGTGTGTCACAAATCCCATTGGACAGAGTTTATGTCACAAACCCCATTGGACAGTGTGTGTGTCACAAAACGCATTGGATAGTGTTTGCCTCACAATCCCCGTTGGACAGCGTGTGTGTCACAAACCCCATTGGACAGTTTGTGTGTGTCACAAAACCCATTGGATAGCATGTGAGTGTCACAAACCCCATTGGACAGCGTGTAGTGTCAGAAACCCCATTGTAAAGTGTGTGTCGCAAATCCCATTGGACAGCGTGTGTGTCACAATCCCCATTGGACAACGTGTGTGTCAGAAACACCATTGGACAGTGTGTGTGATCACAAAACGCATTGGATAGCATGTCTGTCACAATCCCCATTGGACAGCGTGTGTGTCACAAGCGCCATTGGAAAGTGTGTGTGTCACAAACCCCATTGGAAAGTGTGTGTGTCATAACCCCCATTTTACAGCATGTGTGTGTCACAATCCTCATTGGACAGTTTGTGTGTGTCACAAACCCAGTTGGACATCGTGTGTATCACCATCCCCATTGGACAGCGTGAGTGTCACAAACCCCATTGGACAGAGTGTGTGTGTGACAAACCCCATTAGACAGTGTGTGTGTGCCACAAACCTCATTGGACAGCGTGTGTATCAAAAACCCCTTTGGACTGTGTGTGTCACAAACCCCATTGGACAGCGTGTGTGTCATGAATCCCATTGGACAGTGTGTCTGTGTGACAATGCCCATTGGACAGTGTGTGTGTCACAATCCCCATTGGACAGCATGTGTTTCACAAAACCCATTGGATAGCATGTGGGTCACAAACCCCATTTGAAAGTGTGTGTGTCACAAACCCCATTGGTCAGCGTGTGTGTGCCACAAAACCCATTGGATAGCATGTGTGTGTCACGAACCCCATTGGACAGCTTGTGAGCCCAAAGACCCATTGGTCAGAGTGTGTGTGTCACATTCCCCAGTGGACAGTGTGTGTGTCACAAAACCCATTAGATAGCATGCGTGTCACAAACACCATTGGACAGTGTGTGTGTAACAAAACCAATACGTCAGCGTGTGTCGTCACAAACCACATGGGACAGTGTGTGTGTGTCACAAACCCCATTGGAAAGTGTGTGTGTCACAAACGCCATTGGATAGTGTGTGTGTGTCACAAACACCGTTGGACAGCGTGTGTGTCATAAACCCCATTGGACATCGTGTGTGTGTCACAAACCCCATTGGAAAGTTTGTGTGTCACAAACCCCATTGGATAGCATGTGTGTGTCGCAAACCCCATTGGACAGTTTGTGTGTCACAAACCCCACTGGTCAGTGTGTGTGTCACAAACCCCTTTGGACAGTGTGTGTGTCACAAAACCCCCTGGACAGTGTGTGTGTCACAATCCCCATTTGACAGCGTGTGTGTCACAAACCCCCATGGACACTGTTTGTGTCACAAACACCATTGGACAGTGTGTGTGTCAAAAACCCAACTCGACAGCGTGTGTGTCACAAACCCCATTGGACAGAGTGTGTGTGTCACAAACCCCATTGGACATCGAGTGTGTCACAATCCCCATTGGACAGAGTGTGTGTCAGGAACCCCATTGGACAGCGTGTGTGTCACAAGCGACATTGGAAAGTGTGTGTGTCACAAACCCCATTGGAAAGTGTGTGTGTCATAACCCCCATTTTACAGAGTGTGTGTGTCACAATCCTCATTGGACAGTGTGTGTGTGTCACAAACCCCATTGGATATCGTGTGTATCACAAACCCCATTGGACAGTGTGTGTGTCACAAACCCCACCGGACAGCGTGTGTGTGTCACAATCCCCATTGGACAGTGTGTGTGTGTCACAAACCCCATTGGACAGCGTGTGTATCACAAACCCCTTAGGACAGTGTTTGTGTCACAAACCCCATTCTACAGTGCATGTGTGTCACATTCCCCATTGGACAGCGTGTGTGTCACAATACCCATTGGACAGAGCGTGTGTGTCACAATCCCCATTGGACAGCGTGTGTGTCACGAATCCCATTGGACAGTGTGTCTGTGTCACAATACCCATTGGACAGTGTGTGTGTCACAATCCCCATTGGACAGCATGCGGGTCACAAACCCCATTTGAAAGTGTGTGCCTCACAAACCCCATTGGACAGCGTGTGTGTGTCACGAAACCCTTTGGATAGCATGCGTGTCAAAAATACCATGGGACAGTGTGTGTGTAACAAAAGCAATTTGTCAGTGTGTGTGTCACAAGCACCATTGGACAGTGTGTGTGTCACAAACCCCATTGGAAAGTGTATCTGTCACAAACCCCATTGCGTAGCGTGTGTGTGTCACAAACCCCATTGGACAGCGTGTGTGTCAAAAACACCATTGGACACTGTGTGTGTCACAATCCCCATTGGAAAGTGTATGTGTCACAAACCCCATTGTATAGCGTGTGTGTGACACAAACCCTCCTGGTCAGTGTGTGTGTCACAAAACCCTTTGGATAGCATGCATGTCACAGACCCAATTGGACAGCGTGTTTGTCAGAAGCCCATTGGACAGATTGTGTGTGTCACAAACACCATTGTACAGCGTGTTTCTCACAATCCCCATTGGACAGAGTGTGTGTCACAAGCCCATTGGACAGAGTGTGTGTGTCAAAAATTCCCGTGGACACTGTGTGTGCCACGAATGCAGTTGGACAGTGTGTGTGTCACAACCTCCCCTGGACAGTGTGTGTGTCACAATCGCCAGTGGACAGAGTGTGTGTCACAAACCCCATTGGACAGTGTGTGTGTCACACACCCCATTCGAAAGCGTGTGTGTCTACAAGCACCATTGGACAGAGTTTGTGTGTCAGAAACCCCATTGGAAATTGTATGTGTCACAAACCCAATTGGATAGCGTCTGTGTGTTACAAACCCTATTGGACAGTGTGTGTGTCACAAACCCATTGGACAGCCTGTGTGTCACAATCCCCATTGGATAGTGTGTGAGTCACAAACCCCATTGGACAGTGTGAGTGTCACAAACCCTATTGGACAAACTTTGTTTCACAAACCCCATTGGACAGCGTCTGTGTCACAAACCCCATTGGAAAGTGTCTGTGTCATAAACCGCATTAAATAGCGTGTGTAAGTCACCATCCCCATTGGACAGCGTGTTTGTCACAAGCCCTTTGGACAGAGTGTGTTTGTCACAAACCCCATTGTACAGCTTCTTTGTCACAATCCTCACTGGACAGCGTGTGTGTCACAATCCCCATTGGACAGAGTGTGTGTGACAACCCCCATTGGGCAGTGTGTGTGTCACAAACCCCACTGGTCAGCGTGTGTGTCACAAACACCCATGGACAGCGTGCGTGTCACATACCCCTTTGGACAGTGTGTGCGTCACAAACCCCATTGGATAAAGTGTGTGTGTCACAAACCCCATTGTACAGAGTGTTTGTCACAAGCTCATTGGACAGCGTGTGTGGTACAAGCCCATTGGACAGAATGTGTGTGTCACAAAACCCACTGGACAGCGTGTGTGTCACGAACCCCATTGGACAGAGTGTTTGTGTCAGAAAACCCATTAGGAAAGTGCATGTGTCAAAAACCCCATTGGATAGCATGTGTGTGTCACAAACCCCATTGGAGAGCATGTTTGTCAAAAGCCTCATTGGACAGAGTGTCTATTTAGGAAAACCCATTGGACAGCGTATGTGTAACAATCCTCATTCGATACCGTGTGTGTGTCATAATACCCATTGGACATCGTGTGTGTCACAAGACCTTTTGGACAGAGTGTGTGTCACAAACCCCATTGTACAGCGTGTTTGTCACAATCCCCATTCCACAGCGTGTGTGTCAGAAGCCCATTGGACAGTGTGTGTGTCACAAACTTCATTGGACAGTGTGTGTGTCATAAACCCCATTGGACAGTATGTGTGTCACAAATACTATTGGACAGCGTGTGTGTCACAAGCCCACTGGACAGAGTGTATGTGTCACTAAACCCACTGGACAGCGTGTGTTTCACGAACCCCGTTGGACAGAGTGTGTATCACAAGCACCATTGGACAGAGTGTTTGTGTCACAAAACCCATTGGAAAGTGTATGTGTCACAAACCCCACTGGATAGCGTGTGTGTCACACACACCCATGGACATTGTGCGTGTCACAAACCCCATTGGACATCGTGTGTGTCACAAACCCCATTAGAAAGTGTGTGCGTCACAAACCCCATTGGAGAGCGTTTGTATGTCAAAAACCCCATTAGAAAGTATGCGTGTCAGAAACCCACTGGATAGCATGTGTGTGTCACAAACCCTATTGGACACTGTGTGTGTGTCACAATCCCCATTGGACACTGTGTGTGTCACAAAACGCATTGGATAGCGTGTGTGTGTCACAAACCCCATGGGACAGCGTGTGTGTGTCACAAACACCATTGGACAGCGTGTTTGTGTCACAAACCCCATTGGAAAGTGTGTGTGTCACAAACCCCATTGGAGAGCGAGTGTGTGTCAAAACCCCATTAGAAAGTATGCGTGTCACAAACCCCGCTGGATAGCATGTGTGTGTCACAAACCCTATTGGACAGTGTGTGTGTGTCACAATAACCATTGGATAGCGTGTGTGTGTCACAAACCCTATTGGACAGATTGTGTGTGTCACAAACCCCATCGGACAGCGTGTGTGTCATAAACCCAATTAGATAGCATGTGTGTGTCACAAACCCCATGGGACAGACTGTGTGTCACGAACCCCATTGGACAGCGTGTGTGACAAGCTCCGTTGGACAGAGTGTGTGTGTCACAAAACCCATTGGAAAGTGTATGTTTCACAAATCCCATTGGATAGTGTGTGTGTGTCACAAACCCCATGGGACAGCGTGTGTGTGTCACAAAACCCATTGAAAAGTGTGTGTGTCACAAACCCCATTGGAAAGTGTGTGTGTCACAAACCCCTGGGGACAGCGTGTGTGTCACAAACACCATTAGACAGTGTGTGTTTGTCACAAACCCCATTGGACAGACTGTGTGTCACGAACCCCATTGCATAGCGTGTGCGTGACAGAAACCCTATTGGACAGTCTATGTGTCACAAACCCCACTGGACAGCGTATATGTCACAAACCCCATTGGACAGCGTGTGTGTTACAATCCCCATTGGACAGCGTGTGTGTCACAAACTACATTGTACAGAGTGTGTGTGTCACAATCCCCATTGGAAAGCGTTTGTGTCACAAACCCCATTGGACAGCGTGTGTGTCACAAAACACTTTGGACAGAGAGTATGTGTCACAATCCCCATTGGACAGCGTGTGTTTCACAAAAACCCATGGACAGTGTGAGTGTCACAAACCCCATTGGACATCCTGTGTGTCACAGACCCCTTTGGACAGTGTGTTACAAACCCCATTGGACAGCGTGTGTGTGTCACAATCCGCATTGGACAGTTTGTGTGTCACAAACCCCATGGGACAGAGTGTGTGTCACGAACCCCATTGGAAAGTGTATGTGTCACAAATACCATTGGATAGCGTGTGTGTTTCACAAACCCTCCTGGTCAGTGCATGTGTCACAAAACCCATTGGACAGCATGCGTGAAACAAACACCATTGAACAGTGTGTGTGTAACAAACCCAATTGGTCAGAGTGTGTGTCACAAACCCCATGGGACAGCGTGTGTGTGTCACAATACACACTGGACAGTGTGTGTGTCACAAACCCTTCTGGTCAGTGTGTGTGTCACAAACCCCATTGGACAGCGTGTGTGTCAGAAAGCCAATTGGACAGTGTGTGTGTCACAAAACCCACTGGACAGCGTCTGTGTTATCAAACCCCATTGGACAGCGTGTGTATTCACAAGACCCATTGGACAGAGTGCGTGTGTCAAAAAACCCATTGGACAGCTTGTGTGTCGCAAAAACCATTGGACAGCTTGTGTGTGTAACAATACCCACTGGACAGTGGGTGTGTGTAACAATACCCACTGGACAGTGGGTGTGTCAGAAACCCCGCTGTACAGCGTGTGTGTCACAAACCCCCGTGAACACTATGTGTGTCACAAACCCCATTGGACAGCGTGTGTGTCACAATCCTCTTTGGAAATTGTGTGTGTCATAAACCCCATTGGAAAGCGTGTGTGTCACAAAGACTCATGGACAGTGTGCCTGTCACAAACCCCATTGGACATCCTGTTTCTCACAAACCCCTTTGGACAGAGTGTGTGTGTCACAAAACCCATTGGAATGTGTGTGTGTCACAAACCCCATTGTAAAGTATGTGTGTCACAAACCCTATTGGACAGCGTGTGTGTGTCACAAACCCCATTGGAGAGCGTGTGTGTCAGAAACACAATTGGACAGTGTGTGTTACAAATCCCATTGGACAGCGTGTGTGTCACAATCCCCATTGGACAGTGTGTGTGTCATAAAACCCATTGGACAGTATGTGTGTCACAAACACTATTGGACAGCGTGTGTTTCACGAACCCCATTGGACAGCGTGTGTATCATAAGCACCATTGGACAGAGTGTGTGTGTCACAAAACCCATTGGAAAGTGTATGTGTCACAAACCCCACTGGATAGCGTGAGTGTGTCACAAACCCTATTGGACAGTGTGTGTGTTAGAATCCCCATTAGACAGCGTGTGTGTCACAAACTCCATTGGACAGGATTTGTGTGTCACAATCCCCATTGGACGGCGTGTGTGTCACAAAAGCGTTTGGACAGAGTATATGTGTCACAATCCCCATTGGACAGCGTGTGTGTCACAAGCAGCATTGGACAGAGTGTTTGTGTCACAAACCCCTTTGGAAAGTGTATGTGTCACAAACCCCGTTGGATAGCGTATTGTGTGTGGCACAAACCCTATTGGACAGTTTGTGTGTCTCAAATACCACTGCACAACGTGTGTGTCACAAACAGCATTGGATAGTGTGTGTGTCTCAAGCCCCACTGGACAGCGTGTGTGTCACAAACACCATTGGACAGCGTGTGTGTGTAACAATAACCATTGGACAGTGTGTGTGTCACAAAACCTATTAGACAGCGTGTGTGTCACAAACACCCATGGACAGTGTGCGAGTCACAAATCCCTTTGGACATCGTGTGTGTCACAAACCCCTTTGGACAATGTGTGTGTCACAAACACCATTGGACATCTTGTGTGTGTCACAATCACCATTAGACAGTGTGTGTGTCACAAAACCCATTGGATAGTGTGTGTGATGTCACAAACCCTATTGGACAGTGTGTGTGTCGCAAACAGCATTGGACAGCGTGTGTGTGTCACAATCCCCATTGGACAATGTGCGTGTGTGTCACAAAACCCATTGGATAACGTGTGTGTCACAAACCCCCGTGGACACTGTGTGTGTCACGAACGCCATTGGACAGTGTGTGTGTCAAAAACCCCCCTGGACATTGTGTGTGTCACAATCCCCAGTGGACAGCGTGTGTGTCAAAACCCCATTGGACTGTGTGTGTGTGACAAAACCCACTGGACAGCGTGTGTGTCACAAACACCCATGGACAGTGTGAGTGTCACGAACTCCATTGGACAGCGTGTGTGTCACAAGCACCATTGGACAGAGTGTGCGTGCCACAAACCCCATTGGAAAGTGTATGTGTCACAAACCCCATTGGATAGCGTGTGTGTTCACAAAACCCATTGGACAGCGTGGTTTTCACAAGACCCATTGTACCGAGTGTGTGTCTCACAAAGCCCATTGGACAGCGTCTGTGTCACAAGACCTATTAAACAGAGTGTGTGTGTCACAAACCCCATTGGACAGCGTGTGTGTGTAACAATACCCATTGGACAGTGTGTGTGTGTAACAATACCCATTGTACAGTGTGTGTGTCACAAACACCCATGGAAAGTGTGCATGTCAAAACCCCATTGCACATCGTTTGTGTCACAAAACCTTTTGGACAGTGTGTGTGTCACAACCCCACTGGACAGCGTGTGTGTCACAAACGCCACTGGACAGCGTGTGTGTCACAAAGCCTTTTGGACAGTGTGTGTGTCACAAAACCCACTGGACAGGGTGTGTGTCACAAACACCCATGGAAAGTGTGTGTGTCAGAAACCCCATTGGACATCGTGTGTGTCACAAACCCCTTTGGACAGCGTGTGTGTTCACAAAACCCATTGGACAGCGTGTGTGTCGCAAATACCATGGCACAGCGTGTGTGTGTCACAATCCCCATTGGACAGTGTGTATGTCACAAACCCAATGGGACAGAGTGTGTGTCACGAAACCCATTGGACAGCCTGTGTGTCACAAGCGCCATTGGACAGAGTGTGTGTGTCACAAACCCCATTGGAAAGTGTGTCACAAACCCCATTGGATAGCGTGTGTGTGTCACAAAACCCATTGGAAAGCATACGTGTCACAAACCCCATGGGACAGCGTGTGTGTTTCACAAACCCCTTTGGAAAGTGTGTGTATCACAAACCCTTTAGAAAGTATGCATGTCACAAACCCCATTGTATAGTGTGTGTGTGTCACAAACGCCATTAGAAGTTGTACGTGTCACAAACCCCATTGGAAAATTTGTGTGTTACAAACACCATTGGACAGCGTGTGTGTGTCACAATCCCCATTGGACAGTGTGTGTGTCACAAAACCCATTGGATAGCGTGTGTGTCACAAACCCCATTAAAAAGAGTGTGTGTCACAAACCCCACTGGATAGCTTGTGTGATGTCACAAACCCTATTGGACAGTGTGTGTGTCACAAACGCCATTGGACAGCGTGTGTGTCACAAACCCCATTGGACAGAGCGTGTGTGTCACAAACCCCATTGGAAAGTGTGTGTGTTTCACAATCCCCATTGGACAGTGTGTGTGTGTCACAATACCCATAGGACACTGTGTGTGTCACAAACTCCATTGGACAGTTTGTGTGTCATAAACCCCATTGGACAGCGTGCGTTTCACAATCCCCATTGGACAGCGTGTGTTTTTACAAACCCCATTGGACAGTGTGTGTGTGTCACAATACCCATAGGACACTCTGTGTGTCACAAACTCCATTGGATATCGTTTGTGTCACAAACCCCTTTGGACAGCGTGTGTGTCACAATCCCCATTGGACAGCGTGTGTGTCACAAATACCATTGGAAAGTGTGTGTCACGAACCCCATTGGATAGCATGTGTGTGTCATAAACCCTATTGGACCGTGTATATGTCACAATCCCCACTGGACAGCGTCTGTGTCACAAACACCATTGGACAGCGTGTGTGTGTCACAATCCCCATTGGTCAGTGTGTGTGTCACAAAACCCTTTGGATAGTGTGTGTGTCACGAAAAAAATTAGAAATTCTGTGTGTCAGAAACCCTATTGGACAGAGTGTGTGTGTCACACACCCCATTGGCAGCATGTGTGTCACAAACCTCTTCGGATAATGTGTGTGTCACAAACCCCATTGGACAGCGTGTTTTTCACAAGACCCATTGGACAGAGTGTGTGTGTCACAAACTCCACTGGACAGTGTGTGTGCCACAAGACCTATTGGACAGCGTGTGTGTCACAAACACCCATGGAAAGTGTGCATGTCAGAAAACCCATTGGACACCGTGTGTGTCACAAACCCCATTGGATAGCGTGCGTGATATCACAAACCCTATTGGACACTGTGTGTGTCACAAACCCCATTGGACAGTGTGTGTGTCAGGAACCCCATTGGACAGCTTGTGTGTCACAAGACCTATTGGACAAAGCGTTTGTGTCACAAACCCATTGGACAGCGTGTGTGTGTCACAATCCCCATTGGACAGTGTGTGTGTCACAAACCCCATGGGACTGAGTTTGTGTCACGAACCCCATTGGACAGCGTCTGTGTCACAAGCGCCATTGGACAGAGTGTGTGTGTCACAAACCACAATGGAAAGTGTGTGTGTAAAAAACCCCACTGGACAGCATGTGTGCTACAAACCCTTTTGGACAGTGTGTGTGTCACAATCCCCATTGGACAGCGTGTGTGTCACAAACCCCATTGGATAGCGTGTGTGTGGCAGGAACCCTATTGGACAGTGTGTGTGTCACAAACCCCATTGGACAGCGTGTGTGTGTAACAATACCCATTGGACAGTGTGTGTGTGTAACAATACCCATTGTACAGTGTGTGTGTCACAAACACCCATGGAAAGTGTGCATGTCAAAACCCCATTGCACATCGTTTGTGTCACAAAACCTTTTGGACAGTGTGTGTGTCACAACCCCACTGGACAGCGTGTGTGTCACAAACGCCACTGGACAGCGTGTGTGTCACAAAGCCTTTTGGACAGTGTGTGTGTCACAAAACCCACTGGACAGGGTGTGTGTCACAAACACCCATGGAAAGTGTGTGTGTCAGAAACCCCATTGGACATCGTGTGTGTCACAAACCCCTTTGGACAGCGTGTGTGTTCACAAAACCCATTGGACAGCGTGTGTGTCGCAAATACCATGGCACAGCGTGTGTGTGTCACAATCCCCATTGGACAGTGTGTATGTCACAAACCCAATGGGACAGAGTGTGTGTCACGAAACCCATTGGACAGCCTGTGTGTCACAAGCGCCATTGGACAGAGTGTGTGTGTCACAAACCCCATTGGAAAGTGTGTCACAAACCCCATTGGATAGCGTGTGTGTGTCACAAAACCCATTGGAAAGCATACGTGTCACAAACCCCATGGGACAGCGTGTGTGTTTCACAAACCCCTTTGGAAAGTGTGTGTATCACAAACCCTTTAGAAAGTATGCATGTCACAAACCCCATTGTATAGTGTGTGTGTGTCACAAACGCCATTAGAAGTTGTACGTGTCACAAACCCCATTGGAAAATTTGTGTGTTACAAACACCATTGGACAGCGTGTGTGTGTCACAATCCCCATTGGACAGTGTGTGTGTCACAAAACCCATTGGATAGCGTGTGTGTCACAAACCCCATTAAAAAGAGTGTGTGTCACAAACCCCACTGGATAGCTTGTGTGATGTCACAAACCCTATTGGACAGTGTGTGTGTCACAAACGCCATTGGACAGCGTGTGTGTCACAAACCCCATTGGACAGAGCGTGTGTGTCACAAACCCCATTGGAAAGTGTGTGTGTTTCACAATCCCCATTGGACAGTGTGTGTGTGTCACAATACCCATAGGACACTGTGTGTGTCACAAACTCCATTGGACAGTTTGTGTGTCATAAACCCCATTGGACAGCGTGCGTTTCACAATCCCCATTGGACAGCGTGTGTTTTTACAAACCCCATTGGACAGTGTGTGTGTGTCACAATACCCATAGGACACTCTGTGTGTCACAAACTCCATTGGATATCGTTTGTGTCACAAACCCCTTTGGACAGCGTGTGTGTCACAATCCCCATTGGACAGCGTGTGTGTCACAAATACCATTGGAAAGTGTGTGTCACGAACCCCATTGGATAGCATGTGTGTGTCATAAACCCTATTGGACCGTGTATATGTCACAATCCCCACTGGACAGCGTCTGTGTCACAAACACCATTGGACAGCGTGTGTGTGTCACAATCCCCATTGGTCAGTGTGTGTGTCACAAAACCCTTTGGATAGTGTGTGTGTCACGAAAAAAATTAGAAATTCTGTGTGTCAGAAACCCTATTGGACAGAGTGTGTGTGTCACACACCCCATTGGCAGCATGTGTGTCACAAACCTCTTCGGATAATGTGTGTGTCACAAACCCCATTGGACAGCGTGTTTTTCACAAGACCCATTGGACAGAGTGTGTGTGTCACAAACTCCACTGGACAGTGTGTGTGCCACAAGACCTATTGGACAGCGTGTGTGTCACAAACACCCATGGAAAGTGTGCATGTCAGAAAACCCATTGGACACCGTGTGTGTCACAAACCCCATTGGATAGCGTGCGTGATATCACAAACCCTATTGGACACTGTGTGTGTCACAAACCCCATTGGACAGTGTGTGTGTCAGGAACCCCATTGGACAGCTTGTGTGTCACAAGACCTATTGGACAAAGCGTTTGTGTCACAAACCCATTGGACAGCGTGTGTGTGTCACAATCCCCATTGGACAGTGTGTGTGTCACAAACCCCATGGGACTGAGTTTGTGTCACGAACCCCATTGGACAGCGTCTGTGTCACAAGCGCCATTGGACAGAGTGTGTGTGTCACAAACCACAATGGAAAGTGTGTGTGTAAAAAACCCCACTGGACAGCATGTGTGCTACAAACCCTTTTGGACAGTGTGTGTGTCACAATCCCCATTGGACAGCGTGTGTGTCACAAACCCCATTGGATAGCGTGTGTGTGGCAGGAACCCTATTGGACAGTGTGTGTGTCACAAACCCCATTGGACAGCGTGTGTGTGTAACAATACCCATTGGACAGTGTGTGTGTGTAACAATACCCATTGTACAGTGTGTGTGTCACAAACACCCATGGAAAGTGTGCATGTCAAAACCCCATTGCACATCGTTTGTGTCACAAAACCTTTTGGACAGTGTGTGTGTCACAACCCCACTGGACAGCGTGTGTGTCACAAACGCCACTGGACAGCGTGTGTGTCACAAAGCCTTTTGGACAGTGTGTGTGTCACAAAACCCACTGGACAGGGTGTGTGTCACAAACACCCATGGAAAGTGTGCGTGTCAGAAACCCCATTGGACATCGTGTGTGTCACAAACCCCTTTGGACAGCGTGTGTGTTCACAAAACCCATTGGACAGCGTGTGTGTCGCAAATACCATGGCACAGCGTGTGTGTGTCACAATCCCCATTGGACAGTGTGTATGTCACAAACCCAATGGGACAGAGTGTGTGTCACGAAACCCATTGGACAGCCTGTGTGTCACAAGCGCCATTGGACAGAGTGTGTGTGTCACAAACCCCATTGGAAAGTGTAAGTGTCACAAACCCCATTGGATAGCGTGTGTGTGTCACAAAACCCATTGGAAAGCATACGTGTCACAAACCCCATGGGACAGCGTGTGTGTTTCACAAACCCCTTTGGAAAGTGTGTGTATCACAAACCCTTTAGAAAGTATGCGTGTCACAAACCCCATTGTATAGTGTGTGTGTGTCACAAACGCCATTAGAAGTTGTACGTGTCACAAACCCCATTGTAAAATTTGTGTGTTACAAACACCATTGGACAGCGTGTGTGTGTCACAATCCCCATTGGACAGTGTGTGTGTCACAAAACCCATTGGATAGCGTGTGTGTCACAAACCCCATTAAAAAGAGTGTGTGTCACAAACCCCACTGGATAGCTTGTGTGATGTCACAAACCCTATTGGACAGTGTGTGTGTCACAAACGCCATTGGACAGCGTGTGTGTCACAAACCCCATTGGACAGAGCGTGTGTGTCACAAACCCCATTGGAAAGTGTGTGTGTTTCACAATCCCCATTGGACAGTGTGTGTGTGTCACAATACCCATAGGACACTGTGTGTGTCACAAACTCCATTGGACAGTTTGTGTGTCATAAACCCCATTGGACAGCGTGCGTTTCACAATCCCCATTGGACAGCGTGTGTTTTTACAAACCCCATTGGACAGTGTGTGTGTGTCACAATACCCATAGGACACTCTGTGTGTCACAAACTCCATTGGATATCGTTTGTGTCACAAACCCCTTTGGATAGTGTGTGTGTCACAAACCCCATTGGACAGCGTGTGTGCCACAAACACCCATGGACAGTGTGCGTGTCGGAAACCCCATTGGACATCGTCTGTGTCACAAACCCCTTTGGACAGCGTGTGTGTTCAAAAACCCCATTGGACAGCGTGTTTTTCACAAGACCCTTTGGACAGAGTGTGTGGTCACAATCCCCATTGGACAGCGTGTGTGTCGCAAATACCATTGGACAGCGTGTGTGTGTAACAATACCCATTGGACAGTTTGTGTGTCACAAAACCTTGTGGACACTGTGTATGTCACAAACCCCATTGGACATTGTGTGTGTCAGAAACTCCACTGAACAGTGTGTGTTTCACAAACCCCATTGGACAGCGTGTTTGTGTCGCAATACCCTTTGGAAAGTGTGTGTGTCACAAACTGGATTGGACAGAGTTTCTGTCACAAACGCCGTTGGACGGCGTGTTTTTCACAAACCCCATTGGACAGTGTGTGTGTCACAATTCCCATTGGACAGTGTGTGTGTCAAAAACCCCATTGGACAGTGTGTGTGTGTCACAAACCCATTGTACAGTGTGTGTGCCACAAACACCATTTGACAGCGTGTGTGTAACAAAGCCCATTGGACAGCGTGTGTGTCACAATCCCCATTGGACAGCGTGTGTGTCACAAACACCATGGCACAGCGTGTGTGTGTCACAATCCCCATTGGACAGTGTGTGTCACAAACTCCACTGGACAGCGTGTGTAGTCACAAACACCCATGGACAGTCTACGTGTAACAAACCCCATTGGACAAGTTTGTCTCACAAACCCCATTGGAAAGTGTGTGTACCACAAACCCCATTGGACAGCGTGTGTGTGTCACAATACCCATTGCATAGCGTGTGTTTCACAAACCCCATTAGAAAGAGTGTGTGTCACAAACACCACTGGACAGCGTGTGTGTCACGAACCCCATTGGACAGCTTTTTTGTCACAAGACCTATTGGACAGAGTGTGTATGTCACAACCCCCATTGGACTGTGTGTGTTTCACAATACCCATTGGAAACCGTGTGGGTCACAAACCCCATTGGACAGAGTGTGTGTGTCACAAACCCCATTGGACAGCGTGTGTGTCACGAACCCCATTGGACAGCTTGTGTGTCTCAAGACCTATTGGACAGAGTGTGTGTGTCACAAACCCCTTTGGACAGCCTGTGTGTCACAATTCTCATTGGACATCGTGTGTGTCACAAACCCCATTGGACAGCGTGTGTGTCACAAACCCCCATGGACACTGTGTGTTTCACGAACGTCATTGGACAGTGTGTGTGTCACAAACCCCCCTGGACAGTGTGTGGTTCACAATCCCCAGTAAACAGCGTGTGTGTCAAATTCCAGTGGACAGTTTGTGTGTCACAAAACCCACTGGACAGCGTGTGTGTCAATAACACCCTTAGAGAGTGTGAGTGTCACAAACCCCATTGGATAGCGTGTGTGTCACAAACCCCTCTGGACAGTGTGTGTGTCAGAAATCCCATTGGACAGTGTGTGTCACAAGCCCCATTGGACAGCATGTGTGTCAGAAGCCCATTGGACAGAGTGTATGTGTCACAAACCCCATTGGGCAGCATGTGTGTCACAATCCCCATTAAACAGCGTGTGTGTCACAAACCCCTTTGGATAGCGTGTGTGTGTCAAAAACCCCATTAAGAAAGTATTTGTGTCACAAACCCCGTTGGATAGCATGTGTGTGTCATAAACCCTATTGGACAGTGTGTATGTCACAATTTCCATTGGACAGCGTATGTGTCACAAGCCCCATTGGACAGCGTGTGTGTCACAAACACCATTGGAGAGCGTGTGTGCCACAAGCCCCATTGGATAGCGTGTGTGTCACAAACCCCATTGGACACCGTGTGTGTGTCACAATCCCCATTGGACAGTGTGTGTGTCACAAACCCCATGGGACAGAGTGTGTGTCACGAACCCCATTGGACAGAGTTTGTATCACAAGCACCATTGGACAGAGTGTGTGTCACAAACCCCATTGGATAGCGTGTGTGTGTCACAAACCCCATTAGAACGTGTGCGTGTCACAAACACCATTGGACAGCATGTGTGTGTCACAAACAACACTGGACAGCGTGTTTGCGTCACAATCACCATTGGACAGTGTGTGTGTCAAAAAACCCTTTGGACAGCGTGTGTTTCACACACCCCTTTAGAAAGTGTGTGTGTCAGAAACCCCATTGGACAGCGTGTGTGACGTCACAAACCCTATTGGACAGTGTGTGTGTCACAAACCCCAATGGACAGCGTGTGTGTCACGAACCCCATTGGACAGCGTGTGTGTCACAATACCCATTGGACACCGTGTGGGTCACAAACCCCATTGGACAGAGTGTGTGTCGCAAACCCCCGTGGACACTGTGTGTGTCACAAACCCCATTGGAAGTGTGTGTGTCACAAACCCCACTGAACAGCGTGTGTGTCACAAACACCCATGGACAGTGTGTGTGTCACAAAACCCACTGGAGACCCTGTGTGTCACAAACCCCATTGGACAGCGTGTGTGTGTCACAATACCCATGTGACAATGTGTGTGTCACAAACCCCATTGGACAGTGTGTGTGTCACAAACCCCATTGGAAAGTGTATGTGTCACAAACCCCATTGGATTGCGTGTGTGTGTCACAAACCCTATTGGACAGTCTGTGTGTCACAAAACGCATTGGACAGCGTGTGTGTTCACAAAACCCACAGGACAGCGTGTTTTTCACAAGACCCATTGGATAGAGTGTGTGTGTCACAAAGCCCATTGGACAGCATGTGTGTCACAAACACTATTGCACAGCGTGTGTGTGTAACAATACCCATTGGACAGTGTGTGTGTCACAAAACCCATTGGACAGCGTCTGTTTCACAAACCCCCGTGGACACTGTGTGTGCCACAAACTCCACTGGACAGCGTGTGTTTCGCAAATACTCATGGACATTGTGGATGTCACAAAACCCATTGGACAGAGTTTGTGTCACAAACCCCATTGGATAGCGTGTGTGTGGCACAAACCCTATTGGACACGGTGTGTGTCACAAAATCCACTGGAAAGCATGTGTGTCACAAACCTCATTGGATAGTGTGTGTTTCACAAGCCCCATTGGACAGTCTGTGTGTCACAAACCCCACTGGACAGCGTGTGAATCACAAACACCCATGGACAGTGTGCGTGTCACAAACCCCATAGGATATCGTTTGTGTCACAAACATCTTCAGACAATGTGTGTGTCACAAACCCCATTGGACACAGTGTGTGTCACGAACCCCATTGTACAGCGTGTGTGTGTCACAAACCCCATTGGAAAGTGTGTGTGTCACAAACAACATTGGATAGCGTGTGTGTGTCACAAACCCTCCTGGTCAGTGTGTGTGCCACAAACCTCATTGGACATCGTGTGTGTCACAAACCCCTTTGGACAGTGTGTGTATCACAAACCCCACTGGACAGGTTTTGTGTCACAAACCCCTTTGGACAGAGTGTGTGTCACAAGCGCCATTGGGCAGAGTGTGTGTGTCACAAACCCCATTGGAAAGTGTATGTGTCACAAACCCATTGGACAGCGTGTGTGTGTCACAAACCACATTGGAAAGTGTGTGTGTCTCAAACCCCATTGGACAGCGTGTCTGTGTCACAGTACCCTTTGGACAGAGTGTGTGTGTCACAAACCCCATTGGACAGCGTGTGTCTCAGAAACCCCACTGAACAGTGTGTGTGTCACAAACCCCATTGGACAGCGTGTGTGTGTAACAATACCCATTGGACATCCTGTGTGTCACAAACCCCATTGGACAGCGTGTGTGTCACAAACCCCCATGGACAGTGTGTTTGTCAGAAGCCCCAGTGTACAGTGTGTGTGTCAATACCCCATTGGACAGTGTGTGTGTCACAAAACCCAATGGACAGAGTGTTTGTCACAAACACCCAGGGAGAGTGTGTTTGTCACAAACACCATTGGACAGCATGTGTGTGTCTCAATCCCCATTGCACAGCGTGTGTGTCACAAGACCTATTGGACAGAGTGTGTGTGTCACAAACCCCATTGGACAACGTGTGTGTCACAATCCCCATTGGACAGCTTGTGTGTCACAAACACCATTGGACAGCGTGTGTGTGTAACAATACCCATTGGACAGTGTGTGTGTCACAATCCCCATTGAACAGCTTGTGTGTCACAAACCCCATTGGACAGCGTGTGTGTCACAAATCCCCGTGGACACTGTGTGTGTCACAAACCCTATTGGACAGTGTGTGTGTCACAAACCCCACTGGAGAGCGTGTGTGTCACAAAAACCCATGGACAGTGTGCATGTCATAAACCCCGTTGGACATAGTGTGTGTCACAAACGCCTTTGGACAGTGTGTGTTTCACAAACCCCATTGGATAGCATATGTGTGTCACAAACCCTATTGGACAGAATATGTGTGTCACACACCCCATTGGACAGCGTGTGTGTCATAAACCACATTGGATAGCGTGTGTGTGTCACAAACCCCATTATAAAGTGTGCGTGTCACAAACCCCATTGGACATTGTGTGTGTCACAAACCCCATTGGACAGTGTGTGTGTCACAAACACCCCTGGACAGTGTGTGTGTCACAATCCCCAGTGGACAACGTGTGTGTCAAAACCCCAGTGGATAGTGCGTGTGTCACAAAACCCACTGGACACCGTGTGTGAAACGAACCCCATTGGACAGCGTGTGTATCACAAGCACCATTGGACAGAGTGTGTGTGTAACAAACCCCATTGGAAAGTGTATGTGTCACAAACCCCAATGGATAGCGTGTGTTGTTGCACAAACCCTATTGGACAGTGTGTGTGTCACAAAACCCACTGGACAGCGTGTGTGTCACAAACCCCATTGGATAGTGCCTGTGTCACCATCCCCATTGGACAGCGTGTGTGTAACAAACACCATTGGAGAGCGTGTGTGTGTAACAATACCCGTTGGACAGCCTGTGTGTCACAAACCCCATTGGACAGAGTGTGTGTCACAAACCCCTGTGGACACTGTGTGTGTCACAGACCCTTTTGGACAGTGTGTGTGTCACAAACCCCACTGGACAGCGTGTTTGTCACAAACACCCATGGACGGTGTGCGTGTCACAAACACCATTGGACATCCTGTGTGTCACAAACCCCTTTGGACAGTGTGTGTGTCACAAACACCAATGGACAGCGTGTGTGTCAAAATACCCATTGGACAACGTGTGGGTCACAAACACCATTGGACAGCGTGTGTGTGTCACAATCCCCACTGTACAGTGTGTGTGAAACAAACCCCATTGGGTAGCGTGTGTGTCACAAACCCCTTTGGGCTGTGTGTATGTCACAAACCCCATTGGACAGTCTGTTTTTCACAAGTCCCATTAAACAAAGTGTGTTTTTCACAAGTCCCATTAAACAAAGAGTGTGTGTCACAATCCCCATGGGACAGCGTGTGTGTCACAATCCCCATTGGACAACGTGTGTGTGTAAAAATACCCATTGGATAGTGCGTGTGTCACAAACCCCATTGGATAGTGCGTGTGTCACAAACCCCATTGGACAGCTTCTGTGTCACAAACCCCCTTGGACACTGTGTGTGTCACGAACCCCATTGGACAGCGTGTGTGTCACAAACTCCATTGAACAGCTTGTGTTTCACAAGTCCTATTGGACAGAGTGTGTGTCACAAACCCCATTGGACAACGTGTGGGTCGCAAACACCCATGGACAGAGTGCGTTTGTCACAATCCCCATTGTACAGTGTGTGTGTCACAAACACCATTAGACAGCGTGTGTGTGTAACAATACCCATTGGTGAGTATGTGTGTCACAAAACCCAGTGGACACTGTGTGTCACAAACCCCATTGGACAGCGTGTGTGTCACAAACACCCACTGGACAGTGTGTGTGTCACAAACGCCATTGTACATCTTGTGTGTCACAAACCCTTTTGGACAGTTTGTGTGTCACAAACCCCATTGGACAGCAT
Organism: Columba guinea; assembly: GCA_032206185.1. Classification (NCBI taxonomy): domain Eukaryota; kingdom Metazoa; phylum Chordata; class Aves; order Columbiformes; family Columbidae; genus Columba; species Columba guinea. The sequence continues at coordinate 162,464 of JAVLUU010000053.1, read as the reverse complement.
TTGTGTCACAAACACCCATGGACAGTGTGCGTGTCGCAAACCCATTGGACATCGCGTGTGTCACAAAAATCTTCTTACAATGTGTGTGTCACAAACCCCATTGGATAGCGTGTGTGTCACAATCCGCATTGTGTTTCACAAACCCCATTGGAAAGTGTATGTGTCACAAACCCTCCTGGTCAGTGTGTGTTTCACAAACCCTATTGGACAGCATGCGTGTCACCTTTGGAGAGTGTGGGTTTAACAAACCCAGTTGGTCAGAGTGTGTGTCACAAACTCCATGGGACAGCGTGTGTGTGTCACAAACCCCATTGGACAGTGTGTGATGTCACAAACCCTATTGGACAGTGTGTGCGTCAAAAACCCCACTGGACAGCGTGTGTGTCACTAACCCCATTGGACAGCTTGTGTGTCACAAGACCTATTGGACAGAGTGTGTGTGTCACAAATCCCATTGGGCAGTGTGTGTGTCACAAACTCCACTGGACAGTGGGTGTGTCACAAACTCCACTGGACAGCGTGTGTGTCACAAACACCCATGGACAGTGTGCGTGTCACAAATCCTATTGGGCAGCGCGTGTGTGTCACAATCCCCATTGGACAGTGTGTGTGTCACAAAGCCCGTTGGATAGCGTGTGTGTGTCACTGGCCCTATTGGACAGTGTGTGTGTCACAAAATCCACTGGACAGCGTGTGTGTGTAACAACACACATTGGACAGCGTGTGTGTCACAAACCCCATTGGACAGCGTGATTATGTCACAATACCCATTGGACAGCTTGTGTGTGTCACAAACACCATTGGACAGTGTGTGTGTCACAAACCCAATAGGATAGCCTGTGTGTATCAAATACCCATGGACAATATGCTTGTCACAAACCCCTTTGGAAAGCGTCTGTGTCACAAACCCCCGAGGACAATGTGCGTGTCACAAACGCCACTTGACAGCGTATGTGACACAAACACCCATGGACATTGTGCGTGTCAAAAACCCCTTTGCAAAGTTTGTGTGTCACAAACCCCATTGGACAGCGTGTGTGTGTCACAATCCCGATTGGATACTGTGTGTGTCACAAAACCCATGGGACAGAGTGTGTGTCAGGAACCGGACTGGGCAGTGTGTGTGTCACCAGCGCCATTGGACAGAGTGTGTGTGTCACAAACCCCATTGGAAAGTGTATGTGTCACAAAACCCATTGGATAGCGTGTGTGATGTCACAAACCCTATTGGACAGTGTGTGTGTCGCAAACTCCATTGGACAGCGTGTGTGTGTCACAATCCCCATTAGACAGCTTGTGTGTCCCAAGACCTATTGGACAGTGTGTGTGTCACAAAACCCACTGGACAGCGTGTGTGTCACAATCCCCATTGGACAGCGTGTGTGTCACAAACACAATTGGACAGCGTGTGTGTCACAAACCCCATTGGAAAGCGTGTGTGTGCAACAATCCCTCCTGGTCAGTGTGTGTGTCACAAAGCCCATTGGACAGCGAGTGTTTCAGAAACCCCATTGGACAGTGTGTGTCACAAATCACATTGGACAGCGTGTGTGTCACAAACCCCTTTGGACAGTGTCTATGCAACAAACCCCACTGGACAGCGTGTGTGTGTCACAAAACCCACTGGAAGGCGTATGTGTCACGAACCCCATTGAACAGCGTGTGTGTCACAGGCACCATTGGACAGAGTGTGTATGTCAGAAACCCCATTGGAAAGTGTATTTGTCACACAGCCCGTTGGATAGGGTGTGTGTCACAAACCATATTGGACAGTGTGTGTGTCACAAAACCCACTGGACAGCGTGTGTGTCAAAAACCCCATTGGACAGCATGTGTGTCACAAACCTCATTGGATAGCGTGTGTGTCACAAGCCCATTGGACAGAGTGTGTGTGTCACAAACCCCTTTGGACAGTCTGTGTGTCACAATCCCCATTGGACAGCGTCTGTGTCACAAACACCATTGGACAGCGTGTGTGTGTCACAATCCCCATTGGACAGTGTGTGTGTCACAAAACCCATTGGATAGCATGTGTGTGTGACAAACCCTATTGGACAGTGTGTGTGTCACAAACCCCCGTGGACACAGTGTGTGTCACAAACCCCACTGGACAGCGTGTGTGTGTCACAAACCCTCCTCGTTAGTGTATGTGTCACAAACCCCATTGGACAGCGTGTGTGTCACAAACCCTATGGGACAGTGTGTGTGTGTCACAAACCCCATTATAAAGTGTGCGTGTCAAAACCCCATTGGATAGCGTGTGTGTGTCACAAACCCCATTGGACAGTGCGTAGGTAACAATCCCCATTGGACAGCGTCTGTGTCACAAACCCCATTGGACAGCTTTTTTGTCACAAAAACCATTGGACAGCATGTGTGTGTCCCAATCCCCTTTGGACAGTGTGTATGTCACAAAACCCATTGGATAGCGTGTGTGTCACAAACCCCATTTGAAACTGTGTGTGTCATAAACCCCATTGGACAGCGTGTGTGTCATAAACCCCATTGGAGAGCGTGTGTGTGTCACAATCCCCATTAGACAGTGTTAGTGTGTCACAAACCCCATTGGACAGCGTGTGTGTCACAAACCCCTTTGGAAAGTATGTGTGTTACAAACCCCATTGGACAGTGTGTGTGTCACAAACCCCACTGGACAGCGTGTGTGTCACAAACACCCATGGACAGTGTGCGTATCACAAACCCCATTGGACATCATGTGTGTCACAAACCCCTTTGGAAAGAGTGTGTGTCACAAACCCCCTTGGACAGAGTGTGTCACAAACCGCATTAGAAAGTGTGCGTGTCACAAAACCCATTGGAACGTGTGTGTGTCACAAACACCATTGGATAGCGTGTGTGTGTCACAAATCCCACTGGGCAGCGTGTGTGTGTCACAAACCCTATTGGAGAGTGTGTGTGTCACAAACCCCATTGGACAGCGTGTGTGATGTCACAATCCGCATTGGACAGTGTGTGCGTCACAAGCCCCATTGTACAGCGTGTGTGTCACAAGCACCATTAGACAGCGTGTGTGTGTAACAATACCCATTGGACAGTGTGTGTGTCCCAAACCCCTTTTGGACAGCGTGTGTGTCACAAACCCCCGTAGACACTGTGTGTGTCACAAACCCCATTGGACAGTGTGTGTGTCACAAATCCTTTTGGACAGTATGTGTCTCACAAACCCAACTGGACAGCGTGTGAGTCACAAACACCCATCGACTGTGTGCATGTCACAAACCCTTTGGACATCATGAGTGTCACAAACCCCTTTGAAAAGAGTGTGTGTCACAATACCCATTGGACAGTGTGTCTGTGTGTCACAATCCGCATTGGACAGCGTGTGTGTCACAAGCCCCATTGGACAGCGTGTGTATCACAAGCCCCATTGGACAGCGTGTGTGTCACAAGCCCCATTGGACAGTGTGTGTGTCACAAGCACCATAGGACAGCGTGTGTGTGTAACAATACCCATTGGAGAGTGTGTGTGTCACAAACCCCCATAGACACTCTGTGTGTCACAAACCCCATTGGACAGTGTGTGTGTCACAAACCCCACTGGACATCGTGTGTGTCATAAACCCCATTGGACATCCTGTGTGTCACAAATCCTTTTGGACAGCGTGTGTGTCACAAACACCCATGGACAGTGTGTGTGTCACAAACCCCATTGGACATCATGTGTGTCACAAACCCCTTTGGAAAGTGTGTGTGTCACAAACCCCATTGGACAGCGTGTGTGTGTCACAATCCCCATTGGACAGTGTGTTTTTGTGTCATAAACGCCATTGGACATCATGTGTGTCACAAACTGCATTAGAAAGTGTGTCTGTCACAAACCCCACTGGAATATGTTTGTGTCACAAACCCCATTGGATAGCGTGTGTGTGTCACAAATCCCACTGGACAGTGTGTGTCACAACCGTCATTGGACAGAGTGTGTGTCACAAACCCTATCTGATAGCGTGTTTTTGTCACAAACTCCACTGGACAGCATGTGTGTCACGAATCCCATTGGACAGCGTGTGTGTCAGAAACACCATTGGACAGAGTGTGTGTGTAATAATACCCAATAAACAGTGTGTGTGTCACAAACCCCATTGGACAGGGTGTGTGTCACAAACCCCCTTATACACTGTGTGTGTCACAAACCCCATTGGACAGTGTGTGTGTCACAAACCCCACTGGACAGCGTGTGTTTCAAAAACACCCACGTACAGCGTGATTTTCACAAACCCCAGTGTACAGCGTGTGTGTGTCACAATCTCCATTGGACAGCGTGTGTGTCAGAAACCCATTGGGCAGAATGTGTGTGTCACAAAACCCAAGGGACAGCGTGTGTGTCACGAACCCCATTGGACAGAGTGTGTGTCACAAGCGCCATTGGATAGCGTGTGTGTGTCACAAACCCTCGTGGTCAGTGTGTGTGTCAGAAAACCCTTTGGACAGCATGCGTGTCGCAAACACCGTTGGACAGTGTTTGTGTAAGAAACCCAATTGGTCAGCGTGTGTGTAACAAACCCCATGGGACAGCGTGTGTGTGTCACAAAACCTATTGGAAAGTGTGTGTGTCACAAACCCCATTGGAAACTGTGTGTGTCACAAACCTATTTGGATAGCGTGTGTGTGTCACAAACCCCATTATAAAGTGTGCGTGTCACAAACCCCATTGGAAAGTGTGTGTGTCACAAACCCCATTGGATAGCGTGGGTGTGTCACAAACCCCATTAGAAAGAGTGCGTGTCACAAACCCCATTGGATAGCATGTGTGTGTCACAAAACCTATTGGACAGTGCGTGTGTCACAATCCCCATTGGACACCGTGTGTGTCAAAATCCCCTTTGGATGGCGTGTCTGTCACAAACCCCATTAGACAGCGTGTCTGTGTCACAATCCCCATTCGACAGGTTATGTGTGTCACAAACCCCATTGGAAAGTGTATGTGTCACAAACCCCATTGGACAGCGTGTGTGTGTCAAAAAGCCCAGTTGACAGAGTGTGTTTCACAAAAACCATTGGATAGTGTCTGTGTCACAAACCCCATTGGACAGCGTGTGTGTGTCAAAAACCCTCCTGGTCAGTGTGTGTTTCAAAAACCCCATTAGAAAGTGTGTGTGTCACAAAACCCATTGGAAAGTGTGTGTGCACAAATCCCATTGCATAGCGTGTGTGTGTCACAAACTCCATTATAAAGTAGTGCGTTTTCACAAACCCCACTGGATAGCGTCTGTGTCACAAACCCTATTGGACAGTGTGTAGGTCACAATCCCCATTGGACAGCGTCTGTGTCACAAACCCCATTAGACAGCGTGTGTGTCACTAACACCATTTGACAGCGTGTGTGTGTCACAATCCCCATTGGACAGTTTGTGTGTCACAAACCCCAACGGATAGCGTGTGTGTGTCACAAACCCTATTGGACAGTGTGTATGACCAAATCCCCATTGGACAGTGTGTGTGTCACAATCCCCATTGGACAGAGTTTGTGTCACAAACCCCATTGGACAGCGTGTGTGTCTCAAACACCATTGGACATTGTGAGTGGGACATACCCCATTGGACAGCGTATGTGTGTCACAAATGCCATTGGATAGCATGTGTGTGTCACAAACCACATTGGACAGCGTGTAGTGTCAGAAACCCCACTGGACAGTGTGTGTCACAAATCCCATTGTACAGCGTGTGTGTCTCAAACCCCATTGGACAGCTTGTGTGTGTCACAAAGCCCATTTGACAGAGTGTGTGTCACAAACACCATTGAACAGCATGTGTGTCACAATCCCCATTGTACAGCGTGTGTGTAAAAAACTCCATTGGACAACGTGTGTGTCACAAACTCCATTGGATAGCGTGTGTGTGTCACAAAACCCATTATAAAGTGTGTGTGTTACAAACCTCAGTGGATAGCGTGTGTGTGTCACAAACCCTGTTGGACAGTCTGTAGGTCACAATCCCCACTGGACGGCGTCTATGTCACAAACACCATTGGACAGCATGTGTGTGTTACATTCCCCATTGGACAGTGTATGTGTCACAAAAACCATTGGATAGCGTGTGTGTCACAAACCCCATTGGATAGCGTGTGTGTCACAATCACCATTGGACAGCGTGTGTGTGTCACAATCTTCATTGAACAGTGTGTGTGTCACAAAACGCATTGGATAGCCTGTCTGTCACGAACCCCATTGGACAGCGTGTGTGTCACAAACCCCATAAGACAGAGTGTAGTGTCAGAAACCCCATTGGACAGTGTGTGTCACAAATCCTATTGGACAGCATGTGTGTCACAAACACCACTGGACAGCGTCTGTGAGTCACAATCCCCATTGAACCGTGTGTGTGTCACAATCCCCTTTGGACAGAGTTTGTGTCACAAACCCGATTGGATAGCTTGTGTGTCACAATCACCATGGGACAGCGTGTGTGTGTCACAATCCCCATTGTACAGTGTGTGTGTCACAAAACGCATTGGATAGCGTGTGTGTCACAATCCCCGTTGGACAGCCTGTGTGTCACAAACCCCATTGGACTATTTGTGTGTGTCACAATACCCATTGGATAGTGTGTGTGTCACAATCCCCATTGAACAGAGTTTGTGTCACAAACCCCATTGGACAGCTTGTGTGTCACAAACACCATTGGAAAGTGTGTGTGTCTCAAACCCCATTGGACAGACTGTGTGTGTCACAAACCCCATTGGATAGCATGTGAGTGTGTCACAAACCCCATTAGACAGCGTGTGGTGTCAGAAACCCCATTGGACAGTGTGTGTCACAAATCCCATTGGATAGCGTGTGTGTGTCACAAAGCCCAGTTGACAGAGTGTGTTTCACAAAAACCATTGGACAGCGTGTCTGTTACTAACACCATTGGACAGCGTGTGTGTGTCACAATCCCCATTGGACAGTTTGTGTATCACAAACCCCATTGGATAGCGTGTGTTTCACAAACCCCAGTTGAAAGTGTGTGTGTCACAAACCCCAATGTATACTGTGTGTGTGTTACAAAAACTATTGGACAGTGTGTATGACAAAATCCCCATTGGACAGCGTGTGTGTCACAAACCCCATTGGACAGTGTGTGTGTGTCAAAAATGCCATTGGATAGCATTTGTGTGTCACAAACCCCATTGCACAGCGTGTAGTGTAAGAAACCCCATTGGACAGTGTGTGTCACAAATCCCATTGGACAGCTTGTGTGTGTCACGAAGCCCATTTGACAGAGTGTGTGTCACAAAAACCATTGGACAATGTGTGTGTAACATAACCAATTGTTCAGAGTGCGTGTAACAATCTCCATGAGACAGCGTGTGTGTGTCACACACCCTATTGGAAAGTGTGTGTGTCACAATCCCCACTTTATTGCGTGTGTGTGTCACAAACCCTATTGGACAGCTAGTAGGTAACAATCCCCATTGGACGGAGTCTGTGTCACAAACCCCATTGGACAGCGTGTGTGTCACAAACACCATTGGACAGCATGTGTGTGTCACATTCCCCATTGGAGAGTGTGTGTCACAAAACCCATTGGATAGCGTGTGTGTCACAAACCCCATTGGATAGCGTGTGTGTCGCAATCAACATTGGACAGCGTGTGTGTGTCACAATCCCCATTCAACAGTCTGTGTTTCACAATCCCCATTGGACAGCGTGTGTGTCACAAACGCTATTGGACAGTTTGTGTGTGTCACAATACCCATTGGATAGTGTGTGAGTCACAAACCCCACTGGAAAGAGTTTGTTTCACAAACGCTATTGGACAGTGTGTGTGTCACAAAACGCATTGGATAGCGTGAGTGTCCCAATCCCTATTGGACAGCGTGTGTGTCACAAACCCCATTGGACATTTTGTGTGTGTCACAAAACCCATTGGATAGTATGTGTGTGTCACAAACCCCATTGGACAGCGTGTGAGTCACAAACCTCATTGGACAGTTTGTGTGTGTCAGAAAACCCATTGGATAGCATGTGTGTGTCACAAACCCCATTGGACAGCATGTAGAGTCAGAAACCCCATTGGCCAGTGAGTGTCACAAACCCCATTGGACAGCGTGTGTGTGTCACAAACCCCATTGGACAGCGTGTGTATCAAAAACCCCTTTGGACAGTGTGTGTGTCACAAACCCCATTCTACAGTGCGTGTGTGTCACATTCCCCATTAAACAGCGTGTGTGTCACGAATCCCATTGGACAGCGTGTGTGTCACAAGCACCTTTGCGCAGAGTGTGTGTGTCACAAACCCCATTGGACAGCGTGTTTGTCACAAGCCCCTTTGGACAGCGTCTGTGTCACAAACCCCCGTGGACACTGTGTGTGTCACAATCCCCATTGGACAGTGTGTGTGTCACAAAAACCCATGGACAGTGTTCGTGTCACAAAGCCCATTGGACATCGTGTGTGTCACAAACCCTTTTGGACAGTGTATTGTGTCAGAAACCCCAATGGACAGCGTGTGTGTCACAAACACCCATGGACAATGTGCATGTCAGAAACCCTATTGGACATCGTGTGTGTTAAAAACACCTTTAGGACAGTGTGTGTGTCACAAACCCCATGGGACAGAGTGTGTGTAACAAACCCCATTGGAGAGCGTGTGTGTCACAAGCCCATTGGAAAGAGGTTGTGTGTCACAAAACCCACTGGACAGCGTGTGTGTCGGACCCCATTGAACAGCGTGTGTTTCACAAGCGCCATTGGAAAGTGTGTGTGTCACAAACCCCATTGGAAAGTGTGAGTGTCACAAACCCAATTGGATAGCGTGTGTGTGTCACAAACCCCATTGGACAGCGTGTGTGTCAGAAACCCCAATGGACAGCGTGTGTGTAGCAAACGCCCATGGACAGTGTGCGTGTCACAAACCCCATTGGACATCGTGTGGGTCGCAATCCCCATTGGACAGCATGTGTGTCAGGAACCCAATGGGACAGAATGTGTGTCACAAGCGCCATTGGAAAGTGTGTGTGTCACAAACCCCATTGGAAAGTGTGTGTGTTAAACCCCATTTTACAGAGTGTGTGTGTCACAATCCTCATTGGACAGTGCGTGTGTGTCACAAACCCCATTGGACATCGTGTGTATCACCATCCTCATTGGACAGCGTGTGTGTCACAAACCCCATTGGAAAGAGTGTGTGTGTGACAAACCCCAATGGACATCGAGTTTGTCACAATCCCCATTGGACAGCGTGTGTGTCACAAGCGCCATTGGAAAGTGTGTGTGTCACAAACGCCATTGGAAAGTGTGTGTGTGTCACAAACCCCATTGGACAGCGTGTGTATCACAAACCCCTTTGGACAGTGTGTGTGTCACAATCCCCATTGGACAGCATGTGTGTCACTAAACCCATTGGATAGCATGTTGGTCACAATCCCCATTTGAAACTGTGTGTGCCGCAAAACCAATTGGATAGCATGTGTGTGTCATGAACCCCATTGGACAGCTTGTGATTCAAAAGACCCATTGGACAGAGTGTGTGTGTCACAATCCCCATTGGACAGTGTGTGTGTGTCGCAAACCCCATTGGACAGCGTGTGTGTCACAAACCCCATTGGAGAGTGCGTGTGTCACAAAACCCTTTGGATAGCATGCGTGTCACAAATACCATGGGACAGTGTGTGTGTAACAAAACCAATGTGTCAGCGTGTGTGTCACAAGCACCATTGGACAGTGTGTGTGTCACAAACCCCATTGGAAAGTGTATGTGTCACAAACCCCATTGCGTAGCGTGTGTGTGTCACAAACCCCATTGGACAGCGTGTGTGTCACAAGCCCCATTGGACAGCGTGTGTGTCACAAGCCCCATTGGACAGCGTGTGTGTGTATCAACACCCTTTGGACAGTGTGTGTGTCACAAAACCCATTGGAAATGTATGTGTCACAAACCCCACTGTATAGCGTGTATGTGACACAAACCCTCCTGGTCAGTGTGTGTGTCACAAAACCCTTTGGATAGCATGCTTGTCACAAATACCATGGGACAGTGTGTGTGTAACAAAACCAATTTGTCAGCGTGTGTGGCACAAACACCATGTGACAGTGTGTCTGTGTCACAAACCCCATTAGAAAGTGTGCGTGTGACAAACCCCATTTGAAAGTGGGTGTGTCACACAACACATTGGATAGCATGTGTGTGTCACAAACCCCATTAGAAAGTGTGCGTGTCACAAACCCCATTGGAAAGTGTGTGTGTCACAAACACCATTGGACAGCTTGTGTGTGTCACAATCACCATTAGACAGTGTGTGTGTCACAAAACCAATTGGATAGCGTGTGTGATGTCACAAACCCTATTGGACAGTGTGTGTGTCGCAAACACCACTGGACAGCGTGTGTGTGTCACACTCCCCATTAGACAGCTTGTGTGTCCCAAGACCTATTGGACAGGGTGTGTGAGTCACAAACCCCATTGCACAGCGTGTGTGTCACAATACCCTTTGGACACCTTGTGGGTCAAAAACCCCATTGGACATCGTATGTGTCACAATCCCCATTGGACTCCGTGTGGGTCACAAACCCCATTGGACAGAGTGTGTGTCACAAGCCCCATTGGACAGAGTGTATGTCTCACAAAACACCCATTGGACAGCGTGTGTGTCACAAACTCCATTGGATAGTGGGTGTGTCAAAAGCCACATTGGTCAGTGCGTGTGTCACAACACTCTTCGGATAATGTGTGTGTCACAAACCCCATTGGCCAGCGTGTGTGTCACATTCTGCATTTGACAGTGTGTGTGTCACAAACCCCATGGTACGGAGTGTGTGTCAAGAACCCCATTGGACAGCGTGTGTGTCACAAGCTCCATTGGACAGAGTGTGTGTGTCACAAACCCCATTGGAAAGCGTATGTGTCACAAACCCCATTGGATAGCCTGTGTGTGTCACAAACCCTCCTGGTCAGTGTGTGTGTCACAAAACCCATTGGACAGCATGCGTGTCACAAACACTATTGGACAGTCTGTGTGTAACAAACCCAATTGGTCAGCGTGTGTGTCACAAACCCCATTGGATAGTGTGTGTGTCACAAACACTGTGTGTGTCACGAACGCCATTGGACAGTGTGTGTCTCAAAAGCCTCCCTGGACAGTGTGTGTGTCACAATCCCCAGTGGACAGCGTGTGTGTCAAAACCCCATTGGACTGTGTGTGTGTGACAAAACCCACTGGACAGCGTGTGTGTCACAAACACCCATGGACAGTGTGAGTGTCTCAAACCCCACTGGACAGTGTGTCTGTGTTAAAAACCCCATTGGACAGTGTGTGTGTCACAAACACCATTGGACAGTGTGTGTGTCACAAACACCATTGGGAAGTGTATGTGTCACAAACCCCATTGGACAGTGTGTGTGTCACAAACCCCATTGGAAAGTTTGTGTGCCACAAACCCCACTGGACAGCGTGTGTGTCACAAACACCCATTGGACAGTGTGTGTGTCACAAACCCCATTGGACAGTGTGTGTGTAACAAACCCAGTTGGTCAGCCTGTGTGTCACAAACCCCATGGGACAGCGTGTGTGTGTCACAAACCACATTGGAAAGTGTGGATCACAAAACCCATTGGATAGCGTGTGTGTCAAAAACCCCATTAGAAAGTATGTGTGTCACAAACCCAATTGCATAGCATGTGTGTGTCACAAGCCCTATTGGACAGTATGTATGTCACAATCACCATTGGACAGCGTCTTTTTCACAAACCCCATTGGACAGCGTGTTTGTCGCAAACACCATTGGACAGTGTGTGTGTGTCCCAATCCCCATTGGACAGTGAGTGTGTCACAAAACCCATTGGATAGCGTTTGTGTCACAAACCCCATTAGAAAGTGTATGTGTCACAAACCCCAATGAATAGCGTGTGTGTGTCACAACCCCCATGGCACAGAGTGTGTGTCACAAACCTCATTGGACAGCGTGTCATAAACCCCATTGGAAAGGGTGTATGTGTCACAAACCCCATTGGACCGCGTGTGTGTGTCACAATACCCATTGGACAGCAAGTGTGTCACAAGACCATTGGACAGAGTGTGTGTGTCTCAAAACCCACTGCACAGCGTGTGTGTCACGAATTCCATTGGACAGCATGTGTGTCACAAGCACCATTGGAAAGAGTGTGTGTCACAAACCCCATTGGAAAATGTATGTGTCACAAACCCCATTGGACAGCGTGTGTGTGTCACAATCCTTATTGGACAGCGTTTGTGTAACAAACCCCATTGGACAGCGTGTGTGTAACAAACCTCTTTGGACAGCGTGTGTGCGTCACAATACCCATTGGACAGTGTGTGTGTCAAAAACCCCATTGGACAGCGTGTGTGTCACAAACACCATTGGACAGTGTGTGTGTCACAAACCCCATTGGAAAGTGTGTGTGTCACAAACCCCATTGGAAAGAGTGTGTGTCACAAACCCCATTAGAAACTGTGTGTGCCACAAACACCATTGAACAGCGTGTGTGTCATAAACCCCATTTGACAGCGTGTGTGTGTCAGAAACCCCATTGGAAAGTGTATCTGTCAGATAGCCCATTGGATAGCGCGTGTGTGTCACAAACCCTATTGGACAGTGTGTGTGTCACAAAACCCACTGGACAGCGTGTGTGTCAAAAAACCCATTGGACAGCATGTGTGTCACAAACCCCATTGGATAGCGTGTGTGTCACAAACCCCTTTGGAGAGTGTGTGTGTCACAATCCCCATTGGACAGTGTGTGTGCAACAACCCCCATTGGACAGCGTGTGTGTCACAAGGCCATTGGACAGATTGTGTGTGTCACAAAACCCCGTGGACTCTGTGTGTACCACGAATGCCATTGGACAGTGTGTGTGTCACAAACCGCCCTGGACAGTGTGTGTGTCACAAACCCCAGTGGACAGTGTGCGTGTCACAAACCCAGTTGGACATCGTGTGTGTCACTAACCCCTTTGGACAGTGTGTGTGTCACTAACCCCTTTAGACAGTGTGTGTGTCACAAACAACCTTGGATAGCGTGTGTGTGTCACAAACCCTATTGGACAGTGTGTGTGTCACAAAACCCACTGGACAGCGTATATGTCACAAACCACAATATGACAGCTTGTGTGTGCCACAATACCCATTGGACAGTGTGTGTGTGTCACAATCCTTCCTGGTCAGTGCGTGCGTCAAAAACCTCATTGGACAGCGTGTGTGAGTAACAATCCGTCCTGGTCAGTGTGTGTGCCACAAACCCCATTGGACAGCGCGTGTGTCACAAAACCCATTGGACAGCATGTGTGCCACAAACCCCATTGGACAGTGTGTGTGTGTTACAATACCCATTGGACAGTGTCTGTGTCACAAAACCCATTGGACAGCGTGTGTGTCACAAACACCATTGGACAGTGTGTGTGTCACAAACCCCATTGGACAGTGTGTGTATCACAAACCCCAGTAGATAGCGTGTTTGTCAAAAACACCCATGGACAGCGTGCGTGTCACAAACCCCATTAGACATCGTGTGTGTCACTAACCCCTTTGGACAGTGTGTGTGTCACAAACCCCGTTGGATAGCGTGTGTGTGTCACAAACCCTATTGGACAGTGTATGTGGCAGACAACCCACTGGACAGCTTGTATGTCACATATCCCATTGGACAGCGTGTGTGTCAAAAGCCACATTGGACAGAATGTGTGTGTCACAAACCCCATTGGACAGCGTGTGTCACAAACCCCATGGGACAGAGTGTTTGTCACAAACACTATTATACAGCATGTGTGTCACAAGCCCATTGGCCAGAGTGTGTGTGTCATAAAACCCACTGGACAGTGTCTGTGTCACGAACCCCACTGGACAGCGTGTGTATCACAAGCACCATTGGACAGCGTGTGTGTCACAAACCCCATGGGATAGAGTGTTTGTCGCAAACACTATTATACAGCATGTGTGTCACAAGCCCATTGGGCAGAGTGTGTGTGTCAGAAAACCCACTGGACAGTGTGTGTGTCACAAACCCCATTGGAAAGTGTATGTGTCAGTAACCCCATTGGATAGCGTGTGTGTCACAATACCCATTGGACAGTGTGTAGGTCACAATCCCTATTGCACAGCGTCTGTGTCACAAACCCCATTGGTCAGCGTGTGTGTGTCACAATCCCCATTGGACAGCGTGTTTGTCACAAAACCCACTGGATACCGTTTGTGTCACAAACCCTATTTGAAAGTGTGTGTGTCACAAAGCACACTAGATAGCGTGTGTTTCAGAAGACCCATTGGACAGAGTGTGTGTGTGAAAAACCCTATTGGACAGCGTGTGTGTCACAAGACCCATTGGACAGAGTGTGTGTGTCACAATCCCCATTGGACAGCGTGTGTGTCACAAAACCCATTGGACAGTGTGTGTGTCACAAACCCCATTGGACAGCGTGTGTGTCACAAACACCATTGGACAGTGTGTGTGTCACAAACCCCATTGGACAGCGTGTGTGTGTCACAAACACCCGTGGACACTGTGTGTGTCACAAACCCCATTGGACAGCGTGTGTGTGTCACAAACACCCGTGGACACTGTGTGTGTCACGAACGCCATTGGACAGTGTGTGGTTCACAACCCCCGCTGGACAGATTGTGTGTCACAATCCTCGTTGGACAGCGTGTGTGTCAAAACCCCATTGGACAGTTTGTGTGTCACAAAACCCACTGGACAGCGCATGTGTCACAAACACTCATGGACAGTGACCGTGTCACAAACCTCATTGGACAGCGTGTGTGTCACAAACCACTTTGGACAGTGTGTGTGTCACAAACCCCATTGGACAGCGTGCGTGTGTCACAATCCCTCCTGGTCAGTGTGTGTGTCACAAAACCCATTGGACAGCGAGTGTGTCAGAAACAACATTGGACAGTGTGTGTCACAAATCCCATTTTACAGTGTGTGTGTCACAAACACAATTGGACAGTGTGTGTGTCACAAACCGCTTTGGCCAGTGTGTGTGTCACAAAACCCACTGGACAGCATGTGTTTCACGAACCCCATTGGACAGCGTGTGTGTCTACAAGCACCATTGGACAGAGTGTGTGTCAGAAATCCCATGGGAAAGTGTATGTGTCACACAGCCCATTGGATAGCGTGTGTTTGTCACAAACCCTATTGGACTGTGTGTGTGTCACAAAACCCACTGGACAGCGTGTGTGTCAAAAACCCCATTGGACAACATGTGTGTCACAATCCCCAGTGGACAGACTCTGTGTCACAAACCCCATTGGAGAGTGTGTGTGTCACACACCCCATTAGACAGTGTGTGTGTCTACAAGCACCATTGGACAGAGTTTGTGTGTCAGAAACCCCATTGGCCAGCGTGTGTTTCACAAACACCCATGGACATTGTGCGTGTCACAAACCCCATTGGACATCCTGTGTGTCACAGACCCAATTGGACAGTGTGTGTGTCACAAACCCCATTGGACAGCGTGTGTGTGTCACAATCCGCATTGGACAGTTTGTGTGTCACAAACCCCATGAGACAGAGTGTGTGTCACGAACCCCATTGGACAGCGTGTGTGTCAGAAAGACAATTGGACAGTGTGTGTGTCACAAAACCCACTGGACAGCATCTGTGTTATCAAACCCCATTGGACAGCGTGTGTATTCACAAGACCCATTGGACATAGTGCGTGTGTCAAAAAACCCATTGGACAGCTTGTGTGTCACAATCCCCATTGGACAGCTTGTGTGTCACAAAAACCATTGGACAGCCTGTGTGTGCAACAATACCCATTGGACAGTGGGTGTGTCAGAAACCCCGTTGTACAGCGTGTGTGTCACAAACCCCCGTGGACACTATGTGTGTCACAAACCCCATTGGACAGCGTGTGTGTCACAAAGACTCATGGACAGTGTGCGTGTAACAAACCCCATTAGACATCCTGTTTCTCACAAACCCCATTGGACAGTGTGTGTGTCACAAACCCCATTGGACATCAAGTGTGTGTCACAATCCCCAATGGACAGTGTGTGTGTCACAAACCCCATGGGACAGAGTGTGTGTCACGGACACCATTAGACAGCGTGTGTGTCACAAGCGCCATTGGACAGAGTGTGTGTGTCACAAACCCCATTGGACAGTGTATGTGTCACAAACCCCATTGGATAGCGTGTGTATGTCACAAAACCCATTGGAATGTGTGTGTGTCAGAAACCCCATTGTAAAGTGTGTGTGTAACAAACCCTATTGGACAGCGTGTGTGTGTCACAAACCCCATTGGACAGCGTGTGTGTCAGAAACACAATTGGACAGCGTGTGTGTCACAATCCCCATTGGACATCGTGTGTGTGTCACAATTCCTCCTGGTCAGTGTGTGTGTCACAAACCCCATTGGAAAGTGTATGTGTCACAAACCGCATTGTATCGCGTGTGTGTTTCACAAACCCCTTTGGACAGTGTGTGTGTCACAAACCCCCATTGGACTGCGTGTGTGTCACAAACCCCATTGGACAGAGTGTGTGTCATAAACCCCATTGGACAGCGTGTGTGTGTCACAATCCCCATTGGACAGTGTGTGTGTCATAAAACCCATTGGACAGTATGTGTGTCACAAACACTATTGGACAGCGTGTGTGTCACAAGCCCATTTGACAGAGTGTATATGTCACCAAACCCACTGGACAGCGTTGTTTCAAGAACCCCATTGGACAGCGTGTGTATCACAAGCACCATAGGACAGAGTGTGTGTGTCACAAAACCCATTGGAAAGTGTATGTGCCACAAACCCCACTGCATAGCGTGTGTGTGTCACAAACTCTATTGGACAGTGTGTGTGTTTGAATCCCCATTGCACAGCGTGTGTGTCACAAACTCCATTGGACAGGATGTGTGTGTCACAATCCCCATTGGACAGCGTGTGTGTCACAATCCCCATTGGACAGAGTGTATGTGTCACAATCCCCATTGGACAGCGTGTGTGTTACAAGCACCATTGGACAGAGTGTTTGTGTCACAAACCCCTTTGGAAAGTGTATGTGTCACAAACTCCGTTGGATAGCATGTGTGTGTCACAAACCGTATTGGACAGTGCGTGCGTCACAAAAAGCACTGGACAGCGTGTGAGTCACAAACCCCAATTTACAGCGTGTGTGTCACAAACACTCCTCGTCAGTGTGTGTGTCACAAACCCCATTGGACAGCGTGTGTGTGTCACAAAGCCCATATGACAGAGTGTGTGTCACAAACACCATTGGACTGTGTGTGTGTCAAAAACCCCAATGGACAGCGTGTGAGTGTCGCAAAACCTCCTGGTCCCTGTGTGTAGTCACAAACCCCATTGCACAGCGTGTTTGTCACAAACCCCATTGGATAGAGTGTGTGTGTCACAAACCCCATTACACATCGTGTGTGTAACAAACGCCATGGGACAGAATGTGTGTCACAAACACTATTGGACAGTGTGTGTGTCACAAAACTCAAGGGACAGCGTGTGTGTCTCGAAACCCATTGGATAACGTGTGTGTCACAAGCGCCATTGGACAAAGTGTGTGTGTCACAAACCCTATTGGATAGAGTGTGTGTGTCACAATCCCCATTGGATAGTGTTTGTGTGTCATGAACCCCATTGGACAGCGTGTGTGTCACAAATCCTTTTGCACAGTGTGTGTCTCACAAACCCCTTTGGACAGTGTGTGCGTCACAAACCACATTTGATAGCGTGTGTGTGTCAAAATCCCCATTGGACATCATGTGTGTCACAAACTGCATTAGAAAGTGTGCGTGTCACAAACCCCATTGGAACGTGTGTGTGTCACGAACCCTATTGGACAGCTTGTGTGTCACAAGGCCTTTGGACAGAGTGTGTGTGTCACAAAACACACTGGTCAGGGTGTGTGTCACGAACACCATTGGACAGCGTGTGTGTAACAAGCACCATTGGAGAGGGTGTGGTGTTCACAAACCCCATTGGAAAGTGTATGTGTCGCAAACCCCATTGGATAGCGTGTGTGTGCCACAAAGCTATTGGACAGTGTGTGTGTCACAAAACCCTATTGGACAGAGTTTGTGTCACAAACCCTATTGGACAGCGTGTGTGTCACAAACACCATTAGACAGTGTATGTGTCACAAACCCCATTGGACAGCGTGTGTGTCACAAATTCCATTGGACAGCGTGTGTGTGTCACAAACCCCATTTGACAGAGTGTGTGTCACAAACACCATTGGGAAGTGTGTGTGTCACAAACCCCATTGGACAGTGTGTGTGTCACAAACCCCATTGGAGAGCGTGTGTGTTACAAACCCCATGGGACAGAGTGTGTGTGTCACAAACAACATTATAAAGTGTGCGTGTCACAAACCCCATTGGATAGCCTGTGTGTGTCACAAACCCCATTGGACATTGTGTAGGTCATAATCCCCATTGGACAGCGTCTGTGTCACAAACCCCATTGGACAGCGTTTTTGTCAAAAACACCATTGGACAGTGTGTGTGTCACAAATCCCATGGGACAGCGTGTGTGTGTCACAATCCCCACTGGAAAGTGTGTGTGTCACAAAACCTATTGGATAGAGTGTGCATGTTACAAACCCGTTTGGAACGTGTGTGTGTCACAAACCCCATTGGACAGCTTGTGTGTCACAAGACCCATTGGAAAGCCTGCGTGTGTCACAAAACCCATTGGACAGCGTGTGTGTTACAAACCCCATTGGACAGTGTGTGTGTGTCACAAACCCCATTGGTCATCGTGTGTTTCACAAACCCCTTTGGACAGTGTGTGAGTGACACAACCCCCTTTGGACAGTGTGTGTGTCATGAACCACATTGAACAGCGTGTGTGTCATAAACCCCATTGTACAGCGTGTCTGTGTCACAATGCCCATTGGACAGTGTTTGTATATCACAAACCCCATTGAACAGTGTGTGTGTCACAAACCCCTTTGGACAGTGTGTGTGTCACAAACCCCATTGGACAGAGTGTATGTGACACAATCCCCTTTGGACAGTGTGTGTGTCACGAACCCCATTGCATAGCGTGTGTGTCACAAGAACCATTGGACAGAGTGTGTCTGTCTCAAACCCCTTTGGAAAGTGTATGTGTCACAAACCCCATTGGATAGTGTGTGTGGGTCACAAGCCCCATTGGACAGCTAGTGTGTCACAAGCACCATAGGACAGCGTGTGTGTGTAACAATACCCATTGGACAGTGTGTGTGTCACAAACCCCATTGGACAGCGTGTGTGTCACAAACCCCCGTAGACACTGTGTGTGTCACAAACCCCATTGGACATCGTGTGTGTCACAAATCCTTTTGGACAGTGTGTGTCTCACAAACCCCGCTGGACAGCGTGTGTGTCACAAACACCCATGGACAGTGTGCGTGTCACAAACCCGATTGGACAGCGTGTGTGTGTCACAATCCCCATTGGACAGTGTGCGTGTGTGTCACAAACCCCATTGGACAGCGAGTGTGTCTCACAATCCCCATTGGACAGTTTTTGTGTGTCACAAACCCCATTGGACAGCGTCTGTGTCACAAACCCCTTTGGACAGTGTGTGTGTCTCAAACCCCTTTGGACAGCGTGTGTGTCACAATCCCTAATGGACAGAGTGTGTGTCACAATCTCCATTGGACAGTGCATGTGTAGCAAACCCCGTGGGACAGAGTGTGTGTCACAAACCCATTGGACAGAGTGTGTGTGTCACAAAACCCTAGGGACTTCGCGTGTGTCACAAACCCCATTGGACAGCGTGTGTGTCACAAGCGCCATTGGATTACGTGTTTGTGTCACAAACCCTCGTGGTCAGTGTGTGTGTCACAAATCCCTTTGGACAGCAAGCGTGTCGCAAACACCATTGGACAGTGTTTGTGTAAGAAACCCACTTGGTCAGCGTGTGTGTAACATACCCCATGGGACAGTGTGTGTGTGTCACAAAACCTATAGGAAAGTGTGTGTGTCACAAACGCCATTGGAAAGTGTGTGTGTCACAAACCCCATTGGATAGCATGTGTGTGTCACAAAACCTATTGGACAGTGCGTTTGTCACAATCCCCATTGGACAGCGTCTGTGTCACAAACCCCTTTGGACAGTGTGTGTGTCTCAAACCCCATTGGACAGCGTGTGTGTCACAATCCCAAATGGACAGAGTGTGTGTGTCACAAACCCCTTTGGAAAGTGTATGTGTCACAAACCCCAGTGGATAGCGTGTGTGTGTCACAAACCATATTGGATAGAGTGTGCGTGTCACAAACCCCATTGGACAGTGTGTGTGTCAGAAACCCCATGGGACAGCGTGTGTGTCACAAACCCCATTGGACAGTGTGAGTGTGTCACAAACCCCATTTGATAGAGTGTGTGTGTCACAAACCCCATTGGACAGGGCGTGTGTGTCATAATTCCCATTGGACAGTGTGTGTTTCACAAACCTCATTGGATAGAGTTTGTGTCACAAACCCCCGTGGACACTGTGTTTGTCACAAACCCCTTTGGACAGTGTGTGTGTCACAAACCCCATTGGACAGTGTGTGTGTGTAGCAATGCCCATTGGACAGAGTGTGTGTGTCACAAAACCCTTGGGACAGCTTGTGTGTCACGAACTCCATTGGACAGCGTGTGTGTCACATGCGCTATTTGACAGAGTGTGTGTGTCACAAACCCCATTTGAAAGTGTATGTGTCACAAACCCCATTGGATACCGTGTGTGTGTCACGAACCCTCCTGGTCAGTGTGTGTGTCACAAAACCCATTGGACAGCATGCATGTCACAAAAACCGTTGAACAGCGTGTGTGTGTCACAAACCGGATTGGAAAGTGTCTGTCACAAACCGGATTGGAAAGTGTGTGTGTGTCACAATACCCCATGTGATAGAGTGTGTGTGTCACAAACCCCATTAGAAAGTATTCGTGTCACAAACCCCATTGGACACCGTGTGTGTGTCACAATCCCCATTGGACAGTGTGTGTGTGTCACAAACCCCATTAGACAGTGTGTGTTTCACAAAATCCATTGGACAGTGTGTGTGTCACAAACCCCATGGGACAGCGTGTGTGTCACAAGCACCATTGGACAGAGTGTGGTGTCACAAACCCCATTGGAAAGTGTATGTGTCACAAACCCCATTGGATAGCATGTGTGTGTCACAAAACCTATTGGACAGTGTGAGTGTCACAAATCCCACAGGATAGCGTGTGTGTCACAAACCCCATTGGACAGCGTGTGTGTCACAAGCCCCATTGGACAGAGTGTGTGTCACAAACCTAATAGGACAGAGTTTGTGTCACAAACCCCCGTGGACACTGTGTGTGTCACAAACCCCATTGGACAGTGTGTGTATCACAAACCCCATTGGACATCGTGTGTGTCATAAACCCCTTTGGACAGTGTTCGTGCCACAAACCCCATTGGACAACGTGTGTGTCACAAACCCCTTTGGACAGTGTGTGTGTCACAAACCCCATTGGACACCGTGTGTGTGTCACAATCCCCATTAGACAGTGTGTGTGTGACACAAACCCCATTAGACAGTCTGTGTGTCACAAATCCTATTGGACATTGTGTGTGTCAAAAAACCCACTGGATAGCTTGTGTGTCACAAACCCCATTGGACAGCGTGTGTGTCAAAAACCCCATGGGACAGAGTGCGTGTCACGAACCCCATTGGACAGCATGTGTGTCACAAGCCCCATTGGATAGCATGTGTGTGTCTACAAACCGTATTGGACAGCGTGTGTGTCACAAACCCCATTGGACAGTGTGTGTGTGTCTCAAACCCCATTAGACAGCGTGTGTGTCATAAACCCCTTTGGACAGTGTGTGTGTCAACATCCCCATTGGACAGTGTGTGTGTCACAAAACCCACTGGACAGCGTGTGTGTCACGAACACCATTGGACAGCGTGTGTGTCACAAGCACCGTTGGACCGAGTGTGGTGTCACAATCCCCATTGGACAGCGTGTGTGTCACAATCCCCATTGGACAGCGTGTGTGTCACAAACCCCATTGGACAGTGTGAGTGTGTCGCAAACCCAATTTGATAGAGTGTGTGTGTCACAAACCCCTTTGGACAGTGTGTGTGTCACAAACCCCATTGGACAGCGTGTGTGTCACAAACCCCATTGGACAGGGTGTTTGTGTCACAATACCCATTGGACAGTGTGTGTGTCACAAACCTCATTGGATAGAGTTTGTGTCACAAACTCCCGTGGACACTGTGTGTATCACAAACCCCATTGGACAGTGTGTGTGTCAAAAACTCCACTGGACAGTGTGTGTGTGTCACAAACCCCATTGGATAGAGTTTGTGTGTCACAAACCCCATTAGAAAGTATGCGTGTCACAAACCCCATTGGATAGCGTGGGTGTGTCACAAGCACCATTGGACATCGTGTGTGTCACAAACCCCATTGGACATCGTGTGTGTCACAAACCCCTTTGGACAGTGTGTGTCACAAACCGCATTGGACAGCGTGTGTGTCACAAACACCCATTGGACAGCGTGTGTGTGTCACAATCCCCATTGGAGAGTGTTTGTGTCACAAACCCCATGGGACTAAGTGTGTGTCACAAGCGCCATTGGACAGAGTGTGTGTGTCACTAACCCCGTTGGAAAGTGTATGTGTCAGAAACTCCATTGGATAGCGTGTATGTCACAAAACCCACTGGACAGCGTGTGTGTCACAAACAGCCATTGGACAGCGCGGTTTTCACAAGACCCATTGTACAGAGTTTGTGTGTCACAAAGCCCATTGGACAGCGTGTGTTTCACAATCAACATTGGACAGCGTGTGTGTGCCACAATCCCCGTTCAACAGTGTGTGTGTCACGAAACGCATTGGACAGCGTGTGTGTCACAAACTCTATTGGACAGTTTGTGTGTGTCACAAACCCCATTTGACAGTTTGTGTGTGTCACAAAACCCATTGGATAGCGTGTGTGTGTCACAAACCCCATTGGACATCGTGTGTGTCACAAACCCCTTTGGACAGTGTGTGTCACAAACCGCATTGGACAGCGTGTGTGTCACAAACACCCATTGGACAGCGTGTGTGTGTCACAATCCCCATTGGAGAGTGTGTGTGTCACAAACCCCATGGGACTAAGTGTGTGTCACAAGCGCCATTGGACAGAGTGTGTGTGTCACTAACCCCGTTGGAAAGTGTATGTGTCAGAAACTCCATTGGATAGCGTGTATGTCACAAAACCCACTGGACAGCGTGTGTGTCACAAACAGCCATTGGACAGCGCGGTTTTCACAAGACCCATTGTACAGAGTTTGTGTGTCACAAAGCCCATTGGACAGCGTGTGTGTCACAAACACCATTGGACAGCGTGTGTGTGTAACAATACCCATAGGACACTGTGTGTGTCACAAACCCCATAGGACAGTGGGTGTGTCACAAACTCGACTGGGCAGCGTGTGTGTCACAAACACCCAAGGACAGTGTGCGTGTCACAAACCCCATTGGACATCGTGTGTGTCACAAACCCCTTTGGACAGTGTGTGTGTCACAATCCCCTTTGGACAGTGTGTATGTCACAAACCCCATTGGACAGCGTGTGCGTCACAAACCCATTGGAAAGTGTATGTGTCACGAACCCCATTGGACAGAGTGTCTGTCACAAGGCCCATTGGACAGAGTGTGTGTGTAACAAACCCCATTTGACAGCATGTGTTTCACAATCCCCATGGGACAGCGTGTGTGTCACAAAAACCATTGGACAGATTGTGTGTGTCACAAACCCCACTGGACAGCGTGTGTGTCATAAACCCCATTGGACAGCGTGTGTGTGTCACAAAGCCCATTGGACAGCATCTGTGTCACAAACCCCATTGCATAGCGTGTGTGTGTAACAAACCCTATGGGACAATGTGTGTGTCACAAACCCCACTGGAAAGACTGTGTGTGTCACATACCGCATTGTACAGCGTGTGTGTCACAAACCCCATTGTACAGCGTGTTTGTCACAATTACCATTGGACAGCGTGTGTGTCACAAACCCCACTGGAAAGCGTGTGTGTCACAACCCCCATTGCACAGTGTGTGTGTCACAAAACCCATTTGACAGCGTGTGTGTCACAATCCCCATTGGACAGCGTGTGTGTCACAAACCCCATTGGACAGACTGTGTGTGTCACAAACCCCACTGGGCAGCGAGTGTGTCACAAACCTCTTTGGACAGTGTGTGTGTCACAAACCCTATTGGACAGAGTTTGTGTGTCACATTCCACATTGGAAAGTGTGTGTGTCACAAACACCATGGGACAGCGTGTGTGTCACAAACCCCATTGGACAGAGTGTGTGTGTCACAAACCCCACAAACCCCAACGTGTGTGTCACAATCCTCATTGGAGAGCCTGTGTATCACAAACCCTATTAGAAAGCGTGTGTGTGTCACAATACCCTTTGTACAGTGTGTGTGTCAAAAACCCCATTTGACATCGTGTTTGTCACAATCCCCATTGGATAGCGTATGTGTGACACACCCCATTAGAAAGTGTTCGTGTCAGAAAGCCCATTGGACAGCGCGTGTGTGTTACAGTCCCCATTGGACAGTGTGTGTGTCACAAACCCCATGGGACAGAGTGTGTGTCACGAACCCCTTTGGACAGTGTGTGTGTCACAAACCCCATTGGACAGCGTGTGTGTGTCAAAATCCCCATTGGACAGTGTGTGTGTTACAAAATCCATTGGATAGAGTGTGTGTGTCACAAAACCGTTGGATAGCGTGTGTGATGTCGCAAACCCTATTGGACAGTGTGAGTGTCAGAAACCCCATTGGACAGCGTGTATGTCACGAACCCCATTGGACAGCTTGTGTTTCACAAGACCTATTTGACAGAGTGTATGTGTCACAAACCCAATTGGACAGAGTGTGTGTCACAAACCCCATTGGACAGCGTGTGTGTCATGAACACCATTGGACAGCGTGTGTGTCACAATCCCCATTGGACAGAGTGTGTGTTACTAACTCCCTTGGACAGCATGTGTGTCACAAACCCCATTGGAAAGTGTGTGTCACAAACCCCATTGGACAGCGTGTGTGTCAGAAACACCATTGGACAGCGTGTGTGTGTCACAATCCCCATTGGACAGTGTGTTTGTGTCACAATCCCCACTGGACAGTGCGTGTGTCACAAAACCCATTGGATAGCGTGTGTGTCACGAACCCTATTGGACAGAGTGTGCGTGTCACAAACCCCATTGGACAGCGTGTGTGTCACAAACCCCATTGGACAGCGTGTGTGTGTCACAATCCCCACTGGACAGTGTGTGTGTCACAAAACCCATTGGATAGCATGTGTGTCACAAATCCCATTAGAAAGATTGTGTGTCACAAACCCCATTGGATAGTGTATGTGTGTCACAAACCCCATTATAAAGTGTGCGTGTCACAAAACCCACTGGACAGCGAGTGTGTCAAAAACAGCCATGGACAGTGTGAGTGTCACGAAGCCCATTGGATGGCGTGTGTGTTACAAACCCCCTTGGAAAGTGTATGTGTCACAAACCCCATTGGATTGCGTGTGTGTGTCACAAACCCTATTGGATAGTATGTGTGTCACAAAACCCACAGGAGAGCGTGTGTGTTCACAAAACCCACTGGACAGCGTGTGTGTCACAAGCACCATTGGACAGAGAGTGTGTCACAAACCCCATTGTACAGTGTGTGTGTCTCAAACTCCACTGGACACTTGTGTGTCACAAACACCCATGGACAATGTGCGTGTCAGAAACCCCATTGGACATCGTGTGTGTCACAAACCCCTTAGGACAGTGTGTGTGTCACAAACCCCATTGGACAGTGTGTGTGTCACAAACCACGTGGGACAATGTGTGTGTGTCACAAACCCCATTGGAAAGTGTGTGTGTCACAAACCCCAGTGAATAGCGTGTGTGTGTTTCAAAAACCCCATTAGAAAGTATGTATGTCAAAAACCCCATTGGATAGCGTGTGTGTGTCACAAACCCCATTATAAAGTGTGCGTGTCACAAACCCCATTTGATAGCGTGTGTGTGTCACAAACCCTTTTGGACAGTGTGTAGGTCATGATCCCCATTGGACAGCCTCTGTGTCACAAACCCTATTGGACAGTGTGTGTGTCACAAAACCCACTTGACAGCGTGTGTGTCACAAACACCCATGGACAGCGTGCGTGCCACAAACCCCATTGTACATCGTGTGTGTCACAAACCCTTTTGGACAGTGTGCGTGTCACAAACCCCAATGGATATCGTGTGTGTCACAATCCTCTTCGGACAATGTGTGTGTCACAAACCCATTGGTCAGCGTAGGTGTGTCACAGTCCCCAATGGACAGTGTGTGTGTCACAAACCCCATGGGACAAGGGTGTGTCACGAACCCCATTGGACATCGTGTGTGTCACAAACCCCATTGGACAGCGTGTGTGTTACAAACCCAATGGTACAGAGTGGTTGTCACGAACCCCATTGGACAGCGTGTGTGTTCACAAGCGCCACTGCACAGAGTGTGTTGTCACAAACCCCTTTGGAAAGTGTATGTGTCTCAAACCCCATTGGATAGCGTGTGTGTGTCACAAACCCCACTGGAAAGCGTGTGTGTTACAAACACCCATGGACAGTGTGAGTGTTACAAACCCCATTGTACATCGTGTGTTTCACAAATCCTTTTGGACAGTGTGTGTGTCACAAAACCCACTGGACAGCGTGTGTGTCACAAACCCCTTTGGAAAGTGTATGTTTCACAAACCCCATTGGACACCGTGTGTGTTCACAAACCCCATTGGACAGCGTGTTTGTCACAATCCCCACTGGACAGCGTCTGTGTCACAAACCCCATTGCACAGTGTGTGTGTCACAAACCCCATGGGACAACGTGTGTGTGTCACAAACCCCATTGGAAAGTGTGTGTCACAAACCCCATTGGACAGTGTGTGTGTCACAAACACCATTGGACAGCATGTGTTTGTAACAATACCCATTGACAGTGCATGTGTCACAAACCCCATTGGACAGTTTGTGTCACAAACTCTAATGGACAGCATGTGTGTCACAAACACCCCTGGACAATGTGCGTGTCACAAACCCCATTGGACATCGTGTGTGTCACAAACCTCTTTGGATAGTGTGTGTGTCACAAACCCCATTTGATAGCGTGTGTGTGTCACAAACCCTATTGGACAGTGTGTAGGTCACAATCCCCATTGGACAGCGTCTGTGTCACAAGCCCCGTTGGACAGCGTGTGTGTCACAAACACCATTGGACAGCGTGTGTGTGTCACAATCCCCATTGGACAGTGTGTGTGTCACTATCCCCATTGGACAGCGTGTGTGTGTCACAAACCCCATTGGACAGCATCTGTGTCACAAACCCCATTGCATAGCGTGTGTGTGTAACAAACCCTATTAGAAAGTGTGTGTGTCACAAACCCCTTGGATATCTTTTGTGTGTCACAAACCCTATGGGACAATGTGTGTGTCACAAACCCCACTGGACAGCGTGTGTGTTACGAACCCCATTGGACAGCGTGTGTGTCACAAGACCCATTGGACAGAGTTTGTGTGTCACAAACCCCATTGGACAAGGTGTGTGTCACGAACCCATTGGACAGCGTGTGTGTGTCACAATCATCATTGGATAGTGTATGTGTCACAAAACCCATTGATAGTGTGTGTGTCACAAACCGCATTAGAAAGTATGTGTGTCACGAACCCAATTGGACAGCGTGTGTTTCACAAAGCCTATTGGACAGATTTTGTGTGTCACAAACTCCACTGCACAGCTTGTGTGTTATAAACCCCATTGGACAGCGTTTGTGTGTCACAAGCCCAATGGACAGGGTTTGTGTGTCACAAAACCTGCTGGAGAGCGTGTGTTTCACAAACCCCATTGGAAAGTTTATGTGTCACAAACCACGTTGGATAGCGTGTGTGTTTCACAAACCCTATTGGACAGATTGTGTGGGTCACAAACTCCGCTGGACAGCGTGTGTGTCACAAGCCCATTGGACAGAGTGTGTGTGTCACAAACCCCAATTTACAGCGTGTGTGTCACAAACCCCATTGTACAGCGTGTTTGTCACAATCCCCATTGTACAGCGTGTGTGTCACAAACCCCACTGGAAAGCGTGTGTGTCACAACACCCATTTGACCCAATGTGTGTGTCAAAAAACCCAGTGGACAGCATGCGTGTCACAAACACCATTGGACAGAGTCTGTGTGTCACAATCCCCATTGCACAGTGTGTGTGTCACAAAACCCATTTGACAGCGTGTGTGTCACAATCCCCATTGGACAGCATGTGTGTCACAAACCCCATTGGACAGATTGTGTGTGTCACAAACCCCATTGGGCAGCAAGTGTGTCATAAACCTCTTTGGACAGTGTGTGTGTCACAAACCCCATTGGACAGAGTGTGTGTGTCACAAACCCCATTTGAAAACGTGTGTGTCACAATCCCCATTGGAGAGCCTGTGTGTCACAAACCCTATTGGACAGCGTGTGTGTGTCACAATACCCATTGTACAGTGTGTGTGTCCAAAACCCTATTTGACATCGTGTTTGTCACAATCCCCTTTGGATAGCGTATGTGTGACACACCCCATTAGAAAGCGTGCGTGTCACAAAGCCCATTGCATAGCGTGTGTGTATCACAAACCCCATTGGAGAGCGTGTGTGTCACAATCCCCATTGGACAGCGTGTGTGTCACAATAAGCCATGGACAGTGTGCGTGACGCAAACCAAATTGGACAGCGTGTGCGTGTCACAAAGCCTATTGGACAGTGTGTGTGTCACAAACCACACTGGATAGCATGTGTGTCAAGAACCCCATTGGACAGCGTGTGTCTCACAAGACCCATTGGATAGACTGTGTGTGTCACAAAACCCCCTGGACAGCGTGTGTGTCATAAACCCCATTGGACAGCGCGTGTGTGTCACAAACCCCATTGGACAGAGTGTGTGGGACAAACACCATTGGACAGTGTGTGTGTCACAAATCCCATTGAACAGCGTGTGTGTGACAAACCACACTGGACAGCGTGTGTGTAACGAACCACGTTGGTC
Organism: Columba guinea; assembly: GCA_032206185.1. NCBI lineage: Eukaryota > Metazoa > Chordata > Aves > Columbiformes > Columbidae > Columba > Columba guinea. The sequence continues at coordinate 133,484 of JAVLUU010000053.1, read as the reverse complement.
AGCGTGTGTGTCACAACCCCCATTTGAACGAGTGTGTGTTTCACAAACCCCATTGGACAGCGTGTGTCTCACAAACCCCTTTGGAAAGTTTATGTGTCACAAACCCCATTAGATAGCGCGTGTGTGTCACAGAACCCACTGGACAGCGTGTGTGTAACACACCCCATTGGACAGCGTGTGTGTCACAAGCCCCATTGGACAGAGTGTATGTGTGACAAACCCATTTGACAGCGTGTGTGTCACAATCCCCTTTGGACAGCTTGTGTGTCACAAGCCCCATTGGACAGCGTGTGTGTCACAAACCCCTTTGGAAAGTGTGTGTGTCACAAACCCCCTTGGACAGCATGTGAGTGTCACAATCCCCACTGGACAGTGTGTGTTTCACAAACCCCATGGGACAGCGTGTGTGTCACAAGCGATATTGGACAGAGTGTGTGTGTCACAAACCCCAATGGAAAGTGTATGTGTCACAAACCCTATTGGATAGCGTGTGTGTGTCACAAACCCCACTGGACATTATGTGTGTCACAAACCACATTGGACAGTGTTTGTGTATCACAAACCCCATTGGACAGCGTGTGTTTCACAAACCCCTTTGGACAGTGTGTGTGTCACAAACCCCATTGGACAGAGTGTGAGTGACACAATCCCCTTTGGACAGTGTGTGTGTAACGAACCCCATTGCACAGTGTATGTGTCACAAGCACCATTGGACAGAGTGTGTGTGTCTCAAACCCCATTGGAAAGTGTATGTGTCACAAACCCCATTGGATAGCGTGTGTGTGTCACAAACCCCATTGGACAGTGTGTGTGATGTCGCAATCCTCATTGGACAGCGTGTGTGTCACAAGCCCCATTGGACAGCGTGTGTGTCACAAGCACTATAGGACAGCGTGTGTGTCACAAACCCCCGTAGACGCTGTGTGTGTCACAAACCCCACTGGACATCGTGTGTGTCACAAATCCTTTTGGACAGTGTGTGTCTCACAAACCCCTTTGACAGCGTGTGTGTCACAAACACCCATGGACAGCGTGTGTGTCACAAACCCCCGTAGACACTGTGTGTGTCACAAACCCCTTTGACAGTGTGTGTGTCACAAACCCCACTGGACATCGTGTGTGTCATAAACCCCATTGTACATCGTGTGTGTCACAAATCCTTTTGGACAGTGTGTATCTCACAAACCCCGCTGGACGTCGTGTGTGTCACAAACCCCTTTGTACAGTGTGTGTGTCACAAACCCCCTTGGACAGCGTGTGTGTCACAAACCCCATTGGAAAGTGTACGGGTCACAAACCCCATTGGATAGCCTGTGTGTGTCACAAACTCTATAGGATACTGTGTGTGTCACAAAACCCACTTGACAGCGTATGTAACAAACCCCATTGGACAGAGTTTGTGTTACAAACCCTATTGGAGAGCGAGTGTGTCACAATCACCATTGGACAGTGTGTGTGTCACAAAACCCACTGGACAGTGTGTGTTTTCCGATCCCCATTGGACAGCTTGTGTGTCAAAAGACTCATTGGACAGAGTGTGTGTGTCTCAAACCTCATTGGACAGCGTGTGTGTCACAAACCCCATTGGACAGAGTATGTGTTTCAACAAAACCCATTGGACAGCGTGTGTGTCACAATCCCGACTGGATAGTGTGTGTGTCACAAAACCCACTGGACAGCGTGTGTGTCACAAACCCCATTGGACAGTGAGTGTGTAACAAACCCAATTGGTCAGCGTGTGTGTCACAAAGCCCATGGGACAGCGTGTGTGTGTCACAATCCCCATTGAACAGTGTGTGTGTCACAAACCCTATTGGACAGTGTGTGTGTCACAAGGCCATTGGACAGCGTGTGTGTGTCACAAAACCCACGGGACAGCGTGTGTGTTCACGAACCCCATTAGACAGCGTGTGTGTCACAAACACCATTGGAGAGCGTGTGTATGTAACAATACCGTTGGACAGTGTGTGTGTCACAAACCCCATTGGACAGCGTGTGTGTGTAACAATCCCCATTGGACAGTGTATGTGTGTCACAAACTCCAATGGACAGGGTGTGTATGTCACAATCCCCTTTGGACAGTGTGTGTGTCACAAACCCCATGGGACAGAATTGTGTCACAAACCGCATTGGACAGCGTGTGTGTCACAAGAACCATGGGACAGTGTGTGTGTGTCACCAACCCCATTGGAAAGTGTATGTGTCACAAACCCCATTGGATAGCATGTGTGTATCACAAACACTGCTGGTCAGTGTGTGCGTCACAAAACCCATTGGACAGAATGCGTGTCGCAAACACCATTGGACAGTGTGTGTGTAAGAAAACCAATTGTTCAGCGTGTGTGTCACAACCCCCATGGGACAGCGTGTGTGTGTCACAAACCCCATTGGAAAGTTTGTGCGTCACAAACCTCATTGGAAAGTGTGTGTGTCACAAACCTTATTGGATAGCGTGTGTGTGTCACAAACCCCATTACAAAGTGTCTGTGTCACAAACCCCATTGGACAGAGTGTGTGTGTAACGAAACCCATTGGACAGCGTGTGTGTCACAAGACCATTGGACAGAGTGTGATGTCACAAAACCCACAGGACAGCGTGTGTGTTCACGAACCCCACTGAACAGCGTGTGTGTCACAAACACCATTGGACAGCGTGTGTGTCACAAACACCATTGGATAGCGTGTGTGTGTCACAAATCCCATTAGAAAGTGTGTGTGTCACAAACCCCATTGGATAGCGTGTGTGTCACAAACCCTATTGGACAGTGTGTATCTCACAATATCTTACTGTACAGCGTGTAAGCAACGAACCCCATTGGACAGCATGTGTGTCACAAACCCCATTGGACAGAGTGTGTGTCTCACAAACCCATTGGACCGCGTGTGTGTCACAAACCCCATTGGACAGCGTGTGTGTGTCACAATACCCATTGGACAGTGTTTGTGTGTCAGAAACCCTATTGGATAGCGTGTGTGTGACAAAATCCCCTTTGCACAGTGTGTGTGTCACAATACCCATTGGACAGCTTGTGTGTCACAAACCCCCGTAGACACTGTGTGTGTCACAAACCCCACTGGACAGTGTGCCTGTCACAAACCCCATTGGACATCGTGTGTGTCACAAACCCTTTTGGACAGTGTGTGTATCACAAACCCCATTGGACAGAGTTTGTGTCACAAACCCTATTGGACAGCATGTGTGTCACAAACACCATTTGACAGTGTGTGTGTCACAAATCACATTGAACAACATGTGTGTCACAAATCCCATTGGAAAGCGTGTGTGTGTCACAAAACCCATTTGACAGAGTGTGTGTCACAAACCCCATGGACAGCGTGTGTGTCAAGAACCCCATGGGACAGCGTGTGTGTGTCACAATCCCCATTGAACAGTGTGTGTGTCATAAAACCCATTGGATAGCGTGTGTGTCACAAACCCCATTTGAAAGTGTGTGTGACACAAACCCCATTGGATAGCGTGTGTGTGTCACAAACCCTATACGGCAGTGTGTGTTTCACAAACCGCATTGTACAGCGTGTGTGCAAAAAATCCCATTGGACAGCGTGTGTGTCACAAGACCCATTGGAAAGAGTGTGTGTGTCACAAACCCATTGGACATTGTGTGTGTCACAAACCCCACGGGACAGTGTGTGTGTCTCAAACCCCACTGGACAGCGTGTGTGTCACAAATCCTTTTGGACAGTGTGAGTGTCACAAACCCCACAGGACAGCGTGTGTGTCACAATCCCCATTGGACAGTGTGTGTGTGTCACAATCCCCATTGGACAGTGTGTGTGTCCCAATCCCCATTGGACAGAGTGTGTGTTTCACAAACCCCATTGGACTGCGTGTGTGTCATAAACCCCATTGGACAGCGTGTGTGAGTCACAATCCCCATTGTACAGTGTTTGTGTGTCACAAAACGCATTGGACAGCGCGTGTGTCACAAACCCCATTGGACAGCATATGTGTGTCCCACTCCCATTGGAACAGAGTGTGTGTCACAAAACCCAATGGACAGCGTGTGTGTCACAAGCCCCATTGGACAGAGTGTGTGTGTCACAAACCCCTTTGGAAAGTGTATGTGTCACAAACCCCATTGGATAGCGTGTGTGTGTCACAAAACCTACTGGACAGAGTGTAGGTCAAAATGCCCATTGGAGAGCGTGTGTGTGTCACAATACCCATTGGACAGTGTTTGTGTGTCACAAACCCCATTGGATAGCGTGTGTGTGACAAAATCCCCTTTGCACAGTGTGTGTGTCACAATACCCATTGGACAGCTTGTGTGTCACAAACCCCCGTAGACACTGTGTGTGTCACAAACCCCACTGGACAGTGTGCCTGTCACAAACCCCATTGGACATCGTGTGTGTCACAAACCCTTTTGGACAGTGTGTGTATCACAAACCCCATTGGACAGAGTTTGTGTCACAAACCCTATTGGACAGCATGTGTGTCACAAACACCATTTGACAGTGTTTGTGTCACAAATCACATTGAACAACATGTGTGTCACAAATCCCATTGGAAAGCGTGTGTGTGTCACAAAACCCATTTGACAGAGTGTGTGTCACAAACACCATTGGACAGTGTGAGTGTCACAAACCCCATGGACAGCGTGTGTGTCAAAAACCCCATGGGACAGCGTGTGTGTGTCACAATCCCCATTGAACAGTGTGTGTGTCATAAAACCCATTGGATAGCGTGTGTGTCACAAACCCCATTTGAAAGTGTGTGTGTCACAAGCCCCATTGGATAGCGTGTGTGTGTCATAAAGCCCATTAGAAAGTGTGCGTGTCACAAACACCATTGGATAGTGTGTGTGTGTCATAAAGCCCATTAGAAAGTGTGCGTGTCACAAACCCCATTGGATAGCATGTGTGTGTCACAAAACCTACTGGACAGAGTGTAGGTCAAAATGCCCATTGGACAGCATGTGTGTCACAAAACCCATTTGACAGAGTGTGTGTCATCAATCCCATTGAACAGCGTTTGTGTCACAAACCCCTTTGGACAGTGTGTGTGTCACAAAACCCATTGGACAGCGTGTGAGTCACAAGCACCAGTGGACAGAGTGTGTGTGTCAAAAACCCCATTGGAAAGTGTATGTGTCACAAAACCCATTGGATAGCCTGTGTGTGTCACAAACTCCATTGGACAGCGTGTGCGTCACAAACACCCATGTGCAGTGTGAGTGTCACAAACCCCATTGGACATCGTGTGTTTTACCAACCCCATTGGAGAGCATGTGTGTGTAACAATCCCTATTGGACAGTGTGAATGTCACAAACCTCATTGGTCAGTGTGTGTTTCACAAACCACATTGGACAGTGTGCGTGTCACAAACATCATTGGACAGTATGTGTGTCACAAGCCCATTGGACAGAGTTTGTGTGTCACAAAATGCACTGGACACCGTGTGTCAAACGAACCCCATTGGACAGCGTGTGTGTCACAAGCACCATTGGAGAGAGTGTGTGTGTAACAAACCCAATTGGAAACTGTATGTGTCACAAACCCCATTGCACTGCGTGTGTGTGCCACAAACCCTATTGGACAGTGTGTGTGTCACAAAACCCACTGGACAGCGTGTGTGTTCACAAACCCAATTGGACAGCGTGTTTTTCACAAGACCCACTGGACAGAGTGTGGGTGTCACAAAGCCCATTGGACAGTGTGTGTGTCACAATCCCCATTGGACAGCATGTGTGTCACAAATAACCATGGACAGAGTGCTTGTCACAAATTCCATTGGACAGAGTGTGTGTGTCACAATACGCATTGGAAAGAGTTTGTGTCACAATCCCCATTGAACAGCGTGTGTGTCACAAACCACATTGGACACCGCGTGTGTCACAATACCCATTGGACAGTGTGTGTGTCAGAAACCCCATTACAGCGTGAGTGTGTCACAATCCCTATTGAACAGTGTGTGTGTCACAAACACGATTGGACTGTGCGTGTGTCACAAACCCTCTGGACAGCATGTGTGTCACGAACCCCATTGGATAGCGTGTGTTTCACAAACCCCAGTTGAAAGTGTGCGTGTCACAAACCCCAACGGATAGCGTGTGTGTGTCACAAACCCTATTGGACAGCGTGTGTGTCACAAACCGCATTGGACAGCGTGTGTGCCTCAAACACCATTGGACAGTGTGTGTGTGTCACAAATGCCATTGGATAGCATGTGTGTGTCACAAATCCCATTGGACAGCGTGTGTGTCACAAACCCCATTGGACAGCTTGTGTGTGTCACAAAGCCCGTTTGACAGAGTGCGTGTCACAAACACCATTGGACAATGTGTGTGTAACATACCCAATTGTTCAGAGTGTGTATAACAATCTCCATGAGACAGCGTGTGTGTGTCACACACCTCATTGGAAAGTGTGTGTGTCACAAACCCCATTTTATAGCGTGTGTGTGTCACAAAACCCATTATAAAGTGTGTGTGTTACAAACCCCAGTGGATAGAGTGTGTGTGTCACAAACCCCATTGGACAGCTTGTGTGTCACAAACACCATTGGAAAGCATGTGTGTGTCACATTTCCCATTGGACAGAGTGTGTGTCAAAAAATCCATTGGACAGCGTGTGTGTCACAAGCGCCATTGGACAGAGTGTGCGTGACATAAACCCCTTTGGAAAGTGTATGTGTCACAAACCCCATTGGATAGCGTGTGTGTGTCACAAACCCCATTAGAAAGTGTGTATGTCACAAACCCCATGGGACAGAATGTGTGTCCCAAACACTATTGGACAGCGTGTGTGTCACAAGCCCATTGGACAGACGGTGTGTGTCACAAAACCCACTGGATAGTGTGTGTGTCACGAACCTCATTGGCAAGTGTATGTGTCACAAACACCATTGGATAGCGTGTGTGTGTGACAAACCCTTTTGGAGAGTGTGTAGGTAACAAACCCCATTGGACCGGGTTTGTTTCACAATCCTCATTGGACAGCATGTGTGTCACAAACCCCATTGGAAAGCGTGTGTGTCAGAAAACCCATTGGACAGTGTGTGTGTCACAAATCCCTTTAGACAGTGTGTGTGTCAATCCCCATTGGACATCGCGTGTGTGCAACAATGCCCAGTGGATAGCATGTGTCACAAACACCCATGGACAGTGTGTGTGTCACAAGCCAATTGGACAGAATGTGTGTGTCACAAAACCCATTGGACAGCGTGTGTGTCACAAGCACCATTGTACAGAGTGTGTGTGTCAGAAACCCCATTGGAAAGTGTATGTGCCACAGACCCCGTTGGATAGCGTATTCTGTGTAGCACAAACCCTATTGGACAGTTTGCGTGTCAGAAAACCCACTGGACAGCGTGTGTGTCACAAACCCTATTGTACAGAGTGTGTGTGTCACACACCCCATTGGACAGCGTGTGTGTCACAAACCCCATTGGACATCGTGTGTGTGTCACAATCCCAATTGGACAGTGAGTGTGTCACAAACCCCATGGGACAGAGTGTATGTCACAAACACTATTGGACATCGTGTGTGTCACAATCTTAATTGGACAGTGTGTGTGTCACAAAACCCATTGGATACCGTATATGTCACAAACCCCATTTCAAAGTGTGTGTGTCACAAACCCCATTGGATAGCGTGTGTGTCACAAACCCTATTGGACAGTGTGTGTGTCATAAACACATTGGACAGCGTGTGTGTTTCACAGTACCCATTGGACAGTGTGTGTGTGTCACAAACCCCATGGGACAGAGTGTGTGTCACAAGCCCCATTGCACAGAGTGTATGTTTCACAAACCCCATTGGACAGCGTGTGTGTCACAAACCCCATTGGACAGTGTGTGTGTCACAAACTCCAATGGACAGCGTGTGTGTGTCACAATCCCCATTGGACAGCGTGTGTGTCACACACCCCATTAGAAAGTGTGTGTGTAAAAAACCCCATTGGATAGCGTAAGTTTGTCACAAACCCTATTGGACAGAGTGTGTGTGTCACACACCCCATTGGACAGCGTGTGTGTCACAAACACCATTGGACAGCGCGTGTGTCAAAAACCCATTGAACAGTGTGTGTGTCACAAAACCCACTGGACAGGTTCTGGGTCACAAACACCCATGGACAGTGTGAGTGTCACAAACCCCATTGGATAGCGTGTGTGTCACAAGCACCATTGGACAGAGTGTATGTGTCACAAACTCCATTGGATTGTGTGTGTGTGTCGCAAACCCTATTGGACAGTGTGTGTGTCTCAAAATCCACTGGACAGCGTGTGTGTTCACAAACACCTTTGGACAGCGTGTGTGATGTCTCAAACCCCATTGAACAGATTTCGTGTCACAAAAGCCATTGGATAGCGTAAGTGTGTCACAAACTCTATAGGACAGCGTGTTTATGTCACACAACCCTTTGGACAGCATTTGTATGTCACAATCCCCATTGGACAGCGTGTGTTTCACAAACCCCATTGGAAAGAGTGTGTGTCACAAGCACCATTGGACAGAGTGTGGTGTCACAAACCGTATTGTACAGTGTGTGCATCACAAAAACCACTGGACAGCGTGTGTGTCACAAACCCCATTTTATAGCGTGTGTGTCACAAACCCTCCTCGTCAGTGTGTGTGTCACAAACCGCATTGGACAGCGTCTATTTTCAGAAATCCCATTGGACAGTGTGTGTCACAAAACCCATTGGAGAACGTGAGTGTCACAAACCCCATTGGATAGCGTGTGTGTCACAAGCACCATTGGACAGAGTGTATGTGTCACAAACTCCATTGGATTGTGTGTGTGTGTCGCAAACCCTATTGGACAATGTGTGTGTCTCAAAATCCACTGGACAGCGTGTGTGTTCACAAACACCTTTGGACAACGTGTGTGATGTCTCAAACCCCATTGAACAGATTTCGTGTCACAAAAGCCATTGGATAGCGTAAGTGTGTCACAAACTCTATAGGACAGCGTGTTTATGTCACACAACCCTTTGGACAGCATTTGTATGTCACAATCCCCATTGGACAGCGTGTGTTTCACAAACCCCATTGGAAAGAGTGTGTGTCACAAGCACCATTGGACAGAGTGTGGTGTCACAAACCGTATTGTACAGTGTGTGCATCACAAAAACCACTGGACAGCGTGTGTGTCACAAACCCCATTTTATAGCGTGTGTGTCACAAACCCTCCTCGTCAGTGTGTGTGTCACAAACCGCATTGGACAGCGTCTATTTTCAGAAATCCCATTGGACAGTGTGTGTCACAAAACCCATTGGAGAACGTGAGTGTCACAAACCCCATTGGACAGCGTGTGTGTGTCACAAAGCCCATATGACAGAGTGTGTGTCACAAACACCATTGGACTGTGTGTGTGTCAAAAACCCCAATGGACAGCGTGTGTGTATCACGAAAACTCCTGGTCAGCGTGTGTGTCACAAACCCCATTGGACAGTGTGTGTGTCACAAACCACATGGGACAGCGTGTGTGTGTCACAAACCCCATTAGAAAGTGAGTGCGTCACAAACCCCGTTGGATAGCGTGTGTGTGTCACAAACCCTATTGCACAGTGTGTGTGTGTCACAAACCCCATTAAACAGCTTGTGTGTCACAAACCCCATGGGACAGAGTGTGTGTCAGAAACACTATTGGACAACGTGTGTGTGTGTGTCACAATCCCCATTGGACAGTGTGCGTGTCACAAAACCCATTGAATAGCGTGTGTGTCACAAACCCTATTGGACAGTGTGTGTGTCACAAACCCCTTTGGACAGAGTGTGTGTCACAAACCCACGTGGACAGTGTGTGTGTCACAAACCCCGGTGGAGAGCATGTGTGTCAAAACCCCATTGGACAGTGTGTGTGTGACAAAACCCACTGGACAACGTGTGTGTCACAAACAACCATGGACAGTGTGTGTGTCACAAACCCCACTGGACAGCGTTTGTGTGTCACAATACCCATTGGTCAGTGTGTGTGTCACGAACCCCCCTGGACAGTGTGTGTGTCACAATCCCCAGTGGACACCGTGTGTGTCAAAACCCCATTAGAGAGTGTGTGTGTGACAAAACCCACTGGAAAGCGTGTGTTTCACAAACACCCATGGACAGTGTGAGTGTCACAAACCCCATTGGATAACGTCTATGTCACAAACCCCATTGGACAGAGTGTGTGTGTCAGAAACCTCATAGGAAACTGTGTCTGTCACAAACCAATTGTATAGCGTGTGTGTGTCACAAACCCCATTGGACAGTGTGTGTGTAACAAACCCAAGTGGTCAGCGTGTGTTCACAAAACCCATGGGTCAGCGTGTGTGTGTCACAAACCCCATTAGAAAGTGTGTGTCACAAACCCCTTTGGACAGAGTGTGTGTCATAAACCCCATTGGATAGTGTGGGTGTGTCACAAACCCCATGGGACAGAGTGTGTGTCACGAACCCCTTTGGACAGCATGTGTGTCACAAGCGTCATTGTACAGAGTGTGTGTTTCACAAACCCCATTGGATAGAGTGTGTGTTGAACAAACCCCATTAGAAAGTGTGCGTGTGACAAACCCCTTTGGAAAGTGTGTTTGTCACAAACCCCATTGGACAGCGTGTGTGTGTCACAAACCCCACTGGACAGTGTGTAGGTCACAATCCCCATTTGACAGCATCTGTGTCACAAACCCCATTGGACAGCGTATTTGTCACAAACACCATTGGTCAGCGTGTGTGTGTCCCAATCCCCTTTGGACAGTTTGTTTTTCACAAATCCCATTGGATAGCGTGTGTGTCACAAACCCCATTTAAAAGTGTGTGTGTCATAGACCCCATTGGACAGCGTATATGTCACAAACCCCTTTGGACAGCGTGTGTGTCATAAACCCCATTGGACAGCGTGTGTGTGTAACAATACCCATTGGACAGTGTGTGTGTCACAAACCCCACTGGACAGCGTGTGTGTCACAAACCCTTTTGGACAGTGTGTGTCTCACAAACCCCATTGGACAGGGTGTGTGTGTCACAATCCCCATTGGACAGTGTTTGTGTGTCACAAACCCCATTGGACATCGTCTGTGTCACAAACCCCTTTAGACAGTGTGTGTGTCATAAACGCCATTGGACAGCGTGTGTGTGTCACAAACCCCACTGGACAGCGTGTGTGTCACGAATCCCATTGGACAGCGTGTGTGTCAGAAACACCATTGGACAGCGTGTGTGTGTAATAATACCCAATGGACAGTGTGTGTGTCACAAACCCCTTTGGACAGGGTGTGTGTCACAAACCCCCGTATACACTGTGTGTGTCACAAGCCCCATTGGACAGTGTGTTTGTCACAAACCCCACTGGACAGCGTGTGTTTCAAAAACACATATGTACAGCGTGATTGTCACAAACCCGATTGGACAGCGTGTGTGTCACAAACCCTAGTGATCAGTGTGTGTGTTACAAAACCCTTTGGACAGCATGCGTGTCACAGACAGCATTGGACAGTGTTTGTGTAAGAAACGCAATTGGTCAGCGTGTGTGTAACAAACCCCATGGGACAGCGTGTGTGTGTCACAAAACCTATTGGAATGTGTGTGTGTCACAAACCCCATTGGAAACTGTGTGTTTCACAAACCCATTTGGATAGCGTGTGTGTGTCACAAACCCCATTAGAAAGTGTGCGTGTCACAAACTCCATTGGAAAGTGTGTGTGTCACAAACCCCATTGGATAGCGTGGGTGTGTCACAAACCCCATTAGAAAGTGTGCGTGTCACAAACCCCATTGGATAGCATGTGTGTATCACAAAACCTATTGGACAGTGCGTGTGTCACAATCCCCATTGGATAGCGTGTGTGTCTACAAACCCCATTAGACAGCGTGTCTGTGTCACAATCCCCATTGGACAGGTTATGTGTGTCACAAACCCCATTGCAAAGTGTATGTGTCACAAACCCCTCTGGACAGCGTGTGTTTTTCGAACCCTATTGGACATCTTGTGTGCCACAAGCCCCATTGGACAGCGTGTGCATGTCGCAATAGCCCTTTGGACTATGTGTGTGCGTCCCAATTTTCATTGGACAGTGTGTGTGTCACAAACCCCTTTGGAAAGAGTGTGTGTCACAAACCCCATTGAACAGTGTGTCTGTCACAATCCCCATTCGACACTGTGTATGTCACAAAACCTATTGGACTGTGTGTGTGTCAGAAACCCCACTGGACAGCGTGTGTGTCACGAACCCCGTTGTACAGCGTATGTGTCACAACCCCAATTGGACATACTGTGCGTGTCACAAAACCCATCGGACACCGTGTGTGTCACAACCCAATAGGACAGTGTGTGTGTCAAAAACCCCCCTGTACATTGTGTGTGTCACAAACCCCTTTGGAGAGTGTGTGAGTCACAAACCCTACTCTACAATGTCTGTGTCACAAAACCAATTGGACAGCGTGTGTGTCACAATCCCCACTGAACAGCGTGTCTGTCAGAGTCCCCATTGGACAGCGTGTCTGTCAGAAACCCCATTTTAGAGTGTGTGTTTCACAAAACCCATTGGAAAGTGTGTGTGTCACAAACCCCATTGCACAGCGTGTGTGTGTCACAAAAACCATTAGAAAGTTTGTGTGTCACAAACGCAATAAGATAGCGTGTCTGTGTTACAAACCCTATTGAACAGTGTGTGTGTCACAAACCCTACTGGACAGCGTGTTTGTCACGAACCCCATTTGACAGCGTGTGTATCAGAAACCCCATTGGAAAGTGTGTGTGTCACAAAACCCATTATATAGCGTGTGTATGTCCCAAACCCCTTTAGAAAGTGTGCATGTCACAAACACAATTGGATATCGTTTGTGTGTCACAAACCCTATTGGACAGTGTGTGTGTCACAAATACCACTGGACAGCTTGTGTGTCACAGTCCCCATTGGACAGCGTGTGTGTCACAAACACCATTGGACAGCATGCGTGTCACAAACACCATTGGACAGCGTGTGCGTGTAGCAATCTCCATTAGACAGCGTGTGTGTCACAAATCCCATTGGACAGTGTGTGTGTCAAAATCCCCATTGGACAGCGTGTGTGTGTCACAATCCCCATTGGACAGTGTGTGTGTGTCAGAAACCACAACGGACAGAGTGTGTGTCACAAACACCATAGGACAGAATCCGTGTCACGAACACCATTGGATAGCATGTGTATGTCACAATCCCCATTGGACAGTGTGTGTGTCACAAACCCCATTGGACCTTTTGTGTGTTACAATGCCCTTTGGACTATGTGTGTGCATCCTAATTTTCATTGGACAGTGTGTGTGTCACAAACCCCTTTGGAAAGAGTGTGTGTCACAAACCCCATTGAACAGTGTGTCTGTCACAATCCCCATTCGACACTGTGTGTGTCACAAAACCTATTGGACTGTGTGTGTGTCAGAAACCCTACTGGACAGCGTGTGTGTCACGAACCCCGTTGCACAGCGTATGTGTCACAACCCCAATTGGACATAGTGTGCATGTCACAAAACCCATCGGATACCGTGTGTGTCACAACCCCATTGGACATTGTGTGTGTCAGACACCCCCCCTGTACATTGTGTGTGTCACAAACCCCATTGTAGAGTGTGTGTGTCACAAACCCTACTGTACAATGTCTGTGTCACAAACCCCATTGGACAGCGTGTGTGTCACAAACCCAATTGGTCAGCGTGTGTGTGTCACAAATGCCATTGGACAGCGTGTGTGTCACAAACGCCCCTGGACAGTTTGCGTGTAAAAAACCCCATTGGACACCGTGTGAGTCACAATCCCCACTGGACAGCGTGTCTGTCACAGTCCCCATTGGACAGCGTTTGTGTCAGAAACCCCATTTTAGAGTGTGTGTGTCACAAACACCATTGGAAAGCGTGTGTGTGTGACAAACTCCAATGGACAGTGTGTGTTTCACAAAACCCATTGGAAAGTGTGTGTGTCACAAACACCATTGTATAGTGTGTGTGTGTCACAAAAGCCATTAGAAAGTTTGTGTGTCACAAACACAATAAGACAGCGTGTCTGTGTTACAAACCCTATTGAACAGTGTGTGTGTCACAAACCCTACTGGACAGCATGTGTGTCACGAACCCCATTGGAAAGTGTGAGTGTCACAAACCCCATTGGACAGCGTGTGTGTCACAAACACCATTGGACAGTGTGTGTGTCACAAACCCCATTGGACCGTGTGTATGTTACAATCCCCCATGTACAATGTCTGTGTCACAAACCCCATTGGACAGCGTGTGTGTCACAAACCGCATGGGAAAGAGTGTGTGTCACGAACCACATTGGACATCGTGTGTGTCACAAACCCCATTAAAGTGTGTGTGTCACAAACCCCATTGGATAGCGTGTGTGTGTCACGAACCCTATTGGACAGCGTGTGTCTTCACGAACCCCATTAGACAGCGTGTGTGTCACAAGACCCATTGGACAGAGTGTGTGTGTCACAAACCCCATTGGACAGCATGCCTGTCACAAACTCCATTTGACAGTGTGTGTGTAACAAACACAAATGGTCAGCGTGTGTGTAACAAACACCCTGGGACAGCGTGTGTGTGTCACAAACCCCTTTGGAAAGTGTGAGTCACAAACCCCATTGGACAACGTGTGTGTCACAAACCCCTTTGGACAGTGTGTGTGTAACAAACCCCATTGGACAGCGTGTGTGTGCCAGAATCCCCATTGAACAGGGTGTGTGTCATAAATCCCATTGGACAGGGTGTGTGTGTCACAATATACATTGGACAGTGTGTGTGCCGCAAACCTCATTGGACATGGTTTGTCTCACAAACCGCCGTGGACACTGTGTGTGTCACAAACACCCATGGACAGTGTGCGTGTCACAAACCCCATTGGACAGCGTGTGTGTGTCAGAATCCCCATTGGACAGAGTGTGTGTCACAAACCCCATGGGACAGAGTGTCTGTCACAAACCCCATGGGACAGCATGTATGTGTACAAAATCCCAAATGGACAGTGTGTGTGTGTCACGAACCCCATTGGACAGCGTGTATGTGTACAAAATCCCAAATGGACAGTGTGTGTGTGTCACAAACCCCATTAGACAGCGTATGTGTCTCAAACCCCTTTGGACAGCGTGTGTGTCAAAAGCACCGTTGGACAGAGTGTGGTGTCACAAACCCCATTGGAAAGTGTATGTGTCACAAACCGCATTGGACTGCGTGCGTGTGCCACAAATCCTATTGGACAGTGTGTGTGTCACAAACCCCTTTGGACAGAGTTTATGTCACAAACCCATTGGACAGCGTTTGTGTGTCACAATACCCATTGGACAGTGTGTGTGTCACAAACCCCTTTGGACAGAGTTTGTGTCACAAACCCCAATGGACAGCGTGTGTTTGTCACAATACCCATTGGACAGTGTGTGTGTCACAAACCCCATTACAGCGTGTGTGTGTCACAATCCCTATTGTACAGTGTGTGTGTCACAAACTCCATTGGACAGCGTGTGTGTCACAAGCACCATTGGACAGAGTGTGTGTGTCACAAACCCCATTGGAAAGTATATGTGTCACAAAGCCCACTGGACAGCGTGTGTGTCACAAACCCCATTGGATAGTGTGTGTGTCACCAGCCCCATTGGACAGTGTGTGTGTCACAAACACCATTGGACAGCGTGTGTGTGTAACAATACCCGTTGGACAGCCTGTGTTTAACAATATCCGTTGGACAGCCTGTGTGTCACAAACCCCCGTGGACACTGTCTGTGTCACAAACCCCATTGGACAGTGTGTGTGTCACGAACCTCATTTGACAGATTGTGTATCAGAAACCCCATTGGACAGCGTGTTTGTCACAAACCCCATTGGACAGTGTGTGTGTTACAATCCCCCGTGTACAATGTCTGTGTCACAAACCCCATTGGGCAGCGTGTGTGTCACAAACACCGTTGGACAGCGTGTGTTTGTCAGAAACCCCATTGGACAGAGTGTGTGTGTCACAAACCGCATGGGACAGAGTGTGTGTCACGAACCACATTGGACAGCGTGTGTGTCACAAACCCCATTAAAGTGTGTGTGTCACAAACCCCATTGGATAGCGTGTGTGTGTCACGAACCCTATTGGACAGCGTGTGTCTTCACGAACCCCATTAGACAGCGTGTGTGTCACAAGACCCATTGGACAGAGTGTGTGTGTCACAAACCCCATTGGACAGCATGCCTGTCACAAACTCCATTTGACAGTGTGTGTGTAACAAACACAAATGGTCAGCGTGTGTGTAACAAACACCCTGGGACAGCATGTGTGTGTCACAAACCCCATTGGAAAGTATATGTGTCACAAAGCCCACTGGACAGCGTGTGTGTCACAAACCCCATTGGATAGTGTGTGTGTCACCAGCCCCATTGGACAGTGTGTGTGTCACAAACACCATTGGACAGCGTGTGTGTGTAACAATACCCGTTGGACAGCCTGTGTTTAACAATATCCGTTGGACAGCCTGTGTGTCACAAACCCCCGTGGACACTGTCTGTGTCACAAACCCCATTGGACAGAGTGTGTGTGTCACAAACCCCACTGGACAGCGTGTGTGTCACGAACCTCATTTGACAGATTGTGTATCAGAAACCCCATTGGACAGCGTGTTTGTCACAAACCCCATTGGACAGTGTATGTGTTACAATCCCCCGTGTACAATGTCTGTGTCACAAACCCCATTGGGCAGCGTGTGTGTCACAAACACCGTTGGACAGCGTGTGTTTGTCAGAAACCCCATTGGACAGAGTGTGTGTGTCACAAACCGCATGGGACAGAGTGTGTGTCACAAACCCCATTAAAGTGTGTGTGTCACAAACCCCATTGGATAGCGTGTGTGTGTCACGAACCCTATTGGACAGCGTGTGTCTTCACGAACCCCATTAGACAGCGTGTGTGTCACAAGACCCATTGGACAGAGTGTGTGTGTCACAAACCCCATTGGACAGCATGCCTGTCACAAACTCCATTTGACAGTGTGTGTGTAACAAACACAAATGGTCAGCGTGTGTGTAACAAACACCCTGGGACAGCATGTGTGTGTCACAAACCCCTTTGGAAGTGTGAGTCACAAACCCCATTGGACAACGTGTGTGTCACAAACCCCTTTGGACAGTGTGTGTGTAACAAACCCCATTGGACAGCGTGTGTGTGCCAGAATCCCCATTGAACAGGGTGTGTGTCATAAATTCCATTGGACAGGGTGTGTGTGTCACAATATACATTGGACAGTGTGTGTGCCACAAACCTCATTGGACATGGTTTGTGTCACAAACCGCCGTGGACACTGTGTGTGTCACAAACACCCATGGACAGTGTGCGTGTCACAAACCCCATTGGACAGCGTGTGTGTGTCAGAATCCCCATTGGACAGAGTGTGTGTCACAAACCCCATGGGACAGAGTGTCTGTCACAAACCCCATGGGACAGCATGTATGTGTACAAAATCCCAAATGGACAGTGTGTGTGTGTCACGAACCCCATTGGACAGCGTGTATGTGTACAAAATCCCAAATGGACAGTGTGTGTGTGTCACAAACCCCATTAGACAGCGTATGTGTCTCAAACTCCTTTGGACAGTGTGTGTGTCACAAACCCCATGAACAGAGTGTGTGTCACAAACAATATTGGACATCGTGTGTGTGTTACAAGCCCATTGGACAGAGTGTGTGTCACGAACCCCAATGGACAGCGTGTGTGTCACACGCACCATTTTACAGAGTGTGTGTCACAAACCCCACTGGACAGCGTGTGTGTCACAAGCCCCATTGGACAGAATGTGTGTGTCACAAACCCCATTAGACAGCGTGTGTGTCACAAACCCCTTTGGACACTGTGTGTGTCACAAACCCCATTGGACAGCGTGTGTGTGTCACAATCCCCATTGGAGAGTGTGTGTGTCAGGAACCCCATTGGACAGCGTGTGTGTCACAAAAACAATTGGACAGTGTGTGTGTGTCACAATACCCATTGGACAGTGTGTGTCACAAACCCCACTGGACAGCCTGTTGTGTCACAAGCCCCATTGGACAGAGTGTGTGTCACAAACCCCATAGGACAGAGTGTGTGTCTCAAACCCCATTTGATAGAGTGTGTGTGTCACAAACCACATTAGAAAGTATGCGTGTCACAAACCCCATTGGATAGCGTTTGTGTGTCGCAGTCCCCATTGGACAGAGTGTGTGTGTCACAAACCCCATTGGACAGTGTTTGTGTCACAATCCCCATTGGATAGCGTGTGTGTGTCACGAACCCTCCTGGTCAGTGTGTGTGTCAAAATCCCCATCGGACAGTGTGTGTGTCACAAACCCCATGGGACAGAGTGTGTGTCACAAACACTATTCATCAGCGTGTGTGTGTCACAAGCCCATTGGACAGAGTGTGTGTGTCACAAAACCCACTGGACAGCGTGTGTGTAACGAACCCCATTGGACCGCTTGTGTGCCACATGCACCGTTGGACAGTGTGTGTGTGTCACAATCCCCATTTGATAGAGTGTGTGTGTCACAAACCCCATTAGAAAGTATGCGTGTCAAAAACCCCACTGGATAGCGTGTGTGTGTCACAAGCACCATTGGACAGTGTGTGGTGTCACAATCCCCATTGGACAGCGTGTGTGTCACAAACCCCATAGGACAGTGTGTGTGTGTCAGAAACCCCATTTGATAGAGTGTTTGTGTCACAAACCCTATTGGACTGTGTGTGTGTCACAAAACCCACTGGATAGCGTGTGTGTCACAAACGCCATTGGACAGCGTGTGTGTCACAAGCCCCATTGTACAGAGTGTATTTGTCAGAAAGCCAACTGGACAGCGTCTGTGTCACAAACCCCTTTGGACAGTGTGTGTGTCACAAACCCCATTGGACAGCGTGTGTGTGTCATAATCCCCATTGTACAGTGTGTGTGTCACAAACCCCATGGGACAGAGTGTGTGTCACAAACACTATTGGTCAGCGTGTCTGTGTCACAAGCCCATTGGACAGAGTGTGCGTGTCACAAAACCCACTGGACAGCGTGTGTGTCATGAACCCCATTGGACAGCGTGTGTGTCAAAAGCACCGTTGGACAGAGTGTGGTGTCACAAACCCCATTGGAAAGTGTATGTGTCACAAACTGCATTGGACTGCGTGCGTGTGCCACAAATCCTATTGGACAGTGTGTGTGTCACAAGCCCCTTTGGACAGAGTTTATGTCACAAACTCATTGGACAGCGTTTGTGTGTCACAATACCCATTGGACAGTGTGTGTGTCACAAACCCCTTTGGACAGAGTTTGTGTCACAAACCCCAATGGACAGCGTGTGTTTGTCACAATACCCATTGGACAGTGTGTGTGTCACAAACCCCATTACAGAGTGTGTGTGTCATAATCCCTATTGTACAGTGTGTGTGTCACAAACCCCATTGGAAAGTGTATGTGTCACAAACCGCATTGGACTGCGTGCGTGTGCCACAAATCCTATTGGACAGTGTGTGTGTCACAAACCCCTTTGGACAGAGTTTGTGTCACAAACCCCAATGGACAGCGTGTGTTTGTCACAATACCCATTGGACAGTGTGTGTGTCACAAACCCCATTACAGCGTGTGCGTGTCACAATCCCTATTGTACAGTGTGTGTGTCACAAACTCCATTGGACAGCGTGTGTGTCACAAGCACCATTGGACAGAGTGTGTGTGTCACAAACCCCATTGGAAAGTATATGTGTCACAAAGCCCACTGGACAGCGTGTGTGTCACAAACCCCATTGGATAGTATGTGTGTCACCAGCCCCATTGGACAGTGTGTGTGTCACAAACACCATTGGACAGCGTTTGTGTGTAACAATACCCGTTGGACAGCCTGTGTTTAACAATATCCATTGGACAGCCTGTGTGTCACAAACCCCCGTGGACACTGTCTGTGTCACAAACCCCATTGGACAGTGTGTGTGTCACAAACCCCACTGGACAGTGTGTGTTTCACAAACACCCATGGACAGTGTGCGTGTAACAAACACCATTGGACATCCTGTGTGTCACAAACCCCTTTGAACAGTGTGTGTGTCACAAACCCCATTGGGCAGCGTGTGTGTGTCACAATACCCACTGGACAGCGTGTGTGTCACAAGCCAAATGGGACAGAGTGTGTGCCACGAACCCCATTTGACAGCGTGTGTGTCACAAGCTCCATTGGACAGAGTGTTTGTTTCGCAAACCCCATTGGAAAGTGTATGTGTCACAAACCCCATTGCATAGCGTGAGTGTGTCACAAACCCTCCTGGTCAGTGTGTGTCACAAAACCCATTGGGCAGCATGCGTGTCACAAACACCATTGGACAGTGTGTGTGTAACAAACCCAATTGGTCAGCGTGTGTGTCACAAACCCCGTGGGACAGCGTGTGTGCGTCACAAACCCCATTGGAAAGTGTGGGTTTCACAAACCCCATTAGAAAATATGCATCTCACAAACCCTATTGGATAGCGTGCTTGTGTCACAAACCCCATTGGAAAGTCTGTGTGTCACAAACACCATTGGACAGCGTGTTTTTTTGACAATCCCCATTGGACTGTGTGTGTGTCAAAAACCCATTGGATAGCGTGTGTGTCACAAACCCTATTAGAAAGAGTGTGTGTCACAAACCTCATTAGACAGCGTGTGTGTCAGAAATACCATTGGACAGCGTGTGCGTGTCACAATCCCCATTGGACAGTGTGTGTGTGTCACAATCCCCAGTGAACAGTGTGAGTGTCACAAAACCCATTGGATAGCGTGTATGTCACGAACCCCAATAGAAAGTGTGTGTGTCACAAACCCGATTGGATAGCGCATGTGTGTCACAAACCCCATTGGACAGCGTGTGTGTCACAAACCCCATTGGACAGCGTGTGTGTCACAATCCCCACTGGACAGTGTGTGTGTCACAAAACCCATTGGACAGCATGTGTGTCACGAATCCCATTAGAAAGATGTGTGACACAAACCCCATTGGATAGTGTATGTGTGTCACAAACCCTCTTGGAAAGCATGTGTGTCATAAACCCCATTGGATACCGTGTGTGTGTCACAAACCCCATTATAAAGTGTGCGTGTCACAAACACCATTGGACAGCGTGTGTGTCACAAACTCCCCTGGACAGTCTGTGTGTCACAATCCCCATTGGACATCGTTTGTATCACAAACCCCTCTGGAAAGTGTGTGTGTCAGAAACACCATTGGACAGTGTGTGTGTGTCACAATCCCCATTGGACAGTGTGTGTGTCACAAAACCCATTGGACAGCGTGTGTGTCACAAACCCCATTGGACAGTGTATGTGTCATTAACCCCATTGGACAGCGTGTGTGTCACAATCCCCATTGGACAGCGTGTGTGTCACAAACCACATTGGACAGTGTGTTTGTGTCACAAAACCCATTGTACATCGTGTGTGTGTTACAATCCCCACTGGACAGTGTGTGTGTCAAAAACCCAATGGGACAGAGTGTGTGTCACGAACCCCTTTGGACAGTGTGTGTGTCACAAACCCCATTGGACAGCGTGTGTGTGTTACAATCCCCATTGGACAGTGTGTGTGTCACAAACCCCATGGGAAAGAGTGTGTGTCACGAAACCCTTTGGACAGTGTGTGTGTCACAAACCCCATTGGACAGCGTGTGTGTGTCACAATCCCCATTGGACAGTGTGTGTGTTACAAAATCCATTGGATAGAGTGTGTGTGTCACAAACCCTCCTGTTCAGTGTGTGTGTCACAAAACCCATTGGACAGCATGCGTGTCATAAAACCCGTTGGATAGCATGTGTGTGTCACAAACCCCAATATAAAGTGTGCGTGTCACAAACCCCATTGGAAAGTGTGTGTGTCACAAACACCATTGGATAGAGTGTGTTTCACCAACCCCATTAGAAAGAGTGTGTGTCACAAGCACCATTGGATAGCGTGTGTGATGTCACGAACCCTACTGGACAGTGTGTGTGTCACAAACCCACCTGGACAGCGTGTGTGTCACGAACCCCATTGGTCAGCTTGTGTTTCACAAGACCTATTTGACAGAGTGTGTGTGTGCCACAAACACCGTTGGACAGCGTGTGTGTCACAATACCCATTGGACACCGTGTGGGTCACAAAACCCATTGGGCAGAGTGTGTGTGTCACAATCCCCACTGGACAGTGTATCTGTCACAAAACCCATTGGATAGCGTGTGTGTCACGAATCCCATTAGAAAGTGTGTGTGTCACAAACCCCATTGGATAATGTATGGATGTCACAAACCCTATTGGACAGCGTGTGTGTCATAAACCCCATTGGATACAGTGTGTGTGCCACAAACCCCATTATAAAGTGTGCGTGTTACAAACCCCATTGGAAAGCGTGTGTGTCACAAACCCCATTGGACAGTGTGTGTGTCACAAACCCCATTGGACATCGTGTGTGTCACAAACCCTATTGGACAGTGTGTGTGTCATAAACCCCATTGGATACCGTGTGTGTGCCACAAACCACATTATAAAGTGTGCGTGTCACAAAGCGCATTGGACAGTGTGAGTGTCACAAACCTTGTTGGATAGAGTTTGTGTTTAACAATACCCATTGGACAGTGAGTGTGTCACAAACCCCACTGGACATCGTGTGTGTCACAATACCCTAGTGGATAATGTGTGTGTCACGAACGCCATTGGACAGTGTGTGTGTCTCAAACCCCATTAGAAAGTATGCGTGTCACAAAACCCATTGGATAGAGTGTGTGTGTCACAAACACCATTGGACAGCGTGTGTGTGTCACAATCCCCATTGGACTGTGTGGGTGTCACAAAACCCATTGGATAGCGTGTGTGTCACAAACCCCATTAGAAAGACTGTGTGTCTCAAACACCATTGGATAGCGTGTGTGATGTCACAAACCCCATTGGACTGTGTGTGTGTCACAAACCCTACTGGACAGCGTGTGTGTTACGAACCCCATTGGACAGCTTGTGTGTCACAAGACCCATTGGATAGTGTGTGTGTCACGAATGCCATTAGAAAGTGTGTGTATCACAAACCCCATTGGACAGTGTATGTGTGTCCCAAACCCTATTGGACAGCGTGTGTGTCATAAACCCCATTGGATACCGTGTGTGTGTAACAAACCCCATTATAAAGTGTGCGTGTCACAAACCCCATTGGACAGCGTGTGTGTGTCACAAACCCCATTGGACAGTGTGTGTGTCACAAACCCCATTGGACAGAGTTTGTGTTTAACAAACCAATTGGACAGCGTGTGTGACACATACTCCACTGGACAGAGTGTATGTGTAACAAACCCCATTGGAGAGCGTGTGTATCACAATCCCCATTGGACAGCGTGTGTGTCACAAACCCCATGGGACAGCGGGTGTGTGTCACAAACGCCATTAAAATGTGTGTGTCACAAACCCAATTGGATAGCATGTGTGTGTCAAAAACCCCATTAGAAAGTATGTGTGTCACAAACCCCACTGGATAGCGTGTGTGTGTCAAAAACCCCATTATAATGTGTGCGTGTCACAAACCCCATTGGATAGCGTGTGTGTGTCACAAACCCCATTGGAAAGTGTACGTCACAAACCCCATTGGATAGCATTTGTGTGTCACAAACCCTATGGGACAGCGTGTAGGTCACAATCCCCATTCGACAGCGTCTGTGTCACAAACGCCATTGGACAGCGTGTGTGTGTAACAATACCCTTGGACAGAGTGTGTGTCACAAACCCAATTGGACAGCGTGTGTGTGTCACAAAACCCATTGTACAGAGTGTGTGTCACAAACCCCCGTGGACACAGTGTGTGTCACGAATGCCATTGGACAGTGTGTGTGTCAAAACCCCTTTGGACAGTGTGTGTGTCACAAAACCCATTGGACAGTGTGTGTGTCACAAACCCCATTGGACAGCATCTGTGTCACAAACCCCCTTGGACTGTTTGTGTGTCACAAACCCCATTGGACAGCGTGTGTGTCACAAACCCCTTTGGACAGCATGTGTGTGTCACAAACCCCATTGGACAGCGTCTGTGTCACAAACCCCACTGGACAGTGTGCCTGTCACAAACCCCATTGGACAGCATCTGTGTCACAAACCCCCATGGACATAGTGTATGTCACAAACCACATTGGACAGTGTGTGTGTCACAAATTCCACTGGACAGCGTGTGTATCATGAAACCCATTGGACAGCATGTGTGTGTAACAATACCCACTGGACAATGTGTGTGTCACAAACCCCATTGGACAGCGTGTGTGTGTAACAATACCCTTGGACAGAGTGTGTGTCACAAACCCAATTGCACAGCGTGTGTGTGTAACAATACCCATTGGACAGTGTGTGTGTCACAAACCCCATTGGACAGCGTGTGTGTCTCAAAAACCCATGGACAGTATGCGTGTCAGAAACCCCATTGCACATCGTGCGTATCACGAACCCTTTTGGACAGTGTGTGTGTCAGAAACCCCATTGGACATCGTGTGTGTTCACAAACCTCTTCGGACAATGTGTGTGTCACAAACCCCATTGGACAGCGTGTATGTCACATTCCGCATTGGACAGTGTGTGTGTCACTAACCCCATGGGACAGACTGTGTGTCACGAACCCCATTGGACAGAGTGTGTGTCACAAACCCCATTGGACAGAGTGTGTGTTTCACAAAGCCCATTGGAAAGTGTATGTTTCACAAACCCTCCTGGTCAGTGTGGGTGTCACAAACCCCATTGGACAGCATGCGTGTCACCTTTGGAGAGTGTGGGTTTAACAAACCCAGTTGGTCAGAGTGTGTGTCACAAACTCCATGGGACAGAGTGTGTGTGTCACAAACCCCATTGGAAAGTGTGTATGTCACAAATCCCATTGGATAGCGTGTGTGTGTCACAAACTCCATTAGAAAGTATGCGTGTCACAAACCCCATTGGATACAGTGTGTGTCACAAACACCATTAGACAGCGTGTGTGTGTCACAATCCCCATTGGACAGTGTGTGTGTCACAAACCCCAGTGGACAATGTGTGTGTCACAAACTCCAGTGGAAAGCGTGTGTGTAAAAACCCCATTGGACAGTGTGTGTGTGCCAAAACCCACTGGACAGGTTGTGTGTCACAAACCTATTGAACAGAGTGTGTGTGTCACAAAACCCACTGGAGAGCGTGTGTGTCACGAACCCCATTGGAAAGCGTGTGTGTCACAAGCACCAGTGGACAGTGTGCGTGTGTCACAAACCCCATTGGACAGCGTGTGTTTTTCAAAAAACCCTTTAGAAAGTATGTGTGTCACAAACCGCTCTGGATAGCATGTGTGTATCACATACCTGATTGGACACTGTGTGTGTTACAGTCCCCATTGGACAGCGTCTGTGTCAAAAACCGCACTGGACAGTGTGTGTGTCACAAATACCATTGGACAGCGTGTGTGTGTCACAATCCCCGTTTGAGAGTGTGTGTGTCACAAACCCCATTGGAGAGAGTTTGTGTCACAAACCCCATTAGAAAGTGTGAGTGTCACAAACCCCGTTGGATAGCGTATGTGTGTAACAAACCCTATTGGACAGAGTGTGTGTGTCACAAACCCCATTGGAGAGAGTTTGTGTCACAAACCCCATTGGACAGCATCTGTGTCACAAACCCCCATGGACATAGTGTATGTCACAAACCACATTGGACAGTGTGTGTGTCACAAATTCCACTGGACAGCGTGTGTATCATGAAACCCATTGGACAGCGTGTGTGTGTAACAATACCCACTGGACAATGTGTGTGTCACAAACCCCATTGGACAGTGTGTGTGTGTCACAATCCCCATTGGACAGTGTGTGTGTCACAAACCCCATTGGACAGTGTTTGTGTCACAAACCCCCGTGGACACGGTGTGTGTCACAAACCCCATTGGACAGTGTGTGTGTCACAAACCCCACTAGACAGCGTGTGTGTCACAAACCCCATTGGATAGCGTGTGTGTGTCACAAACCCTTTTGGAGAGTGTGTAGGTAACAATCCCCATCGGACAGCATCTGTGTCACAAACCGCATTGGACAGCGTGTGTGTCAGAAACACCCATGGACAGTGTGCCTGTCACAAACCTCATTGGACATCGTGTATGCCACGAACCCCATTGGACAGCGTTTGTGTCACACTCCCCATTGGACAGCGTGTGTGTGTCACAATCCCCATTGGAAGAAGTGTGTGTCACAAACCCCATTGGACAGCGTGTGTGTCACAAGCGCCACTGGACAGAGTGTCTGTGTCACAAACCCCATTGGACAGTGTGTGTGTCACAAACCCCACTAGACAGCGTGTGTGTCACATAAACCCATGGACAGTGTGCCTGTCACAAACCCCATTGGACACTGTGTGTGTCACAAACCCTTTTGGACAGTGTGTGTGTCACGAACCCAACTGGACAGCGTGTGTGTCACAAACACCCATGGGCAGTGTGCGTGTTACAAACCCCATTGGACATCGTGTGTGTAACAAACCCATATTGGTCGGCGTGTGTGTCACAAAGCCCATTGGAGAGTGCGTGTGCAACAATTCCCATTGGACAGCGTCTGTGTCACAAACACCCATGGACAGTGTGAGTGTCACAAACCCCATTGGATAGCGTGTGTGTCACAATCCAATTGGACAGAATGTGTGTGTCGCAAAACCCACTGGACAGAGTGTGTGTCACAAACCCCATTGGACAGTGTGTGTGTCACAAACCCCACTGGACAGCGTGTGTGTCACAAACACCCATGGACAGTGTGC
The DNA here is from genome assembly GCA_032206185.1 of Columba guinea. Taxonomy (NCBI): domain Eukaryota; kingdom Metazoa; phylum Chordata; class Aves; order Columbiformes; family Columbidae; genus Columba; species Columba guinea. Next base: position 106,787 of record JAVLUU010000053.1, on the reverse strand, counting down.
GTGTCACAAATCCCTTTGGACATCGTGTGTGTCACAAACCCCTTTGGACAGTGTGTGTGTCACAAACCCATTGGACAGCGTGTGTGTGTCACAATACGCATTGGACAGTGTGTGTGTCACAAACCCCATTGGACAGCGTGTGTGTCACAAACCACATTGGACAGCGTGTGTGTGTCACAATACCCATTGGACAGTGTGTGTGTCACAAACACCATTGGACAGTGTGTGTGTCACAAGCCCATTGGACAGAGAGTGTGTGTCACAAAATCCACTGGACACCGTGTTTGTCACAAACCCCATTGGACAGCGTGTGTGTCACAAGCACCATTGGACAGAGTGTGTGTTTCACAAACCCCATTGGAAAGTGTATGTGTCACAATCCCCATTAGAATGAGTGTGTGTCACAATCCCCATTGGACAGCGTGTGTGTCACAATCCCCATTGGACAACGTGTGTGTCACAAACCCCATTGGACAGAGTGTGTGTGTCTACAAACCCCATTCGACAGTGTGTGTGTCATAAAACCCAATGGACAGCCTGTGTGTTTCACAATCCCCATTGGACAGAGTTTGTGAAACAAATCCCATTGGACAGCGTGTGTGTCACAAACACCCATGGACAGTGTGCGTGTCACAAACCCCATTTGACATTGTGTGTGTCACAAACCCCTTTGGAGAGCGTGTGTGTCACAAACAGCAATGGACAGTATCCGTGTCACAAACCCCGCTGGACATCGTCTGTATCACAATCCCCTTTGGTCAACGTGTATCTTACAAAACCCATTGGACAGCGTGTGAGTGTCACAATCCCCATTGGATAGTGTGTGTGTCACAAACCCCATGGGACAGAGTGTGTGTCACGAACCCCAGTGGACAGCGTGTGTGTCTCACAAAACCTCCTGGTCAGTGTGTGTCTCACAAAACCCATTGGAGAGCATGCGTGTCACAAACACGATTGGACAGTGTGTGTGTAATAAACCCAAATGGACATCGTGTGTTTCACAAACACCATGGGAGAGCGTGTGTGCATCACAAACCCCATTGGAAACTGTGTGTGTCACAAACCCTATTGGATAGCGTATGTGTGTCACAAACCCCATTAGAAAGTGTGCGTGTAACAAACCCCATTGCATAGAATGTGTGTGTCACAAACCCTATTGGACAGAGTGTATGACACAAACTGAGTTGGACAGCGTCCGTGTCACAAACCCCAATGGACAGCGTGTGTATGTCACAATCCCCATTGGACAGTGTGTGTGTCACAAAACCCATTGGATAGCGTGTGTGTCACAAACCCCACTACAGTGTGTGTCTCACAAACCCCATTGGAATGTGTGTGGGTAACAAACCAAACTGTTCAGCGTGTGTGTGTCACAAACCCCATTGGACAGTGTGTGTGTGACAAACCCCATTGGACAGCGTGTGTGTGTCACAATCACCATTGGAAGACCTTGTGTGTCACAAACACCATTGGAAAGCGTGTGTGTGTCACAAACCCCATTGGAAAGTGTGTGTGTCACAAACTCCATTGGATAGCGTGTGTGTGTCACAAACCCCATTAGAAAGTTTGTGTGTCACAAACCCAATAGGGTAGCCTGTGCGTGTTACTAACCCCATTGGACAGTGCGAGTGTCACAATCCCCATTCGACACTGTGTGTGTCACAACCCCTATTGGACAGTGTGTGTTTCACAAACCCCACTGGACAACATGTGTGTCACGAACCCCGTTGGACAGCGTATGTGTCACAAGCCCCATTGGACATAGTGTGCGTGTCACAAAACCCATCGGAAACCGTGTGTGTCACAACCCCATTGGACAGTGTGAGTGTCAAAAACCCTCCTGTACAACGTCTGTGTCAAAACCCCATTGGACAGCGTGTGTGTCACGAACCCCATTGAAAATGTGCGTGTTACAAACCCTATTGGAAAGTGTGTGTCTCACAAAACCCATTGGATAGCGTGTGTGTGTCACAAACCCCATTAGAAAGTGTGCGTGTCAGAAACCCCATTGGATAGCATATGTGTGTCACAAACCCTATTGGACAGTGTGTATATCACCATCCCCATTGGACAGCGTCTCTGTCAAAAACCCCATTGGACAGCGTGTGTGTCACAAACACCATTGGACAGCGTGTGTGTGTCACAAACACTATTGGACAGCGTGTGTGTCACAAAACCCATTGGATAGCCTGTGTGTCACAAACACCATTAGAAAGTGTGTGTGTCACAAACCCCCCTGGACAGTGTGTGTGTCACGAAGCCCATTGCACAGCATGTGTGTCACAAGACCCATTGGACAGCGTGTGTGTCACAATCCCCATTGCACAGCGTGTGTGTCTCAAACCCCATTGGACAGTGTGTGTGTGTCACAAACCCCATTGGATAGTGTGTGTGTCACAAACCCCTTTGACCAGTGTGTGTGTCACAATCCCCACTGGACAGTGTGTGTGTCACAAAACCCATTGGATAGTGTGTGTATTTCCCAAATACAATTGGACAGTGTGTGTGTCACAAACCCCATTGGACAGCATGTGTGTGTCACAATCCCCATTGGACAGTCTGTGTGTCACAAACCCCATGGGACAGAATGTGTGTCACAAACACTATTGGACAGCGTGTATGTCACAAATCCCACTGGACAGTGTGTGTATGTCACAAATAAAATCGGATAGCGTGTGTGTCACAATCCCCATTGGACAGCGTGTGTGTCATAAGCACCATTGGACAGAGTGTGTGTGTCGCAAACCCCCCTTTACAGCGTGTGTATCACGAACCCCATTGTACAGCATGTGTGTCACACGACCCATTGGACAGCGTGTGTGTCACAATCCCCATTGGACAGTGTGTGTTTCTCAAACCCCATTGGTCAGTGTGTGTGTCACAAACCCCATTGGACAGTGTGTGTGTGTCACAATCCCCATTGGACAGTCTGTGTGTCACAAACCCCATGGGACTGAGTGTGTGTCACAAACACTATTGGACAGCGTGTGTGTCACAAGCCCATTGGACAGAGTGTGTGTGTCAAAAAAAACACTGGATAGCGTGTGTGTCACAGTCCCCATTGGACAGCGTGTGTGTCATAAGCACCATTGGACAGGGTGTGTGTGTCACAAACCCCCCTTTACAGCGTGTGTGTCACGAACCCCATTGTACAGCATGTGTGTCACAAGACCCATTGGACAGCGTGTGTGTCACAATTCCCTTTGGACAGTGTGTGTTTCTCAAACCCCATTGGACAGTGTGTGTGTGTCACAATCCCCATCGGACAGTCTGTGTGTCACAAACCCCATGGGACTGAGTGTGTGTCACAAACACTATTGGACAGCGTGTGTGTCACAAGCCCATTGGACAGAGTGTGTGTGTCAAAAAAAACACTGTATAGCGTGTGTGTCACAAACACCCATGGACACTGTGTGTGTCACAAATCCCATTGGACAGTGTGTGTGTCACAAACCCCACTGCACAGCGTGTGTGTGACAAACACCCATGGACAGTGTGCGTGTCACAAACCCCATTGGACATATTGTGTGTCCCAAACCCCTTTGGACAGTGTGTGTGTAACAAACCCAATTGGTCAGAGTGTGTGTCACAAACCCCATGGGACAGCGTTTGTGTGTCACAAACCCCATCGGAAAGTGTGTGTGTCACAAACCCCATTGGCTAGCATGTGTGTGTCACAAACCCTTTAGAAAGTGTGCGTGTCACAAACCCCATTGGAAAGTTTGTGTGTCACAAACCCCATTGGATTGCGTGTGTGTGACAAAAAACCTATTGGACAGTTTGTGTGTCACAAAACCCACTGGACAGCGTGTGTGTAACAATACCCATTAGACAGTGCTTGTGTCACAATCCCCATTGGACCGCGTGCGTGTCACAAACCCCCGTGGACACTGTGTGTGTCACAAACACCCATGGACAGTGTGCGTGTCAGAAACCCCATTGGACATCGTTCGTGTCAGAAACCCCTTTGGACAGTGTGTGTGTCACAAGCAGCATTAGACAGAGTGTGTGTGTCACAAACCCCTTTGGAAAGTGTATGTGTCACAAACCCCATTGGATAGCGTGTGTGTGTCACAAAACCTATTGGACAGTGTGTGTGTCACAAAACCCACTGGACAGCGTGTGTGTCACAAACCCCACTGGAAAGTGTATGTGTCACAAAACCCATTGGATATTGTGTGTGTGTCACAATCCCCATTGGACAGTGTGTGTGTCAAAAACCCCATGGGACTGAGTGTGTGTCACGAACCCCATTGGACTGCGTATGTGTCACAAGCGCCATTGGACAGAGTGTGTATCTCACAAACCCCATTGGCTAGCGTGTGTGTGTCACAAACCCCATTAGAAAATGTGCGTGTCACAAACCCCATTGGAAAGTGTGTGTGTCACAAACCCCATTGGATAGCGTGTGTGTGTCAAAAACCCTGTTGGACAGTGTGTGTGTCACAAACCCCACTGGACATCATGTGTGTCACAAACACCCATGGTCAGTGTGCGTGTCACAAACCCCTTTGGATAGCATGTGTGTGTCACAAACCCCAATGGATAGTGTATGTGTGTCACAAACCCCATGGGACAGCGTGTGTGTGTCACAAACCCCTTTAGAATGTGTGCGTGTCACAAACCCCACTGGATAGCATGTGTTTGGCACAGACCCTATTGGACAGTGTGTATGTCTCAATCCCCATTGGACAGCGTCTGTGTCACAAACCCCATTGGACATCGTGTGTGTCACAAACACCATTGGACAGCGTGTGTGTGTCACAATAATAACCTAATGAAATTTAACAAGGGAAAGTGTAGAGTCCTGCATCTGGGCAGGAACAACCCCAGGTTCCAGTATAGGTTGGGAAATTACATATTAGAGAGCAGTGTAGGGGAAAGGGACCTGGGGGTCCTTGTGGACAACAGGATGACCATGAGCCTGCACTGTGCCCTTGTGGCCAGGAAGGCCAATGGCATCCTGGGGTGTATTAGAAGGGGGGTGGCTAGTAGATCGAGAGAGGTCCTCCTTCCCCTCTACTCCGCCCTGGTGTGACCACATGTGGAATATTGTGTCCAGTTCTGGGCCCCTCAGTTCAAGAAAGACAGGGAACTGCTGGAGAGGGTCCAGCGTAGGGCAACGAAGATGATTAAGGGAGTGGAGCACCTCCCTTAGGAAGAAAGGCTGAGGGAGCTGGGTCTCTTTAGTTTGGAGAAGAGGAGACTAAGGGGGGACCTCATTAATGTTTATAAATATATAAAGGGTGAGTGCCATGAGGATGGAGCCAGGCTCTTCTCGGTGGCAAACAATGATAGGACAAGGGGTAATGGGATCAAGCTGGAACACAAGAGGTTCCACTTAAATTTGAGAAAAACTTCTTCTCAGTGAGGGTGACAGACACTGGAACAGGCTGCCCAGGGAGGTTGTGGAGTCTCCTTCCCTGGAGACATTCAAAACCCGCCTGGACATGTTCCTGTGCGACCTCACCTGGGCATTCCTGCTCCAGCAGGGGGATTGGACTGGGTGAGCTTTTGAGGTTCCTTCCAATACCTAACATTCTGTTATTCTGTGATTCTGTGACTGTGTGCATTCCAGAAGATACTCTGCTCCCCCACACAGTCTGTGGGTGCCCCTGAAGTCTCCAAGCATCCCCCACACTGGCCTCAGGTGCCCAGCGGCTCCCTGGCACCTCGGCACTCCCTTCTCCTAACGCCCCTGGCCAGGGGCTCTGGGGCCAAACGAAAGAAGCTGTAGCAGAGAGAGGGAGATGTGCCCACTCCTTCCATGATGGAGGAGGGAGGGGGAGAGAGGGGAGTTTGATCCTGCCACAGAAGGGTCACCCTAACTTTTCCCTGGCTGAACGTTTATAATAAATGTACTGCATTTTTAGAAAAATACTGCAGCTTTAGTTTCTACCCGGAGGGTGCGTTTTTGTGCCATTGACATGTAACACATATTATACCAATTTATTCATTCTCCCTGTTCAGTTGCTTTCTACGCATGTCTTGTTCTGTTGATAGGGAATCATCCAGAATTTGTATTTAGTTTTGATATTGTTTGGTCAGCTGCTAATCCAAATTAACTAATCTTTCATTTTCCAGTGCTCCCCTGTTGCATCCTTTGGCAGGTGATGTTCTTGTCACCAGGTAGAACATCCTTCCCACATGTAATTTGGATGGTTTCTAGCTGATCCACGGTGTTTCATGTGTTCTAACGTCTGTCTTTTTCACCATGTGGTGATGGATCTGTCTCTGTGTTTGTGTGGCAAGTGTCACATCAGCAGCATTGTCCCAGCCAGGTCACTGCATCTCTTTCTGTTCTCCCTCTGCTGTCACCATGACTGTACCAGCTGTCTGATGTGCTTTCTGACCTCATGGACCCTCTGGTCCTGCCTCCCTCCTGCTGGTCAATCCTGTTCCTGCAAGAGAAGTGACGACCAGTCAGTGTCCCCTGTGTGGCACCTGGACCTTCCAGAGCGGGACGGCTGGTGGGAACTGTCACCATCAGCCAAGGCTCTGTGGGAAGTCTTCTCCTGGCACAGGAGCAGCTCTGGCTGCGCCTGGTGAGCACCATGCTGCACCACAGAGAACAGCAACACTGGTAGAGTGGGTCTCTATGGGGCTCTATGGGTCCCTATGGTCTCTATGGGTCCCTACGGGTCTGTATGGGTCCCTATGGTCTCTATGGGTCCCTACGGGTCTCTATGGGTCCCTATGGCCTCTATGGGTCCCTATGGGTCTCTATGGGTCTCTATGATCCCTATGGTCTCTATGGGTCTCTAAGGGTCTCTATGGTCTCTATGGGTCTCTATGGGTCTCTATGGGTCTCTATGGGTCTCTATGGTCTCTATGGTCCCTGTGGGTCTCTATGGGAAAGTTGACGGGGAGACCTGTCGACCCCAGCAGCCCTGGGCCCCACCAGGGCCCAGTTCAGCAGCCCTGGGCCCGAGGCTCAGCCCAGGGACAGCCCCACAACCAGGGTCAGAGCGGTTCCTGCTGCTGCCCCGAGGGTCACCAGCCCCAGGCAGCCCTGAGCCAGAGTGCAGGTGTCTGAGCTGGGCTGAGCTGGAAGGGGCTGGAAAACAGCTCATCGGAGGAGGCGATGGAAGAAGGTGCCGTGTGTGTGGCACCGGGGGTGAACTGACACCCTCAGTTTGGTATCTGGACCCGTGCTGGGCTCGCACATGGACTAAGCCCCAGCTCAGAGCACAAATTGCTCTTCCCAGCCCCGGGTGCCAAGCACTGGTCCTGTTCTCTCCTCCCTGTGGCGGCCCAAGCACACAACTACCCTGTGGCCTCTATGGGTCTCTATGGTCCCTATGGGTCTCTACGGTCTCTATGGGTCTCTATGGGTCTCTATGAGTCTCTGTGGTCCCTATGCGTCTCTATGGGTCTCTATGGGTCTCTATGGTCTCTATGGGTCTCTATGGTCCCTATGCATCTCTATGGGTCTCTATGGTCTCTACGGGTCTCTATGGGTCTCTACGGGTCTCTGTGGGTCTCTATGGGTCTCTATGGTCTTTATGGGTCTCTATGAGTCTCTGTGGTCCCTATGCGTCTCTGTGGGTCTCTATGGTCTCTATGGGTCTCTATGGTCTCTACGGGTCTCTATGGTCTCTATGGGTCTCTATGGTCCCTGTGCATCTCTATGGGTCTCTATGGTCTCTATGGGTCTCTGTGGGTCTCTATGGTCCCTATGCATCTCTATGGTCTCTATGGGTCTCTATGGTCTCTATGGGTCTCTATGGGTCTCTATGGTCCCTATGCATCTTTATGGGTCTCTATGGTCTCTATGGGTCTCTGTGGGTCTCTACAGGTCTCTTTGGGTCTCTATGGTCCCTATGGGTCTCTATGGGTCTCTATGGTCCCCATGGGTCTCTATGGGTCCCTCTGGGTCTCTATGGCCTTGGGGCTTGGGGAACTCAGGTGAAAAGGAAGGACAGAAGGACAGACTGGTGTGGGTATGGGATCTCTTAAGTGTCCTGGGATTACTTTGCTCATCACTCTGTAATGGTTCCTGGGCTATTAAATCGATATGTGCCCAGAGAGGCAAATAAGTCCATGAATCAACTTTCCAATTAAGGCTTCCTTCTTACAAAAAAACACACTTCCATTTTCTCATCGGCAACAGACTGAAAGATGGCAGCTGAAGCAGCATGTGCCTCTTGTGAAAACAGGTAACAACAGATGGTTCCATTCAGTGGATCCTTAGTTGCTTCCTGCACAGGAAACCTGTCCATTAATTTCATCCCTGGTGTCCAGGCAGGGCCTTGCTGATGTTCCTGTGTCGCAGCAAGTGTGTGCATGTCAGGCTTTCTGCAGGTTTGTGACTGAGTTTTCCTGTTTCTTTTAATTAGGACAATCTTGCTGTGGACTTCTGAAACCTCCCATAAGCTGGTGGGTTTAGAGAAGGACGGGGAGCTCCAGTGAGCTCAGGGAGGACCAGGCAGCATCACAGGCAAAGCAGACGGGAACTCGATTGGGTGAACATTAAAGGAATTTATTGATAGAAGAGACAGGAACGTCTCCCCTATCTCTGGGCGGATCACCGTGCACCCTGAACCGATACAGGCAGGTGTAGTCCGGGTGGCCCCAGTTGCTCAGCACTTGCAGCCTGATGTAATTCACGACCCCAGGGAGCTCGTTCTGCAATGACAAGAAGAAATGAATCACCTTTTCCTCTCTGGCCCGTGAGCACTGACAGAAGTGCCGCAGCGACGGCCTCGATCAGCAGCTTCCTTCCTGCTGCCCCGCGGGGGCTTTGACCTGTCGTGGTGCAGACGTTCTTATCCTCCTCTACCCCATTGGGCCATGAGAACAGCAAAGGAAAAAGCAGCGACCAGGTGCTTCAGCAAATACACTGGAAAGTTCTCACCTGCTTTGGGGCACAGGCTTCCACAGTCAGAAGACCCAGTGCTGCTGTACAATTTCACCTCAAAACTGACAGATTTTGCTCTGGGGAGATTCAAAACTGACAAATTTCACCTTAAATTTGACAATTTTTGCTCTGGGGAGACTCGAAACCAACAAATTTCACCTCAAAACTGACAAATTTTGCTCTGGGAAGACTCAAAACCAACAAATTTCTCAATGGGGGTCAATGGGGTTCCATGGTAGTCAATGGGTGTCAATGGGAGTCAATGGGAGTCAATGGGAGTCAATGGGGATCAATGGGAGTCAATGAGGGTCAGTGGGGGTCAATGGGATTCAATGGGGATCAATGGGAGTCAGTGGGGGTCAATGGGGGTCAATGGCAGTCAATGGGGACAAATGGGAGTCAATAGGAGTCAATTGGAGTCAATGGGGATCAATGGGGAACCTTAAAACTGCCTTTAATCCCAATGGGGAGCCCCAAAATGCCTTTATTCCCAAGGGGGAGCTCCAAAAAATGGCTTTTATCCCAATGGGCAGCCCCAACATGTCTCGTTGCCTTCTCTAGAAAGAAGAGCGGCAGTGCAGGCATCTGCCACCAGGAAGTTAAAGCAGAAGAAAGGCCAGCGTGGCACAGGCTCAAGGACAGGGCTGCCTGTACCCTTTGGCAGGGAAGCCTCTCCCCATCCAGCCGCATTTCTCCTCCTCTCCCACAGTTCTCCTCCCTCTGTGTCCCCATACCTTCAGCTGGAAGGTCTGACTGGGATTCAGGACCGCCAGGAAAGTGAACTGTCCCAGGAACATTCCCTGCTCCTCGTGTTCTTCCTTGAAGCCCTACAGAAAGATGGGTGTAGAAAACAAAAGCGTCTGGTGCACCATGGGAGACTGAACTTCAGCCGGTGAAGTACGGGGTTATTTCAGCTACGGAGTCCAAGGACCATGAGCACAAGGACAAGACGAGAAGCTGCAGGTGGGCAGCACGTCACACTTGCCCACTCAGCGAGTCCAGGCTACCTGCCAGAAAAGGAGCAGATGCTCCCAGTGAGTGGGAGGTGACCTGAGGATCACAAATGCACTGGAACTGGAAGACAAGAAGGTTTAGGACCATGCACTGTCCAGCGCCTTTTCCCTGTGGCTCCTGGAGTAGCATCTTGCCCCAGAAGTTTCGAGTCGTACATTGAATAAAAAAGGAATACAATGGGAAGGAAGCAACTCCAAGGAGCCTGTTTGTTCTGAGAGACAGGAGGAAGCTTCAGGCCACCAGAATCTTTGACCCAACTTCATTCCCTGCTCAGAAATGCTCCGGAACCCTGAGCCCCCAAGTCTAGAGAAATCACTTACACAGACAGCAAAGTCCTTGGGAGCTCTGGAGATGCTTTCTCCATGGAACGCTGTCCCTGAGACATGGGCCATGGTGACGGCTCTGGGAACGACTGGCGTGGACAGCTTGATGAAGACGTGTCCCTGACTCCCTGGGAAGGGCCAGCAGTTGCCAGGATGATTATCCGGCTGAAAGGACAAGAAACACTCAGCAGGGAGACACAGGAGGAGAGCAGGTCCATGCGGGAAGGGGGCAGGAAAAGAAGCTTCGAGGAGCAAAGACAGGGGGGAAGGACACTCGGAGCAGCGTGTGTGGTTCATTCTCCCAGCCTTTGTGTTTCTGCTTCTTGGTGCTCCTACCTCCAGAATCAGCTCAGGAGACCTCATGTAATCCATCACCGGCAGGGAGTACAAGAACACCTTTGCTTTGTCAGTCCGGAGGGATGGAGAAGTCTTGGAAAGAATGACGGCTGCCCCTGGAAATTCAAACACGAGCATGATCATCAGGCAGTGTCAGGAGGAATATTGCACTGTTGACTTGAAAAAGGCTTCTCAGTTGTCATCCATGTCCTACAGTGGGTTCCCCTCTGTCTTGCTGGCCCGACCCTCTGGAACACACAGCAGGGAGTCATCAAACTGTCACATTTGGCCGTGGAAATAGGCAACAATGTGAACCAGCCTTTCTGTGCTTCCCATGGGGTCTGGTCCATTACAGGCTCTGTCACTGGGGACACTTTTAGGACACGAGGTGACCCGTGACTTCTCACCCCTTCTCTCCTACCCCTGGGCATGTTCCAATGCCCATCTTGTCAATCTGGACAGGAGGCGCTTTGAACCTCATTTGTTTGTACAATGTCACAGCACCTGCTGATTTCAGGGCGTAATCCAGCATCGGGACCTGCATTTCTTCCAGCTTCTCCAAAGCCTGATTGATGATCTCGTGAACAGCCTTGGAAGGAACACAAAGGAGAGCGCCTGTTGGAAGGAGAAGGACCGGGGCAAGCAGCTCCCCTGCAACTCCAGCCAAGGTGAATGAGGACACGGCCCGTTTCAGATGGAGGGAACGCCTGCATTGCCTGGAAGCCTCCCAGGTTTGCTCTGCTCTGATTGCTGGGATCAGAAAGGGGGGGCTGCTCACTCCAGTGCTCTGAATGCTGGAGTTGCGGGAAGGGGCTGTTCCTGTGCAGAGACCCCAGGCCAGGCAGCACGGACAGACAAGCCTTCTGGGCATGAGATAGGCCTGGCCTAACTCTGGGCCTCTGGGACCATTCTTTCTTTCCAGCCCTCCCTTGAGGAGGACCTGAGATCTGGGCGCAGAGGAAGGTCTGACTCAGACAGCTGGCATTCCTGTCACGCTCTCTCTTCCCCATAAGGAAGTGTGGAGCAATAGGAAAAGGAAGCGTGGCCATGGCAGCACTTGTTCCAGCAGCACCAGCCTGTTGGCTGTGACAGGAATGGAGTAGCATACGTGTGGATGGAGGATAAAACCCCTGAGCAGATCCTTCTGCCTTGTGCCCTTACCCGTCCGGTAATGCCTGGGAGCTTTGCCTGCTTCACGCCTTCCTGCAGAGCCCGCTCGGCCACATCCTTTGCGCTCCAGCGCAGATGATAAAGCTGTTCCTGGAGCTTACAGAGCTGGTCTGGCAGGGGCAGGGTTTCGCTCAGGTCTGCAGTGCTCCAAGGGGTTAAGGCACCAAGTTGCCCGACGTGGTAAACACCTGTGGAACACACACCAGAGCTTAGAACCTGGTCTAAGGCTGGGCTATGCCTCGGGCTGCCCGCTCCCCTTTCTGTGTCTCTCCCAAGTGTCATAGTTGTCTCTCCTCTTGTTGCCTTTGACAGTGGCCATCATGGCGTACGGGCTCCGCAATAGATGGACGTTCCCTGCCCTGGACTGTGCTCCTTGTCCTGCAGAAGATTCTCAGCCCCTGGGGCAGGAGAGCTCAGCCACGGTCTCTCCCTGGGCTGAAGAGAACTGGCTCAGCCCTCCTGGGGAAGGCAACTCAGCCCTTCCTCACCCACACCCGTCCCGCTGGAGCAGGGACTGGCACAGCTCTGTGGGGACTTTCTGCTCTTGGCTGAGCTCCTCTGCTCACAGCGGGGGAAGCGGAACAGGGCAGGATGGAGCCCTGAGTACCTCCTAAAGCACCGTCCTCAGGTCGGAGCTCTGCAGAGACTCACCGAAACAGAAGAGACCGAGAAGCAGAACCAGGGTCGTTGCCTTGAGAGCCTTCATTGTCCTGCAGAGCAGATAAAGAAAAGGCTGGTGAAGCTGGCGGTTCCCGTGCAGATCAGCAGCAGACTGGAGAGCAGCAGCAGGGACTCAGCCCTTGAGCCTGGCGTTCCTGCCGTGAGCATTGGCTTGGTCCTGCACCAGCTCCAGTCACTGCTGGAGGTGTCACCAGCTGCACCAGTGGGGGATTTGTCACGGCAAAGATTGTTTCCTTAGGGACAAAGGGCTCAAGATGGACTCTGGACTAAGAGCAGGAGCTGCAACAGGACTTGTGTCCACATTTCACATCTGTGGGGCTGGAGAGGGATTCTCTGGAAATGGAAGGACATAACGAACGCCTGTTTCTCCTGCCTAGCACCCGATGGACACTTGTGCTGCTCCTGTTCTCCACCCTCTCAAGAGAAGGTTCAGCCTGTGGCCCTACAGTCCAACAGCTGCCAGGGGGGTGTGTGTCTCCCTTCTCACAGCATTTCTTTAGCAGCCGGGTTATCTCCGGCCCTTCTCTTGGCAGAACGGCAGACAAATGCAGACTGGAAAGAGGGAGGGAGGGCTGAATGTCAATGCGTGCTGGCAAGCAATGGGCAACCAAGGAAGCGCCAAAGAAACTCCGGTGTCTGGGCCCTGCTGCCCTGAGCCTGATCTGCCAAGACACAGCACACACCGCTCTGCAAGGGGGAAATTCCTCCTGCCTCTTCCAGGAGGCTCTCAACAGGCTCACAGCGTACACTCATCAGGAATAAACAATCCCTTTTGTTCTCCTAGAGAACTCCTTGCACCCCTCTGAGGATCCTGAGCCCCTTTCCTGAGGCAGAGCCCTGGTGAGGAGCTGACCAGGTTTCCCAAGGAAACCTCCTCTGTCAGGAAAACAAGTCAGACCCACGGCCAACAGAGGACACGCTGGTGTCCTTTTGGTCCCTGTGGAGAGGAAAACCAAGCAGGCTCAGGGACAGAACCCACCCTGCAGAGCACAACACAGGACGGAGCTGAGCTCTCACAATTACTGCGGCAGGCTGTGTCTGGGCCACCCCCTGGGACTCTCTCTGTCCCATCCAAAATGGACCTCTCCCTCATTCTGCAGAGATCAAAGGCTTCTGGGCCCAGCCCTCACGTTCATGAAGAGACTGAAAGGCGGCTGCTGCCTTCCAGCAGCTCCAGACCCAGCTCTCAGGCTGCCCTTGTGTTCCTCTCCTGTCCACCCTCCACCCACCCCAGCTAACGAGGTGGAAAACACACCTGGGGAAAGGGGAGGAGGAGTTTTCAAACATACCCGTTCAGACTTTGAACCTTCTCTGGTTGTCCCTTGGTACCTGCTGAGGTGCAGGTAACAAGCATCTCACTCGCTCAGCAGTGAGCCAGAAACTCTGCGATCTCGGTTCCCTCAAGATCGAGAGTGACCAAGGCGCAGGGAGACCCCTGGTCTTATACGCTGCTGTGCCGACCTCAGCGCTGATGCTGCTTTGTGACATCAACGGCAGTGGGTGATGTCACAATGGAAGAGGCTGCACCTCGTTTGGAGGCAAAGCCCCACCTGACAGGCGCAGGTCTCGCAGTCCTCTCTGCAAGGGAAGGAATCCTTCACCACAGAAAGAGGGAAAGGTACAGGAACACGTTGCTCTCAGCAAACAGACTCTGTCAACCACTCTTCCTCTCCTTGACCAAAGTTCAGACGGTGTTACAAAACTACCACAAAAAAGTGATTCTTAGTCTTATTTTATGGACCATTGACCGCCCCTTTGACCCCCATTGATCCCCATTGACTCCCATTGATCCCCATTGACTCCCATTGATCCCCATTGCCCCCCATTGACCCCCATTGACTCCCATTGACCCCCATTGACTCCCATTGCCCCCAACTGACCCCATTGACCCCCATATTAAATTAGAAGGACTTATTGAGAGGGCTTTAAACTAGATTTGAAGGAGAGGGGATGAAACCAGATGTGGCAGAGGCACAGCCAAGGGCGACATGCTGGCATCTGAGGGCAGTGCTAATGATGCCCTTCGCTCTGCCACTCAGTGCAATCAATGGCCCAGCTGAAGTGCATCTGTACGAATGCACGCAGCTTGGGCAACAAAGAGGAGGAGCTGGAAGTGCTTGTGAGGCAGAAAAGCTGTGATTTAATTGTCATCACAGAAACATGGTGGGATGACTCTCAGAACTGGAGCACTGCAATGGGTGGATATAAAGTGTTCAGAAGGGACAGGTGGGGAAGGAGAGGAAGTGGGGAAGCCATGTATGTTAGGGAGGGTTTTGATTGTTTGGAACTTTATGAGGGTGATTATAGGGTTGAGTGTCCATGGGTAAGAACCAATGGGAAGGGCAACAAAGCAGACATCCTAGGGGATGGTCTGTTACAGACCACCCAACCAGGATGAACAGGCAGATTAAATATCCTACAGACAGCTGGGAGAAGTCTCCCGATCAGCAGCCCTTGTTCTTATGGGGGACTTCAGCCTACGAGGTGTCTGCTGGAAAGTACAACATGGAAGAGAGGAAGCAGTCTAGTAGGCTCCTGGAGTGTATGGAAGAAAATCCTGACACAGCTGGTCAGTGAGCCGGCCAGGGAAGGAGTCCCACTGGATCTGTTGTTGTAAATAGAGAAGGGCTCATTGGAGGTCCCCTTGAGTGTAGTGATCATGAAATTATTGAGTTGATTATCCTTGGAGAAGTTAGAAGGGCGGTCAGCAGAACTGCTACTTTGGCCTTCAAGGGCAGACTTCAGTAAAGCCTTTGACACCGTATCCCACAGCATCTCCTGGAGAAGCTGCAGCTCATGGCCTGGATGGTGTATCTGCGATGGATAAAGAACTGGCTGGAAGGCCAGGCCCAAAGAGTTGTGGTGAATGGAGCCAAATCTAGTTGGTGGCCGATCATGAGTGGTGTCCCCAAGTTTCAGTATTGGGGTCAATTTTGTTTAATCTCTCTATCAATGATCTGGGTGAGGGGATTGAGTGCACTCTTAGTAAGTTTTCAGATGACACCAAGTTGGGTGTGAGTGTTGATCTGCTGGAGGGTGGGAAGGCCATGCAGAGGGATCTGGATGAGCTGGATTGTTGGTCTGAGGTTTAATATGGCCATGCACGGGTCCTTCACTTGAGTCACAACAACCGCTACAGGCTCGGGAAGAGTGGCTGGAAAGCTGCCTGGCAGAGAGCGATCTGGGGGTGTTGGTTGACAGCAACTGAACATGAGGCAACGTGTGCCCAGGTGACTGAGCGGAGACCTTATCATTCTGTACAAATACATGAAAGGAAGTTGTAGCATGGTGAGTGTTGGTCTCTTCTCCCAAGTAGCAAGTGATAGGACAAGAGGAAATGGCCTCAAGTTGTGCCAGAGAAGGTTCAGATAGGATATTAGGAGACATTTCTCCATGGAAAAGGTTGTGAAGCAGTGGAACAGGCTGCCCAGGGAAGTGGTGGAGTCACCATCCCTGGAGGGGTTTAAAGGATGTTTAGATGGATTTCTTAGGGACATGGTTTAGTGCTAGAGTTGGGTTATGGTTTGAATCAAAGATCCTGAGGGTCTCTTAGAGCTGAAATTATTCTATAATTCTATTGACAAATCAAATTCAGGGTCGTTATTCCCTTTAATGACAATTACAACCCTGCAGTGTTACGTGAGGTGCCAAGGCTTTCACACACCCCCACATGCATTGGGAGGGACAGCAATGGTCCTGTCCAGGGCAGCCATCCCCATTCACAGTGAGTGTGGGACGGACACACAGACAGCACTGCAGACAAATTCGGTGCCTTTGTGCAAGAAACTCGTTCCCACCTCAGAAGCGTCACAAGATCTGTCCCTTCTCTATCCAGTAGATGTAGGGCAGCCCATGAATAGGAAGCGCATCACACCGGGGTGTCCATGGGTATAGCTACACTTCCAAATTTCCTTTCTCTCTTTTCACCACCCTGTTCTCACCCCCTTGATAACACAATCAAGGCACAGACAAACCATTGTCACACTGGGCCTGTCAGCAGCACCTTGTCATTCCTAGAGATCAGTGACATGTCTGCCCAAGTACCTCAGGGGCAGCAGAGACACCACTGACTAAACACACGTTTCCTTTCAGGTCTGCCATTCCCAGCCTTGTTTCTCTCTGTCCTTGGGGACAGAAGAGTTTGCTCACTCTCCTGTTGCCCAGTTTCAACCCTAACTTTCCATCTACCAGCCACTGTAACATTACACTGCTGCTTTGGCCCAGCAGCGCTGGGGAGGATGCAGCAGTGCAGGAGTAGCCTGAGAGTGCTTGAAGGGCGGTTTCAGAGGTGGTGGAGGTTTTTCTTCAGAGTGGGAAAGAGCATGAGAAAGAAATAATGGCCCAAAGTGCAGCTGGGGAGGTCCAGGCTGGACATGAGCAGAAAGGAATGTGAGTGGAAGGGCAGTGCTGTGGTGGAGCAGGTCAGCAGAGGGAGTCTGCATCAGCCCAAGGCTTTGTGCTTCAAGGACCAGCTGGGGAGGATGGAGAGATCTCAGCAAAGAAGGAAGATGCTCAGACAAGAGCAAGGTGGGGCAGCAGGGGGGATGTCTCCAGCCTACAGGGAAAAAGGTGCAGGGGATGCCACAGCACAGAACAGGCTGTCCTGGAGATGATCAAGGGATGGAAAGAGGCTGAAAGCCCCACCAGACATGAGCTCCTTCTCCCCTTGGCTATGGCTGTTGTCTGCACCTCCGATGCCTGTGAGGAGACACCTTGTCCTTGCAGCACAGGGGCCTCATGGCCTCCTTGTCCCCAGCTAGGAACCTGGGAGGTGTGGGACCATAGTCCTGCCCTTGGCCTTGCACAGCCCCACGTCACACTGTCCCAGGAAGGGCCCTGGGCAACGTGGGAGGGACAGGATCTGACTTGCCATAGTACAAGGTCAGGGCTTGGCTTTTTGTTAAAGAAACACAACCAGGTTTCCTCAGCATCAGAGATATCTTTACTTTGCTTTTCCTGACCTCCAGTTTTATTCTCTAACCAAACCTGGATATTGTTTCTCAGTAGGTTCCCTCAGTGGGATCCATTAACAGTACAAGAAACTTTGGAGTTTGAATCTGAATCTGACTTCTTGAGAAGTTTCTTCAACTTCCTCCAGGGTCTGAGGTCCATGGAGTCAGCACCAAACCCACCAGAGGGGTCATTAAAGCGCCTTGGGCTGCTCCTGTGCTGCTGGGCTGGGCTGGGCTCCTGGGACACAGGGAGCTCATGGCAGCGGCAGCGCTGCAGAGAGACAGCTCTGCCCAGGAGCAGCTCCTCTGCACACGCAGCAGGGCTGAGGGCTCTGCCTGCAGCACCGAGGGCACAGGAGCCAGGCACAGAGAGGGGAAAGGCAGTGTGGGGTGGTTGGTTGCTGAGGATTCAAGGAGACAAATCACAGTTGTAACACGGTAAGTCTCTGGCTGTAGGACAATGCAGCTGCATTTCCTGGAGGGAGACCCTAAGCTGGTACATTCCATGATTTACAGGATCTGTCAGGTCTCTTTCCCAGTATCTCTGTTGTAGAGGAGAAGAACACACTCCAGAGCAGGGCTTCCCTGCTGCACTGTCAGAGGGACAGGGAATGACGACAACTTCTGCTGAGGGTGACTACAGGGGGAGCACCCAGGGGTGCCCAGGGCTGTCCTGCAGAGCAGGGTCCCTGTCTGGGGGAGATCCCCATGGTGCTGTGGGGACAAGCTGTGGGGGGAAGGAGCATCCCCGATAAGGGCAGGAAAGGTGCTTCTGCTGTGGAGGGTGCTGTGTGGGTCAGTGCTGCTCACAGCTCCAGATCACCTGCAGGATTTTTCTAAGGCGATGCCCAAATGACAAGATCAATGTAAGGATTACCAGGCAGATGAGGAGCTTTCCTGAGCCTGTCTTTTCAGTTTCCTCTCCCAAGGGGTGGGGGGTGCAGGAAAGGATAAAATGAAAATGAGCTCTCATGCTTAAACAAGTCACTGAGACTCCTGAACTGCAACTCTGAGTGATCAGTCCATCTGCCAGAAGGCTCATGACATCCCTTCCCCACCCCTCTGCCTGTGCACAGCACCTGCATCACCTTGGCTGGACCCGTCAGCCTTAGTCTGACCTGTCCTGTTTTCCAGCCTGCAAACAGGAAGATGCCCCCAGGCAGTGCCCTGTGAACAGGCAGGATCTGCAGGGCCAGGGGGAGGGCACAGAGGGTGGGATGGTCTGTGAGCACTGACAGGGAAGAGACATGGACAGGGAAACACCTCCCAGGGGAGAATCTCCAGGCAGCAGGGAAATGATCAGAAATGAGAGGAAACCAAACCCGGAATGGTTATGGGAGGGAGAACAGAGAAAAGTGCCTGTGATCCCCTGCAGTGCAGATCCCTCCTGTGAGCAGCCCCCTGGCCTCCTCTCCCACCCAGCAAAGCCTCTGCCCTCAGGGCCGGGGGCTCCAAGGCATGAAGCAGCTCCTGTGCAGCCAGAGCTCCAGTTCCTCTGCAGAGCACAGGGGCTGAGAGCAGCTGCCCGGCAGTGTTGGTGTCTGGGAGGTGGCTGCACAGCTGGGGAAGGGTGACGCTGTCTGAGTGCCCGGCTGCCTCTGCCCTGGCCTCTCTCACACCCACCCTCACCGCATTCTCCTTCCTGCTCCCCTGCTCTGGGTCACTGCTGTTGGGATCTTGTTCTTGCTGTCAGGCTCTCTGGGGATGGCAGTTTCAGCTGCAGAGTCACAGCCTGATCTTGTGGGTCCTTTCCTGCAGGTGTGTCCATGGGCACACGTGTCCCAGCTTTGCTCTGACCTGTGGGGTGTGGGCAATGCAGTCTGTGGGGCTGGGGAATGAGCTGAGTCTCCCTCAATCAAATGCCATCATCAGGACACTTGGATATCTCCCTGGGGATTCCTTCCAAGCTGTGAGCTTCCCTCCACGATGCAAACCTGTCCTACAACATCTGTGTGTATCTGAAAGCCCCACGGAAAAGCAAAAATTCTACAACAGATAAAATGCTGTTTGGTTTGTGAAATGAGACGTGTCTGTCCTGGGCTAAACGTGGAGTGCTGAGACCTTAGCAAAGGTTGGGACATGTCATGGTCTGAGGTGGATCCCTCTGCTCTCAGCAGTGCCTGGTGGCTTTTCAGGGTAACATGGGAGTGTGATCAGGCTCCATCTCAGAAAGGTGCCAGCCCAGGGCAGCTGGAGCAAGACAGAGGGACAGACCAGCTCCCCTGACTCTGCTCTGACCCACAGGCACCCTCTGGTCTCGCAGGACTCGCTCTGTTCTCTCTGCGTGCAGCAGAAATGCTGAGGGTTTCTGACACCCAAGAACACTCCCCAGGGTGGGAGGGGAGAAGGAGCTGTAGAAACGCCAGACCTCTCAAAGTCAGTTTCTCAGGCCTGGGGGTACAGATGCTGACAGTCCCTTCTGCATCAGGAGCGGTTCCAGCTGACAAAGCTGAACCCCAGGACTGGCCCCTGCCCACCCCATCACACAGGGCCAGGCTGACTCCTCAGGAGCCCCTGGGCAGAGACCCTGCTCTTCATTGCACACTCATCAAGCACTGACGAGGGCTCCAGCCAGGACGTTCTCCTGGGTCTCTTTGTGTGAAGGGGTGGGAGAGACTTTGGGAAATGGCTTTGGTTGTTCCCATAGAAGTCTCAATCTAAACCTTTTCCTCCTTGCACAGGTCCTCATGCCCACAGGCAGCCAATGTCCAACAGCAGCTCCATCACCCAGTTCCTCCTCCTGCCGTTCACAGACACACGGGAGCTGCAGCTCTTGCACTTCTGGCTCTTCCTGGGCATCTACCTGGCTGCCCTCCTGGGCAACGGCCTCATCATCACCACCATAGCCTGGGACCAGCACCTCCACACCCCCATGTACTTCTTCCTGCTCAACCTCGCCCTCCTCGACCTGGGCTCCATCTCCACCACTGTCCCCAAGTCCATGGCAAATTCCCTCTGGGACACCAGAGCCATTTCCTATTCAGGTTGTGCTGCGCAGCTCTTTCTGTCTTTGTTTTTCATTTCAGCAGAGTTTTATCTCCTCACCATCATGTCCTACGACCGCTACGTTGCCATCTGCAAACCCCTGCACTACGGGACCCTCCTGGGCAGCAGAGCTTGTGTCCACATGGCAGCAGCTGCCTGGGCCACTGGGTTTCTCTATTCTCTGCTGCACACGGCCAATACATTTTCACTGCCCCTGTGCAAGGGCAATGCCCTGGGCCAGTTCTTCTGTGAAATCCCCCAGATCCTCAAGCTCTCCTGCTCACACTCCTACCTCAGGGAACTTGGGCTTCTTGTGGTCAGTGCTTGTTTAGGTTTTACATGTTTTGTGTTCATTGTGGTGTCCTATGTGCAGATCTTGAGGGCCGTGCTGAGGATCCCCTCTGAGCAGGGTCGGCACAAAGCCTTTTCCACCTGCCTCCCTCACCTGGCCGTGGTCTCCCTGTTTGTCAGCACTGCCATGTCTGCTTACCTGAAGCCCCCCTCCATCTCCTCCCCATCCCTGGACCTGGTGGTGTCTGTTCTGTACTCAGTGGTGCCTCCAGCAGTGAACCCCCTCATCTACAGCATGAGGAACCAGGAGCTCAAGGATGCCCTGAGGAAACTGATGACTGGATGGTTTTCTGAATCAATAAACTGCTCATGTGCTTCTGCATAGTTGTTTCAATGTAACTACAGACCCAGCCTGTCATCTGGATTGTCTGTTATTGTTAGTAGGGTTTTTATTGTGATAATGTTGTCGTCCGCTTTCCTAATTCTCTGTCTGCTTTTCTTTTATAGCCACTGGTTGTTTAAATGAGGAGCTGTGCTGTCCTTGTTTTTAAACAAAATAAAGGTCTCTTTAGTGACTTGTTTTTCACTATATCCTTCCTGCAAGGCCTTTTTAGAGCTGCAGGGATGGTTCCTGTTATGGGTGGAAGGGAAAAGAGCCCATCATGGCAGCCCTGCCAGGGAGCAGCAGTGCTCGTTCTTCCAGAGCTGTTCTGGTTCCACTCCCACACTCCCCTTCTCATCCCTGGTGTTGGTGCAAGGCCTGAGTGCTCTGGCAGCTTGGTCACCGTCCTGCTGTGTGTCAGTGCTGTGGGCGCAGGCAGGGACAGGCAATGGGCTCTGCTGTGACAGAGCTGGCCTCACAACAGCCTTTCCAGATAGAAAGGTGATCTCCTATGGGCAGGTTCTGAAGGTTTGGCTCTTCTTCCAAACCTTCTCTCAAACTTATGAGCAAGAAAATGGTCACAGATGAAACACCAGTGTGCAGCTGAACAGAGTGTGTGTGCAGGGCTGGCACACAGCAGTGTCCTCTCACAGACAGGCTCCTGCCAGAGACCTGCAGGACCAGCAGAGCAGGGGCTGGGCTGTGCCCCTGTGCACTGGACACCCCGTGGAAGGAGCCCCAGGTCAGTAACCATGGACTGGCCCTTCACAACCACCATTTCCAGCACTGGCCTCTCACCCACAGAGGCTGTTCTTCTTTCCATGGCGGGACACTGAATGAGTAGGCCAGCAGTCCAAGATTGTATTGTACAGATGAGGTGTTAGCATGCACATCATGTATGTGAGGTGACATGAATCCGAGTGATCACAAAAAGCATCAAGTATTCCTTGGGGTTCCATGAAGGCCTGTGGCACAGACTAGGTCTTGAGGTCACTTCATGTTGGAAGTAACAGCCCGTTGTTAACTGCCTGAATGCAGCACTGGGATGTGCTTCCTTTAACCAAGGTCCTTGTGTCCATTCTTCCTGCTATGGGACATCTCAGATGAGTGCAGAGCAGGGTGACACAGCGCAGGGCTGAAGTGACTCCCATCCTTTAGGAGTGCCAAAAGGAGGCCAGAGGAACACTGTAACTCCTGCCTCTGTGTGTAAAATGGACAGACTCTGTCTCTGAGCACACCTGGGTGCATAAGGAGTCCTGAGACCAGCTCTGATGCGGACACCTCACAGAACCCTGATATTTCTGTGTGTGACTCCAGGAACAAACCCCCCTGGATCAGTGAGATTCATCTCAGCTGCTTTGGACAGGATCATTGCAAGTGCTCTTGTCTGCTACATCACCCTTGCCCTTGATTCCACATTGTGCTCTCAAAAGTGCCCTAGAAACCAGAGAGGTTCTGGGGTCCTTAAAAAATGCAGAACTCAGTCCCATCTTCAAGAAGAGCACAAACAGGAATGGGGAGAATAACAGTCTGGCCACCCTACCTCCCTCCTTGGGAAGGGGATGGGACAAGCCTCCTGCAGCCATTTCCAGGAATGTGAAGGACAAGGAAGGGATTGCTGAACTCAAATGGACAGGGGAAGGAAAGGCATGTTGTGTACAGGGCGTTTGCAAGGCTCAGCCATGGTCTCCTTCTGGCCAGAGTGGTGCTGATGAGGCTCAAGAAGTGGATGCTGGGTGGGAAGTTGGCTGAACCATCAAGCCCAAATATCACCAGTGGTACAAAGTCCTCCGTGCAGCCAGATACTGGTGTCATCTCTCAGTGACCAGCGCTTGGACCAACACTGTTGATCATCTCTATTCTCCCCTTTTATGATGTATCAGAGAGCACTTTCAGTGCCTTTGAGGATGATGCAAACCTGGGTGGAGGCCTTGAGCAGCCTCACCTGGTTCACCCTGAGCAGGAGAGTGAGACAAGATGAGTGAGACAAGGGCTCTCTGCAAACCTGAGTTATTCTGTGGTTTGACAGAATTTTTGCCTTGGAGAGGTTTCAGGAGAGAGAATAGGTATAGAGATATAGAAGGTGTTAACATAAAAAAAAGCAGTTCCAGTGAGGAGCGCTTTTCACTTACATTGTGAGTAGGAAATATATTTGACAAATTTGAACAAGGTGAGGAAGTGAGATGGGTGTCTACAGCCTGTGGGAAAGAGGGGCAGGTATAGGAATGTGCTTCTGTCTTTGTCAGGTCCTGGGTGCTAAGGAGGGGGAATGGATGGTTGTGGTATTATGAGGTTACATGTGTCTCAGACACTCATAATCCAGTCAGAATCATGTGGCTCTGAAGGGGACAGTGAGGTCAGTTCTGTCTCTGGAGGTGACAGCCCAGCAGCAGGGACATGGTTGGGAAAGAACCTCAGCCTAAGTATGACAAATCCTACCCAGGAAGAGGCCTTGGAGACAGGTTGTCACATCCATCCCACCTGAGAACATGACAGGACAGCAGCAGGGACATGGTCGTGTGTATGACAGAAGCTGAAAGGCCAGCAGCACTCACGGGATTTAGAAGATCATGGTGAGGTTGCTTCTCTCTGGTCAGGTGAAAGACCACAAGAAGCCTAATGGGTTGAGTTCCCTGCATGAAGGGCAGTATATGAGATGGTTGAGCTTTCCTTGGTAACAGGAAAAAGCAGCAGAGGAAAAAAAAAGTAAGAAAGTACAATTTGGAAGGTGGTGGATGGATATCAGGAGTAAGAAATGTCGCTGGAAGGGCAGTGCTGTGGGGCAAGAGGTCACCCAGAGGGAGCTGGATCAGCCCATGGTTTGTGTTCCAAAGAGCAGCCAGTGAGGGTGCAGACACAGCAGTGAAGGTGCAGAAATGCTGGGCTGAGAGCAGGTGGGGAAGCGCGATGGGTGTCTGCAGCCTGCAGGGAAAGAGGGGCAGGGGTAGCACCGTGTAGAACAGCCTGTGGTGGAGATGGCAAAGGGTGCTGTAAGGCTGGAAGGGACCCACAGAACCCAGGTCTCTGTCCCCTTGGCCAGGGCGGTTGTCTCTGCCACTGAGGCCCAGGAGAAGACATGTTGTCCTCATGGCACTGGGGTCTCGTTGCCTCCTTGCAGCCCCATGGGGAAGCTGGAAGTTGTTGTCCCAGTGTTGTCCTTCCCTGGGCCTTGCACACACACATCCCACGGTCCCAGGAAGAGCCCTGAGCCGTGTGTGAGGGACAGGATCCCCCTTCCCATTGCCTGGAGGTCATGGCTTCTCCTTTCTGCTTCAGAAGGCAAACCAAGGGGTTTCTGAGCATCAGAGCTGAAGAAAAGACTCAAAGGAGACCTCATGGTGGCTACAGCTTCCTCACAAGGGGAGAAGGAAGGGAAGGTACTGATCTCTTCTCTGTGGTGACCAATGGTAGAACCCGAGGGAATGGAAGAAGCATGTGCCAGGGGAGGGTCAGGTTGGACATGAGGGAGAGGTTCTTCACCCAGAGGTGCTGGACACTGAACAGGCTCCCCAGGGAGGTGTCACAGCCCCAACCTGACAGTGTTCAAGAAGAGATTGAACAACGTCCTCAGACACACGGGGTGACCTGTGGGGTGTCCTGTGCAGGGACAGGAGTTGGACTCCATGATAATTTGGGTCCGTCCAACTCAGGACATTCCATGATTCTATGAAATACTAGGTCAAAAGTTTTCATTGTACAGATGAGATGTAAACATACACATCATGTGCATGTCCACTGTGTGCATGTGGTGAGATGAACCCAAGGGAACACAAATGCCATCAGCTATTCCTTGGGGTGCCATAAAGGTCTGTGGGACAGAGATGGTGTTCAGGGGGCTCTTCCAACCTGTGTTATTGTAGGATTCCATGAATCTTTTCCTTGGAGAGCTCTTTCACGTCAGAATAGACAGAGGAAGGAGAACAAAAGATCA
This sequence comes from Columba guinea, assembly GCA_032206185.1. NCBI lineage: Eukaryota > Metazoa > Chordata > Aves > Columbiformes > Columbidae > Columba > Columba guinea. Next base: position 81,862 of record JAVLUU010000053.1, on the reverse strand, counting down.
GAGGCAGAAGCAGAGATATAAAATGCTCCAGAGTAAATACAGCAGCTCCTTTGAGGAACTTTTCTCCACTCAAACCTTGATAGGAAATCTATTGGATAAATTTGATGAAAGCAGCTCAATTTTATCTGCTCACAAGGACCACAAGGAGGGTGATGGTGGGTACGATGCCATGTGGTCACTCCTGTCTCAGGAACTCATAGTGCAGTAGGGAGCCAATGGCTGTGGAGGGCACTGTGAGGTCACTTCTGCCTCTGCAGGGGATTGGCCAACAGCAGGAACAGGGCTGGGAAAGGACTGTGAGGTCACACACACGAGACGAGCAATCAGGCCCAATCAGCATGGCTTGATGAAAGGCAGGTCCTGCTTGACCACCCTGATCTCTTCTGTGACAAGGTGACCGGCTGAGCAGATGAGGGAAAGTCTGTCGTGGGGAGTGAATCTGCCACACGGGCTGTGGGTGTTGTGTCCTTAGACTGCAGTAAAGCCTGTGACACCGTGTCCCACAGCGTCTCCTGGAGAAGCTGCAGCTCGTGGCCTGGGTGGTGTATCTGCGATGGGTAAAGAACTGGCTGGAAGGCATTTTGTCCCCTGGAGCCATTTGTCCCCTTCCTGTTCACATGGGCATCCCATGAATGCATCACTGCTCTCTGTCCCAGTGTCGACAGGCACAAGGCCTTCCCCACCTGGACCTGTCACCTCACCTGTGCCACTGGTTTCTCCAGCACCCTCATCCTGGACTGTGGGATGCCCAGAACAGCCCTCCCAAGACAGTTTGACAAAGCCTTTTTTCTACACCTTCCCCACATCCCTGCTCAATCCCCTCATCCACAGCCTAAGGACCAGAAAGGTTGGGTACAAGTGAGGCATTGAGAAAATTGGTCAGGGAAGCTTTGGGGTGCACAGAGAGCCCATCAACATGTTGGCAAGCTGTTCTCTCTGAACAAGCCCAGAAGACCAGCACAGCATTTGCTGTGTCCCAGAAACTCGCCTGGAAGGTTGGGATATGGAGAAAAGGTTTGGTCTGGGAAGGGACAGACAGGGGCTGGTGGAACTGGCTTGTGTAACCGTGAGACGTCTCTCCAACACCTCAGAAAAGTCCTAGCTCTCAGGGAGGCTGCATGGTCCTCTGAGAAAGAAAATATCAAAAATGATTTATCATGGAATCATAGAATAATTGTGGCTGGAAGAGACCCTCAAGATCATCAAGTCCAACCATAACCTAAATCTGGCACTAAACCATGCCTCTAAGAGCCCCATCTATCTGTGTTTTAAACACCTTCAGTGATGGGGACTCCACAACCTCACTGGGCAGTCTGTTCCATTGCTTCAAAACCCTTTCCCTGAAGAATTTCTTCCTCATATCCAATCTAAACCTCCCCGTGTGCAACTTGAGGCCATTTCCTCTTGTCTTATCACTTGCTACTTGGGAGAAGAGACCAACACCCTCCATGATAAAACCTGCTTTCAGGCAGCTGTAGAGAGTAATAAGGTCTCTCCTCAGCCTCCTGTTCTCAAGGCTGAACAGCCCCAGCTCCCTCAACCGCTCCTCGTCAGACTGGTGCTCCAGACCCTTCACCAGCCTTGTCACCCTCCTCTGAACTCTCTCCAGCACCTCAATGTCTTCCTTGCCATGAGGGGCCTAAAACTGACCCCAGGATTCAAGGTGCAGCCTCACCAGTGCCCAGTACAAAGGGATGATCACTTCTCTAGACCTGCTAAAGCTCTGATTGAATCAAGGCTTGAACACCTTGGTGTGACCCAGTTGGTGACAGGTTGGACTGCAGACTCCTGAGGTCCCTTCAACCTCAGTTCTCTCATGAACCCATTGTGATGTTGGGCTCTGTTTCTAATTGGAGCAGAGCAGACGATGATGGGGCAGGATCCACCTGTGCTGTAGGTGACCATCTAAACCAACATCTCAGCCCGTGAACCAGCCAACCCCTCAGTGTGACTCGCTCTGGGCAACGTGTGAGGAGTCCTGGGCAGGGAAGGTTCAGAGGGCATGGGGCGCTGTGCAAGACACAACATGATCTTGGCTTCATGCTTGTAGGGCCATCAGATGTCAGTTGATGTCAATGGATATTAAAATAAGAGGAACTGAAGACAAAGATCCAAAGCAAAGGAACGCATCAACCTTCTTTTTCTTTCTTTGTTTCTTTCTTTGTTTCTTTGTTTCTTTGTTTCTTTGTTTCTTTGTTTCTTTCTTTCTATTTATTCATGTATGTATTTATGTATTTATTTATGTATTTAAGAATTTATTTACTTATTCACTTACTTATTTACATACTTATTTATTTACTTATTTATTTATTTAGTTACTTACTTACTTACTGATTTATTTATTTATTTACTGATTTATTTATTTATTTATTTATTTATTTATTTATTTATTTATTTATTTATTTATTTATTTTAAAGTCTTTATAGGGGAGTCTCTTTTATTTGGAAAGGAAAGAGTTCTCCAGAACTGGGCATGGATTTAGGACACAAATGTCTTCAGCTCCAGGGACACAAACACCTGGTGCCAGTGTAGATGCCCCGGGAACCCCTGCCCAGGCTCCACCTGCACTGCAAGGTGCTCTGGTCTCCCCAGGTCCTGTGTGATAGATGCCAATCCCAGGCCAGCACCTCAGGCACACTGGGCCCCTAAAATGGCACTGGCTGTTTATGGTGAGACAATTGAGGACTGATGTCTGTCTGGAAACGTGCACTTTATTGTTGTTGTTTTGTTTGTTTGTTTGTTGTGTTGTTGTTGCTGTTTTGTTTTTGGTTTTGGTTGTTATTGTTTAGTTGGTTTGGGGTGGTTTTGCTTTGGTTTTGTGGGGTTTTTTGTTTCTTTCGTTTGTTTTTTTTTTCTTTGTTTGATTGGAGGTTTTTGGGTTTTTTTTTTTAACATATTAAAATTTAAAAGAAAAAAAGCCAAAAAGTGAGTTATGGGGAAGTGTAATAAGGGTAGGAGAAGAAATATTGGTCTTCCCCTGTACTTCTGTTACCAACACTCTAGTATTTCATCTCCCTCGTCATTCAGGAGTTCCCACCTCTCCTGATTAAATGTCCCTGTCCAAGGACAACTTTCCAGCACTGTCTGGACGTTTGCCCTTCCCAGTGCCCTCAGGTTTCTCCTCCACTTGCTCTTTGGTCATTCAGTGGCCTCTCAGCTGTCTGGTTTCTGCTTTGAGCTTCAGGGAGTTACAAACTTGCCCCATTCTTCAGAGCTCTAATTAACATGCCAGTCAACACGTTCATTGTGTTTATTTCTATGCTCTCCTATCTCTCTGTCTAAACCATTTCTTGTGTGGGTGTCCCTTGTGGATGCTGGACCTCACCAGATCCAGCTTACACACACAGCTGAGGAAAGTGTTTTGCTGTTTATTGAACTGTGCAGTGTTTGCACAGGAGAGCAGGTGGAGCTGGTGCACAGGAGCTGCAGCATCTCCTGCAGAGCTCAGTGGAGAAGTCTGATGGAGGAAAAGTGATGCAATCTCTGGTGGCCAATGAGGGAACCGGCAGACTGGGGGTGGGGGTGAGGAGCCAGGTTGTCCATACAGTGTCCAGCCTCAAGGGACCGTTCTCCTGCCTGTCCAGATGTCTTCAGGAGACCCTCGGGATCAATGTCCAGTGTGGAATGCTGCTGTCGCTTCTTCCATACACTGAAAAATGATAGAAAATACCCTGGAAAGAAAAAACCTCCTTTATGAAATCATCTTTGAAACCTTCATCAGCAAGTGTCCCATTGAAACCTCTCCAGTTAGTTCTACAAGTCTGGAAGATTTGAAGGAAATTAGGGAAAGGAACATCGCTCATTAGGGCTTTCTGTGTTTTAATGAGCCCCGTGGTGTATTTGGTGCTGAGTCCATGAACCTCAGATACCAAGGACAGGCTGAAGAATCTGCTCAAGAAGTCCAAGTCAGAACAAACTCCAAAGTACCTTGAAGCATTAATGGGCCCCACTGAGGGCTGTTTCTGACAAAGCCTCCCCAGGGACTCGTTAGAGCAGATAATTGGAGGCAGTGATTGCATCAGGCAAAGGCAAAGTGCAGCAGCTCTGATGCTGAGAAAGCCCTTGGTTTGTCTGATGAAGGACAATGGCCAAGCCTTGAGCCCCTGCCCCTGGGAAGGGAGATCCTGTCCCTCACAGGTGGCTCAGGTTCTTCCTGGGGCTGTGGGGAGTGCGATGCCCAGTGCAGGACAATGGTGTGACACTCCCTGGGGGTGCAAGGAGGCAATGGGGAGCCATGGCCATGACAGCTATGTGTCTCCTCTTTGGCCTTGCTGGCAGGGACATCAGCCATAGCCAAGGGGACAAAGACCTTGGCTCTTTCAGAGACATCCAGCCTCACTCTTGGCCATCTCCACCACAGTCCATCCTGCACTGTCCCACACCTGTGACTGTTTCCCCACAGGCTGCAGACACCCCATGTGCTTCCCCACCTTGTTCTCAGCCCAGTGTGTCCCCACCTGTGCTGCTGTCTCTCCATCCTCACCAGCTGTTCCTTGAAACACAAAGTCATGGCTGATCCAGAGTCCCTCTGAATGACCACAGCACTGTGCTCAGAATGACATTTCTTTATCCTGAGCTCCACTCTGGATCTCCGGAGATGCAGTTTCTGATGGTTTTCCTTTCTCATGCTGTTTCCCAACAACAACAAAAACATTAAATATTGACACCATCTTGGAAAGTGATTTTCAAATTTTCTGAAGCTACTACTGCCCTTTCTTGTCATGGTTTTACCACAGCCACCAACTAAGACCATGAGAGCTGCTCACATCCTGCTCCCAGTCCCCAGGTGGGATAAGGGAGAGAACTGAATGGGAAGGGAGAAACTTGTGGGTTTAGACAAAAAATTAAAAAGACAATAAAAATAATACACTACTACTACTAATATACTTATACTAAGATATACATGAAGTAAAATATATGACACTCAGTGCAGTCCCCCACAGAACTCCAGTTGTGCTGAAGAGGCAGCCTAAAAGAAGAGAGCACCCTGGTCTTGAACAGCTGATCCCAGCAAGAGAAAGTACAAGTGCAAAAGGCAGAGAGGCCCAAGGGCCAACTGAAAAACAGCAAAACATCATAAATCTGAACTAACACTGAACTCCGAATAGAATGGAACTTCCGAACAGAGCTAAGCAATGTAGCTGGAAAACCAAAACTAATGGGCTGGAAAAGGCATCTTTATACTGAGCATGACACTAATGGTAGAGAATAGCTTGTTGTTTGACCTGGATGTCAATCAATGTGCTGTCCTGTCTGTGCCCTCTCCTGCCAATTTGCACCTGCAGCTGCGCTCCAGAGAAGGCCTTGGTTTCACTGACAATAGTCCAGGTAAATTAAATAGAAATAGATAAATTAAATTAAGAAAATATACTCAGTGCTATCCCCCATAACAGTGTTATCTCATTATTCTCATAGTAAATCTAAACAAAAGACTGTACTGGTGTACTGGCTGTGAAGGAGAGAGGTTCAAAACGCATGAAGAAAATTAACTCAATTTCAGCAAAACCAGCACGTTTCCTCAGGCTCCCCTTCCCCAGGCTAAAGAAGTTTGGGTCTCTCAACATCTCCACACATGACCCAGACTTTCTCTGGCCACACGACAGCTCCTCCCGTTCCTCCAGAATGGGGAACCTCACACTGGGACACACCGCTCCAGATGTGACCACACCAGTGCTGAGTCACGATGGGCAATAACTGCCCTTGTCTGGGTGGCCACGCTCCTCCCAGTGCAGCCCAATGTGCTCATGGGCATGTTCCTGTTTAGCACCACTGAGAACTGGCTGAACATCCAGGCTCAGAGGGTTGTGACCAGTGGCACAAAGCCCAGCAGGAGGTACCATGAGGAGCACTGAAGGACACCATATCCCTACCCAACATCTTCTCCTACAGGTGTCTCTTGGGTCCCTGGAACCACCTCAGTGACAAGGGGGAGAACACTGCCTGTATGGGGTGGAGGAGATGGGGTCTGGAATGAGGGTCCAGGGGCAGTTTCTCCTGGTTGTTCAGGCAGCAACAAGCTGGGCTGGATATTTGGAGACAAGAACTCTTCCTAAGGGCGTCGAATGGGCTTGGGGATGACCTAGATGCATTCAAGAACCTTTATGTCCTTGTTGTAATAGTATGTGGGTCCCAGAACTGCACACAGCTCTAGAGGTGAGGCTGCTCTAATGCTGAATACAGCAGTATAGTCACCTGTTTTGAACCACATGGCCATGCTGTGTTTGATTCACCCCAGGATGGGGGTTACTGTCTTGACTGCTGGTGGACAGTGTTGGCTCCTATTGACGCTGTGGCCAACCATCACGCCAGATCCCTTTCTGCAGGGCTGCTCTCCAGCCGCTTTCTCCAAATCTACACTAGCACTCAGTGTTACTCTATCCCAGGTGAACAATCCAGCTCTTGGACTTGTGCAATTTCATGCCAAGTACTGGGTCCTGCACTTGGGTCACAACAACCCCAGGCAGCACTACGGGCTCAGGGAAGAGCAGCTGGAAATCTGCCCAATGGAAAAGGCCCTGGGGGTGTTGATGGACAGTGACTGAACATGAGGCAGCATGTGCCCAGGTGCATCAGCATGCATCAGGAATAGTGTGGCCAGCAGGACCAGCCAAGTGATCATCCTTCTGTTCTTGGCACTGGTGATGATGCACCTCAAATCCTGTGTTCAGTTTTGGGCCCCTCACTACAAGAAAGACCTTGAGGTGCTGGAGTGAGTTCAGAGAAGGGCAACAAAGCTGCTGAGGGGTCTGGAGAACAAGTCAGATGGGGAGCAGTGGAGGTAACTGGGGCTGTTTAGCCTGGAGAAAAGAAGGCTGAGGGGAGACCTTATTGCTGTCTACAGCTACCTGAAAGGTGGTTGGAAAATGGAGGGTGTTGGTCTGTTCTCCCATATGGCAATTGGAGAAGGAGGGGAAACAGCCTGAAGTGGCACTTGGGAAGGTTCAGTTTGGATATTAGGAAAAATTTCTTCTTGGAAGAGTTTGTGAGGCATCAGAACAGGCTGCCCAAGGAGTGGTTGAGTCACCATCCCTGGAGGTCTTTAAACTACATATAGATGAGGTTCTTAGGAATACGGTTTAGTGCCAGAGTTGGGTTAATGGTTGGACACAGTGATCTTGAGGGTCTCCTTCAACCTAAATGATTCTGTGATCTCATTGGGATGAGAAACATGGTGAGGCACCTCTCCCAGATGGAGTACTGATATGGGGGGATGGATGGATGGATGGACGGATGAAGAGATGGACTGGGACAGAGAGGAGGATCAGCCACGGCATGATGGAAGCAAGGCCAGCCCCCCTTTGTCCCCTGCTCTTGTTTCCAAGAGGTCCTTTATACCCATTGGTGGCAGCCCTCCTGTGCCAGCCCCTCTCACCAGCACACAACTCCTGGCCAGGAGCTCTTCATGCTGCTCCTGCTACCGCAGTGACGGAGCAGCCTGTCCTGAGCTGGGGAATGCAGAAATAGGGTTCTGTGGGTCATTCATTCTGCTGTTGAAGCACAGAGCACAGGGAGCAGGCTGTGGTGCCTGGAAACCACAGCGAGACAGTCCAAGGCAGGTCACTGAAGGTCCTTCACTATCTCCAGGAACACTGGGCACCCACAGATGGACACTCAAACCAGCACCATGACGTAACATGGTGCCCCATGTCCTCCCCTGAGCCCATGAAAAACACAAGCACAGCAGCATGGCCATGTGGGGGAAATTTATTCAGGCTGACCACAGCTTTGGAAGAAGAGCCCAAGCTCCAAATACTGAGACTGAGGAAATCCCCTTTTGTGGGGTGTTTCAAAAAGATGGCCCCAATTTCAGAAATACAGTGATTTCAAAATGGGTCCACACCTGTATTACAGAGGTGTGACACAGGACACCAGCTGTACCAGGGCCCCAGAAACAGGTAGACAGGCCTCTGAGTCACTGCTCTAGAGAAGTGCCATGGGTGAAGAAATTCCTTGACAAACATGGTTATCACAGATGAAATGCTCAATGCACAGGAGGTTCCTGAGATGAACTGGAAATTACTTCTGAAGAGACACGGGTAACTTATTGTTGCTGACAGAAAAATGATTGAATCGGCTTCTTCAGTGCTACTTTCAGCTCCTGGTTCCTCATGCTGTAGATGAGGGGGTTTACTGCTGGAGGCACCACTGAGTACAGAACAGATACCACCAGGTCCAGGCTTGGGGAGGACATGGAGGGGGACTTCAGGTTGGCAAACACGCCAGTGCTGAGGAACAGGGAGACCACGGCCAGGTGAGGGAGGCAGGTGGAAAAGGCTTTGTGCCGTCCCTGCTCAGAGGGGATCCTCAGCACCGCCCTGAAGATCTGCACATAGGACACCACAATGAGCACAAAACATCCCTCAAAAAAAAAAGCACTAAACATGAGAAGCCCAAGTTCCCTGAGGTAGGAGTGTGAGCAGGAGAGCTTGAGGATCTGGGGGATTTCACAGAAGAACTGGCCCAGGGCATTGCCCTTGCACAGGGGCAGTGAAAATGTATTGGCCGTGTGCAGCAGAGCATTGAGAAACCCAGTGGCCCAGGCAGCTGCTGCCATGTGGACACAAGCTCTGCTGCCCAGGAGGGTCCCGTAGTGCAGGGGTTTGCAGATGGCAACGTAGCGGTCGTACGACATGATGGTGAGAAGAGAATACTCTGAAGCAAGCAAGAAACAAAGAAAGAAGACCTGTGCAGCACATCCTGCATAGGAAATGACCCTGGAATCCCACAGAGAGTTGGCCATGGATTTGGGGACAGTGGTGGAGATGCAGCCCAGGTCAAGGAGGGCGAGATTGAGCAGGAAGAAGTACATGGGGGTGTGGAGGTGCTGGTCCCACGCTATGGTGGTGATGATGAAGCCGTTGCCCAGGAGGGCAGCCAGGTAGATGCCCAGGAAGAGCCAGAAGTGCAAGAGCTGCAGCTCCCGTGTGTCTGTGAACGGCAGGAGGAGGAACTGGGTGATGGAGCTGCTGTTGGACATTTGCTTTTCCTGAGCACGGGGCGCTGTCATGAGAAAAAAAAAAAGACAGTGAGAGTCCAGGGCAGTGTTCTCTGACAAAAATCAAACCAACTCCCATAGACCCTCCCCTGTTACACGCAGACACTCTTTTGTTTTTCTAGGAGTACCTTTTTCAGCACTGTGGCTGCAGCCCTGCTTGGGGCTGGAAAATGTGCAACCAAGAACAGGGCCTCTGCCCATGGGCCGTCGATAAGTCAGCCCAGCTCTGCAGAAGTGGGGCCACGGGAATGGTGGGGACTATATTGGTTTTGCAAATACAGAAGTGCTGCCAGCACTTGCTTTCCCAGTGATAAGGAACAAGAGATGGTGAAGGTAGTTGAAGAGTTCGAGGTATTTTTACATCTCCCCCATATTCACTGCAGAGTGTTGTTGGGTGTCAGAAACCCTCAGCATTTCTGCTGCACTCAGGGACAACAGAGCGAGTCCTGCGAGACCAGAGGATGCCTGTGGGTCAGTGCAGAGTGAGGGCAGCTGCTCTGTCCCTCTGTCTTGCTCCAGCTGCCCTGGGCTGGCACCTTTCTGAGATGGAGCCTGATCACACTCCCATGTTACCCTGAAAAGCCACCAGGCACTGCTGAGAGCAGAGGGATCCAGCTTAGACCATGACATGTCCCAACCTTTGCTAAGGTCTCAGCACTCCACGTTTAGCCCAGGACAGACACGTCTCATTTCACAAACCAAACAGCATTTTATCTGTTGTAGAATCTTTGCTTTTCCGTGGGGCTTTCAGATAACACAGAGATGCTGTAGGACAGGTTTGCATCGTGGAGGGAAGCTCACAGCTTGGAAGGAAACCCCAGGGAGATATCCAAGTGTTCTGATGATGGCATTTGATTGAGGGAGACTCAGCTCATTCCCCAGCCCCACAGACTGCATTGCCCACAGCCCACAGGTCAGAGCAAAGCTGGGACACGTGTGCCCATAGACACACCTGCAGGAAAGGACCCACAAGCTCAGGCTGTGACTCTGCAGCTGAAACTGCCATCCCCAGAGAGCCTGACAGCAAGAACAAGATCCCAACAGCAGTGACCCAGCGCAGGGGAGCAAGAAGGAAAATGCGGTGAGGGTGGGTGTGAGAGAGGCCAGGGCAGAGGCAGCCGGGCACTCAGACAGCGTCACCCTTCCCCAGCTGTGCAGCCACCTCCCAGACACCAACACTGCCGGGCAGCTGCTCTCAGCCCCTGTGCTCTGCAGAGGAACTGGAGCTCTGGCTGCACAGGAGCTGCTTCATGCCTTGGAGCCCCCGGCCCTGAGGGCAGAGGCTTTGCTGGGTGGGACAGGAGGCCAGGGGGCTGCTCACAGGAGGGATCTGCACTGCAGGGGATCACAGGCACTTTTCTCTCTTCTCCCTCCCATAACCATTCCGGGTTTGGTTTCCTCTCATTTCTGATCATTTCCCTGCTGCCTGGAGATTCTCCCCCTGGGAGGTGTTTCCCTGTCCATGTCTCTTCCCTGTCAGTGCTCACAGACCATCCCACCCTCTGTGCCCTCCCCCTGGCCCTACAGATCCTGCCTGTTCACAGGGCACTGCCTGGGGCATCTTCCTGTTTGCAGGCTGGAAAATAGGACAGGTCAGATTAAGTGTAAGGTGTCCAGCCAAGGTGATGCTGGTTCTGCATAGGCAGAGGAGAGGCAAGGCATGCCAGGATTCTCTTGAAGACCTACTGCAGTTCATGTGTTTCAAGTATTTGTTTAAAATTAAGAACTGCCTTAATCACCACCCATTCCCCAGAGTAGGAGACTGAAAACACAGACTCAGGGAGGTTCCTTATCTTTGTAGTACTCTTTGTCTTCTTCTTCTCCTTGAAACCTCCTCTTATCAATATTCTGGAGTGAGCTGGAGCTGTGAGCAGCCCCGACCCACGGAGAACCCAGCAGCAGAAGGACCCTGCCCTGCCGGGGGTCGCTCCTTCCCCCCACAGCTTCTCCCCTCAGTGTTGCTGGGCTCTCCCGGGCAGGCTGAGCGCTGACCCTGGCAGGCGGCAGAGTCCCTGCCCGGCACAGCCCTGGGGTGCAGGGACCCTGCTCTGCAGGACAGCCCTGGGCACCCCTGCCTGCACATTTACATTTACACCCCACAGCCATCCTGGGGAGAACGCAGCATTCACGTCTTGTCACTCTGACAGTGCAGAAGGCAATCCCTGCTCTGCAGCACATCCTCTCCTCTGCATCAGGGAATCTCTAAGAGTTGTACTTACGTCTCTTGTAGGCTCTGCAGTGTGACAGCTATCAGAGTCTGCCATGATTTGCAGATGCAATGTCCTGCAGCCACAGGCTTAATATTTGTGAAGATTTCTCTCCCAGTGATCTCTCAGCATCCTCCCAGCCCAGACTGTGTTTCCCTCTCTGTACCTGGCTCCTGTGCCCTCGGTGCTGCAGGCAGAGCCCTCAGCCCTGCTGCGTGTGCAGAGGAGCTGCTCCTGGGCAGAGCTGTCTCTCTGCAGCGCTGCCGCTGCCATGAGCTCCCTGTGTCCCAGGAGCCCAGCCCAGCTCAGCAGCACAGGAGCAGCCCTTGATGTCCCTTTCTCTGTCCCCTCTGGGCTCCTCCAGGTGTCCCTCAGGCTCCAGGGGCACATCCTTTGAGACAACCTCAAGTAATCTGTAATGTTAGTTGTGTCTGCTCTGCAGAGATACTTCTTGCCAGCATTGTATTCTTGCTAGTAAAAAATATATTGGTATGAGAATATTCCAGGTGTGGTCTCCCCAGGGCAGAGCAGAGGGGCAGGAGAACCTCTCTGAGCTACTGACCATCCCCTTCTAACCCACCCCAGGTACCATTGGCTTCCTGGCCACAAGGGCCCAGTGCTGGCTCATGGTCACCCTGCTGTCCCCAGGACCCCCAGGTCCCTTTCCCCTACACTGCTCTCCAACAAGTCCTTCCCCAACTTCTACTGGAACCTGGGGTTCTTCTTGCCCAGATGTAATACTCTACACTTGCCCTTCTTCTATTTCATTACATTTTCCCCGCCCAGCTCTCCAGCCTGTCCAGGTCTCTGATGGCAGCACAGCTTCCAGTGTCGGCCACTCCTCCCAGCAAACTTGCTGACAGTCACTCTATTTCCTCATCCAAGTCACTGATGAATTTATTGAATAGTACTGGCCCCAGCACTGCCCCCTGAGGCACTGCACTAGATCCAGGCCTCAACTGGACTCTGCCCATTGACCACGACCCTCTGGCTTCTTCCCTTCAGCCAGTTCACAGTCCACCTCACTACCCGCTCATTCAGACCACACTTCCTGACTTTAGCAGCAAGGATGCTGTGGGAGACTGTGTCAAAGGCTTTACTGAAGTCAAGGTAGACCACATCCACTATTTTGTCATCATGTATCCACCTTGTTATGTCTTCATAGCAGTCAATGAGGTTGGTCAAGCATGACTTCCCCTTGGTGAAGCCATGCTGACTGCCCCTAATGACCCTCTTATCCTTGATATGCCTTGAGATGGCACCAAGGAGAAGTCGTTCCATCAGTTTCCCAGGGATGGAGGTGAGGCTGCCCGGTCTAGAGTTCCCCGGGTCCTCCTTCTTGCCCTTTTTGAAGACTGCAGTGACATTTGCTTTCCTCCAGTCCTCAGGCACCTCTCCCATTTGCCACAACTTAGCAAAGATGATGGAGAGCGGCCCAGCAATGACCTCAGCCAGCTCCCTCAGCACCCGCGGGTGCATCCCATCTGGACCCATGGATTTATGGATTTACCTTCAAGCAGCCTTGCCCACGGGATTTCCCCCAGCAATTGCCTGAAAAGGCCAAAATTTGCCTTGCTGAAATCCAGGGTTGCAATTCTGCTTGCTATCCTGCTCTTGCCACACAAGATCCTGAACTCCACCACCTCATGGTTGCTGCAGCCAAGGCAGCCCTCAACCTTTACCGCCTCAACCAGCCCCTCCTTGTTAGTGAGGATGAGGTCCAGCAGCTCCTCTCCTGGTCGGCTCCTCCACCCTTTGCATCAGGAAGTTCCCATGGATGCACTTGCTGAACCTCCTGGGCTGTGTCTGGCTGAGTCGTCCTTCCAGAAACATCAGGGGAGTTCAAACCCCCAGGACAAGCAGGGCCTGTGACTGAGACCGCTCTCAGCTGCTGGAGAGGCCTCGGCAACGTCCTCACCCTGAGCTGGTGGGTGGTCATGGACACCCACAGCAGTGTCACCCTAATGCTCCCAGTGCTCCCAGTAACCCTCCCACTGACCCTTCCAGTGCTCCCAGTAACCCTCCCATTGACCCCTCCAGTGCTCCCAGTAACCCTCCAGTGCTCCCAGTAACCCACATTAACCCCTCCAGCGCTCCCGGTAACCCTCCCATTGACCCCTCCAGTGCTCCCAGTAACCCTCCAATGCTCCCAGTAACCCCCATTAACCCCTCCAGTGCTCCCAGTAACCCTCCCACTTGACCCCTCCAGTGCTCCCAGTAACCCTCCCACTAACCCCTCCAGTACTCCCAGTAACCCTCCCATTAACCCCTCCAGTGCTCCCAGTAGCCCCCAACTAACCTTTCCAGTGCTCCCAGCAGCCCCCATTGTTCCCAGTAATCCTCCAAGAACTCCCAGTTAACCCCCAGTGCTCCCACTAACTGTCCTTGTGCTCCCAGCAGGCCCCCACAGTGCTCCCAGTAACCATGTTGTGTTCCCATTAACCCCCCACTAATCGTCCTAGTGTTTCTAGTAATCCTCCCAGTAAACCTCCCAGTGCTCTCAGTAAACCTCCCAGTGCTCCCAGAGCAACCCCCCCAGTGCTCGCAGTGAGCCCCAGCAACCCCCTCATTGCTCCCAGTAATCCCCCGCTAGCCCTCCCAGTGATCCCAGTAGCCACCTAGTGCTTTCATGTGAGCCCTCAGCAACCCCCACTGTCCCCAGTAACCCCTCCCAGTGCTCCCAGTAACCCCCCACTAACCCCTCCAGTGCTCCCAGCAACCCCCATTGTTCCCAGTAATCCTCCAAAAATTCCCAATAAACCCTCAGTGTTCCCAATAACCCTCCCAGTGCTCCCAGCAACCACCGAGTGCTCCCAGTAAACCCCCACCAACTGGAATGTTCCCAGTAACCCCCACAATGTTCCCAATAACCCCGCACTAATCCTTCTAACGTTCCCAGTTACACTCCCAATAACCCTCCCAGTAAAGCCCCAGCAAGCCCCAATGTTCCCAGTAATCCTGCAAGAACTCCCAGTAAACCCCCAGTGCTCCCAGTAAACCTCCCAGTGTTCCCAGAAACCCCCCACTAATAAACCTACTGTTCCCAGTAACCTTCCCAGTGCTCCCAGTAACCACCTAGTGCTCCCAGTAACTCCCCAGCAACCCCCAGTGTTCCCCGACACCTCCCCAGAGCACCCAGTGGCCCCCACTAACCCCTCCAGTGCTCATAGCAACCCCCATTGTTCCCAGTAATCCTGCAAGGACTCCCAGTAAACCCCCAGTGTTCCCGGTAGCCCTCCCAGTGCTCCCAGTAACCACCTAGTACTCCCAGTAACACCCAGGCAACCCCACATGCTCCCAGGAACCCTCCCAGTATTCCCAGTACTCCCCCACTAATCTTTCTAGTGTACGTAGTCACCCCCACTATCCTCTCCAGTGATCCCAGCAACTCCCATTGTTCCCAGGAAACCTCCAAGAAGTCCCAGTAAACCCCCAGTGCTCCCAGTAAACCTCCCAGTGCTCCCAATACTCCCCCACAAATGTCCATCCTGGGGCCCTGGGCAGCATCCTCTGGGCACTGTGGGGCAGGGGCAGGGTCGGTTGTACACAAGTGGGTCAGCTCTCCACTCGGGTGGGGAGAGCTGCTGGGTGAAGCTGCCGGCCTGGCTCGCACAAGCCAGACAAGACCTTTGCTGGTTATCAGCATCGATGCATCCAGTCTTTCCTGTCACTGAATCCTAGAATCACAGAGTAGTTGGAGTTGGAAGTGACATTCACAGCGCGTCTGGTCCAACTCCCCTCGGCAATCAGGGACATCTTCACCAGCTCAGGTTGCTCAGAGCCCCGTCCAGCCTGGCCTGGGATGTCTCCGGGATGGTTCATCCACCCCCTCTCTGGGAAGCCTGTCCCAGTGTTTTACCACCCTCAGTGTAAAAAAATCTCTTCCTCATTTCATTCCTTGACTCTCCCCTCTTATAGTTTAAACCATCACCCTTTGTCCTGTTGCAAGAGCCCCTGAGCTAAAGTCTGTCCCCATTGTTCTTTTTGGCCCCTTTTTGGTCCAGAAAGGATGCAATAAGGTCTCCCAGGAGCCTCTCTTCTCCAGCTGAACACCCCAACTCTTAAACAGGCAAACTCATGACATTTTAATTTTTCAATACACTAGTGTCACAAAAGCATGAGCACATCTTTTTCTATAGCATTTTATATAGCATCTATAATCCCCCGTAGAGCCCAAATGTCACCAGTGGTACAAAGTGCCCACAGCCAGTTACCAGTGGGATCCCTCAGGGACCAGCACTTGGGCCAACGCTGTTGAACGTCTCTATTCTCCCCCTGTATGATGTGACACAGTGAACCTTCAGCTCCTTAGTGGATGGTGCAAAGCTGGGCAGAGGCCTTGGACAACCTCACCTGGGTCACCCTGCCCTGAGCAGGACAGTGGGACAAGATGATGTTCACACCTGAGTTGCTCTGTGATTCCAGGAATCTTTCCCTTGGAAAGGTTTTGGAAGAAGGAAGAGGTGGAGGAACAAGAAAATCAAAATACAGGCAGAGGAGGAGACCTCAAAGGTGTCAAATAAACAGAGCAGTTCTGTGAAGAATGTTTCTCTACTCAAACTGTTAGCAGGAAATCTATAACCAGCTCCCCAAACTCCCTGTTCTGCTCATTGGCCCCTGGGATTTCCAGCACATTTCTTTACATCAGATTCTGCACTGAAGTTTGCACTGATGGTTACAGCTTCTTCACAGGAATTGCTTCATGTTTCCTTAGAGAACTGGTTGTAAACAGGCACCGGGGAATTTTTAATTAGAGGAAACAACAAAGGAAAAAAAAAAAAGAAAGCACAATAGAACTTAATGATGTTTCTCAGTTCTGTGGTTAAATTAAGTAGTTTCCAGCGAGGTCCATTGCCATAATTGAGGAGTTGTCTATAGGGAGTAGGAGAGCAACTGCTGAAAGACTTGACCTGCCTGAAGCTCAAAGCAGAGTGAGAGCTGAGAGGCTCTGAATGAGCCAAGAGTGAGAGGTGAAGAACCTCTGGGGAGCGATGGGAAGTGCAAATGTCCAGACAGGCTTCTGAAGAGATGAGTTCAGACACGGGGAGCTGGGTAAGGACAGGTGGAAACTCCTGGGTGTCCAGGGGATTAAATACACGTAGTGATAGACAGAGTTCTGGCACTGCAAGCACAGGGAAAGGCCAACGTTTCATCTCCCACAGTCTGTACATATTCTGAAAATTCATATTTTGGCAGGATAGAAATTCCACAGACATTTTATTGGAGATATTGAATTATTTCATCTGATGAAAAAAAGATTGTGGGATTTTTTGTTCTTTTTGTTGTTTTTGGTTTGGTTTTCCGTTTTGAAGGGAATTCTCAGGTTTTTGGGCTGAGCTCCATGGTCTCACTATAAGCACCCAGTGCAAACCTCAAGAGACCCCCGTGTACCTGAGGTGTTTGCCTGGGACGGGCAGGTATCAGACCAGACTGATAGAGCGATGGTGCTTTCATCATTTACAATTAGTATTCAACACTTGTGCATCTAATTAACTAAGTTTCAGGACTGTAGGTGAAGAGGCAGATAAGTGAAGAGCACTTAGAAGAAGTGATAGAAGAATATTCCAGTTGATAATAGAGAATCATAGAATTATTTCAGTTGGAAGAGACCGTCAGGAGCATTGAGTCCAACCACAACCTAAATCTAGCACTAAACCACGTCCCTAAGAACCTCGTCTCAATGCCTTTTAAACCCCTCCAGGGATGGCGACTCCACCACTGCCCTGGGCATCTGACATCCCTTTCCAGGAAGAATTGTTTTCCTAATATCCAATCTAAACCTCCCCTGGCATAACTTGGGGTCATTTCCTCTTGTCCTATCACTTGCTACTTGGGAGAAGAGACCAACACCCTCCATGCTCCAAGCTCCTTTCTGGTAGTTGTGGACAGCAATAAGGTCTCCCCTCAACCTCCTGTTCTCCACGCTGAACCCACCAGTTCCCTCACCTGCTCCTCATCACACTTGTGCTCCAGCCCCTCAGCAGCTCCATCGCCTCCTCTGCACTCTCTGTAGTGCCTCAATGTCCTTCTGACGATGAGGGGCCCAACACTAAACATAGGATTCGAGCTGTGGCCTCACCAGCGCTGAGAACAGTGGCACAATCACTTCTCTAGTCCTGTTGGCCACACTATTCATGATACAAGCCAGGACACTGGTGGCCTTTTTGGCCACCTGGGCACACGCTGGCTCATGTTCACATGCTGTCGATCAACACCCCAGACCCCTCTCCACCAGGCAATTTTCAAGCCCGCCTTTCCCGCGCCTGTAGCGCTGCCTGGGGTTGTTGTGACTGTCGCGGTTGAGACGGACAAACGACATGGACCAAGTTCTTCCAGGATGAAAGTAGTAGATGCCATTTATTGCCACAAGTGCATTTTTATACAGTTTTACCAATTCCTGTGTCTCTTCACTATTGGTTACAAGTTACAGCAGTAACATCTCATTGGCTATTTTTGCTGTCATCAATGTTACTCTTCTACTCCCTTCTCTCTCACGGGTACATCCTTAACACCTCCGGACACTCCTTTACTCCCATCTTTCTCATGGGTGGGCCTTCATATCTTCAAGGCTGATTTCTGTTCCCATGCGTCAGGGAATCCACGGACCCACCGTAGTCCCACAATTCCCCCTTTTTGTATTTGTGCTACAAAAATTGCTTTCATTGTCCACTGCAGGGCCCTTTGCAGCAGAGAAATCATGCACGGCAACACTAGTAACACAACCACAGCAATCATCAAGACAATCAGTGCCGTTTTCACTACTGATAACAACCATCCTGAAAGCCCCCAGCCACTGAACAATTTATTTAACCAATCCCATCCATCATCAACTTGTCACTTTTGCACCCCCTCTTTCAACAATTGTATGCTTTTATGAATTGACTCAGAATGACAAGTCCATACAGCACATACCACCAAAATCTTCACAGCCGTGCCCTTGAGCTAATAACAAAAAGTCTATTGCGGCTCTATTCTGCAGTGTCGCATGTCTTACAGAATCTACATCTAACAAAAATCCACTTAAATCCTTAGAAGTTCTGTTTATTTGCCTAACTAGCCAGCATCCTAATTTTTCTAAAGTATTTAAAGCTTTAGTTGTGCCAACACTAGATACAAGAGATCCTAAAACCCTTAACCCTGATCCCCAAAACTCTATATTATCATCACATATTGACTCATATACGTGCAATCAGTGTTTTTCTCGTCTTGCTCTTCTGTGATCTATTATCATAGATACATTGGGCGTTAAGAGAGTTAATAGTCCCAAAATACAGAGTCCTTCAACAGTATTAGAAGGAATTCCTGGCCAGGCTTTATCTTCACAGATCAAGAATACACCATGCAGGAGGTTTTGGGGTCGCTCTCCCACATTATCAATGACACCCCTTGCATTCTTCTGTGAAGAATTACACCGTCGAGTTTCATTTCTATAGTCACCAAGGGCAGCATTAACATTTTGCAGTTTATCCATTCATGTTCTCTTATATTGTTCTGACACTGTTCACAAACCAGGTTGATACATCCATGGGCACAGATGCCAGCAGTTCCAGTTCCTGTGGTTCCATATCTGCTTCTAGGTGGCAATTAATCCAAAGTGTCGCGTTGGTATTATTACAGTTCGTTGCAATGAATCTGCATCGACCGCTATTTGAAACAGTCGTGTGATGCTGTTGTAGTCATCAAGGGGGATGTCAACCCAACACGTGTGGAACGGGTTGTTGGAGACACCATAACCAGGCATATGGAACCCTGGTCATCATGTTGGCTGAAGGAATCCACATGTTAGTCTTGTCTGTGCGGGTGTCCAAACCACAACAGCTGCAACAATCATTATCAGGAAGATAACACAGGTTTCACGTGTTGTACCATCAACCATTGCGACCCTTGATCTGTAAAGACACAAGCATAACCTCCCCCAGCTTATCAATTGATGTGGCCTCTTCCATTGACCATTAACTAGTGATTTGACCATAACTAATGTAGGTTCTTTCTGATTTAGCACGGTTTTGGGTCACACTTGCAAAGTGTCTCATCACAGGGCAAATTTGGGCTGCACCACTTAGATATAAGTGTTTCATCACATACAACGCTTTTGACAATTGGTTTTGTGGTGTTCTCCCTACTTTTCCCCCTTTTTTGTTTAAAAATGAATTAAAAACAGAAAGAAACAGTTCAGAATCAGATCAGTGCGTTGGATCTTGACCAGTACAGAAAAGGAATGAAGAGAGGAAAGAAGTGACACGCAGCCACACGAGGGGTTAGTGAGAGGGGAAGGGACAGAGAACAGGATGAGAAGGAAATAAGGGAAGGAAAGGACAGGCTGGGCTGCAGGACATTTCTTGCTGTAAATCTATGGGGCCCGGACGCCTGGGTCCCTCCTCGGGCAAATCTATGGGGCCCGGACGCCTGCGTCCCTCCTCATTCAAATCTATGGGGCCCGGACGCCTGGGTCCCTCTGAGGGCAAATCTATGGGGCCCGGACGCCTGGGTCCCTCCTCAGTGCAATCTATGGGGCCCGGACGCCTGGGTCCCTCCTCACTCAAATCTATGGGGCCCGGACGCCTGGGTCCCTCCTCATTCAAATCTATGGGGCCCGGACGCCTGGGTCCCTTCTCGGTCAAATCTATGGGGCCCGGACGCCTGGGTCCCTCCTCATTCAAATCTATGGGGCCCGGACGCCTGGGTCCCTTCTCGGTCAAATCTATGGGGCCCGGACGCCTGGGTCCCTCGACGGTCAAATCTATGGGGCCGGACGCCTGGGTCCCTCCTCATTCAAATCTATGGGGCCCGGACGCCTGGGTCCCTCCTCATTCAAATCTATGGGGCCCGGACGCCTGGGTCCCTCCTCGTTTAATTCTATGGGGCCCGGACGCGTGGGTCCCTCCTCGGTCAAATCTATGGGGCCCGGACGCCTGGGTCCCTCCACGGTCAAATCTATGGGGCCCGGACGCCTGGGTCCCTCCTCATTCAAATCTATGGGGCCCGGACGCCTGGGTCCCTCCACGGTCAAATCTATGGGGCCCGGACGCCTGGGTCCCTCCGTGGTCAAATCTATGGGGCCCGGACGCCTGGGTCCCTCCCCAGTACAATCTATGGGGCCCGGACGCCTGGGTCCCTCCTCATTCAAATCTATGGGGCCCGGACGCCTGGGTCCCTCCTCATTCAAATCTATGGGGCCCGGACGCCTGGGTCCCTCGTCACTCAAATCTATGGGGCCGGACGCCTGGGTCCCTCGTCATTCAAATCTATGGGGCCGGACGCCTGGGTCCCTCGTCACTCAAATCTATGGGGCCGGACGCCTGGGTCCCTCCGCGGTTCAAATCTATGGGGCCCGGACGCCTGGGTCCCTCCTCATTCAAATCTATGGGGCCCGGACGTCTGGGTCCCTCTTTGGTCAAATCTATGGGGCCCGGACGCCTGGGTCCCTCCTCACTCAAATCTATGGGGCCCGGACGCCTGGGTCCCTCCTCATTCAAATCTATGGGGCCCGGACGCCTGGGTCCCTCCCCAGTGCAATCTATGGGGCCGGACGCCTGGGTCCCTCCGCGGTTCAAATCTATGGGGCCCGGACGCCTGGGTCCCTCCTCAGTGCAATCTATGGGGCCCGGACGCCTGGGTCCCTCCTCAGTGCAATCTATGGGGCCCGGACGCCTGGGTCCCTCCTCAGTGCAATCTATGGGGCCCGGACGCCTGGGTCCCTCCGTGGTCAAATCTATGGGGCCCGGACGCCTGGGTCCCTCACGGTCAAATCTATGGGGCCCGGACGCCTGGGTCCCTCCACGGTCAAATCTATGGGGCCCGGACGCCTGGGTCCCTCGTCACTCAAATCTATGGGGCACGGACGCCTGGGTCCCTCCTCATTCAAATCTATGGGGCCCGGACGCCTGGGTCCCTCCACGGTCAAATCTATGGGGCCGGACGCCTGGGTCCCTCCTCAGTGCAATCTATGGGGCCCGGACGCCTGGGTCCCTCCTCATTCAAATCTATGGGGCCGGACGCCTGGGTCCCTCCTCATTCAAATCTATGGGGCCGGACGCCTGGGTCCCTCCCCAGTACAATATATGGGGCCCGGACGCCTGGGTCCCTCCTCATTCAAATCTATGGGGCCCGGACGCCTGGGTCCCTCCTCAGTGCAATCTATGGGGCCCGGACGCCTGGGTCCCTCCTCATTCAAATCTATGGGGCCGGACGCCTGGGTCCCTCCTCATTCAAATCTATGGGGCCGGACGCCTGGGTCCCTCCCCAGTACAATATATGGGGCCCGGACGCCTGGGTCCCTCCTCATTCAAATCTATGGGGCCGGACGCCTGGGTCCCTCCCCAGTACAATCTATGGGGCCCGGACGCCTGGGTCCCTCCTCATTCAAATCTATGGGGCCCGGACGCCTGGGTCCCTCCTCAGTGCAATCTATGGGGCCCGGACGCCTGGGTCCCTCCTCATTCAAATCTATGGGGCCGGACGCCTGGGTCCCTCCTCATTCAAATCTATGGGGCCGGACGCCTGGGTCCCTCCCCAGTACAATATATGGGGCCCGGACGCCTGGGTCCCTCCTCATTCAAATCTATGGGGCCCGGACGCCTGGGTCCCTCCTCATTCAAATCTATGGGGCCCGGACGCCTGGGTCCCTCCTCATTCAAATCTATGGGGCCCGGACGCCTGGGTCCCTCCGCGGTCAAATCTATGGGGCCGGACGCCTGGGTCCCTCCTCACTCAAATCTATGGGGCCCGGACGCCTGGGTCCCTCCGCGGTTCAAATCTATGGGGCCCGGACGCCTGGGTCCCTCTGAGGGCAAATCTATGGGGCCCGGACGCCTGGGTCCCTCTTTGGTCAAATCTATGGGGCCCGGACGCCTGGGTCCCTCCTCACTCAAATCTATGGGGCCCGGACGCCTGGGTCCCTCCTCACTCAAATCTATGGGGCCCGGACGCCTGGGTCCCTCCTCATTCAAATCTATGGGGCCCGGACGCCTGGGTCCCTCCTCAGTGCAATCTATGGGGCCCGGACGCCTGGGTCCCTCCTCAGTCAAATCTATGGGGCCGGACGCCTGGGTCCCTCCTCATTCAAATCTATGGGGCCGGACGCCTGGGTCCCTCCTCAGTACAATCTATGGGGCCGGACGCCTGGGTCCCTCCTCTGTCAAATCTATGGGGCCCGGACGCCTGGGTCCCTCCTCATTCAAATCTATGGGGCCGGACGCCTGGGTCCCTCCTCATTGCAATCTATGGGGCCCGGACGCCTGGGTCCCTCCACGGTCAGATCTATGGGGCCCGGACGCCTGGGTCCCTCCTCATTCAAATCTATGGGGCCCGGACGCCTGGGTCCCTCCTCACTCAAATCTATGGGGCCCGGACGCCTGGGTCCCTCCTCAGTGCAATCTATGGGGCCCGGACGCCTGGGTCCCTCCTCAGTGCAATCTATGGGGCCCGGACGCCTGGGTCCCTTCTCGGTCAAATCTATGGGGCCCGGATGCCTGGGTCCCTCCTCATTCAAATCTATGGGGCCGGACGCCTGGGTCCCTCCTCAGTCAAATCTATGGGGCCCGGACGCCTGGGTCCCTCCTCACTCAAATCTATGGGGCCCGGACGCCTGGGTCCCTCCACGGTCAGATCTATGGGGCCCGGACGCCTGGGTCCCTCCACGGTCAGATCTATGGGGCCCGGACGCCTGGGTCCCTCCACGGTCAAATCTATGGGGCCCGGACGCCTGGGTCCCTCCTCATTCAAATCTATGGGGCCCGGACGCCTGGGTCCCTCCTCAGTGCAATCTATGGGGCCCGGACGCCTGGGTCCCTCCTCAGTGCAATCTATGGGGCCCGGACGAACTTCGGCTCCACTCGGGTCCCTTCGGGTGGGTTCGGGCCCCTTCGGGTGTGTTCGGCTCCACTCGGGTCCCTTCGGGAAGACTTCGGGACCTTTCGGACGCCGTTCGGCTCCACTCGGCCCCTCCCGGTGTGTTCGGGTGCACTCGGGTCCCTTCGGGAAGACTTCGGGCCCCTTCGGGCGCGTTCGGCTCCGCTCGGGCCCCTTCGGGTGTGTTCGGCTCCACTCGGGTCCCTTCGGGAAGACTTCGGGCCCCTTCGGGTATCTTCGGCTCCACTCGGGCCCCTCCCGGTGTGTTCGGCTCCACTCGGGTCCCTTCGGGACGACTTCGGGCGCGTTCGGGTCCCTTCGTGTATCTTCGGCTCCTCTCGGCGCTGGGCGGAGCCTCCGCCTCTCACGCCACGCAAAGGGGGCGTGACCACGCTACACCCCCTCGCTTCCTATTGGCCGCCGCTTAAGGAAGGGGGCGTGGCTCCGCTCGCAGACGCCGCCGCGGCGGGAAACGATCGTGAGGCGGGAAAATGGGGGAGAAATGGGGGGTGGGAGGAAGGGGGGGGGGGGGACACACGGGTTTTGGGGTAAAAAGGGGGGGATTTGGGAGTTTGGCGCCTTTTGGGGAACTTCGGGTGGGTTCGGGTCTCTTCGGTGTCATTCGGGCCCCTTCGGGTGTGTTCGGCTCCACTCGGGCCCCTCGGAGAAGACTTCGGGTCCCTTCGGGTGGGTTCGGGCTCCTTCGGGTGCGTTCGGCTCCACTCGGGTCCCTTCGGGAAGACTCGGGGACCTTCGGGCGCGTTCGGCTCCGCTCGGGCCCCTCCCGGTGTGTTCGGCTGCACTCGGGTCCCTTCGGGAAGACTTCGGGACCTTTCAGGTGTGTTCGGGTCCCTTCGGGAAGACTTCGGGACCTTTCGGGTGTGTTCGGGTCCCTTCGGGAAGACTTCGGGACATTTCGGGTGTGTTCGGCTCCACTCGGACCCCTTCGGGAAGACTCGGGCCCCTTCGGGCGCCGTTCGGCTCCACTCGGGCCCCTTCGGGCGCCGTTCGGCTCCGCTCGGGGCCGTTCGGCTCCACTCGGGCCCCTTCGGGAAGACTCGGGGACCTTCGGGCGCCGTTCGGCTCCGCTCGGGCCCCTTCGGGACGACTCGGGCCCCTTCGGGAAGACTCGGGCCCCTTCGGGCGCCGTTCGGCTCCACTCGGGTTCCTTCGGGCGCCGTTCGGCTCCACTCGGGCCCCTTCGGGAAGTCTCGGGCCCCTTCGGGCGCCGTTCGGCTCCACTCGGGTCCCTTCGGGCGCCGTTCGGCTCCACTCGGGTCCCTTCGGGCGCCGTTCGCTCCACTCGGGCCCCTTCGGGAAGACTCGGGCCCCTTCGGGCGCCGTTCGGCTCCACTCGGGTCCCTTCGGGCGCCGTTCGGCTCCACTCGGGCCCCTTCGGGAAGACTCGGGCCCCTTCGGGCGCCGTTCGGCTCCACTCGGGTCCCTTCGGGCGCCGTTCGCTCCACTCGGGCCCCTTCGGGAAGACTCGGGTCCCTTCGGGCGCCGTTCGGCTCCACTCGGGTCCCTTCGGGCGCCGTTCGGCTCCACTCGGGCCCCTCCCGGTGTGTTCGGCTGCACTCGTGTTCCTTCGGGAAGACTTCGGGACCTTTCGGACGCCGTTCGGCTCCACTCGGGCCCCTTCGGGAAGACTCGGGTCCCTTCGGGCGCCGTTCGGCTCCACTCGGGTCCCTTCGGGACCGTTCGGCTCCACTCGGGCGCCGTTCGGCTCCACTCGGGCCCCTTCGGGAAGACTCGGGCCCCTTCGGGCGCCGTTCGGCTCCACTCGGGCCCCTTCGGGCGCCGTTCGGCTCCACTCGGGTCCCTTCGGGCGCCGTTCGGCTCCACTCGGGCCCCTTCGGGAAGTCTCGGGCCCCTTCGGGCGCCGTTCGGCTCCACTCGGGTCCCTTCGGGCGCCGTTCGGCTCCACTCGGGCCCCTTCGGGCGCCGTTCGGCTCCACTCGGGTCCCTTCGGGCGCCGTTCGTCTCCACTCGGGCTCCTTCGGGAAGTCTCGGGTCTCTTCGGGCGCCGTTCGGCTCCACTCGGGTCCCTTCGGGCGCCGTTCGGCTCCACTCGGGCGCCGTTCGGCTCCACTCGGGCCCCTTCGGGAAGACTCGGGTCCCTTCGGGCGCCGTTCGGCTCCACTCGGGTTCCTTCGGGCGCCGTTCGGCTCCGCTCGGGCGCCGTTCGGCTCCTTTCGTCTCCGCTCGTTTTCCCGCCCTTTCCCATCCCGTCCCCTCACAGCGCCGAGAAGCTTGGGGACACCCGGCGACACTTTTTAGTGCTTTTAACGAGGTGACATCCCCCGGGGACTTGGGGACAGAGCTCGGGGAGGTTCATTGGGCGCGTCCGCGGGGGTTTTGGGCTGAAAAAGCGCTTTTTTGGGGCAGTTCTGAGGTGATTTGTGTCGGTGCCGGCGGGGCGAGATGGCGGCTGCGGACATCGAGGTGCTGCTGGGTGAGGAATTGGGGTAATTAGGGGGTAATTAGGGGTGTGGGGGGTGTTAATTAGCGCTGCTGAGGGTGTTAATTGTTAATGAATGCAGAGGAGGAGCAGTTGGAGGAGCTGCACCCCGGGCTGGCCCCGCTGAAGGGAATTGGGGGGGTGGGAGCGGAGCTGGAGAGGGACCTGAGGCAGGTAATGGGGACAATGGGGACATTGGGGTCAATGGGACGTTGGGGTCAATGGGGGTGATGGGGACATTGGGGTCAATGGGACAATGGGGTCAATGGGGGTGATGGGGACATTGGGGTCAATGGGACATTGGGGGCACAATGGGGTCAATGGGGACAATGGGACATTGGGGTCAATGGGGGTGATGGGGACATTGGGGTCAATGGGACATTGGGGACAATGGGGATATTGGGGGTGATGGGGACATTGGGGGGACAATGGGGTCAATGATGACAATGGGACATTGGGGTCAATGGGGATATTGGGGTAATGGGGTCAATGGGGACATTGGGGTCAATGGGACATTGAAGTCAATGGGACATTGGGGACAATGGGGATATTGGGGGTGATGGGGACATTGGGGTCAATGGGACATTGGGGTCAATGGGGATATTGGGGTCAATGGGACATTGGGGTCAATGGGGACATTGGGGTCAATGGGACATTGGGGTCAATGGGGATATTGGGGACAATGGGACATTGGGGTCAATGGGGATATTGGGGTCAATGGGACATTGGGGACAATGGGGATATTGGGGTGATGGGGACATTGGGGTCAATGGGGACATTGGGGTCAATGGAGATATTGAGGTCAATGGGGACATTGGGGTGATGGGGACATTGGGGTCAATGGGGATATTGGGGACATTGGGGAGATATTGGGGACATTGGGGTCAATGGGGATATTGGGTAATGGGGACATTGGGGTCAATGGGACATTGGGGACAATGTGGACATTGGGGGTGATGGGGACACTGGGGGGTCAATGGGGACATTGGGGTCAATGGGACATTGGGGGCGATGGGGGTGATGGGGACATTGGGGTCAATGGGACATTGGGGTCAATGGGGGTGATTGGGGGGGACATTGGGGTCAATGGGGGTGATTGGGGGGACATTGGGGTCAATGGGGACATTGGGGTCAATGGGGGTGATTGGGGGGACATTGGGGTCAATGGGACATTGGGGTCAATGGGGACATTGGGGGTGATGGGGACACTGGGGGGTCAATGGGGACATTGGGGTCAATGGGACAATGGGGGGTGATGGGGACATTGGGGACAATGGGACATTGGGGTCAATGGGACATTGGGGACAATGGGGGTGATGGGGATATTGGGGGACAATGGGGATATTGGGGTAATGGGGATATTGGGGACACTGGGGGGGTCAGGGTGACCCCACTGACCTCTGTTGACCCCCAGGCGTGGGCGGGGCTGGCGCTGGCCCGCAGCCAATGGCTGCGCTGGGAGGGGCTGTGGGCGGGGCTACAGGAGCTGCTGCGCCGGGACCCGCCGGTGAGTGCCCAAAACCCCCCAAATTCACCCCAAATTCACCCCAAATTACCCCTGGACCCCCAGGAATCCCCATAGGGACCCATAGGGACCCATAGAGACCCATAGGGACCCATAGAGACCCATAGAGACCCATAGAAACCCATAGAGACCCATAGAGACCCATAGAAACCCATAGGGACCCATAGAGAGGGAGGGTTTTAGGACCCTGGGGGTTCCATAGGGACCCAAGGAGCCTTATAGAGACCATAGGGACCCATAGAAATCCATAGGGACCCATAGAAACCCATAGGGACCCATAGTAGACCCATAGAGACCCATAGGGACCCATAGAAACCCATAGGGACCCATAGAGAGGGAGGGTTTTAGGACCCTGGGGGTTCCATAGGGACCCAAGGAGCTTATAGAGACCCATAGGGACCCATAGAAACCCATAGGGACCCATAGAAACCCATAGGGACCCATAGTAGACCCATAGAGACCCATAGAAACCCATAGGGACCCATAGAGAGGGAGGGTTTTAGGACCCTGGGGGTTCCATAGGGACCCAAGGAACCTCATAGAGACCCATAGAGACCCATAGGGACCCATAGGGACCCATAGAGAGGGAGGGTTTTAGGACCCTGGGGATTCCATAGGGACCCAAGGAGCCTCATACGGACCCATAGAGACCCATAGGGACCCATAGAGACCCATAGGGACCCATAGGGACCCATAGAGAGGGAGGGTTTAGGACCCTGGGGGTTCCATAGGGACCCAAGGAGCCCTATAGAGACCCATAGGGACCCATAGAAATCCATAGGGACCCATAGAAACCCATAGGGACCCATAGTAGACCCATAGAGACCCATAGGGACCCATAGGGACCCATAGAAACCCATAGGGACCCATAGAGAGGGAGGGTTTTAGGACCCTGGGGGTTCCATAGGGACCCAAGGAGCCTCATAGGGACCCATAGAGACCCATAAGGACCCATAGAGACCCATAGGGACCCATAGAAACCCATAGGGACCCATAGAAACCCATAGGGACCCATAGAGACCCATAGAGAGGGAGGATTTTAGGACCCTGGGGGTTCCATAGAGGCCCATAGAGATCCATAGGGACCCATTGAGACCCATAGGGACCATAGAGACCCATAGAGAGGGAGGGTTTTAGGACCTTGGGGGTTCCATAGGGACCCATAGAGCCCCATAGGGACCCATAGAGCCCCATAGGGACCCATAGAGACCCATAAGAGGGAGGGTTTTAGGACCCTGGGGGTTCCATAGGGACCCATAGAGCCCCATAGGGACCCATAGAGCCCCATAGGGACCCATAGAGCCCCATAAGAGGGAAGTTTTAGGACCCTGGGGGTTCCATAGGGCCCCATAGAGCCCCATAGGGACCCATAGAGACCCATAAGAGGGAGGGTTTTAGGACCCTGGGGGTTCCATAGGGACCCATAGAGCCCCATAGGGACCCATAGAGACCCATAAGAGGGAGGGTTTTAGGACCCTGGGGGTTCCATAGGGACCCATAGAGCCCCATAGGGAACCATAGGGACCCATAAGAGGGAGGGTTTTAGGACCCTGGGGGTTCCATAGAGGCCCATAGAGCCCCATAGGGACCCATAGAGACCCATAAGAGGGAGGGTTTTAGGACCCTGGGGGTTCCATAGGGACACATAGAGCCCCATAGGGACCCATAGAGACCCATAAGAGGGAGGGTTTTAGGACCCTGGGGGTCCCATAGAGGCCCATAGAGCCCCATAGGGTCCCATAGAGACCCATAGAGCCCCATAGGGACCCATAGAGCCCCATAGGGTCCCATAGAGACCCATAAGAGGGAGGGTTTTAGGACCCTGGGGGTTCCATAGAGACTCATAGGAACCCATAGGGACCCATAGAGCCCCATAGGGACCCATAGAGGACCCATAGGGACCCAGGGAGCCTATAGAGCCCCATAGGGACCCGAATCCCCCCAAATTCACCCCAAACTCCCCCCCCAGAGATTCCGGAAACTGGAAGAAACCATCGTGTTGTCTCAACTGCGCCAGGGGGACCCCCCGATGACGTCACTGCCCCCCCCAGAGGTGAGACCCCCCGGGATGAACCATGGGAAGGGACCCAGGAGTTCGGGGAGGGACCCAGGAGTTCGGGGAGGGACCCAGGAGTGCCCCAAGGGACCCAGGAGTTCGGGGAGGGACCCAAATAGGGGACCCAGGTGATTGGGGAAGGGGACCCAGGAGTTTGGGAGGGACCCAGGAGTGCCCCAAGGGACCCAGGAGTTCGGGTTGGACCCAAATAGAGGACCCAGGCATTCGGGGATGGACCCAGGAGTTCGGGGGGGGACCCAGGAGTTCGGGGGGAGGGACCCAAATGAGAGGACCCAGGAGTTCGGGAGGGACCCAGGAGTGCCCCAAAGGACACAGGAGTTTGGGAGGGACCCAGGAGTGCCCCAAGGGACCCAGGAGTTCGGGAGGGACCCAAATAGCGGACCCAGGTATCCGGTGTGGACCCCAACCCCTTTAACCCCGCCCCCCCCAGGACCCCGCCCCTTTTCGCCACCTCATCCTTCCCGCCCTCGAGCTCCATTTAAGGCAAAAAGCCACCGGATTGGCCGATTACTATGGGGGCGGAGCCTCTGAGCAGCCAATTGGAAGTGGTGCCGTCCACAGCCCCCCAAGGGACGTTGCCCAAGCGCTGGCCAATGAGATGCAGCGCCTATGCCACGCCCACCGCCGAGGCCACGCCCTCCGGAAGCAGCTTTCCTGCCATCGCCGCCTCCTCCCCCAGGTGATTATGGGGTCTCTATGGGTCCCTATGGGTCCCTATGGGTCTCTATGGGTCCCTATGGGTCTCTATGGGTCTCTATGGGTCCCTATGGTCTCTATGGGTCTCTATGGGTCTCTATGGGTCTCTATGGTCTCTATGGGTCCCTATGGGTCTCTATGGTCTCTATGGGTCTCTATGGGTCTCTATGGTCTCTATGGTCTCTATGGGTCTCTATGGTCCCTATGGGTCCCTATGGGTCCCTATGGGTCTCTATGGTCTCTATGGTCTCTATGGTCTCTACGGTCCCTATGGGTCCCTATGGGTCCCTATTGGTCTCTGTGGGTCTCTGTGGGTCTCTATGGGTCTCTATGGGTCCCTATGGTCCCTATGGGTCCCTATGGGTCTCTATGGTCTCTATGGGTCTCTATGGGTCTCTATGGTCTCTATGGTCTCTATGGGTCTCTATGGGTCTCTATGGGTCTCTATGGTCTCTATGGGTCTCTATGGGTCTCTATGGGTCTCTATGGGTCTCTATGGTCTCTATGGGTCTCTATGGGTCTCTATGGTCTCTATGGGTCTCTATGGGTCTCTATGGGTCTCTATGGTCTCTATGGTCTCTATGGGTCTCTATGGGTCTCTATGGGTCCCTATGGTCCCTATGGGTCCCTATGGTCCCTATGGGTCCCTATGGGTCTCTATGGGTCTCTATGGTCTCTATGGGTCTCTATGGGTCTCTATGGGTCTCTATGGTCTCTATGGTCTCTATGGTCTCTATGGGTCTCTATGGGTCTCTATGGGTCCCTATGGTCCCTATGGGTCCCTATGGGTCTCTATGGTCTCTATGGGTCTCTATGGGTCTCTATGGTCTCTATGGTCACTATGGTCTCTATGGGTCTCTATGGGTCTCTATGGGTCTCTATGGGTCTCTATGGTCTCTATGGGTCCCCATTGGTCCCTATGGGTCTCTAAGGGTCTCTAAGGGTCCCTATGGGTCCCTATGGGTCCCTATGGGTCCCTATGGGTCCCTATGGGTCTCTATGGTCTCTATGGGTCCCTATGGGTCTCTATGGTCCCTATGGGTCTCTATGGGTCTCTATGGTCCCTATGGGTCCCTATGGGTCCCTATGGGTCTCTATGGGTCTCTATGGTCTCTATGGGTCTCTATGGTCTCTATGGGTCTCTATGGGTCCCTATGGGTCTCTATGGGTCTCTATGGTCTCTATGGGTCTCTATGGGTCTCTATGGGTCTCTATGGTCTCTATGGGTCCCCATTGGTCCCTATGGGTCCCTATGGGTCTCTATGGGTCTCTATGGTCTCTATGGGTCTCTATGGTCTCTATGGGTCTCTATGGGTCTCTATGGGTCTCTATGGGTCCCTATGGGTCTCTATGGGTCTCTATGGGTCTCTATGGGTCTCTATGGGTCTCTATGGTCTCTATGGGTCTCTATGGGTCTCTATGGGTCTCTATGGTCTCTATGGGTCCCCATTGGTCCCTATAGGTCTCTATGGTCTCTATGGGTCTCTATGGTCTCTATGGGTCTCTATGGTCTCTATGGCTCCCTATGGCTCCCTATGGCTCCCTATGGTCCCCTATGTCTCCCACAGGTCCTGGGGCGCATCTCGGCCGCCTTGGGGCGCCTGGCCGGGTTCTCGGCCGCCTGGACGCAGCGGGACCAGCACCGGGGGCGTTACCTGGAGGCCAGGGGCGTGGCCCTGCTCCTCAAGATCCGGTTGGTTGCTGGGAAAAGGGGGCGGGGCCACGGGGGGTAAAGGGGGGGGGGGGTCGCCCCCCCTGCGGCTCGTTAAGGGGATGGATTGATTGATTGATTGATTAATTGATGGATTAATGAATTGGAAGGTTGGAGGAGCTGAGGGTGCTGCTGGACACGTATTCGCCCGGAGTGGTGGAGGCGCATCGGAGGATCAGGTGGGTGTGGAGACCATAGAGAGACCATAGAGACTGTAGAGAGACCCATAGGGACCATAGAGACCCATAGAGACCATAGAGACCATAGAGACCCATAGAGACCCATAGAGACCCATAGAGACCCATAGAGACCATAGAGACCCATAGAGACCCATAGAGACCCATAGGGACCCATAGAGACCCATAGAGACCCATAGAGACCATAGAGACCATAGAGACCAATAGAGACCCATAGAGACCATAGAGACCCATAGAGACCATAGAGACCACAGAGACCCATAGAGACCCATAGAGACCATAGAGACCATAGAGACCCATAGAGACCATAGAGACCCATAGAGACCATAGAGACCATAGAGACCCATAGAGACCCATAGAGACCCATAGAGACCATAGAGACTATAGAGAGACCCATAGAGACCCATAGAGACCATAGAGACCCATAGAGACCATAGAGACCATAGAGACCCATAGAGACCCATAGAGACCATAGAGACCCATAGAGACCCATAGAGACCCATAGAGACCATAGAGACCCATAGAGACCCATAGAGACCCATAGAGACCATAGAGACCCATAGAGACCCATAGAGACCATAGAGACCATAGAGACCCATAGAGACCCATAGAGACCCATAGAGACCATAGAGACCATAGAGACCATAGAGACCCATAGAGACCATAGAGACCATAGAGACCATAGAGACCATAGAGACCATAGAGACCCATAGAGACCATAGAGACCATAGAGACCCATAGAGACCATAGAGACCATAGAGACCATAGAGACCCATAGAGACCCATAGAGACCCATAGACACCATAGAGACCCATAGAGACCCATAGGGACCCATAGAGACCATAGAGACCATAGAGACCCATAGAGACCCATAGAGACCCATAGAGACCCAGAGACCCATAGAGACCCATAGAGACCATAGAGACCCATAGAGACCATAGAGACCCATAGAGACCCAGAGACCCATAGAGACCCATAGAGACCCATAGAGACCCATAGAGACCCATAGAGACCATAGAGACCCATAGAGACCCATAGAGACCCATAGAGACCATAGAGACCATAGAGACCCATAGGGACCCATAGAGACCATAGAGACCCATAGGGACCCATAGAGACCCATAGAGACCATAGAGACCCATAGAGACCCATAGAGACCCATAGAGACCCATAGAGACCATAGAGACCCATAGAGACCCATAGAGACCATAGAGACCATAGAGACCATAGAGACCATAGAGACCTCCAGCCCCTCTGGTGCCCCCATCTCCATGTCCCGCCCCCCGCAGGTCTCTCCTCCAATCAGAATCCTCCGTGGCCGCCGCCGAGTCCTCCCGCCTGCAGGGGGCGCTCTCCGCCTTCCAGGCCCTGGGTCCTGGGTTCGAGGCCCAGGCGCGGGAGTACGGGCGGCTACACCAGCGCCTGCGCGACCGCCGCTGGGCCCTGCGCCAGCTCCGCCCCCCGAGCCCCGCCCCCTCCTCCTGACCCCGCCCCCTCCTCCTGACCACGCCCCCCCCTCCCTTTTTCACCCCCAAATTAAACACTTTGGGCAAAACCCGCCGCCTTTCGGCACTTTTTCCAACGTGGATTCGGCGCCTCTGCCCCTTTAAATGGGTGGGAGCGGTGGGCGGGGCGATAGGCGGTGATTGACAGGTGATGCGGCGCTCTGATTGGCTCCTGAAGGCGCGGGGGCGGAGCCGCTTGGGTCCATTAATTGACAGGTGGCGCAACGCTCCCATTGGCCCCTTAAGACCTGGAGGCGGACCCGCTGGGGCTCTTGATTGACAGGTTGAGCAGCGCTCTGATTGGCCCTTTAAGGCGCGGGGGGTCGAACCGCCCCCCCGTGGGATGATTGGCAGCTGACGCCGCGCTCTGATTGGCCCTTTAAGACGCGGGGGCGGAGCCGCTCGGACCCTTTGATTGACAGCTGACGCCGCGCTCTGATTGGCCCTTTAAGGCACGGGGGCAGAGCCGCTTGTGTGGTGATTGACAGTTGACGCCGCGCTCTGATTGGCCCTTTAAGGCGCGGGGGCAGAGCCGCTCGGGACCCTTTGATTGACAGCTGAGGCCGCGCTCTGATTGGCCCTTTAAGGCGCGGGGGCAGAGCCGCTCGGATCCTTTGATTGACAGCTGAGGCCGCGCTCTGATTGGCCCTTTAAGGCGCGGGGGCAGAGCCGCTCGGATCCTTTGATTGACAGCTGGTTCAGCGCTCTGATTGGCCCTTTAAGGCGCGGGGGGCAGAGCCGCTTGTGTGGTGATTGACAGTTGACGCCGCGCTCTGATTGGCCCTTTAAGGCGCGGGGGTCGAACCGGCCCCCGTGGGATGATTGACAGCTGACGCTACGCTCTGATTGGCCCTTTAAGGCGCGGGGGCGGAGCCGCTCGGACCCTTTGATTGACAGCTGGTTCAGCGCTCTGATTGGCCCTTTAAGACGCGTGGGCAGAGCCGCTCGGACCCTTTGATTGACAGCTGACGCCGCGCTCTGATTGGCCCTTTAACGCGCGGGGTCGAACCGCCCCCCGTGGGATGATTGACAGCTGACACAGCGCTCTGATTGGCCCTTTAGGGCGCGGGGGTCGAACCGCCCCCCGTGGGATGATTGACAGCTGATGCCGCGCTCTGATTGGCCCTTTAAGTCGCGGGGGGCAGAGCCGCTCGGACCCTTTGATTGGCAGCTGACGCCGCGCTCTGATTGGCCCTTTAAGGCGCGGGGGCAGAGCCGCTCGGACCCTTTGATTGACAGCTGACGCAGCGCTCTGATTGGCCCTTTAAGGCGCGGGGGCAGAGCCGCTCGGATCCTTTGATTGACAGCTGACGCGGCGCTCTGATTGGCCCTTTAAGACGCGGGGGCAGAGCCGCTCGGACCCCTTTGATTGACAGCTGACGCAGTGCTCTGATTGGCCCTTTAACGCGCGGGGGTCAAACCGCCCCCCGTGGGATGATTGACAGCTGACACAGCGCTCTGATTGGCCCTTTAAGGCACGGGGGCAGAGCCGCTTGTGTGGTGATTGACAGCTGACGGCCGCGCTCTGATTGGCCCTTTAAGACGCGGGGGCGGAGCCGCTCGGACCCTTTGATTGACAGCTGACGCCGCGCTCTGATTGGCCCTTTAAGTCGCGTGGGCAGAGCCGCTCGGACCCTTTGATTGACAGCTGACGCCGCGCTCTGATTGGCCCTTTAAGGCGCGGGGGTCGAACCGCCCCCCGTGGGATGATTGACAGCTGGTGCAGCGCTCTGATTGGCCCTTTAAGGCGCGGGGGGCAGAGCCGCTCGGACCCTTTGATTGACAGCTGACGCCGCGCTCTGATTGGCCCTTTAAGGCGCGGGGGTCGAACCGCCCCCGTGGGTTGATTGACAGCTGACGCCGCGCTCTGATTGGCCCTTTAAGGCGCGGGGGCAGAGCCGCTCAGACCCTTTGATTGACAGCTGACGCCGCGCTCTGATTGGCCCTTTAAGGCGCGTGGGCAGAGCCGCTCAGACCCTTTGATTGACAGCTGACGCCGCGCTCTGATTGGCCCTTTAAGGCGCGGGGGCAGAGCCGCTCGGATCCTTTGATTGACAGCTGACGCCGCGCTCTGATTGGCCCTTTAAGACGCGGGGGCGGAGCCGCTCGGACCCTTTGATTGACAGCTGATGCCGCGCTCTGATTGGCCCTTTAAGGCGCGGGGGCAGAGCCGCTCGGATCCTTTGATTGACAGCTGACGCCGCGCTCTGATTGGCCCTTTAAGACGCGGGGGCGGAGCCGCTCGGACCCTTTGATTGACAGCTGACGCCGCGCTCTGATTGGCCCTTTAAGGCGCGGGGGCAGAGCCGCTCGGATCCTTTGATTGACAGCTGACGCCGCGCTCTGATTGGCCCTTTAAGACGCGGGGGCGGAGCCGCTCGGACCCTTTGATTGACAGCTGGTTCAGCGCTCTGATTGGCCCTTTAAGGCACGGGGGCAGAGCCGCTTGTGTGGTGATTGACAGTTGACGCCGCGCTCTGATTGGCCCTTTAAAACGCGGGGGCGGAGCCGCTCGGACCCTTTGATTGGCAGCTGACGCCGCGCTCTGATTGGCCCTTTAAGTCGCGTGGGCAGAGCCGCTCGGACCCTTTGATTGGCAGCTGGTGCAGCGCTCTGATTGGCCCTTTAAGGCGCGGGGGCAGAGCCGCTCGGATCCTTTGATTGACAGCTGACGCCGCGCTCTGATTGGCCCTTTAAGGCGCGGGGGCAGAGCCGCTCGGACCCTTTGATTGACAGCTGACGCAGCGCTCTGATTGGCCCTTTAAGGCGCGGGGGCGGAGCCGCTCGGACCCTTTGATTGACAGCTGACGCCGCGCTCTGATTGGCCCTTTAAGGCGCGGGGGCAGAGCCGCTCGGACCCTTTGATTGACAGCTGACGCAGCGCTCTGATTGGCCCTTTAAGACGCGGGGGCGGAGCCGCTCGGACCCTTTGATTGACAGCTGACGCCGCGCTCTGATTGGCCCTTTAAGGCGCGGGGGCAGAGCCGCTTGGATCCTTTGATTGACAGCTGACGCCGCGCTCTGATTGGCCCTTTAAGGCGCAGGGGCAGAGCAGCTCGGACCCTTTGATTGACAGCTGACGCCGCGCTCTGATTGGCCCTTTAAGGCGCGGGGGCAGAGCCGCTCGGACCCTTTGATTGACAGCTGACGCCGCGCTCTGATTGGCCCTTTAAGGCGCGGGGGCAGAGCCGCTCGGACCCTTTGATTGACAGCTGACGCCGCGCTCTGATTGGCCCTTTAAGGCGCGGGGGCAGAGCCGCTCGGACCCTTTGATTGACAGCTGACGCAGCGCTCTGATTGGCCCTTTAAGACGCGGGGGCGGAGCCGCTCGGACCCTTTGATTGACAGCTGACGCCGCGCTCTGATTGGCCCTTTAAGGCGCAGGGGCAGAGCAGCTCGGACCCTTTGATTGACAGCTGACGCCGCGCTCTGATTGGCCCTTTAAGGCGCGGGGGCAGAGCCGCTCGGATCCTTTGATTGACAGCTGACGCCGCGCTCTGATTGGCCCATTAAGGCGCGGGGGCAGAGCCGCTCGGACCCTTTGATTGACAGCTGACGTCGCGCTCTGATTGGCCCTTTAAGACGCGGGGGCAGAGCCGCTCGGACCCGTTGATTGACAGAGGGCGCTGCGCCGCTATAGGCTGAACCTCGGAGGGCGTCGCGCCCTCCCATTGGCCCTCGCTGCCCGCGGCGCGCTGCGATTGGTCGAGCGGGCTTCGTGGGCGGGGTTAGCGCAGCCATGGCGGCGGCGGCCGGAGCGGCGCGTGTGTCCAGCGGGCGCGACCTGAGCTGCGTCCCAGAAGTGGCGGGAGCGCTGGGAACCGCGGCCGGACACGGGTAGGGACCCAGGAGTGCCCCAAGGGACCCAGGAGTGCCCCAAAGGGACCCAGGAGTGCCCCAATGGACCCAAATAGGGGACCCAGGAGTTCGGGAGGGACCCAGGAGTGCCCCAATGGACCCAAATAGGGGAGCCAGGAGTGCCCCAAGGGACCCAGGAGTGCCCCAAAGGGACCCAGGAGTGCCCCAATGGACCCAGGAGTGCCCCAATGGACCCAGGAGTGCCCCAATGGACCCAAATAGGGGACCCAGGAGTTCGGGAGGGACCCAGGAGTGCCCCAATGGACCCAAATAGGGGAGCCAGGAGTGCCCCAAGGGACCCAGGAGTGCCCCAAAGGGACCCAGGAGTGCCCCAATGGACCCAAATAGGGGACCCAGGAGTGCCCCAGGGACCCAGGAGTGCCCCAGAGGGACCCAGGAGTGCCCCAAAAGGGACCCAGGAGTGCCCCAATGGACCCAAATAGGGGACCCAGGAGTGCCCCAAAGGGACCCAGGAGTGCCCCAGAGGGACCCAGGAGTGCCCCAATGGACCCAAATAGGGGACCCAGGAGTGCCCCAAGGGACCCAGGAGTGCCCCAAAGGGACCCAGGAGTGCCCCAGGGGACCCAGGAGTGCCCCAAAAGGGACCCAGGAGTGCCCCAGAGGGACCCAGGAGTGCCCCAAAGGGACCCAGGAGTGCCCCAATGGACCCAAATAGGGGACCCAGGAGTGCCCCAGGGGACCCAGGAGTGCCCCAGGGGGACCCAGGAGTGCCCCAATGGACCCAAATAGGGGACCCAGGAGTGCCCCAAGGGACCCAGGAGTGCCCCAGAGGGACCCAGGAGTGCCCCAATGGACCCAAAGAGGGGACCCAGGAGTGCCCCAAAGGGACCCAGGAGTGCCCCAAAGGGACCCAGGAGTGCCCCAAGGGACCCAGGAGTGCCCCAATAGACCCAAATAGGGGACCCAGGAGTGCCCCAATGGACCCAAATAGGGGACCCAGGAGTTCGGGAGGGACCCAGGAGTGCCCCAGTGGACCCAAATAGGGGACCCAGGAGTTCGGGAGGGACCCAGGAGTGCCCCAGAGGGACCCAGGAGTGCCCCAAGGGACCCAGGAGTGCCCCAATAGACCAAATAGGGGACCCAGGAGTGCCCCAAGGGACCCAGGAGTGCCCCAATGGACCCAGGAGTGCCCCAGAGGGACCCAGGA
Source organism: Columba guinea (assembly GCA_032206185.1). Taxonomy (NCBI): domain Eukaryota; kingdom Metazoa; phylum Chordata; class Aves; order Columbiformes; family Columbidae; genus Columba; species Columba guinea. Next base: position 43,611 of record JAVLUU010000053.1, on the reverse strand, counting down.
GTGCCCCAAGGGACCCAGGAGTGCCCCAATAGACCCAAATAGGGGACCCAGGAGTGCCCCAAGGGACCCCAGGAGTGCCCCAGAGGGACCCAGGAGTGCCCAATGGACCCAAATAGGGGACCCAGGAGTGCCCCAAAGGGACCCAGGAGTGCCCCAATGGACCCAAATAGGGGACCCAGGAGTGCCCCAAGGGACCCAGGAGTGCCCCAGGGGACCCAGGAGTGCCCCAAGGGACCCAGGAGGTGCCCCAAAGGACCCAGGAGTGCCCCAATGGACCCAAATAGGGGACCCAGGAGTGCCCCAAGGGACCCAGGAGTGCCCCAATGGACCCAAATAGGGGACCCAGGAGTGCCCCAGGGGACCCAGGAGTGCCCCAGAGGGACCCAGGAGTGCCTCAGAGGGACCCAGGAGTGCCCCAATGGACCCAAATAGGGACCCAGGAGTGCCCCAAGGGACCCAGGAGTGCCCCAATGGACCCAAATAGTGGACCCAGGAGGTTCGGGAGGGACCCAGGAGTGCCCCAAAGGGACCCAGGAGTGCCCCAATGGACCCAAATAGGGGACCCAGGAGTGCCCCAGGGGACCCAGGAGTGCCCCAGAGGGACCCAGGAGTGCCCCAAAGGGACCCAGGAGTGCCTCAGAGGGACCCAGGAGTGCCCCAATGGACCCAAATAGGGGACCCAGGAGTGCCCCAAGGGACCCAGGAGTGCCCCAATGGACCCAAATAGGGGACCCAGGAGTTCGGGAGGGACCCAGGAGTGCCCCAATGGACCCAAATAGGGGACCCAGGAGTGCCCCAAAGGGACCCAGGAGTGCCCCAATGGACCCAAATAGGGGACCCAGGAGTGCCCCAAAGGGGACCCAGGAGTTGCCCCAATGGACCCAAATAGGGGACCCAGGAGTGCCCCAAGGGACCCAGGAGTGCCCCAAAGGGACCCAGGAGTGCCCCAATGGACCAAATAGGGGACCCAGGAGTGCCCCAAGGGACCCAGGAGTGCCCCAGGGGACCCAGGAGTGCCCCAAGGGACCCAGGAGTGCCCCAATGGACCCAAATAGGGGACCCAGGAGTGCCCCAAGGGACCCAGGAGTGCCCCAATGGACCCAAATAGGGGACCCAGGAGTTCGGGAGGGACCCAGGAGTGCCCCAAGGGACCCAGGAGTGCCCCAAGGGACCCAAATAGGGGACCCAGGAGTTCGGGAGGGACCCAGGAGTGCCCCAATAGATCCAAATAGGGGACCCAGGAGTGCCTCAGAGGGACCCAGGAGTGCCCCAAGGGACCCAGGAGTTCGGGAGGGACCCAGGAGTGCCCCAATGGACCCAAATAGGGGACCCAGGAGTGCCCCAGGGACCCAGGAGTGCCCCAATGGACCCAAATAGGGGACCCAGGAGTGCCCCAAAGGGACCCAGGAGTGCCCCCAGGGGACCCAGGAGTGCCCCAGAGGGACCCAGGAGTGCCCCAAGGGACCCAGGAGTGCCCCAGGGGACCCAAATAGGGGACCCAGGAGTGCCCCAAAGGGACCCAGGAGTGCCCCAAGGGACCCAGGAGTGCCCCAAAGGGACCCAGGAGTGCCCCAGAGGGACCCAGGAGTGCCCCAAAGGGACCCAGGAGTGCCCCAATGGACCCAGGAGTGCCCCAATGGACCCAAATAGGGGACCCAGGGAGTGCCCCAAGGGACCCAGGAGTGCCCCAGAGGGACCCAGGAGTGCCCCAATGGAACCCAAATAGGGGACCCAGGAGTGGCCCAGGGACCCAGGAGTGCCCCAATGGACCCAAATAGGGGACCCAGGAGTTCGGGAGGACCCAGGAGTGCCCCAATGGACCCAAATAGGGGACCCAGGAGTGCCCCAGGGACCCAGGAGTGCCCCAGAGGGACCCAGGAGTGCCCCAATGGACCCAAATAGGGGACCCAGGAGTGCCCCAAGGGACCCAAATAGGGGACCCAGGAGTGCCCCAGGGACCCAGGAGTGCCCCAATGGACCCAAATAGGGGACCCAGGAGTTCGGGAGGGACCCAGGAGTGCCCCAATGGACCCAAATAGGGACCCAGGAGTGCCCAGGGACCCAGGAGTGCCCCAGAGGGACCCAGGAGTGCCCCAATGGACCCAAATAGGGGACCCAGGAGTGCCCCAAGGGACCCAGGAGTGCCCCAATGGACCCAAATAGGGGACCCAGGAGTGCCCCAGGGACCCAGGAGTGCCCCAAGGGACCCAAATAGGGGACCCAGGAGTTCGGGGAGGGACCCAGGAGTGCCCCAATGGACCCAAATAGGGGACCCAGGAGTGCCCCAAGGGACCAAAATAGGGGACCCAGGAGTTCGGGGAGGGACCCAGGAGTGCCCCAAAGGGACCCAGGAGTGCCCCAGAGGGACCCAGGAGTGCCCCAGTGGACCAAAATAGGGGGACCCAGGAGTTCGGGAGGGACCCAGGAGTGCCCCAAGGGACCCAAATAGGGGACCCAGGAGTTCGGGAGGGACCCAGGAGTGCCCCAAAGGGACCCAGGAGTGGCCCAATGGACCCAAATAGGGGACCCAGGGAGTTCGGGAGGGGACCCAGGAGTGCCCCAATGGACCCAGGAGTGCCCCAAGGGACCCAAATAGGGGACCCAGGAGTTCGGGAGGGACCCAGGAGTGCCCCAATGGACCCAAATAGGGGACCCAGGAGTGCCCCAGGGACCCAGGAGTGCCCCAATGGACCCAAATAGGGGACCCAGGAGTGCCCCAGGGACCCAAATAGGGGACCCAGGAGTGCCCCAGGGACTCAGGAGTGCCCCAAAGGGACCCAGGAGTGCCCCAAAAGGGACCCAGGAGTGCCCCAAGGGACCCAAATAGGGGACCCAGGAGTTCGGGAGGGACCCAGGAGTGCCCCAAAGGGACCCAGGAGTGCCCCAATAGACCCAAATAGGGGACCCAGGAGTTCGGGAGGGACCCAGGAGTGCCCCAATGGACCCAAATAGGGGACCCAGGCGTCCGGGAGGGCCCTTTTGGGGTGACTTGCGGTGGTTTTGGGGTGCAGGTTCGACTTCCTGTGCGTCCCCCTGTTCCACCCCCAGGGGTACCGACGGGAGTTCCTGAGGGATCCGGCCAAGAGGCGCCCGGGACCCCCAAACCCGCTCGGACCTGCTGCTGTCGGGGAGAGGTGAGCGCGGGGCCCCACGGATTGACCCATAGATTGACCCATAGGGACCCATGGGACCCGTGGATTGGACCCATAGGGACCCATAGATTGACCCATAGGACCCATGGGACCCATGGATTGACCCATAGGGACCCATGGATTGACCCATAGGGACCATGGGGACCCATGGATTGACCCATAGAAACCATAGGGAGCCATAGATTGACCCATAGGGACCCTTGGATTGACCCATAGGGACCCTTGGATTGACCCATAGGGACCAATGGGACCCATAGATTGACCCATAGGGACCAATGGGAACCATAGATTGACCCATAGGGACCATGGGGACCCATGGATTGACCCATAGGGACCCATGGATTGACCCATAGGGACCAATGGGAACCATAGATTGACCCATAGAGACCAATGGGACCATAGACGGACCCATAGGGACCCATAGACTGACCCATAGATTGAGCCATAGGGACCAATGGGAACCACAGATTGACCCATTGGGAGCCATAGATTGACCCATAGGGACCCATGGGGACCCATAGACTGACCCATAGAGACCCATAGAGACCATAGAGACCATAGAGACCATAGAGACCATAGAGACCCATAGAGACCCATAGAGACCATAGAGACCATAGAGACCCATAGAGACCCATAGAGACCATAGAGACCATAGAGACCATAGAGACCCATAGAGACCCATAGAGACCATAGAGACCCATAGAGACCCATAGAGACCATAGAGACCCATAGAGACCATAGAGACCCATAGAGACCCATAGAGACCCATAGAGACCCATAGAGACCCATAGAGACCATAGAGACCATAGAGGACCCATAGAGACCATAGAGACCCCATAGAGACCCATAGAGACCATAGAGACCCATAGAGACCATAGAGACCCATAGAGACCCATAGAGACCCATAGAGACCCATAGAGACCCATAGAGACCATAGAGACCATAGAGACCATAGAGACCATAGAGACCCATAGAGACCCATAGAGACCATAGAGACCCATAGAGACCATAGAGACCATAGAGACCCATAGAGACCCATAGAGACCCATAGAGACCCATAGAGACCATAGAGACCATAGAGACCCATAGAGACCATAGAGACCCATAGAGACCCATAGAGACCCATAGAGACCCATAGAGACCATAGAGACCCATAGAGACCCATAGAGACCCATAGAGACCATAGAGACCATAGAGACCCATAGAGACCCATAGAGACCATAGAGACCCATAGAGACCCATAGAGACCATAGAGACCATAGAGACCATAGAGACCCATAGAGACCCATAGGGACCATAGAGCCCCCCATGACCTTGACCTCCCCGTGACCCCTGCCCTTGACCTTTGCCCCCAGACTGGAACACCCTGATCGTGGGGAAGATCTCGGGCTGGATCCGGCCCGACCGCCCCCTACAGGCCGGGAGGAGCAACGCTGAGGCCGTGTGAGTGGGGGGGGGGGACCCCCAAAACCCCCTCGGATCCCCCCCAAAATCCATCCATCAGCACGAAAATCACTCGGATTCACCCCAAAAGCCTCCCCTAAATGCCCCCCCCAGCTGCGCCCCGAAACGGGCCCGAATCGCCCCAAAAATCGGCCCCCAAAATCAGGCGGTTTGCGCCATTCACCCCATTGATCCCATTGACTCCATTGATCCCATTGACCCCATTGACCCCATTGATCCCATTGACCCCCATTGACCCATTGACCCCATTGACCCCATTGACCCCATTGATCCATTGACCCCATCGCCCCCATTGACCCCATTGTCCCCATTGTCCCCATTGACCCCCATTGACCCCATCGCCCCCATCGCCCCCATTGCCCCCATTGTCCCCATTGTCCCCCCACAGGCCCTACGCCAGGAACTGGATTTCGGGGGGTACCTGGGGTCCCCGCGTTCCTGTTGCCCCTACGGGATGGGGACGGGCCCCAATCTGGCCCGGGGGCTCAGCGCCTTCCTGCTGGGCCAGACGGGGGCGGCGGGTGAGTTGGACTGGTCCATACTGGTCCATACTGGTCCATACTGGTCCATACTGGTCCATACTGGTCCATACTGGTCATACTGGTCATACTGGTTTGGGGGCTGGGAGGTGGGGGGTTGGGTTTGGGGGGGGTCAGAATGGGTCCTACAGACCATAGGAGCACCATACTGGTCCATACTGGTCCATACTGGTCTATACTGGTCTATACTGGTCTATACTGGTCCATACTGGTCTATACTGGTCCATACTGGTCCATACTGGTTTATACTGGTTTGGGACCCAGGAGTGCCCGGGAGGTGGGGGTTGGGTTGTGGGGGGTCTGAATGGGTCCTAGAGGGGCTGGGAGCACCATACTGGTTTATACTGGTTTATACTGGTTTATACTGGTTATACTGGGTTATACTGGTTTATATGGGGTTATACTGGGTTATACTGGTTATATGGGTTTATATGGGTTTATACTGGTTTATATGGGTTATACTGGGTTATACTGGTTTATATGGGGTTATACTGGTTATACTGGTTTATATGGGTTTATACTGGTTTATATGGGTTTTATACTGGTTATACTGGTTTATATGGGTTTATACTGGTTATACTGGTTTATATGGGTTTATACTGGGTTATACTGGTTTATATGGGTTTATACTGGTTTATACTGGTTTATATGGGTTTTATACTGGTTATACTGGTTTATATGGGTTTATACTGGTTATACTGGTTTATATGGGTTTATACTGGTTATACTGGTTTATATGGGTTTATACTGGTTTATACTGGTTTATATGGGTTTATACTGGTTATACTGGTTTATATGGGTTTATACTGGTTATACTGGTCTATATGGGTTTATACTGGGTTATACTGGTTTATATGGGTTTATACTGGTTATACTGGTTTATATGGGGTTATACTGGTTTATATGGGTTTATACTGGTTTATATGGGTTTATACTGGTTATACTGGTTTATATGGGTTTATATTGGGTTATACTGGTTTATATGGGTTTATACTGGTTATACTGGTTTATATGGGTTTTATACTGGGTTATACTGGTTTATATGGGTTTATATGGGTTATACTGGTTTATATGGGTTTATACTGGTTTATATGGGTTTATACTGGGTTATACTGGTTTATACTGGTTTATACTGGTTATACTGGTTTATATGGGTTTATACTGGTTATTCTGGTTTATATGGGTTTATACTGGTTATACTGGTTTATAGGGGTTTATACTGGTTTATATGGGTTATACTGGTTTATATGGGTTTATACTGGTTATACTGGTTTATATGGGTTTATACTGGTTATACTGGTTTATAGGGGTTTATACTGGTTATAGTGGTTTATACTGGGGGATGATACTGGTTATACTGGGGAAGGTTATACTGGTCCATACTGGTCCATACTGGTTTATACTGGTCCATACTGGTTTATACTGGTCCATACTGGTTTGTACCGGTCCATACTGGTTTATACTGGTCCATACTGGTTTATACTGGTCAGGTGTGGGTCCAGGTCCCCCTCTTGGCCCCCGAGGACCAACGGGGATGACGTCATCAGCAACGACCCAGCGCCCCCTATAGGGCCGGAGGCCGAGGAGAAGACCTGGCGCTGGTGGGTGCCATTGGGGGCCATTGGGGGCCATTGGGGTCATTGGGTGCCATTGGGTGCCATTGGGATCCATTGGAGCCATTGGGGGCCATTGGGTGCCATTGGGGGCCATTGGGATCCATTGGAGCCATTGGGGGCCATTGGGTGCCATTGGGGGCCATTGGGTGCCATTGGTGGCCATTGGGTGCCATTGGGAGCCATTGGGTGCCATTGTGGCCATTGGGTGCCATTGGGGGCCATTGGGAGCCATTGGGGGCCATTGGGTGCCATTGGGGGCCATTGGGAGCCATTGGGTGCCATTGGGGGCCATTGGGAGCCATTGGGGGCCATTGGGGGCCATTGGGAGCCATTGGGATCCATTGGGAGCCATTGGGAGCCATTGGGAGTCATTGGGGGCCATTGGGTGCCATTGGGAGCCATTGGTGGCCATTGGGAGCCATTGGGAGCCATTGGGGGCCATTGGGAGCCATTGGGTGCCATTGGGGCCATTGGGGCCATTGGGTGCCATTGGGGGCCATTGGGTGCCATTTGGGGGCCATTGGGTGCCATTGGGAGCCACTGGGTGCCATTGGGCGCCATTGGGGGCCATTGGGTGCCATTGGGTGCCATTGGGTGCCATTGGGGGCCATTGGGTGCCATTGGGGGCCATTGGGATCCATTGGAGCCATTGGGATCCATTGGAGCCATTGGGTGCCATTGGGAGCCATTGGGGGCCATTGGGAGCCATTGGGTGCCATTGGGTGCCATTTGGGGGCCATTGGGTGCCATTGGGAGCCATTGGGAGCCATTGGGGGCCATTGGTGGCCATTGGGAGCCATTGGGTGCCATTGGGTGCCATTGGGGCCATTGGGTGCCATTGGGGCCATTGGGTGCCATTGGGGGCCATTGGAGCCATTAGGGCCATTGGGTGCCATTGGGAGCCATTGGGGGCCATTGGGGGCCATTGGGAGCCATTGGGATCCATTGGGAGCCATTGGGTGCCATTGGGATCCATTGGAGCCATTGGGGGCCATTGGGAGCCATTGGGGCCATTGGGAGTCATTGGGTGCCATTGGGAGCCATTGGGGGCCATTGGGGGCCATTGGGGCCATTGGGGCCATTGGGTGCCATTGGGGGCCATTGGGAGCCATTGGGGGCCATTGGGAGCCATTGGGTGCCATTGGGATCCATTGGAGCCATTGGGGGCCATTGGGGGCCATTGGGGGCCATTGGGGCCATTGGGGCCATTGGGTGCCATTGGGGGCCATTGGGAGCCATTGGGGGCCATTGGGAGCCATTGGGTGCCATTGGGATCCATTGGAGCCATTGGGGGCCATTGGGTGCCATTGGGGCCATTGGGGGCCATTGGGGGCCATTGGGATCCACTGGAGCCATTGGGAGCCATTGGGTGCCATTGGGGGCCATTGGGTGCCATTGGGAGCCATTGGGTGCCATTGGGGGCCATTGGGGGCCATTGGGAGCCATTGGGAGCCATTGGGTGCCATTGGTGGCCATTGGGTGCCATTGGGAACCATTGGGTGCCATTGGGAGCCATTGGGAGCCATTGGGTGCCATTGGGGGCCATTGGGGGCCATTGGGATCCATTGGAGCCATTGGGTGCCATTGGGAGCCATTGGGGGCCATTGGGTGCCATTGGGGGCCATTGGTGGCCATTGGGAGCCATTGGGAGCCATTGGGAGCCATTGGGTGCCATTGGGGGCCATTGGGTGCCATTGGGGGCCATTGGGAGCCATTGGGAGCCATTGGGGCCATTGGGAGCCATTGGGTGCCATTGGGAGCCATTGGGGCCATTGGGGGCCATTGGGTGCCATTGGGAGCCATTGGGGGGCCATTGGGAGCCATTGGGGGCCATTGGGGGCCATTGGGAGTCATTGGGGGGCCATTGGGTGCCATTGGGTGCCATTGGGAGCCATTGGGGGCCATTGGGTGCCATTGGGGGCCATTGGGAGCCATTGGGTGCCATTGGGAGCCATTGGGGGCCATTGGGGGCCATTGGGGGCCATTGGGTGCCATTGGGTGCCATTGGGAGCCATTGGGGGCCATTGGGGCCATTGGGGGCCATTGGGAGCCATTGGGTGCCATTGGTGGCCATTGGGAGCCATTGGGTGCCATTGGGGGCCATTGGGGGCCATTGGGTGCCATTGGGGGCCATTGGTGGCCATTGGGAGCCATTGGGTGCCATTGGTGGCCATTGGGTGCCATTGGGGGCCATTGGGTGCCATTGGGGGCCATTGGGGGCCATTGGGTGCCATTGGGGGCCATTGGGGGCCATTGGGATCCATTGGAGCCATTGGGGGCCATTGGGAGCCATTGGGGCCATTGGGAGTCATTGGGGGCCATTGGGTGCCATTGGGGCCATTGGAGGCCATTGGGGGGCCATTGGGTGCCATTGGGGGCCATTGGGAGCCATTGGGGGCCATTGGGAGCCATTGGGAGCCATTGGGTGCCATTGGGGGCCATTGGTGGCCATTGGGGGCCATTGGGAGCCATTGGGTGCCATTGGGGGCCATTGGGAGCCATTGGGTGCCATTGGGTGCCATTGGGGAGCCATTGGGTGCCATTGGGAGCCATTGGGATCCATTGGGATCCATTGGAGCCATTGGGGGCCATTGGGTGCCATTGGGTGCCATTGGGGGCCATTGGGAGCCATGGGGGGCCATTGGGTGCCATTGGGTGCCATTGGGTGCCATTGGGTGCCATTGGGGGCCATTGGGGGCCATTGGGGGGCCATTGGGGTCATTGGGTGCCATTGGAGCCATTGGGGGCCATTGGAGCCATTGGGGGCCATTGGGGCCATTGGGGGCCATTGGGAGCCATTGGTGGCCATTGGGAGCCATTGGGAGCCATTGGGTGCCATTGGGGGCCATTGGGATCCATTGGAGCCATTGGGGGCCATTGGGTGCCATTGGGGGCCATTGGGGGCCATTGGGAGCCATTGGAGCCATTGGGAGCCATTGGGTGCCATTGGGTGCCATTGGGTGCCATTGGGGGCCATTGGGAGCCATTGGGTGCCATTGGTGGCCATTGGGAGCCATTGGGAGCCATTGGGGGCCATTGGGAGCCATTGGGAGCCATTGGGTGCCATTGGGAGCCATTGGGAGCCATTGGGGGCCATTGGGAGCCATTGGGAGCCATTGGGTGCCATTGGGAGCCATTGGGAGCCATTGGGGGCCATTGGGGTCATTGGGTGCCATTGGGGGCCATTGGGAGCCATTGGGGCCATTGGGAGCCATTGGGAGCCATTGGTGGCCATTGGGAGCCATTGGGGGCCATTGGGAGCCATTGGGTTGCCATTGGGGGCCATTGGGTGCCATTGGGGGGCCATTGGGGCCATTGGGTGCCATTGGGGGCCATTGTGGCCATTGGGGGCCATTTAGGAGCCATTGGGTGCCATTGGAGGCCATTGGGTGCCATTGGGGAGCCATTGGTGGCCATTGGGAGCCATTGGGTGCCATTGGGTGCCATTGGGAGCCATTGGGAGCCATTGGGGGCCATTGGGGGCCATTGGGAGCCATTGGTGGCCATTGGGTGCCATTGGGTGCCATTGGGTGCCATTGGGAGCCATTGGGGGCCATTGGGGGCCATTGGGGGCCATTGGGGCCATTGGGTGCCATTGGGGGCCATTGGGAGCCATTGGGTGCCATTGGTGGCCATTGGGGGCCATTGGGAGCCATTGGGGGCCATTGGGGCCATTGGGGGCCATTGGGGGCCATTGGGAGCCATTGGGGGCCATTGGGGGCCATTGGTGGCCATTGGGGGCCATTGGGGGCCATTGGGAGCCATTGGGGGCCATTGGGAGCCATTGGGGGCCATTGGTGGCCATTGGGGGCCATTGGGGGCCATTGGGGCCATTGGGGCCATTGGGAGCCATTGGGGCCATTGGGGGCCATTGGGGGCCATTGGGAGCCATTGGGGCCATTGGGGGCCATTGGGGGCCATTGGGAGCCATTGGGGGCCATTGGGAGCCATTGGGGGCCATTGGGTGCCATTGGGAGCCATTGGGGGCCATTGGGAGCCATTGGGAGCCATTGGGGGCCATTGGGTGCCATTGGGAGCCATTGGGTGCCATTGGGTGCCATTGGGGGCCATTGGGGGCCATTGGGTGCCATTGGGGGCCATTGGTGGCCATTGGGAGCCATTGGGTGCCATTGGTGGCCATTGGGTGCCATTGGGGGCCATTGGGGGCCATTGGGATCCATTGGGAGCCATTGGGGCCATTGGGAGCCATTGGGAGCCATTGGGGGCCATTGGGGGGCCATTGGGTGCCATTGGGGGCCATTGGGGGCCATTGGTGGCCATTGGGTGCCATTGGGGGCCATTGGGGGCCATTGGGTGCCATTGGGGGCCATTGGTGGCCATTGGGAGCCATTGGGTGCCATTGGTGGCCATTGGGTGCCATTGGGGGCCATTGGGGGCCATTGGGTGCCATTGGGAGCCATTGGGGGCCATTGGTGGCCATTGGTGGCCATTGGTGGCCATTGGGGGCCATTGGGGGCCATTGGGTGCCATTGTGGCCATTTGGGTGCTATTGGGAGCCATTGGGTGCCATTGGGGGCCATTGGGGGCCATTGGGGGCCATTGGGAGCCATTGGGTGCCATTGGGAGCCATTGGGTGCCATTGGGGGCCATTGGGAGCCATTGGGTGCCATTGGTGGCCATTGGGAGCCATTGGGTGCCATTGGGGGCCATTGGGTGCCATTGGTGGCCATTGGGAGCCATTGGGTGCCATTGGTGGCCATTGGGTGCCATTTGGGTGCCATTGGGGGCCATTGGGAGCCATTGGGGGCCATTGGGTGCCATTGGGGGCCATTGGGTGCAATTGGTGGCCATTGGGTGCCATTGGGAGCCATTGGGTGCCATTGGGGGCCATTGGGTGCCATTGGTGGCCATTGGGAGCCATTGGGGGCCATTGGGAGCCATTGGGGGCCATTGGGTGCCATTGGGGGCCATTGGGTGCAATTGGTGGCCATTGGGTGCCATTGGGAGCCATTGGGTGCCATTGGGGGCCATTGGGTGCCATTGGTGGCCATTGGGAGCCATTGGGAGCCATTGGGATCCATTGGGGGCCATTGGGAGCCATTGGGTGCCATTGGGTGCCATTGGGGGCCATTGGGGGCCATTGGTGGCCATTGGGGGCCATTGGGTGCCATTGGGAGCCATTGGGTGCCATTGTGGCCATTGGGGGCCATTGGGAGCCATTGGTGGCCATTGGGTGCCATTGGGGGCCATTGGGGGCCATTGGGTGCCATTGGGTGCCATTGGGAGCCATTGGGGGCCATTGGGGGCCATTGGGTGCCATTGGGGGCCATTGCGTGCCATTGGGGGCCATTGGTGGCCATTGGGAGCCATTGGGTGCCATTGGTGGCCATTGGGTGCCCATTGGTGGCCATTGGGGGCCAATTGGGGCCATTGGGTGCCATTGGGGGCCATTGGGGGCCATTGGGTGCCATTGGGAGCCATTGGGGGCCATTGGTGGCCATTGGGAGCCATTGGGGGCCATTGGGTGCCATTGGGGGCCATTGGGTACCATTGGGGGCCATTGGGAGCCATTGGGTGCCATTGGGGGCCATTGGGGTCATTGGGTGCCATTGGGGGCCATTGGGATCCATTGGAGCCATTGGGGGCCATTGGGAGCCATTGGGTGCCATTGGGGGCCATTGGGATCCATTGGAGCCATTGGGTGCCATTGGGAGCCATTGGGGCCATTGGGAGTCATTGGGTGCCATTGGGGGCCATTGGGTGCCATTGGGGGCCATTGGGGGGCCATTGGGGGCCATTGGGATCGACTGGAGCCATTGGGAGCCATTGGGGGCCATTGGTGGCCATTGGGTGCCATTGGGGGCCATTGGGGTCATTGGGTGCCATTGGGGGCCATTGGGATCCATTGGAGGCATTGGGGGCCATTGGGAGCCATTGGGGCCATTGGAGGCTATTGGGGGCCATTGGGTGCCATTGGGGGCCATTGGTGGCCATTGGGAGCCATTGGGAGCCATTGGAGCCATTGGGGGCCATTGGTGGCCATTGGGTGCCATTGGGGGGCCATTGGGGTCATTGGGTGCCATTGGGGGCCATTGGGATCCATTGGAGCCATTGGGGGCCATTGGGAGCCATTGGGTGCCATTGGGGGCCATTGGTGGGCCATTGGGAGCCATTGGGGGCCATTGGGGTGCCATTGGGGGCCATTGGGAGCCATTGGGTGCCATTGTGGCCATTGGAGCCATTTGGGGGCCATTGGGAGCCATTGGGTGCCATTGGGTGCCATTGGTGGCCATTGGAGCCATTGGGTGCCATTGGGAGCCATTGGGAGCCATTGGGTGCCATTGGGGGCCATTATGGGGCGCTATGGGGCAACTTGGGGGTCCCATGGGGTCCTGGGGGTCCCCCCCGTGGCTTTTGGGGTGAAACGAGGTGGTTTTGGGGCAGGTGGAACGATTTCCGCACCCTCTGCGACTACAACAAGCGCCTGGGGGTCGGTGAGTAGAGCCCCATAGAGCCCCATAGAGCCCCATAGAGACCCATAGAGACCCATAGAGCCCCATAGAGACCCATAGGAGCCATAGGGACCTATAGGAGCCATAGCGACCCATAGGAGCCATAGGGACCCATAGGGACCTATAGGGACCTATAGGAGCCATAGCGACCCATAGGGGACCCATAGGAGCCATAGGGACCCATAGAGACCCATAGGGACCTATAGGAGCCATAGGGACCCATAGAGACCCATAGGGGACCCCATAGGAGCCATAGGGACCCATAGGGGACCCATAGAGACCCATAGAGACCATAGAGACCATAGAGACCATAGAGACCCATAGAGACCATAGAGACCATAGAGACCCCATAGCGCCCCATAGAGACCCATAGAGACCATAGAGACCCATAGAGATGCATAGATTGACCCATAGAGACCCATAGAGACCCATAGATTGACCCATAGAGACCCCATAGAGACACATAGAGACCATAGAGACCCATAGAGACCATAGAGACCCATAGAGGCCATAGAGACCCATAGAGACCATAGGGACCCATAGAGAGCTATAGGGACCCATAGGGACCCATAGGGACCTATAGGAGCCATAGCGACCCATAGAGACCCATAGGGACCCATAGGAGCCATAGGGACCCATAGAGACCCATAGAGACCCATAGAGACCATAGAGACCCATAGAGACCATAGAGACCATAGAGACCCATAGAGACCATAGAGACCATAGAGACCCATAGAGACCCATAGGAGCCATAGGGACCTATAGGAGCCATAGAGACCCATAGAGACCCATAGGGACCTATAGAGACCATAGGGGACCCATAGAGACCATAGAGACCCATAGAGACCCATAGAGACCCATAGAGACCCATAGAGACCCATAGAGACCATAGAGACCATAGAGACCCATAGAGACCCATAGAGACCATAGAGACCATAGAGACCATAGAGACCATAGAGACCATAGAGGACCCATAGAGACCATAGGGACCCATAGAGACCTATAGGGACCCATAGGGACCTATAGAGACCCCATAGAGACCCATAGAGACCATAGAGACCATAGAGACATAGAGACCCATAGAGACCATAGAGACCCATAGAGACCATAGAGACCCATAGACCCCCATAGAGACCATAGAGTCCCAAGATACCATAGAGACTATGGCTCCCATTACTCTCAATGGCCCTGGGGTGGGTTCCCGCGGGGTGGGCGGGGCTTACCCCCGGGTGGGCGTGTCCCCCGCCCTCCTCGTCGTCAATCGCAGCGCTGGAGGTGGGTCCTGATTTGCCGTCGGGCGCCCGCCATCGACCGCTGGTTGGGCGAACCCCTGCGGGCGGCCATCTTGCCCACCAGCCTGTTCCTGACCAATAAGAAGGGGTTTCCGGTGTTGTCCCGCCCCCACCAGAGGCTGCTGGACGGCTGCTCAAGGTTGGGGGGCGGGGCTATGGGGCGGAGCTATGGGGCGGAGCTATGGGGTGGAGCTATGGGGCGGAGCTATGGGGCGGAGCTATGGGGCGGAGCTATGGGGAGGAGCTATGGGGAGAGAGCTATGGGGCGGAGCTATGGGGTGGAGCTATGGGGTGGAGCTATGGGGTGGAGCTATGGGGTGGAGCTATGGGGCGGAGCTATGGGGAGCTATGGGGCGGAGCTATGGGGCGGAGCTATGGGGTGGAGCTATGGGGCGGAGCTATGGGGCGGAGCTATGGGGGGCGCGAGCTATGGGGCGGAGCTATGGGGCGGAGCTATGGGGTGGAGCTATGGGGTGGAGCTATGGGGTGGAGCTATGGGCGGAGCTATGGGGGAGCTATGGGGCGGAGCTAATGGGGAGCTATGGGGTGGAGCTATGGGGCGGAGCTATGGGGCGGAGCTATGGGGAGCTATGGGGCGGAGCTATGGGGCGGAGCTATGGAGTGGAGCTATGGGGCGGAGCTATGGGGTGGAGCTATGGGGCGGAGCTATGGGGTGGAGCTATGGGGCGGAGCTATGGGGTGGAGCTATGGGGCGGAGCTATGGGGTGGAGCTATGGGGCGGAGCTATGGGGTGGAGCTATGGGGCGGAGCTATGGGGTGGAGCTATGGGGTGGAGCTATGGGGCGGAGCTATGGGGCGGAGCTATGGGGAGCTATGGGGCGGAGCTATGGGGCGGAGCTATGGGGGTGGAGCTATGGGGCGGAGCTATGGGCGGAGCTATGGGGGTGGAGCTATGGGGTGGAGCTATGGGGTGGAGCTATGGGGCGGAGCTATGGGGAGCTATGGGGCGGAGCTATGGGGCGGAGCTATGGGGCGGAGCTATGGGCGGAGCTATGGGGTGGAGCTATGGGGAGCTATGGGGCGGAGCTATGGGGTGGAGCTATGGGGCGGAGCTATGGGGTGGAGCTATGGGGCGGAGCTATGGGGTGGAGCTATGGGGCGGAGCTATGGGGTGGAGCTATGGGGCGGAGCTATGGGGAAGCTATGGGGTGGAGCTATGGGGTGGAGCTATGGGGAGCTATGGGGTGGAGCTATGGGGTGGAGCTATGGGGAGCTATGGGGCGGAGCTATGGGGCGGAGCTATGGGGAGCTATGGGGCGGAGCTATGGGGCGGAGCTATGGGGGCGGAGCTATGGGGTGGAGCTATGGGGCGGAGCTATGGGGTTAATTAGGGGTTAATTGGGGGTTGTTATGGGTTAATTGGGGGTTAATATGGGGTTAAATAGGCGGTTAATTGGGGGTTAATTAGGGGTTAATTAGGGGTTATTATGGGGTTAATTAGGGGTTAATTAGGGCTTTAATTAAGGTTTATTATGGAGTTAATTAGGGGTTGATTAGGGGTTATTATGAGGTTAATTAGTGGTTAAAGGGGTTATTATGGGGTTAATTAGGGGTTAGTTAGGGGTTTAATTAGGGGTTATTATGGAGTTAATTAGGGGTTAATTGATGGGTTATTATGGGGTTAATTAGGGGTTAATTAGGGGTTATTATGGGGTTAATTAGGGGTTAAATAGGGGTTATTATGGGGGTTAATTAGGGGTTAATTAGGGGTTATTATGGGGGTAATTAGGGGTTAATTGGGCGTTATTATGGGGTTAATTGGGGGTTATTATGGGGTTAATTAGGGGTTATTTGGGGGTTATTATGGGCTTAATTAGGGGTTAATTAGGGGTTATTATGGGGTTAATTAGGTGTTTAATTAGGGTATATTATGGAGTTAATTAGGGGTTAATTGGGGGTTATTATGGGGTTAATTAGGTGTTTAATTAGGGCATATTATGGAGTTAATTAGGGGTTATTATGGGGTTAATTAGGGGTTAATTAGGGGTTATTATGGGGTTAATTAGGGGTTAATTGGGGGTTAATTAGGGGTTTAATTAAGGTTTATTATGGAGTTAATTAGGGGTTAATTGGGGGTTATTATGGGGTTAATTGGGGGTTATTATGGGGTTAATTGGGCGGTTAATTAGGGGTTAATTGGGGCTTAATTAGAGGTTAATTGGGGGTATATTATGAGGTTAATTAGGGGTATTATGGGGTTAATTAGTGGTTAATGGGGGTTTTTATGGCCTTAATTAGGAGTTAATTGGGGGCTATTATGGGGTTAATTAGGAGTTAATTGGGGGCAATTATGGGGTTAATTAGGGTTTAATTGGGGGGGTTATTATGGGGTTAATTAGGGGTTTAATTAAGGTTTATTATGGAGTTAATTAGGGGTTGATTAGGGGTTATTATGGAGTTAATTAGGGGTTAATTAGGGGTTATTATGGAGTTAATTAGGGGTTAATTAGGGGGTTATTATGGGGTTAATTAGGGGGTTAATTGGGGGTTTAATTAAGGTTTATTATGGAGTTAATTAGGGGTTAATTAGGGGTTATTATGGGGTTAATTAGGGGTTAATTGGGGGTTATTATGGGCTTAATTAGGGGTTATTATGGGGTTAATTAGGTGTTTAATTAGGGTATATTATGGAGTTAATTAGGGGTTAATTGGGGGGTTATTATGGGGTTAATTGGGCGGTTAATTAGGGGTTAATTGGGGCTTAATTAGAGGTTAATTGGGGTATATTATGAGGTTAATTAGAGGTATTATGGGGTTAATTAGTGGTTAATGGGGGTTTTTATGGCCTTAATTAGGAGTTAATTGGGGGCTATTATGGGGTTAATTAGGGGTTTAATTAAGGTTTATTATGGAGTTAATTAGGGGTTGATTAGGGGTTATTATGAGCTTAATTAGTGGTTAATTGGGGGTTAATTAGGGGTTAATTCGGGGTTAATTAGGGGTTTAATTAAGGTTTCTTATGGAGTTAATTAGGGGTTGATTAGGGGTTACTATGGAGTTAATTAGGGGTTAATTAGGGGTTAATTAGGGGTTAATTCGGGGCTTAATTAGGGTTTATTATGGAGTTAATTAGGGCTTAATTGAGGGGTTATTATGGGGTTAATTAGGGGTTAATTGGGGGTTATTAGGGGGTTAATTAGGTGTTTAATTAGGTATATTATGGAGTTAATTAGGGGTTATTATGGGGTTAATTAGGGGATAATTGGGGGCTAATTAGGGGTTTAATTAAGGTTTATTATGGGGTTAATTAGTGGTTAATTGGGGGTTAATTAGGGGGTTTATGGCGTTAATTAGTGGTTAATTGGGGGGTTAATTAGGAGTAAATTGGGGCTTATTATGGGGTGAATTAGGGGTTAATTAGTGTTTAATTGGGGGTTAATTAGGGGTTAATTGGAGGTTGTTATGGGGTTAGTTAGGGAGGTTAATTAGGGGTTATTATGGGGTTAATTGGTGGTTAATTAGGGGTTAATTGGGGCATTAATTAGGGATTAATTGGGTGATATTATGGGGATAATTAGAGGCTAATTAGGGGTTAATTATGGGATTAATTAGGGGTTAATTAGGGGGCTAATTAAGGGGTTAATTAGAGGGTTAATAAGGGGTTATTATGGAGTTAATTAAGGGGTTAATTAGGGGTTAATTAAGGGGGTTATTATGGGGTTAATTGGGGTATTATGGAGTTAATTAGGGTGTTAATTAGGGGGCTATTATGTCGTTAATTAGGGGTTAATTAAGGGGTTAATGGGGTTAATTAGAGCCTAATTGGGGAGTTATTATGTGGCCAATTGGTTCAATAGCTGTTAATTGGGGCTTTAATTGCTGTTAATTAATGGTTAATTGGCCGCTATTGGCGCTTAAATAGGCAGTTAATTGGGGGTTAATTAGGGGGATAATTAGGGGTTAATTGGGCTGTTAATTGCGCATAATTTGGGCCATTAATTAGTGGTTAATTCCACTTAATTAGGAGTTAATCTGGCTGTTAATTGCACTGCGATTATGGGGCCTAATTAGACCTAATTAACCCCTAATTTCACCTCATTAAACCTCATTAACGATCGGGGGGGGGGCAATTAGGCCACAATCCCCCCAATTACCCTAATTAATGGCCGTTAATTAGCCTTAATTACCCCTAATTAACCCCATAGGGCCGCCCCCTATAGGCCTGGAGGCCTAATGCGGCCTGTAGGCCTCAGGGTTCAATTGAAGCCTATGGGGGTGATTTTTGGGCCTAAATCGCTCATTTTTGGGTCAATTTTGACCATTTTTGGGTCATTTTGGCTCATTTTGGGGTCCCCAAGCCCCCCCGCGTCCCCCATTAACCACTTGGGGTCCCCCCCACCCTATAGAACACCCCCTATAGCTCTGGAGGGCCTAACGCGGCCTATAGGCCTCGTGCCTTCCATTCAACCCTATGGGAGTGATTTCTAGGCCTAATTTGGGCCTAAATCGCTCAATTTTGGGTCATTTTGGGCCCATTTTTGGGTCATTTTGGGGGTTTTTGGGGTCCCCCAAGCCCCCTCGCGTCCCCCATTAACCCACTTGGGGGTCCCCCCCACCCTATAGAACACCCCGTATAGCTCTGGAGGCCTAACGCGGCCTATAGGCCTCGTGCTTCCATTCAACCCTATGGGAGTGATTTCTAGGCCTAATTTGGGCCTAAATCGCTCAATTTTGGGTCAATTTTGCCCATTTTTGGGTCATTTTGGCTCATTTTGGGGTCCCCAAGCCCCCCCGCGTCCCCCATTAACCACTCGGGGGTCCCCCCCACCCTATAGAACACCCCCTATAGCTCTGGAGGCCTAACGCGGCCTATAGGCCTCGTGCTTCCATTCAACCCTATGGGAGTGATTTCTAGGCCTAACTAGGCCATTTTTGGGCCTAAATCGCTCAATTTTGGGTCAATTTTGACCATTTTTGGGTCATTTTGGACCATTTTGGGGTCCCCAAGCCCCCCCCGCGTCCCCCATTAACCACTCGGGGGTCCCCCCCACCCTATAGAACACCCCCTATAGCTCTGGAGGCCTAACGCGGCCTATAGGCCTCGTGCTTCCATTCAACCCTATGGGAGTGATTTCTAGGCCTAACTAGGCCATTTTTAGGCCTAAATCGCTCAATTTTGGGTCATTTTGGCTCATTTTTGGCTCATTTTGCCTCATTTTGGGGTCCCCAAGCCCCCCCGCGTCCCCCCATTAACCACTTGGGGGTCACCCCCACCCTATAGGACACCCCCTATAGCTCTGGAGGCCTAACGCGGCCTATAGGCCTCGTGCTTCCATTCAACCCTATGGGAGTGATTTCTAGGCCTACTAAATCGCTCATTTTTGGGTCAATTTTGACCATTTTTGGGTCATTTTGGCTCATTTTGGGGTCCCCAAGCCCCCCCGCGTCCCCCATTAACCACTTGGGGGTCCCCCCCACCCTATAGAACACCCCCTATAGCTCTGGAGGCCTAACGCGGCCTATAGGCCTCGTGCTTCCATTCAACCCCTATGGGAGTGATTTCTAGGCCTAATTTGGGCCTAAATCGCTCAATTTTGGGTCAATTTTGCCCATTTTTGGGTCATTTTGCCTCATTTTGGGGTCCCCAAGCCCCCCCGCGTCCCCCATTAACCACTTGGGGGTCCCCCCCACCCTATAGGACACCCCCTATAGCTCTGGAGGCCTAACGCGGCCTATAGGCCTCGTGCTTCCATTCAACCCTATGGGAGTGATTTCTAGGCCTAATTTGGGCCTAAATCGCTCAATTTTGGGTCAATTTTGCCCATTTTTGGGTCATTTTGGCTCATTTTGGGGTCCCCAAGCCCCCCCGCGTCCCCCATTAACCACTTGGGGGTCCCCCCCACCCTATAGAACACCCCCTATAGCTCTGGAGGCCTAACGCGGCCTATAGGCCTCGTGCTTCCATTCAACCCTATGGGAGTGATTTCTAGGCCTAATTTGGGCCTAAATCGCTCAATTTTGGGTCATTTTGGGCCATTTTTGGGTCATTTTGGGGGTTTTTGGGGTCCCCAAGCCCCCTCGCGTCCCCCATTAACCACTTGGGGGTCCCCCCCACCCTATAGAACACCCCGTATAGCTCTGGAGGCCTAACGCGGCCTATAGGCCTCGTGCTTCCATTCAACCCTATGGGAGTGATTTCTAGGCCTAATTTGGGCCTAAATCGCTCAATTTTGGGTCAATTTTGCCCATTTTTGGGTCATTTTGGCTCATTTTGGGGTCCCCAAGCCCCCCCGCGTCCCCCATTAACCACTCGGGGGTCACCCCCACCCTATAGAACACCCCCTATAGCTCTGGAGGCCTAACGCGGCCTATAGGCCTCGTGCTTCCATTCAACCCTATGGGAGTGATTTCTAGGCCTAACTAGGCCATTTTTGGGCCTAAATCGCTCAATTTTGGGTCATTTTGGGCCATTTTTGGGTCATTTTGGACCATTTTGGGGTCCCCAAGCCCCCCCGCGTCCCCCATTAACCACTTGGGGGTCACCCCCACCCTATAGAACACCCCCTATAGCTCTGGAGGCCTAACGCGGCCTATAGGCCTCGTGCTTCCATTCAACCCTATGGGAGTGATTTCTAGGCCTAACTAGGCCATTTTTGGGCCTAAATCGCTCAATTTTGGGTCATTTTGGACCATTTTTGGGTCATTTTGCCTCATTTTGGGGTCCCCAAGCCCCCCCGCGTCCCCCATTAACCACTCGGGGGTCACCCCCACCCTATAGAACACCCCCTATAGCTCTGGAGGCCTAACGCGGCCTATAGGCCTCGTGCTTCCATTCAACCCTATGGGAGTGATTTCTAGGCCTAATTTGGGCCTAAATCGCTCAATTTTGGGTCATTTTGGGCCATTTTTGGGTCATTTTGGGGGTTTTTAGGGTCCCCAAGCCCCCCCGCGTCCCCCATTAACCACTTGGGGGTCCCCCCCACCCTATAGGACACCCCCTATAGCTCTGGAGGCCTAACGCGGCCTATAGGCCTCGCGCTTCCACTCAACCCTATGGGAGTGATTTCTAGGCCTAACTAGGCCATTTTTAGGCCTAAATCGCTCAATTTTGGGTCATTTTGGGCCATTTTTGGGTCATTTTGGCTCATTTTGGGGTCCCCAAGCCCCCTCGCGTCCCCCATTAACCACTTGGGGGTCCCCCCCACCCTATAGAACACCCCCTATAGCTCTGGAGGCCTAACGCGGCCTATAGGCCTCGTGCTTCCATTCAACCCTATGGGAGTGATTTCTAGGCCTAACTAGGCCATTTTTGGGCCTAAATCGCTCAATTTTGGGTCATTTTGGGCCATTTCGGGGTCGTTTTAAGGGTTTTTGGGGGGGGTTTCTGGGGGTTTTTGGGGTCCCCGAGCGCCCCCCGTGACCCCCATTTCGCAGTTGGAGGTGCAGGTGGTGCTGACGGGCGCCCCGCGGCATGCTGGGAAGCCGCTCGGGGCCTACCTGCAGTACCTGGAGCACGTGGGGCAGCAGCGCCCCCCCCCCTCGGCCTACGAGCTGTTTGCCCGCGGCTACGAGGACTATCTGCAGAGCCCCCTGCAGGTGCCCCGGACGCCTGGGTCCCTCGGGGCACTCCTGGGTCCCTCCCGAACTCCTGGGTCCCTTGGGGCACTCCTGGGTCCCTCCCGAACTCCTGGGTCCTTTGGGGCACTCCTGGGTCCCTCCCGAACTCCTGGGTCCCCTATTTGGGTCCATTGGGGCACTCCTGGGTCCCTTGGGGCACTCCTGGGTCCCTCCCGAACTCCTGGGTCCCTCCCGAACTCCTGGGTCCCCTATTTGGGTCCATTGGGGCACTCCTGGGTCCCTTTTGGGGCACTCCTGGGTCCCCTATTTGGGTCCATTGGGGCACTCCTGGGTCCCTCTGGGGCACTCCTGGGTCCCCTATTTGGGTCCATTGGGGCACTCCTGGGTCCCTCCCGAACTCCTGGGTCCCCTATTTGGGTCTATTGGGGCACTCCTGGGTCCCTCTGGGGCACTCCTGGGTCCTTTGGGGCACTCCTGGGTCCCTCCCGAACTCCTGGGTCCCCTATTTGGGTCCCTTGGGGCACTCCTGGGTCCCACCCGAACTCCTGGGTCCCCTGGGGCACTCCTGGGTCCCTCCCGAACTCCTGGGTCCCTCCCGAACTCCTGGGTCCCTCTGGGGCACTCCTGGGTCCCTTGGGGCACTCCTGGGTCCCCTATTTGGGTCCATTGGGGCACTCCTGGGTCCCTTTTGGGGCACTCCTGGGTCCCTCCCGAACTCCTGGGTCCCCTATTTGGGTCCATTGGGGCACTCCTGGGTCCCTCCCGAACTCCTGGGTCCCCTATTTGGGTCCATTGGGGCACTCCTGGGTCCCTTGGGGCACTCCTGGGTCCCTCCCGAACTCCTGGGTCCCCTATTTGGGTCCCTTGGGGCACTCCTGGGTCCCCTATTTGGGTCCATTGGGGCACTCCTGGGTCCCTTGGGGCACTCCTGGGTCCCCTATTTGGGGTCCATTGGGGCACTCCTGGGTCCCCTATTTGGGTCCATTGGGGCACTCCTGGGTCCCTTTTGGGGCACTCCTGGGTCCCTCCCGAACTCCTGGGTCCCCTATTTGGGTCCATTGGGGCACTCCTGGGTCCCTCCCGAACTCCTGGGTCCCCTATTTGGGTCCATTGGGGCACTCCTGGGTCCCTTGGGGCACTCCTGGGTCCCTCCCGAAATCCTGGGTCCCCTATTTGGGTCCATTGGGGCACTCCTGGGTCCCTTGGGGCACTCCTGGGTCCCTCTGGGGCACTCCTGGGTCCCTCCCGAACTCCTGGGTCCCCTATTTGGGTCCATTGGGGCACTCCTGGGTCCCCTATTTGAGTCCATTGGGGCACTCCTGGGTCCCTTGGGGCACTCCTGGGTCCCTTTTGGGCACTCCTGGGTCCCTCCCGAACTCCTGGGTCCCCTATTTGGGTCCCTTGGGGCACTCCTGGGTCCATTGGGGCACTCCTGGGTCCCTCCCGAACTCCTGAGTCCCCTATTTGGGTCCATTGGGGCACTCCTGGGTCCCTTTGGGGCACTCCTGGGTCCCCTATTTGGGTCCATTGGGGCACTCCTGGGTCCCTTGGGGCACTCCTGGGTCCCCTATTTGGGTCCATTGGGGCACTCCTGGGTCCCCTCCCGAACTCCTGGGTCCCTTATTTGGGTCCCTTGGGGCACTCCTGGGTCCCTTGGGGCACTCCTGGGTCCCTCCCGAACTCCTGGGTCCCCTATTTGGGTCCACTGGGGCACTCCTGGGTCCCTTGGGGCACTCCTGGGTCCCTCCCAAACTCCTGGGTCCCTCTGGGGCACTCCTGGGGTCCCTTGGGGCACTCCTGGGTCCCCTATTTGGGTCCATTGGGGCACTCCTGGGTCCCTCCCGAACTCCTGGGTCCCCTATTTGGGTCTATTGGGGCACTCCTGGGTCCTTTGGGGCACTCCTGGGTCCCTCCCGAACTCCTGGGTCCCCTATTTGGGTCCATTGGGGCACTCCTGGGTCCCTCCCAAACTCCTGGGTCCCCTATTTGGGTCCATTGGGGCACTCCTGGGTCCCTCCCGAACTCCTGGGTCCCTTGGGGCACTCCTGGGTCCCTCTGGGGCACTCCTGGGTCCCTCCCGAACTCCTGGGTCCCCTATTTGGGTCCATTGGGGCACTCCTGGGTCCCCTATTTGGGTCCATTGGGGCACTCCTGGGTCCCTTTGGGGCACTCCTGGGTCCCTCCCGAACTCCTGGGTCCCCTATTTGGGTCCATTGGGGCACTCCTGGGTCCCTCCCGAACTCCTGGGTCCCTTGGGGCACTCCTGGGTCCCTCTGGGGCACTCCTGGGTCCGTCCCGAACTCCTGGGTCCCTCCCGAACTCCTGGGTCCCTTGGGGCACTCCTGGGTCCCTCCCGAACTCCTGGGTCCATTGGGGCACTCCTGGGTCCCTTTTGGGGCACTCCTGGGTCCCCTATTTGGGTCCATTGGGGCACTCCTGGGTCCCTCCCGAACTCCTGGGTCCCTTGGGGCACTCCTGGGTCCCTCCCGAACTCCTGGGTCCCTGGGGCACTCCTGGGTCCCTCCTAAAGTCTTAGGTCTATTGGGGCACTCCTGGGTCCCTTTGGGGCACTCCTGGGTCCCCTATTTGGGTCCATTGGGGCACTCCTGGGTCCCCTGGGGCACTCCTGGGTCCCCTATTTGGGTCCATTGGGGCACTCCTGGGTCCCTTGGGGCACTCCTGGGTCCCCTATTTGGGTCCATTGGGGCACTCCTGGGTCCCTCCCGAACTCCTGGGTCCCTTATTTGGGTCCCTTGGGGCACTCCTGGGTCCCTTGGGGCACTCCTGGGTCCCTCCGAACTCCTGGGTCCCCTATTTGGGTCCATTGGGGCACTCCTGGGTCCCTGGGGCACTCCTGGGTCCCCTATTTGGGTCCATTGGGGCACTCCTGGGTCCCTCCCGAACTCCTGGGTCCCCTATTTGGGTCTATTGGGGCACTCCTGGGTCCCTTGGGGCACTCCTGGGTCCTTTGGGGCACTCCTGGGTCCCTCCCGAACTCCTGGGTCCCCTATTTGGGTCTATTGGGGCACTCCTGGGTCCCTCTGGGGCACTCCTGGGTCCTTTGGGGCACTCCTGGGTCCCTCCCGAACTCCTGGGTCCCCTATTTGGGTCTATTGGGGCACTCCTGGGTCCCTTTTGGGGCACTCCTGGGTCCCTCTGGGGCACTCCTGGGTCCTTTGGGGCACTCCTGGGTCCCTCCCGAACTCCTGGGTCCCTCCCGAACTCCTGGGTCCCCTATTTGGGTCCATTGCGGCACTCCTGGGTCCCTCCCGAACTCCTGGGTCCCTTGGGGCACTCCTGGGTTCCTCCTAAAGTCTTAGGTCCATTGGGGCACTCCTGGGTCCCTCCCGAACTCCTGGGTCCCTTTTGGGGCACTCCTGGGTCCCTGGGGCACTCCTGGGTCCCCTATTTGGGTCCATTGGGGCACTCCTGGGTCCCTCCCGAACTCCTGGGTCCCCTATTTGGGTCCATTGGGGCACTCCTGGGTCCCTTGGGGCACTCCTGGGTCCCTCCCGAACTCCTGGGTCCCCTGTTTGGGTCCATTGGGGCACTCCTGGGTCCCTTGGGGCACTCCTGGGTCCCTTTTGGGGCACTCCTGGGTCCCTTGGGGCACTCCTGGGTCCCTCCCGAACTCCTGGGTCCCCTATTTGGGTCCATTGGGGCACTCCTGGGTCCCTCCCGAACTCCTGGGTCCCCTATTTGGGTCCATTGGGGCACTCCTGGGTCCCTGGGGCACTCCTGGGTCCCCTATTTGGGTCCATTGGGGCACTCCTGGGTCCCTCCCGAACTCCTGGGTCCCTTATTTGGGTCCATTGGGGCACTCCTGGGTCCCTTGGGGCACTCCTGGGTCCCTCCCAAACTCCTGGGTCCCTCTGGGGCACTCCTGGGTCCCCTATTTGGGTCCATTGGGGCACTCCTGGGTCCCTTGGGGCACTCCTGGGTCCCTCCCAAACTCCTGGGTCCCTCTGGGGCACTCCTGGGTCCCTTGGGGCACTCCTGGGTCCCCTATTTGGGTCCATTGGGGCACTCCTGGGTCCCTCCCGAACTCCTGGGTCCCCTATTTGGGTCCATTGGGGCACTCCTGGGTCCCTCCCGAACTCCTGGGTCCCCTATTTGGGTCCCTTTGGGGCACTCCTGGGTCCCTCCTGAACTCCTGGGTCCATTGGGGCACTCCTGGGTCCCTTTGGGGCACTCCTGGGTCCCTCCCAAACTCCTGTGTCCCCTATTTGGGTCCATTGGGGCACTCCTGGGTCCCTTGGGGCACTCCTGGGTCCCTCTGGGGCACTCCTGGGTCCTTTGGGGCACTCCTGGGTCCCTCCCGAACTCCTGGGTCCCTCCCGAACTCCTGGGTCCCCTATTTGGGTCTATTGGGGCACTCCTGGGTCCCACCCGAACTCCTGGGTCCCCTGGGGCACTCCTGGGTCCCTCCCGAACTCCTGGGTCCCTCCCGAACTCCTGGGTCCCTCTGAGGCACTCCTGGGTCCCTTGGGGCACTCCTGGGTCCCCTATTTGGGTCCATTGGGGCACTCCTGGGTCCCTCCCGAACTCCTGGGTCCCCTATTTGGGTCCATTGGGGCACTCCTGGGTCCCTCCCGAACTCCTGGGTCCCCTATTTGGGTCCATTGGGGCACTCCTGGGTCCCTCCCGAACTCCTGGGTCCCCTATTTGGGTCTATTGGGGCACTCCTGGGTCCCTTGGGGCACTCCTGGGTCCCTCCCGAACTCCAGGGTCCCCTATTTGGGTCCCTTGGGGCACTCCTGGGTCCCTTGGGGCACTCCTGGGTCCCTCCCGAACTCCTGGGTCCCTCCCGAACTCCTGGGTCCCTTGGGGCACTCCTGGGTCCCTCCCGAACTCCTGGGTCCCCTATTTGGGTCCATTGGGGCACTCCTGGGTCCCTTTTGGGGCACTCCTGGGTCCCCTATTTGGGTCCATTGGGGCACTCCTGGGTCCCTCCCGAACTCCTGGGTCCCCTATTTGGGTCCATTGGGGCACTCCTGGGTCCCTTTTGGGGCACTCCTGGGTCCCTCCCGAACTCCTGGGTCCCTCCCAAACTCCTGGGTCCCCTATTTGGGTCCATTGGGGCACTCCTGGGTCCCTCCCGAACTCCTGGGTCCCCTATTTGGGTCCATGGGGGCACTCCTGGGTCCCTCCCGAACTCCTGGGTCCCCTATTTGGGTGCATTGGGGCACTCCTGGGTCCCTTGGGGCACTCCTGGGTCCCTTTTGGGGCACTCCTGGGTCCCTCTGGGGCACTCCTGGGTCCCTCCCGAACTCCTGGGTCCCCTATTTGGGTCCATTGGGGCACTCCTGGGTCCCTCCCGAACTCCTGGGTCCCCTATTTGGGTCCATTGGGGCACTCCTGGGTCCCTTGGGGCACTCCTGGGTCCCCCCCATTCCCCTC
The DNA here is from genome assembly GCA_032206185.1 of Columba guinea. Taxonomy (NCBI): domain Eukaryota; kingdom Metazoa; phylum Chordata; class Aves; order Columbiformes; family Columbidae; genus Columba; species Columba guinea. The sequence goes on along the minus strand of JAVLUU010000053.1, from coordinate 16,136 downwards.
AATACCCCACCTTATATGAATAGGAAGTGACGCAGTGGGCGTGGCCTAAACCCCAGTGGGCGTGCCCTCCCCCCCCACCCAGTGGGCGTGTCCCCCCTTGACCCCGCCCCCTTTTCCCCCCCCATAGCCCTTAATGGACAACCTGGAGTCTCAGACCTACGAGGTGTTCGAGAAGGATCCAATCAAATACGCCCAATACCAGCAGGTGGGCGGGGCTTGGGGGGGGAGGCCACGCCCCCTCCCCCCTCCCACCCGGGTGGCTCCGCCCCCTCGCTGACCGAAGCTCCGCCCCCCCCAGGCCATCTATAGGTGTTTAATGGACAGAGTGAGCGACGGCGAGAAGGAGACGAACGTGCAGTGAGTGACCCATAAGTGTGGGGCTGGACCCATAGGGACCCATAGGGACCCATAGGGACCCATAGGGACCCATAGGGACCCATAGGGACCCATAGAGACCCATAGAGACCAATAGGGACCCATAGGGACCCATAGAGACCCATAGAGACCCATAGGGACCCATAGATTGACCCATAGAGACCAATAGGGACCCATAGAGACCCATAGAGACCATAGAGACCCATAGATTGACCCATAGAGACCTTAGAGACCAATAGGGACCCATAGAGACCCATAGAGACCCATAGAGACCATAGAGACCATAGAGACCCATAGAGACCCATAGAGACCATAGAGACCATAGAGACCATAGAGACCATAGAGACCAATAGGGACCCATAGAGACCCATAGAGACCATAGAGACCCATAGAGACCATAGAGACCATAGAGACCCATAGAGACCATAGAGACCATAGAGACCATAGAGACCATAGAGACCCATAGAGACCCATAGAGACCATAGAGACCCATAGAGACCCATAGAGACCATAGAGACCATAGAGACCCATAGAGACCCATAGAGACCATAGAGACCCATAGAGACCATAGAGACCATAGAGACCATAGAGACCAATAGGGACCCATAGAGACCCATAGATTGACCCATAGATTGAGGCATAGTGGCCCATAGAGACCAATAGAGACCCATAGATTGACCCATAGAGACCAATAGGGACCCATAGAGACCCATAGCGACCCATAGAGACCCATAGAGACCCATAGATTGACCCATAGAGACCATAGAGACCCATAGAGACCCATAGGGACCCATAGAGACCCATAGAGACCCATAGAGACCAATAGGGACCCGTAGATTGACCCATAGAGACCAATAGGGACCCATAGCGACCCATAGGGACCCATAGATTGACCCATAGATTGACCCATAGACACCCATAGAGAGCCATGGGACCGATAGCAACCCATAGATTGACCCATAGAGACCATAGAGACCCATAGATTGACCCATAGAGACCTATACAGACCCATAGATTGACCCACAGAGACCATAGAGACCCATAGATTGACCCACAGAGACCCATAGACACCCATAGGGACCCATAGCGACCATAGATTGACCATAGAGACCATAGAGACCCATAGATTGACCCATAGCGACCCATAGAGACCCATAGAGACCAATAGGGACCCATAGAGACCCATAGAGTGACCCATAGACACCCATAGAGACCCATAGATTGACCCACAGAGACCCATAGACACGCATAGGGACCCATGGGACCCATAGCGACCCATAGAGTGACCCATAGAGACCAATAGGGACCCATAGAGTGTCCCATAGAGACCCATAAGGACCCATGGGACCCATAGATTGACCCATAGAGACCCATAGAGACCAATAGGGACCCATAGCGACCCATACATTGACCCATAGAGACCAAAGAGACCCATAGATTGACCCATAGATTGACCCATAGCGACCCATAGATTGACCCATAGAGACCATAGAGACCCATAGAGACCAATAGGGACCCATAGATTGACCCATAGATTGACCCATAGAGACCCATAGAAACCCATAGAGACCCATAGATTGACCTATAGCGACCCATAGAGACCATAGAGACCCATAGCGACCCATAGATTGACCCATAGCGACCCATAGCGACCCATAGACACCCATAGAGGCCATAGAGACCCATAGAGACCCATAGAGCCCCATAGAAAACCCCTTATTTTGGCTCTGCCCCACTGATCTATGGGTCCGCCCCACTGATCTATGGGTCTGCCCCATAGGGTGGTGATGGTGCTGGGCGCCGGGCGCGGCCCATTGGTCAACGCCACGTTACGGGCGGCCAATCAGGCGCAGCGCCGCGTCCGTATCTACGCCGTGGAGAAGAACCCCAACGCCGTGGTCACGTGAGCCGCCCCATAGCCGCCCCATAGCCGCCCCATAGCCGTCCCATAGCTGCCCCATAGCTCCCCCACAACCTCCCCTGCCCCATAGCGAAAACCCCGTGTCTCTACGTGCCCCCAAAGCTGAGTTATGGGGCGCGGAATGGGGTTTGGGGAATCTATGGGGCAGACCCATAAGTTGTGGGTCTGCCCCATAGCGCCCCCCTAATTGGCATTTCCAGCCCCAAATAGGCCCGCAAACCCCTGTTTATCCCCCCAAACGCCTCTATAGACCCCCCCTAACCCCGCCCCATAGAATCTATGGGGCAGCCCCACGGAATCTATGGGGCAGCCCCATGGAATCTATGGGGCGGACCCACAAGTGTCTCTGCCCCATAGCAACCCCTAAACTGTCATTTCCAGCCCCAAATCTGCCCCCCCAAAACTCTCCGAACTCCACCCCATAGAATCTATGGGGCAGCCCCACGGAATCTATGGGTCTGCCCTATAGAATCTATGGGTCTGCCCCACAGAATCTATGGGGCAGCCCCCCAAGTGCCCCTGAGCCTCATAGACACCCCACAACACCCCCAAATCCCCATTTAGCCCCCCAAACCCCTCCTAACTCCACCCCATAGAATCTATGGGTCTGCCCTATAGAATCTATGGGTCTGCCCCACAGAATCTATGGGGCTGCCCCATAACCCCTGAAATCATCACCTTCCCACCCCAAATCCCCCCCAAACCCCCTATCGCCATCTCTAGGGCTTCCCCATAGAATCTATGGGGCAGCCCCACAGAATCTATGGGGCAGCCTCACAGAATCTATGGGGCAGCCCCATAACCCCTGAAATCGTCACCTTCCCACCCCAAATCCCCCCCAAACTCTCGTCCCCATCTTTGGGGCCACCCCATAGAATCTATGGGTCAGCCCCACGGAATCTATGGGGCAGCCCCATAACTCCTGAAATCATTACCTTCCCACCCCAAATCCCCCCCAAACCCCCCGTCCCCATCTATGGGTCTGCCCTATAGAATCTATGGGTCTGCCCTATAGAATCTATGGGGCAGCCCCACAGAATCTATGGGGCAGCCCCCCAAGTGCCCCTGAGCCTCATAGACACCCCACAACACCCCCAAATCCCCATTTAGCCCCCCAAACCCCTCCTAACTCCACCCCATAGAATCTATGGGGCAGCCCCATAGAATCTATGGGTCTGCCCTATAGAATCTATGGGGCAGCCCCATAACCCCTGAAATCATCACCTTCCCACCCCAAATCCCCCCCAAACCCCCTGTCCCCATCTTTGGGGCCACCCCATAGCATCTATGGGTCTGCCCCATAGAATCTATGGGGCTGCCCCACGGAATCTATGGGGCTGCCCCAAAGAATCTATGGGGCTGCCCCCCAAGTGCCCCTGAGCCTCATAGACACCCCACAACACCCCCAAATCCCCATTTAGCCCCCCAAACCCCTCCTAACTCCACCCCATAGAATCTATGGGGCAGCCCCACAGAATCTATGGGGCAGCCCCCCCAAGTGCCCCTGAGCCTCATAGACACCCCACAACACCCCCAAATCCCCATTTAGCTCCCCAAACCCCTCCTAACTCCACCCCATAGAATCTATGGGGCAGCCCCACGGAATCTATGGGGCAGTCCCACGGAATCTATGGGGCAGCCCCATGGAATCTATGGGGCAGCCCCATAACCCCTGAAATCATCACCTTCCCACCCCAAATCCCCCCCAAACCCCATGTCCCTATCTCTAGGGCTTCCCCATAGAATCTATGGGGCTGCCCCATAGAATCTATGGGTCTGCCCCATGGAATCTATGGGGCAGCCCCATAACCCCTGAAATCATCACCTTCCCGCCCCAAATCCCTCCCAAACCCCCTGTCCCCATCTTTGGGGCCGCCCCATAGAATCTATGGGTCCGCCCCATAGAATCTATGGGGCTGCCCCACAGAATCTATGGGGCAGCCCCACAGAATCTATGGGGCAGCCCCATAACCCCTGAAATCATCACCTTCCCGCCCCAAATCCCCCCCAAACCCCCTGTCCCCCATCTCTAGGGCTTCCCCATAGCATCTATGGGTCCGCCCTATAGAATCTATGGGGCAGCCCCACGGAATCTATGGGGCAGCCCCACGGAATCTGTGGGGCAGCCTCATAACCCCCTGAAACCATCACCTTCCCACCCCAAATCCCCCCCAAAACCCCCCGTCCCCATCTCTAGGGCTTCCCCATAGCATCTATGGGTCCGCCCCATAGAATCTATGGGATAGCCCCATGGAATCTATGGGGCAGCCCCATAACCGCTGAAATCATCACCTTCCCGCCCCAAATCCCCCCCAAACCCCCTGTCCCCATCTTTGGGGCCGTCCCATAGAATCTATGGGGCTGCTCCATGGAATCTATGGGGCAGCCCCACGGAATCTATGGGGCAGCCCCCCAAGTGTCCCTGAGCCTCATAGACACCCCACAACACCCCCAAATCCCCATTTAGCCCCCCAAACCCCTCCTAACTCCACCCCATAGAATCTATGGGGCAGCCCCATGGAATCTATGGGGCAGCCCCACAGAATCTATGGGGCAGCCCCATAACCCCCTGAAATCATCACCTTCCCACCCCAAATCACCCCCAAACCCCATGTCCCTATCTCTAGGGCTTCCCCATAGAATCTATGGGTCTGCCCCATAGAATCTATGGGTCTGCCCTATAGAATCTATGGGGTAGCCCCATAACCCCTGAAATCATCACCTTCCCACCCCAAATCCCCCCTAAAACCCCCGTCCCCATCATTGGGGCCACCCCATAGAATCTATGGGGCAGCCCCACGGAATCTATGGGGCAGCCCCACAGAATCTATGGGGCAGCTTCATAACCCCTGAAATCATCACCTTCCCACCCCAAATCCCCCCCAACCCCCCTGTCCCCATCTATGGGGCTTCCCCACACAATCTATGGGTCTGCCCCACGGAATCTATGGGGCAGCCCCACAGAATCTATGGGGCAGCCCCATAACCCCTGAAATCATCACTTTCCCACCTCAAATCCCCCCTAAAACCCCCATCCCCATCTCTAGGGCTTCCCCATAGCATCTATGGGTCTGCCCCATAGAATCTATGGGTCCGCCCCACAGAATCTATGGGGCAGCCCCATAACCCCTGAAATCATCACCTTCCCACCCCAAATCCCCCCCAAACCCCCTGTCCCCATCTCTAGGGCTTCCCCATAGAATCTATGGGGCAGCCCCACAGAATCTATGGGTCTGCCCCACAGAATCTATGGGGCAGCCCCCAAGTGCCCCTGAGCCTCATAGACACCCCACAACACCCCCAAATCCCCATTTAGCCCCCCAAACCCCTCCTAACTCCACCCCATAGAATCTATGGGTCTGCCCTATAGAATCTATGGGTCTGCCCTATAGAATCTATGGGGCAGCCCCATAACCCCTGAAATCATCACCTTCCCACCCCAAATCCCCCCTAAAACCCCCATCCCCATCTCTAGGGCTTCCTCATAGCATCTATGGGTCTGCCCCACAGAATCTATGGGGCAGCCCCACTGAATCTATGGGTCTGCCCCATAGAATCTATGGGGCTGCCCCCCAAGCGCCCCTGAGCCTCATAGACACCCCACAACACCCCCCAAATCCCCATTTAGCCCCCCAAACCCCTCCTAACTCCACCCCATAGAATCTATGGGGCAGCCCCACGGAATCTATGGGGCAGCCCCACAGAATCTATGGGGCAGCCCCATAACCCCTGAAATCATCACCTTCCCGCTCCAAATCCCCCCCAAACCCCCTTTCCCTGTCTATGGGTCCACCCCATAGAATCAATGGGTCTGCCCCATAGAATCTATGGGGCAGCCCCACGGAATCTATGGGGCAGCCCCCAAGTGCCCCTGAGCCTCATAGACACCCCACAACACCCCCAAATCCCCATTTAGCCCCCAAACCCCTCCTAACTCCACCCCATAGAATCTATGGGGCTGCCCCACTGAATCTATGGGGCAGCCCCACGGAATCTATGGGGCAGCCCCATAACCCCTGAAATCATCACCTTCCCACCCCAAATCCCCCCCAAACCCCCCGTGCCCATTTATGGGTCCGCCCCATAGAATCTATGGGTCTGCCCCATAGAATCTATGGGTCTGCCCTATAGAATCTATGGGGCAGCCCCATAACCCCTGAAATCATCACCTTCCCACCCCAAATCCCCCCCAAATCCCCTGTCCCCATCTTTGGGGCCACCCCATAGAATCTATGGGGCAGCCCCACAGAATCTATGGGGCAGCCCCCAAGTGCCCCTGAGCCTCATAGACATCCCACAACACCCCCAAATCCCCATTTAGCCCCCCAAACCCCTCCTAACTCCACCCCATAGAATCTATGGGGCAGCCCCACGGAATCTATGGGGCAGCCCCACAGAATCTATGGGCAGCCCCATAGAATCTATGGGGCAGCCCCATAACCCCTGAAATCATCACCTTCCCACCCCAAATCCCCCCCAAACCCCCTGTCCCCATCTCTAGGGCTTCCCCATAGAATCTATGGGGCAGCCCCACAGAATCTATGGGGCAGCCCCACAGAATCTATGGGGCAGCCCCCCAAGTGCCCCTGAGCCTCATAGACACCCCACAACACCCCCAAATCCCCCTTTAGCCCCCCAAACCCCTCCTTACTCCACCCCATAGCATCTATGGGTCTGCCCCACAGAATCTATGGGGCAGCCCCACGGAATCTATGGGGCAGCCCCATAACCCCTGAAATCATCACCTTCCCACCCCAAATCCCCCCCAAACCCCCTGTCCCCATCTCTAGGGCTTCCCCATAGCATCTATGGGGCAGCCCCACGGAATCTATGGGGCAGCCCCATAGAATCTGTGGGTCTGCCCTATAGAATCTATGGGGCAGCCCCATAACCCCTGAAATCATCACCTTCCCACCCCAAATCCCCCCTAAAACCCCCGTCCCCATCATTGGGGCCGCCCCATAGAATCTATGGGGCAGCCCCACGGAATCTATGGGGCAGCCCCACAGAATCTATGGGGCAGCTTCATAACCCCTGAAATCATCACCTTCCCACCCCAAATCCCCCCCAACCCCCCTGTCCCCATCTATGGGGCTTCCCCACACAATCTATGGGTCTGCCCCACGGAATCTATGGGGCAGCCCCACAGAATCTATGGGGCAGCCCCATAACCCCTGAAATCATCATTTTCCCACCTCAAATCCCCCCTAAAACCCCCATCCCCATCTCTAGGGCTTCCCCATAGCATCTATGGGTCTGCCCCATAGAATCTATGGGTCCGCCCCACAGAATCTATGGGGCAGCCCCATAACCCCTGAAATCATCACCTTCCCACCCCAAATCCCCCCCAAACCCCCTGTCCCCATCTCTAGGGCTTCCCCATAGAATCTATGGGGCAGCCCCACAGAATCTATGGGTCTGCCCCACAGAATCTATGGGGCAGCCCCCAAGTGCCCCTGAGCCTCATAGACACCCCACAACACCCCCAAATCCCCATTTAGCCCCCCAAACCCCTCCTAACTCCACCCCATAGAATCTATGGGTCTGCCCTATAGAATCTATGGGTCTGCCCTATAGAATCTATGGGGCAGCCCCATAACCCCTGAAATCATCACCTTCCCACCCCAAATCCCCCCTAAAACCCCCATCCCCATCTCTAGGGCTTCCTCATAGCATCTATGGGTCTGCCCCACAGAATCTATGGGGCAGCCCCACTGAATCTATGGGTCTGCCCCATAGAATCTATGGGGCTGCCCCCCAAGCGCCCCTGAGCCTCATAGACACCCCACAACACCCCCAAATCCCCATTTAGCCCCCCAAACCCCTCCTAACTCCACCCCATAGAATCTATGGGGCAGCCCCACGGAATCTATGGGGCAGCCCCACAGAATCTATGGGGCAGCCCCATAACCCCTGAAATCATCACCTTCCCGCTCCAAATCCCCCCCAAACCCCCTTTCCCTGTCTATGGGTCCACCCCATAGAATCAATGGGTCTGCCCCATAGAATCTATGGGGCAGCCCCACGGAATCTATGGGGCAGCCCCCAAGTGCCCCTGAGCCTCATAGACACCCCACAACACCCCCAAATCCCCATTTAGCCCCCCAAATCTCTCCTAACTCCACCCCATAGCATCTATGGGTCCGCCCCACAGAATCTATGGGGCAGCCCCACAGAATCTATGGGGCAGCCCCATAACCCCTGAAATCATCACCTTCCCACCCCAAATCCCCCCCAAACCCCCTGTCCCCATCTCTAGGGCCACCCCATAGAATCTATGGGTCCGCCCTATAGAATCTATGGGGAAGCCCCACAGAATCTATGGGGCAGCCCCATAACCCCTGAAATCATCACCTTCCCGCCCCAAATCCCCCCCAAACCCCCTGTCCCCATCTCTAGGGCTTCCCCATAGTATCTATGGGGCTGCCCCATAGAATCTATGGGGCAGCCCCCCAAGTGCCCTTGAGCCTCATAGACACCCCACAACACCCCCAAATCCCCATTTAGCCCCCCAAACCCCTCCTAACTCCACCCCATAGAATCTATGGGGCAGCCCCACGGAATCTATGGGGCAGCCCCACGGAATCTATGGGTCTGCCCTATAGAATCTATGGGGCAGCCCCATAACCCCCTGAAATCATCACCTTCCCACTCCAAATCCCCCCCAAACCCCCCGTACCCATGTATGGGTCCGCCCCATAGAATCTATGGGGCAGCCCCACGGAATCTATGGGGCAGCCCCATAACCCCTGAAATCATCTCCTTCCCACCCCAAATCCCCCCCAAACCCCTCGTCCCTATGTATGGGTCTGCCCTATAGAATCTATGGGTCTGCCCCATAGAATCTATGGGGCAGCCCCACGGAATCTATGGGGCAGCCCCCCAAGTGCCCCTGAGCCTCATAGACACCCCACAACACCCCCAAATCCCCATTTAGCCCCCCAAACCCCTCCGAACTCCACCCCATAGAATCTATGGGGCAGCCGCACGGAATCTATGGGGCAGCCCCACTGAATCTATGGGGCAGCCCCATAACCCCTGAAATCATCACCTTCCCACCCCAAATCCCCCCCAAACCCCTCGTCCCCATTTATGGGTCTGCCCTATAGAATCTATGGGGCAGCCCCACAGAATCTATGGGGCTGCCCCACAGAATCTATGGGGCAGCCCCCGAAGTGCCCCTGAGCCTCATAGACACTCCACAACACCCCCAAATCCCCATTTAGCCCCCCAAACCCCTCCTAACTCCACCCCATAGAATCTATGGGTCAGCCCCACGGAATCTATGGGGCAGCCCCACAGAATCTATGGGTCTGCCCTATAGAATCTATGGGGCAGCCCCATAACCCCTGAAATCATCACCTTCCCACCCCAAATCCCCCCCCAAACCCCCGTCCCCATCTCTAGGGCTTCCCCATAGTATCTATGGGGCAGCCCCACGGAATCTATGGGGCAGCCCCACAGAATCTATGGGGCAGCCCCATAACCCCTGAAATCATCACCTTCCCACCCCAAATCCCCCCCAAACCCCCGTCCCCATCTTTGGGGCCGCCCCATAGAATCTATGGGGCTGCCCCACAGAATCTATGGGTCTGCCCCATAGAATCTATGGGGCTGCCCCCCAAGTGCCCCTGAGCCTCATAGACACCCCACAACACCCCCAAATCCCCATTTAGCCCCCGAAACCCCTCCTAGCTCCTCCCCATAGAATCTATGGGGCCGCCCCATAGAATCTATGGGTCTGCCCTATAGAATCTATGGGGCAGCCCCATAACCCCTGAAATCATCACCTTCCCACCCCAAATCCTCCCTAAAACCCTCATCCCCATTTCTAGGGCTTCCCCATAGCATCTATGGGTCTGCCCCACGGAATCTATGGGGCAGCCCCATAGAATCTGTGGGTCTGCCCCCAGGCTGGAGAGCTGGCAGTACGAGGAGTGGGGGGCGCGGGTGCGCGTGGTCCCGCGGGACATGAGGGGCTGGGACCCCCCGGAAGGCGCCGACCTCCTGGTGTCCGAACTCTTGGGGTCGTTTGGGGACAACGAGCTGGCGCCCGAGTGTCTGGATGGGGCCCAGAAGTGCCTGAAAGGTGGGGGAGGGGACAGTGGGGGCGATGGGGGCGACGGGGACAATGGGGTCAATGGGGACAATGGGGGCGATGGGGACAATGGGGACAATGGGGACAATGGGGACAATGGGGACAATGGGGGCAATGGGGACAATGGGGGCAATGGGGACAATGGGGACAATGGGGACAATGGGGTCAATGGGGTCAATGGGGACAATGGGGGCGATGGGGGCGATGGGGTCAATGGGGACAATGGGGTCAAGGGGTTAATGGGGTCAATGGGTCAATGGGGGCAATGGGGGCAATGGGGTCAATGGATCAATGGGGGTCAATGGGGTCAATGGGGACAATGGGGTCAATGGGGACAATGGGGTCAATAGGAATCAATGGGGGTCAATGAGAATGAATGGGGGACAATCGATCAATGGGGGCGATGGGGTCAATGGGGGCAATGGGGACAATGGGGACAATGGGGACAATGCGATCAATGGGGGTCAATAGGAATCAATCGATCAATGGGGATCAATGGGGGCAATGGGGTCAATGGGGTCAACGGGGTCAATGGGATCAATGGGGGCAATGGGGTCAATGGGTCAATGGGGTCAATGGGGTCAATGGGTCAATGGGGTCAATGGGGGTCAATAGGAATCAATGGTGGTCAATGGGAATGAATGGGGGACAATCGATCAATGGGGGCGATGGGGACAATGGGGACAATGGGGGCAATGGGGATCAATGGGTCAATGGGATCAATGGGGTCAATGGGTCAATGGGATCAATGGGGTCAATGGGTCAATGGGGACAATGGGGTCAATGGGTCAATGGGATCAATGGGGTCAATGGGTCAATGGGATCAATGGGGTCAATGGGTCAATGGGGACAATGGGGTCAATGGGGGCGATGGGGGCGATGGGATCAATTGGAATCAATGGGGTCAATGCGATCAATGGGGGTCAATAGGAATCAATGGGGGTCAATGGGAATGAATGGGGGGCAATCGATCAATGGGGTCAATGGGGTCAATGGGGACAATGGGGACAATGGGGTCAATGGGGTCAATGGGGACAATGGGGGCAATGGGGTCAATGCGATCAATGGGGGTCAATAGGAATCAATCGATCAATGGGGATCAATGGGGGCAATGGGTCAATGGGATCAATGGGGGTCAATAGGAATCAATGGTGGTCAATGGGAATGAATGGGGGACAATTGATCAATGGGGTCAATGGGGACGATGGGGGCAATGGGGTCAATGGGAGCCAATTGGGTCAATGGGAATCAATGGGGGTTAATGGGGACAATGGGGACTAATGGGGTTCAGTGGGGGACAATGGGGTCAATGCGATCAATGGGGGTCAATGGGAATGAATGAGGGGCAAGCGATCAATGGGGACAATGGGGGCGATGGGGTCAATGGGGTCAATGGGGGTCAATGGGGTCAATGGGGGTCAATAGGAATCAATGGTGGTCAATGGGAATGAATGGGGGGCAATCGATCAATGGGGACAATGTGGTCAAGGGGTTAATGGGGTCAATGGGTCAATGGGGTCAATGGGGGCAATGGGGTCAATGGGGGCAATGGGGTCTCTATGGGTCTCTATGGGTCTCTATGGGTCTCTATGGTCTCTATGGGTCTCTATGGTCTCTATGGTCTCTATGGGTCTCTATGGGTCTCTATGGTCTCTATGGTCTCTATGGGTCCCTATGGGTCTCTATGGTCTCTATGGTTTCTATGCTTCTCTATGGGTCTCTATGGGTCTCTATGGTCTCTATGGGTTTCTATGGGGTTTCTATGTTGCTCTGCTGCTCCCTATGGGTCCTGCCCCACACTTATGGGTCTGCCCCACAGCGGGAGGCGTGTCCATCCCCGGCTCCTATTGCTCGTTCCTCGCCCCCGTCTGCTCCCCAAAACTCCACACGGAGGTTCGGGGCTGCAGGGAGCCCGACCGGCACCCCCAGGTGGGTCAATGGGGTCAATGGGGGCGATGGGGTCAATGGGGTCAATGGGGACAATGGGGTCAATGGGGTCAATGGGGACAATGGGATCAATGGGGTCAATGGGGGCAATGGGGTCAATGGGGGCAATGGGGACAATGGGGTCAATGGGGGCAATGGGGTCAATGGGTCAATGGGGTCAATGGGATCAATGGGATCAATGGGGTCAATGGGGCCAATGGGGGTCAATAGGGACAGTGGGATCAATGGGATCAATGGGGTCAATGGGGATCAATGGGGTCAATGGGGACAATGGGATCAATGGGGTCAATGGGGATCAATGGGGCCAATGGGGTCAGTGGGGTCAATGTGGTCAATGGGATCAATGGGGTCAATGGGATCAATGGGGTCAATGGGGTTAATGGGATGGACTGGGGGTTCGTTGGTCCGTACTGGGCTATGCTGGTCTGTACTAGTCTATACTGGTCTATACTGGTCCATACTGGTCCATACTGGTTTATACTGGTCATACTGGTCCATACTGGTTTATACTGGTCCATACTGGTCCATACTGGTCCATGCTGGTCCATACTGGTCATACTGGTCTATACTGGTCCATACTGGTCCCCAGGCCCAGTTTGAGACCCCCTACGTGGTTCGGCTCCACAACTTCCACCAACTGGCTCCTCCCCAGCGCTGCTTCGAGTTCCAGCACCCAAACCCAGGTGGGACACGCCCCCGGGGGGGGCGGGGCGTCCCAGGACACGCCCACGAGGGGGCGGGGGCAGAGGTGCTACGCAAACCGGGGGCGGGGCCAAGAAACCGCCCCCCCATTTGTCAGTTCATTGAGTCCCATTGACTCCCATTGATCCCCATTGACCCCATTGACCTCATTGACCCCATTGATCCCATTGACCCCCATTGACCCCATTGACCCCCTTTGACCTCATTGACCCACATTGATCCATTGACCCCATTGACCCCATTGATCCCATTGACCCCATTGTCCCCATTGACCACATTGATCCCCATTGACCCCATTGACCCCATTGATTCCCATTGACCCCATTGACCCCCATTGACCCCATCGCCCCCATTGACCCCATTGCCCCCATTGACCCCATTGACTCACATTGACTCCATTGTCCCCATTGACCCCATTGACCCCATTGACCCCATTGATCCCATTGACCCCATTGACCCCATTGATCCCATTGACCCCATTGACCTCATTGTCCCCATTGACCCCATTGTCCCCATTGACCCCAATGATCCCCATTGACCCCATTGACCCCATTGACCCCATTGCCCCCATTGCCCCCATTGACCCCCATTGACCCCATTGACCCCCATTGCCCCCATTGATCCCCATTGGCCCCCATTGACCCCATTGTCCCCATCGCCCCCATTGACCCCATTGACCCCATTGATCCCATTGACCCCATTGACCCCATTGACCCCCATTGACCCCATTGATCCCATTGACCCCATTGATCCCATTGACCCCTATTGACCCCATTGTCCCCATTGACCCCATTGCCCCCATTGCCCCCATTGATCCCATTGACCCCATTGATCCCCATTGTCCCCATTGATTCCCATTGACCCCTATTGATCCCCATTGACCCCATTGACTCCCACTAACCCCATTGGCTGACTCTGACCACGCCCCCCCTCCCCAGACCCCGCCCCCGACAACAACCGCTTCCGCCACTTGTCCTTCCGGGTCGGGGTCAACACCGTCCTGCACGGATTCGCCGGCTACTTTGAGACCACGCTCTATGGCGACATCACCCTCAGTAGGGGCGGGGCCAGAGGGGGCGGGGCCTCGGGGTGGGGCGGGCCAATAGGGGAGGGTCTCATGGGTCAACCTGCCAAAGGGCGGGGCCAACGGGCGCAAGGGGGTGGAGCTATGGGGGGCAATATGGTTGGGTTGGGGAGGAGGGGGTGGAGCTTAAGGAGAGGGGGTGGGGCTTGGGGTTGGGGGGACTAATAGGGGAGGGTCTCAGAGGTCAACACCCCCAAGGGTGGGGCCAATGGGAGCGAGGGGGCGGAGCTATGGGGGGCCAATCAATGGGTGTTGGGTTGGTGTCAATGGGGTTGGGTTGGGGTTGAGTGGGCGGGGCTTAACAAAAGGGGGAGGGGCTTGGGGGTGGGTGGACCAATAGGGTTGGGTCTCAGGGGTCAACCCCCCCAAGGGCGTGTCCAATGGGTGAGAGGGGGCGGAGCTACAGTGGGTCAATCAGTGGGCATTGGGTTGGGGTCAATGGGGTTGTGTTGGGGTGAGTGGGCGGGGCTTAACAAAAGGGGGAGGAGCTTGTGGGTGGGCGGACCAATAGGGTTGGGTCTCAGGGGTCAACCCCCCCAAGGGTGTGGCCAATGGGAGCGAGGGGGCGGAGCTACGGGGGGGTCAATCAATGGGCGTTGGGTTGTGGTCAATGGGATTGGGTTGATGTCAATGGGGTTGCGGGTGTGTGGGCGGAGCTTAAGATAGTGGGCGGGGCCTTGGGGTGGGCGGACCAATAGGGGGAGGGTCTCAGGTGTCACGCCCCCTATGGGCGTGGCCAATGGGAGCGAGGGGGCGGAGCTACAGTGGGTCAATCAGTGGGTGTTGGGTTGTGGTCAATGGGATTGTGTTGAGGTCAATGGGGTTGCGGGTGTGTGGGCGGAGCTTAAGAAAGTGGGCGGGGCTTGGGGTTGGGCGGACCAATAGGGGAGGGTCTCAGGTGTCACGCCCCCTATGGGCGTGGCCAATGGGAGCGAGGGGGCGGAGCTACAGTGGGTCAATCAGTGGGTGTTGGGTTGTGGTCAATGGGATTGGGTTGATGTCAATGGGGTTGCGGGTGTGTGGGCGGAGCTTAAGAAAGTGGGCGGGGCTTGGGGGTGGGCGGACCAATAGGGGAGCGTCTCAGGTGTCACGCCCCTTATGGGCGTGGCCAATGGGTGAGAGGGGGCGGAGCTACGGGGGGTCAATCAATGGGCGTTGGGTTGTGGTCAATGGGCTTGGGTTGATGTCAATGGGCTGGAGGGGGCGTGGCCAACGGGGCGTGGCCAACGGGGAGTGGCCAATGGGAAGGAGGGGGCGTGGCCTCGGCCTGACCTTTGACCCCCAGGTATCCGCCCGGAAACGCACTCGCCGGGGATGTTCTCCTGGTTCCCCATTTTCTTCCCTATCAAGGTGGGCGGCCATCTTGGATCGGCGGCCATCTTGGATTGGCGGCCATCTTGGATGGCGGCCATCTTGGATTGGCTGCCATATTGGATCGGTGGCCATCTTGGATGGCGGCCATATTGGATTGGTGGCCATATTGGATTGGCTGCCATCTTGGATCGGTGGCCATCTTGGATGGCGGCCATATTGGATCGGTGGCCATCTTGGATGGCGGCCATATTGGATCGGTGGCCATCTTGGATCGGCGGCCATCTTGGATCGGCGGCCATCTTGGATCGGCGGCCATCTTGAATGGTGGCCATATTGGATCGGTGGCCATCTTGGATGGTGGCCATATTGGATTGGCAGCCATCTTGGATGGTGGCCATCTTGGATTGGTGGCCATCTTGGATGGGCAGCCATCTTGGATTGGCGGCCATATTGGTTGGCGGCCATCTTGGATCGGCGGCCATCTTGGGGGGGCATTTTTGGGGTGAAAACGGGTCATTTTGGGGGTTTGGGCGGCCATCTTGGATCGGCAGCCATCTTGGATGGCGGCCATCTTGGATCGGCAGCCATCTTGGGGGGGCCATTTTTGGGGTAAAAATGGGTCATTTTGGGGGTTTGGGCGGCCATCTTGGATGGGCAGCCATCTTGGATCGGCAGCCATCTTGGGGGGGCCATTT